>OZ035961.1:113599426-116070134 GCA_964034945.1 Chrysopilus asiliformis | reverse complement strand
TCGTACACTACCTCACCCATGCTCAGGCCACCACCCTCGTACACTACCTCACCCATGCTCAGGCCACCACCCTCGTACACTACCTCACCCATGCTCAGGCCACCACCCTCGTACACTACCTCACCCATGCTCAGGCCACCACCCTCGTACACTACCTCACCCATGCTCAGGCCACCACCCTCGTACACTACCTCACCCATGCTCAGGCCACCACCCTCGTACACTACCTCACCCATGCTCAGGCCACCACCCTCGTACACTACCTCACCCATGCTCAGGCCACCACCCTCGTACACTACCTCACCCATGCTCAGGCCACCACCCTCGTACACTACCTCACCCATGCTCAGGCCACCACCCTCGTACACTACCTCACCCATGCTCAGGCCACCACCCTCGTACACTACCTCACCCATGCTCAGGCCACCACCCTCGTACACTACCTCACCCATGCTCAGGCCACCACCCTCGTACACTACCTCACCCATGCTCAGGCCACCACCCTCGTACACTACCTCACCCATGCTCAGGCCACCACCCTCGTACACTACCTCACCCATGCTCAGGCCACCACCCTCGTACACTACCTCACCCATGCTCAGGCCACCACCCTCGTACACTACCTCACCCATGCTCAGGCCACCACCCTCGTACACTACCTCACCCATGCTCAGGCCACCACCCTCGTACACTACCTCACCCATGCTCAGGCCACCACCCTCGTACACTACCTCACCCATGCTCAGGCCACCACCCTCGTACACTACCTCACCCATGCTCAGGCCACCACCCTCGTACACTACCTCACCCATGCTCAGGCCACCACCCTCGTACACTACCTCACCCATGCTCAGGCCACCACCCTCGTACACTACCTCACCCATGCTCAGGCCACCACCCTCGTACACTACCTCACCCATGCTCAGGCCACCACCCTCGTACACTACCTCACCCATGCTCAGGCCACCACCCTCGTACACTACCTCACCCATGCTCAGGCCACCACCCTCGTACACTACCTCACCCATGCTCAGGCCACCACCCTCGTACACTACCTCACCCATGCTCAGGCCACCACCCTCGTACACTACCTCACCCATGCTCAGGCCACCACCCTCGTACACTACCTCACCCATGCTCAGGCCACCACCCTCGTACACTACCTCACCCATGCTCAGGCCACCACCCTCGTACACTACCTCACCCATGCTCAGGCCACCACCCTCGTACACTACCTCACCCATGCTCAGGCCACCACCCTCGTACACTACCTCACCCATGCTCAGGCCACCACCCTCGTACACTACCTCACCCATGCTCAGGCCACCCTTACAAAATAAAACCTTACAAATGTTTCCACCCCGAATAAAAACCCTACAAATGTTTATCCGAGACACAAACCATCCAAACCTTACAAATGTTGACCCAAGACACTTACCAATTCCAACCCCTACAAATGATTAGCAAATACACCAACCATTGGCTTAATTCCACACACAAAGAACGTGGCGCCGCGCTCGGTTAAATAAAGAACTTTCCCACGTGCAAGATAAAAAGTTTCTCGGTAGTGCACATACGGTTCAAATGGGCTTACGGTTCAAATTGGCTTAATGTACGTGGCGCCACGCTCGGATAAAAAAGGAACTTTTCCACTTACAAGATTAAAAAACGTTTCTCGGTAGTTCACATACGGTTTAAATTTGCCTAATGCAAAAGAATCAATTTTTAAATCGATTTCCTTGGCAAACGGTTGGTCCGATTTTTTTGAAAATGGCCTCATTGGATTTAGATAACATGTTCCGTATCCGAATTTAAAAAGTTCGGCAAGAAAAAATGAGAAACAAAAAAAAATTGAAATTTTCAGTTAAAAAAAGTTTTCTGGGAAAAAAATTTGCCCGATTTTTTTGAAAATGACTCCATTGGATTTAGATGACATGTTCCGTATCCGAAAAAAAAGGTTTCAGTAAGAAAAAAAATTTATTTCAGAATTTTTGATTAAAAACGTTTCTCGGTAGTGCACAAACGGTTCAAATTGGTTTGATGCAAAGGCATCAATTTTTAAACTGATTTCCTTGGCAAACGGTTGGTCCGATTTTTTTTGAAAAAGGCCTAATTGGATTTAGATGACATGTTCCGTGTCTGAATTTAAAAACTCTAAATGGCTGTTTACCTGTTTTCAGTCAAAAAATCCCCAAAACATCCCCCAAAACCTCCCCGAACACATACCCAAAAAATCCCCAAAACGTCCCCCAACACATCCCCAAACATCCCAAAACACATCGCCAAAAAATCGCCAAAACATCCCCCAACACATCCCTAAAAAATCCCCAAAACATCCCCCAACACATCCCAAAACACATCGCCAAAAAATCGCCAAAACATCCCCCAACACATCCCTAAAAAATCCCCAAAACCTCACCCAACACATCCCCAAAAAAATCACTAAAACATCCCCCAACACATCCCGCAACACAAAAAAACAATTTTGAGTAATCTCAGCACCAACTGGCGCCCAATTTTAAAATATATATACATCTGCGTAAAAACCGAATACATCCTAAACCAAACTGTCTGCAGACGCAAATACAAATCACTGAAATATACATCAACTTCTGATACTAGAGATTTTGTGGCTGGTCGATTGCGAAGTCCTTCGGGCTCCACAGTGCCAGGGGGCACGATCGGCGGGACGAAAACCATTATTGCCTTCCTTTCTGGGCCAACCGGGTACAGGTGAAGGGAAATTTTCTTCAAAACCACATCGTCTGTCTTCCTTCTAGTGCTCCGCAAACCGCGAAGCACTCGCAACACTAAAATATATAAATAAATAAATATGTTCAGTCATTTCTCAGAAAATTACACAATGAAACTCGTGAATAATTTCCCAACCCTTCAAAAATGTCGTCTTACGTAAGAATCCAAATAATATCACCCATTGCCTGCGGTGATTTTGTTCATCAGCGCTTCGAAGCACTAGAGCGCCTTTGGCAGAGTTGTCGTCGATCAACCAGACCAGAAGCAGGAGAATTAAAATATACAACTTTTGGTACTAGAGATTCGAAGCTAGTCGATTGCGAAGTCCTTCGGGCTCCAGATTGACAGGGGGGTACGATCGGCGGGACGAAAACCATTATTGCCTCCCTTTCTGGGCCAGCCGGCTTTTCTGTGAGACTGTTTTGTATTGTTCTCGCTGCATTTCAGCGTCCGCAAACTTTACACTGCAGTTAATGCACGTAACATACGACATTTCTAATAATTTTATTGAGTTTTTCCGTATTTATAGCGATTTTTACACGGATTTAACTTTATGGTATTTCCAAAGCAGAAAAAAAGAAAAAGTACGTCAAATTGTCATTTATGTACAGTACGAAACAAAAGTATTGGTACTGACAGTCTGTGCCACTTAGTACGAAACAAAAGTTATATGACAGTACGAAACAAAAGTATTGGTACTGACAGTTTGTGGCACTTAGTACGAAACAAAAGTTATCTGACAGTACGAAACAAAAGTATTGGTACTGACAATCTGTGGCACTTAGTACGAAACAAAAGTTATCAAAACATCCCCCAACACATCACCAAAAAATCCCCAAAACATCCCCCAACACATCCCTAAAAAATAACCAACACATCCGCAAAAAATCCACAAAACATCCCCCAACACATCCTTAAAAAATCCCCAAAACATCCCCAGAAAATCCCCAAAACATCCTCCAACACATCCCCAAAAAATCCCCAAAACATCCCCAAAAAATCCCCAAAACATCCTCCAACATATCCCCAAAAAATGCCCAAAACATCCTCCAACACATTCCCAAAAATCCCTAAAACATCCCCCAACACATCCCCAAAACATCCCCCAACACATCCCCAAAAAATCTCCAAAACATCCCCCAACACATCCCCAAAAAGTCCCAAAACATCCCCACAACATCCCTATAACAAAGGTATAATAACAAAGTTATTGATACATTTGCAGAAGTAGATGCAAAAAAATTAAAATTTCGCCAAATTTTTTCTTGGTTTTTTGGCTGTAGCCCGAGAACCGGAAATACCACGGACTTCATTTTGATCGTGGCATGTAGGTCTATAGCAGACCATTCGAACAAGCCCAACACCAATTTTTTCTGAGGTATAATAACAAAGTTATTGATACATTTGTAGAAATAGATGCAAAAAAAATAAAAATTCGCCAAAATTTTTCTTGGTTTTTTTGCTGTAGCCCGAGAACCGGAAATACCACGGACTTTATTTTGATCGTGGCATGTAGGTCTATAGCAGACCTTTCGAACAAGCCCAACACCAATTTTTTCTGAGGTATAATAACAAAGTTATTGATACATTTGCAGAAATAGATGCAAAAAAATTAAAATTTGGCAAAATTTTTTCTTGGTTTTTTGGCTGTAGCCCGAGAACCGGAAATACAACGGACTTCATTTTTATCGTGGCATGTAGGTCTATAGCAGACCCTTCGAACAAGCCCAACACCAATTTTTTCTGAGGTATAATAACAAAGTTATTGATACATTTGCAGAAGTAGATGCAAAAAAATTAAAATTTCGCCAAATTTTTTCTTGGTTTTTTGGCTGTAGCCCGAGAACCGGAAATACCACGGACTTCATGTTGATCGTCGCATGTAGGTCTATAGCAGACCTTTCGAACAAGCCCAACACCAATTTTTTCTGAGGTATAATAACAAAGTTATTGATACATTTGCAGAAGTAGATGCAAAAAAATTAAAATTTCGCCAAATTTTTTCTTGGTTTTTTGGCTGTAGCCCGAGAACCGGAAATACCACGGACTTTATTTTGATCGTGGCATGTAGGTCTATAGCAGACCTTTCGAACAAGCCCAACACCAATTTTTTCTGAGGTATAATAACAAAGTTATTGATACATTTGCAGAAGTAGATGCAAAAAAATTAAAATTTCGCCAAATTTTTTCTTGGTTTTTTGGCTGTAGCCCGAGAACCGGAAATACCACGGACTTCGTTTTTATCGTGGCATGTAGGTCTATAGCAGACCCTTCGAACAAGCCCAACACCAATTTTTTCTGAGGTATAATAACAAAGTTATTGATACATTTGCAGAAGTAGATGCAAAAAAATTAAAATTTCGCCAAATTTTTTCTTGGTTTTTTGGCTGTAGCCCGAGAACCGGAAATACCACGGACTTCATTTTGATCGTGGCATGTAGGTCTATAGCAGACCATTCGAACAAGCCCAACACCAATTTTTTCTGAGGTATAATAACAAAGTTATTGATACATTTGTAGAAATAGATGCAAAAAAAATAAAAATTCGCCAAAATTTTTCTTGGTTTTTTGGCTGTAGCCCGAGAACCGGAAATACCACGGACTTTATTTTGATCGTGGCATGTAGGTCTATAGCAGACCTTTCGAACAAGCCCAACACCAATTTTTTCTGAGGTATAATAACAAAGTTATTGATACATTTGCAGAAGTAGATGCAAAAAAATTAAAATTTCGCCAAATTTTTTCTTGGTTTTTTGGCTGTAGCCCGAGAACCGGAAATACAACGGACTTCATTTTTATCGTGGCATGTAGGTCTATAGCAGACCATTCGAACAAGCCCAACACCAATTTTTTCTGAGGTATAATAACAAAGTTATTGATACATTTGCAGAAGTAGATGCAAAAAAATTAAAATTTCGCCAAATTCTTTCTTGGTTTTTTGGCTGTAGCCCGAGAACCGGAAATACCACGGACTTCATTTTGATCGTGGCATGTAGGTCTATAGCAGACCATTCGAACAAGCCCAACACCAATTTTTTCTGAGGTATAATAACAAAGTTATTGATACATTTGTAGAAATAGATGCAAAAAAAATAAAAATTCGCCAAAATTTTTCTTGGTTTTTTGGCTGTAGCCCGAGAACCGGAAATACCACGGACTTTATTTTGATCGTGGCATGTAGGTCTATAGCAGACCTTTCGAACAAGCCCAACACCAATTTTTTCTGAGGTATAATAACAAAGTTATTGATACATTTGCAGAAGTAGATGCAAAAAAATTAAAATTTCGCCAAATTTTTTCTTGGTTTTTTGGCTGTAGCCCGAGAACCGGAAATACAACGGACTTCATTTTTATCGTGGCATGTAGGTCTATAGCAGACCCTTCGAACAAGCCCAACACCAATTTTTTCTGAGGTATAATAACAAAGTTATTGATACATTTGCAGAAGTAGATGCAAAAAAAATAAAATTTCGCCAAATTTTTTCTTGGTTTTTTGGCTGTAGCCCGAGAACCGGAAATACCACGGACTTCATGTTGATCGTCGCATGTAGGTCTATAGCAGACCTTTCGAACAAGCCCAACACCAATTTTTTCTGAGGTATAATAACAAAGTTATTGATACATTTGCAGAAGTAGATGCAAAAAAATTAAAATTTGGCAAAATTTTTTCTTGGTTTTTTGGCTGTAGCCCGAGAACCGGAAATACCACGGACTTTATTTTGATCGTGGCATGTAGGTCTATAGCAGACCTTTCGAACAAGCCCAACACCAATTTTTTCTGAGGTATAATAACAAAGTTATTGATACATTTGCAGAAGTAGATGCAAAAAAATTAAAATTTCGCCAAATTTTTTCTTGGTTTTTTGGCTGTAGCCCGAGAACCGGAAATACCACGGACTTCGTTTTTATCGTGGCATGTAGGTCTATAGCAGACCCTTCGAACAAGCCCAACACCATTTTTTTCTGAGGTATAATAACAAAGTTATTGATACATTTGCAGAAGTAGATGCAAAAAAATTAAAATTTCGCCAAATTTTTTCTTGGTTTTTTGGCTGTAGCCCGAGAACCGGAAATACCACGGACTTCATTTTGATCGTGGCATGTAGGTCTATAGCAGACCATTCGAACAAGCCCAACACCAATTTTTTCTGAGGTATAATAACAAAGTTATTGATACATTTGTAGAAATAGATGCAAAAAAAATAAAAATTCGCCAAAATTTTTCTTGGTTTTTTGGCTGTAGCCCGAGAACCGGAAATACCACGGACTTTATTTTGATCGTGGCATGTAGGTCTATAGCAGACCTTTCGAACAAGCCCAACACCAATTTTTTCTGAGGTATAATAACAAAGTTATTGATACATTTGCAGAAGTAGATGCAAAAAAATTAAAATTTCGCCAAATTTTTTCTTGGTTTTTTGGCTGTAGCCCGAGAACCGGAAATACAACGGACTTCATTTTTATCGTGGCATGTAGGTCTATAGCAGACCATTCGAACAAGCCCAACACCAATTTTTTCTGAGGTATAATAACAAAGTTATTGATACATTTGCAGAAGTAGATGCAAAAAAATTAAAATTTCGCCAAATTCTTTCTTGGTTTTTTGGCTGTAGCCCGAGAACCGGAAATACCACGGACTTCATTTTGATCGTGGCATGTAGGTCTATAGCAGACCTTTCGAACAAGCCCAACACCAATTTTTTCTGAGGTATAATAACAAAGTTATTGATACATTTGCAGAAGTAGATGCAAAAAAATTAAAATTTCGCCAAATTTTTTCTTGGTTTTTTGGCTGTAGCCCGAGAACCGGAAATACAACGGACTTCATTTTTATCGTGGCATGTAGGTCTATAGCAGACCATTCGAACAAGCCCAACACCAATTTTTTCTGAGGTATAATAACAAAGTTATTGATACATTTGCAGAAGTAGATGCAAAAAAATTAAAATTTCGCCAAATTCTTTCTTGGTTTTTTGGCTGTAGCCCGAGAACCGGAAATACCACGGACTTCATTTTGATCGTGGCATGTAGGTCTATAGCAGACCATTCGAACAAGCCCAACACCAATTTTTTCTGAGGTATAATAACAAAGTTATTGATACATTTGCAGAAGTAGATGCAAAAAAATTAAAATTTCGCCAAATTTTTTCTTGGTTTTTTGGCTGTAGCCCGAGAACCGGAAATACCACGGACTTCGTTTTTATCGTGGCATGTAGGTCTATAGCAGACCCTTCGAACAAGCCCAACACCAATTTTTTCTGAGGTATAATAACAAAGTTATTGATACATTTGCAGAAGTAGATGCAAAAAAATTAAAATTTCGCCAAATTTTTTCTTGGTTTTTTGGCTGTAGCCCGAGAACCGGAAATACCACGGACTTCATTTTGATCGTGGCATGTAGGTCTATAGCAGACCATTCGAACAAGCCCAACACCAATTTTTTCTGAGGTATAATAACAAAGTTATTGATACATTTGTAGAAATAGATGCAAAAAAAATAAAAATTCGCCAAAATTTTTCTTGGTTTTTTGGCTGTAGCCCGAGAACCGGAAATACCACGGACTTTATTTTGATCGTGGCATGTAGGTCTATAGCAGACCTTTCGAACAAGCCCAACACCAATTTTTTCTGAGGTATAATAACAAAGTTATTGATACATTTGCAGAAGTAGATGCAAAAAAATTAAAATTTCGCCAAATTTTTTCTTGGTTTTTTGGCTGTAGCCCGAGAACCGGAAATACAACGGACTTCATTTTTATCGTGGCATGTAGGTCTATAGCAGACCATTCGAACAAGCCCAACACCAATTTTTTCTGAGGTATAATAACAAAGTTATTGATACATTTGCAGAAGTAGATGCAAAAAAATTAAAATTTCGCCAAATTCTTTCTTGGTTTTTTGGCTGTAGCCCGAGAACCGGAAATACCACGGACTTCATTTTGATCGTGGCATGTAGGTCTATAGCAGACCTTTCGAACAAGCCCAACACCAATTTTTTCTGAGGTATAATAACAAAGTTATTGATACATTTGCAGAAGTAGATGCAAAAAAATTAAAATTTCGCCAAATTTTTTCTTGGTTTTTTGGCTGTAGCCCGAGAACCGGAAATACAACGGACTTCATTTTTATCGTGGCATGTAGGTCTATAGCAGACCATTCGAACAAGCCCAACACCAATTTTTTCTGAGGTATAATAACAAAGTTATTGATACATTTGCAGAAGTAGATGCAAAAAAATTAAAATTTCGCCAAATTCTTTCTTGGTTTTTTGGCTGTAGCCCGAGAACCGGAAATACCACGGACTTCATTTTGATCGTGGCATGTAGGTCTATAGCAGACCATTCGAACAAGCCCAACACCAATTTTTTCTGAGGTATAATAACAAAGTTATTGATACATTTGTAGAAATAGATGCAAAAAAAATAAAAATTCGCCAAAATTTTTCTTGGTTTTTTGGCTGTAGCCCGAGAACCGGAAATACCACGGACTTTATTTTGATCGTGGCATGTAGGTCTATAGCAGACCTTTCGAACAAGCCCAACACCAATTTTTTCTGAGGTATAATAACAAAGTTATTGATACATTTGCAGAAGTAGATGCAAAAAAATTAAAATTTCGCCAAATTTTTTCTTGGTTTTTTGGCTGTAGCCCGAGAACCGGAAATACCACGGACTTCGTTTTTATCGTGGCATGTAGGTCTATAGCAGACCCTTCGAACAAGCCCAACACCAATTTTTTCTGAGGTATAATAACAAAGTTATTGATACATTTGCAGAAGTAGATGCAAAAAAATTAAAATTTCGCCAAATTTTTTCTTGGTTTTTTGGCTGTAGCCCGAGAACCGGAAATACCACGGACTTCATTTTGATCGTGGCATGTAGGTCTATAGCAGACCATTCGAACAAGCCCAACACCAATTTTTTCTGAGGTATAATAACAAAGTTATTGATACATTTGCAGAAGTAGATGCAAAAAAATTAAAATTTCGCCAAATTTTTTCTTGGTTTTTTGGCTGTAGCCCGAGAACCGGAAATACCACGGACTTCATGTTGATCGTCGCATGTAGGTCTATAGCAGACCTTTCGAACAAGCCCAACACCAATTTTTTCTGAGGTATAATAACAAAGTTATTGATACATTTGCAGAAGTAGATGCAAAAAAATTAAAATTTCGCCAAATTTTTTCTTGGTTTTTTGGCTGTAGCCCGAGAACCGGAAATACCACGGACTTTATTTTGATCGTGGCATGTAGGTCTATAGCAGACCTTTCGAACAAGCCCAACACCAATTTTTTCTGAGGTATAATAACAAAGTTATTGATACATTTGCAGAAGTAGATGCAAAAAAATTAAAATTTCGCCAAATTTTTTCTTGGTTTTTTGGCTGTAGCCCGAGAACCGGAAATACCACGGACTTCGTTTTTATCGTGGCATGTAGGTCTATAGCAGACCCTTCGAACAAGCCCAACACCAATTTTTTCTGAGGTATAATAACAAAGTTATTGATACATTTGCAGAAGTAGATGCAAAAAAATTAAAATTTCGCCAAATTTTTTCTTGGTTTTTTGGCTGTAGCCCGAGAACCGGAAATACCACGGACTTCATTTTGATCGTGGCATGTAGGTCTATAGCAGACCATTCGAACAAGCCCAACACCAATTTTTTCTGAGGTATAATAACAAAGTTATTGATACATTTGTAGAAATAGATGCAAAAAAAATAAAAATTCGCCAAAATTTTTCTTGGTTTTTTGGCTGTAGCCCGAGAACCGGAAATACCACGGACTTTATTTTGATCGTGGCATGTAGGTCTATAGCAGACCTTTCGAACAAGCCCAACACCAATTTTTTCTGAGGTATAATAACAAAGTTATTGATACATTTGCAGAAGTAGATGCAAAAAAATTAAAATTTCGCCAAATTTTTTCTTGGTTTTTTGGCTGTAGCCCGAGAACCGGAAATACAACGGACTTCATTTTTATCGTGGCATGTAGGTCTATAGCAGACCATTCGAACAAGCCCAACACCAATTTTTTCTGAGGTATAATAACAAAGTTATTGATACATTTGCAGAAGTAGATGCAAAAAAATTAAAATTTCGCCAAATTCTTTCTTGGTTTTTTGGCTGTAGCCCGAGAACCGGAAATACCACGGACTTCATTTTGATCGTGGCATGTAGGTCTATAGCAGACCATTCGAACAAGCCCAACACCAATTTTTTCTGAGGTATAATAACAAAGTTATTGATACATTTGTAGAAATAGATGCAAAAAAAATAAAAATTCGCCAAAATTTTTCTTGGTTTTTTGGCTGTAGCCCGAGAACCGGAAATACCACGGACTTTATTTTGATCGTGGCATGTAGGTCTATAGCAGACCTTTCGAACAAGCCCAACACCAATTTTTTCTGAGGTATAATAACAAAGTTATTGATACATTTGCAGAAGTAGATGCAAAAAAATTAAAATTTCGCCAAATTTTTTCTTGGTTTTTTGGCTGTAGCCCGAGAACCGGAAATACCACGGACTTCGTTTTTATCGTGGCATGTAGGTCTATAGCAGACCCTTCGAACAAGCCCAACACCAATTTTTTCTGAGGTATAATAACAAAGTTATTGATACATTTGCAGAAGTAGATGCAAAAAAATTAAAATTTCGCCAAATTTTTTCTTGGTTTTTTGGCTGTAGCCCGAGAACCGGAAATACCACGGACTTCATTTTGATCGTGGCATGTAGGTCTATAGCAGACCATTCGAACAAGCCCAACACCAATTTTTTCTGAGGTATAATAACAAAGTTATTGATACATTTGCAGAAGTAGATGCAAAAAAATTAAAATTTCGCCAAATTTTTTCTTGGTTTTTTGGCTGTAGCCCGAGAACCGGAAATACCACGGACTTCATGTTGATCGTCGCATGTAGGTCTATAGCAGACCTTTCGAACAAGCCCAACACCAATTTTTTCTGAGGTATAATAACAAAGTTATTGATACATTTGCAGAAGTAGATGCAAAAAAATTAAAATTTCGCCAAATTTTTTCTTGGTTTTTTGGCTGTAGCCCGAGAACCGGAAATACCACGGACTTTATTTTGATCGTGGCATGTAGGTCTATAGCAGACCTTTCGAACAAGCCCAACACCAATTTTTTCTGAGGTATAATAACAAAGTTATTGATACATTTGCAGAAGTAGATGCAAAAAAATTAAAATTTCGCCAAATTTTTTCTTGGTTTTTTGGCTGTAGCCCGAGAACCGGAAATACCACGGACTTCGTTTTTATCGTGGCATGTAGGTCTATAGCAGACCCTTCGAACAAGCCCAACACCAATTTTTTCTGAGGTATAATAACAAAGTTATTGATACATTTGCAGAAGTAGATGCAAAAAAATTAAAATTTCGCCAAATTTTTTCTTGGTTTTTTGGCTGTAGCCCGAGAACCGGAAATACCACGGACTTCATTTTGATCGTGGCATGTAGGTCTATAGCAGACCATTCGAACAAGCCCAACACCAATTTTTTCTGAGGTATAATAACAAAGTTATTGATACATTTGTAGAAATAGATGCAAAAAAAATAAAAATTCGCCAAAATTTTTCTTGGTTTTTTGGCTGTAGCCCGAGAACCGGAAATACCACGGACTTTATTTTGATCGTGGCATGTAGGTCTATAGCAGACCTTTCGAACAAGCCCAACACCAATTTTTTCTGAGGTATAATAACAAAGTTATTGATACATTTGCAGAAGTAGATGCAAAAAAATTAAAATTTCGCCAAATTTTTTCTTGGTTTTTTGGCTGTAGCCCGAGAACCGGAAATACAACGGACTTCATTTTTATCGTGGCATGTAGGTCTATAGCAGACCATTCGAACAAGCCCAACACCAATTTTTTCTGAGGTATAATAACAAAGTTATTGATACATTTGCAGAAGTAGATGCAAAAAAATTAAAATTTCGCCAAATTCTTTCTTGGTTTTTTGGCTGTAGCCCGAGAACCGGAAATACCACGGACTTCATTTTGATCGTGGCATGTAGGTCTATAGCAGACCATTCGAACAAGCCCAACACCAATTTTTTCTGAGGTATAATAACAAAGTTATTGATACATTTGTAGAAATAGATGCAAAAAAAATAAAAATTCGCCAAAATTTTTCTTGGTTTTTTGGCTGTAGCCCGAGAACCGGAAATACCACGGACTTTATTTTGATCGTGGCATGTAGGTCTATAGCAGACCTTTCGAACAAGCCCAACACCAATTTTTTCTGAGGTATAATAACAAAGTTATTGATACATTTGCAGAAGTAGATGCAAAAAAATTAAAATTTCGCCAAATTTTTTCTTGGTTTTTTGGCTGTAGCCCGAGAACCGGAAATACCACGGACTTCGTTTTTATCGTGGCATGTAGGTCTATAGCAGACCCTTCGAACAAGCCCAACACCAATTTTTTCTGAGGTATAATAACAAAGTTATTGATACATTTGCAGAAGTAGATGCAAAAAAATTAAAATTTCGCCAAATTTTTTCTTGGTTTTTTGGCTGTAGCCCGAGAACCGGAAATACAACGGACTTCATTTTTATCGTGGCATGTAGGTCTATAGCAGACCATTCGAACAAGCCCAACACCAATTTTTTCTGAGGTATAATAACAAAGTTATTGATACATTTGCAGAAGTAGATGCAAAAAAATTAAAATTTCGCCAAATTCTTTCTTGGTTTTTTGGCTGTAGCCCGAGAACCGGAAATACCACGGACTTCATTTTGATCGTGGCATGTAGGTCTATAGCAGACCATTCGAACAAGCCCAACACCAATTTTTTCTGAGGTATAATAACAAAGTTATTGATACATTTGTAGAAATAGATGCAAAAAAAATAAAAATTCGCCAAAATTTTTCTTGGTTTTTTGGCTGTAGCCCGAGAACCGGAAATACCACGGACTTTATTTTGATCGTGGCATGTAGGTCTATAGCAGACCTTTCGAACAAGCCCAACACCAATTTTTTCTGAGGTATAATAACAAAGTTATTGATACATTTGCAGAAGTAGATGCAAAAAAATTAAAATTTCGCCAAATTTTTTCTTGGTTTTTTGGCTGTAGCCCGAGAACCGGAAATACCACGGACTTCGTTTTTATCGTGGCATGTAGGTCTATAGCAGACCCTTCGAACAAGCCCAACACCAATTTTTTCTGAGGTATAATAACAAAGTTATTGATACATTTGCAGAAGTAGATGCAAAAAAATTAAAATTTCGCCAAATTTTTTCTTGGTTTTTTGGCTGTAGCCCGAGAACCGGAAATACCACGGACTTCATTTTGATCGTGGCATGTAGGTCTATAGCAGACCATTCGAACAAGCCCAACACCAATTTTTTCTGAGGTATAATAACAAAGTTATTGATACATTTGCAGAAGTAGATGCAAAAAAATTAAAATTTCGCCAAATTTTTTCTTGGTTTTTTGGCTGTAGCCCGAGAACCGGAAATACCACGGACTTCATGTTGATCGTCGCATGTAGGTCTATAGCAGACCTTTCGAACAAGCCCAACACCAATTTTTTCTGAGGTATAATAACAAAGTTATTGATACATTTGCAGAAGTAGATGCAAAAAAATTAAAATTTCGCCAAATTTTTTCTTGGTTTTTTGGCTGTAGCCCGAGAACCGGAAATACCACGGACTTTATTTTGATCGTGGCATGTAGGTCTATAGCAGACCTTTCGAACAAGCCCAACACCAATTTTTTCTGAGGTATAATAACAAAGTTATTGATACATTTGCAGAAGTAGATGCAAAAAAATTAAAATTTCGCCAAATTTTTTCTTGGTTTTTTGGCTGTAGCCCGAGAACCGGAAATACCACGGACTTCGTTTTTATCGTGGCATGTAGGTCTATAGCAGACCCTTCGAACAAGCCCAACACCAATTTTTTCTGAGGTATAATAACAAAGTTATTGATACATTTGCAGAAGTAGATGCAAAAAAATTAAAATTTCGCCAAATTTTTTCTTGGTTTTTTGGCTGTAGCCCGAGAACCGGAAATACCACGGACTTCATTTTGATCGTGGCATGTAGGTCTATAGCAGACCATTCGAACAAGCCCAACACCAATTTTTTCTGAGGTATAATAACAAAGTTATTGATACATTTGTAGAAATAGATGCAAAAAAAATAAAAATTCGCCAAAATTTTTCTTGGTTTTTTGGCTGTAGCCCGAGAACCGGAAATACCACGGACTTTATTTTGATCGTGGCATGTAGGTCTATAGCAGACCTTTCGAACAAGCCCAACACCAATTTTTTCTGAGGTATAATAACAAAGTTATTGATACATTTGCAGAAGTAGATGCAAAAAAATTAAAATTTCGCCAAATTTTTTCTTGGTTTTTTGGCTGTAGCCCGAGAACCGGAAATACAACGGACTTCATTTTTATCGTGGCATGTAGGTCTATAGCAGACCATTCGAACAAGCCCAACACCAATTTTTTCTGAGGTATAATAACAAAGTTATTGATACATTTGCAGAAGTAGATGCAAAAAAATTAAAATTTCGCCAAATTCTTTCTTGGTTTTTTGGCTGTAGCCCGAGAACCGGAAATACCACGGACTTCATTTTGATCGTGGCATGTAGGTCTATAGCAGACCATTCGAACAAGCCCAACACCAATTTTTTCTGAGGTATAATAACAAAGTTATTGATACATTTGTAGAAATAGATGCAAAAAAAATAAAAATTCGCCAAAATTTTTCTTGGTTTTTTGGCTGTAGCCCGAGAACCGGAAATACCACGGACTTTATTTTGATCGTGGCATGTAGGTCTATAGCAGACCTTTCGAACAAGCCCAACACCAATTTTTTCTGAGGTATAATAACAAAGTTATTGATACATTTGCAGAAGTAGATGCAAAAAAATTAAAATTTCGCCAAATTTTTTCTTGGTTTTTTGGCTGTAGCCCGAGAACCGGAAATACCACGGACTTCGTTTTTATCGTGGCATGTAGGTCTATAGCAGACCCTTCGAACAAGCCCAACACCAATTTTTTCTGAGGTATAATAACAAAGTTATTGATACATTTGCAGAAGTAGATGCAAAAAAATTAAAATTTCGCCAAATTTTTTCTTGGTTTTTTGGCTGTAGCCCGAGAACCGGAAATACAACGGACTTCATTTTGATCGTGGCATGTAGGTCTATAGCAGACCATTCGAACAAGCCCAACACCAATTTTTTCTGAGGTATAATAACAAAGTTATTGATACATTTGCAGAAGTAGATGCAAAAAAATTAAAATTTCGCCAAATTTTTTCTTGGTTTTTTGGCTGTAGCCCGAGAACCGGAAATACCACGGACTTCATGTTGATCGTCGCATGTAGGTCTATAGCAGACCTTTCGAACAAGCCCAACACCAATTTTTTCTGAGGTATAATAACAAAGTTATTGATACATTTGCAGAAGTAGATGCAAAAAAATTAAAATTTCGCCAAATTTTTTCTTGGTTTTTTGGCTGTAGCCCGAGAACCGGAAATACCACGGACTTTATTTTGATCGTGGCATGTAGGTCTATAGCAGACCTTTCGAACAAGCCCAACACCAATTTTTTCTGAGGTATAATAACAAAGTTATTGATACATTTGCAGAAGTAGATGCAAAAAAATTAAAATTTCGCCAAATTTTTTCTTGGTTTTTTGGCTGTAGCCCGAGAACCGGAAATACCACGGACTTCGTTTTTATCGTGGCATGTAGGTCTATAGCAGACCCTTCGAACAAGCCCAACACCAATTTTTTCTGAGGTATAATAACAAAGTTATTGATACATTTGCAGAAGTAGATGCAAAAAAATTAAAATTTCGCCAAATTTTTTCTTGGTTTTTTGGCTGTAGCCCGAGAACCGGAAATACCACGGACTTCATTTTGATCGTGGCATGTAGGTCTATAGCAGACCATTCGAACAAGCCCAACACCAATTTTTTCTGAGGTATAATAACAAAGTTATTGATACATTTGTAGAAATAGATGCAAAAAAAATAAAAATTCGCCAAAATTTTTCTTGGTTTTTTGGCTGTAGCCCGAGAACCGGAAATACCACGGACTTTATTTTGATCGTGGCATGTAGGTCTATAGCAGACCTTTCGAACAAGCCCAACACCAATTTTTTCTGAGGTATAATAACAAAGTTATTGATACATTTGCAGAAGTAGATGCAAAAAAATTAAAATTTCGCCAAATTTTTTCTTGGTTTTTTGGCTGTAGCCCGAGAACCGGAAATACAACGGACTTCATTTTTATCGTGGCATGTAGGTCTATAGCAGACCATTCGAACAAGCCCAACACCAATTTTTTCTGAGGTATAATAACAAAGTTATTGATACATTTGCAGAAGTAGATGCAAAAAAATTAAAATTTCGCCAAATTCTTTCTTGGTTTTTTGGCTGTAGCCCGAGAACCGGAAATACCACGGACTTCATTTTGATCGTGGCATGTAGGTCTATAGCAGACCATTCGAACAAGCCCAACACCAATTTTTTCTGAGGTATAATAACAAAGTTATTGATACATTTGTAGAAATAGATGCAAAAAAAATAAAAATTCGCCAAAATTTTTCTTGGTTTTTTGGCTGTAGCCCGAGAACCGGAAATACCACGGACTTTATTTTGATCGTGGCATGTAGGTCTATAGCAGACCTTTCGAACAAGCCCAACACCAATTTTTTCTGAGGTATAATAACAAAGTTATTGATACATTTGCAGAAGTAGATGCAAAAAAATTAAAATTTCGCCAAATTTTTTCTTGGTTTTTTGGCTGTAGCCCGAGAACCGGAAATACCACGGACTTCGTTTTTATCGTGGCATGTAGGTCTATAGCAGACCCTTCGAACAAGCCCAACACCAATTTTTTCTGAGGTATAATAACAAAGTTATTGATACATTTGCAGAAGTAGATGCAAAAAAATTAAAATTTCGCCAAATTTTTTCTTGGTTTTTTGGCTGTAGCCCGAGAACCGGAAATACCACGGACTTCATTTTGATCGTGGCATGTAGGTCTATAGCAGACCATTCGAACAAGCCCAACACCAATTTTTTCTGAGGTATAATAACAAAGTTATTGATACATTTGCAGAAGTAGATGCAAAAAAATTAAAATTTCGCCAAATTTTTTCTTGGTTTTTTGGCTGTAGCCCGAGAACCGGAAATACCACGGACTTTATTTTGATCGTGGCATGTAGGTCTATAGCAGACCTTTCGAACAAGCCCAACACCAATTTTTTCTGAGGTATAATAACAAAGTTATTGATACATTTGCAGAAGTAGATGCAAAAAAATTAAAATTTCGCCAAATTTTTTCTTGGTTTTTTGGCTGTAGCCCGAGAACCGGAAATACCACGGACTTCGTTTTTATCGTGGCATGTAGGTCTATAGCAGACCCTTCGAACAAGCCCAACACCAATTTTTTCTGAGGTATAATAACAAAGTTATTGATACATTTGCAGAAGTAGATGCAAAAAAATTAAAATTTCGCCAAATTTTTTCTTGGTTTTTTGGCTGTAGCCCGAGAACCGGAAATACCACGGACTTCATTTTGATCGTGGCATGTAGGTCTATAGCAGACCATTCGAACAAGCCCAACACCAATTTTTTCTGAGGTATAATAACAAAGTTATTGATACATTTGTAGAAATAGATGCAAAAAAAATAAAAATTCGCCAAAATTTTTCTTGGTTTTTTGGCTGTAGCCCGAGAACCGGAAATACCACGGACTTTATTTTGATCGTGGCATGTAGGTCTATAGCAGACCTTTCGAACAAGCCCAACACCAATTTTTTCTGAGGTATAATAACAAAGTTATTGATACATTTGCAGAAGTAGATGCAAAAAAATTAAAATTTCGCCAAATTTTTTCTTGGTTTTTTGGCTGTAGCCCGAGAACCGGAAATACCACGGACTTCATTTTGATCGTGGCATGTAGGTCTATAGCAGACCATTCGAACAAGCCCAACACCAATTTTTTCTGAGGTATAATAACAAAGTTATTGATACATTTGTAGAAATAGATGCAAAAAAAATAAAAATTCGCCAAAATTTTTCTTGGTTTTTTTGCTGTAGCCCGAGAACCGGAAATACCACGGACTTTATTTTGATCGTGGCATGTAGGTCTATAGCAGACCTTTCGAACAAGCCCAACACCAATTTTTTCTGAGGTATAATAACAAAGTTATTGATACATTTGCAGAAATAGATGCAAAAAAATTAAAATTTGGCAAAATTTTTTCTTGGTTTTTTGGCTGTAGCCCGAGAACCGGAAATACAACGGACTTCATTTTTATCGTGGCATGTAGGTCTATAGCAGACCCTTCGAACAAGCCCAACACCAATTTTTTCTGAGGTATAATAACAAAGTTATTGATACATTTGCAGAAGTAGATGCAAAAAAATTAAAATTTCGCCAAATTTTTTCTTGGTTTTTTGGCTGTAGCCCGAGAACCGGAAATACCACGGACTTCATGTTGATCGTCGCATGTAGGTCTATAGCAGACCTTTCGAACAAGCCCAACACCAATTTTTTCTGAGGTATAATAACAAAGTTATTGATACATTTGCAGAAGTAGATGCAAAAAAATTAAAATTTCGCCAAATTTTTTCTTGGTTTTTTGGCTGTAGCCCGAGAACCGGAAATACCACGGACTTTATTTTGATCGTGGCATGTAGGTCTATAGCAGACCTTTCGAACAAGCCCAACACCAATTTTTTCTGAGGTATAATAACAAAGTTATTGATACATTTGCAGAAGTAGATGCAAAAAAATTAAAATTTCGCCAAATTTTTTCTTGGTTTTTTGGCTGTAGCCCGAGAACCGGAAATACCACGGACTTCGTTTTTATCGTGGCATGTAGGTCTATAGCAGACCCTTCGAACAAGCCCAACACCAATTTTTTCTGAGGTATAATAACAAAGTTATTGATACATTTGCAGAAGTAGATGCAAAAAAATTAAAATTTCGCCAAATTCTTTCTTGGTTTTTTGGCTGTAGCCCGAGAACCGGAAATACCACGGACTTCATTTTGATCGTGGCATGTAGGTCTATAGCAGACCTTTCGAACAAGCCCAACACCAATTTTTTCTGAGGTATAATAACAAAGTTATTGATACATTTGCAGAAGTAGATGCAAAAAAATTAAAATTTCGCCAAATTTTTTCTTGGTTTTTTGGCTGTAGCCCGAGAACCGGAAATACCACGGACTTCGTTTTTATCGTGGCATGTAGGTCTATAGCAGACCCTTCGAACAAGCCCAACACCAATTTTTTCTGAGGTATAATAACAAAGTTATTGATACATTTGTAGAAATAGATGCAAAAAAAATAAAAATTCGCCAAAATTTTTCTTGGTTTTTTGGCTGTAGCCCGAGAACCGGAAATACCACGGACTTTATTTTGATCGTGGCATGTAGGTCTATAGCAGACCTTTCGAACAAGCCCAACACCAATTTTTTCTGAGGTATAATAACAAAGTTATTGATACATTTGCAGAAGTAGATGCAAAAAAATTAAAATTTCGCCAAATTTTTTCTTGGTTTTTTGGCTGTAGCCCGAGAACCGGAAATACCACGGACTTCGTTTTTATCGTGGCATGTAGGTCTATAGCAGACCCTTCGAACAAGCCCAACACCAATTTTTTCTGAGGTATAATAACAAAGTTATTGATACATTTGCAGAAGTAGATGCAAAAAAATTAAAATTTCGCCAAATTTTTTCTTGGTTTTTTGGCTGTAGCCCGAGAACCGGAAATACCACGGACTTCATTTTGATCGTGGCATGTAGGTCTATAGCAGACCATTCGAACAAGCCCAACACCAATTTTTTCTGAGGTATAATAACAAAGTTATTGATACATTTGCAGAAGTAGATGCAAAAAAATTAAAATTTCGCCAAATTTTTTCTTGGTTTTTTGGCTGTAGCCCGAGAACCGGAAATACCACGGACTTCATGTTGATCGTCGCATGTAGGTCTATAGCAGACCTTTCGAACAAGCCCAACACCAATTTTTTCTGAGGTATAATAACAAAGTTATTGATACATTTGCAGAAGTAGATGCAAAAAAATTAAAATTTCGCCAAATTTTTTCTTGGTTTTTTGGCTGTAGCCCGAGAACCGGAAATACCACGGACTTTATTTTGATCGTGGCATGTAGGTCTATAGCAGACCTTTCGAACAAGCCCAACACCAATTTTTTCTGAGGTATAATAACAAAGTTATTGATACATTTGCAGAAGTAGATGCAAAAAAATTAAAATTTCGCCAAATTTTTTCTTGGTTTTTTGGCTGTAGCCCGAGAACCGGAAATACCACGGACTTCGTTTTTATCGTGGCATGTAGGTCTATAGCAGACCCTTCGAACAAGCCCAACACCAATTTTTTCTGAGGTATAATAACAAAGTTATTGATACATTTGCAGAAGTAGATGCAAAAAAATTAAAATTTCGCCAAATTTTTTCTTGGTTTTTTGGCTGTAGCCCGAGAACCGGAAATACCACGGACTTCATTTTGATCGTGGCATGTAGGTCTATAGCAGACCATTCGAACAAGCCCAACACCAATTTTTTCTGAGGTATAATAACAAAGTTATTGATACATTTGTAGAAATAGATGCAAAAAAAATAAAAATTCGCCAAAATTTTTCTTGGTTTTTTGGCTGTAGCCCGAGAACCGGAAATACCACGGACTTTATTTTGATCGTGGCATGTAGGTCTATAGCAGACCTTTCGAACAAGCCCAACACCAATTTTTTCTGAGGTATAATAACAAAGTTATTGATACATTTGCAGAAGTAGATGCAAAAAAATTAAAATTTCGCCAAATTTTTTCTTGGTTTTTTGGCTGTAGCCCGAGAACCGGAAATACAACGGACTTCATTTTTATCGTGGCATGTAGGTCTATAGCAGACCATTCGAACAAGCCCAACACCAATTTTTTCTGAGGTATAATAACAAAGTTATTGATACATTTGCAGAAGTAGATGCAAAAAAATTAAAATTTCGCCAAATTCTTTCTTGGTTTTTTGGCTGTAGCCCGAGAACCGGAAATACCACGGACTTCATTTTGATCGTGGCATGTAGGTCTATAGCAGACCATTCGAACAAGCCCAACACCAATTTTTTCTGAGGTATAATAACAAAGTTATTGATACATTTGTAGAAATAGATGCAAAAAAAATAAAAATTCGCCAAAATTTTTCTTGGTTTTTTGGCTGTAGCCCGAGAACCGGAAATACCACGGACTTTATTTTGATCGTGGCATGTAGGTCTATAGCAGACCTTTCGAACAAGCCCAACACCAATTTTTTCTGAGGTATAATAACAAAGTTATTGATACATTTGCAGAAGTAGATGCAAAAAAATTAAAATTTCGCCAAATTTTTTCTTGGTTTTTTGGCTGTAGCCCGAGAACCGGAAATACCACGGACTTCGTTTTTATCGTGGCATGTAGGTCTATAGCAGACCCTTCGAACAAGCCCAACACCAATTTTTTCTGAGGTATAATAACAAAGTTATTGATACATTTGCAGAAGTAGATGCAAAAAAATTAAAATTTCGCCAAATTTTTTCTTGGTTTTTTGGCTGTAGCCCGAGAACCGGAAATACAACGGACTTCATTTTGATCGTGGCATGTAGGTCTATAGCAGACCATTCGAACAAGCCCAACACCAATTTTTTCTGAGGTATAATAACAAAGTTATTGATACATTTGCAGAAGTAGATGCAAAAAAATTAAAATTTCGCCAAATTTTTTCTTGGTTTTTTGGCTGTAGCCCGAGAACCGGAAATACCACGGACTTCATGTTGATCGTCGCATGTAGGTCTATAGCAGACCTTTCGAACAAGCCCAACACCAATTTTTTCTGAGGTATAATAACAAAGTTATTGATACATTTGCAGAAGTAGATGCAAAAAAATTAAAATTTCGCCAAATTTTTTCTTGGTTTTTTGGCTGTAGCCCGAGAACCGGAAATACCACGGACTTTATTTTGATCGTGGCATGTAGGTCTATAGCAGACCTTTCGAACAAGCCCAACACCAATTTTTTCTGAGGTATAATAACAAAGTTATTGATACATTTGCAGAAGTAGATGCAAAAAAATTAAAATTTCGCCAAATTTTTTCTTGGTTTTTTGGCTGTAGCCCGAGAACCGGAAATACCACGGACTTCGTTTTTATCGTGGCATGTAGGTCTATAGCAGACCCTTCGAACAAGCCCAACACCAATTTTTTCTGAGGTATAATAACAAAGTTATTGATACATTTGCAGAAGTAGATGCAAAAAAATTAAAATTTCGCCAAATTTTTTCTTGGTTTTTTGGCTGTAGCCCGAGAACCGGAAATACCACGGACTTCATTTTGATCGTGGCATGTAGGTCTATAGCAGACCATTCGAACAAGCCCAACACCAATTTTTTCTGAGGTATAATAACAAAGTTATTGATACATTTGCAGAAGTAGATGCAAAAAAATTAAAATTTCGCCAAATTCTTTCTTGGTTTTTTGGCTGTAGCCCGAGAACCGGAAATACCACGGACTTCATTTTGATCGTGGCATGTAGGTCTATAGCAGACCATTCGAACAAGCCCAACACCAATTTTTTCTGAGGTATAATAACAAAGTTATTGATACATTTGTAGAAATAGATGCAAAAAAAATAAAAATTCGCCAAAATTTTTCTTGGTTTTTTGGCTGTAGCCCGAGAACCGGAAATACCACGGACTTTATTTTGATCGTGGCATGTAGGTCTATAGCAGACCCTTCGAACAAGCCCAACACCAATTTTTTCTGAGGTATAATAACAAAGTTATTGATACATTTGCAGAAGTAGATGCAAAAAAATTAAAATTTCGCCAAATTTTTTCTTGGTTTTTTGGCTGTAGCCCGAGAACCGGAAATACCACGGACTTCGTTTTTATCGTGGCATGTAGGTCTATAGCAGACCCTTCGAACAAGCCCAACACCAATTTTTTCTGAGGTATAATAACAAAGTTATTGATACATTTGCAGAAGTAGATGCAAAAAAATTAAAATTTCGCCAAATTTTTTCTTGGTTTTTTGGCTGTAGCCCGAGAACCGGAAATACAACGGACTTCATTTTGATCGTGGCATGTAGGTCTATAGCAGACCATTCGAACAAGCCCAACACCAATTTTTTCTGAGGTATAATAACAAAGTTATTGATACATTTGCAGAAGTAGATGCAAAAAAATTAAAATTTCGCCAAATTTTTTCTTGGTTTTTTGGCTGTAGCCCGAGAACCGGAAATACCACGGACTTCATGTTGATCGTCGCATGTAGGTCTATAGCAGACCTTTCGAACAAGCCCAACACCAATTTTTTCTGAGGTATAATAACAAAGTTATTGATACATTTGCAGAAGTAGATGCAAAAAAATTAAAATTTCGCCAAATTTTTTCTTGGTTTTTTGGCTGTAGCCCGAGAACCGGAAATACCACGGACTTTATTTTGATCGTGGCATGTAGGTCTATAGCAGACCTTTCGAACAAGCCCAACACCAATTTTTTCTGAGGTATAATAACAAAGTTATTGATACATTTGCAGAAGTAGATGCAAAAAAATTAAAATTTCGCCAAATTTTTTCTTGGTTTTTTGGCTGTAGCCCGAGAACCGGAAATACCACGGACTTCGTTTTTATCGTGGCATGTAGGTCTATAGCAGACCCTTCGAACAAGCCCAACACCAATTTTTTCTGAGGTATAATAACAAAGTTATTGATACATTTGCAGAAGTAGATGCAAAAAAATTAAAATTTCGCCAAATTTTTTCTTGGTTTTTTGGCTGTAGCCCGAGAACCGGAAATACCACGGACTTCATTTTGATCGTGGCATGTAGGTCTATAGCAGACCATTCGAACAAGCCCAACACCAATTTTTTCTGAGGTATAATAACAAAGTTATTGATACATTTGCAGAAGTAGATGCAAAAAAATTAAAATTTCGCCAAATTCTTTCTTGGTTTTTTGGCTGTAGCCCGAGAACCGGAAATACCACGGACTTCATTTTGATCGTGGCATGTAGGTCTATAGCAGACCATTCGAACAAGCCCAACACCAATTTTTTCTGAGGTATAATAACAAAGTTATTGATACATTTGTAGAAATAGATGCAAAAAAAATAAAAATTCGCCAAAATTTTTCTTGGTTTTTTGGCTGTAGCCCGAGAACCGGAAATACCACGGACTTTATTTTGATCGTGGCATGTAGGTCTATAGCAGACCTTTCGAACAAGCCCAACACCAATTTTTTCTGAGGTATAATAACAAAGTTATTGATACATTTGCAGAAGTAGATGCAAAAAAATTAAAATTTCGCCAAATTTTTTCTTGGTTTTTTGGCTGTAGCCCGAGAACCGGAAATACCACGGACTTCGTTTTTATCGTGGCATGTAGGTCTATAGCAGACCCTTCGAACAAGCCCAACACCAATTTTTTCTGAGGTATAATAACAAAGTTATTGATACATTTGCAGAAGTAGATGCAAAAAAATTAAAATTTCGCCAAATTTTTTCTTGGTTTTTTGGCTGTAGCCCGAGAACCGGAAATACCACGGACTTCATTTTGATCGTGGCATGTAGGTCTATAGCAGACCATTCGAACAAGCCCAACACCAATTTTTTCTGAGGTATAATAACAAAGTTATTGATACATTTGCAGAAGTAGATGCAAAAAAATTAAAATTTCGCCAAATTTTTTCTTGGTTTTTTGGCTGTAGCCCGAGAACCGGAAATACCACGGACTTTATTTTGATCGTGGCATGTAGGTCTATAGCAGACCTTTCGAACAAGCCCAACACCAATTTTTTCTGAGGTATAATAACAAAGTTATTGATACATTTGCAGAAGTAGATGCAAAAAAATTAAAATTTCGCCAAATTTTTTCTTGGTTTTTTGGCTGTAGCCCGAGAACCGGAAATACCACGGACTTCGTTTTTATCGTGGCATGTAGGTCTATAGCAGACCCTTCGAACAAGCCCAACACCAATTTTTTCTGAGGTATAATAACAAAGTTATTGATACATTTGCAGAAGTAGATGCAAAAAAATTAAAATTTCGCCAAATTTTTTCTTGGTTTTTTGGCTGTAGCCCGAGAACCGGAAATACCACGGACTTCATTTTGATCGTGGCATGTAGGTCTATAGCAGACCATTCGAACAAGCCCAACACCAATTTTTTCTGAGGTATAATAACAAAGTTATTGATACATTTGTAGAAATAGATGCAAAAAAAATAAAAATTCGCCAAAATTTTTCTTGGTTTTTTGGCTGTAGCCCGAGAACCGGAAATACCACGGACTTTATTTTGATCGTGGCATGTAGGTCTATAGCAGACCTTTCGAACAAGCCCAACACCAATTTTTTCTGAGGTATAATAACAAAGTTATTGATACATTTGCAGAAGTAGATGCAAAAAAATTAAAATTTCGCCAAATTTTTTCTTGGTTTTTTGGCTGTAGCCCGAGAACCGGAAATACCACGGACTTCATTTTGATCGTGGCATGTAGGTCTATAGCAGACCATTCGAACAAGCCCAACACCAATTTTTTCTGAGGTATAATAACAAAGTTATTGATACATTTGTAGAAATAGATGCAAAAAAAATAAAAATTCGCCAAAATTTTTCTTGGTTTTTTTGCTGTAGCCCGAGAACCGGAAATACCACGGACTTTATTTTGATCGTGGCATGTAGGTCTATAGCAGACCTTTCGAACAAGCCCAACACCAATTTTTTCTGAGGTATAATAACAAAGTTATTGATACATTTGCAGAAATAGATGCAAAAAAATTAAAATTTGGCAAAATTTTTTCTTGGTTTTTTGGCTGTAGCCCGAGAACCGGAAATACAACGGACTTCATTTTTATCGTGGCATGTAGGTCTATAGCAGACCCTTCGAACAAGCCCAACACCAATTTTTTCTGAGGTATAATAACAAAGTTATTGATACATTTGCAGAAGTAGATGCAAAAAAATTAAAATTTCGCCAAATTTTTTCTTGGTTTTTTGGCTGTAGCCCGAGAACCGGAAATACCACGGACTTCATGTTGATCGTCGCATGTAGGTCTATAGCAGACCTTTCGAACAAGCCCAACACCAATTTTTTCTGAGGTATAATAACAAAGTTATTGATACATTTGCAGAAGTAGATGCAAAAAAATTAAAATTTCGCCAAATTTTTTCTTGGTTTTTTGGCTGTAGCCCGAGAACCGGAAATACCACGGACTTTATTTTGATCGTGGCATGTAGGTCTATAGCAGACCTTTCGAACAAGCCCAACACCAATTTTTTCTGAGGTATAATAACAAAGTTATTGATACATTTGCAGAAGTAGATGCAAAAAAATTAAAATTTCGCCAAATTTTTTCTTGGTTTTTTGGCTGTAGCCCGAGAACCGGAAATACCACGGACTTCGTTTTTATCGTGGCATGTAGGTCTATAGCAGACCCTTCGAACAAGCCCAACACCAATTTTTTCTGAGGTATAATAACAAAGTTATTGATACATTTGCAGAAGTAGATGCAAAAAAATTAAAATTTCGCCAAATTTTTTCTTGGTTTTTTGGCTGTAGCCCGAGAACCGGAAATACCACGGACTTCATTTTGATCGTGGCATGTAGGTCTATAGCAGACCATTCGAACAAGCCCAACACCAATTTTTTCTGAGGTATAATAACAAAGTTATTGATACATTTGTAGAAATAGATGCAAAAAAAATAAAAATTCGCCAAAATTTTTCTTGGTTTTTTGGCTGTAGCCCGAGAACCGGAAATACCACGGACTTTATTTTGATCGTGGCATGTAGGTCTATAGCAGACCTTTCGAACAAGCCCAACACCAATTTTTTCTGAGGTATAATAACAAAGTTATTGATACATTTGCAGAAGTAGATGCAAAAAAATTAAAATTTCGCCAAATTTTTTCTTGGTTTTTTGGCTGTAGCCCGAGAACCGGAAATACAACGGACTTCATTTTTATCGTGGCATGTAGGTCTATAGCAGACCATTCGAACAAGCCCAACACCAATTTTTTCTGAGGTATAATAACAAAGTTATTGATACATTTGCAGAAGTAGATGCAAAAAAATTAAAATTTCGCCAAATTCTTTCTTGGTTTTTTGGCTGTAGCCCGAGAACCGGAAATACCACGGACTTCATTTTGATCGTGGCATGTAGGTCTATAGCAGACCATTCGAACAAGCCCAACACCAATTTTTTCTGAGGTATAATAACAAAGTTATTGATACATTTGTAGAAATAGATGCAAAAAAAATAAAAATTCGCCAAAATTTTTCTTGGTTTTTTGGCTGTAGCCCGAGAACCGGAAATACCACGGACTTTATTTTGATCGTGGCATGTAGGTCTATAGCAGACCTTTCGAACAAGCCCAACACCAATTTTTTCTGAGGTATAATAACAAAGTTATTGATACATTTGCAGAAGTAGATGCAAAAAAATTAAAATTTCGCCAAATTTTTTCTTGGTTTTTTGGCTGTAGCCCGAGAACCGGAAATACAACGGACTTCATTTTTATCGTGGCATGTAGGTCTATAGCAGACCCTTCGAACAAGCCCAACACCAATTTTTTCTGAGGTATAATAACAAAGTTATTGATACATTTGCAGAAGTAGATGCAAAAAAATTAAAATTTCGCCAAATTTTTTCTTGGTTTTTTGGCTGTAGCCCGAGAACCGGAAATACCACGGACTTCATGTTGATCGTCGCATGTAGGTCTATAGCAGACCTTTCGAACAAGCCCAACACCAATTTTTTCTGAGGTATAATAACAAAGTTATTGATACATTTGCAGAAGTAGATGCAAAAAAATTAAAATTTGGCAAAATTTTTTCTTGGTTTTTTGGCTGTAGCCCGAGAACCGGAAATACCACGGACTTTATTTTGATCGTGGCATGTAGGTCTATAGCAGACCTTTCGAACAAGCCCAACACCAATTTTTTCTGAGGTATAATAACAAAGTTATTGATACATTTGCAGAAGTAGATGCAAAAAAATTAAAATTTCGCCAAATTTTTTCTTGGTTTTTTGGCTGTAGCCCGAGAACCGGAAATACCACGGACTTCGTTTTTATCGTGGCATGTAGGTCTATAGCAGACCCTTCGAACAAGCCCAACACCAATTTTTTCTGAGGTATAATAACAAAGTTATTGATACATTTGCAGAAGTAGATGCAAAAAAATTAAAATTTCGCCAAATTTTTTCTTGGTTTTTTGGCTGTAGCCCGAGAACCGGAAATACCACGGACTTCATTTTGATCGTGGCATGTAGGTCTATAGCAGACCATTCGAACAAGCCCAACACCAATTTTTTCTGAGGTATAATAACAAAGTTATTGATACATTTGTAGAAATAGATGCAAAAAAAATAAAAATTCGCCAAAATTTTTCTTGGTTTTTTGGCTGTAGCCCGAGAACCGGAAATACCACGGACTTTATTTTGATCGTGGCATGTAGGTCTATAGCAGACCTTTCGAACAAGCCCAACACCAATTTTTTCTGAGGTATAATAACAAAGTTATTGATACATTTGCAGAAGTAGATGCAAAAAAATTAAAATTTCGCCAAATTTTTTCTTGGTTTTTTGGCTGTAGCCCGAGAACCGGAAATACAACGGACTTCATTTTTATCGTGGCATGTAGGTCTATAGCAGACCATTCGAACAAGCCCAACACCAATTTTTTCTGAGGTATAATAACAAAGTTATTGATACATTTGCAGAAGTAGATGCAAAAAAATTAAAATTTCGCCAAATTCTTTCTTGGTTTTTTGGCTGTAGCCCGAGAACCGGAAATACCACGGACTTCATTTTGATCGTGGCATGTAGGTCTATAGCAGACCTTTCGAACAAGCCCAACACCAATTTTTTCTGAGGTATAATAACAAAGTTATTGATACATTTGCAGAAGTAGATGCAAAAAAATTAAAATTTCGCCAAATTTTTTCTTGGTTTTTTGGCTGTAGCCCGAGAACCGGAAATACAACGGACTTCATTTTTATCGTGGCATGTAGGTCTATAGCAGACCATTCGAACAAGCCCAACACCAATTTTTTCTGAGGTATAATAACAAAGTTATTGATACATTTGCAGAAGTAGATGCAAAAAAATTAAAATTTCGCCAAATTCTTTCTTGGTTTTTTGGCTGTAGCCCGAGAACCGGAAATACCACGGACTTCATTTTGATCGTGGCATGTAGGTCTATAGCAGACCATTCGAACAAGCCCAACACCAATTTTTTCTGAGGTATAATAACAAAGTTATTGATACATTTGCAGAAGTAGATGCAAAAAAATTAAAATTTCGCCAAATTTTTTCTTGGTTTTTTGGCTGTAGCCCGAGAACCGGAAATACCACGGACTTCGTTTTTATCGTGGCATGTAGGTCTATAGCAGACCCTTCGAACAAGCCCAACACCAATTTTTTCTGAGGTATAATAACAAAGTTATTGATACATTTGCAGAAGTAGATGCAAAAAAATTAAAATTTCGCCAAATTTTTTCTTGGTTTTTTGGCTGTAGCCCGAGAACCGGAAATACCACGGACTTCATTTTGATCGTGGCATGTAGGTCTATAGCAGACCATTCGAACAAGCCCAACACCAATTTTTTCTGAGGTATAATAACAAAGTTATTGATACATTTGCAGAAGTAGATGCAAAAAAATTAAAATTTCGCCAAATTCTTTCTTGGTTTTTTGGCTGTAGCCCGAGAACCGGAAATACCACGGACTTCATTTTGATCGTGGCATGTAGGTCTATAGCAGACCATTCGAACAAGCCCAACACCAATTTTTTCTGAGGTATAATAACAAAGTTATTGATACATTTGTAGAAATAGATGCAAAAAAAATAAAAATTCGCCAAAATTTTTCTTGGTTTTTTGGCTGTAGCCCGAGAACCGGAAATACCACGGACTTTATTTTGATCGTGGCATGTAGGTCTATAGCAGACCTTTCGAACAAGCCCAACACCAATTTTTTCTGAGGTATAATAACAAAGTTATTGATACATTTGCAGAAGTAGATGCAAAAAAATTAAAATTTCGCCAAATTCTTTCTTGGTTTTTTGGCTGTAGCCCGAGAACCGGAAATACCACGGACTTCATTTTGATCGTGGCATGTAGGTCTATAGCAGACCTTTCGAACAAGCCCAACACCAATTTTTTCTGAGGTATAATAACAAAGTTATTGATACATTTGCAGAAGTAGATGCAAAAAAATTAAAATTTCGCCAAATTTTTTCTTGGTTTTTTGGCTGTAGCCCGAGAACCGGAAATACAACGGACTTCATTTTTATCGTGGCATGTAGGTCTATAGCAGACCATTCGAACAAGCCCAACACCAATTTTTTCTGAGGTATAATAACAAAGTTATTGATACATTTGCAGAAGTAGATGCAAAAAAATTAAAATTTCGCCAAATTCTTTCTTGGTTTTTTGGCTGTAGCCCGAGAACCGGAAATACCACGGACTTCATTTTGATCGTGGCATGTAGGTCTATAGCAGACCATTCGAACAAGCCCAACACCAATTTTTTCTGAGGTATAATAACAAAGTTATTGATACATTTGTAGAAATAGATGCAAAAAAAATAAAAATTCGCCAAAATTTTTCTTGGTTTTTTGGCTGTAGCCCGAGAACCGGAAATACCACGGACTTTATTTTGATCGTGGCATGTAGGTCTATAGCAGACCTTTCGAACAAGCCCAACACCAATTTTTTCTGAGGTATAATAACAAAGTTATTGATACATTTGCAGAAGTAGATGCAAAAAAATTAAAATTTCGCCAAATTTTTTCTTGGTTTTTTGGCTGTAGCCCGAGAACCGGAAATACCACGGACTTCGTTTTTATCGTGGCATGTAGGTCTATAGCAGACCCTTCGAACAAGCCCAACACCAATTTTTTCTGAGGTATAATAACAAAGTTATTGATGCATTTGCAGAAGTAGATGCAAAAAAATTAAAATTTCGCCAAATTTTTTCTTGGTTTTTTGGCTGTAGCCCGAGAACCGGAAATACCACGGACTTCATTTTGATCGTGGCATGTAGGTCTATAGCAGACCATTCGAACAAGCCCAACACCAATTTTTTCTGAGGTATAATAACAAAGTTATTGATACATTTGCAGAAGTAGATGCAAAAAAATTAAAATTTCGCCAAATTTTTTCTTGGTTTTTTGGCTGTAGCCCGAGAACCGGAAATACCACGGACTTCATGTTGATCGTCGCATGTAGGTCTATAGCAGACCTTTCGAACAAGCCCAACACCAATTTTTTCTGAGGTATAATAACAAAGTTATTGATACATTTGCAGAAGTAGATGCAAAAAAATTAAAATTTCGCCAAATTTTTTCTTGGTTTTTTGGCTGTAGCCCGAGAACCGGAAATACCACGGACTTTATTTTGATCGTGGCATGTAGGTCTATAGCAGACCTTTCGAACAAGCCCAACACCAATTTTTTCTGAGGTATAATAACAAAGTTATTGATACATTTGCAGAAGTAGATGCAAAAAAATTAAAATTTCGCCAAATTTTTTCTTGGTTTTTTGGCTGTAGCCCGAGAACCGGAAATACCACGGACTTCGTTTTTATCGTGGCATGTAGGTCTATAGCAGACCCTTCGAACAAGCCCAACACCAATTTTTTCTGAGGTATAATAACAAAGTTATTGATACATTTGTAGAAATAGATGCAAAAAAAATAAAAATTCGCCAAAATTTTTCTTGGTTTTTTGGCTGTAGCCCGAGAACCGGAAATACCACGGACTTTATTTTGATCGTGGCATGTAGGTCTATAGCAGACCTTTCGAACAAGCCCAACACCAATTTTTTCTGAGGTATAATAACAAAGTTATTGATACATTTGCAGAAGTAGATGCAAAAAAATTAAAATTTCGCCAAATTTTTTCTTGGTTTTTTGGCTGTAGCCCGAGAACCGGAAATACAACGGACTTCATTTTTATCGTGGCATGTAGGTCTATAGCAGACCATTCGAACAAGCCCAACACCAATTTTTTCTGAGGTATAATAACAAAGTTATTGATACATTTGCAGAAGTAGATGCAAAAAAATTAAAATTTCGCCAAATTCTTTCTTGGTTTTTTGGCTGTAGCCCGAGAACCGGAAATACCACGGACTTCATTTTGATCGTGGCATGTAGGTCTATAGCAGACCATTCGAACAAGCCCAACACCAATTTTTTCTGAGGTATAATAACAAAGTTATTGATACATTTGTAGAAATAGATGCAAAAAAAATAAAAATTCGCCAAAATTTTTCTTGGTTTTTTGGCTGTAGCCCGAGAACCGGAAATACCACGGACTTTATTTTGATCGTGGCATGTAGGTCTATAGCAGACCTTTCGAACAAGCCCAACACCAATTTTTTCTGAGGTATAATAACAAAGTTATTGATACATTTGCAGAAGTAGATGCAAAAAAATTAAAATTTCGCCAAATTTTTTCTTGGTTTTTTGGCTGTAGCCCGAGAACCGGAAATACCACGGACTTCGTTTTTATCGTGGCATGTAGGTCTATAGCAGACCCTTCGAACAAGCCCAACACCAATTTTTTCTGAGGTATAATAACAAAGTTATTGATACATTTGCAGAAGTAGATGCAAAAAAATTAAAATTTCGCCAAATTTTTTCTTGGTTTTTTGGCTGTAGCCCGAGAACCGGAAATACCACGGACTTCATTTTGATCGTGGCATGTAGGTCTATAGCAGACCATTCGAACAAGCCCAACACCAATTTTTTCTGAGGTATAATAACAAAGTTATTGATACATTTGCAGAAGTAGATGCAAAAAAATTAAAATTTCGCCAAATTTTTTCTTGGTTTTTTGGCTGTAGCCCGAGAACCGGAAATACCACGGACTTCATGTTGATCGTCGCATGTAGGTCTATAGCAGACCTTTCGAACAAGCCCAACACCAATTTTTTCTGAGGTATAATAACAAAGTTATTGATACATTTGCAGAAGTAGATGCAAAAAAATTAAAATTTCGCCAAATTTTTTCTTGGTTTTTTGGCTGTAGCCCGAGAACCGGAAATACCACGGACTTTATTTTGATCGTGGCATGTAGGTCTATAGCAGACCTTTCGAACAAGCCCAACACCAATTTTTTCTGAGGTATAATAACAAAGTTATTGATACATTTGCAGAAGTAGATGCAAAAAAATTAAAATTTCGCCAAATTTTTTCTTGGTTTTTTGGCTGTAGCCCGAGAACCGGAAATACCACGGACTTCGTTTTTATCGTGGCATGTAGGTCTATAGCAGACCCTTCGAACAAGCCCAACACCAATTTTTTCTGAGGTATAATAACAAAGTTATTGATACATTTGCAGAAGTAGATGCAAAAAAATTAAAATTTCGCCAAATTTTTTCTTGGTTTTTTGGCTGTAGCCCGAGAACCGGAAATACCACGGACTTCATTTTGATCGTGGCATGTAGGTCTATAGCAGACCATTCGAACAAGCCCAACACCAATTTTTTCTGAGGTATAATAACAAAGTTATTGATACATTTGTAGAAATAGATGCAAAAAAAATAAAAATTCGCCAAAATTTTTCTTGGTTTTTTGGCTGTAGCCCGAGAACCGGAAATACCACGGACTTTATTTTGATCGTGGCATGTAGGTCTATAGCAGACCTTTCGAACAAGCCCAACACCAATTTTTTCTGAGGTATAATAACAAAGTTATTGATACATTTGCAGAAGTAGATGCAAAAAAATTAAAATTTCGCCAAATTTTTTCTTGGTTTTTTGGCTGTAGCCCGAGAACCGGAAATACAACGGACTTCATTTTTATCGTGGCATGTAGGTCTATAGCAGACCATTCGAACAAGCCCAACACCAATTTTTTCTGAGGTATAATAACAAAGTTATTGATACATTTGCAGAAGTAGATGCAAAAAAATTAAAATTTCGCCAAATTCTTTCTTGGTTTTTTGGCTGTAGCCCGAGAACCGGAAATACCACGGACTTCATTTTGATCGTGGCATGTAGGTCTATAGCAGACCATTCGAACAAGCCCAACACCAATTTTTTCTGAGGTATAATAACAAAGTTATTGATACATTTGTAGAAATAGATGCAAAAAAAATAAAAATTCGCCAAAATTTTTCTTGGTTTTTTGGCTGTAGCCCGAGAACCGGAAATACCACGGACTTTATTTTGATCGTGGCATGTAGGTCTATAGCAGACCTTTCGAACAAGCCCAACACCAATTTTTTCTGAGGTATAATAACAAAGTTATTGATACATTTGCAGAAGTAGATGCAAAAAAATTAAAATTTCGCCAAATTTTTTCTTGGTTTTTTGGCTGTAGCCCGAGAACCGGAAATACCACGGACTTCGTTTTTATCGTGGCATGTAGGTCTATAGCAGACCCTTCGAACAAGCCCAACACCAATTTTTTCTGAGGTATAATAACAAAGTTATTGATACATTTGCAGAAGTAGATGCAAAAAAATTAAAATTTCGCCAAATTTTTTCTTGGTTTTTTGGCTGTAGCCCGAGAACCGGAAATACCACGGACTTCATTTTGATCGTGGCATGTAGGTCTATAGCAGACCATTCGAACAAGCCCAACACCAATTTTTTCTGAGGTATAATAACAAAGTTATTGATACATTTGCAGAAGTAGATGCAAAAAAATTAAAATTTCGCCAAATTTTTTCTTGGTTTTTTGGCTGTAGCCCGAGAACCGGAAATACCACGGACTTCATGTTGATCGTCGCATGTAGGTCTATAGCAGACCTTTCGAACAAGCCCAACACCAATTTTTTCTGAGGTATAATAACAAAGTTATTGATACATTTGCAGAAGTAGATGCAAAAAAATTAAAATTTCGCCAAATTTTTTCTTGGTTTTTTGGCTGTAGCCCGAGAACCGGAAATACCACGGACTTTATTTTGATCGTGGCATGTAGGTCTATAGCAGACCTTTCGAACAAGCCCAACACCAATTTTTTCTGAGGTATAATAACAAAGTTATTGATACATTTGCAGAAGTAGATGCAAAAAAATTAAAATTTCGCCAAATTTTTTCTTGGTTTTTTGGCTGTAGCCCGAGAACCGGAAATACCACGGACTTCGTTTTTATCGTGGCATGTAGGTCTATAGCAGACCCTTCGAACAAGCCCAACACCAATTTTTTCTGAGGTATAATAACAAAGTTATTGATACATTTGCAGAAGTAGATGCAAAAAAATTAAAATTTCGCCAAATTTTTTCTTGGTTTTTTGGCTGTAGCCCGAGAACCGGAAATACCACGGACTTCATTTTGATCGTGGCATGTAGGTCTATAGCAGACCATTCGAACAAGCCCAACACCAATTTTTTCTGAGGTATAATAACAAAGTTATTGATACATTTGTAGAAATAGATGCAAAAAAAATAAAAATTCGCCAAAATTTTTCTTGGTTTTTTGGCTGTAGCCCGAGAACCGGAAATACCACGGACTTTATTTTGATCGTGGCATGTAGGTCTATAGCAGACCTTTCGAACAAGCCCAACACCAATTTTTTCTGAGGTATAATAACAAAGTTATTGATACATTTGCAGAAGTAGATGCAAAAAAATTAAAATTTCGCCAAATTTTTTCTTGGTTTTTTGGCTGTAGCCCGAGAACCGGAAATACAACGGACTTCATTTTTATCGTGGCATGTAGGTCTATAGCAGACCATTCGAACAAGCCCAACACCAATTTTTTCTGAGGTATAATAACAAAGTTATTGATACATTTGCAGAAGTAGATGCAAAAAAATTAAAATTTCGCCAAATTCTTTCTTGGTTTTTTGGCTGTAGCCCGAGAACCGGAAATACCACGGACTTCATTTTGATCGTGGCATGTAGGTCTATAGCAGACCATTCGAACAAGCCCAACACCAATTTTTTCTGAGGTATAATAACAAAGTTATTGATACATTTGCAGAAGTAGATGCAAAAAAATTAAAATTTCGCCAAATTCTTTCTTGGTTTTTTGGCTGTAGCCCGAGAACCGGAAATACCACGGACTTCATTTTGATCGTGGCATGTAGGTCTATAGCAGACCATTCGAACAAGCCCAACACCAATTTTTTCTGAGGTATAATAACAAAGTTATTGATACATTTGTAGAAATAGATGCAAAAAAAATAAAAATTCGCCAAAATTTTTCTTGGTTTTTTGGCTGTAGCCCGAGAACCGGAAATACCACGGACTTTATTTTGATCGTGGCATGTAGGTCTATAGCAGACCTTTCGAACAAGCCCAACACCAATTTTTTCTGAGGTATAATAACAAAGTTATTGATACATTTGCAGAAGTAGATGCAAAAAAATTAAAATTTCGCCAAATTTTTTCTTGGTTTTTTGGCTGTAGCCCGAGAACCGGAAATACCACGGACTTCATTTTGATCGTGGCATGTAGGTCTATAGCAGACCATTCGAACAAGCCCAACACCAATTTTTTCTGAGGTATAATAACAAAGTTATTGATACATTTGCAGAAGTAGATGCAAAAAAATTAAAATTTCGCCAAATTTTTTCTTGGTTTTTTGGCTGTAGCCCGAGAACCGGAAATACCACGGACTTCATGTTGATCGTGGCATGTAGGTCTATAGCAGACCCTTCGAACAAGCCCAACACCAATTTTTTCTGAGGTATAATAACAAAGTTATTGATACATTTGCAGAAGTAGATGCAAAAAAATTAAAATTTCGCCAAATTTTTTCTTGGTTTTTTGGCTGTAGCCCGAGAACCGGAAATACCACGGACTTCATTTTGATCGTGGCATGTAGGTCTATAGCAGACCATTCGAACAAGCCCAACACCAATTTTTTCTGAGGTATAATAACAAAGTTATTGATACATTTGCAGAAGTAGATGCAAAAAAATTAAAATTTCGCCAAATTTTTTCTTGGTTTTTTGGCTGTAGCCCGAGAACCGGAAATACCACGGACTTCATGTTGATCGTCGCATGTAGGTCTATAGCAGACCTTTCGAACAAGCCCAACACCAATTTTTTCTGAGGTATAATAACAAAGTTATTGATACATTTGCAGAAGTAGATGCAAAAAAATTAAAATTTCGCCAAATTTTTTCTTGGTTTTTTGGCTGTAGCCCGAGAACCGGAAATACCACGGACTTTATTTTGATCGTGGCATGTAGGTCTATAGCAGACCTTTCGAACAAGCCCAACACCAATTTTTTCTGAGGTATAATAACAAAGTTATTGATACATTTGCAGAAGTAGATGCAAAAAAATTAAAATTTCGCCAAATTTTTTCTTGGTTTTTTGGCTGTAGCCCGAGAACCGGAAATACCACGGACTTCGTTTTTATCGTGGCATGTAGGTCTATAGCAGACCCTTCGAACAAGCCCAACACCAATTTTTTCTGAGGTATAATAACAAAGTTATTGATACATTTGCAGAAGTAGATGCAAAAAAATTAAAATTTCGCCAAATTTTTTCTTGGTTTTTTGGCTGTAGCCCGAGAACCGGAAATACCACGGACTTCATTTTGATCGTGGCATGTAGGTCTATAGCAGACCATTCGAACAAGCCCAACACCAATTTTTTCTGAGGTATAATAACAAAGTTATTGATACATTTGTAGAAATAGATGCAAAAAAAATAAAAATTCGCCAAAATTTTTCTTGGTTTTTTGGCTGTAGCCCGAGAACCGGAAATACCACGGACTTTATTTTGATCGTGGCATGTAGGTCTATAGCAGACCTTTCGAACAAGCCCAACACCAATTTTTTCTGAGGTATAATAACAAAGTTATTGATACATTTGCAGAAGTAGATGCAAAAAAATTAAAATTTCGCCAAATTTTTTCTTGGTTTTTTGGCTGTAGCCCGAGAACCGGAAATACAACGGACTTCATTTTTATCGTGGCATGTAGGTCTATAGCAGACCATTCGAACAAGCCCAACACCAATTTTTTCTGAGGTATAATAACAAAGTTATTGATACATTTGCAGAAGTAGATGCAAAAAAATTAAAATTTCGCCAAATTCTTTCTTGGTTTTTTGGCTGTAGCCCGAGAACCGGAAATACCACGGACTTCATTTTGATCGTGGCATGTAGGTCTATAGCAGACCATTCGAACAAGCCCAACACCAATTTTTTCTGAGGTATAATAACAAAGTTATTGATACATTTGTAGAAATAGATGCAAAAAAAATAAAAATTCGCCAAAATTTTTCTTGGTTTTTTGGCTGTAGCCCGAGAACCGGAAATACCACGGACTTTATTTTGATCGTGGCATGTAGGTCTATAGCAGACCTTTCGAACAAGCCCAACACCAATTTTTTCTGAGGTATAATAACAAAGTTATTGATACATTTGCAGAAGTAGATGCAAAAAAATTAAAATTTCGCCAAATTTTTTCTTGGTTTTTTGGCTGTAGCCCGAGAACCGGAAATACCACGGACTTCGTTTTTATCGTGGCATGTAGGTCTATAGCAGACCCTTCGAACAAGCCTAACACCAATTTTTTCTGAGGTATAATAACAAAGTTATTGATACATTTGCAGAAGTAGATGCAAAAAAATTAAAATTTCGCCAAATTTTTTCTTGGTTTTTTGGCTGTAGCCCGAGAACCGGAAATACCACGGACTTCATTTTGATCGTGGCATGTAGGTCTATAGCAGACCATTCGAACAAGCCCAACACCAATTTTTTCTGAGGTATAATAACAAAGTTATTGATACATTTGCAGAAGTAGATGCAAAAAAATTAAAATTTCGCCAAATTTTTTCTTGGTTTTTTGGCTGTAGCCCGAGAACCGGAAATACCACGGACTTTATTTTGATCGTGGCATGTAGGTCTATAGCAGACCTTTCGAACAAGCCCAACACCAATTTTTTCTGAGGTATAATAACAAAGTTATTGATACATTTGCAGAAGTAGATGCAAAAAAATTAAAATTTCGCCAAATTTTTTCTTGGTTTTTTGGCTGTAGCCCGAGAACCGGAAATACCACGGACTTCGTTTTTATCGTGGCATGTAGGTCTATAGCAGACCCTTCGAACAAGCCCAACACCAATTTTTTCTGAGGTATAATAACAAAGTTATTGATACATTTGCAGAAGTAGATGCAAAAAAATTAAAATTTCGCCAAATTTTTTCTTGGTTTTTTGGCTGTAGCCCGAGAACCGGAAATACCACGGACTTCATTTTGATCGTGGCATGTAGGTCTATAGCAGACCATTCGAACAAGCCCAACACCAATTTTTTCTGAGGTATAATAACAAAGTTATTGATACATTTGTAGAAATAGATGCAAAAAAAATAAAAATTCGCCAAAATTTTTCTTGGTTTTTTGGCTGTAGCCCGAGAACCGGAAATACCACGGACTTTATTTTGATCGTGGCATGTAGGTCTATAGCAGACCTTTCGAACAAGCCCAACACCAATTTTTTCTGAGGTATAATAACAAAGTTATTGATACATTTGCAGAAGTAGATGCAAAAAAATTAAAATTTCGCCAAATTTTTTCTTGGTTTTTTGGCTGTAGCCCGAGAACCGGAAATACAACGGACTTCATTTTTATCGTGGCATGTAGGTCTATAGCAGACCATTCGAACAAGCCCAACACCAATTTTTTCTGAGGTATAATAACAAAGTTATTGATACATTTGCAGAAGTAGATGCAAAAAAATTAAAATTTCGCCAAATTCTTTCTTGGTTTTTTGGCTGTAGCCCGAGAACCGGAAATACCACGGACTTCATTTTGATCGTGGCATGTAGGTCTATAGCAGACCATTCGAACAAGCCCAACACCAATTTTTTCTGAGGTATAATAACAAAGTTATTGATACATTTGTAGAAATAGATGCAAAAAAAATAAAAATTCGCCAAAATTTTTCTTGGTTTTTTGGCTGTAGCCCGAGAACCGGAAATACCACGGACTTTATTTTGATCGTGGCATGTAGGTCTATAGCAGACCTTTCGAACAAGCCCAACACCAATTTTTTCTGAGGTATAATAACAAAGTTATTGATACATTTGCAGAAGTAGATGCAAAAAAATTAAAATTTCGCCAAATTTTTTCTTGGTTTTTTGGCTGTAGCCCGAGAACCGGAAATACCACGGACTTCGTTTTTATCGTGGCATGTAGGTCTATAGCAGACCCTTCGAACAAGCCCAACACCAATTTTTTCTGAGGTATAATAACAAAGTTATTGATACATTTGCAGAAGTAGATGCAAAAAAATTAAAATTTCGCCAAATTTTTTCTTGGTTTTTTGGCTGTAGCCCGAGAACCGGAAATACCACGGACTTCATTTGGATCGTGGCATGTAGGTCTATAGCAGACCATTCGAACAAGCCCAACACCAATTTTTTCTGAGGTATAATAACAAAGTTATTGATACATTTGCAGAAGTAGATGCAAAAAAATTAAAATTTCGCCAAATTCTTTCTTGGTTTTTTGGCTGTAGCCCGAGAACCGGAAATACCACGGACTTCATTTTGATCGTGGCATGTAGGTCTATAGCAGACCATTCGAACAAGCCCAACACCAATTTTTTCTGAGGTATAATAACAAAGTTATTGATACATTTGTAGAAATAGATGCAAAAAAAATAAAAATTCGCCAAATTTTTTCTTGGTTTTTTGGCTGTAGCCCGAGAACCGGAAATACCACGGACTTCATTTTGATCGTGGCATGTAGGTCTATAGCAGACCATTCGAACAAGCCCAACACCAATTTTTTCTGAGGTATAATAACAAAGTTATTGATACATTTGCAGAAGTAGATGCAAAAAAATTAAAATTTCGCCAAATTTTTTCTTGGTTTTTTGGCTGTAGCCCGAGAACCGGAAATACCACGGACTTCATGTTGATCGTCGCATGTAGGTCTATAGCAGACCTTTCGAACAAGCCCAACACCAATTTTTTCTGAGGTATAATAACAAAGTTATTGATACATTTGCAGAAGTAGATGCAAAAAAATTAAAATTTCGCCAAATTTTTTCTTGGTTTTTTGGCTGTAGCCCGAGAACCGGAAATACCACGGACTTTATTTTGATCGTGGCATGTAGGTCTATAGCAGACCTTTCGAACAAGCCCAACACCAATTTTTTCTGAGGTATAATAACAAAGTTATTGATACATTTGCAGAAGTAGATGCAAAAAAATTAAAATTTCGCCAAATTTTTTCTTGGTTTTTTGGCTGTAGCCCGAGAACCGGAAATACCACGGACTTTATTTTGATCGTGGCATGTAGGTCTATAGCAGACCTTTCGAACAAGCCCAACACCAATTTTTTCTGAGGTATAATAACAAAGTTATTGATACATTTGCAGAAGTAGATGCAAAAAAATTAAAATTTCGCCAAATTTTTTCTTGGTTTTTTGGCTGTAGCCCGAGAACCGGAAATACCACGGACTTCGTTTTTATCGTGGCATGTAGGTCTATAGCAGACCCTTCGAACAAGCCCAACACCAATTTTTTCTGAGGTATAATAACAAAGTTATTGATACATTTGCAGAAGTAGATGCAAAAAAATTAAAATTTCGCCAAATTTTTTCTTGGTTTTTTGGCTGTAGCCCGAGAACCGGAAATACCACGGACTTCATTTTGATCGTGGCATGTAGGTCTATAGCAGACCATTCGAACAAGCCCAACACCAATTTTTTCTGAGGTATAATAACAAAGTTATTGATACATTTGCAGAAGTAGATGCAAAAAAATTAAAATTTCGCCAAATTTTTTCTTGGTTTTTTGGCTGTAGCCCGAGAACCGGAAATACCACGGACTTCATGTTGATCGTCGCATGTAGGTCTATAGCAGACCTTTCGAACAAGCCCAACACCAATTTTTTCTGAGGTATAATAACAAAGTTATTGATACATTTGCAGAAGTAGATGCAAAAAAATTAAAATTTCGCCAAATTTTTTCTTGGTTTTTTGGCTGTAGCCCGAGAACCGGAAATACCACGGACTTTATTTTGATCGTGGCATGTAGGTCTATAGCAGACCTTTCGAACAAGCCCAACACCAATTTTTTCTGAGGTATAATAACAAAGTTATTGATACATTTGCAGAAGTAGATGCAAAAAAATTAAAATTTCGCCAAATTTTTTCTTGGTTTTTTGGCTGTAGCCCGAGAACCGGAAATACCACGGACTTCGTTTTTATCGTGGCATGTAGGTCTATAGCAGACCCTTCGAACAAGCCCAACACCAATTTTTTCTGAGGTATAATAACAAAGTTATTGATACATTTGCAGAAGTAGATGCAAAAAAATTAAAATTTCGCCAAATTTTTTCTTGGTTTTTTGGCTGTAGCCCGAGAACCGGAAATACCACGGACTTCATTTTGATCGTGGCATGTAGGTCTATAGCAGACCATTCGAACAAGCCCAACACCAATTTTTTCTGAGGTATAATAACAAAGTTATTGATACATTTGTAGAAATAGATGCAAAAAAAATAAAAATTCGCCAAAATTTTTCTTGGTTTTTTGGCTGTAGCCCGAGAACCGGAAATACCACGGACTTTATTTTGATCGTGGCATGTAGGTCTATAGCAGACCTTTCGAACAAGCCCAACACCAATTTTTTCTGAGGTATAATAACAAAGTTATTGATACATTTGCAGAAGTAGATGCAAAAAAATTAAAATTTCGCCAAATTTTTTCTTGGTTTTTTGGCTGTAGCCCGAGAACCGGAAATACAACGGACTTCATTTTTATCGTGGCATGTAGGTCTATAGCAGACCATTCGAACAAGCCCAACACCAATTTTTTCTGAGGTATAATAACAAAGTTATTGATACATTTGCAGAAGTAGATGCAAAAAAATTAAAATTTCGCCAAATTCTTTCTTGGTTTTTTGGCTGTAGCCCGAGAACCGGAAATACCACGGACTTCATTTTGATCGTGGCATGTAGGTCTATAGCAGACCCTTCGAACAAGCCCAACACCAATTTTTTCTGAGGTATAATAACAAAGTTATTGATACATTTGCAGAAGTAGATGCAAAAAAATTAAAATTTCGCCAAATTTTTTCTTGGTTTTTTGGCTGTAGCCCGAGAACCGGAAATACCACGGACTTCATTTTGATCGTGGCATGTAGGTCTATAGCAGACCATTCGAACAAGCCCAACACCAATTTTTTCTGAGGTATAATAACAAAGTTATTGATACATTTGCAGAAGTAGATGCAAAAAAATTAAAATTTCGCCAAATTTTTTCTTGGTTTTTTGGCTGTAGCCCGAGAACCGGAAATACCACGGACTTTATTTTGATCGTGGCATGTAGGTCTATAGCAGACCTTTCGAACAAGCCCAACACCAATTTTTTCTGAGGTATAATAACAAAGTTATTGATACATTTGCAGAAGTAGATGCAAAAAAATTAAAATTTCGCCAAATTTTTTCTTGGTTTTTTGGCTGTAGCCCGAGAACCGGAAATACCACGGACTTCGTTTTTATCGTGGCATGTAGGTCTATAGCAGACCCTTCGAACAAGCCCAACACCAATTTTTTCTGAGGTATAATAACAAAGTTATTGATACATTTGCAGAAGTAGATGCAAAAAAATTAAAATTTCGCCAAATTTTTTCTTGGTTTTTTGGCTGTAGCCCGAGAACCGGAAATACCACGGACTTCATTTTGATCGTGGCATGTAGGTCTATAGCAGACCATTCGAACAAGCCCAACACCAATTTTTTCTGAGGTATAATAACAAAGTTATTGATACATTTGTAGAAATAGATGCAAAAAAAATAAAAATTCGCCAAAATTTTTCTTGGTTTTTTGGCTGTAGCCCGAGAACCGGAAATACCACGGACTTTATTTTGATCGTGGCATGTAGGTCTATAGCAGACCTTTCGAACAAGCCCAACACCAATTTTTTCTGAGGTATAATAACAAAGTTATTGATACATTTGCAGAAGTAGATGCAAAAAAATTAAAATTTCGCCAAATTTTTTCTTGGTTTTTTGGCTGTAGCCCGAGAACCGGAAATACAACGGACTTCATTTTTATCGTGGCATGTAGGTCTATAGCAGACCATTCGAACAAGCCCAACACCAATTTTTTCTGAGGTATAATAACAAAGTTATTGATACATTTGCAGAAGTAGATGCAAAAAAATTAAAATTTCGCCAAATTCTTTCTTGGTTTTTTGGCTGTAGCCCGAGAACCGGAAATACCACGGACTTCATTTTGATCGTGGCATGTAGGTCTATAGCAGACCATTCGAACAAGCCCAACACCAATTTTTTCTGAGGTATAATAACAAAGTTATTGATACATTTGTAGAAATAGATGCAAAAAAAATAAAAATTCGCCAAAATTTTTCTTGGTTTTTTGGCTGTAGCCCGAGAACCGGAAATACCACGGACTTTATTTTGATCGTGGCATGTAGGTCTATAGCAGACCTTTCGAACAAGCCCAACACCAATTTTTTCTGAGGTATAATAACAAAGTTATTGATACATTTGCAGAAGTAGATGCAAAAAAATTAAAATTTCGCCAAATTTTTTCTTGGTTTTTTGGCTGTAGCCCGAGAACCGGAAATACCACGGACTTCGTTTTTATCGTGGCATGTAGGTCTATAGCAGACCCTTCGAACAAGCCCAACACCAATTTTTTCTGAGGTATAATAACAAAGTTATTGATACATTTGCAGAAGTAGATGCAAAAAAATTAAAATTTCGCCAAATTTTTTCTTGGTTTTTTGGCTGTAGCCCGAGAACCGGAAATACCACGGACTTCATTTGGATCGTGGCATGTAGGTCTATAGCAGACCATTCGAACAAGCCCAACACCAATTTTTTCTGAGGTATAATAACAAAGTTATTGATACATTTGCAGAAGTAGATGCAAAAAAATTAAAATTTCGCCAAATTCTTTCTTGGTTTTTTGGCTGTAGCCCGAGAACCGGAAATACCACGGACTTCATTTTGATCGTGGCATGTAGGTCTATAGCAGACCATTCGAACAAGCCCAACACCAATTTTTTCTGAGGTATAATAACAAAGTTATTGATACATTTGTAGAAATAGATGCAAAAAAAATAAAAATTCGCCAAATTTTTTCTTGGTTTTTTGGCTGTAGCCCGAGAACCGGAAATACCACGGACTTCATTTTGATCGTGGCATGTAGGTCTATAGCAGACCTTTCGAACAAGCCCAACACCAATTTTTTCTGAGGTATAATAACAAAGTTATTGATACATTTGTAGAAATAGATGCAAAAAAAATAAAAATTCGCCAAAATTTTTCTTGGTTTTTTGGCTGTAGCCCGAGAACCGGAAATACCACGGACTTTATTTTGATCGTGGCATGTAGGTCTATAGCAGACCTTTCGAACAAGCCCAACACCAATTTTTTCTGAGGTATAATAACAAAGTTATTGATACATTTGCAGAAGTAGATGCAAAAAAATTAAAATTTCGCCAAATTTTTTCTTGGTTTTTTGGCTGTAGCCCGAGAACCGGAAATACAACGGACTTCATTTTTATCGTGGCATGTAGGTCTATAGCAGACCATTCGAACAAGCCCAACACCAATTTTTTCTGAGGTATAATAACAAAGTTATTGATACATTTGCAGAAGTAGATGCAAAAAAATTAAAATTTCGCCAAATTCTTTCTTGGTTTTTTGGCTGTAGCCCGAGAACCGGAAATACCACGGACTTCATTTTGATCGTGGCATGTAGGTCTATAGCAGACCATTCGAACAAGCCCAACACCAATTTTTTCTGAGGTATAATAACAAAGTTATTGATACATTTGTAGAAATAGATGCAAAAAAAATAAAAATTCGCCAAAATTTTTCTTGGTTTTTTGGCTGTAGCCCGAGAACCGGAAATACCACGGACTTTATTTTGATCGTGGCATGTAGGTCTATAGCAGACCTTTCGAACAAGCCCAACACCAATTTTTTCTGAGGTATAATAACAAAGTTATTGATACATTTGCAGAAGTAGATGCAAAAAAATTAAAATTTCGCCAAATTTTTTCTTGGTTTTTTGGCTGTAGCCCGAGAACCGGAAATACAACGGACTTCATTTTTATCGTGGCATGTAGGTCTATAGCAGACCCTTCGAACAAGCCCAACACCAATTTTTTCTGAGGTATAATAACAAAGTTATTGATACATTTGCAGAAGTAGATGCAAAAAAATTAAAATTTCGCCAAATTTTTTCTTGGTTTTTTGGCTGTAGCCCGAGAACCGGAAATACCACGGACTTCATGTTGATCGTCGCATGTAGGTCTATAGCAGACCTTTCGAACAAGCCCAACACCAATTTTTTCTGAGGTATAATAACAAAGTTATTGATACATTTGCAGAAGTAGATGCAAAAAAATTAAAATTTCGCCAAATTTTTTCTTGGTTTTTTGGCTGTAGCCCGAGAACCGGAAATACCACGGACTTTATTTTGATCGTGGCATGTAGGTCTATAGCAGACCTTTCGAACAAGCCCAACACCAATTTTTTCTGAGGTATAATAACAAAGTTATTGATACATTTGCAGAAGTAGATGCAAAAAAATTAAAATTTCGCCAAATTTTTTCTTGGTTTTTTGGCTGTAGCCCGAGAACCGGAAATACCACGGACTTCGTTTTTATCGTGGCATGTAGGTCTATAGCAGACCCTTCGAACAAGCCCAACACCAATTTTTTCTGAGGTATAATAACAAAGTTATTGATACATTTGCAGAAGTAGATGCAAAAAAATTAAAATTTCGCCAAATTTTTTCTTGGTTTTTTGGCTGTAGCCCGAGAACCGGAAATACCACGGACTTCATTTTGATCGTGGCATGTAGGTCTATAGCAGACCATTCGAACAAGCCCAACACCAATTTTTTCTGAGGTATAATAACAAAGTTATTGATACATTTGTAGAAATAGATGCAAAAAAAATAAAAATTCGCCAAAATTTTTCTTGGTTTTTTGGCTGTAGCCCGAGAACCGGAAATACCACGGACTTTATTTTGATCGTGGCATGTAGGTCTATAGCAGACCTTTCGAACAAGCCCAACACCAATTTTTTCTGAGGTATAATAACAAAGTTATTGATACATTTGCAGAAGTAGATGCAAAAAAATTAAAATTTCGCCAAATTTTTTCTTGGTTTTTTGGCTGTAGCCCGAGAACCGGAAATACAACGGACTTCATTTTTATCGTGGCATGTAGGTCTATAGCAGACCATTCGAACAAGCCCAACACCAATTTTTTCTGAGGTATAATAACAAAGTTATTGATACATTTGCAGAAGTAGATGCAAAAAAATTAAAATTTCGCCAAATTCTTTCTTGGTTTTTTGGCTGTAGCCCGAGAACCGGAAATACCACGGACTTCATTTTGATCGTGGCATGTAGGTCTATAGCAGACCATTCGAACAAGCCCAACACCAATTTTTTCTGAGGTATAATAACAAAGTTATTGATACATTTGTAGAAATAGATGCAAAAAAAATAAAAATTCGCCAAAATTTTTCTTGGTTTTTTGGCTGTAGCCCGAGAACCGGAAATACCACGGACTTTATTTTGATCGTGGCATGTAGGTCTATAGCAGACCTTTCGAACAAGCCCAACACCAATTTTTTCTGAGGTATAATAACAAAGTTATTGATACATTTGCAGAAGTAGATGCAAAAAAATTAAAATTTCGCCAAATTTTTTCTTGGTTTTTTGGCTGTAGCCCGAGAACCGGAAATACAACGGACTTCATTTTTATCGTGGCATGTAGGTCTATAGCAGACCCTTCGAACAAGCCCAACACCAATTTTTTCTGAGGTATAATAACAAAGTTATTGATACATTTGCAGAAGTAGATGCAAAAAAATTAAAATTTCGCCAAATTTTTTCTTGGTTTTTTGGCTGTAGCCCGAGAACCGGAAATACCACGGACTTCATGTTGATCGTCGCATGTAGGTCTATAGCAGACCTTTCGAACAAGCCCAACACCAATTTTTTCTGAGGTATAATAACAAAGTTATTGATACATTTGCAGAAGTAGATGCAAAAAAATTAAAATTTCGCCAAATTTTTTCTTGGTTTTTTGGCTGTAGCCCGAGAACCGGAAATACCACGGACTTTATTTTGATCGTGGCATGTAGGTCTATAGCAGACCTTTCGAACAAGCCCAACACCAATTTTTTCTGAGGTATAATAACAAAGTTATTGATACATTTGCAGAAGTAGATGCAAAAAAATTAAAATTTCGCCAAATTTTTTCTTGGTTTTTTGGCTGTAGCCCGAGAACCGGAAATACCACGGACTTCGTTTTTATCGTGGCATGTAGGTCTATAGCAGACCCTTCGAACAAGCCCAACACCAATTTTTTCTGAGGTATAATAACAAAGTTATTGATACATTTGCAGAAGTAGATGCAAAAAAATTAAAATTTCGCCAAATTTTTTCTTGGTTTTTTGGCTGTAGCCCGAGAACCGGAAATACCACGGACTTCATTTTGATCGTGGCATGTAGGTCTATAGCAGACCATTCGAACAAGCCCAACACCAATTTTTTCTGAGGTATAATAACAAAGTTATTGATACATTTGTAGAAATAGATGCAAAAAAAATAAAAATTCGCCAAAATTTTTCTTGGTTTTTTGGCTGTAGCCCGAGAACCGGAAATACCACGGACTTTATTTTGATCGTGGCATGTAGGTCTATAGCAGACCTTTCGAACAAGCCCAACACCAATTTTTTCTGAGGTATAATAACAAAGTTATTGATACATTTGCAGAAGTAGATGCAAAAAAATTAAAATTTCGCCAAATTTTTTCTTGGTTTTTTGGCTGTAGCCCGAGAACCGGAAATACAACGGACTTCATTTTTATCGTGGCATGTAGGTCTATAGCAGACCCTTCGAACAAGCCCAACACCAATTTTTTCTGAGGTATAATAACAAAGTTATTGATACATTTGCAGAAGTAGATGCAAAAAAATTAAAATTTCGCCAAATTTTTTCTTGGTTTTTTGGCTGTAGCCCGAGAACCGGAATTACCACGGACTTCATTTTGATCGTCGCATGTAGGTCTATAGCAGACCTTTCGAACAAGCCCAACACTAATTTTTTCTGAGGTATAATAACAAAGTTATTGATACATTTGCAGAAGTAGATGCAAAAAAATTAAAATTTCGCCAAATTTTTTCTTGGTTTTTTGGCTGTAGCCCGAGAACCGGAAATACCACGGACTTCATTTTGATCGTCGCATGTAGGTCTATAGCAGACCTTTCGAACAAGCCCAACACCAATTTTTTCTGAGGTATAATAACAAAGTTATTGATACATTTGCAGAAGTAGATGCAAAAAACTTAAAATTTCGCCAAATTTTTTCTTGGTTTTTTGGCTGTAGTCCGAGAACCGGAAATACCACGGACTTCATTTTGATCGTGGCATATAGATCTATGGCAGGCCTTTCGAACAAGACCACCACACATTTTTTCTAAGGTGTAATCCGGATGAATTTCTCGTTACCTACTTGTTAGACTACAATTAAACTGGGGGCAATTATTAGCGGATTTTAAAAAACGTTTGTCTGTTATCGTCGTATAATAATATTAATTGTGAGTTTTATAAACAACAAAATATATGGTTTTATTTTTGCAATTAAATCGAGAGTGGTCCGGTTCTGTCTGGTGATTTTGTACATCAGCGCTTCGGAGCACTAGAGCGCCTTTGGCAGAGTTGTCGTCGATCAACCAAACCAGAAGCAGGAGAATTAAAATATACAACTTTTGGTACTAGAGATTCGAAGCTAGTCGATTACGAAGTCCTTCGGGCTCCAGATTGACAGGGGGGCACGATCGGCGGGACGAAAACCATTATTGCCTTCGTTTCTGGGCCAGCCGGGTACAGGTGAAGGGCAAGGTTCTTCAAAACCACGGCGTCTGTCTTCCTTTTAGTGCTCCGCAAACCGCGAAGCAGTCGCAAAACAAATCTAAACAGAAAAGTGTATTAAATATGCGAATATGATGCTTTTAGGGTCTTCTCTTGCCTTGCTTCTGTATTTGCGACGGCCTGTTCGATCTGTCAGACTTGTTCCCGGATTTCTTGAATAGTCACGACGTCTGAGTCCTTTTTCGTCACCTCAACGTCCTCAGTTGTGCTTTCCGCGTTCTCCATGTCAACGTCTTGAATTGTATTCTCCGGCTGTCCACCCATTTTCAGTCATTTCTCAGAAATGTAACATTTTCTAAATCACACAATGAAACTCGTGAATAAATTTCCAACCCTTCAAAAATGTCGTCTCACGTAAGGATCCAATTAACATCACCCATTTTGATATTATTCATAAAGATATTAAATAGCGCAATAAAGAATGATCCGGGGATGTATTGGGAAAATAAAAGGAATCTAAAGACAGCCAAGAGACAGATGATGAGAGAGACAGTTAGGTGCGGGGAAACAAGGATGCAAGCTGCTATATTATTATTATTATCATTTCATCAATACAGAGCTGATTACTACATTTTAAACATTTGGATATGTAAAAAAGAAAAGAAAATGTTAATGTTACAATCATTAATTATGTTTTCGGAGAAGTAAGTTTTTTACCTGATTGGCATTCAAACAATAATCAATTAAATTATAATTTTCATTGAACAAACGTGACATTGATGTAATCGGCTCATTGCGGCCATAGTTGGTACGATGAGGATGGACAACCAGTGGCTTATATGATCGGAGTTTCCGACAAGGAACACAAATGCGAAACTCATTAAGTAGACCCGGAGAGTTCATAGTCCCGGATAAAACTTTAAAGGCAAAAGCAATTTTGAAATTTTGTCGCCTAATTTCAAGAGATTGTAGAGATAAGAGACCAAGGCGAGAAAGGTAAGGTGGCAGCCTCATACAATCAGTCCACGGAAGATATCTTAGAGCAAATCTAAGAAACCTTCTCTGGACTGATTCAATGCGTTTAACATGAACGTCGTAGTAGGGATCCCATACCGGAATAGCATATTCAAGGATAGGTCGAACAAGCGTGACGTATAAAGCTTTAGTTAAGTACGGATCGTTGAATTCTTTAGACCAGCGTTTTATAAAACCAAGAGCACAATTAGCCTTGTTCACGATGCTATCGATATGGTCAGAAAAGGAGAAATTGGAGCAGAAAAACACACCCAAATCTCTAACTTTTTCTACTCTATCTAAACATATATTATTAAGGATATACTGGTAAGATGAAGTAGTCTTATTACGTGTATAAGACATGAAATTGCACTTCAAAACATTTAACGGCAGTTTATTTTCAACACACCAAACATAAAACTTAACTAGGTCTTCTTGTAATCTTAAATGGTCGCTTAAATTACGAATAGCCAAATATATTTTGACATCGTCCGCAAATATAAGAAATTTCGAGTACTTGAAAATGAAGCTCACGTCATATGTATGACGTATAGGGCACATGTATGAGGAAGCAAGGAGGTACATGAAGGTAAACAAGGAAATAGTAATGGTGGAGGCGGATAAAGGGAATCGAACGTGTATCATAGGAAGAAAAGAGTTGGAGAGAAAAATGAAGGAGTATATAAAGGAGAAAGAAGAGGAAGGGGTCCTAAAGGAAGTAAAAAAGGAGGTAGCGGAGAAGATTATGGAGTGGGGATACGAGAGTAGGGTTAAGCCCATCATGGAAAAAATAGAGGAAGGGAAAGGGATTTTGGAAAGGGATAGTAAAGAAAAGAGCGGGATGGCAATAATGAAGCCTAGAATCAAGACCCATAAAGAAAAAAAGCCAATAAGACCGGTAGTGGATTGTACGGGGGTAGGATGTGGGCAATTGGCGAAGTATGTACTAAAGTTATTAAGAAGGGAACCGAGGGGGGAGGTAGGGATTAGGAGTGTGGAGGAATTGGTAGAAGAGTTAGGGAAAAGAACAATAGGAGAGGATGAAGAATTAGGCACAGGGGACATCAAAGAAATGTACACGAAAATACCAATGGAAGAGGCTAAGAAGGTGATAAAGGAGAAATTCGAGGAGTATATCTATAGGGAAGGAGGAATAACATGGAAAGAATTTAATCACATTTTGATTTATATGGCTCAAACCACAGCATACGTGAAGGTTAAGGAAGAGGGAAAGGAAAGGATATATAGGCAGGAGAAAGGGTTGAGGATGGGACATAAAGTCTCGGGGATAGTAGCGGGTATCTATATAGAGGAGAAAGTGAAGAGATGGAGGGAGGAAAGAGAGGATGTAAGTTGGGCCAGAGTATACGTAGATGACGTAATATATATAGGGAAGGGAAAGGAGATGAGGAGATTAAGGAGTTGGAGAAGAGGATGGGGATGGAGATAAAGGTGGAGGAGAAAGAAGGAGAAAGAAGGAAGTTCTTAAACATGGAGATATGGAAAGGGAAAGGAGGGAGCATCAACACGGAGGAATGGAGACCCGCATATAAATCGGAAAGAACGATAAACTGGAAATCGGGGCACCCGAAGGGAGTGAAGATTAACACACTTAAACAGGAGATAAGGAGGGTGCAAAGATTGGCAACAGGGGAAGGAAAGGAAAGGATAGGGGAACAGATTAGGAAGGTAGAATTAAGGTTTAAGGAGCCGCTCCATTACCATGCGCGGTATTACAAACGGCAACTTTGGGGCTTACTTAAGCCGATTTTTGGGAGAAACGACTGAGGAGGGAAAAGTTGCCACTCGAAATCATGGCTTATCGACAATCTGCATACATGCAAAGCGTGTGAACTGGTTTGGGAAAAGTAGTAGGCAGAAATCATTTTCGTTCTGACCGTCAGCAGGTAAAGATCTTGGGAAGTATATGAGCAGCAGCAATTTCAATGGTTTGAGTCCACACACACCCATGTAAACTTGTGTAGCATATGCAAACAGGATTGGCTTATTTAAGCCACAAGTGTAAGCACAGTGGCTTATTAAGCCCAAAAGTTGCCGGCTTAAATAAGCCCGAAAGTTGCTGTGTGTAATACCACGCCATGACTTTTTACCATGACAAAAAAAATGAGACACATTTATGTGAAGATGCCTTGGCGAGAAAGGGAGATAAGAATCAACTGCAAAAATTTGTCGGCAAATGCAAAAATAATTTCCCCTCTTTTGTTATGGCGATTTTATGACGATTTCTACTACAACCACACATTGTCCCTGTAAGTGAATAGTAAGCACGGACACATTCAAACTGTTATTATAGCGTGATGTCATTTTAAAAGCTTTTTCTTCTTCGCATGCATAGTCAAAAGCTTTGTTACCATGCCAATTTGAACATTATATTCATAGCATAAGGTTTGATATGATTGCTATAAAATTGTAAAACTGGAAGGGAAAGCGTTTATACTTGTATTCAGTCAATCCTATTTAGATCTACATAAGTCTATCTTGCTCTAGTTTCCTGCATTTTTTTGTCATGGTAAAAAGTCATGGTAATGGAGCGGCTCCTTTAGGAGAAATGGGTTTCCTTTACAATTAATAAGGACAAAGGAGAAGGAGGTGGAGAAAGAGGAAGGATATAGGAAGAAAAGGAAGGGAAGAAGAAGGGAATGGGGAAGAGGAAATGTATCCCATTTTCAGTCATTTCTCAGAAATGTAACAGTTTCTAAATCACACAATGAAACTCGTGAATAAATTTCCAACCCTTCAAAAATGTCGTCTCACGTAAGGATCCAATTAACATCACCCATTTTGATATTATTCATAAAGACCTTATCCCACGTAATTGTACTTGTGTCTTCACTTCAAGGCTTTCGTACCTGACTTTTTGCATTTTGCAAGAATAATTTTGAAATTGTGTATAATTTTGAAATTGTGAATAATTTTGAAATTGTTTTATAATAATATCACCTAGGCTGACATACAATCACGTGTAGCTTCTATAGAAGCTTACTAACCTCCCGAATTATTCAAAAAACGCATTTGAGTGATGCAAATACCGTTCATATTCGAAAGGAATTGCTCCCCTTGAAGCTACATAATCAAATAAATTATATATTTCCAAGATTTTTTCTTAGTTTTTTGTCTGTAGCCGGAGAACAAAAAAAGCCACGGACTTTGTTTTGATCATGGCATGTATGTCTATAGAACAAGCCCAACACCAATTTTTTCTGAGGTATAATAACAAAGTTATTGATACATTTGCAGAAGTAGATGCAAAAAAATTAAAATTTCGCCAAATTTTTTCTTGGTTTTTTGGCTGTAGCCCGAGAACCGGAAATACCACGGACTTCGTTTTTATCGTGGCATGTAGGTCTATAGCAGACCCTTCGAACAAGCCCAACACCAATTTTTTCTGAGGTATAATAACAAAGTTATTGATACATTTGCAGAAGTAGATGCAAAAAAATTAAAATTTCGCCAAATTTTTTCTTGGTTTTTTGGCTGTAGCCCGAGAACCGGAAATACCACGGACTTCATTTTGATCGTGGCATGTAGGTCTATAGCAGACCATTCGAACAAGCCCAACACCAATTTTTTCTGAGGTATAATAACAAAGTTATTGATACATTTGTAGAAATAGATGCAAAAAAAATAAAAATTCGCCAAAATTTTTCTTGGTTTTTTGGCTGTAGCCCGAGAACCGGAAATACCACGGACTTTATTTTGATCGTGGCATGTAGGTCTATAGCAGACCTTTCGAACAAGCCCAACACCAATTTTTTCTGAGGTATAATAACAAAGTTATTGATACATTTGCAGAAGTAGATGCAAAAAAATTAAAATTTCGCCAAATTTTTTCTTGGTTTTTTGGCTGTAGCCCGAGAACCGGAAATACAACGGACTTCATTTTTATCGTGGCATGTAGGTCTATAGCAGACCATTCGAACAAGCCCAACACCAATTTTTTCTGAGGTATAATAACAAAGTTATTGATACATTTGCAGAAGTAGATGCAAAAAAATTAAAATTTCGCCAAATTCTTTCTTGGTTTTTTGGCTGTAGCCCGAGAACCGGAAATACCACGGACTTCATTTTGATCGTGGCATGTAGGTCTATAGCAGACCCTTCGAACAAGCCCAACACCAATTTTTTCTGAGGTATAATAACAAAGTTATTGATACATTTGCAGAAGTAGATGCAAAAAAATTAAAATTTCGCCAAATTTTTTCTTGGTTTTTTGGCTGTAGCCCGAGAACCGGAAATACCACGGACTTCATTTTGATCGTGGCATGTAGGTCTATAGCAGACCATTCGAACAAGCCCAACACCAATTTTTTCTGAGGTATAATAACAAAGTTATTGATACATTTGCAGAAGTAGATGCAAAAAAATTAAAATTTCGCCAAATTTTTTCTTGGTTTTTTGGCTGTAGCCCGAGAACCGGAAATACCACGGACTTTATTTTGATCGTGGCATGTAGGTCTATAGCAGACCTTTCGAACAAGCCCAACACCAATTTTTTCTGAGGTATAATAACAAAGTTATTGATACATTTGCAGAAGTAGATGCAAAAAAATTAAAATTTCGCCAAATTTTTTCTTGGTTTTTTGGCTGTAGCCCGAGAACCGGAAATACCACGGACTTCGTTTTTATCGTGGCATGTAGGTCTATAGCAGACCCTTCGAACAAGCCCAACACCAATTTTTTCTGAGGTATAATAACAAAGTTATTGATACATTTGCAGAAGTAGATGCAAAAAAATTAAAATTTCGCCAAATTTTTTCTTGGTTTTTTGGCTGTAGCCCGAGAACCGGAAATACCACGGACTTCATTTTGATCGTGGCATGTAGGTCTATAGCAGACCATTCGAACAAGCCCAACACCAATTTTTTCTGAGGTATAATAACAAAGTTATTGATACATTTGTAGAAATAGATGCAAAAAAAATAAAAATTCGCCAAAATTTTTCTTGGTTTTTTGGCTGTAGCCCGAGAACCGGAAATACCACGGACTTTATTTTGATCGTGGCATGTAGGTCTATAGCAGACCTTTCGAACAAGCCCAACACCAATTTTTTCTGAGGTATAATAACAAAGTTATTGATACATTTGCAGAAGTAGATGCAAAAAAATTAAAATTTCGCCAAATTTTTTCTTGGTTTTTTGGCTGTAGCCCGAGAACCGGAAATACAACGGACTTCATTTTTATCGTGGCATGTAGGTCTATAGCAGACCATTCGAACAAGCCCAACACCAATTTTTTCTGAGGTATAATAACAAAGTTATTGATACATTTGCAGAAGTAGATGCAAAAAAATTAAAATTTCGCCAAATTCTTTCTTGGTTTTTTGGCTGTAGCCCGAGAACCGGAAATACCACGGACTTCATTTTGATCGTGGCATGTAGGTCTATAGCAGACCATTCGAACAAGCCCAACACCAATTTTTTCTGAGGTATAATAACAAAGTTATTGATACATTTGTAGAAATAGATGCAAAAAAAATAAAAATTCGCCAAAATTTTTCTTGGTTTTTTGGCTGTAGCCCGAGAACCGGAAATACCACGGACTTTATTTTGATCGTGGCATGTAGGTCTATAGCAGACCTTTCGAACAAGCCCAACACCAATTTTTTCTGAGGTATAATAACAAAGTTATTGATACATTTGCAGAAGTAGATGCAAAAAAATTAAAATTTCGCCAAATTTTTTCTTGGTTTTTTGGCTGTAGCCCGAGAACCGGAAATACCACGGACTTCGTTTTTATCGTGGCATGTAGGTCTATAGCAGACCCTTCGAACAAGCCCAACACCAATTTTTTCTGAGGTATAATAACAAAGTTATTGATACATTTGCAGAAGTAGATGCAAAAAAATTAAAATTTCGCCAAATTTTTTCTTGGTTTTTTGGCTGTAGCCCGAGAACCGGAAATACCACGGACTTCATTTGGATCGTGGCATGTAGGTCTATAGCAGACCATTCGAACAAGCCCAACACCAATTTTTTCTGAGGTATAATAACAAAGTTATTGATACATTTGCAGAAGTAGATGCAAAAAAATTAAAATTTCGCCAAATTCTTTCTTGGTTTTTTGGCTGTAGCCCGAGAACCGGAAATACCACGGACTTCATTTTGATCGTGGCATGTAGGTCTATAGCAGACCATTCGAACAAGCCCAACACCAATTTTTTCTGAGGTATAATAACAAAGTTATTGATACATTTGTAGAAATAGATGCAAAAAAAATAAAAATTCGCCAAATTTTTTCTTGGTTTTTTGGCTGTAGCCCGAGAACCGGAAATACCACGGACTTCATTTTGATCGTGGCATGTAGGTCTATAGCAGACCTTTCGAACAAGCCCAACACCAATTTTTTCTGAGGTATAATAACAAAGTTATTGATACATTTGTAGAAATAGATGCAAAAAAAATAAAAATTCGCCAAAATTTTTCTTGGTTTTTTGGCTGTAGCCCGAGAACCGGAAATACCACGGACTTTATTTTGATCGTGGCATGTAGGTCTATAGCAGACCTTTCGAACAAGCCCAACACCAATTTTTTCTGAGGTATAATAACAAAGTTATTGATACATTTGCAGAAGTAGATGCAAAAAAATTAAAATTTCGCCAAATTTTTTCTTGGTTTTTTGGCTGTAGCCCGAGAACCGGAAATACAACGGACTTCATTTTTATCGTGGCATGTAGGTCTATAGCAGACCATTCGAACAAGCCCAACACCAATTTTTTCTGAGGTATAATAACAAAGTTATTGATACATTTGCAGAAGTAGATGCAAAAAAATTAAAATTTCGCCAAATTCTTTCTTGGTTTTTTGGCTGTAGCCCGAGAACCGGAAATACCACGGACTTCATTTTGATCGTGGCATGTAGGTCTATAGCAGACCATTCGAACAAGCCCAACACCAATTTTTTCTGAGGTATAATAACAAAGTTATTGATACATTTGTAGAAATAGATGCAAAAAAAATAAAAATTCGCCAAAATTTTTCTTGGTTTTTTGGCTGTAGCCCGAGAACCGGAAATACCACGGACTTTATTTTGATCGTGGCATGTAGGTCTATAGCAGACCTTTCGAACAAGCCCAACACCAATTTTTTCTGAGGTATAATAACAAAGTTATTGATACATTTGCAGAAGTAGATGCAAAAAAATTAAAATTTCGCCAAATTTTTTCTTGGTTTTTTGGCTGTAGCCCGAGAACCGGAAATACAACGGACTTCATTTTTATCGTGGCATGTAGGTCTATAGCAGACCCTTCGAACAAGCCCAACACCAATTTTTTCTGAGGTATAATAACAAAGTTATTGATACATTTGCAGAAGTAGATGCAAAAAAATTAAAATTTCGCCAAATTTTTTCTTGGTTTTTTGGCTGTAGCCCGAGAACCGGAAATACCACGGACTTCATGTTGATCGTCGCATGTAGGTCTATAGCAGACCTTTCGAACAAGCCCAACACCAATTTTTTCTGAGGTATAATAACAAAGTTATTGATACATTTGCAGAAGTAGATGCAAAAAAATTAAAATTTCGCCAAATTTTTTCTTGGTTTTTTGGCTGTAGCCCGAGAACCGGAAATACCACGGACTTTATTTTGATCGTGGCATGTAGGTCTATAGCAGACCTTTCGAACAAGCCCAACACCAATTTTTTCTGAGGTATAATAACAAAGTTATTGATACATTTGCAGAAGTAGATGCAAAAAAATTAAAATTTCGCCAAATTTTTTCTTGGTTTTTTGGCTGTAGCCCGAGAACCGGAAATACCACGGACTTCGTTTTTATCGTGGCATGTAGGTCTATAGCAGACCCTTCGAACAAGCCCAACACCAATTTTTTCTGAGGTATAATAACAAAGTTATTGATACATTTGCAGAAGTAGATGCAAAAAAATTAAAATTTCGCCAAATTTTTTCTTGGTTTTTTGGCTGTAGCCCGAGAACCGGAAATACCACGGACTTCATTTTGATCGTGGCATGTAGGTCTATAGCAGACCATTCGAACAAGCCCAACACCAATTTTTTCTGAGGTATAATAACAAAGTTATTGATACATTTGTAGAAATAGATGCAAAAAAAATAAAAATTCGCCAAAATTTTTCTTGGTTTTTTGGCTGTAGCCCGAGAACCGGAAATACCACGGACTTTATTTTGATCGTGGCATGTAGGTCTATAGCAGACCTTTCGAACAAGCCCAACACCAATTTTTTCTGAGGTATAATAACAAAGTTATTGATACATTTGCAGAAGTAGATGCAAAAAAATTAAAATTTCGCCAAATTTTTTCTTGGTTTTTTGGCTGTAGCCCGAGAACCGGAAATACAACGGACTTCATTTTTATCGTGGCATGTAGGTCTATAGCAGACCATTCGAACAAGCCCAACACCAATTTTTTCTGAGGTATAATAACAAAGTTATTGATACATTTGCAGAAGTAGATGCAAAAAAATTAAAATTTCGCCAAATTCTTTCTTGGTTTTTTGGCTGTAGCCCGAGAACCGGAAATACCACGGACTTCATTTTGATCGTGGCATGTAGGTCTATAGCAGACCATTCGAACAAGCCCAACACCAATTTTTTCTGAGGTATAATAACAAAGTTATTGATACATTTGTAGAAATAGATGCAAAAAAAATAAAAATTCGCCAAAATTTTTCTTGGTTTTTTGGCTGTAGCCCGAGAACCGGAAATACCACGGACTTTATTTTGATCGTGGCATGTAGGTCTATAGCAGACCTTTCGAACAAGCCCAACACCAATTTTTTCTGAGGTATAATAACAAAGTTATTGATACATTTGCAGAAGTAGATGCAAAAAAATTAAAATTTCGCCAAATTTTTTCTTGGTTTTTTGGCTGTAGCCCGAGAACCGGAAATACAACGGACTTCATTTTTATCGTGGCATGTAGGTCTATAGCAGACCCTTCGAACAAGCCCAACACCAATTTTTTCTGAGGTATAATAACAAAGTTATTGATACATTTGCAGAAGTAGATGCAAAAAAATTAAAATTTCGCCAAATTTTTTCTTGGTTTTTTGGCTGTAGCCCGAGAACCGGAAATACCACGGACTTCATGTTGATCGTCGCATGTAGGTCTATAGCAGACCTTTCGAACAAGCCCAACACCAATTTTTTCTGAGGTATAATAACAAAGTTATTGATACATTTGCAGAAGTAGATGCAAAAAAATTAAAATTTCGCCAAATTTTTTCTTGGTTTTTTGGCTGTAGCCCGAGAACCGGAAATACCACGGACTTTATTTTGATCGTGGCATGTAGGTCTATAGCAGACCTTTCGAACAAGCCCAACACCAATTTTTTCTGAGGTATAATAACAAAGTTATTGATACATTTGCAGAAGTAGATGCAAAAAAATTAAAATTTCGCCAAATTTTTTCTTGGTTTTTTGGCTGTAGCCCGAGAACCGGAAATACCACGGACTTCGTTTTTATCGTGGCATGTAGGTCTATAGCAGACCCTTCGAACAAGCCCAACACCAATTTTTTCTGAGGTATAATAACAAAGTTATTGATACATTTGCAGAAGTAGATGCAAAAAAATTAAAATTTCGCCAAATTTTTTCTTGGTTTTTTGGCTGTAGCCCGAGAACCGGAAATACCACGGACTTCATTTTGATCGTGGCATGTAGGTCTATAGCAGACCATTCGAACAAGCCCAACACCAATTTTTTCTGAGGTATAATAACAAAGTTATTGATACATTTGTAGAAATAGATGCAAAAAAAATAAAAATTCGCCAAAATTTTTCTTGGTTTTTTGGCTGTAGCCCGAGAACCGGAAATACCACGGACTTTATTTTGATCGTGGCATGTAGGTCTATAGCAGACCTTTCGAACAAGCCCAACACCAATTTTTTCTGAGGTATAATAACAAAGTTATTGATACATTTGCAGAAGTAGATGCAAAAAAATTAAAATTTCGCCAAATTTTTTCTTGGTTTTTTGGCTGTAGCCCGAGAACCGGAAATACAACGGACTTCATTTTTATCGTGGCATGTAGGTCTATAGCAGACCCTTCGAACAAGCCCAACACCAATTTTTTCTGAGGTATAATAACAAAGTTATTGATACATTTGCAGAAGTAGATGCAAAAAAATTAAAATTTCGCCAAATTTTTTCTTGGTTTTTTGGCTGTAGCCCGAGAACCGGAATTACCACGGACTTCATTTTGATCGTCGCATGTAGGTCTATAGCAGACCTTTCGAACAAGCCCAACACTAATTTTTTCTGAGGTATAATAACAAAGTTATTGATACATTTGCAGAAGTAGATGCAAAAAAATTAAAATTTCGCCAAATTTTTTCTTGGTTTTTTGGCTGTAGCCCGAGAACCGGAAATACCACGGACTTCATTTTGATCGTCGCATGTAGGTCTATAGCAGACCTTTCGAACAAGCCCAACACCAATTTTTTCTGAGGTATAATAACAAAGTTATTGATACATTTGCAGAAGTAGATGCAAAAAACTTAAAATTTCGCCAAATTTTTTCTTGGTTTTTTGGCTGTAGTCCGAGAACCGGAAATACCACGGACTTCATTTTGATCGTGGCATATAGATCTATGGCAGGCCTTTCGAACAAGACCACCACACATTTTTTCTAAGGTGTAATCCGGATGAATTTCTCGTTACCTACTTGTTAGACTACAATTAAACTGGGGGCAATTATTAGCGGATTTTAAAAAACGTTTGTCTGTTATCGTCGTATAATAATATTAATTGTGAGTTTTATAAACAACAAAATATATGGTTTTATTTTTGCAATTAAATCGAGAGTGGTCCGGTTCTGTCTGGTGATTTTGTACATCAGCGCTTCGGAGCACTAGAGCGCCTTTGGCAGAGTTGTCGTCGATCAACCAAACCAGAAGCAGGAGAATTAAAATATACAACTTTTGGTACTAGAGATTCGAAGCTAGTCGATTACGAAGTCCTTCGGGCTCCAGATTGACAGGGGGGCACGATCGGCGGGACGAAAACCATTATTGCCTTCGTTTCTGGGCCAGCCGGGTACAGGTGAAGGGCAAGCAGTGACGTTTCTTCTAAGGTGCGAGGGTGTTCACTGCACACCCTACTGAAATCCAATATGTATCGGAAATCTATTGTTAATTAATTTCTTTTTTTTTTGTGCCAATTCTTTCGACAATTTACCAATGGCAATGGTTGCCTAAAGCTCCCGCACCCTACATTACCAACCTGTTTCTTTATCTTTCGATCTTTCGACCAACCAAGTGTTCTCCACTTTACAGCGAACCAAAGTAAAAATTGCTTGTGGCCTTCTTTCCTACTCGCCCCTTAGCGAAACACACTCGAAACGCAATACCGACTCTTTCGGTCGTTGGACCGACTCGAGTGTTCTCCAATTTACAGCGCACCAAAGCAAAGTAAAAACACATATGACTAAGTAAAAGTCTTTAATAAAAAACGTTTCACCGCACACAAAGTTCACAAGAAATAACCGCACACAACGATGAATTTGGGTGCTCCAGAAAAAGCCGCACGGCGAACCGATGCGATGTTGCTTGCTGCTTGCCGCGATGCTGCGAAACCCGACAATAGAAAACCGACCATCGTATGGCTGTTCGGCTGACGTGCTGATGTGTGTGGGTGTGAGTGCCAAGCAAAACAGCAATATTGCTTGCTCATCAGCTCAGTCGGTTTCTGATTTTACAGGTGTTCAGTTGGCTTTTGTGTATGAGAAATAATTAATTTAATATTATGGCTTGTGAATGCGGATGCGCAATCGAAAAATTGTTTGAGAAACCATTTTCTCAATTAAATATCGAGGAAAAATTGGATCTTCGTCTATCACGTCCCGGACGTGATCCTGGATAAAACTAAGAGTAGACGTCTATATCATTTAACAGAAACTTAATATTGAACACCCTACTGAAAGCAGCACGCCACGTCACTGAGGGCAAGGTTCTTCAAAACCACGGCGTCTGTCTTCCTTTTAGTGCTCCGCAAACCGCGAAGCAGTCGCAAAACAAATCTAAACAGAAAAGTGTATTAAATATGCGAATATGATGCTTTTAGGGTCTTCTCTTGCCTTGCTTCTGTATTTGCGACGGCCTGTTCGATCTGTCAGACTTGTTCCCGGATTTCTTGAATAGTCACGACGTCTGAGTCCTTTTTCGTCACCTCAACGTCCTCAGTTGTGCTTTCCGCGTTCTCCATGTCAACGTCTTGAATTGTATTCTCCGGCTGTCCACCCATTTTCAGTCATTTCTCAGAAATGTAACATTTTCTAAATCACACAATGAAACTCGTGAATAAATTTCCAACCCTTCAAAAATGTCGTCTCACGTAAGGATCCAATTAACATCACCCATTTTGATATTATTCATAAAGATATTAAATAGCGCAATAAAGAATGATCCGGGGATGTATTGGGAAAATAAAAGGAATCTAAAGACAGCCAAGAGACAGATGATGAGAGAGACAGTTAGGTGCGGGGAAACAAGGATGCAAGCTGCTATATTATTATTATTATCATTTCATCAATACAGAGCTGATTACTACATTTTAAACATTTGGATATGTAAAAAAGAAAAGAAAATGTTAATGTTACAATCATTAATTATGTTTTCGGAGAAGTAAGTTTTTTACCTGATTGGCATTCAAACAATAATCAATTAAATTATAATTTTCATTGAACAAACGTGACATTGATGTAATCGGCTCATTGCGGCCATAGTTGGTACGATGAGGATGGACAACCAGTGGCTTATATGATCGGAGTTTCCGACAAGGAACACAAATGCGAAACTCATTAAGTAGACCCGGAGAGTTCATAGTCCCGGATAAAACTTTAAAGGCAAAAGCAATTTTGAAATTTTGTCGCCTAATTTCAAGAGATTGTAGAGATAAGAGACCAAGGCGAGAAAGGTAAGGTGGCAGCCTCATACAATCAGTCCACGGAAGATATCTTAGAGCAAATCTAAGAAACCTTCTCTGGACTGATTCAATGCGTTTAACATGAACGTCGTAGTAGGGATCCCATACCGGAATAGCATATTCAAGGATAGGTCGAACAAGCGTGACGTATAAAGCTTTAGTTAAGTACGGATCGTTGAATTCTTTAGACCAGCGTTTTATAAAACCAAGAGCACAATTAGCCTTGTTCACGATGCTATCGATATGGTCAGAAAAGGAGAAATTGGAGCAGAAAAACACACCCAAATCTCTAACTTTTTCTACTCTATCTAAACATATATTATTAAGGATATACTGGTAAGATGAAGTAGTCTTATTACGTGTATAAGACATGAAATTGCACTTCAAAACATTTAACGGCAGTTTATTTTCAACACACCAAACATAAAACTTAACTAGGTCTTCTTGTAATCTTAAATGGTCGCTTAAATTACGAATAGCCAAATATATTTTGACATCGTCCGCAAATATAAGAAATTTCGAGTACTTGAAAATGAAGCTCACGTCATATGTATGACGTATAGGGCACATGTATGAGGAAGCAAGGAGGTACATGAAGGTAAACAAGGAAATAGTAATGGTGGAGGCGGATAAAGGGAATCGAACGTGTATCATAGGAAGAAAAGAGTTGGAGAGAAAAATGAAGGAGTATATAAAGGAGAAAGAAGAGGAAGGGGTCCTAAAGGAAGTAAAAAAGGAGGTAGCGGAGAAGATTATGGAGTGGGGATACGAGAGTAGGGTTAAGCCCATCATGGAAAAAATAGAGGAAGGGAAAGGGATTTTGGAAAGGGATAGTAAAGAAAAGAGCGGGATGGCAATAATGAAGCCTAGAATCAAGACCCATAAAGAAAAAAAGCCAATAAGACCGGTAGTGGATTGTACGGGGGTAGGATGTGGGCAATTGGCGAAGTATGTACTAAAGTTATTAAGAAGGGAACCGAGGGGGGAGGTAGGGATTAGGAGTGTGGAGGAATTGGTAGAAGAGTTAGGGAAAAGAACAATAGGAGAGGATGAAGAATTAGGCACAGGGGACATCAAAGAAATGTACACGAAAATACCAATGGAAGAGGCTAAGAAGGTGATAAAGGAGAAATTCGAGGAGTATATCTATAGGGAAGGAGGAATAACATGGAAAGAATTTAATCACATTTTGATTTATATGGCTCAAACCACAGCATACGTGAAGGTTAAGGAAGAGGGAAAGGAAAGGATATATAGGCAGGAGAAAGGGTTGAGGATGGGACATAAAGTCTCGGGGATAGTAGCGGGTATCTATATAGAGGAGAAAGTGAAGAGATGGAGGGAGGAAAGAGAGGATGTAAGTTGGGCCAGAGTATACGTAGATGACGTAATATATATAGGGAAGGGAAAGGAGATGAGGAGATTAAGGAGTTGGAGAAGAGGATGGGGATGGAGATAAAGGTGGAGGAGAAAGAAGGAGAAAGAAGGAAGTTCTTAAACATGGAGATATGGAAAGGGAAAGGAGGGAGCATCAACACGGAGGAATGGAGACCCGCATATAAATCGGAAAGAACGATAAACTGGAAATCGGGGCACCCGAAGGGAGTGAAGATTAACACACTTAAACAGGAGATAAGGAGGGTGCAAAGATTGGCAACAGGGGAAGGAAAGGAAAGGATAGGGGAACAGATTAGGAAGGTAGAATTAAGGTTTAAGGAGCCGCTCCATTACCATGCGCGGTATTACAAACGGCAACTTTGGGGCTTACTTAAGCCGATTTTTGGGAGAAACGACTGAGGAGGGAAAAGTTGCCACTCGAAATCATGGCTTATCGACAATCTGCATACATGCAAAGCGTGTGAACTGGTTTGGGAAAAGTAGTAGGCAGAAATCATTTTCGTTCTGACCGTCAGCAGGTAAAGATCTTGGGAAGTATATGAGCAGCAGCAATTTCAATGGTTTGAGTCCACACACACCCATGTAAACTTGTGTAGCATATGCAAACAGGATTGGCTTATTTAAGCCACAAGTGTAAGCACAGTGGCTTATTAAGCCCAAAAGTTGCCGGCTTAAATAAGCCCGAAAGTTGCTGTGTGTAATACCACGCCATGACTTTTTACCATGACAAAAAAAATGAGACACATTTATGTGAAGATGCCTTGGCGAGAAAGGGAGATAAGAATCAACTGCAAAAATTTGTCGGCAAATGCAAAAATAATTTCCCCTCTTTTGTTATGGCGATTTTATGACGATTTCTACTACAACCACACATTGTCCCTGTAAGTGAATAGTAAGCACGGACACATTCAAACTGTTATTATAGCGTGATGTCATTTTAAAAGCTTTTTCTTCTTCGCTTCATTTTAAAAGCTTTTGCTTTGTTACCATGCCAATTTGAACATTATATTCATAGCATAAGGTTTGATATGATTGCTATAAAATTGTAAAACTGGAAGGGAAAGCGTTTATACTTGTATTCAGTCAATCCTATTTAGATCTACATAAGTCTATCTTGCTCTAGTTTCCTGCATTTTTTTGTCATGGTAAAAAGTCATGGTAATGGAGCGGCTCCTTTAGGAGAAATGGGTTTCCTTTACAATTAATAAGGACAAAGGAGAAGGAGGTGGAGAAAGAGGAAGGATATAGGAAGAAAAGGAAGGGAAGAAGAAGGGAATGGGGAAGAGGAAATGTATCCCATTTTCAGTCATTTCTCAGAAATGTAACAGTTTCTAAATCACACAATGAAACTCGTGAATAAATTTCCAACCCTTCAAAAATGTCGTCTCACGTAAGGATCCAATTAACATCACCCATTTTGATATTATTCATAAAGACCTTATCCCACGTAATTGTACTTGTGTCTTCACTTCAAGGCTTTCGTACCTGACTTTTTGCATTTTGCAAGAATAATTTTGAAATTGTGTATAATTTTGAAATTGTGAATAATTTTGAAATTGTTTTATAATAATATCACCTAGGCTGACATACAATCACGTGTAGCTTCTATAGAAGCTTACTAACCTCCCGAATTATTCAAAAAACGCATTTGAGTGATGCAAATACCGTTCATATTCGAAAGGAATTGCTCCCCTTGAAGCTACATAATCAAATAAATTATATATTTCCAAGATTTTTTCTTAGTTTTTTGTCTGTAGCCGGAGAACAAAAAAAGCCACGGACTTTGTTTTGATCATGGCATGTATGTCTATAGAACAAGACCAAAACCAATTTTTTCTAAGGTATAATAACAAAGTTATTGATATATTTGCAGAAGTAGATGCAAAAAAATCAAAAATTTTCATGATTTTTCCGCTCTCTGCTTTACCAATAACATCATTGTCTTGAATTTAATAATTGTTTTTATATAATTTATTTTTATTTTTGTGTGATAACCACAATACAATGTAAACTATGGAAACGTACCTAACAACGTTCAAAGAGTTTTGAAATGTCGGCCTATGTAACTTTTTCGGTTGTAAAAGTTTTAAACGAAAACTTTCGTTCAAATGTATTGGATAAGGAATGAGGTTTACACATACACAGAAGCATGGAGGGTATTCAATAAAATGCAGGTTTTTGTCCTTAAAATTTATATATTTAAAAAAGACTTTAAACAAATGCAGTCAAACGAATTTTACGATGACTCCTCGTCTTCATCCTCCATTTTCTCTTCTTCGCTACTTTCCTCGTCCGATTTTTGGTCCTCGTCCTCGTCAAAGTTCACGAAACCCCCATCTTTGAGCCAGAAGCATTTTATATGCAAACGAAAAGTTGCCATGGGCTTGGCTATCAGTTTAAGAATCCTAGCTTGTTCGGGCGTGAGAACTTTGTCCTTTTCGCAGACTGTGAAATCTTTGTACAGTGCGACGACGCCTTTTTCTAGTTTTGTGGGCATTCCCAGAGACCGCAGATGGGGCTCGATTGCATGTGAGAAGTCCTCTAATGGACCTTCCTCCAGAATCACAGTTTCTGTGGCCACGAAACCACTTCTGGCGTACTCCATCGCTGAATATGTTTTTGACCATTTAACTACGACGTCACTGGCCTCTTCCGTGAACAGCAGCCCACACTGACCCTGCAGTCGCTTCGATAGCTAAAAGGGTAAATTATAGTACTATAGTTAACCTATTATATTAACTTACCTTGTGTAAATCTGGCTCTGCTTCATCGTCCTTTGTGAGACCTAAGCCTAGCTGCATTATCCTGTTTTTCCCAAAGACGAACCTCGAATTTTTTTTCCATTCTTGTCGGAGTTCCTTCAAAAGATTATTCCTCATGTTTTGCACCGAAAAAACGAAAATATTGGGATATTTTTGGACACAGTGACGGATATCCTCGATAATATGTTGCTTCCATGCTAGGCCTTTTTTATCAGTCTTTGTTAAAGACACTGTAAATGAAAAATAAATATTTTACTTGAAACTACAGCCAGTTTTAAAAACGTAATTACCTTTCTTGTCTCTTTTTGAACGAGGCATTTTGACTTTTCAAAAAACGTGGGATATCAGCATTGCCAACTACTCTTTAAAATTTTCGCTGGAAGTAGCTGGAAGGAATTACTTTTATTGCAAGTAAAATGTTCAAGTTAAAAAACTTGAGGTGAATAAAATTTAAAAAATGCTTTTACTAGTAGATTAGCACATTTTAGTTGAAAATTCCTGATAAAATCATAGTAAAATTATTTGCAACCTTTTTTTTTGTAAAAATTGACCATAAAAGAGAATATCAGTTAAAGATAATATCGTTAGTTTTAATACATCTTTCGACTGTTGATGCAAATTTTCATGTACCAGATGATGCAAAATATCATTGTTAATCAGAATGCACTAATCGATTCAAAAAGGATTATTTGTCAGAACTTCAAAATCGATTTTTGTGAAAAAGGGAAATTTCTTTTTCCAGTGGGTATTTCAAAAAGCCCTAAAACATTTCATTGGGCATTTTGCAGCCTGGCAATAGTGTAGTACGAGTTTTAGTACGATTTTACGTACAATAGTACGATTTTTTGGCGGACAGTTCAGTGAATCTTTAGCTAATTGAAACCGAAGTATTTAATTCGAAGTGCAAGGTGTGTTAATTACGAAAGAAGTTGATTCTAAAGCAAGGTAAAGTCTCGCGACTTTTGATTTACCGTGTTTGTCGAGTAATAGGGGATTTAATGTGATATCTGGCAGTGGTCTCGATTTTCTGCTTTGGCGGTTTCTCAATACAATTGAACTAGTTTTATTACTGAATTTGAAGTAAAAGACTACCGTTATGGTAAAACGGTACATAGTCCAAAAACAGTGAAACTAGTGATTTACATGCCAATTCTTAAATCGAGCGGGAGTCGCCATTTTTAAGAATTTACTGATGCCAGCTAAATTTCGTTAAATTTCTGATCCGCCTCGTCCACTGATTCAGTTGAAAAACCCTCTTAGCTGGCTTGGAAGATTTCATATAAAATTCGACTGTATTTCTGGTTTTGCAGATTGGTTTGGTTGTTTAATGAATTGCAAATTTGCCGAAGACTAATTTCGACTTGTTGAAACTACGAATTAGACCTGCGCTGGCAACCGCCGACATTTTTGGTGTACTAGACGGATGACGCAATTAGGCTTTTGGGTAGATGTGCTGCAAGGAACGGAATAAATCTCAGTTCGAACGTTATTAATTGCAGCTACTAAGTGTTCTTTACAACTTCGCAACCGAAAACTGGGTTTTCGATTCGATTTAACGTTCAAGGCATTGAAAGATTTTCAAATTCATTTTAAACTAGTACATTTCGCGGTTTCTGCTCTAGTCCTTACAATTTCTGTTAAAAAAAGTGTTGCCCCACTCAAGGACTAATTTTCTGATAAGAAAATTGTGGGTTTCTTGCTGAATTGATCACGACTGAATGACAGTATTTTGCTGCAGAGATCATGAAAAAGCCTTTGCAATGAAGGACTACTACGACAAGGTCAAACTTCAATTTCTCGTGGAATACCGGCAAGGCCAAGATTCGTTTTCCTAGCGCGAACCTGGCAACCCGCTCAAGCTCAACAGCAGTTGCCACACTGGTTTAAATCGTGGACTCGTGAATCGCAGCGGAGTGTGTATTGAAATAAGTAGAATTGTGCCATTAGTTCTGTGCTAAATTCTGGTCGTCCCTTCGTTACGGTCTCAAGTAAGTAGAAAATTACCAATTAACCAACTTTGCAAGATTGCGTTGTGGGAAGAGGTGCTGGGCATCGAGGAAAACAAGTCCGCCCATTGAGCCGACTATTAATACGCAAAAGAACTAAAAGAAAATCCATCCATCCGGTCGATTGTAGCCCTCGCACCGCCCTCGCCTACTGATTCAGCTGAAAAACCAGAGTGGTCAGGAACCGGGAAAGGCGAGGAAAATGCCCAAATTTGGAAAAATGTGACTGGAAAAACTGATGAAAATTTTCCGTCGCGAATGATTCGTGGGTCCGTCGCCGTACGGAGACTGCGGTGTCGCCGCTGCCGTGTGTAGTGTCGAGTGTGCGCGTTTCTACATGGCGGCGCCTGTATGCGTGCGATCTGTGACGCATTTGCATTGAGGAGTGTCTGATCCGCCATCTTTTTCGCGGCGCTTCTCTGGGCTTTCTTCGATTCTGCACGGCTTGCCCTTTTCGAACTCCTTCCGAAATGCACTACCAGGTTGGAACGCATTTTCTGCATTTAATTTGGACCGCACGGAGATGAAATCTTTCCAGGTGTACGCAATAATTCCATCCTTCGCCGGACAGATGAGATTTTCGTTGTGTAGGTGAGGTCGTTACACACTTGCGCGGCCCGTGGAAACCTGATGTGTGAACAGGGTGGCGCAACAAAAAAAATAGTCTGACCCCACGAGAATTTTGTTTGGTGTGTCAGGTGACAGTTTTGGGCGACCTGCGAATAATTTGATTGAAAGGAAAATCCCTTATGACAGATAGCCCAATTGATTCTTACGTTTACTCATTAGACAAAGCGGCCCATATTCTATGAGTTGCTTGCATAAAGCTTCACAATTTCGTATAAACTGCCAAATTTGCGCTATCGATTTTTGATTCATACGTAGTTTTTCTTTTACTTATACGAAGTATTCATGAAAAATTTGAACCTCTTATTTCCTGAAAAAAAAAAAAACATTTCCTGAGCTCTCTTGCGCCGATTGGAGCATTATTACAAAAAATGTGTTTTCGTCTGTCAGTTTGTGTATAGGTTTAGTCAAAAACTACACAGCTAGAGCCATGAAATTTTACAGGCATGTTTGGTCCTAGAATGGGACTATCCTATCAACTTTTAGTAAAAATCCGTTAACCGGAAGTAATCAAAATTACGTTTTTTTTTTTAGAATCGCCATTTCGTTTTTCGCGTCTTCGCTCCGGAGTCAACAAATCATTTTTTTTTTGTTATTTGGCTACTAAATATGACTGTCTCCCAGACGTTACCTCGGTACTAATGTAACGCTTTTTCCCCTAAGTCAGTTAAAAATTACTGCAGATTTCTTTTTGGTACCAAGATTTGATTTCCCATGCATCTGGCAATGATTAAAAATAAAAATGTTTATTTATAACATATGCGAATATTAGTAGTTTCACTCAAACCGAATAAGAAATCAAAATATCAGCTCCCGATGATAATTTATCACATTCTTAGCTAAGCCAACGTCTTCAACGCTAAAAAAAATCCGACGCCACCTCCAATTCATAATAATAGGATATGAATTCTTTTCCAACACACAAAACTCGAAGACAAGTCTTGTTCTGTTCTCTAAACTAAATGAGATTGAACGAAATTTATTTTTATTTTTAACTGAACATTAGCTTAGAGTAAACCATTTGGAGGATTTTCTTTCATTTTCATCTCAATTTAATAAAAAAAATCTGAGATGAAAATACGAAATGAAAATTGGTTCTAATTTCTTCCAACTTCAAGTTGACAACAAAGTGGAAACAAGGCTTTTTAACATTTCCGTCGTATTTTATAAATAATTTTGATTTAGTTGGGAGCGAGGGAAAATATTTCCGTAAAATATAAACAATGATTAAAAACCATTTTTAACAAAACATTGTGGGTTATGTAAAATAATTCGCATTGCGGAAAATTTCGATTGAATGTCTCGAATATCAATTAAATGTCTCGAATATCAATAATTGTTCATGTTGCATTGAGAATGATGTGATCGATGTAACACTCAAATGTCAAAAACGTGTTAATCGTATGATTTTCTTATAACGGGTGTGATAACATAAAATACAGTGAAACCCCGGTCTATAGATATCTATTTATTATCAAAAACGCTTTGATTCTCCGACCCGTTTAAAATTTCCACCAATTGATAAAGTAGTTTTAGTGCGAAAGAGTCGAAATTTCATTTCTTTTATGGTAATATTATTCAAAACATTCAGTAATTGACACTATGCTAACTGCTTGAAATTATAGTACTTGCTAGTATGTTCCTTTTATCCCAATTTGACAGTTTAACTTAATTTTAATTAGCGTCAAATTTTTACCTTTATTTCTATTCCCCTTCGTCTATTTCTCTTGCATTCCAAGTATCTCTTCTGCCAATTCGATTTGTAATTTGTTCAACCAACTAACCGTTTCCGAATTGTGAATGAATTGATTATATGTTGAAAAGTCAAATATTAGTGCAAATGAAAAATGTAATCCAATCAATTTCTAAAGTTGAATTTTATTGCTACCACCAATTGCCAGATTCTTTCATGTGACATTAAATCATACGATTTTAGTTATTGATTAGAGCGTAATAAAAATAATTGTGTTGTATGCATTTTCTAAATTATAAAAAAAGTTGATTTAGAAAAAAACAGCAGAAAATATGTGATTGGCTCTTCCCTTTCCTGTTTGTTGGGCTAAAAAAAAACTCCCCAAAATTGTTTGTGCCATAAAGTTTTGTTGATCCAAAGTTCAATTATCTTTTTTTTTGTTGCTTCTGCCCTTGTTGTCCCACTAAGTTTTGGGTGACAAAGTTTCTATTTTTGGCATTTAGAATACCTTTGACAGCCTAATAAAACAAATAATCAATAAATTAAGCAAGCGATAAGCAAGCAACGAAACCAACAGTAGAGTTCTCTGATACTAAAAGTGAACTTACTTCATATGATTTAATTTGCACAACGTTATTCTACCCAGCATTTTAAATCGAGTTATTTTTGAAAACTGCAACGAAACTTAAAAATGTTGATAGCATTATATCGAATAATTGACCGAAGTTGCAATAATTATTGTCTGTTTTTAATTGTTTTTTTTTTCGGTTTACATTGCTTTGGTGGCCAGAGAGCGTAAAACTAAATTCAATACTTGGCTATAATTTTTGTTTCTGGGATTTTATTTTCACTTATATGAGATAGACACAGTAGGCATTGAACTAGATAATAATGAAACCTTGGGATCTTAAGTTATAAACTTTAAGGACATAAAACCCAATTAACATTGCCCACAGGGGTTGAGGGAAGATGTAGAAAAGGCATAATGCTACATTTACACGAATGACAAATTTGTCATTTTTTTCTTGTCATTATGTTAATTCCCGTGTAAATGGCATAATTTTTGTAATTTTTTCTGTCAGAAAATGTCAATCTCTCATAAAAAAATGAACTTGTCCATTCTTTTATGCCAGATTGTCATTCGTACAAACGCAATATTAGTTATGACAAAAGTTGAATACTAAAGTTGTCATAACTAATATTGCGTTTGCACGAATGACAATCTGGCATAAAAGAATGGACCAGTTCATTCTTTTATGAGAGATTGACATTTTCTGACAGAAAAAATTACAAAAATTATGCCATTTACACGGGAATTAACATAATGACAAGAAAAAAATGACAAATTTGTCATTCGTGTAAATGTAGCATAAAGCTTTCATGGCACTCAAGTAATAACGCCACAGCTGAATTTAAATAATACTCACGTAAGAAGTTAGCGCGGCGATTTACGAAATTTTGGAAAAGGCATAACAAAATTATAACCTGCTAAATAGTAATTAACCTCTAAAATTGAAATGCCTGGATAATCATCCACGTTCCGCCTCCTTCATCCCATCATCCAAGAAACACCATCACATCTTGGTTGCGAAAAAAATTCTGTGAATTTTAATTTGTTGTTGGAATTGTTGTGATGGTTTTTAACTCTTTCTTTATCCGTGTTAGTTTCCGAATTTTTGAACGCTTGTGTCGTAATTTTAAGTTTTCCAGTTTGTTTTAATGGAATCAAAAAGGCTTGTAGTAATTATTACCACTTTCTGGGATGAATTCTTTCCTTATTTCAAAATTTGAATGTTAGGGCTGGATTGCAAATTAAAAATTACTAATTGAATTAATAAGGAAATTTTTTTTATGAAAATGCCCCAGCGAATGACTTTTATTTGAAGTAATTTTTCTTTGTTTTACAGAAAATATTGAATAATATTACAGCACTTGATAAGTTTCTTTCTATACAACGTGAAAATATTTTATGGAAGTATTGTTTCCGGATGTGATAAGTCAGATTTTACTTCTGTATGCCTACAGGTGTTTTATAAACCTAAAAATGAACTGTGAATAAATTTTAACAGAAAAAAAACATCAAAATTGGAATCAAATCTAATTTCGTATCATTTCTAGTGATCTATTGTACATTGTGGGTAAATCCAATAAAATCTGTCGTGATAATATAAGTTCTGGTAAATATTCATAAAGGATAGGTAAAAGTAAAAAAGTTAATTTCAAATCAAGTAAATGTGTTTGCGAAACGATGTTTGAATGTCACCCGCCACCATCGAATCGACAATGTTTGGGTTACACAAAAGAAATTGTTCAACGATATTGAATAATCCAAGTCAAAGACGGATTCGCGTAGCAAATCAACGAGAAACGAGAAATCACTTCCATATATCTATCAACCAGCCATTCTATATGTTTTTGCCGTCCCACTTGGAAATTGTGGTATTTTACCTAAACAACACGCAAATAGATCTCTTTTTAGGGGAGATGAATTGAATATTGGCTGGCTGTTGGTATGTCCTTTTAGTGAAACGAGAAAAAAAAGCTCTGGAGCCTTAGTCGACAATGATGACAATCACGACGACAACGACGATGAGTTTTGTTGCTATTTGGTAAAGGAAAAGAAATTGAGTTGTCCTCATCGACGTTGTAGGGAGAAAAAAGTGAAAAACTACCCTTTGCTATGTGAGAGGTGTGTAGAGGGGGAGAGAACTTATCGATTTTTCAGATTTCCAAGCGGCAGGCATGAAAAAGTTTCAGCTTAAAGAAATAGCTGTCCCACAAAAGGAAAGGTTTCTATACTGTTCTTGTGGATAAATTAGTCATTGCCTTGGGAGTGTTTTGCCGTTTAATTAAAATAAAGACAAGCACTCGTCTGGGATTCGGATAGGATTAATCTATTTTGAAATGAACGCAGTTTAACAAAAAACTATTTTATTTGTTGCAGGTATCCGAATATTTCTATTCAATAAAAAAGGGTTAACAGGCAATCAATTTGTATGCGGGAAATTTAAATAAGTTTATTAATCATTGTGCAAATTTATCGATAATAAGATGTGATACGTTTAGCCTTTGTTTCTAATTTCTTCTTTCTTTGCTCGTTTATAATGTAATAATATTTTTTTCCAACTTTTTTCAACAAATATGAAATTGCGCAAGGACACGTTATTGATTTTGAGATTCAGCCAAGTGCTTTTATGCTAGAAAACATTATCAACAAAAAGTAGAGCCGTGTGCTTGCCTAGCTAAACATTTAAACTGGATTTCACACACAGAGAGAGCGCGGTCCGTGGTAAAATTAAATGTATTCGAGGCTATATGAGTCAGGTCACAGGATCACCAGTTTGTTCAAGTAGGATAGCAAGATTTTACTGCGCGTCTATAATAAAGAATAACGGAAAGAGAAAGTATTGCCATGATTTGGTATTCAAACAGTCAAGAAAGGGATGCGAGATTAACACATCATCATTATTAGAAGAGACACGAATCCTTTCCCGAATGACCGCGCATGTTCTCCACCCAATATTTGAAAATGATCTCTCCAGTGAACTAAATTGTTGAACAGTCATCCTTCCCCAACCATTCAGCTTAGGGTCCTGTCTGCCAACCACCCACAAATCCATGCGATACCAAACTTTTCTTGTTTAAAAAAAACAACCTACATACAAACACGCCAATGCGTGTGAATATATATATTGATGGACGGTTTGTTTTTCTCTTTTTTCCACTTGTGTGGATGATCCATGAAGATGGACGGACGAAAAAAAATACCGAACAAAAAATTACGTAGACAGAAAATATATAGAAATATTAAATGATAATAAAATTATTTTCCTGTACCAGCGGCGCAAGTATATTTTTCGCACAGTTTTTCCCTTCAACTTTCCTCTTTTTTATGCGTTTAGAAAAGGTCAATCTGTTGACTATGTAAGCGGAGGAAATTCGATTTTCTTAGATTTTTTTATGCTTTCTATAATTAAACAAGAGATTTCCAATTGAACATTTATTGCGATTTCGAATTTTTTCTACTAAATTGCGTCTGAGTAAATTTTAAATACTTGGATTATCTTGGTAAGCAATTAAAATGCGCTTTTATAAAGGAAAAAAACTAAAATTCGGATTTTACTGTTTAAAAGTAGCTTTTTTTTAACTGTTATCGTTCAAAAATAGAACCATAAAGACCATATTAAAAAATTACCCAAAATTTTTCGATAACCTGTAATTAGTTATCGCGATTTTTGTGCCAAAAATGTACAAATCGTTGCTTTTTTAAATGACTTCACTAAAATGCCACAAAAATTTGTCAAATGACTTGTGGAATAAAAAAATAGAAAAATATTATCTTGACCTATTTTGACAATCTTAAGCTACAAAGTCGCATATTTAATCGTATTTTTATTAACATGTAAATTATTTTTATTGAAAAAGTTTTTGTTATAGCTCGAGAATAAATTTATGATAATCCAGTTGGTTTGTATGATAAACAGGAAAATATGCGTGGGTGCGAAATGTTGCGCGCAATTTAAATAAAAGTTTAACATTTTCTCGTCCTTGAATTTGGAATTGATCCTCTTTTGGTGTTAGGGTTTTTAAGTTGAATGGAAGGATCCATCAGGGAACGTTTTACCAAAATCTCTCATTGACACAAAATCCTGGGGACCGTTAGAGGATGGCGAAAAGATACATGCATCTTTAATAGTGCTGCGTAAAGGAGGAATAGTCTTAATAAGAATATGGTCCGTATTTTGCATATATAAACTTAGTTGTGATGGGTGTTGATCCTATTTTTATATTCTCAATAATAACCCCGACTGTTGGATTCAATGGGACTCATACGCACATTTACTAACATGATGTCGACAATGTGGTGAAGCCTATTTTCTATAACATTGATATCGGCTTATATATATAGAATTTTAATATTGTTAAACCACGACAATCTATTTTTAAAGAATTTCCTTGTGCACCACTTCCAGGACAATGTGAGACCAAATAATTTACTTTATATTTTATTCTAAGACTTCTTGTCTAAAGTTAAAAAAGTGAATTATAAGGGAAAATTTCCCCGCCTACATAAAAAGTCAGTAAATGTTTTTCTATTTATAAACAGGAAAAATTGAAGGCATTGGGTTTTCATGGAATTTCCAATAAATAAATGACAAAAGGTGAACAAAATTGTTTTTTTTATCATCCAAGATATTTAAATGTTATAATATTACTCGTTTTTGAAAAATGATAACAACGACAAAGAAATCAGGCGACGTATATTTTTAAATAAGCGTAGGAAATTAAAATGGGCACCCAAACAATAAAAGATTAAATCCTTGTTTTTTTTTATATTTTAATTTGTACTCTCGTTATTTTTTTTTCCTTAAATGGATAAAACCTTGTCATCGTGTTTTATCTTAACAAAATTCGAAACAAAGACAACAATTTGTTTTCTTTACTAACTAACTGGTATTGAAAAAACAAAGATATCATCTCTGCATCTAAATTAAGGATAGGAAATATGAGTAGAAAGGAATCTGACAACAACGAAACTTACAAGATAAAATCGAAACCATTAGGTTATATTACACCCACAATAACACTTTAGTGGGTATTGTTTACGCATCAAAATGTTTTCGTACATTATTAAGAGAAAATGAAATTCACAAAAAGAATTTAGAATTTAAGTTCGGTTGAAATTGTCAAGAAATATTAATGTTTACACGTGATTCCTAACGAATTTTAATGAAGTGGGTGTTTCTATGATTTTTTTTTCATTGAAATTAAGGTTTCCATGATAATATCTAAGAGTACAGGAATTTGGGATTTTTTTGTTCAATTATTTCGCCCGAGAATTATGTGATGCTGAACCAAGGAATCTTATCGCTATATCCAGCATCCTATCATAATTTTTTTTTGTGAATCTTAGCTAGAATTTTTTAAATATTTTTTCCAAATTTTGAAGGTTGTTTTCTCTCAGAAAATAAATTTTTAGTCACATATAAAAAGTCATGCGTTGAAGGGTTAAACTTACACAAAACGGAAAATATATATAATTGATGTTGCCCGGTTGGGACAATGAAATCCCTATTTATTTCTCATTAATTAGAAACATTAAAATTTCAAAAACTTGAAATACCTTAAAGACGATTTCTAATTTATACACATTTAAAGTTTTCCAAGTTCTTATTTTTTCTTTTGATTATTTCTTTTTGAATAATTTTTCTTCAATTATATTCAATAGATGTTTGAATTTGATCATAAGAAGAAAAACGGAACAAAAAGTTTCTTCGAAGTTGAATCAAAATATATATTTTTGTTGAATCAAAATATATATAGGCAAATATATTTTTGTAGGTATCTATTTTGTTATTTGCTGCTAAACTTTGAAACTTCTTCTATTCGTCAGAAATACAAATCAAAGTGTGTACAATTTTGTTGGCGGGTTCATGCTAATGAAATTTTACTAAATGTGTAAAATTTTGGATTTCAGGCAGCATTTCAAATTAATTAATAATTGTTTGGTAACACCATTTGAAAATCAGTGAGTTGCTTCTGTAGGGTGAAATAATTCTTTATAAAGAGATTGTGTTGTAATAAAAGAAGTTCTTATTAATCTCCTTATCGTCATTCTTCTTCGCTATTTTTCTATCGTATAGTAATTTTATATGTCAGTAAGTATCTTTTAGCTTTTTCCCTGATGATAAATATCCAAGTTTAATATTAATGAAAAAAGCCTTCCGATTTAAATCGATAATTTGTTATTCTAAAAATTTATGAATTGCGCATTAGAAAATTGGAGTACTTCTCTTTTGTCGGTAATTTGGATTCTTCTGGACCGTCGATTATGTTCGATTTAAATTTTTAGCTGGCATACATTGTTTAAACAAGCAATTCATATTCGAAATTGGGGAAGAAGAACCGGCATCCACCCATACAATATTGTCCCCAATATACATGAGGTGCTTCTTTCGCTATTGGCAAGGATTTGGGTTCGTATGCTAGCGCCTAGTTTCTAGGTATTTTCATAAAGGATCATAACTTTGTAATTTAAATCCAATCAAATTGGATATTAATACACACATAACATTCCCTGCGGTTTTATTTATAATTAAAATGAGTTGAAATCAATTAAATTGAGAAAGGGTTTTTTGATTGCTGGATTTACCTGGCGATAAACCAATGTAACAGCACGACTACAGATTAAAAGATCCGATTGAGATAATTAACCCAGATGCTGTTTGATTTGCTAATTGGATGATGTTTTTTTCAATAGTTTTTTGTACTGCACTTCAGCTTGCTTTAGGAGCCTTCATTTGACAAAGATAAGTCCATATAGCTGTCCATAAAATACGTCACGCTAATTTTAAGCTTTTTGCCGTCACACTACCTCAAATCCCCTTTCTCTAAAAATGTATAGATTTTAAAAAAATGTTTAATACAAGAGATACACATAAAAGAAACGGAAATTCTGCAACAGCGAAATTAATTAAAATCTTTGTGAAAATTGTGTGACTCACAGATTCGTTCAACTTTTATTCGTTTTCTTAATATTGATGAATTGATGACTAACCGAAACTAACATATATGTAGATCAGCCAGTAGCACTGCTGATGTGAATTTTGAAACCGTTTTGAGATTCGAACTTGAATTTAAAAAAAAATCGGCTAGAATATATCCGCTAGTGACTTCGTAGCCTACCGTAACAAAGTTCCCCTTGACAACAATTTCGGCTATTGTTATCTAACGGCTTTTCTTATAATTCAAAAGGTTTTTTTTTAAATTTCTTACAGTTTTCTCTATCATAAGTTTAATGTTTCATGATTGGATATAAATCTTGTACGGCGTCAAAGTTTCAAGTCATGGTGGAAAATAAAAAAAAAATTTTCTGGAATGAGAATTTCAGAGCAAGGCCACTACTATCATCTTGTCTAGAATTTTAAGAAGTTCCATCAAAGTCATTTATTGTTGTATTTTTACTGATCATTGAATGCCATCGTGGGGAGAAAACTAAAGATAACAAATTGTACTTATAGTCAGGCAAAAAATAGTTGATAATATTAATTTCTTGATGTTGTCAACTTTGCCAATTAATTCCTGGAATACATTCATGTTGTGTGATGTTCACCAGTCACGTATATACTCGTATATGCTGTCGGCAAGGTGCTCAGCTGAATCCAATACTATTGAAAGAGATTATGATATGGTAAAATTATCTTCTTTGCGCGTCCATACATCTATCCGCATAGATTCTTGTAACTATTTATTCGATACCGATAGCACTTCGATAGAATCACAGCTAGTTGGGCTCGGAGACTGGTGGCAAGTTCATATGCTCTTACGAGTATATCGAAAAAAAGTGGTTATAGCGTCATATCAAATCATACCTTGCATTTTTCTCCACTCTGTCAAGGTCGTTATAAGCGATTCCTTCAGTATCCACGAGTATGAAATTTCAAATTATAAAATTTGTTGTTTTAAGAAATTAGTAACATTGACTTACAAGCTGAAAGGAATTCACTGTCGCCAAGTACAGCGTTCCGCCATTGTTATTAACATATTTTTAGAATCGAGTCCTTATGGTGAATAGGTAGGCAGGGTGTAGGGTCGTCTCTGATATATTCTCTTTTAATCGTACATACATTGCTAAAAGCAGACACCCTTGAATGCGAATCATCCAGCAATTCTTTTTCACTCAACTCGTAGATGCGCGAGAAACATGTCAATGCGCTGGTTCAACACCACCTAGTCTCGAAGTAGATTTGCATGGGAGATGGCGGCGGGTAGATATTAAACGAGCTGCTGCTTTTGCTGACATTGCTACCAAATCCACTGGCTGTTTCTACTTTTGATTTGTACAAGAATGTGCGCCGGATCCGGATGATGGGAGAAAACAGGGGTAAAATAAAAACTTATACATAATATAGGCGATATGCTGCCATGCCACTTTGGCTACCATCATCGTTTATGTGTATTTGTATAGGTGGCAGGAGAATGATTTTGACTGAGGCTCCCTTGCCAACAGCTTTTCTATCTTAGTCCATTTTCAACTCTTACTGAGAATGCACGAAATTCGTAGTTAGTTTAGCGAGAATGTCTGAATCTTAAGTTAGAATATTTAAAACAAGAATCAAATACATATAATTTAAAAAAAAAAGAATAAATAAAATTAAATCAAGAAATATTTAAAAGAAATTCTTACGAGTAGTTTAAATTAACACAAGAAAAAGACAAACAAAATAATAAGTCTAAAAAGAAATTCGCCTGCGATAAAGCAAATTTCTTAACAAAGCGCGGAGAGACGAAAAGCGAGAGAAATAAGGAGATATTTAATTTAATTCAACTAATATTATTATTAATAAAAATATTTATTTATAACAACAAAAAATACATTCGTGTAACCAACCAACCAACAAAAAAAAAATACAAGAGGAAGCAAAGAAAATAAAATTATTTATATAGAAAAATTTTAGATTTTTGAGGAATACCAGTGAAAATATTGAAAATATAACTTTGTGATAATAATATTAAGAGTCAAACAAAAGAAATAAACCAAAGAATTATTTTAAAATCCAATCCAGTCGAAAGTGAAGCAAGACTGTCTACTAGTAAAAAAGGTAGTTTGAAGAAAAATCCTGTCTTGTTGAACAAAGTTTTTTTTTGTCTTTCGAGCCTTTTGGTTAAGCAAAGAAAACTTTTAAAATAATAACAGTGCTGTAAAATAATAACAGTGAATATGATGTGATTTTATTTACTTAAGATACGTCTTTATCGATTAGTAATTTTTTTTGTCATTTTTGTTGGCAGTAAAGAATTAAATTTTTTTTGGGAAAAACGAAAGAGATATGAGACTTGGGATGTTGGTACTGTCAATCGGCTGGAAAAACTCATTCGATTGGAATGGGAAAGGACATAATGAGATGGGGTGCGAATACTTTTGTTGCATTGCTTGGTGGTGTCATACCATACGCCATGCCCGGCTGCTGTCTGTGTAGACGCCTGTTATTCTGCTGTTGGCTTGAATTCCTGTCGGGTATGGTTTTTTGTGTTGGTTTCAGGCAACTACACCTTTGCAGGGAGCATTTTATAAATTTTTTCCATCAACTTTGCATTTATTTCTACTCAATTTTCGGTATATCGTTCCGATTAAAAATATTTTTTCGGTCATTTTGGAAAATATCTATCATCATACGGCATCTATATCCGATATATACCTCTAGCAAATAGAAGGCTGCCTATGTGTCATGATGGCCTGACTATTCTATACTTTTCTGTATATATGTGTCGTATTAACGAAGCGACGCAATTGCCTTGGTTTTTCCATGCTCGGCAAGAGAGACTTGGTCAGTAGTACCCCGTTTCTCATCATCGGTTCAAGTGCACTTCCTAATCGTACACATTGGAGTTTCTTAATTCAATTGACTGCATCAGGTATTAAAAAATCCGATTCAACTAACTTCATCACTTTATGTTTGTTTTATTCCAATTGTGAAAGGGTGTTTTCAACGTTTTGTTCTCTGCCGGGATTTCTGAGGCTAAAAAATTCCGCAGCAATGGCGTTTAGGGTTGGTGAAAGAGATTTTCACCCGGTGAATTGAAGAAAAGTTTTAATCCATTTAAACGGTCAAATAGAAGATTTACTTTTTTAGCATTTGGAACAAAATATTTTTTCAACGACCATTATAATCAAACTCGTTATGTAATGTGCTAAAAGCCATAAATTCAACTTCTCTGATTATGTCTTCTTTATCAACGCGTTTTTGTTGTTTTTTTTGTTCCATCTGTTGCCTGAGGTTGATTATTAATGCTGTTTCTCTCAAAATAGAATCATTACATAAATTCCTGTGTCGCTTATCTTTAAGTACGCAAACTGGCGTGATGAATTTGTACCGTGATAAATATGATTTACTAATAATAAATACAGAGCTCAACTTGAAGTGCTCTGGACGCGTGAGTGTGGTTTTGTTGTTGGCTAATTTTCTATTAATTTCAATTATGCAGAAAAACACAACAGGAAAAAAATTTGGAATCAATCAAAATCGGTATTTCGTTCCATATGTTCTTACAGGGCGCTGTCCCGAGCTCTCTGGCAGGCGTCTGATAATTGTGGGAATTCGCTGTTAAGTTTCTCTCCATTAATGTCGGTAATGTGCGGAAAAATCGAGGAGAAGCGATGGGGATGCTTGCAGAACATTTTAAATTGCTGGGAAGAAGATAAATTAATGCGGAAGTTTCTTTAGAAGAAAAAAAAACTACGTAACATGTGAATCAGTCAGGATAAAATATACAAGGGAAAACAATGTTGAAATGGGGAGTTAGAAAATTTCCATCTAACTTGGTTGGTAGCCAAAACGTGGTTGCTTGTAGAAAAAAAAACAGTTGAAAATATGGGTGGCGGCCGACCGACGGGCAGAACATGGATGGTAGATTCATTCTTTTTTCGGTAGTCTTGCGCATATTTCAGTTGTCTTTATTGCAATTCGACTGACTTGTGCGACGTAGAAAGAAACTATGGAGGCAAGTGAATGACCTTTTAATATACATACATATATTTGCCGCTACCTAATGCTATGCTATTTCCACTATGCTGTGCTTCTACTTCTCTATGTCGACTTGTACTTCCACTACCAATTCTATTTTATATATCGTACAGTAATAATCCAATATAGCAACATAGTTGATGTTTTTAGACTTTATATTTGTGCCGTTTAGGTTTTCTTGAAACGGTAGAATGAGGTATTTTATGCTAGTGCCTGCCGCCATACCAAAAACTAGCTATGCTTCTCTATACTAATAAATTCCGTTTCTCTAGTTTCTTATTATTCCGTCTTTTTTTTCGTTCTCTTTTTCTACTGTTTTGCGATATTTCATATTATTTTTTGTATTATTATACACGCACGTCGTCGCCACGAGGCTGGCCTGCCTATTATGTATCAACATCAACGCCTATCTATCGACAGTACTTCAATTCCAATGAATAAGTCAGCTATGACGTCATCCGGTCGAAATACTAAAAAACGATGCAAATTCTTTCCGTAAATCTTATTATTATCGCCTTTTAGACCAACTAATTGCTAATTCGCACTCGGATTAGCACAATATTCTCGTAAAGAACGTGCGCCGTTCGTCAATCCTTGAACGGTTTCTGTCGTTCTTTTATGACTTTATAAAAGGCACACTGAACTTCACGCTTAGTAACCATAATTTAATTTTCGTGAGGTTTTATTCTGAATATTGGTTTTCTAATTGATTTTAATGTCAGGGGTTTTTTTTTTCGATCAGCCAAAATTGAATAAATCGGTTATCCGAAATTTTGAGGCATATATGATAAAAGCAAACAGCATTTTCCACAACTTGTAGTATTTGTAAACAGAAAAATCTAAAAACTTATTTTCCATCAATTTGTTCTTTTTTTTTCAATCTGAGACCGGTATATTTGCAGTTTTATTGACTTTTATACATATCAAACTTGAATCTCCGATGGCTGAATTGTCGGAACCTAAAACTCATAGAAAACTTAGATAAGTGTTTAAAAGCCTTGAACATGAACCAAATTTCTATTGCCCCTCCCCAATATCGATTGAGTTCTTTTAGCAAATTGCCACAGTGTTGTGCTAGAACAGCACAATAAAATGAATTTTTATGTTTCGAATCTGTCTCGTACTTTTTCCACCGTCTACTGATAGCGATAGTGAAGAGGTTAATGATTTCTGCTCTATTTTTAGTTGAATTTTTAGGCGATCAAAAGCTAACGTAATGATTATTTCAGTTGGCTGTCTGTCACTGGCCCCCAAAAATGTTTCTTATTCCGTTTTGTCGGACTTTTTATATTCTAGATGAAATGATTTCAAGATTTTTCGCATATTTCGACATTTAAACAAAGAAATTGATTAAGTTATGAATGATTAATTCGAGAAATATTCTTCTCGCCCCCTGTTTTGTGGACCAATTTAAATGGTAAAATTTTGTGCCAAATTTCCGTCATTCAAATTCACTTTTTCTTTAATTTTTGACAAACATGCCTTTTTTTACCGTTGGCTAAACTGTTTTATTTTTTTTTTCTTATTTTTCGTGTTTCTCAAGTCAATATCCTAACTACATTTAAGATAAGAAAAACTAGGCATAAATGGAGATTAGTCGAACAATTAACGTAAAATAAAAAACATAACAAAAGCTATAATTGCCAATCTGGCAATTATTGAAAACCCGTATGGTGATATTCGTATCAAAATTCGAACAGTTGTACCTAAATTCCACTTTGAAGTCAAACTTTCCAATAAGATTTTTTAAAATTTATTCCAATCGAATTTTGATGTATGAGAGTTTTATGTAGCATATTATTCTAAATAACTTTTGTTCTTGGACTTTTTTGATAAGATGCACCGTTTTTGAGATATTCGCAAAAATCGTTTTCGTTCGTATGGGGGGTACCTCCCCCTAATGGTCAATTTTTGCCCATGAACGAAGTTAGCCTCGCTTTTTACGAAAAACGAATCTGCGCAAAATTTCAAGTCTCTAGCTCAATCCGTGCGCCCGCAATCCGCGCCACAGGCAGACGGACAGACAGACGGACGGACGGACATGCAGAAATTAATTATTTTTATCATTCTAAACACACTGGTGTAATTCATTTTTGTGTGTGATGACGGGATCTTGGCGTTACAAACGGTAAGGCAAAGTTAGTATACCCTTTGGTTTCACCATACGGGTATAATTACGATTGTCGAATAACTAACGTAAAATAAAAGTTTATTTTAATTTAATATTACTCGACATTTTTTTGGACGTATTTTAATATTAATTATATTTCTAAGGAGGCTTCCTTTTCGAAAACCTAAAAGTACAATATTCATCACAACTATATATAAATCCTATCTTAAAACAAATAATCATAAAAATCAAAGGATTTTAAAAGTTAATCATAGTTTTTAAATTGCAACCAACTCCACAACTTTAATGTTTGTTCATCAATGCCAATCGATATTTCTTTTTTAGTGATTATGGAAACTAACTCCAAAAGTTCTAGAAGTTCTTGCTTCATAGTTAACGAAGATCAATTAAAATTAAATGTCTATCATTAATTGTTGTTAGCTCTGAGCTTGATAATAATTTAGATACTTAATAAGGCGCATCAGCTGAGGTAATTTAACTTAATTTTATGTGCGTTCAATCGGCAAAAAGGCACTAAATTCGTTGGTGTGTTTCAACAAAAATTGATTGTATTTATCTACCTTTTTACACGGGAAAAACTTTATTACAATAATCGTTCATTTCAAGTGGTTTTTGATGCTGAGTAATTTAGATTAGAAATACGTTAGTATTTTGCATATTTCATAAGCCCTATCCGTAGATTTTTACATACAATGGTTGTAAATTACACGAAAAACCGTATTCATAGATTGGATTAAATGTTATTTTGAATGAATTTGGGACTATAGTGGCTGTTAAAGTTCCTCAACAAAGATATAAAAACCACAACTCAAACAGTAAATTTGGGCGTAATTTTGTAACAAAAAGGGTTTTTTTTTGTTAAATTCCAATTTAGATAAGATGTGGCATTTTCTATGAAAATATCAATCTGAATGATTGAGAAGTGCGCACATTTTATGTTTTACAAATGGGACGCCAAATTTGTTATGAAGAAAATGCAAATTCGCGCACTTGATTGCTTCGTATTGCATTTCGCAATGGGCGTTATATTGCAATTCATATCGGCGATATGCAATCGTACGTACTCGACTCTTTCACTACGCTCCCCCAGTGAATCATTCATTCCGAATCTCGTTGGTTGATGCAGTATCCACTTGCGGAACGCTATCAAAATGGATCGTCGCTACGTATTTTGAATCTATAAGACACCGCCAGCCAATGAAGAGAAGAAATTAATTCATGGACTACATACGAGCATAAAATTAAATAAAATTTATGAAATTTTTGTTTTGCTTGGTTTGTGTGTCCAATTGATGGCAGCTCGCCTACTGATTGAAAGACTGTCCACTTTTGCAAAGTGTTAGTCTGATTCACGTGTAAGTAATTTCAGCCGCATCTTGATGTCTTCCACCATCCACCATTCCGCACCGCACCCAATTTCAGTTTCTCGATGGCGGAATGGTCCCAGCAGCTTGCTTGGAATTATTCAAATTTGATGTTATAATGTCTCACATCGGCCATACGATTCCTAAAGTTTAGCAATGATGTCATCTAAAACCTATTTCGAGTTAGTAAATATACAAATTTGGTTTTTTTCCTCTTTATTTTGCGTGCTTTTGGGGTTTTATTTCGAATGCCATAGTTATAAAAATACATATGAGTTGATTTCCAATTTTTGGATTGATTGATTTAAGGATGCGAATGGCCGTTTTCTTAGTTCTCAATTATTTTTTAATATTCACCACAATTTGGCATCGATTAGCAAGTACATGTTAATGGGAAATTCCAATTTGTTTTCAGTATTTTGAGTGGAAGATTTTTCTATATTTCGTTACAATATGAGAGATATGAGAATAATATAAGCAAAGTGGATATATTTTTTTTTCAATAAAAAACAACGGGGCTCTTTACCGCTGAGAAGTTTAAATATCTCAACAAAAAAACCATTACAGTTTATTTTCTGCCCGATAAAAATAGCTCAAACCATAAAACTCTTAAGTTCAATGGCATGTTAGCGTTCGAATGAATTTTCGTTTCTTTAATTTGCGAGGGAAATTTAAATTTGATATTTTTTCAAGTGAGAATTATAATTCAAAAACTAAGGGACCAAATTATTTAGTAACACTTTAAATATTTGCATTTCCCATCCGCTTATCATGCTTATCATGATAAGAAGTTTTTATCTCGACTTGTACCATGGAGAGGAAAAATCGCGGTCCAGCGAAAAAATATTTTTTAAAGCAAATCTTTTCGTTTGCGATTTGCTTACGTGTTGAGTTGTCATTTTCTTAGAAATAGTATTTTTTTTCATTTCTAGTTTCGTTTTATAGTAACCTTCTTTATTATAAACTTGAAACGAAAGCGCGCTAACTGCTGTCGATGTTGTATAAAACAGCGGTAGAATTTAGTTTAAGTTGGTTGATAATATCGCCACAGGTTGAAATAGGATGTTAGTCAAGTCCTTTCTGAAAAAAAAAAAATGAATATTTGAAAGAAAAGGAAAAAAAACATAATAAAAAAAATGTACCACATAAAAACCATAATCGGTTATCAATCGTTTATGTAACTTATACAACGAGTAATTGCTCCTAGTTCAACTCGATGGGGTGGTTATGTGGATTTATGTTTATGTGAATTTATACATTCGAAATGACAATTGGGGGAACATGATTCGAAATAAATTTTTGCACTAGCTATCAGAAACAAGCGTAAAAAGCAATTTACGGCATCAGATTTTTTTAATCTTTTTAGGATAATTTGACGTCGCTGATTCCGAATCTGCATATTGTTTGGCCAGATTGGCTCTAGTTTTTGTGAAAGCCAAAAAAAGGATTTTTTTTTTCGAAAAAATTCCATATAAACAAATTTTTTTAAATTTTTGTAGCCATGGATATTTTAATCATTTTAGGATAATTTGAATTTTTGTTTTTCTACTGCTTGTATAAAAATTCTCAATAATTTAGTTGGCTTTGAAATTTTCTGCGTTTCATACATACTGTAGCAAAATATTTTACCAGTCAATCAGAGCAAACAAATATCAATCAAACTTTATTTTATTTGGAAGGATTTCAAAAATAAAAATTTATTCAATAAAGAAATAACTGAAAATCCATTTAAATATTTCGATATTTGTATTTGTTTATTACAGGGGTAATTGCGAACGGCGCATAAATCTCTGTACGGACAATTTTTAAGGAACAAGATTTTGGCATCTTATTCTCGAATCCCCTCTTCAAGTCACATCTTTCTACTCTAACTAATCATTAAGAAAACAAATCAAAATGTCAACAGTCGATAAGGAAGAACTCGTTCAAAAGGCAAAACTCGCCGAACAGTCAGAAAGGTAATATTTAATATGATTTATTGAAAAATTCTTAAATATAAATTTTATTCTTATGCAATTAATTCTTATTTCGAATAGATACGATGATATGGCTCAGGCCATGAAATCAGTTACAGAAACCGGAGTAGAGCTTTCAAACGAAGAAAGAAATCTCCTATCAGTTGCATACAAAAATGTTGTCGGTGCCCGCAGGTAATTATATCGTTTTTTAGATATACTAAAAAGATCAATTCTTTATCATATAAAGGTCTAAAAAAGGATGGAATCGTGCAAATCTCGTACACTCGATTTTTTAAATAAGAAAAACACATTTTACATTGAAAAAGTCTGCAATTATAAATGAAAAAAGATTCTGCAAAATCGAGTTCGAGTTGAAATTTACACGATACTATCCCAGTCAATACCGATATTTTGGTGAACCGTTTGATGTTGGTTCGCTAATATTATAAAATATTTGCAGATCATCCTGGAGAGTAATTTCCTCGATTGAACAGAAAACTGAAGCATCCGCCAGAAAGCAACAGCTCGCCAAAGAGTACAGAGAGCGTGTCGAAAAGGAGCTTAGGGAAATATGTTACGAAGTATTGGTAAGTAACATTTTTCCATTTCAAATAGGAATTTGATTTTTCTTCAATTATCTTGACCGACTTTTTATTGTTGCAATCGTTTGAAAATTCTCCGAAACTCTGCAAGTCTTTGAACTCAAAATGAGAGAAAATTGCCGATATTTTTATTGTTTAACAGCGCTAAATAACTCAATGACATAATTGAGAATGAAGTCACCATTAAATGATTTTATCCATTGTGCAACGAACCCTTTGTTTGCTAAACTTCAGGTCAATTTTGCGTTTTATTTCAGGGAAGTTCTACTGAAAGAAAATTCAATATAAAAAAAAACAAGTAGCACAATTTTTTTTAAGCATACTCAACGCATTTTTTTTCATTTGATAGCTTTACATATGATCTCATCATAATTGTTATCAATGATAATTACAAATTCGTCCAAAAAACTGTTTGCCTGTTCATATTTTGGTAAACAAGCGAGATAAAAAAGCCTCAGCCCATGCAAACAAAGTTGAAATTATGTGTTATTCAATGAAACTGATGTGGACAAATTTTGCACTTGTTACGTTTTTTTATGTGTCACAGAATGGAATTAATTTTGGATCACTCTTTTTGGATTCAAACAAATCACAAAAATAGACATATTACCTTTTATTGAAATTATATTTTCTTTTGACCACTAAAAATTTTTACTATGAAATTCTTAAGGCTTTTCAAAAATGAATAATTTAAGAGCATTTTTTCCTTTACGAAGAAGAATATCTTGGGTTTTTACAAATTTGTAAGACTTTGAATAAAAAAAATACGCCTCTTAAGTAGGGCACACATCTATCAGTTTTCCATCAGTTTTTGGGAAGCTGTTGGGAAACTGATTGGTGTGAACGAAAAAACGGACGACTGATGGGCAACCACGAAAAAAAATCTTGGACAGATCAGTTTTTCTAGCAAACTGATACCCAACTGATTGGTTTGAACGTTCGCGTCAGTCGTATCGCATCAGAACAGAATCAAATTTAATTTTTTGAACTTAATGCAATAGTAATGCATAAAGAAGCTTTCTCTTTGTTAGCGACCCGCATTTTTTTAAAATCTGCAATCAAAATGAATAGAAACTTTTCACAAAAAACTGTCAGTCGCAACTGATAGATGTGAACGCTTAACTAGATGTAAAAAAACTGATGGAAAACTGACGAGTACCGTAAAGTAGGGCACACATCTATCAGTTTTCGATCAGTCGCGACTGTTAAGGCACTTGTCAGTTTTCCATAAGTTTTTTACATCTAGTTATGCGTTCACATATATCAGTTGCAAGTGACAGTTTTTTGTGAAAAGTATCTATTCATTTTGATTGCAGATTTAAAAAAATGCGGGTGCATAATCGAGACAGAGCGTGTTTATGCATCGTTATTGCATTAAAATCAAAAAATTAAATTTGGTTCTGTTCTAGTGCGGTACGATTGACGCGACTGACGCGAACGTTCACACCAATCAGTTGGTCATCCGTTTTTAAAAAAAACTGATTTGCCCACGAATTTTTTCGTAGTTGCCCATCAGTTGTCTGATTTTACGTTCACACCAATCAGTTTCCCAAAAACTGATGGAAAACTGATAGATGTGGCCCCTACTTTGAGTGATTTTTGCGTTCGGCATTAAATTGATTCCGTAATACCAAACCACAAGAATGGTTAAAATCAGTTCTGTAAAAAGATTAGTTCTAGAAATGTCTTTTAGAAAACCAACTTTGAAACGACTAAAACCACACTAATTGATGATAAACTCTCCGTTTTTGATAATTTTTTTATTTTGGTTTTATGCTTAATTCGACTTATTTTTTAAAAGTTTTCTTATTTTAATAGATTTCAAAACTCGCGAAAGAAAGTAGAGTATAAAAAATGTTTATTCTTGATTTACCCGCTTAAAAATTGCTTCATTTTCGTGTGAAAACCATGAATAACTGAAATTACAAACAAGAAATAAAATCAGCAAATCCAATAATTTTGAAGTAAATTAATTTCACCAATAAAGCATAATTGTTAGCCATAACAATATATTTAAAAGCTTCCGTGAAGAGAGATATGAATTGGAATTTCATGGGTATAACATTGTCATAATAAATTATTACAAAAAAATATTTGTGTTCTGTGGTTGCTAGAACGATGAAAATATTCGTATTATTAAATTGGATTACAAATTTATATCTCTCTTCCACTTCTCTAAGCATGTCCTTTACTTCTTCCATTTTCTTGTTGTTTTAATGATGTTTCATTTTACCTGATTTAGTTTTGAAGTCTGCCATGGATGAGGCGGAATAAAAAAAGGACAATTTGAGATTCATTGAAAATTTAAGCGTAATATTGTTTGCATTTTATACTCGTAAAGTGAAATTTCTATTACAGCTGTCGTCCGCAGTGTGGGTTTTTTTGACTGTGTCCTCGGTGACAGCTAAGATAAATGTGAAATATGCGTAAACATATGAAGGCCATCAACAGTATTATCACCATCGTCGTTAAACCTCAAAAAAGTTGCCATTTGTGCGTTTACATTTCACGTTAATCTTGGCACCCCTGGCCGTCTTGTTACGGAAAACACGAGTATATAAATAGGCTCTCTATCGATTGATTTCTTGCTCATGTCCGTCCGATTCCCTTATGTCGAGACGGTGGGTGGGGATAATGGTAGTCGTATGAACACAAACCACCAGAAACATTTTTCATAGAAATGTTGAAATTTATGTTTATTGATGGGGGGGGAGTATGCGTAAAATTAATTTTCTCAATTTAACCGTTATGTACGACGATAATGTATATAAATTATACATAAAAATAGAAGTGGATATTCACTGTGCTATACTGTTTTATGGGAAGGTTTTAATTTTTTGTGTGTGTCACCAGTATTACGCCTCAGGAGAATAATGCCATACGATGACAATGGCAGTCGATGAATATTAAAAATGCTGATAGCATTAGAAGTTTGAACAATAGAGCAACACTAAAATTGAATAGCCTTGAAAAAATGTAAACAAAATAGTAAAGTGATATCATAAGAGTCCTTTTTTTGATATCATAAGAGAAGGAAACACCTTCTCACCACTCTTTAAATTATGCTCATTTATTTTTAATATCAGTAAACGGATATTATTATTTTAATTGAAGTTCTTTTCTTACGGTAAAAATTTTTTTACTGTCGTTAAAAAGTTTGAAATTAAAACCATAAGAAGGTTTTTAAAGCAGTTTTTAACCATTTGGTCAGATGAATTTATCCTTAAAAAAATAAGGGTTATCGTAAATCAAAAAAAAAATTGCTTGCCTATGACTCAATATCCAGTTGACATTGGACAAGTTGACTAAACGAAAGTGGAAACTGCCAACTTTTTTCTTAGATGCCAGCCGCTATCAGATCGAAACTAGCCTAATGTCAACTGGGCATAATAGAGTAAGCGATAACCCGTCTATAATGTAAATTTTTCTTATTCAATAAAAGAATTACAATATTTACTATACTTTTTCATTTAATTTTCAGGGTCTCTTGGACAAATATTTGATCCCAAAAGCAAGTAATCCCGAAAGTAAGGTATTCTACCTGAAAATGAAGGGAGATTATTACAGGTATTTAGCCGAAGTAGCTACGGGCGAACAGCGAAACAGTAAGTTAAATTTTTTATTACTAAATTTATGTACAATAAAAACATATTTAGAATTTCAATTCATATTGGTTCAGGTTTTTCATATGAAATGATAAGGAAATCAATTTCGTTTAAAATCAATATAAAACTATTTGTTTTTTCGAAGTACACAATCTTACTGAATCGAAATAAGAGATAATAGAAATATTGACATAACATTTTATTAATTTAGCTGTAGTAGATGATTCCCAAGCTGCGTACCAGGATGCTTTTGAAATAAGCAAAGGCAAAATGCAGCCAACACATCCAATCAGATTGGGTCTCGCATTAAATTTCTCAGTCTTCTATTACGAGATCTTAAATTCTCCAGATAAAGCTTGCCAATTGGCCAAACAGGTCATTACTTCTTTATAAAATAAATTTTCATTTTTTTTGAGTTATTAATTGAAAAGTCGTTGCTGCAAATTATCCTAATCAAAGTAAGGAAAAAGGAAATTTTTTAGCATTTTTTTTAGTTGGGAAATTTCTTACGTCAGTCGGTTCTATTTCATGTTAGGCATTTTTTGTTCTAGATTATAGAACACATATATTAATTCTAGATTAATTTTAAATAATTTATTTTTTCTTACGCAAAATAATTGAAATATGTTAATGAAATTATGTATCCTAATGAAATAACAGCAGTGGTTGAGGACTCACAAAAAGCATATCAGGAGGCATTCGATATTGCTAAATCGAAAATGCAACCAACACATCCGATTCGGTTAGGTCTTGCACTCAACTTCTCGGTCTTCTATTACGAGATTATAAATTCACCAGCGAGAGCTTGTCATTTGGCTAAACAGGTTGAAATAATACCAAAAAAAACAACAAAAAAAAGTTTAATAAAAAGAGAAAAACTCAAAATTAATATTCTTTTGAAATTTTTGATGTTTTCTGTTTCTGTTAAATTAATAAAATATGTAACATGTTTTCTTACATACTAAAAACTAAAAAGCAACTTTTTGACTTATCCAATTGATGTCTCACAGTATTTTTTTTTGTTTTTTTGAAAGTAGTGCTGTATAACCTTGAGCCATATATTGCAACAGTTTAAATATATAATTCAATAAAAAAAAAACTTGCTACTAACTGAAATAATTACAAAAAAAATACATATTCTTTACCCACTATTTGTGTATCTAAAGTAAGAGCTGTTCAAACATCCATTTTTTTATTCTATTATATGAGTTTTTATGAACTTTAAAAAGTTAGCCAGATTTTTTTTCTTCAAATTTTGATCTAGATTTTTTTAAATTGTTTTCGTAAAAGATTTTAAATCGTTCATAAAATATAACTATTTGCAGCATGATGGTTAATAACTTGTTTTTGTTATTTTTAAATCTTGTTGTTACAATTTTTCCCACCTTTAGCCATTCTTTTTCCTTACTGCTTCCTTACTTATTTTCGTTACATACCGAGTGCACTATATTTAGAATTTTCTAAATTCACATAAGGATCTTGTAAACAAAATAACATGTTCGTTACAATAACAGCCTTTTGTGGAGATCGTTGAGATTATTTTCTATTGAAATTTGATAAAAAATAATGCACGCGATGCAATCTAAAAATACTATCGAAGATAGTAAAATCCAGTTTATTTTCATTTCGAATTGCACAAAACTTTTAACCCTACTAATTTCGAATAGAAAAAGATTTCATTGTTGAGTGTTTGCCGAATACAACTAAAACAAAACTTAACAAAAGTACAGAAACATAAAGTAATGAAAACATTAGATTTTGATTGAATGTGCCAATAGCCCAGCCCTCGAAGTTGAATTTTTATTTCCAAATGCCCAAAAACATGAACAAAATTCCGATGTTAAAGCTTTGCAGCAGCGATTTTCTTTATCTGTGTGTGTTTTTTATTTATTTTCGATTACTAACATAATTAGAAATTGTATTTTCATATAAATGTAGTATTTGATAAATTATAAAAATGATTTTTTTTACAATAGAAAATGTTTTTTTTTATCCTCTTCGTGATTTGTCGCGATTTTTATTTCAGTATTTGTAGTTCGTAATTATCAAAGTTGATAAAAAAAACATTTTATTGAAAGATTCTCTTTTTTTCTTTTCTCACATTCATGTCGGTTCATAGAAACAAATTAATGATTTTTTTGTTAATTTTTCATGTCTACGGCACAGGCATTCGATGACGCGATAGCTGAACTGGACACACTAAATGAAGATTCATACAAAGACTCGACGCTTATTATGCAACTGTTGAGAGACAACCTCACCCTTTGGACATCTGACACACAAGGGGACGGCGATGAACCCCAGGAAGGCGACAACAACTAACCAAACTAAATGTTCCCTTTTGAGTAAAAAAAACAAACAAAAACAAATTTTTAAGAAAAAATGTTTAAAAAACTTCAAATCAAACAAAGAAAATGTAAAACCACAAAAACAAAAGCAAAATAGCAAAATAAGAACATCAACAAATGAAAGTCATTAAAAAAATTGTTTAGGTAAACGAGAAGCATACCCAAATTTGATTAAACAAAACAAGAACCGCAACATACACACACACCTTTTATAATTACGAACAATTTTTAAAAGCTGAAATTGTTCCATAATAATATGATTTTTTTTTCATCTTTATTTTCCTTTTACTGTAATATTTCTCCTCACATTTCTTTTTTTTTTTTTTTTTTTTCATATTTATCATTATTTTTCGTTACGTTAAACAATTTCTGTACGTGTCTTTAGAAAAAAAATATTTCATCGTGAAGAAAAGGAAAAAACGATATGAACAACACATAACAGAAAAATATAATTATGTAAAAAAATATATCCATGTTGAGTGTCTTTCTCTAAATTCTGTTGTAGATCAACAAATCGCATGTTGGAAATAAAATTTAACTATGGAAAATATTTTACTGTATGTGTAAAATTGTGTTGATATGCGCTAAAATCATTCTCAGGCGATGAAATGTTGAGGAATTTTCACACTCAGAAACTAAACTAGAATCAATTGTTGCCGACAACAATTAAGAGAAAATAATTATTTTCTTGCCTTTCCTATGTCCCGTTAATGGGACATTTACATATGTGAAATATCTAATCTAAATATAAAAAACTATACTGCATTTTTTTCTTGTTTTCTATAAATTTAAAAATTATATTTTGTCTTTTTCTTTTTTTTTTTTAGTTTAACACCATAATTTTTTGTTAATATTATTTATATAGAAAAAATCGAAGAATAAAGGATTTTATCAAACGAGTCCTTTAAATAACATAACGATGAAATTTTTTTAAACAATCATGCGCTGGAAACTAGAGAGAAATTGGAGCTTTGCGATTTTTCTTGTTTTGTGTCGTCAATCTCCAATCGTACCCATCAGTTATAGTTTTTCAATTCAATCAAGTGGAATAACATGAATACAGAGAGAGAGAGAGAGATAAATATATAAAAAAAAATTTTGTTGTCTGTTCTATGGAAATCATCGGTTAGAAAATTTTATTTCATAGGCAACTATCCAGTCCAATTCTAACAAGTTAATTTTTTATTATAAATCTTTTTTTTAAATAAAATAAAATGTTTTATTTCAAAATTTGAATAATTTGTTTATTTTATTCTGTCTAATTGAAATGAATTTATCTTTTTGTTATTATATCAAATAGATTTGTTCTATTTTATAATAATCGAATTTTTGCTGCGAAGAAATTCGTCTAATTTTTCGTCAATAAAATTAAGACTTACATTCTGTATGAGTATAAAGCGACTTTTCCTGAATTGAAACCATTTTAAAGCTGAACCGAATTAAGCAAGAAAAGTTAGTAACATGCATTAGTAGATAAAACTCCCATTTATCGCATTTTTTATTTATGAAATCTAAATTTCTTAATAATTATGTAATTGGATTTATTAAAAAATATTAGAGAAATAAACACTCAACTAAAAAAGTTGCAGTGTATAATTACAGATTTTATTTATAAAAACGATACGCTGACACAAAAAGTAACAAATTTTGTATTTGGAAATTAATTCTACATGTGTTTTTGTTGCTATCAATTTATTGCTCATATAAAAAAATCATAATAAAATATCGCAGTCTTTTTCCATATTGGGTGTAAAGAAATTTAAAAAATTATGCAATTGAATTATCAGAAAAAAAAACTAAATAACTATATATCTTTAACATGAGAAAATAAAAGCGGAAAATACAATTTCAAAAATTAAAAAAACAATATTTGTTATTTTTCTATATTATTATTATGAATTGCGTTTATTGTTTTATTTCATTTGAAATTTCTTTATCCCGATGTCTCCCTATCCCTGAAACACTTCAAAATTCTTAACATAAGACGATGCGGATGATTGAATTTTGAATTGGTTCCTTCTTCGAGCTATTTTTTCTTTGTTAATTTGATTTTGAGTTGTGAGTGAAGGCAAAATAAATCAATAGAAACGTTAAGATATAAAATTGTTGATGATAAATAGGTAAGCCAGCTTGAAAACTATAAAAATATTTTTTATCTTTTTCCTAGGGACCATTAAGTATTTTCATTGGTTTTAAAAAAAATTTCCATCTTTGTTGCTTTCGTTTTCAGCTTTTTCGACACTTAGATAGAAATTTTTGCATTCTCGTTGATTTTTTGAATCGGCTTTTTCCGAAAATTGGATAATTTATAAATTTAATATGCAATGCAGTTTTTTTTATTAATCAAGCTAAATTATTAAAAAAAAAAACAAAAAATATCGAAGATAATTTTAAATGTTTGTATTTTGAGTAAACAAAGAAAGTAAACAACTTCAAACCGAAAGAAATTTTTGTGTTAATAATATTGCATGCCGCAAGAAGTGTAATTGGAAATAATGAATTTTAAAGTCGTATGTATATTATATAAATTCCAGCAATTTATCAAGTTATTAAACTGTGTTGATAAATCCAAAATAAAATAAAAAACTTAATATTGAAGCAAAAATTGTGGTCATAATTAAGTATACATTAAAAAAAGGAGAAACAATCGGTTAACGCGTTTTCTTATTTTTTTTTCTTTCTAAAGTATTTAATGATAATGAAAAAAAAAAAATTGCGAACATTTTTTATTTAAAAATAAGAGAAGAAAAATACATCACCTTTTTTACAGAACACCAAAATCGATTTCTCGATTTACACACTTATCTGAGTAATTAGGCAACGCAACGGTTTCCTTTCTTGGCTTGATATTAATCAAACCTGAAACTAAAACGAATTGCATGTTCTGTAACGAAGGTAATGTACTTAAATGAAAAATCGGAATTAAAAAAAAAGAAAAATATGTAATTACCAAGAAAATTCTTTAAAATGTCGTACTTCGATGTTTATATGATTAAAAAATAATAATACTAATAAACATTTTTTGATGTTAAATCACAAACGAAAAATATTTTTGAAAGCACACCAAAAGATCACATTTCAATAGAATATTATAAATGGTGTTTTGATATTTATTTTGATTTGCTTCTGTCCAATTCTCGTTAGCAAATAAAAGCGTTTTGTTAGAACTTATCATGATTTTTAACGATAATAATAATAGGAAAAGATTAAATAAGGGAAATCTATAAGCTCTAGTTTATTTTGGGTAAGTCGAGATACGGTATTCAGTTTTCTTGTTCCGTTATCGTACTCGTATCTTTGTTGATTTTATTACCAAAATTAAACACAATGAGTCGAAAATTGGTAAGCAGAATTCTCTTTCAAAACAATCTAATTAATTACAAAATCTGTATGACTGCGCTTTATATAACAATTTTCATAGTAAACACAAAATAAGAAGTTTTGTCGGCCTGTATCAGGCTTTAACTGAATGAAGCATCTTTAACGTTATTAGAAACTATTGCTCGAAGAAGAAAAAAAAAATAATTTCAGAAATGGCGATTTTCCAAAATTAATCAATTTCCTAATTTAATAGTATAATGGTTGGTCTTTACCAGCAGAGATTTGACTCTACGCAAATTTAAAAGAAATGTCTAAATTGCCTCTGCATTCACATATCATCAAAAATGACTCATGTGTTTTTTCATCTCAATTTCATTTTATTTATTGGAGAATACTATTTACCAAGAGTACTTTGTACCATTTGCTAAATTGAATAAAAAATATGCCTTTCATCTTTCAATTTTTCCAAAAATTTGCAATGATTACATTAAAAATCAAGTAACAAAAAAAAACGATACTTCGCTTACATTACATGTAAAATTATAAGAACTAAAATTTAATACTTTGTCACATGGTACGATGTAAAAGTAAAAAAGACATATGTTTGTGCTTAATACGCTAAGAAAGATAAATTTATTCATTAACTTTGTCGTTCTAATTTAACTTGTTTGAGTTTCTTTTATTTGGAAATTTATTTTAAATGGAAAATATACGAGTATTTATTGAAAATATAATGTAAATTATTTAATTTTCATCTTAATATATTTACTCTTCCAAGCAAAAATTAAAGAAAAAAAGAAATTACGTTAATTCTATTCAAAACTCATAAAATGCAAGCAAAAGGGAAATTTAAAGCTACATTCATACGAGTATAATAACTATAAAACGTATTTAAAAATAATAATAAAAAAATGAAAAATAAAAACTAAAGAATACATCAATAAAATAATTTAAAAAAAAGATCAGCAGAAGTAAACCAAAAAAAAGTTAATCACGCATATTTATTATTATAATTTATCAGGCAAGAAATGAAATTTAATAATATTTAAATAAAGCGGATTTAGATGATTTGTAAAACAATTTTACAATTAATCATCGATCTATTTATTAAAAAAAAAAACAAAAAGAAAATATTAATTCATCATTCACTTAAATAATGAATGATCTTTAAGAACAGAAAATCAATGAAATATAACAATGGAAATAAATTATATTATTTTAAAAAAATTACAGAATTGTTGCAAAAGTCATTGCAACAATTTAAAATGAAACCAATCTAAAATAAATTTGAAAAAATTATGTAAAGAAACACGAGATATTATTGTCCAGCTGAAAAATGTAATGAGATGAAAAATTTAAGTTTATTGAAATTACAGTTTCTTAATTAAAAAATCGATTGTGTATTTTTTTACTATGAGTTTGTAATTCCCTTTTTGAATGAAACCTTATTACGCAGTTTTTTCGTCTAATTTCTGGAAATTTATGAAGATGGAATTAACAAAATATTCTGCTTGGAAAGCCATTCTTTGCTCGACAATTTTATAATCATTTCCGGTTGCTCCCGGAATTAATGGAACCTTTTAATAAAAATCGGCTAGGGATTCCTTTTTTTTAATTTTTTCCCTTTTCTTAAAAATGGGGCTTCACTTTTATGATTTTTAGAACACAGAATTTTATGAATTTAAAAACTTTTGCATTTAGAAAACCAAAAACGGAAATTCGCCTATTAAATCCAATGGATAATTGCGTCAAACGTAGAGCGTTGAATGAAAACGATGAATCAGTTGCATTTTGTTAAAAAAGTAAAGTTTTGAAATTGCCGGTTGTTCCTGCTGCAAGTCATGAAATAGCTAAACTGAGCCAAACGAAAAACACAAACGATACATTTTCCTCTCACTCTTGCGCATTCACAGAGACACGATTGGTTTATAGCATAAAGTCAATTTCAAATCCGACAAAATTATGAAACCCCATATTTTAGCCCAGCCGTTTTGGTGGTACGAAACAACCATCGAGATGGAAAATTGATTTTGTCGAATTTAATAAAACTCCTACATTTCATTTGGCTTTGTGGCGAAATTCCACACGAAATAAAAACTTCACACTATAACCCCAGCGTCGCGTCACCTTGGAATCACCTTGTTTGAAATTCTTTTTCGCAGAAGTGATTTTCTGAGCCCCATTTTTAAGTGTCAGTTTCTGACCAGTTTCGCACAGTTAAACCTTTCCAGTGCTTGAGCAGTTTTATTGAAGAGCATAGATCCTTTTTCTCTACAAGTTAGTGAAAATCCAAATTAATTTTGTGTATAATTCAGAGTTCGAAGTGGGTCAAAATCAGAAAGTTCTGTTCTATTGTATTCTATTTTAGTTCAGACTGATTTTGTGATTATTTAACTGATTTTCGTTGTCGCTAATTGTGGTATTTCTTTGATCCTGTAGGAAAATTTTACTGGAATTCAAGGAGAATGTCGGGAGAAACGACGCAACGTTTCATTGAGCGTGGGGCCCACAAGGGAAAAGGGATAGCCGTCTTCACCAGCGGCGGAGACTCCCAAGGCATGAATGCGGCTGTTAGAGCTGTTGTACGGATGGGCATCTATCTAGGATGCAAGGTAGGTTCGGGATTACCTTTAGTTTGCTTCTAAGATAGTGACCACATTTTAATTATCATCAATTTAACAAATTCTATTAATGGGAGCTACATACGTAATTATGTATATCGCTTCAGCCAAGTCCACGGTCAGGTTCATTTGAGGCTGGAAGTAGGGAGATGAGATCGCTCTCACTTCGGCCAATGACCATGCAAGCGCCGGCAAAATTTATTTTAATTTGTATTCCTAATTTAAACGAACTTGAAGCAACCTTCAACGTATTTTGTTTATTTTGAGAAATAGCCTCCAAACGCTTTCTTAATAACCACAGAACACAACGAAGTCATTACTCAACAGCAGTTCTTATCGCTGACTGCGCCTGACCATTGCTATCGGTTCCAATTTCCAATGTATTGAACTGAAAAGTTGAAAATCAAACAAATTCTGATCGAGCCCGGATTAATTTTGGACTTAAATTAATTGGAATACACTGAATTGATTGAAAAGCAACAATAAAGAATTTGCAGCTGTTCAAAATGAATGAATGCAGGTATTTACGGAAAATTCAATCAGTCCCCAATTGAGAAGAAATTCAATTTAGCGTCGGAGAAAAAAATATACCGTCGACTTACAACTCTTTTTTTTTTGTGGTTTTCGATGGTATCCTGCCCCGTGATCCTTTTTACTTATATGAAGTTTTATATTAATGAAAAATTTCGGCCTCTTGATTAAAGAAGGAAACAAAGAAAATCCAAAAAATGCCTTTCTGCCTGTCAGTCTGTGTACAAGATTTCTCAAAAACTAATAAAACTAGAATCATGAAATGTTACAGACATATTTGGTCCTGGAATCCTGTCAACTTTTGGTGGAAATCCGTTGACCGGAAGTGATCGCTCCGGCGTTTTATAGTAGTCCTATGTTGGAGACAACGAATTTTTCTAGATTTGTCTTTCACTAGAACTGCGTATCTCAAGGTGTTATCGACATATACCGTAATTTCAAGAAAATCCGTTTTTTTTATTTCCAAAAATAATTTTTGCACAATTTCACCTGTTACCGTTATCCGTTATCTTTTACGGTTGAAGGAAGAATTGAAGATCTTGAAATTCTCTACATTCGCAAATCGATATGTTTTACCGTTATATAGATATTTCAGATTTTGTGACAGAAAAAATCATGTTTTTTAAAAAACAAAATTTTATATGTCGGATTTTAGTGTAAATTGTATAAAATCACCGCCGAGTTGAAAAACGACCGCGAAAAACTTAAAAAAAAATTGGATTCTTGTAACAAATAATTGCCAAAATAGCTGAAATCGGTTAATATAAGTAAACAACTCATGTCTGATGTATCAAAAAAATTTGGAAAGTCATATAGTGTATTTGAATGGCTAGCTCTTTTTGTTTAAAAATTGCTCGCTCCGAAAACTCGTATTCGATTGGCAATTTTTTTTTGCAAAAATTTGCATATTTGAATGGCAGTTCATAAAAATGTGTTACTAATTTTAATTGTTCGGGTCCTATGCGTCGTTGTAATTGGATAAAAAAAAATATGATGTAGTTTTTGTAATAAATAATTTATACGGTAATCTTTATTTCATATTTCAGGTATATTTTATTCATGAGGGTTATCAAGGAATGGTTGATGGAGGTGCCCACATAGCAGAGGCCAACTGGGCATCGGTGTCCAGCATAATTCATCGTGGTGGTACTGTTATTGGTTCGGCTCGTTGCGCTGATTTCAGAGAGCGAGCTGGACGTCTTAAGGCTGCCGCAAACTTAATAGAGAAGGCCATTACACATTTGGTCGTAATTGGTGGTGATGGTTCCTTGACTGGTGCGAATTTGTTCCGTCAGGAGTGGAGCAGTTTGTTAGATGAACTCCTGCAAACGAGCAAAATCACCAAGGAGCAAAGAGAAAAGTATGGCGTTTTACATATCGCTGGCATGGTAATTCATTTCCACGTTATATCGTAAATGTGAGTCTTCTGGTGCACTACGATATTTCCATTTTACAGGTTGGTTCAATCGATAACGATTTTTGTGGGACAGATATGACCATTGGCACGGATTCGGCTCTCCATCGTATCATCGAAGCAATCGATGCTATCGTCAGTACTGCGTACTCTCATCAAAGGACATTCATTATGGAAGTTATGGGCAGACATTGCGGGTATGTTGACTAATTCCCATATCATTCCATGATTTTTAATGATTTTATTAAATTCTATTTAGGTTTTTTAATGATTTTTACTATAAGAAATGTTTTTTTATTGATAACTTTTAAGTGACATTTATTCTTATGGCATTCTTTTTTATGAATTGTTAAAAAAATATTTAGCTATTTATCGGTTGTAACTGGTATAGTATCAGAAGCTGACTACGTTTTTTGTCCTGAATCACCTCCGCCACAAGATTGGCCTGAAAGGCTTTGCAATAAACTTTTACAGGCAAGCTGTACATTTTTTACAAGCATATTCAGATTGCGAGAACTCATATCGGAACATTTTTTTTTAATCCAATCAATATTTATTTGTTATATTATTTTACTTAATGTATTTCCATCGGTTCATCTGCAACACAATTTCCAAGAGCTCAAAGAAATTTTCTAATCAGGATTGTTACATCTACTTGTTTCTCTTATTTTAAATGTTTTCATCTGTGAATATTTTCCTTTGTCCATTTGAATTTTTATGTTTGTTTTTCAGTCCTCCACTGGTTTGTTAGTAAATAAACTTTTTCTGTTATAAAAAATCTTAGTGAGGATATTGAAATGTCCTGAAAAAAGCATATAACGAGAATCAATTTCTCTTAATGAGCTTGTTATGTACTCAGGAAGCATTTCTCATTGGCAAATTATCGAATTTCCCCCGACATATCCTTGTAAAATTTATATTTGGTATTTCTGGGTGATCGCATTGGTTTACCATTACATACATTGAGACGTTTGATCAAAATTCCCAACAAAACTGTAAATATGAACATACATCGGAAACTTTTTTTTTATAAATAGAGTTGACCGCAAATTTTCAATTGAGCTGTATTGGTCAGTAATAATGAAAAATATTTGCTTTTCTCGAAATTAATTTGTACCGGATTTCCTCTGGTGAGCGATTGAATATTTCAAATAAATTCAATTGAAACAAAGGAAGGAAAACTTGTTAAGGAGGCGTCAGTAAAGTTTCGGTTCACAAGCCTAGTATGGACCATCTACCAAACAAAGACTAGTTTCTGGAAGCCTATAACCGAACACGATACAATTGGTTCAAATCGTGAGTGTAATCTTGTCTGTATAAAACACTAACAACAATATTAAATTCATTATTCAAGCCAGTCATATCGTGTTCCGCGATAGGGCCCGTGTTTTTGACCTGACGATCATACACGGTCGTAGTTTTCTCACAAAAATTTCTTTTTGTTTGACCGTGATTACATTGGCGGAGGAAGGCATCTGACGTCACGAAATTGTGGGCAAGAGACGAAGTGGGAATGATGATACGAAAAGACGAACAAAAACTAAAAATTTCAGTTCGAGTGTAATAGGAACGACCATGAATCATGAGGAACGACATGTGATTGGCTACCTATTCCCGCTTATTTCGAAAAAATCATTCGGTTTGTAGACGCCATAGCGTGTGCATCTCGAATAGTTTTCATTTACGTGTGCTATATTTATTTACCCTTTTATTGTCTTTATACAATCAGTAATATTATAAAAATTATTAATAAATTTAATTTGGCCCACAATCCTACGAAATTCCGATAAATTATCTCTGACCACGATGTTGCTGAAATAAAAGTGGCCCAGTTTTCATTTGTTCCACTTGTCGGTGTGGGGTTCAGTTTATCACATGTAATCACAAAAGGTCCAAGTAGTCGGTTTATTCAGTCCGTGTGTATTCACAGCCTTTTAGTTGAATTAATTTCAAATATTCGATTGTTGGCTAGAAGAAATCCGGTACAAATGTTTTGAGAGGCCCAAATATTATTCAAAATTACTGACCAATTTGGAAATTGGAAACTTTCTGTACTCACAAATTTCAAGGCGATCTGCGATTTCAAAATTCAAAAGCGGATGCGATCAATTTAGAGAATTGACCAAACAACAAGAATCCTTTGTCAGCAGCATAATATACTTTTACCAAAAAATAGAATATTTTTTCATTTTATTTTTGTAAGTTTTTCGTTTGCAAAGAACCAACTTCAAAACTGTATAGTTATGATAATTATAATTGATGGAATCTTTCATGTTCATTCTTTTTTTTTCGTTTGTTTGAAATGATTTATTTTTCAGCTACTTGGCTGTTGTGGCCGGTTTATGTGCCGAAGCCGACTACATTTTTATACCTGAAAATCCACCAAAAACTGATTGGCCAGAACGATTATGCCAGCAATTGACTCAGGCAAGAAATTATCACACGACAAATTAAAGAAATCAAATAAGCTGTAAAACTTTTCTATTTCAAACGAAAACAAATCACAAACTGAATATCCAGACAGATTTATTGTGCTACAAAAAAAAACAAAAACACTTTTTTGTTCAAAAACACTTTTATTTTTTTTTTAATTCACTTTGGAACACTTTTATTTTTTTAAAAATTCACTTGAAAACTTTCTGTAGATAGCAAACATTTGGTGGAAAATGTGGTCCATGCATCCACATTTTCAAGCTGCCATTTTACTGTTTTGGTAAAGTGTTCATCAATAATTGCCAATTTAGATGTTTTTGTCTTCTCTTTCTACTACTTTCTGTATTTTTTTTTATTTTCCTGAACATTCTCGCTTTTCTTGTTTCGAAATATAAATAAAATCAATCATCATAGAATGTTTCCATATTTTTCTCATTCACATTATTTTACATTAAAGATCGTTTTTTTTTAAATTATTTTTCCGTTACCTGATGGAATGCACGCTAATTTCTGTGCACATTTATGTGAATCTTTTGTAAATATTTGAATTGTGGCTGGTTATGGATGCAAATTTTTCACGTGATATTTTATTAAGAAAATCATTTACTTTCATATTTTTCTTTCATGCAAAACATAATGTCATACAAGTTGCTCTCTCTATTCTTCATTTACAAATCAATGAAAAAAATCGTGTTGTATCAAAAATTGGACTGCTATCCTGATTGCATAACTGCACAAAAACTATAGGCAGAATTTATTATAGGCAGAATTTAAAGATTTCTTCAGATAAAATGTCATTTCAAGTTTTGAAGATAAATTTTAAAAATTATAAAGCGCATCAGAAATGAACACTTATTAATGTCCCCATTGGGTGCGTTTCGAAAGAGCGAAAATTACTATGACGTATTTTATGGGTAACCTAGCCCTAGCTGATCTTTATATCGTATTATTTATTTTTTTATTGTAACAGATTTCATAATTTAAGATCTGTTACAGAGAAACATGAATATCCCTTACATAAAATAAAATACTTTTAAAATAAACGTTTCGGTTAGGATTTTTCTTTTCATTTGCAACATTTCAATGTTTGTCGGTAAATATGTTGACGTTGAAGAATTTTATCCCCAAAATTTTAACTCCTAGATGTATGTAAAATTTAAGAAATTAATAATCATTCGATTCGATTTAGTAAATTTAGGATTTTTTGTTCGAATAAAAAGCCAAATTAATGAATGCTAACACTTTTTTGAAGAATTCAACCCAAATAAAGTTTTTTTTGTTAATAATAATTTTAAGTGATTATTAATATAAATTTATGTTGTAGGACTGTTAAGAAATATGCATTTTGGATATTTTTTCTCTTAATTTGTGTTTTTCTAGTTATTTAGCTATTGTAGCCGCCTTAGCTAGCGAGGCTGATTTTATTTTCATACCCGAAGATCCGGCTGTTGTTGAATGGCAGGAAAAGATTTGTCACAAACTGCTTCAGGTAGAGACAAAAATAACAAAAACATATCTGTTTATACTGCAAAATATTTAATTATTGTCATATACATATCAGTATCGAGCAATAAAAAGAATATAGTTTTTGTTGGTCATATCAATAGATAATAAAATTTAACATATGGGAAAAAGAAACTTTTTTAAAAACAATCAATTCTTGAGGACTCTGTAACATCAATCTATTTTTAGTTTCTATTAATAGTTTTGTTAATTGGGTTTCATCACATAATCTTTAAAATTCCGTAATTGAGTGCTTCCATGTTATCAGAAAATGTATTGGAGTGCCTGTTTCCGTAAAACACTCGGATCGGAAGTAAAATGTATTTTTCGCATTTCGTCGGCTAAAAGTGAAATTGTGTTAAGTCCATTTGGTATAATTTTCCAGAAGAGCAATGAAAACCTTGTTAAATCGTGATTTTTCTTTAAATGAGAATTAAATTGGGCTCAGTTTTCTTTAAATTAGACTCTGTTTTCTTTAAATGAAAAGTAAAATGATTTAACAAGGTTTTTATTGCTCTTCTAGCAAATTAGGTATAATAGACTTAGCACAATTTCACTTTTAGCCGACGATTTGCTACATTGAAATTAACAGTGTTAAAGTGATGAAACCCATTTTTTTAAAATTTGATTTTGATATTTGTTATCGTATTTTGTAATGCTATTTAGTTCTATTATAATTTATTTTCATATTGCTTATTTTACTTTAATTTAATTTTAATTGCATTTAAAACTTTCAGGGGATTATTTTTTAGTTTATTGGTTTCGTAACAAGTTAAAAACGTTTATGAAATCATGCTTGTTGTTTTTTTTTTGTTTTATTACGTGTTATTGGGATGGGTTTATACGTTAACTAAAAAATGTTTTGTTCTGTTAAAAACCTCGACAGTTGCTTTTTTTTACAGTTAATATTTTCTTATGTGTCTCTGAAACAATCCATGTGGCATTTAATGTCTCATCATAATTATTAAAATATCTCAACATCTATTCATTTAAAAAAAAAATCGTTTAAGAATTTAAAAAAAACTTTATTTTTGAATCATGTAAAACTTTTTTTACACAAAAAAAAAAGTTTTGTTATTCAAAAAAAAATTACGAAATTAAATGCATATAATTCAAAATGAATGTACGCATGGCTTATTACAACTGCAGAATTTTTGTAATAAATTGTACACATGTTGCTTCATTAAAATAAGGTATCTTCGTCACAAATTAATCAATCATATTTGCTTCACATTTTACGTAATAAAACTGTAATTAGTCTGAAAATAAAACAAGAAGGTTAAATACAATTTGCCTTGAATTAAACAACAAAACGTTTAAAATGATTAGGAACGAACTGCTGGCCAACGTTTGAATATCATTATCGTGGCTGAAGGAGCCATCGATCGCGAAGGACATCCGATCACAGCTGAAGATGTAAAAAAGGTCGTAGTTGATAAATTACAGCAGGACACTCGTATTACTGTTTTGGGTCATGTCCAGCGTGGTGGTAATCCCAGTGCTTTCGATCGTGTTTTGGTAAAATTCATGAAACTCATTAAAATGGAAATAAACTGAAAAAACTCAAATTTGTGATGAATTTCTAGGGCTGCCGAATGGGCGCCGAGGCTGTCATGGCATTAATGGAAGCCACACCAGAAAGTGTCCCATGTGTTGTCTCTTTAGACGGTAATCAGGCAATTCGTGTTCCACTGATGGAATGCGTCGAACGGACCAAAGCCGTTGCCAAAGCTATGGCCGATAAAAATTGGGAATTAGCCGTTCAGCTTCGTGGAAGATCGTTCGAGAGAAATTTGTACACCTACAAAATGTTGACTCGTCTCAAGCCACCAAAGGAGTCATTCGATGCCACTGGCAAGGGTGTTGTAAGTAAAAAACTGTTAAAAAAAGCTGTTCACAGATCGCGTTTTTAATTTACCTTTTCATCCACTGTAAAAAAAATCGATTTCTCTCCCATTTCCTATTCTTTTTTGCGACAAAAAAATCGTTGTAAAAAAATGTAGTTTTTAATTTTCTTTTGTTACGATAACCCCTACCCCATCCATTTGCTTACGTAGTTTGCGAACAGCTCCTCAAGTAGTATTTCTAAACGAGCAAAAATATTATTAAAAATATTTCATGCCTTGCTGTGAAAGATGTTAAGAAGAGTGAGTTTTTCAAAATTGTTCAAAATTCATTTTCTGTTAATTTGATTATTTATTGGTTGTACAATCGTTAATTATATAGAAGCAGTTATTCATAAAAAATCATAAAAAAATTAAAAAAGACAAATGCGGGTATATTAAAAATGGCTTTAAGCATAGAGAAAACGTAAAGCTTAGAGTTTAGAAAATGCTTTGGGGTATATTTCGACCGTACTTTTTATACCCGTATGGTGAAACCAAGGTATATTAAATTTGCCTTACCGTTTGTAACGCCAAGATACCGTCATCACACACTAAAATGAATTACGCCAGTGTGTTTAGAATGAAAATTGAATTTTGCATGTCCGTCCGTCCGTCCGTCTGTGACGCGGATTGCGGGCGCACGGATTGAGCTAGAGACTTGAAATTTTGCACAGTTCCGTTTCTCGTAAAATGCAAGGCTAAGTTCGTTAATGGGCAAAAATTGACCATTAGAGAAGGTACCCCCCATACGAACGAAAAAGTTTTTTTGCGAATATCTCAAAAATCGTGGTTATTACCAAAAAAGTGCAAGAACAAAAGTCACTTAGGATATGATTCTACATAAAACTCCCATATATCAAAATCCGATTGGAATAAATTTAAAAAAATCTTTTTGAAAAGTTTGACTTCAAAGTGAAATTTTGATACAACTGTTCGCCGTTCAATTAAATCACCATACGGGTTTTTAATAATTGCCAGCTTTGCAATTCTAGCTTATGTAATGTTTTTTTTTGGTGTTCACGAATAGAAATTTAATTTTATAAAAGAAAACACCCGAACAGAAGATAAATCTCAAAGGTGTACAATGAAAATCAGTTATAACGACTAAGGTAGTTAGAACAAGTTTCAACTAAAAGTAAAATAACACGTCTATATGGAATTTCTAAAAAAAATTAAGGACTTGTTGCGAAGCTGAGAACTTTTTGACTTTTTTGGCCTCCAAAAACTTCAACCACTGCAGGGTTTTTTCCCTTGTACGGCGCTGTTTCTAATCGAATTTAATGTCTGCTAATTATTGGCATTGAGATCAAATCTTTCCGAGTATTTTTAATGGAATGAAATCAAAACACTCGCGAGTGTAAAAGGCGTGACAGTAACAACATTAAGCGGCCGGGATAAGTTTTTCTATTCTGGATTCACGCCGTATTCTATAACTTACAGAAAGTTTAAAAATGGTGCCGCTCTTTAGCATTTCAGATTTTTGTTGATTTTTCTCTACATTAACGAGTTTTTCAAGATTTTTGATTTGGCCATATTTGAATCAGTAGGTAAAAAAGATATGCAAAATAAAATAGAATTTCTTTTTAAACAGCAAGGCACATTATGGTGTGAGGCTTCGGTAAGATTTTTTATTTGCCTCGTAGCAAAAGTTTTATCTAGAATTAAAATATCAAAGCCATGTTCCGAGTTAATATGCGTCTTCCGTATAATTATGTAGGAGGGTTACACATTGGCTGTATTGCACATTGGAGCTCCGGCTTGTGGTATGAATGCGGCTGTCCGGTCATTTGTTCGTAACTGTATCTATCGTGGAGATAACGTGCTTGGAATTCACGATGGTGTTGAAGGTCTGATCGCGGGAAATATCAAAAAAATGGAATGGTGCGTAATTGATTTTGAAATTGATTGGAAAATTAACTCATATGAACTTTGCAGGTCTGATGTGACAGGCTGGGTAGGCCAAGGTGGTGCATTCCTTGGAACCAAACGTACTTTGCCAGAGGGAAAATTCAAAGAGATCGCTGCTCGTCTCAAGGAGTTCAAAATTCAAGGTCTCCTCATTATTGGTGGCTTCGAAGCGTATCACGCTTGTGGCCAAATTGCCGATCAACGTGGAAACTTCCCAGAGTTTTGCATCCCGATGGTCGTTATCCCGTCGACCATTTCAAATAACGTCCCCGGGACTGAATTTTCACTAGGCGCCGACACTGGTTTGAATGAAATCACTGAAATCTGCGATCGCATTCGCCAATCAGCTCAAGGTACCAAGAGACGTGTTTTCGTAATTGAAACTATGGGAGGCTATTGTGGCTATTTGGCAACAGTTGCTGGTTTAGCCGGTGGTTCTGACGCTGCCTATATTTATGAGGAAAAGTACTCGATCAAGGATCTGCAACAGGATGTGTACCACATGGCATCAAAGATGGCCGAAGGTGTCCAACGTGGTTTGATCTTGAGAAACGAGAAAGCCAACGAAAACTACAACACAGATTTCATTCATCGTTTGTACTCGGAGGAAGGAAAAGGCCTATTCTCGTGCAGAATGAACATTTTGGGTGCGTTTTCAAGGGATAAATTGTTTTTTTTTTTTTGGAATATTTTTTAAAAATTAAATTTTCAACATTTAGGTCACATGCAACAAGGCGGATCTCCAACTCCTTTCGATCGCAACATGGGTACAAAAATGGCTGCTAAATGCGTTGAGTGGCTAGTCGAACAGTTAAAGAAGAACACAAAACCCGATGGTACTATTAAATGTGATGGTAACGATTCGGCATGTTTGCTTGGTCTTGTCAGGAGGCAGTATCGCTTCACACCGTTGACTGAGCTGATTTCTGAAACTAACTTTGAGTGAGTTGACACTGAGTTGGTTTTGGCGAAAGCATTTTCTTACTTATTGTAATTTTAATTTAGGCAACGTATACCTAAGAAACAATGGTGGCTGAAATTACGCCCACTGTTGAGGATTTTGGCCAAACACGATTCAACCTACGAGGAGGAGGGTATGTACATCACTGTTGAAGAAGAGTGTGCCAATGACGCCGCCGTAGTTTAATTACATTCAGACCTCATCATTTCTTTCATTAAATCGGTTACCAAACTAAAAGAAGTGTCAACGAAATGTAGTAAATTAAGTAAACCAAGAATTAGCTATCGCTACATAAACGTAGCACTTGTAAACATAATTTATTATTATTAATTTTATTTCAAATTCTAAACAATTCGAGGTGAATTGAAGTTTTTGAATATTGTTGCTAGTAACTATTTTTAAAATTATTTACGTTGAATCAGTAAATGTTGATTATTATGTAAAATGAAGTAAAACTATTGTCAAATCTGCAAAGATCAAACCGTTGGCTATCCTGTTATATTGTTATCGAGAAGGAAATTTTAAGAGCAAACCAAAAGAGAAATATATCATGACATTTTCCTAATTGCTAGTAAAATCAGAGTAAAAAATATTCATGAAATATAATTTAAAAAAAAATCCAATATTACTATTTTTTATTGAAAATCTTTTAATTGTCAGTTAGTGTGGTATCTCACATTTTGTCTCAGGTTTTGTTTTCCATTATTCAGGTATATTAAAATAAATTACCTCTAAACATTTATTTTATCTAGCTTCATTACTAGCATGTGCTTTAAACTAATAAGTGATTGATATTTTATTAAAAAAAAATCTTTTAGTTTAGATTCATTGAATTTTATTTAAATATCTCAGTTTTCTAATTTAGATTAAAAAAGTATTATGTTAATCTAATTTTGCTGTATTCGCTTGAGAATTTATTTTTTTAATAATATATCATGCGATAATAAATTATATAAACACCTATCAATAACCACATTTTTGTATCTAATCCAACCACTTGTGTTGATATCTTTGGTTTGAATTTTCCAACTACATCCACAGCAAGAGAAGATGTTACGCAAGGATTTTGAGGTCTTTTTAAAAAGCTTACTGTTTTTATGCTCTTTTTGACGGACTTGTAAAAGGTATTTTGTATGCAACTTGCATTTTTACAAATAGTCTTATGACAGTTAGTGGTCGAGTATCAATTGGAAAAGAGTCGCTAGTAAAAATACACTCAATATATATACGTTAAACTTTTATTCTCTGTTTTAATCGTTATCTAAATTCAAAATAAATAAATTACGATCGCCGCATTTCCAGCATTGTATTTATTTCCCAAATAATGATTCTCGTCCGATCGATGATTTCTCGAAGTTGTTTATTTTTCAACATGACTGTTTCTACAAGTTCACGGTTTTCCTGGAGCGCTTTTTTATACTCTTCGCACTGTCCTGGTTCAGTCTTGTGATCGGTTTCGTCCTTATACGGGATAAGACTCTCAACATGAGTGAACTCCATGCCTAAAACAAATCAAAAAATTTATTGCTATCAATACTAGATTAATAATTTTTTAAAAGAATACCCTGTGAGCATCCATCGTTGCTTTTCTCGTAGATCAATCGAAGCCGCTTGAAGAGTAAACGAATGGTCCGGAAGCACTCGACGACTTTTTTCTCAGTGTTGGTCGTGGGATTTCCAGAGTTTGGCTGGATTGTCTTCAACGCGGAAAAAATCTCCTGGAACCTGGATGTGATGTCCTGGACTGTTTCCTGTCCCAGACGACAGATATTAACCATGTTTATTTCCTTTTGTTGGGGGGGCTGAGGCGCACTGGGAACCATTGCGGTCTGTTGGAGTTGTTGTTGAGGGCTCTGCATTCCCGTCGTGCTATTGGAAAATGTGTTACTGTTTTTGCTGTTCGGTGAATGGCTTTCATTAAATACCTCGAGTGTCCCATTCCCTGCATTCCCTGTTGCATATTAACTTGGTTATTGTAACCACCCATCATCATTTGGTTTTGCGATAAATTCATGTTGAAGCCTCCTCGGAAGCCCGACATTTTCAGTTAATAGTGCTGTTTTAGGAACTTTTTCGATTAGTTAGGGCTTTTGCTCGATTCTTTATTGGCTACCAAGATGGATTTTCAACAAAGCAATGCCTAAATGTTCTTAATAAATATTTCTCTAAAACGAAAAGTCAAAACACAAAGAAACGTCAGATGGACGTCACAACTGTGCATTGCCAACATAGCTTTTTCTCAATTGTCACAATTTTGTTGGTATTTGAACTCATCGTCTTCGTGGTTTGAAGTTCTGGCGGTGGCGGCGCTATTGTGTTTTTCCAGATTGTTGAGGTTAGGTTCGCCATTGGATTCAGAAGTTTTACACTAGTGTCGAATATTATTGACTTTTACAATTTTTAGAGAATTCAAGAACTTTTGGAGATAAAACATGTTTGCATGAGGTTCCCTGGCATTGAAATTATAAAACCTTTTAGAAATGGAACTCCTTCAGGATGCGCTGCACAAGGTTTGTAATCTTCCCAAGAATCATTCATTTTTATGTTTCTATCAATTTACTCGAAATTCTCAGGCGCTTCTCAACAATGCTGAGGAAACCAGCCGATGGACCAAATTCCAAGAAGAAAACGCTCAAGCCATAGAAAATCTCGAGGCGTTCCGTAAAAAACTAGAAGTAGATATTATGGTGCCGTTGGGAAGCAAAGCTCTAATTCCTGGAAAACTCTACCACACGAACGAGATCCTTGTGAGCCACTACCAGGGAATATTTTCCAAGTGCCCTTCCAGCCAAGCGCAGGATATTTGCCGGAGTCGGTTGAAACAGGCTCAAGATCATCTGAAAAGTTTGGAGACGGAGAAGGAAATGTACCAGTAAGTGCCTTAACTTTACAGTGCTTTTACAAGTACAAGGTATTAAATTCTTCTAAAGGAACAGACTTCGAGTTCCGTTCGCGGATGGGGCGCTGCCGGGGCAGGGTGAACTTGAAATAACGGAGGTATACGACGAGGAAAAAGAAGCAGCCTGGCGAGAAGAGCACCAGAAAAGGGTTCGTGAACAGAAACAAAGAGAACGCAACGAAAGACTGAGAGCTCAGGAAGAAAGGACTAACGAAGAAGTAATGAGCAATCTGGAGGAGCTAGAAATAATGGACGAACTTGAGAAGGAGCTGGAGGAACTACAGGTGAACGACGACGACACCTTGCGTAAATTGATGTCGGGAGAAATTTCGTTGCCGACCGAGAAAAAGCGCATCGCCCACGAGACCCAGCACTCCAGCGTTGTTTTGGGTGACATCAGTAAAGACACTAAACGCACAGAAGTCCTTGCAATTCCTTCTGTAATTGATGAAGTTATCAGCAAGTATAGAAACCTGGATTTGTCTACAGAAAACGATTTGAGTTGCTCTTTTACGAATAACAACACTTTGGTGAACGTGGAGGATTTCAATCGCAGTTCAGAGAACGATTCTGATGATAGTTCAGATAGTTTACCAGATGAGGTCAAGCGAATTGAGAAATCGGTGGAAGAACTTCCGAGCAACGATAAAGTATCTTATTTGAAAGGTGTAGTAAAGGAAATTGACGGGTTTCTGCAGAATTTTTCTGTGCGTTCATTGGACGACTTAAATGTAAAGGTCTCCAAGTTAGAGACCCGCGAATTCGCGCTCGACTACATGGAAATAATTACGGATGAAATCAAGGAGGCAGAGTTGATAGCAAAGAATTTGCTCTTGCAACAACAGGTCGAGGTCGATAAAGCCAAGCCCAAGAAACAAAAGCGGAAAATCTCGTTTGCATCAGAAGACCAAATTAAAATAATCGATCGCAGTGAGGCAACGATCGCAGTGTCGACCAGCTTAACGTTTAACAGTAATGCACTGAAACAAGAAATGAACGAACAGTTGGTGTCCCCAGTGTTAGAGGACTCAGTAGATAGGAAAAAAGTTATCTTAGATAAAGTAGCGAAGAGCTGTGAGTTCGTGTCAGAGAACCAAAGTCAAAAAGATTTTGATCTCGTGAGTAAAATTTTGGGATCGGAAGCGGATGTAGGAGAAATACTGAAAATTGAATTTAAGCACTCGGAGAAAGTTTTTAAATATCCTGGATATACGGTTGAAGGCGAAGATGTGATTGGTAGCCCGGCGGATATTTACAAAAAGTTCAAAAATTACTTTCCACTGGATCGACAGCCCAACGCAATGGAATTTGAAACTGTTGAGCACTCTGTTCGGCAGCAGAATCATGAAAAAGCATACGAAGATCCTAAAATTAAGGTGAGATTTACAATAAAATAAATTTTAAAAGAAATCGTAGTTGAATAGGATTTCTTTTTAGTTTTGCAATGTATCTAACGTAGAAATCAACGATTCCACTGCAACCAAATCGATTCTGAAGAACAAGCAGCAGCTCGAGAATCAAACTTCGAAAAAGAAAAAGAAGCGAAAACCAGAGATGGAACATCATTCCGGTTTCAACATGGTAAACTTTTTAATACCTAATGAAAAGCAATTCTTTTATGGACTTAATGAAATTGCTTCCAGATAATGGGCGACGTAGTTGAGAAGTTAAGCGAGCCAATAACAGAACCAGATCCGTTGCCTTCGGAGCAATTCATTGACGCCCATGCACCAAAAAAGAGAATCAGTCGCTTTAAACAAATGCGGAATAGTGTCACGAATTAAGTGCAACGGCTATCGGTAAAGTTTAAACTACATTTGAATCCAAATAATATAGAAATGTCTTCGTGGTTTAAAAAAAAAATTGTTTTCTGGTTCCTAAGCGTGGTTCATAAATTCAACTGCAATTTAATTAAAGACAAAAAATATTTTTTATAATTTTATTGATCGATCTTATTAAGTAGAATAACTCATATTTAAATCAAACATTTTTTTGGTCACACAGAACAAAAACAAAACTTAAATTCACTGGTTTTGCGCAGTTTCCACCATACTTCCTTTACTGATACACTTAGAAAGAATTAGATTAGTTTCGAAATTAAATGCCATAGATATTTTGTGTGCTTGAAATAAGTGCCGGGCGAGAATTTTAATTTTTCAAACGAGCACGAAAATGTGCTCTTAATTCATTAATATTTTTTATTTTATACTAAACAATCTGCAATCGAAAAACGAACAATACATGAGACGCAGAACCCGTCCAAAGAACTTAAATTTCATACTATTCCATAAAAAAGTTTTTTAAAATTAGGTTTCTATGCGGCGCTTCGATTTTACGACGACGCCGGCTTTTGATTGGCGATGGCTCGCAACAGCCGATTGCCGCAGAGGAATGTGAAAATAGCCAACGGGATGAGATATCGAATTGTCTCGAACATGTTTAATTGAAGCCAGAAGATGCCGAAGAGAGCCAGAATACCACCGAGTCCCAAGTGGAAGCCAACGGTGCTCAAGCTGAATGAAAAGTTGGACAGATTGACGCGTAACTTTGCCCAGAATATAAGCAGTATGACGAGTGGCAGCAAGCATAGCCCAGTGAACAAATCAGAAACGAATCGTGGTGGTCGCTTCTCCGGGTCCCGGAATTTGTGTTCGATTTCGGGACGTGGGGTGCGACTTTGCTGACTTGCAGATGGTTCTGAAATGAACGGAGATTTAAAATCAATTTAAAGTGACTTTCGCAACAAACCTTTCTTTGTTTCTTGGACGAATTTCAATTCAATGTTAGCCAAATGCCACTGGAACGAATTTGATAGCGAGGCATCTCCAATAATCAACTCCACTTTGTAAAACCCGGACTTATGACCGAAGTCGGTGCTTCTTGCCCCCACATCCATATCGAATTTGTAGGCCTTGGTTGTGTCCTGCTCGGCTACGAATATGATTTCCTCGTCGGTGTCCTTATTGGCGAATCGAACGAAAGCCTGATGAACTGAGATCACTTTCGTGGTTCCGTCATCGGTGAGGGCGGCCTTGATGATCACTTTCTGTGTGTGATCGGCGGTCAGGATTTCAGCGAGAGTTGTTGGGTAGGCAACTGTTTGCTTTTTCACAGCTGACACCGAATCAGAGTCGCCAACTCCAATTTCGAGCGAGTGGACCTTCACTTTGCCGAGCACTTTGAATGTCAACGATTGCGTGTAAACACCCGCATTAATATTTACCGAATAAATGCCACGTGCCGGCTTCTGTGAGCTCAAATCGACGCTGTAGACGGTTTTGTCAGAGCTTCGTGAAGTGAATTGTACATTTTCGGCTAGTACTGTTGCCGCCTTTTTGTTCGTTATCTTTCCCGACAGACTTCCCATGGCTGGCGACAGTGGAGCGCCCAACAGATCAACGACTGTAATGCTCAGGACAGGAGCTTCATACTGTAATTGACCGTTACCAATCACTTGGATGCAAATGGGAGCGATATCCTTGTTTCCAGACAACGATTTTAGCGCCTCAATAAGGACATGCGCTCCCTTCGCAGTCTGAACGGATCGACGGGTAAGGAAATAAGTGGCCAACTTCTCCGCCTGACCTGCGTTGATTGGAGCCGGTTTATTGTGGGCTTTGGTCACTCTGAAATTTTAAATTTATTTAGTTCCATCGAAATAGTAAGTAAAAAAACTTTACTTGAAGGCGCCGTTTATGATAAGCGCTGTAATGCTCAGTCCCCCCTCGAACTGCAGCATCTTTCCATCGACTTCATCGGCCTGAACGATGGCATCTTCTACTCGATCTAAGACGAATGCTGCCGGCTTTCCCAGTTCGCTTGCAATGTAAAAGGCGAATCCAAGACTACTTAACGAGTCGTCCTTTTTCAGAATGGTCTGCAGGTTCTTGGCCACTTTTTCTGTGGTGCTGGCGTCAACCTGAATCCCGAGAGCTTTCGATGAAAAGAGGTTGAAGAAGATCTCCTGCGCTGTTGAAGTGTCCTTTGACAAAGCAGTCGAAATTGTCGTCAGGACGGACTGGGGAAGTTGTCCACTGCATTCCAGGTGTTTGTGAGTGCCCAATAGATAGAAGTTTTTCTCGAATTCCTGTAATCAACAAACAAACATTTGAGACTTCCGGACAATGAGAGGTTAGTTTTACTTACATTGAGCTTCGATTCAGAATGCAGGCCAACTAGGCGCTTGCAGACTTCCTGTTTCTCCCCCGCAGTGATTTCCTTGTAATTAAGCGCAGAGTAGAAGATTGACTGAAGGTCGTTGGACTTGATTCCGTCCGCGAAAACTTTGCTAAGCCGGCTCAAATCGGGACCGCTCAGGTGGTTGCTGACCGTTCTCGCAGCGAAGGCGTGGTAAAGCAGCAGCGAACTCACGAAAATAACTAAAGCAAACAGAGGTTACGCAAATGCCGGAAGAGCAATTGAAATTTGCAAATTGTTTGAATTTTAATTAAATGCGGTGACGGCGAAGCCGGTTTCTTTTGCGGTTAAAACTGGGCGGAAACCGGGTTTGCTTGTCACTAGAGAAATGCTATTGCTGGCGCTTCTTTTACGGATCAAATACTCACCAAATTTCAACATTTTTAGTTCTAAATTACTGAAAAACCTCTGCTCGAATGAAATCCACGTCACCGAAAAAGGCTACCAAAAGACTTACCAGTGTTACCAAGATAAACTTTTAAGAAGTGAAAATCCCTTTTTTTGGAATGTTTTTTGATTATCAGTCAGCCATTACGAAGTTTCAAATATTTTTCAATTTTTTAAAATTAAGAGTTTTTGCGGAAGGTTTTGGTAAAAAACTGTCTTTCAATTAGGATATTTTTTTTTACAAGATATTAGGTTTTTATAGAAAATCTTTTGATATTTAGAAACGTTTTTCGTTTAAACTAAAAATTATACAAACGGGCAACACTAATGGGAAATTTCTCAGTTTCCTGAGGAGACTTTGACGAATCTCTGTGGCTCACTCTCAGTCTTGTTCTGCCTGCCTTTTCGTGTGGTTGAAGTCCGCTTCTGTCGTCGTCTGTCAGTGAACAGGAAAAAAAGTGAACAGGACTCAGTGTTTTTTTTTTTTTGCTTTGCAGTGTGCTTGTTGTCAGGTGTCCAGTCAACATTGCAAGATTATTTGATAAGAGTTCGATTGGATATTCAATAGATTTATCGTAAGGTGCGTTGCTGTTCAACTAAGCAATTCGAGGCCGCAACATTTTCGCTGATGGTGTGGGTAATGTTTTGTTTCGCTGCTGTGACGTTTTTTTTTCGTGGGAATTCTCCAATTACGAATTGCGATGCGTAAATAAACCAACCGCCACTGAATCGGGCTCCACGGCAAATAGCGACTAACTCGCGAAATCACTGAGTTGGAAAAATTGTAAACGTCTTCGAGTTGCTGTGGTGCGGATCCCAAAATTTCCGTAACAAACGAGAGAAAATCGTAGAAAGCAGCGGAGCAGCCAGCCATGTCAAACACCATCAAAACAAAGCCGAGTTTGTGTGTGTGAACTCTTCTTGATTCGCATTTTTGTCAAATTGAGTATCATTTTCGACCAAAAATTAAAAAATGCAAATGAATTGCTGACAAATCCAGAAGACGTAGGGAAAGAGAATCAATTTTGCATTTTTGTTTGATTGTTTTTTCTGTTTATTGTCGCATCGGTTTGCCGTTATCGTTTCTTCGTGTTCACCGCCACAAAAGTCAATGATGTGTTTTTGCTAGGTGGGGGCGCGGGAACAAGTGAGTGCGAAGGAGTGAAATTCAATTCAGAAATCAATTTCCAAGTCTTCATTACATAAAGTGATTATCGCTTCTTATTCGTCGCTTCGTCCTGATGAGATTGCCAAGGCTACAAGGATTCGAATAATGGCTCGCAGGAAAGGAGCTACAAAGTCAAGTTAGTTTCCCACAAATTTTTCTTGTACACAAATTTTCCCAATTTTGACGAATAGGAAAGCAGTTTTCCCTGGAAAAAGCTTTTTTTTTTATCTATTTTTATTTTTATCAGGAAAAGGCATTTTGCTTATCTTTGGAAAGTCATTTGGGAAAACACTTTCCGGAAGTCGAACTTTTGTGACATTCAATGGTTTTATTTACAGTTTGACTACTATTTTTCAAAATTCTTTTGGTTAAGGCGACAGACTCTACAATTGATTGGCATTTACATTTAAAAACATAAGAAAAGCTTTAATTGTCAGGGGCCAATCGTTAAATAGGTACTCTATATGATGACAGACAAAATGTTTATTTAAAAAAATCTAATTGTGTAGAAGAGGGGGAGAGGAGTGATCCGATTACATTTTCATGCATGGAACGGTTATGCAAAATCATATTCTAAACAGATTTTACCTTTATAATTTGTTCAATGCGACTTACCGTTTTCGAGAAAATTGCTAAAAACTGTTTCGTTTCTATGGGGAAGGGGGAAGGAATTGTCCAATTTTGTCCGTTCAAGAACTTAGTCTAGCCATTTACGAGAAACGTAACTATACAAAACTTCAAGTCTCTAACTCAATCCTTTTGAAAGTTATGGTGTTCACGGACGGGCAGATGGACAGACAGATGGACAGACATGCGGCAATCAAAGTCTTTCGTCATCCATAACACCCTGCTGTAGTTCATTTTTGTGTCCAATGACTGGTTCGATGCGTTACAAACGGAATACAAAATCTAATATACTTCTATATGTTATATCATATAGAGTATAAAAAACCTATTAGGTATAACTCTTCTGCACATCAAAATGCAATTGAAGAAACTATCAAGATTCGTTTAAAGAAATCTTTAAGATTTGGTTTCGGAACTGTTGTCCTGGTGACGTGTACAAATTAATAATTACTTTGTATTAGTATATGATGTATCACAATTTTAAAATTTTTACTGATCCATAAACAACGTTATTCGCTCGTTCACTAGAAATCAAACAAAAGTGAATGAAATGAGCTCTATCTGTCCACGATTTTAGATAACTTGTGCCGTAGCGAGCGGAGTTACAATGATAACCTTTTGAACGACATGAATCAAAAACTGTACCAGAAATAGAAGAAAACTTCCTCGAACTTGGATTTGTTTGACGTCAAAGCAACGCAACACCACAGCCAACGAGTGTGCAAAATAAAGCAAAGCCGAGCAAAACAGAATAGAATAAAGTCGAGAGGAGTAATGAGCGGGGAAAGCCGTGAGCTACTTAAGCAAAAATCGAGACTGCGAAAATTATTATAAAATATTAACCCACTGTGGGACTAGGGTGGCTGCGGCGTAAAGCAAGAGCCGTGCAAATTCTGCGAAAGGCCAAACTCAACCGAACGAGACACAACTGGAAAATTTTTCTGACTTTTGTAGGAATCCTTGCGATATATACGCCCCCTTACGGAAAAATGAGGTTGATGATAGCCCTAGTAGGGATGGGGGGCAGAACTCCTGGTCTCATAAAAACGGGTAACCCCGGTAAGCTCTCAAACCAATTCGCTGGGATCCTGCAGAGAATGCCCACTGGGATTAAAACTGCAAATACGACCGGAATATTTCACCCTGCCGCTTGTTGTTTTGTTGTTAATCGGCAACGTAGTTAGAACACGTTTACATACTCTATAGTTGGTTAAATTTTTGCTAGGTTGGAGGCAGATTTCCGTGTTTCTTCTAGGAAAGGGAGGTTGCGACGATAAGAAGTGGCACACAAAAGGAAAACCACCTTTAAAGTCAAAATATGTGCTAGAGGTAGTATGGAATGTGCCATGAGGGAGTTGTGTCGGATATAATTCCGTTCTGTTCTGTTTTTCTGCGAGTATCTTGAGTCGGTTACGTAAGGAATTTTCCGCATTGGGAGTTGTACTTTACCTGCGTCAACCAACATCATCTCAAAATGCCGGGAGAGGTGAAGACCGAACATATCAAAGTCATTGGCCAACCGAGAATGAATGTGTGCTGATGTTTATACCCGTATGGTGAAACCAAAGGGTATATTAACTTTGCTTTACCGTTTGTAACGCCAAGATCCCGTCATCACACACTAAAATGAATTACACCAGTGTGTTTAGAATGATAAAAAAATTGAATTTTGCATGTCCGTCCGTCTGTCTGTCTGTCCGTCCGTCTGTGGCGCGGATTGCGGGCGCACGGATTGAGCTAGAGACTTGAAATTTGCACAGATCCGTTTTTTGTAAAATGCGAGACTAAGTTCGTTAATGGACAAAAATGGACCATTAGGGGGGGTAAACCCCATACGAACGAAAACGTTTTTTGTAAATATCGCAAAAACGGTGCATCTCATCAAAAAAGTCCAAGAACAAAAGTTATTTAGGATATGATTCTACATAAAACTTCCATACATCAAAATCCGATTGGAATAAATTTAAAAAAATCTTATTGGAAAGTTTGACTTCAAAGTGGAATTTTGGTACAACTGTTCGAATTTTGATACGAATATCACCATACGGGTCTCCAATGATTGCCAGATTGGCAATTATAGCTTTTGTTATGTTTAGAATTAGTGGTACATAATTACGAAATTCTTTTACAGCAAATCAAATCATTTTATCAAAAGACGGCATTTCGACAGCTCTCACGGTTTGGCCAGGGCGCCTAGGGTCGCCTCAAAAAATTGTGCTAGCTCTCAAAATGGACCACGAATTCGTGATCAGCGACCCCTCATTACCCTTCACACCAAGTTTCAGCGAAATATATTTTTTGAAAAAAATCGCAAACATTTGCAGTGGTGTCCATCGATTTTTGCGATTATTTTCAAAAAATAGATTTCGCTGAAACTTGGTGTAAAGGGTAATGGGGGTCGCTGATCACGAATCCGGTGTCACTGAGAACAATGTTTTATAAATACAATCCTACGATTCTTCTGGATTATTATCAAGTAGCTAAATTACTTACTAGATTTATTATTTTGTTCTTCAGAGCAAGATTTATTCTTATCAAAATTCTTCTCGTCGCATACCTTTCAAATTGGTTTAAATCCGGCTTTGGAAAAGATTAACCTGACCTAATAAAAAAAAACAACAAATAATCGCTAACAGGACAAGACATTTTTTCTCGTTTTAAGGTAAAAATTGCGAATAAACTTACTAAAAAAAAATTATTTATTCCGGTTGGTGATATTTTAACACTCTGTCGAAAAGAAGTTGTGTAAACAAACAATAAACAAATCGTATGACGAAATTTTCAAATAAAATAAGGGAAAAAACTGGAAAATCGCTCTGGTCCATGAATTCAATGTATAAGATTTTGTAGTTAAGAGAAACGAAGGTCTGACTAATGGCACGGAACTCAATACGAGGAATCGTGAATGTTTCTTGTTTGCATTTTAACGTTTTTTTTTTTTGAGTTTTTACTCTGTTAAAGGTCGAGAAAGAGCTTTACTGGCGATAATTGTTACTGAATAAGTTTTAAAATATTTTTCTATTTCTTGTGGCGGTGAATGCCTTTTTACATTTAAAACTGAAATGTCTAAGTTAAGCATAAGCTATATTCTTTTTTACCACCAGATTCTTTTTATCCGATTTTTTTCCAAGATTTTTGTGTGCGAATTGGTTTTTTTACACGTCGAAGAAAACACCTTATGGTTAAAAAATGCAATGTGCTCTTTTTGCTCGATCTAGATTTTAAATCGAATATAAAATTTTGACGAATTTTTTCCAACAAAGTTAAGTTGAATAAAGTAGGCACTCTTCGACTCCCGAGTAGAGTATGCTCTAAATCCGTGATTCGAATTCGCCATTAATCTAATACATGAAAAAAGTAGAGAAATACCGGCGAGATATAAAATTTTAAAGATACCGGTCTTTAAAAAGTTGATAGCACTACATCGAAACATTAACCTAAATTCAGATTTCGCTACAATTTTTCGTCCGTGCCGTTTAAATCCAGAAAAAAATGTCCAGAAAAAGCTCTTGATTTCTTGAATTTTTGCACCACCAACTAAATGCAAGATTTTCTCTTCAATACAAAATTCGAATAAATGACGTCTGCGTAAATAATTTCTTATAAAGGGGCCAAATAAATTCAAAAAGCATAGACGAGCCGGAAAAAAGTCTGAATTTTAGTTTCGCCAGTTGTTGACTACGACAGCCAGCAATGTCGGTGGCAGTGGTAACGGCTGCGACATCATCATCAACGTTCAAGTTTATTTATGTTTTTCAAATGCAAATTACGTCATGGCAAACGAAAATAAACAAACATAGCCAGCCACGGCTGGCGGTCATATCGAAGCACGATATACGAAACCAAATGAAAAAAAAAACAAATTTACTGGTGGGGACTAGTTGTGTGTCCTTACGTCATCATCCAGATAAGCCACAGGTGCTGATTTTGTTGCTCCTAGTGCTAGTGCTGCGTCATCCTGGACTCTCCTAAAATGGGGACTACCCCCCTTTTCCAATCCATAGCGACGTTCACTCCACCCAACCGGTCCGTCTCTTCCATGCAAGTAATGGCCTGCGCAAAGCAAAGCATCGCAATCTCGTCGCTTGGATTTGCCATCACCTCAAGGCTTTTATCGCCTCATTTTCCGAAAATGTCGACCTTCTGGATCTAGAAGCTGTTTTCGTCGCCATGAAAATTGAATCCAAAGCCATGTGCCGCCCCCCATGTCCTCCGAGGCTCCAATTTCAACGTGTGCTAACTTCGCGTCTGCAAATTGGTTTAAATTTTAAATAGATTATGATGACATTTTCCGACACTAGAGACGGCAGAGCGCCTTGAGCTTGAAATCATTTTCAATTTCTTTTGAGTCCAGTGTAAGAACTATGTAGCTCCCTTGATGCCCTTTATACAAAGTAGAGTGATCCGTGAAAGATAAACATGCAATGGTAACTTTTTATTCCCAACTGCGGCTGAAGATGACCCACCTGGTGTCACCTTTTCTATTGAATTTTGTCTTTTTTTAAAGAGAAGTTTTTTCTTGTTTGCGACATGCCTTCCTATGAGTCTTGGAGACACTGTCTTCAACTTCATCTTCAGTTTCAAAAGTTTGTTTTTTATTATTTTGTCTACACCTACGGAATTCCAGATCCAATAAACGTGTGAGAGATGTCTTGTGTTTCTTGTTTTTATTATTTCTTCTACCCAATATAACACAAAAATTTCTTATTTTTATTCAAAAGAGATTTTTTTTTCTGCCTGTGCAATTCTTCGAATTGAATCTGTTGAAAAAAAGACGTTCCGGAGTTTCAATGTTTTTGGTGGAAATTATTGAGTTCAAGAAAACATAAAGACACGAAGCGAATTCTGTGGAATTTTATTCTCTTTTCTGTGAAGTGAACGAAGCTACTGCTTTATGCACAACTTTTTGGAAATATTTCTGATTAATTTCATTCTGATCTCATTTTCAAATCTGATTTTGACTGTTTGAGTGAATGGGTTAACATTATGCGAATTTTGTTTGGTTTCATGTCGAGCCAGGTGGTGGTGGCATTAGTTTGATTCACCGATATTCCCTTGAAATACTCCGTATTTATCAGGCATTTAAAAAAACGCTTCTAAATTTAGACAGCTATATTTTTACTGCCCAAACTTTAAGAAACTCAGTTTCAGTATTGATAAAGGTTTTAATTCAAATTTGCAAGATATTTGTTTTAAATAGAATGGAAAAGTAAGACAACAATTGCTTCTGTGTTTCAGCAACAGATTAGAAGTACGAGGAGGTAAATCAAGCAAATAAGGTGTGGACACGAATGATAGGAATACTATCTTGAGATTGTGCAAGAAATCGTTCAGTATTTAAACACATTTTTTATAAAATTTATTAAAATACTGCTCGCTGCTGACCATAAAATGGCAAAAATAAATCGCATTGGGGCTATGAGCCATCAAAAAGCATTCGATTCACGCCAATATTTACAATAATCAAAGTTTATATCCCTATGACTTAAGTCTTAAAACGACTTAAGTCTACGGTGCCACGATGAGTCAATTCGGTTATATAGCATCAATTTTGCGTTCGTGCCGCGCTGGCTGACTGGAGTGAAGTTGTGTTGCTTTAAGTCATTTTATTAATTATTTTTTATGTTATTTGGACAACACATAACTGCCTGCTTGCCATAATTGTTCGCCACAGATGAGATTCGAGAAAAAAACATTGGATCGAAAAGGTGAATCAGGCTAGGCAAGGTGAGGAAATGTCGCAGTGCTTGTGTTTCTCCCTACATCGTCCACGGCAGCTGAACGATTCAACCTGTCGCCGTTGAAGAGTTTGCCGCGTCCAGAGCAGGGGAAGCGAGGGGGGGGGGGGGGGTTTGGACAGTCTCCATCAGCCGGTTTTACCATTCCAGTTTTTTGTCCACGACGCTGACAATTACGATGTTTAATACGATGATATGACGGTGGTGGATCTTAAGAGCTGCGGTGACCATACTTTTGATATCAAAATACAGTACACAATTAATCCCAATTTCCATTTTTGACTTATCTATTAAACATAATTTATAATTACAAAACAATAAATAATCAAAAAAAAAAATCTTAACGAAAAAATTTCTTCGTAACCTTATAATTCATACAGCTTTGAAGTTACCAGTCAATATTTTTTTTATTAAAATACAATTACAAAAAGCTTAAAAATCACTAAAAATACCATTAAATTTTTTTTTCACAGAATATCAGCATTGATTTTGATTTTTTTCAGTGAAAAAGAATTTGCTTTTACTATCGTTTGCTTTCAAATATTCTTTGAATTCTAAACTACTGATTATCTGTCACAATATGTTTTGTTTTGTACTTTTTAATGTTTGTATTATTATTTTAATTCAGAATTAAGAACTTATATGGAATAAAGTACAAATACATAGCATATTGTATAATACAAAACATTTCTATAAATCGTACAGAACAAAGTCTTCTGTATTCTACAGAACGGATGGTCACCGTGCCTATAACTGATCTGCCTACCTGGGGACTGGTTCCTCTACGTAATTTCCACCAAACAAGCAGCGATCGAGAATTATTGTTTCGAATTCCCGCGGTATAACGTTGTTAAAGAAGGCAGACTGGTGATAGGTGTAAGGAGATTCATTTTCAGTCCCCCATCCCATCACAGCTCACATTGGCTCCCGTTCGAAGAGTTCGTCTTTGTCGGCAGTCGATACTTTTTTTTCCATATGCTGTGCTGCGTGTTAAATTGCGTCCATTCGGACGAATCATAATCTTCTGGTGGCCCTTCGCACAAATTCCATTGAAGAGGTGGCGCAAAAAACGATTGAATACGGAGCCCGAGATGACAGACTACAACGACATACCAACTATACTAGCAAGGAGAAACCACCTTGAATGGGGAGACAAACAACATAACTACGTCGCCGAAAAAAAGCGGTTATGGCTACGGATCGGCTCGACTTGGGTTTTCTTGTGTCGGCGTCAGCTCCGCATGTCTTCTAGAATAGTAATGAGAACGGAATGAAGATAAGACAAGGAGCGGTGCGACGACCCTGATAAACAAGAAGAACCGCAGTCAAACAACATGGACGAGAATGATTCCGTTGGCAATTGGTCCAACTGATCCATCGGGAAGGGAGAGCGAGGAAGGGCAACCACCCGATTTTAAAACATATAGTTTATAAGATATTTGGAGAGAAAAGAACAACACAAAAGGAGGAAGTGGCATTGAGACTTTCTGGATTCTCCGATACTTTGATAGATCCAAAATCTTTCAATGGCACCGTAAAAATAATTGTTTGGTGTGTTGTGAATCCGTTGTGATATAGTGAATGATAAGCAACAGACCCGAAAGTTTACTTCTCCATCAAATCACCCACACATTCAATGATGGCTTCAAAATTGGTAACAGCGAGTCGAAGTGATAGAATCGAATATATTGGGTTCAAGATCTGGACGGTGTGTTAGCCTGGAGCAGTAGGCAATCATTAATGGCTTTTATTCCTTGGGTGAGCTACCCTCTTCTCCAAAAATTCTGTCGCCACGCAGTTGTCGCCGTCGCTGCTGTCGCCGTCGCTGCTGTCGTCGTCGCCACCATTAGACATCCCTATTTTTTTCGTATTCGTATACGAATTTCACTGCTAAAGCCTTGCCTGGTCTGTTGCGTTTCATGCTTTCGGTTTCCTTTTAGTCCTTATTGTGTTGTTGTTGTTGGGGTTTTGATTGTTTACCCTTCTTGTTCGATGCTATCCACATCTCTGGGAATGTTGGATCTCCTGGCATCTTTGCCGTGTTAAATTTTTATCTTTTACGTGAAATGTGAATGGACTCGGTATAGTTGTCTTTATGGATACATTCGATTCAGATATTGCTGCGATATCGGAGTGGAAGCAGAAAAAGACTCGCAAACGCGGCGGGAAAGCGGATTCCAGATCAGGGGAGCGATGGTTTTGGCAGTAAAAAGATTCGGGTCTTTTTTTCGTTGTGTGTATGTCCACATTCCTGATTCAGATATGTTGCTTGCTTGATCTTTCGTATTGGGAAGGGAAGGAGTTTTCGCCAGAGATTTGGTTCGGTCGATTCGTACGTGTGCAATGCAAATTTAGGCAAAATCCGTTTTGCTGACGGGTTTGGTTTTGATTTCAGACGCAAGATTCGGTCGGTAGTTCTTTACGAAAGACATAATAGCCGTGTGAATGGGTCTGATTTGAAATCTCTGTTTCTGATGTTGAAGAACGTTACATGGCAACGTTCCCTTCGCTATCGTGTAGGATTGTTGCTTTTATTTAGCTTTTGTGTAAGGGCTTTGTTTTTCATTTGGGGATGTCTGTCGGCTTGCAGATGTTTCGATTTCAAGACATCGTAAGAGATATCAGGCTTTGCTAGAGTTGACTGAATAATTTTATTTGTTTCGGACATCAGAATCCCCCCTGTCTCTCTCCCCCGTATGATTTATTGTCGATTAAAACTTCTAATGGAAAATGAGTGTCTGAAAGATTGTCATATCTCAATCTGGTTATACAAATTTTACTAGGATTTGTCAAACTTTTGGGAGTAAAAGCAAATCGAGATGCTGTGCAAATCGATAATCAATTATTTCCTTTTTTGGTCGTTAAACTCATACAGAGAAACTATTTTTTTTGTTCGGATTTTATTCGGCTTTATGAAATGGTGTTGATTCCTAACAATCTCGTCATTTAATTATGTGGAATTCATCGTTTATAGTCCAAAGTTTTTAATGGCCATCACATCTTGAGCCGAGAGAAATGCCAATAAATTCTTTAATTCAACTAATTGGTTCATACATACCAATCATCATGTGTGTGGGTTATTTGGGATTTCCGTCGATAGGCAGGGACAGTTAGGTACTCGATCGTCACAGTTTAGAGATTTTCATTCAGAATTCGTGGAAATAGGAAATGGTTTCATGATAAATGCATCTGACCAGTATATAACTCTGAAGATGTTACGAAGATCGTCATGCCATATTTTCAAGTTTATCACAGTACAGTTAAGGGAGTCAAAGAGATGTCGGTGACTATATGACAAATTATGGTATAAAGTCACGAATTTTATGGGTATCATTCGTTGATGGTTTGTGTCCAGTTGTAAGGGAAAGAGGTTTCATGGGATCTCTTTAAGCTTGTTCAACTGTTAATGCTTAGATTGTCTCCAACGTTGCTCCCCTTTCAGCAATATCTATTCATTCTTTTTGTCCAGAAAAATTATGCAAATGCTCATCAACGGAAACATTTAAAGTTGACCATCAGCTTGGAGTTTTTTTTTCCTTAAATCGAGCATAGAGAAATATACAAAATTTAAACGACTCAAAACCCATCGTTCAAATGGCGACAAGTTGTCGATTTTATTCTTCGGCACTTCGGACCAAACTGGACGGGGATCCCTTAGCCAAGTTGAGAAATCAAGTGAAAAATGAGAGACGAATCGGACTCGAGGCAATTCCTGTGTTGTAAGAAAGAATAAAAAAAAACTTTACATTGAATAAATGAAGAACGAGGAAGAAGAAGAATAACTTTTGAAACGGCACGGAGGCGACTGGTGAGGGTTTGCCTTAACCCAACCCAACCCAACACGACCAGCTCTCAATTGCTGGACTCGATCGATTGATGGGACAGGTGGAATTTGAATCCTCTTAAGCTGGGCGTTGTTACCTGGCCGAGGTGAGTTAAGTTGTTGTTTTGTTGCTCCTTATTGCCTGCGTTGCCAGCCGTTTCACTTAGTCGGCAAATATCGGTGTTTTCCTGGGAATTTCTTGACCGGTAGATGTTCTTAAGTGTTTTTTTGTGCGCAAAAAACTGCAAAACAAAATGAAATAAAAGATTGAACAAGGAGATACGAATGCACTTGTAATACCTGAGTGAAACGATGAGGATTTGCTTCTATACTTATGTGTTATCTTCACCTCGATCTTGATGACCGCGTGTTTCCCGAAGATCACTTCGGAAAGATCCAAAGCTAGATGTATTACTATATGCCTCGGCAGTGGAGTGGACATGGATTTGTTAATATGTTGGTTGTTTCCTTCAGATTTTTTCCCCTTCTGTCTGTTGTGGTATCTACCTTAATGGCTATGAGAACAATTCATGGATCTGTTCAGACATATTAATCAAGGAACATATTAATCAAGTATTCGCGCCAGAAAACGTTACCCAGCAACAATTTGCGTTCGCATGACATGGCCGATTAGCTTTTGTTATAAATTTTTATATAGCAGCTCAATTTTGCGGATTTGTCCATTTCAAAATATTTCTTTTAAAATTTTTAAGAACAATTAAGAAAACAAGCCGCATTTTGAGAGTCGTGATAGTCCTTTGATACAATTTTTGTCATTCGCAAAACTTTTCACTCTACCCTAACAGCTTTTACCGTGAATTTTGTCTTTTCTTTGAATTAATTGAAACGAGAACGCTTGGTTCGCTGATAGACCTGCTTGCTGCGTTTCAATGTATGGAGTTTTTGGAAGTTATCTCACTTTCAACAAGATGACTGACAAACCCGAACCGAAATAAAATGAATTTTTAAATTATTACACCACCGAAAATTGTCCCACACCGTTTCGATATGCCCAGTATTCTCTGTTTCCCGCTTGTTCTCTCTGCGGGGTCCTCGTTCCCTTCATGTGTAAAGCAAGCATAAAAAAGCATCGGTAATGGGAAGATCTAAACGAACGAAAATCAGAGCAACATATGCTCGAATGAAATCGATAAGAAAAGGAAGCCAGAGGCGATTCCCTCCATTCGCTTACTCTTTGCAGCACCACGCCAATTTCTCGATGTCCAGAATCTACTATTGCCTGATGTTGATGTTTGCTTCCCACTTGTCTCACATCTCTTGTCCTAAAACCTCATCGTAAATAAATGATGATGGCAGCGCGATATAGCAGCATGGAGTAAAATATGCAAACGTTCTTTCTTCGGTGTTTATCTTCGACTATTCGGCTTGGCCTGGCATGGCCTGTTGATCAGCCGAGTTTGCAGGTCAGGCACTTTTATGCTTCCTTTCGTTCTTGTTTATGCTTTTCCTTGCTTTTTAAGCACAGCCAGAGTTATACAAAAGACTCGGGAAGAATGTCAGAGCCAGACTGTCCCGAATTCGTGCTGTCGGCTGCTCATATACAGAGAATTTTGCTGTACGCTGTATGTTCTTCCAGAAGACAGCATACGCATTGCTGTCTTATGGAAGAGTCTCAGGGGGTGGTAGGTTGACTGGGAGATAGATGTACAGTTATACTCGGTTATAACGAATGCCGCAGATCAGATACGCTTCTTGGCACTTCTTGCGACTTAAGTGATTTTTAAGACAGAGTAGGCCAAAATTTGACAATATCTCCTATATTTGTAGATCCCATTGCATGAAAATAAAAAATGTATAGGAAAATAAAAGAAATCGGAACAATTCCTTAATTTTCTAGCACGCTTTCCTATCTAACTTTGACACCTTCAGAAATTTTAGGAGAATCTTTCCAAACCATAGTTGAAGATTTCCAATTTTTATCCAAATCAATCCAAATATTTTCCCTTTTTTGGGAATTTCTCTATTATTTTTTATTTAAATGCGTCCAAACTAAATAATGATAGTTCCAACCAAATTCGATATTTTTTTCCAATCCACCTAAGAACGTCTCCGGAAGAAATTCTAATTATTACCATTATACAATGGATTGCTTTGATACAATTTTTTTTGCACATATAATTCGCATGTTAACAGATACCTCACAGATTGAGAGGAGAAGGGAAATAATAGGTGTAACGTAACTTGATTGAAGTTTGGTAATCGTAGTCAGTTCTCGGTTTCTTCCGAAAAGATTTCCCAAATCTATATCCGAATAATGGAAATTTTTATATCAGTTACGTCACTATAGCCAATTTCAACAGTATTTCAAAGCATATAATAATTAAAATCATTCTGGTCGCCGATTTTTGATTTTGCTGTCCCATTAACGTCTAAATAAAAATAGTTGAGAGGCGAGGCAACGGCAGCAGCCACTGATAACATACGCAGGCAAATGAAAAAGAAGTAAAATTAAAAGGCAAAAAAACTGAACTGCTTCGGGAAATGACGAACCAGAAAAAAAACTCGGGGATCGCTGGCTCTGTTAATCAGCAAAAAAGGTCGACACCATAACTTTGCAGCAACAACGTAGCCTTCTTATGGGTGAGCAATGATAGCAGCTAGCAGCAAGATAGAGGCAGCTTAAAGTGTTTACAAATTTCACGTTTCTATCATACTTGGTCGGAGATTCCCCGTCTTGGTGTTTTTGTTGTACTTGCCGCTTTTGAAACGACCGACAATCGAGAAGCATTTCTCGCCTGTTGCCGCACCCCGCGTCGATATAATCGTCTGCTGTCGTGGTTATGCTTTGCTTCTAGCTTTGCTTGCGCTGCTGCTTATGTTTATTTTTGTACATTGCAGCATACCATCGAATGGTTGTCGGGGTGAGACGGACGGCGAGGAACAGGTCTTTCTCGACTACTTGACATTCTAAAATGAAGAAAATCATTGGTCGTGGTCCGGTGCTTGTGTTTGGTTTGATGTTGATGGTCGGTTACCAAAGACGTCAGATTGGCGCCAATCGAATGATCTTTCGCATCCAAACAGCGCAAACAGGCAGACATTCTGCTGCCGGTGTCTGCTGACTTGGCCTGAATCCAGTTGAGTCGTTGTGGAAGAGATTTAAGGGGTCGGGATTACGGGGAACGCCAGTGTTTCCCTGCAAAGAGATTTCCATGGCGGCAACTGGGATTTGAGTTCGAGGATGAAAGAAGGCAGTCGGCAGTCAGGAAGGGGTTCTGTAAAGTGCTAATGCTACGCCTGAAGTTGCGGTGGATGTTGGAACTGTGGGTTGCTGAATTATTACAAATCGTCCTGCGTTGGCTGCCGTGTTGTCGCAGCTCGGTGTCGACTACGCAAGTGGAGGATTTGAGACGATTCCCCTACTCAAGTGTTACTGCTTGAAAGACACCCTCGACACGTTGCGTAGTCAGTTCATGTCCTTGTCGATTCATCTGGTGCCAGACCATCCTATTATTCCAAGCAGTCTTCATGATGTGACACTTTGACAGGAGGTTGTCTTCGTTGGGATGATATTGTGCTGCGAGTAGGGCAGATTTCGCTAATGTTGAGAGAAGCCAAATGAATGTTGAAGTGGCAGGGGTTGGTGGTCCCTTTTGGCCTTGAGTGAGAGCAGGAAGATAGAACGGGTAGTAGCTAGAAAGAGATCACGATTTTCCTTTTCCTTGCTTTCGATTCCCTTGTACGACGGCCGACGACATGTCCTTCTCTGTTGTTTTGTATCTGTGAATTACATGGGCAACTGGTAAATTCAACTTGTGCTACTATTCCCAGATCGCATGTGTTTTTTTGTGGCTCTGGGTGTTAGATTATAGGGAGAGTAGATGATCAAGGGGGTGGTTGGCTGGAGCATGGGAGAATGTGCCATTAATGTCATTCAAATCCTGAACCCTTGGAATTACGGTTTTTGGTCGTTTTGGCTGGGAACTCACGTTACAGAATCACTCCGGATAAATAAAGGTCGATCGGGTAGAGGCGGGATGGTTATAGGAAAAATTACCGAGAAACAGCAAAAGGAAAAGAGCAAATCCGAAATGGCTTTTGGACTGGGGCCAAATTTGAGATGATTTTAAATTTCCTTGGTCGAATATTTGCCATCAGATTTAGTGCAATTTCGAGTTTATTTGGAATTTCCAACACTTAAATAGACAGCGAGTCGCTTTAACAGGTTTTTTCTCTTTTATTCCGTCCTGAATTCCGCATATTTATTGGTTTTAAATTCTTTCGCTTTATATTTTTATTTTTATCTTAAAAATACCAAAGAGCTTACGCATTAATCAAGGAATTCCCGGCGGGCAGTAAAGGGAAATATTTCCGTGCTCAAATGATTTGGGATTTTATTCTAAGTGAACGATTTTTCAGAGAAATTGCGGCAGCCTTTTCTCACTATAAACTATCTGAAATGAAAAATTATTCCTGAATGTCGGAATAGCAAAAGAAGAACTCGCAATCCATTTAAATATTTTTGACCTTGGCCAAGTCAATTGAATGTCTCCAGCTGCGCTTTCTGATTTGGCCAATTAACGCGATCTGTTCGCTGACACTGTTTTTTTTGTCGTTTTTGGCCAAACTAATGATGAAACATTGGACCATACATAAATTATAATTTTGAATGGAGTGAAACTTAACGTTGCAGCATAAGAGATCTTGTCCATGGTTTGATATGCTTCCGCATTCTTTATGGTCAAATTTCGAAAAAAAGAAATAAATGTGGAAGGAAATCAAAACGCCCAAAGTAAAATTTTTGAAAAGATTCTTTTAAAACCCTTTTTATATGCAGATAAAGATCATTTCAAAATAACCAAAAAGTCCTTTCGATATTAACAAAAGAATCTATTGACTAAAAACCATATGGTCGTTTGTGCCGAACTGAGCATAATACCGACTGTATAGTTTTCTTATGCTGCAATACACGTAGCTGTAATTTAAAATCAGAAAAAATCAAATTTTCGAAAGTTGACAGCAAACCAGTTTAAATGTCACATGCTTGAGTTCAACTAAATATTACTAAGTGGATTGAGAGGCTCGATTAGATAGCTTTCAGTATGCTGCGAACTGATCTGGCCGCCCACTTTTAACGGTGGTCTCCAGCTGTATTTTAACATAAACTTTGTGCACCAGCATCAATGGCCGACACAGCCTACAGGTGATAGAAACCTCACACCTTGGCAAGTTGAAAACAATCGCCCTACGTCCTTCAGCCTCTCCGAATCCGTATGTTTCGGCCAACTCAATTTTTGAAACGTGTTCCTGAATCGCTTAGAGCTGCATTGCAATAAATTGGAAACATTGAACAAATTGCGTAACATTTTGATTAATGTCTCGTTACTGGTTACTACTTGCTGTGTGTATGTTTTCTTTGCAGCGTACCATTGTCGAGCCACAGTATGCTATAATTGCGAAATATTCGTTGCCAGCAGGCAAATAGAGAGGGGGATCGACACAATCCGTAAATAAACTGCAGTATTTCTTCCTAAAGTCCATCAACCTAGCGTCCTACCGCACTTGGTTTTAAATATTTGGTCGCGGGTCGCTTGATTGGCGATTGCGTCGTCTCCAAATTAATAATTTTGGTTCAGGGATATCTTAATTTTGACGCTCGCTCCCCGGCTGCGCAAATCACTCGAAATCGTAATATCGTCGTTAATTTCCCATGGCAGTCGCTGATCGTTTCGGGCGCGTGGATTTCGATTGCAGCACATTAAAAGCTAGTGCAGATCGTGGGAGGGGATGGGTTGTGGGGAGGAGGGTTTAAAAAGATTTTGTTGACTTGCTTCCTTGCTAATCACTTACGAGTAATGTCGTATATAATCACTAGTTATATATTAGTATTACAACTGTGAGCGCTAAGTGCGAAAATTTGGTCTCGATTCGTGTTTTTTTTAGATTAATTCTTTTTGACTGAAATTCCTGTGTCCGTCCGCTTTATATTTAGCATCGCGTGGAATGTGTTATTTCGGGCAATGGACAAAATTTTCATTTCTCGTATGTTTTGAGCTCTGCAATGTTTGCTTAAAGTGAGCTTGACTAATGAAAGATGTTCCGGCCGTACCACATAACGCCTGCCCGGCCACCTATTGAAATTCAGCTGGCTCTTAATTGGCGAATGGTCATCTATTCTATCGCGCCCCTTTCCTACATTGGTCTCTTCTTCTACATAAAAACTTACCCATACTGAATACTGAATTTTGTAATGGGTTTTTTTTTCGCGGTCTCGTTTTTTTAACTTTTTCTTCTTGGCCTTCTCGAATCGACGATCAACTGGCGTTCCCCCTTGCGGGTGGTTTGGTGTATTGTTGATGAGAGGGATTTCTTAATAAATACAGCTGTTTCACGAGAACCGGAAATATTTTCGCGGTGGCTTTCGACTTTAGACCGTAGCCGAACTTTAGATACATAATCGGAATTTTAAAATCATTGAAAATTTATTTAGATAAATGAAAAGTTTAAATGTTTCGCAACATCGAATCTGTTCAACTAGATTTGTTTAGTATTCAAATAATAGTTTTGTTCTAAATCAGAGTCGTCCACCTTTGGCTCATTAAGCTCCTCACATGCTTAATATTGTTATCTATAACGACAGAGCATTTTGCTGCCACCTTTTAAATGATATCTAATAAAAACTTGTGCAAATATTAAACAAAGGACGAAAAATGAGCGAATTATATGAGTTAGACGCTTCATTCGTAGCATTTTTGTTGTTAATACGAGCGGTCGTGTATTGAATTTTTCCTCTGGTAGAGTGATGTACAATGAGATACAAAAATTCACGTCATGAACTAAGTATCTTTCTCTATTCAATAATGAAGCGCTCATACCCTGATTCATATTGATAAAACAATTTCTAGACAATAATGAAAATTGTAGCCAATCTTGTTTTTATATGCTATAAGAAACCAAAAATTGCGAATAGTGTTAATTCAACACATCTAAATTGGACATGTCTTTTCTAAATCATCCCTGATTCTTATCATTCGACGAACTTTGGGATATATAGGAATTTAGTTTACTTGAAGTAAGTACAGTGGAACCTCAATTTATGAACAATTCGCTCTATGAAATTCCCAAAATATAACAGACCTCAATTTTTATCAATAATTTTGTTCGACTAGAAAAACCTTACATCTAGTTTTTTTAGTTAAAGGTAGGATCTTACGATACTCTGTTTTAAATAAATTTCATCTGCGTTTATCAGCATACCGCAACTCTTTAACAGAAACGGTACATTTAAATTTTTTTCCCTCCAATTTTTTATGATATACTATAATTTTTTTTTGCAATTGGTATTGAGCGAAAAGTGATTATAATGATGTTATGTTACTGTTGACAAAGCAAATATTGATATACCCCAAATGGAATCCTCCCACAATCACTCGAATCTTTCGTAGATTCATATCGATTTGCCAGATTTTATAAAACTTTTTTTTATATCATAGACTGTCGTGACATGATTTTTGACACAAATCAAACAGCAATTACAACCTAATAATTGTCCATTTCAAGGTAATAACATTTTGCATCCACAACATAGAAATGCTTGGCAAATAAACAAATTTGGAATAATTCATTACAGCAGATGTGCATCAGCAGCTGATGATTTTAATCGGTTGTGATTTCTTCGAAATTATCAACACTTTCTTCGATCTCAGGGCATAAATATTAGTAGCGAAAGCTTCAGAGGAATAAACCTAAACGATAACAATCAAATCAGACAACAAAAAAAAGCTAATAAAAAGTTTCAATAAATCAACAGAATACAATTAATGATTTACTGGTAAAAAATTTTCTGCTAAGAAAAAATTTGGAATTCCAGCTAATTTTTATCTCACAAAAAAATTCGTGAACGGCAATTTGGTCGCCCAATTGAATTATTATCGATAATAACATTTTTTTTTTGATAACTTACTGTATCAAACCAACCAAAAAGATCATATTTCGTAAACTGTGTGGGGCTCTTTCCTTAAAGTGGCAATACTTAAAAAATCACTGATCACGGCAGTATTTCGCTCTGAAAGGTCTAATCGTCACGATCGGATTCCCCCTTATCACGCCTCTATCATTTAACCGGTTTTCAGTGCATTGTCAACGATTGATATTCAAAACCAACATGTGAAGCCGATGGCCACACGAGTAATGCAGATCGGCGAGAATGGCGTATGAGGTGATTTTCAAAATAATTTTCTTGGGCTATCCCCATCACGAATACAGCCTCATCTATTGCTCCCCACAATTTGTATGAGCGATCGTCTTTGAATGAAAAACAAAGCCAGAATTTGATCGGTTTTCGTACATGATCGCGTACATCCGCCACATGTCTAGTGATTGAGCTCAACATATACAGTGGTAATATGTAAATTTTATGTTTTCATGTCATCATCATTATATCAACAATATCATCGGTGGCAATGATTATAAAATTTGCTTTGTTCGCACATATCGTGGATCTTATCAGGGGATCGCCGGTGCTGCTGTGAATGCTGCTTAGGAAAGAAGTGGCAATGGAATTTCACATAACGTCAGTTATATTCAAATACGACCGGCGCGAGAGAAACAAACAATTGTGTTTTTACACTAGCTGGAGACAGATAAACGATTCAGTTTAGATATTTGTTTTTACAGTCCATTTTCAATCTATTGATAACGACCGATATGATCGACAGGGTTGAATCAATTTGAAAAGGTGAAGAGAACGAAATCACATTAAGAAGGGGGCACAGCGACGACTAATGGGGGGATCCCAAGCTCGGTTTACGATAATATTTTGTTCAATAGTTGACCGATCATCGGGTGACTAATACAATGAAAGACTGTTGATGCGATGTCGAACTGAATGCGAATTTAAATGGAATTTCTAAGAAAATGGGCAACACTCGATCATGTGTCATCGAATTTTCTACTTTTAGCGTTCAACTATTTGACATTGTTGGCTATACCTCTTGAAATAGCATTATCTCACAGTTTTTCCATATGGCTTTATTTTTATTCTTCGAAAAATTGAAAAAAGTACGTTTCGATTAACCCTGGTTTCGTTTTGAAGGCTTCAAATTCTCAGATTTCCGGCTTTGAATGTGTTAAAAGCCAAAAAAATATGTGGGCTGTGCGAAAAAAATTCTGTGAATTCAATTTTCATATCGCAGAAATTTTTTTGCACCTCTAATGTCAATATGGTTTCTTGTGTGTTATCTGGAAAATGGGTGAAACCATCAGATTTTCATTTTCTACACTTATGACAAATTCTACACTTATGACAAATTATATATTTAAGTTGATTAAAAAATATAAAAACTTAAAAATTTTCATTATTTATAGTCAACGTTAATAAAGCCTTGCGTATTCTGCACAAGATATAAGAAAAAGTTCATGTTACCAAAAATATTTGCAAGCGCTTAAAATGCTTAAAACAATATTTTTTACTATTCTCTGCGAATAAACAAAATGCTGTTGATGAACCTATTGATAATAATAAATTTGAATAAAATTGGAAATCCATTAAAAAAAATTATACAATACTTTTAAAGTCAAATCATAAAGGATATTCCAATAATAGTCCAGGGATTGTGGGTTTTCTTATGTTTTTTTAAAAAAATGTTTATTATGTCTAAGAGTTTCTTGTTCAATGAGTCATTATATTGATTTAATCGTCAACCTAATACCAGAAAAAAATCTGTTTGAGCTCCCACGGATCAGTGATCGATTGCTGAACGTCAGTAAATTCCACTTGAGGTAATTCCCAACCCAAATCCACGTCATCGTAAATGAAGGTCGTTGTCAATCATTAAAAGTTATTCTTTCGTAATTTGGACTGAAGTTTCGGAGACATTCGCCTACCGACGTTCGATATGAAATACTTGAGTTCAAGCAAATTTAGATCCGGACCTTATGGGGAGTGGTTGAAAAGTGCCAATGTCACGTCGTGGCTGCCATCGAAATTGAACAGATGAACAGACAGACATAATAACGATTCAACGTCATTGGCTATGTTTTCTTTTCGGTGTCCCACGATGAGTAACTGTTCATTGTCTTTGGACTATCTTGGCTCAGCAGCTGCATTTTGAAAATTCTCCTCTGAGATTATGCAGCGCTAGCTAGCTATGGTCTTGTTTTTAAATTCTTTGAGCCTGTTTAGATTGGTTGAAATAGTCCACCTAATTCGGACAGAAACTCAGTCCCACTTCCTCAACTTGCCTAAATGTTGCAAGTTTCTGTCAGAATTAGGCGGACTATTTCAACCAATCTGAACATGGTCTTTAGTATAAATTTCCGGCGTAGTGGATTCTTCTCAGACCTCTTGAATTCTGGTTGCGGATGCATGGGCTGCTTGCGGGTCGTTAATCACGTAAAATTGGATTAGATTCACGAATGCTTTTTGGATGCACTCACACGACAGAAAAACCAAGCGAAGCGCTCAAAGAAAATACAAGCGCAGCAGAGTTCCTTAGGGACATTGTGAAAATATTGCAAAGAGAACGAAAAAGACGACTGTTCGACTACTTCCTGCTGTTGATGTTTTTGCTGGTGGCAACTCGTAAATGCACACTTCTTGGATTGCCTGCCACTTTGTCAGGTACCAGTTGGATTGTTTAAATTTTTGTGTTTTTGTTTAACTATACTCGTATTTGCGGATCTCTGAGTCTGAGTACTTCTTTATAAAACTATATATAAGATATAAGTGCTTCGTGTCAGTTTATATGAGAAATGCTGGATAGACAGTTTCACCCCTTTCGATCCGTCGCTTTTGGCTCACCATTAAAGTCGCGCTAACCGCGATCTGCTAGTATGTGCTGTCAATCACGGTGTTTAAATGTCGTTTGCCTGCCTGCATATGTCAGTGTCATGTTGGGCGGCTTTTTGCATCAGAACAGAGCTTCATACTGTTGGGTACAGTTCGCAAAGCACCGATAAATTAGGAAGGCAGAAAAAAGGTTGGCCGAACATTTGTGTATTGCACTTTGCATTTTCCACTTTGGTTTCGTTCGCTGCATTTGCCTCGTTTCATTGCAGACAATTTGATATTACGCTGAAGGTTCAAACTCACATTTCAGCCATGGTTGCCTCATAGTCTATATCCATATGGGCCTGATGACTGTTCAGTAAACGCCTACTCGTTTAGGTAGGGGATGGGGGCGTTAAAGGGCCTAAACAACAACTGACTGTGCCGCCGTAATGACAACTGGAATATATCTCTGGGGACGCTGACGTGGAGAGATTTTGTGCTGCAACTACGCACTAGAGCAATGTAGAAAAGCTGCATTTTGTAACAGCCTCCATGCAGATCCTCCATTCCGACTATTTCCCTTGCATTGGGAATGTTTTGTAATATTATGTTCATTTTATCCATGCGTTGCATTCATGCATCGTAAATAATCCGTTGAATGAATTTTAAAAGGGACGATGGAATTACACCGTAGCATTCTGATGGTTCAATTGAATGAAATTAGTATTCGTAAACATTGCAGAAACTCCACAATGATCCTTTGTCCTTTTTTAGTCTCTCAGATTGAGTGTCAATACAAAAAGTTATCATCTTACGATGGAAAATTCTATAATCCATAAATTCGCACCAATTCCTCGATTCTGTGGCAGCGGAAAAGGAGATATCTGAAACATAAGTGAAAAAATGCATTTTATAAAAAGCTTTTAACAATGATTTTTTTTTTTTGTTTTTTTTTAAAGATAGTCAAATTACCTACAACTCGCCGTTAAATAAAATAGATTTGTATAAAAAACTCATATAGTGATCATATACGATTTTTTATTTTTCAAATTCGGACGCATTTCATATCGCTATAAATAGTATGGCCTTCAAACAGATGCAAGCTGAAATTGAAGAAAAATTGTAGGACGTATAAGACGTTATTGAGTATTTCTCATTTAAGGAAAAAAACTAATTACTAACTCTATAAAATGATGACGCAGTTGAGTGTGGTGGACTTTGTTCAGCTGCAGCATTCCACGAAAGGTCTTTGCATCATCATCTTGGGAAATACAAACCGCGATTTCATATAAAACTACTGTGTATCGTTCTTTCGTGCGTGGTTAGCTTAAAATCTACCGGACAGTTCAGGTAACCGACAATTGAATGGGCAACATTTAAAACTTGTTCTCGTCTCTTGATTTCGGTGTTTCGCAGATCCAAGATAGCGTTTGCGACGTATACATGGATATGGAAGTTAATCGTGTGTAGCAATTCCGTCGTGATCGCCGCTATGGTGTCAATGCGAAAAACTGGTTTTCCATCTCGAATCGGGCGAGAAGTTGGTGATTCTAGGCCGTTCATTTATTTTCACCATTTACGTGTTCGCCACTCCACTATCATCTAAACGGCGCGAATCGATGTGTGCAGCAGGCCCCAATTCCCGCACTCACCCCATCGAATTGTTGTTTCTGGACACAATCAAGGCCTCAAAGTTGGCAGCCTCCAATATTGCGAGTTTTGCGTCGCCAGGGCTGTCTTTCTTCATAGATCGCTCATTCGTCTTGGACTTAAAAACTAACTCGAAAACAAGATGAGCACTGAAGGAGGCGTTTGTGATTTGCAGCTAAGCTTATGGGACGAAGGAGCGCATAGATGATCTTCTTCGCTGGAGCCAATATGATACGCGTTTGGTTTTTGAACCGGTGTAAGAAATCAACTGAACCTGAAACTATTAAGAAAACAACTCGCACAGCGATCGACGACCGCCCTGATCTTCACTTCGACTTAAGTTGAATACATATGCAGTTTGATCGCTGTAGATGCTCGTTGAAACTGTCTTTCTCCAAGCATATCTCAGAGATTGTTGCATTCTTGGTAGATCAGGATCCAGTTTGCTGGACTCTGGGTCCAGTTCGAGCCGCCAGTCGATGGATGTGTATATAGTTGGTTATTTTTTTGTTTTAATGCGTCTTCGACCTGAGAAAGCATTCAAAACTCTTGTTTTTATTGAGATTCTTAATTTATTTTCTTCTAAGTTCTTTTGCTATCTTTGGCTGAGTTCGAAACTATCAACGTGTTTTTTAAAGGGGCAGAATGGTGCCAGTCTATTTAGAAATAGAAAAGTGTTGGACATTTTACCTGCCGCCATCAATGTTCTGGAATTAATTAACTATTAGCTATATTTTTGTATAAAAAATCCAATTTTCTTTAAAATATGAAAGAAAACTATTGTTTTTTTTTATTAAAATTGACAAAGATTTGAATAGAATTGACAAAAATTTTGCAAAAGTTGAAGAATTTTTTTCAAACGTACTTCTTTTACAATTAACATAATATGGATAATGACTACTGAATATGCATCTCTGTGTTGATAAATTGATAAATATACACATAATCTTTAAAAACATTTTATATAAATTATGGGCTGTTGTAGTATATCTTGAGTGCTGAACATCCAAATTAAAACTTTGAGTGTTAAAAATCCCGAAAAATCAAATTCATATTCTTTGATTCGAAACTCTCATTAAGAAAATTGGATGGTGACCATTTAATTTGCAATTTGCGTTCTAAAAATCTAGAAAAATTAAAAATGGGATTTTTTGTCATTTTTTTTGCGATGGAACGATATTTTTATTTACAAAGCCAAGTGTGAGGAAATTGAAGGGTGAATTTATACGACTTACAATCAATTTTTATCTAAAAAAAAAAACAAAACTCACCAAATGTTTCACAGCTGTAGCACATTGAGAAACTAACCTCTGGGTGAATTTGAAAAGGAAAGTTTACGCTAACGGTTCCCGTTTAAAAATTTTAAATTATCTGCAGGACAACCTTAAGCATTTCTACACGAAGTAAACCCGTCGGGAAATGAAGAAGTTCCGGATACCCGAATGAGGCAAATTTTTTTGTGAATAAACCATATCCACTAAGGTTTAGATTCGAATAATTAAGTTCAAGAATTTTTTTTAGCCTTGTTATCAGAAGTTCGTGTTTCATTATCCATTCGTAATGTTAAAATTCTTAATAGATGTTTATGTGCTAAAGATTAGGCGAAAAATATTACGATGTTAGGATTTTTACTTTCGCCGCTTTTACGAAGCTTTTTCGAAAACGTTTGGTTTTCGCACAAGAATTTGACGAAACAATTTAAGATTTCAAGCAATTTATGAACCAAATATTCTAGTTTTTTATACCCGTATGGTGAAACCAAAGGGTATATTAACTTTGCCTTACCGTTTGTAACGCCAAGATCCCGTCATCGCACAAAAAAATGAATTACACCAGTGTGTTTAGAATGATAAAAAAAATTGAATTTTGCATGTCCGTCTGTCTGTCTGTCCGTCTGTGGCGCGGATTGTGGGCGCACGGATTGAGCTAGAGACTTGAAATTTTGCGTGGATCCGTTTTTAGTAAAATGCGAGGCTAAGTTCGTTAATGGGCAAAAATGGACCATTAGGGGGGGTACCCCCCATACGAACGAAATCGTTTTTTGTGAATATCTCGAAAACGGTGTATCTTATCAAAAAAGTCCAAGAACAAAAGTTATTTAGGATATGATTCTACATAAAACTCCCATACATCAAAATCCGATTGGAATAAATTTTAAAAAATCTTATTGGAAAGTTTGACTTCAAAGTGGAATTTTGGTATAACTGTTCGAATTTTGATACGAATATCACCATACGGGTCTCCAATGATTGCTAGATTGGCAATTATAGCTTTTGTTATGTTTTTAAAAAAACATTTATTTTTGCAACCAAACATTGTCGTTCGTAGCTTCTTTCGCAATGAATTCTATTTCAAAGTTTAAAGCCCTTTGTCAGTTGAACTCTCCAAGGTTATCTAATGATGAATGTAAATCAATGATGAAAGAAAATTTTAACACAATGTCGGGTTTCAAAAAATAACATTCTTTAAATATTTTCATTTTTATAAATATCGAAATTCTCACATCCATCGATTTTAACCTACTTAAACTCGCACCGACCAAAATCACGACAGAAAAATGTCTCAACGTCATCATCAACACTAAACCTCTCGTATTGTAGATGTTTTTCTTAATTTTTCAACTTTTCTTGTCTTGTGATTTTCCAATGAGTGGTTAGGTGGGATGTTGGGGAATTTATTTTCCATTCTGTTTTCAGCGCACTTGCGTCTCGATCGTTGAAATCGCCCCAAGCGCACTACAAATTTTATAAACGTCAGAAATTTTTTGGCATCGCTTCCGTATAACTCTTCGACCGAGTCAAGTTTTTTCCCAAAAATGTCACACAAATAAATAAATTGGCCCTCGCGGGGAAAAAGAAATTCCATCGGGGGCAGGAAACATTTATAAATTTACAGTAAATTTGTTGATATTAAGTGTAATTTGGGCGATAATTTCAACAGTTTTACGATGGCACTCTGATCATTTATTTTTACTTTCACGAATGTATAATTTTTACAAAACTTTTCATGTGCTGGTTAATCAATTATAAAGGAGCAAAATAAATTTGCAAAGAAATGAGGCGAGCGTCCTATTTTGTTTGATCACGATCATTTTGTAATTTTGAGGATGGCTACCGAGACAAATTGGCGAGAAAACAAAATAAGTAAAATAATATTTTTTAATAAAAAAAAAACAATTATTAATTGGAAATTTCCAAGAAAATCTCATGGTTAATTGTTGTCTGTCTATGAATTGTCCTTTAAAAATAAAACCTCATCATTTCCTTAAAACTGTTTTGTCCTATGTAAGATTTTTGAATATACAAAGTATCACTTAACTTTTTCAAATTTTAATTGTTCTGGTGTTACAAAATTTTTTCTCTAAATTTCAGGAAATGTTGGTGCACGTAAAGCAAATTCAGAGACATCCCAATTGCCGAAAGAAGACACCCGACTTAAAGGTGAGTTTTTGAAATCTGAAATGGGTTATAAATTTGAAAATAAAAATAAAATCTCAAGGGAAATGGATAGTACTTTAAACTTTGAACAACATTTAACGATAAGATCAAAATATACTGGACTTTTGCCACTTCGCTCTGCTAGCAATGAATTGGTCTCTCTCTACCGAAAAATTAACTTGACATGCATTCATATCAAGTGAAAAAATAAAATCAAATGTTTTTCTAATTTATTTTTATTTGTACACACAAGTCCCCCACGTCTGTGCTTAAAATGCTATAATTATTGACTGGTGGCTGTTGGTTTGCCTTCGTTAATTCAAAAGCATTGTCTGAATCTTGGCAGAAAATTTTGATGACTGTGCGTCTTGAGTAATAAGAAAACAGAAAAAAAAATGTTGCCAAAAGGAAAGGAATCTTATCGTTGGGTGCACAGCGCTGGCTAATTTCTTATCAGTCGTCTTTGTTGCTTTTCCTGCCATTTTTTGGGTTTTAATTTCTCAAAAACTAAACCATTTAAAAAAATGTTCGTCACCTTTGGATAATTTGATCTTATTTTTGAATTACAGTTAAAAATTGCGCTGTGAATAAGAAACCGGGATACCGTGATAAGATAAGTAGAAAAAGTAAATATGAGTAGTTGAAATGTTTTTAATTGATAACATGTTTTGTTAATGCTTCAGATTGTTTTCGTTTTTTGTCTTTTTCGCGCGGATCTAATTTTTGAAAAGATTCTTACTGAATTATTTGCATTTATTGGTAATTCTTCAATGCTTCTGTAAAATCCCAGCGAATCTGTCAAAATGTCTTCGAATATATCCTATTGCCTTCGAATATAATTTGGCTGTTTTAAAATTAAGTTCTCCCACAGTGAAATTTCCTACAAATTGACGGTTATTTATAAACATTGCAATTAAAAATAGAGAAGGGAAAAATAATAATAGCTCAGTTACTAGTAACTATTTGCATTATTTGTCTCAATTGCGTATTTAGAATCTTCTAAATATACTACAAAATGCGTGTCATCCGCCGAATCTTGTTGGACATCACTTGATGATCGCTTTTGGACCGTTAATTGATTCACTTAGTCATAGCTTTTAGACCGTTCATTGATTTTAATATGAAACAATTCTGATTTATTTATGAAGAGAAAATCCTGTCACAGTTTCGTAGCTCTTTTGCCCAATCATTTTGTGTTGATCGTTTTATAGTTTTTTTTTTGTTCTTTTGTATAGTTAAACCCATCGAAGTGACTCACATATGCTTCATATTTTAATACTCGCTGGTGTTATGGTGCGTTCCAATGGTTAACAACCTTCTTCCACTGAATTCGTCCCCTTCGCGCCTAATAAGACGCTTATGACCAGCGTTTCTGTTTTCTTAAGGTCGCGGTATCATACTTTCCGAATGACGGAACGATTCTCAAAATGCGCACCGCAAACAATGCAACGTAATCACATTTCCTCAATGAAATCATCAGGGAAAAATTCTTAAATCTCAAAATTGGCCAAGAACGCTGAGGGGACGGAAGATGTAACCGCGTTTTTGCTGATCACTGCTGGGTTTCTTATCAAGAAGTCAAATAATAAGTGAGGAGCCAAGATCTAAACTGAAATTGTTTAGTGGGCAAACCGTTTATACCGAAACCACGACTGTGTGCATTTTTTAGGATAGAAACGGGGAACGGAGAGTGCAAATAGAAACTAGAAGAAAACAATGTTGAATTTGTCGGTTGGGTCTGTTATCAAAACGATTGCGGGGTATGTTGCGGTGTAAATAGCAAACACATTACCACATAATATCGTAGAGCTATCGTATGGAGAATTCCACTTTGGACTGTGCAGACTGTGCAGCAAAGGAAAGATTTGAGGGGTGTATATTGCGAATGTATAGCTGCGAATAAAGACGAAAAAAAATCACTGGGGCCCGACTTATAGTCGGGGGGCAATCAATAGCTGCGAAGCCGGTAGACCTAACTCAACTCAGATATCTGTAAAGTGTGTTCGTATTTCTGATAGGGTGCAATGGGTTTATTTGACCACAAATTTCTGTTTGTTGACATTTCATCGATTTGGTATAGGAAGTTGTTATGCAAATGGAGTAAAAAGTTAAATTTTTTGGGATTTCAAAAATGCCTAACTTTATGAATGCATTACTTCCTTACAAATGTAGGTAGAAGATGTAATTAGGTATCAACTCCAGAAATAATTGGTATCGAAGCAAAATTGCTTGTTATTTACTAGCATTTAGTTAGGGCAAACCATACCCAAGTATTCTTTCGATCCAAATAATATCAGAAAACGAGAAATAGTCGCATTGCTTCCTACAGTTGGAAAGAATGCTTGCGATCCGTTTGTATGACTGATCGGCGATCGGTGACTTAAGAAAGCGAGAATGAAAAAATATGGAGAACCAGTTTGGGGCCGCTGTGCCGTGTTCCGTAAGAAGATAGCGAACGGTCTCGACTTATTGGACCATACAGCCAAGTGACTTATGTCGCCATTCCGTCGCCACTTGATTCCATCTCTTGTACGATGGATTCAGCGGGAATATCAGGGGGGAGCTGAAACAGTCCCCCAACGGGGTATGTTTTGGTCGTAAGAAGTTGTATTAAACAGTGTATAGCTGAGCTGCACGACTCGGGTGTTTTTCAAAAGAGCGCAATTACTTACGATTGCCTAGTGCTTTGTTACACCACCGTTTTAGCTGATTCGGCGACGTCTTTCGTCAGCGTTCCACCTTTACTCCCCTGAGGTAAATATACGATGGTGTTATCTTGGGATTCTGGTTGGGACATTAGACGATCTGCTGTATTTGTGCGGTGTTTACCACTTAACAAGAGCATAGTAAGTTTGCGGTTGTGGGACGCGGAGGGATTTGGATTGGATTGCTCTACTTGCGCCTCGCTCTGAGTTTTGGTTTGGCTTGCAAGCTTGTGGTGGCTGCCGAACGCGAAAGCTCCAATTATTCCAAGTTGAAGTGCCTTCGCCTGGAGACTCGCTCGGCAGATTTCTGGCTACGATTGAGTTCCCTTTCGTCGCTAGAGCTGTTCGCGCAGCACTTGTCGTGTTCGCCAATCCAATCCAATCCAATCATTAGAAATTAGGAATGCCATCGACTGACGACTTTTCTGTTGGATTTTTGACGTCGACTTCGGGTTGATTTCCATCTCGGTTGGTTGTGGTGTTTTTCTGATTCGAGATTGTTCAAATAAATGAAGTGAATTTTAATGCGAATTGGCGTCTATTCGGCCCATTGCTGATAAAAATCATTAGTGAACAAGAATTCGAAGAAGTCGAAAATAATCGTGAAATTCCTTCTCCGCCAGAAGGTGTTACAAAAATAGGAAATTGGTAATGCAGAAATTCTAGTCCATATGCTAGCTCGTCGAAACTGTTTTCTTGCCATCAAGTGGTTTAATGTTTGTTGTGGACGGACTGCGCTCGATTCGTCTTTTCAAATTACTACCTGAAGCAGGAGGGGTGTTTTTCATTTTTTTGAATTTTCGGAATTTTGTGAGAGGGGAGTGCATGCTTCGCAATTCAAATGTCCGTGTCCACTTGGGGCAATCTTTCATACTTGAATATTGGTAGTTTGTGCTCGTGTTAAATGAAATTCCAATTAACTGAATTCATTTCGGTCGGTTTGTTGTTGATGTGAGTTTTTTTCTGCATAATTTCGACTTTGCCAATTTCGATCGATTCATTGGCTCCAATTTTACTGGTGTTGGTTTTACTGATATTGCAAGGCTCGAGTTTCGACCATTGTCAAAGTACGCAATAATTGTAAATTACAATATCGCGGTTATCATTGCAACAAAACAATTCCAACATAAATTAGCGAGTATTTAAATCGGGCATTCATTTGTGATTGCATGCCTCTCATTCACGCAGTCACACTCGATCTCCAGTTTAAATGAAGAAATTAAGTAATTAAAGTAGTCACAGGGTGGCCAGATCTCGCTTTCGAGTTATAAATTATGTCTATGTTGAATGTGGTGATAATTTTTCTAAGAATTTCTGCGATATTTATGAATTTTGTGATGACAACAATGTACGAATTTTTTATATGAACCGGAAAATATAAATAATTGTGAAAACTTCTAAAGGATTTTAGTATGAGGTATGCTGTAGTAATTATTCTAGAATAATATAAGGTTTAAAAAAAAACTTCGGTAAAGCCAATATTTAAAAAACTAAGTTTGGGACGTAGTCCCAGCCATTGCTGGATATAGATGTACTTAACCACTAGATAAAACTTATCCAGCAGTGGTGAAACGGGCCCTAAAAGTATTAAGGTCACTGAAACCTATACGAAAGTGCGCCATTAATATTAAAATATTGGTCCAAATCGGTTCAGTGGTTTTAGAGCTATTAGAAATGAGACATACAACGCGATTGTAAATATGTACTTATAATTTGTAAATATGTACTTTCTATAATTTCGCCCTTTGTTTATCCTCTAGAATAATTTAATCAATATTTAAAAGAACGTCAGTGAAATGCACCTTGGAAATAGAGAATATATAGATATATAGATTACTTCTTACTTGTAAGGATTTTCTAAAACTACCTCTTAAGCGATTGAAAAAAATATTTTTCTTGGCTCTTAATGTCGAGGCTTGAATTTACCTGACAACTCAACAAATTACCGTTCTACAATCGGTTGAACGACGCCATTCTAGATCTAAATGCTTAAGTCAACATAATTCTTGCAGGCAAATATGAGAAATGGTCATTTGTCTGCCAATTTCAGCCATGATGTCGCGATTTCGAGCACAAACGCCACCTGTTATCTGAAATCAATAAAAGTTGTCTAGTGAAGACGAGACAATAAACGCGAAACCAAATCAAATTAAAAACCGCCCTACGTAATACGGAATTACGTTAAGCGGATCGTCGCCATTGCCTATAGGAACTAGAACCTCAAAACGGTTGTGCTCTGTGTCGTTTTTTCAACACACGTAGTCTGGTGGATGTACGAGGTGAATGGTAAAGTGAAGGCACCAAATGAACATCGACCAAACGAAAAATATCTCAAGGCAAGCGACGGTAGAGTGCCAGGGGTGCTTTTGGCAAAAATTAAACAAAGTGGACCACATTCTTAATTGTTGCTGAAATCAAATGTCAAACGAAAGTTTTTTTTTCACCTTAAAGTAAATCAATTAAACTTGATCGTGGTGTAAAATTTCTGGAGTCCTTAAAAGATTTAAACCAGTGAATGGATGGAAGGTCGTTGTCTACAAATGTTTACTATTTTATCATAACTGGTGAGTTTAGATTCGCTTCGTCTTTATTGTGGAATTTCCGTGAATGTCGCTCATTGACTTGGGAAATATAGAGTATAAAAAATGTGGTGAAGATATCTTGGATGCTTCGAACCACGACAATCTTGAATGTAGGATGTCGTAAGTTACTCTGCAGAAGATCCAAAGGCTAGCTGGCCACATCAAAAGTCAGACCGAGAAGCATCATAAAGTGGGGTCATTAAAAACTAGAAACTGAATCACAGCCAGATATAAAAACAGAGGAGAACAAGAGCAATCCGATTGAATACGATAATAATAACAATAAATAATAAATTCCATTGAGTGGAAGCGCACGAGGGCAGGTGCGATTGAAAGCAGTAGATATGGCAGAGACGAATGTGGAATAAGAAGGTGACCAACGTGAATCCAATATTCAGAACGGAGTAAACTTTTTTTCTTTTTTTTGCTTATGCGAAAAATGTCTGTCAATATAACGTCGCGATATAAATAAATGTCAGAATTGCTGTTTTGTGAAATGTTCACTGGTTGGTTTCGGTTCCCAGTGCGTTCGAACTCACGTAAATCCGTGGCGTCGACAAAGGTATGGACGAAATCAGGGGAAGAAAAGTATCTTGCCACTGTGTTTCTGGCATCTGCGGAGTACACAGGAAAAAAAAATCCGATAATCTCATCGCAAACGCGTCCACCATGAGACTGCCGCAATTAAGCAGGGCTCTCGCTTGAGTCATGAAAAAACAGTCGACGTCATTTCGTGTTTATCTACAAAAGTAGACGCAGGTGACGGAGTGTATTTCTTGTGAAAAACTCTGATCGGTTCCAGGTAATCGGATTTCGCGAAGCACACAGGTGAGCTCGTTAGTGAGGGATCGTACGAAAAAGAGTAGAGCGGGACGGTTGTTGAGGTTGTCTAAAAACTTCGAAATGTTCAGGCATACATACATGCAGACGTAAATGGTAGACATCTGAAACGAAGATGGCTAATTCTCGGACCATTAATATCAATCAGAGATAATTAGCAGTTAGCCTATGATTGCCTCGCCGCCAATTGGTCGGCCGCGAGCTTCCAGTGCGTCAGAATGTCGTAGGTACTGTCATGACGTCAGTGGATTCATTTAACGGGATTGCCCCGCTATGCTCGCTGTTCTTGGGCTGATCTTCCGGTCGGGGTTTTTCTTAGTTATGCCTTCAATGCAAATATAATTGCTAGATTCTAGCCTTCAGTGAACTCTTGGACAGCAAATTCACTTTACAATTATTTCATTTATTTCTGGGCCTCTCGGGCCGTTTTTTTTTATAATTCGGTCGAATATCACATCACAGAATACTGTTCGGATCGGACAATCGGGTTTATCGCGTTTGTTGTTTGTGGCGTGATGAGTTCACCAGTCATTTGTCTGTTGTTCGGAGTTGCCTCGCCTTACTGCTTGCTTGTGGAAAAGCTTCGCGACTTCGTCAACAATAAGCGATTGCGCTTAGTCACACATAAAATCGCTGCCTGTGGTTTGGTAGCCATTTGGAGCTGATAATTTATCGGTTGGCCACATTTTGCTGCCATGATCCGCCCGCCGTGTCGCAAGTCACCCCGCTCCTGGACTAGTAGTTAGAGAAATGCTTAGTGGGCTAAACACCATATCAACGTTCAATACACCTCGACTCGGTTTCGTCGGTTAGTATTTCTCCACCGGCAACGACCTCGTCTCTCGCTTTTCGTTCCCTGCAGTTTAATTATGTTCGGAGGTCCCCGTCCGTCCGTGTTCTCGTTGTTTTTTTCAGTAGAGCCCCATCGAAGACTTTTTGAAGCCCCAAGTATTTTCTAGGCGGATGGCCGATATGATGATGTAGTCGGTTCACGTTTGTCGACTTTACGGACATGGGTATGAGTTTTCGCAGTTTCAACGTTTCTCTAGCTTATTTTTTTAGTATACTTGTTGCAAATCAAACAAAAAAACGGCTACTATACTCGTAGATTTGATATCGATATTTGTTGCTGTCGCTTACATATTTTAACTGGTGGTTTTAGCTGTTTCTGGTGTGTTTGCTTGCTGGCTCTGGCCTTAGTTTTTATGGTTTTATGTTTTGTGGATGGCGTTGGGTGCAAAATATTTACATTTCGATTCGATAGTTAAGCTCGGTCAACGTCATAATATTGGGTTGGGGAAAAATTATCGGGCCATTTTCTCACCAGATAGCTGTGATGCTTTGCTAAGCAACTTAAGATCGATCACAAAACAACCTAAAATCAATTGAAACGATGTGGGTACCAAAATGTGGACTACAAAAAATTAATGAACCGCATTTCCATCCGCGGGCGGTAGCAGGCAATGAAAAATGGATCAAGTATGACAACAGAGTGCGAAAAAGATCGTGGTCGAAGCCAGGTAAAGCAGACAGTCGCAAAGCCAGGACTGATGATGAGCAAGGTGATGCTGTGTGTTTGGCCAAAGGATTGATTCTGCACTATACTGCGAATTACTAGTGCGATTGAAGCGAGCGATTTAAGAAAAAAGGTTTAACAGGAAAGGTATTGTATGCCGGATCAAACACACACTGAGAGTGTGTGATTGGAAAGTTTTGATGCATCCACCGTATAGTCCTGACCTTGCACCGTCGTATTACCTTTGTTTCGGGCTCTGCAACCCTCTCTTGTTGGTGCAAAGTGCAGTTTTTCAAACAAAAACTCGGAAGTTCTACAGCGATGGGATAATGGTTCTATTGGTTATATTTGGTTTAACAAAAATTACTTTAGGTATAAAATAAAATTATTTGCATCTGGTTAAAAAGGCCCGATACTTTTTCCCCAACCTAATATATCCATACCATATGTGTTGCCACTCTCAGTCAATTTAATTAATGTGAACACAATAAAATGTGCTAGATTTAAAGATAAAGGATCTGGGGAAATGCAAAGTCTTCAAATTAAGATGGGTTTATCTTTTCAAAGATGAAAAAATATGTACAAATTCACGGCTTCCCCAACAGTTGAACATTCTGGATGTTTGCAATTCCATTTCAACATCTCATTATCAAGAAGAGCCTCCCTCCTCCCCCCCTTCCTTCATACAATGGCGTTTAGCCACTGTATTTGATATGTGCGGATAAGAATTGCTGATAACAAAATGTGTTTTTGTGTTTTCGCTTTAATAAGACTCTGCAAACAAAAGATTTACGTCATTTTTGCAAAAATACGAAGGTGGAGCATGATTTCATCACAGAACTTTTTCGCATTTGAAATTGAAGATGTTTTTTTTTTGTTTTGTCTAAACATCGAACCCGTGGTGTCATGCAAAGTGATCATGAAAACTTTGAGTTTTTTGATTGTTGAAAAACAATTTTCATATGCTATTCGATTTATTATACACACAGATATGAGTGGCAAAATTATTTCGGATATTTTGGTATACCAAATTATTTGAATTAAAGTAAATATTGTGTTATAAATTTAAACGAGATTTTTGATATTTCTTTTTTTGTTTTCTTTTTTAAGTTTTCTTCCTTAAATCACTGCCAAAAAAAATCGTAAAAAATGAAATGGGCATAACGAAAATTTATTTTGATCCTATGGAACGACTTTATTAAAACAGTTTTTCATTGTGTTTTATTAATTTCGCTTTTCCTTCATATCACATTAGCTTTTATCAGTTTCGAAATTGTTTCGACAACATCTATCAATGATCTTATAACAAAGTGGTCTAATGAATATATCGATAAGAAAAGGTATTTATTTAACGTAAATGAATCACCATTGGATTAAATTTGAATTTAGTTTCCGCCAAAAGTTTTCAAGTTGAAAGTTTTTAGCGTGAAACTTTAATCACGATTTTCATAACAAAAAAGTTGATATCACTATACGCAAATTGCTATACGTAATTTAGTTACCTAGTTGAAATTTTTAAAACATGTTGAAAAATTTTAATCCATCATCAGTGTTTTTTTTTTCGTACACTTGATCAACACAAAAAAAACTTCTTGAAATTCTTTGTAATCATGACTTGCCCATGTCTTGAAATTATTTTCGTATGATATCACACTTCCAGCAGTGATTCGGCTGTATCCACTCTCATTTAGTTTACGTTGATTCCTGATAGTGAAGCAAGCTAACTTGCTACCTCCTAAATGGCAGTCTAGATGACTCCAGGCTGGCGCGTTCACTGAATATCCGAGAATAAATCAAGAAAATTCCCAGAATTCCTCCAGATAATCCAAGCGGACGTTGGAATGGGTATTCGAAAAGAGGCTCCTATTTGGATCCGGTGACCAATTAGTAGCGATAGCAACGACGACTTACCTGCCGATTCAACTTTATGTGTCGAAGTCTACATAGTTGTGGATGCAATTCAACAGATGATGTCATTTTCAGTAGCAACTGTTGCGGCGAAGCGATTTCCATCCCCGGATTCAACCAGGAATCATCCGAACAACAACCACAAATGAAGTGTTTATTATTTCGATAGTTGGTTAACTGATGGCTAATAACTGATAGTAATGACTCGTCGTTTTGGTTGGTTGGATTTGGAGGACGATGTATAATATGTTTTCCAAGTTTCGCTTTTTATCTGTATTACCTTTCGCTTCACAGATGTCTGTTGAATGGGGAGAGACCGAGGAGATGATGGTTTAGTTTCCAATGCTGTGCAAATGCCGCAAATGTAAATAGTTGCGTCATCTCAGGCAAACGTCTTACAGTCTGCTGGTCTGGCCCGACGCTCTGCTACGCTGATGTAGCTGTCGTACATGAATCGCACTTTCTTCTAACGAATGCGACTTTTCGGAGACGTCTATTACATCATCAGCATCGGTAGTTGCTATCGGAGTTTGAAGCGTCCTCTACTCAGTTAGCCCCCAATCGAAATCCACTTGAAGCCGGCGAACTTTGCAAAGAAGTTGCGGGAATCAATATTGGCGAAACGTTGCTTAAACCACCGTAATTGTTTTGTACGACCACCTTACTAGTAGTTGAGGTGATTAGGTCAAAAAAAAAAATTAGCCCAAAAAATTTCGCCTTTTCCCAGCGACAGGTTGCCGTGTCGCATATTCCGACTGAAGGGTGCTCCCGATTTTTATTAGGTATTATTATTAGTTTTCCTTTGTGAAAAATGTGGGCAATTTATTTGTTTATCTGTGCAATAATTTTAAGAATGGTGTAATTCGAAATGTCACGTCCCCTAGCAGTTGTTTCAATTTTGATAACAGAATTTTTTTTACGACATATTGTTTTTTTTTCTTTCTAAACAATAATAAAGAATTTATTTTCAAATCAATCTTTCTAATGATATTTGAAATTTGTTTAATTTTAGATGGCCGAGGAGGTAAAAATTCTCACGTCATGGATGAACCAAAGTTGATATCATCAACAATGGATAAAGTTCAAAGCTATCGGTCTAGCCATGCTGTAAATAATGTTCATCGATTAGTTAATCGGCATAATTCGATAGAATCGAGTAATTATCGCCATCACGGAGGCACTGAGAATAATACAAATAATTTTACTGCACCATCAACCACTAGTTCAACGAACTGTTCAATATCGAACGAGACTAATTTTCAGACTGCGATCACTAATAGTAACTGTAATAGTAATATAAATAATAATAATAGTAGTAATAATAATAATAACGATGTAATAAACAATCAATACAACAACACATCAAAACCATCTTCCGATGATCTTAAGTACCTGCATAAAAAGTTCAAGCGAATCGCCAGTGCCACATATGACAAAGTCGTCATATCACAACCACATCAAAATCAAACGCAAAATCAACCGCCCGCACCATTGTCGTCATCGTCGTCTTCGTCGTCATTGTCTTCACTACCAACTAATCGAGAATCTCAGAATTTCGCAAATCATAACAGCAGTGATGTGAGGAGATATGAACATTCGTCTATAGCTAATTATAGCACTATTAAGGATTGCAGTCGACAGCAACATCAGGACGTTCAAATTTCGATCATTTTGAATGGGGATTCTGTTGCTGCCCGTCTGTCGCCACCGAGTGATGAGGGATCGACCCTGGCTGTGGAGGAGAACAGCTGTAATTCGAGTGTTGATGCACTCAAGATTATCGCAAATAATTATAGCAGTAATTCTCAAAATGCCAAACAGAGGAAATTCCAGGACGATGGTGGTTTGCCGCTGCAGACGCGTGATTCTCGTTCCATTTCGCCAACGAATAAAGTTTCAACATTGAATAGCAGAAACAACAACAACAATAGTAATAATACTAGTTCCGATAGCAACAATTTTCAAATTCGTGTCGTATCCCCAGCAGCTCTAAATAATCACATTATTTCGGGGACAGTGGGCGGCGTGCCTGTACCAAATTTCCCTCAAAGACAATCTCATTTGTCCACGCAGGCCGCACAACAACAACAACAGCAGCAGCAACAACAACGACATCATCAGCAGCGTGAATTGGACCAAAGTTTTAATGGACGCTACGTTTGTCCTTACTGTAATTTAAATTGTACAAAACCTTCGGTTTTACAGAAACATATCCGAGCGCACACCAACGAAAGACCATATCCGTGTGAAACGTGCGGTTTTGCATTTAAAACTAAGAGTAACTACTATAAACATTGCAGGTAAAAAATTACTACAACACAGTGTGAACCGATTATAACGAGGAAATATTTTCTCAGTACGTTAAAATTGGTTTCGATTGTATAGTCGATTGTATAGAATTACGATTATTCGGTAAAAGACAATTTTTCTGTTACAGATCGAGAGCCCATGCTTTGAGGGTGAAGGGAGGAGAGCCTCAACCAGATGATGATGGCTCAATGGGATCAGATCAGGAGCAGGATCCCGAATTGAGTAATAGCAGTTCAGATGTGGTAAAATTCTTATAATAATATTTAATTGTTTAAAAAAGACGCGCTAAAAATGTTTTTTTTTTCGTTTAGATAAGTCGAACGGCATCTCCGATGGACGAAAGGACTTCACCCGCAATCCAGCAATCGGCTTTCGCCCACCATCAACAATTGCCGAAATTTTCAAATGATAAGCCATATAAACCAAAATTTCATAGTGCCGCATTCTATGCGAAGGAGGAATTGGCACAAAGATTCAACGCTGGCCAACACAACAATCATCAAGGCCAAAATTATTATCAGCAACAACCTGTGGGAGTGCAGCATTACGATCAGCAACAGGAACAATTGATGAATTATCAACAATTAGCAACAAGACCACGGCTAGATATTTCACACCACAATTTTCAGCAACAAATGCCATCGGCCGGGTTCTCGGAATCGGCCGGGTTCTCGGAATCGGCGATTTCGAATAGAGAGCCATCCTCCGCACCATCTTTTGTAGCCGCATCGAGTGGGGCAGCACCCCATCCATTGGTAACCCTATTAATTATGTCTTTTAATTGTTAGATAATCTAAAATGTTGGTGTTTTTCAGAATGTTGAATTCCTTCAGGAACACATTTCCAAGATAATTTCACAGAACGAGGCGATTGTTGAGAACAAGGAGCTTCTATTACAGAAAAAGTACCCGAAAATGTCGGGGAAATCAAAGAACTCTTCGTTAGTCACATCAAGTGAGAGTTCAAGCTCGAAATTAGCTCTGGCGCTTGCCAACAAACAGCAGCAGCAGCAACAACAACAGATCCACTTGCTGCATCGTGAAGACAGTACTGGTAGCAAAAACAGCAATAGCAGCAATTCCAGTCCAATGATCGGAAGCAATGCCAGTTCCCTTGTTTTAGCAGTTAACAAATTGAGTGTTCCGTCGCCATCCAACTATCAACAACAGGGAGAATTGTCGTTACCGGTGGCGCAGCCACTGAATTTAACCAAGATGAATGAGACAGTGGAATATGCTCGAAAGCGGTCATCCAGTGATAGTTTTCTTGTTCCGCTGTCCGAGACTGTTAGCCTAACGCCGACTAAGAGCTTAGCAACACATCCTCAAAATCCAGAGCGATCGATTATCAAGCATCTTCTGCTTAACGCCAGAGGATTAGGGGTTCCAAATGGAGAGGGCGAGGACGCTGTGTACACTTGTCCACTTTGCCAGATGGAATTCCGAACGGCTGAGGATTTGAAACTTCACACTAGCAGCTATTGTCAAGGTGGACCGTCTAGCGCTCCAATTAGTCCAGTCGGATCGCCATCACTCAAATACTTCCGGTCAAAGTCCATCAATGTTAATCTGCCGGAATTCAACAATCCTAACTCTTTGGCAAAACTGGCTCGATCCTCTTTGCTGCTATCTCGAAATCCGCTTCCATTGGCTAAGTTGGCGTGGTCGCAGTTAAAAGTTAAGCCGAGTAATTTAGTCCTTCATCAACTCAACATCAATACGAGTACGCCTAGCTGTAGTTCTTCATCGTCGCAACAGGCAGGAGGAAATGCCAGTGGAAGCTCAACTCAGAGGCTAATTGATGCTCCGCTGCCATCGCCTGGTCCGCTTTTAGGCAAAACCCCGCTAGTCGAGGCCTACAACACAAATGAACGCCGATCGGAAGAGGTGATCATCACCAAAGTACACGAGGAAGGAAGAAACTTTTCTCCAAAGCGCTTGAAATTCGATAATTATCCAAATCAGCAGCAGCAGCAACAACAACAGACACAGCCACAATCGGAGCAAGTGATACAGGCATTTCACATGAACTCTGGCCTATCGACGAATCCTGGTAGCAGCTTCGATATGCAACCCACAAAATCAGAAACTCCGCCGAGTGGAAAGGCGATTTATTCTATGTGTGGAGGTGAGGTGAAAATTTTGGATAAGAAGGAAGAGCGCATGAAGAGATTTATGTCGTCTGGTGGGTGTATTATCCCAATATCTGAATGTCCTGATGCTGAGGTCAGCCCGAAAATGATTCGAACACCTCTTCTGTCTGGGGGTAGTTTTACAGAAATGTCACCAAAGTCATCAGGTCGCGATTCATCAGGTCCGCCCACTACTCCGAAAGTGATGATTGCTGTGACGCCATTAACACCAAGTTTGCCAGCTCCTAATTTATTAAGTGCTGGTCTGCCGCTGGCACCCCACTTTCAGTTTCCTCCGATTAATTCGATAACGGCTTTCAATCCGCTAACACTGCCACCAGTCACGATGGCGATGGGTTCAGTTACTCCGTCGTCGGTTCTACACGGGGACAAGTTGATTCCTTTTGTGCCTGGAATTCCCGGCCCAAATACTCTAGCACAGCCGACATCCACTCAACTCGGACTGCCGCCCCAAAAAGGAGGAATGGAGAACTTGATCTGTCCAAACAGGAAAAAGACCCCGAGTCCGATTGTACCGAGTGTGGAACATGTTCTCCAAAATGTTCCCAACAGTCCGCGACAACAACTTCAGAGGCCTACAATTCGTATCGATGGTAGCACCTCGCCTGTTCCAGTGATCAATTCAGAGTACATGCGGCCGCACCCGAGAAGTCCAAGAAGCTGGGCTCAATCGAATTCGGCAGTGGAGCCACCAGTTAAGCGATCGTTCAACTTCACTCGCATGGCGGACAATTTAAGCCCTAGAAAAATGAATGTCGAGAAGAGTCTAAAGTCGCCGGATCGTGAGGTGAAACATTACAACTTTGAAAATTTAATTTCAAAGGCAGAAATTCCCGTTCGCTTCCATCAACCTCAGCAGCAATCAATGGGTCCACTTCATGTCGATATCACTTCGAGTACAGCGTCTATTACTTTGCCCAGTAGTGAGCCCTCCGAATCGGAAGTGGCTGAGGCGAAAAGCAAAGCCAAGTCGAAGTTCTTGCGACCGACCAGTTTGCCGCTGAAACCGGGAACTTTTACCCCCAAGTGCCATCATGGGATTACGCCAACTGCTAATACACTTCCACTGATTTCTCCGGAAACTCCGCGACCATCGAAGGCCTGCATTCAGTTATACCTTAATGGGCACGCTTACACGTATTTGGGCCTCAAATGCAGCACGAAAATGTTTTACTGCACGGTGAACTGTCCGCAAGCCTCGTATATCGCGAATCTTCACAAGTTGTCTATGTATAGTGTTTGGCAAGTGTGTGCCGAGAATAATCCTCATCCGTTGGGCCTGAAACCGAAGCAAGTGATGTCCCTTTACGATTCGAGGCAGCGAACTCTTACTGTAGCTATTGCGAAGATGAAGTCCACGTGCGAAACTGTCCATTCACAGCCAACCGTGATGACACCATTTGAGAACAATCAGGGCCAATTCTATCATCATCAGGTGAAGTCTATTCAGATGGGCGAACACTCGTCGAAATCGGACGGTGGGCAGAAAAGCGCAGTAGCTTCCAGCGTTCTGGTGGGTGGCTATGAGAGCAACGAAAACTACACCTACATCAGGGGCCGAGGACGAGGTCGTTATGTCTGTTCGGAATGCGGAATTCGATGCAAGAAACCGTCTATGCTGAAGAAACACATTCGAACGCATACAGATGTGAGGCCATACACGTGTAAACATTGCTCCTTCAGGTAGTTAGTTATTTTCAAAATAAATTTGAACAGCAATTGGTAACTTTTGTAAATTTTCAGTTTCAAAACCAAGGGCAATCTAACCAAACATATGCAGTCGAAAACACATTACAAGAAGTGTCTTGAATTGGGCATAAATCCAGGTCCAATGCCATCGGACAGTGAATTTAGCGAGAATGATTGCGACATGGATCAACAGTCGATAACTTCCGGTGGTGGCAGAACATCGTCTGCACCGGGAGAATCCGATTCGGATGAGTTTAGTGATGGTGGAGATGCAGAGACTGAAAGCAGTGGTGAGTTTAAAACGTCAAAATATTTGCACAAGTAGAAAATTGCTGATTTTTATTTCAGATACGGATGAGTCGAAATCCCGTCTCCCTGAACACGAAGCAGCCCGCTGCCTTCTCTCTTTGTCGATGACGCCGCCGAGCAACAGTGTCTCACCGCACATGTTCCACACATCGTCATCGAGGGTCCCAAATTCACAGTATCCACAATTGGCAGAAACTTTTGTATCAGCGCAGAACAATCAACGGCCGCAGTTGGACGACTCAATGTGTCTATCGCAACCGTTGTCATCGCGTCGTGTGGTCTCCTTCACGTCCCCGAAACCACCATTCGACTATCAGAAACAGGAGCAGTACTACTCCAATCCGATCATACCGAAGGGACGTGAGGAGAAGCTCGACGAGACAAGTATGAAGCCGATCGACCTGACTAAACCTCGCCAAATGAATCATCCGCTGCCACCCCCTACAGCGATTCTGGCATCGACTTCTAAGAACGCCTATGTTGGCGAAATGATCACCAGTGAATCTGGACTACTCAAGTCGTTGGTTTCTATCACTGATAAGATTCGAACGTCAGTGCCTTCGTTCGTGCAACCGACGAGTAAATTCAACGACAACGTCCTCTTGCAAGCATATCTAACAGAACAAGCGTTGCAGTATACGAAGATTAAGCAGAGTCAAATGAGCAGAAACTTTCTCGTACCAAGCACTATAACTGCCACTTCAATGTCTGCCGTTACGTACGCAACTTTTAGCAGAGGAGCCGACGAAGGTCAATTTGATGCACCACCACCTGTGCAATCCACTCCACCGACTGTTTGTGAAACATTTTCTACAATGGCAACTGCAACAGTTTGCAGTGCTTCGGTTAGTGTATCAACAGTAGTCGATCAGATTCCCACAATAGTTGTGGCGCAAAGTGACGATGTCCCAGTGGACGAGAGTGACCAACCTCTCAGCAGTCAACAACCGGAAGACGCTGAGCCGGTGCAGATTCTACAGCAAGATTCTAGGAGTAAGTCTCCAGGTCTCGCGCCCAAGGATGTAGCAAAGGAAGCTTCCGATGCGGGGAAGGGGAAACCGCCACCCACCGTAGCTGCGAAAAGTGTCGCTTCTGAGTATTTGAAGATGACTTCAGCCGAATATTTGAAGTCTCGCACCAGTAAAACTGATGAAAGTGAGGAGAGCGGCTCAGATCAAGAAGTTAGTGCAAGTGAGAGCAATTCCAGCATTAAACCGCCGCCATCAGATTTCACGGGAATTTTAGCCCGCACAGTAATTGTCGGCGAGGATGGATTTAAGAGCACCTCCTCGAGCGGCGAGGTGCAACCAATGTTTCCACGCGTTCCTCTCTCCTCAGAAGATGGACGACCGGTGTGTACGATCTGCTCGAAAACCTTCCAGAAGCAACATCAGATGGTTCTACACATGAATATCCACTATATGGAGCGCAAATTCAAGTGTGAGCCATGTGCAGTTAGTTTTCGTACGCAGGGCCACCTGCAGAAACACGAACGGTCCGAAGCCCACAAAAACAAGGTGATGATGACTTCGACATTTGGCGTGCCGACCACATCCAATCCACGCCCTTTCGAATGTTCCGACTGTAAAGTTGCCTTCCGCATCCACGGCCATTTGGCCAAGCATTTACGTTCCAAAACCCATGTACAAAAACTGGAGTGCCTACAAAAGCTGCCATTCGGCACTTACGCTGAAATCGAGCGAGCTGGCATTAGTTTAACGGAAATCGACACGACTGACTGTGATAACTCGCTGGCTAGTCTCAAGGTTCTCGCCCAGAAGCTGATCGAGAAGGATCCCAGCAAATTGGGCACTTACACGAATCCCTCTTGCATCGATGCTAATTCCAGTGGCGCGGTTTCACATGAAAGCGGCAGCGAAGATAGTCCGGAAGCGCAGCAGTCAGAAGACGCTTCTCCGGGCTCTTCCGAACAGTCTCAGTCAATTGGTTCGGTTGGAGGCGTTAGCAACAATGGCAGCAACAGCACACCAACGTCGAGTTCGGGTGTTAAGAGGAAATTCGATTCGTTTAGCAGCACCGATTCAACGTCCAATGTCGTCAATTCACAAGAATTGGGGCCAGAGAAACGGCCCAAAACCACTAGTGAGACTTAGTGCCAAATTTTTTCTACAAACATTTTAGTTTTGTAAGACGTCGTAAACATGATTAATAGAGACTCCTAGATTTAAGTTCGCTAATTTGTTTACTATACATAATTTAAGTTTTTCATATTTCTGATAAAACGGTGATATAATTTAGATGATTTAGGGGCTTGATTTGATTGAAATTAAGTTTAAGTAAATTCTTCGCGTTTAAGAAAATTATACCCACAGGATTTATGAAAGAACGAAAAGATGCTATTTGTTAAGCAGTTGCCATTTTTGTCCAGTAGCGATCGTGTATAAAAATTGCAACAATATTCCGAATGTTAATATTCAGCAAGATTTTCAAATAAAATTCGATTTCGATCATCTCGAAGAAAGTGTTTTCCATTTCGAAACCTTAAAGTTGAGCTCAAGATTAGATCTAGTCATGAATGCCTCAATCACTGCTAAATCTATGGTTTCAAAAGGAAAATGAATTCGCCCGCATGGACTAAAATTGAAAAAGCACGCATGTCGCAAGCATATGCATATAGTTTTCTAGAGTTAAATGAAATGGTCAAAATAATCACTTTTTACTTGATTCATTGTATCAAAAAATGATGATCTTTGACCTTCTTTGATGCAGAATTGAACATGTACGCTTTGTCATAACTTTATATTTCGCTAATATAAAATTTGCTGCCTAACAAGCGTGCGATTACTTAGGCTTTTATTTAAGGTTTTAAAGTGTAACAAGAGATTATTGTTTATATTTTAGTTTTGTGACACTCTTGGCTAAGCGAATTGTTTGAAAATTAAGAAATAAGTTGCCTTTTTATAGTAAAAAATATATAATCAAACAATTATTTTATCAGTTAATATGAGTTCTTTGATGTAATGGCATTAAGTTTTTTTTTGTTTGTTCTAAGTGCAGAGTGATGAGAATCGTTAATAATGTTTTGTTTTTAAGTTTTTATTTTTAGAATTAAATTTGTGCAATTGATTGCTGATTAAATAGAAACGCAATTTTATTTTTTTTACTCTTCCTAACCTTAAATTCCTTTTTGTATATGCTTTTGATGGGGGACGGTTGGTGACAGTAAACAGGCTGCTGCCGTCTGCAGATTCCATTGCCAACATTTTCTTTTATCTAAAAGAAACGTTTAATCCCATAAAACTATTGTGCTGAAAATTTTTGGTAAAAGTAATTTTTTGGTAATTTTAGGTTTCGATTAAACATAAACAGCGATTTTTTTTTCATGGCCATGCATTAAAATGACATTTGCAGATATATTTTTCCCCAGCATTTTTGCATAAGATATCAAAAACATTCTAACAAATCCTGTCTACACGAGGCATGTTAATGGCAGTCCATGAAAAAAATCGTAATGTTTGTCTAATCGAGGCGAGGTTTAAAATTAAAAGAAACAGAACTGGCAGATTGAAATTGTATTAGGATTAGAGAAACCAAGAAATTAAAAAGAAAATATTTTTCTCAATTTTTGAATTCGAACTGTATCTGGAATTTGCAGAAAAAGCAAATCTAAAAAAGATTCACAGTTTTGCAATCAATTAAAATTTTGTGGGTTTCACTTTGTAGTTTTTCTATTCTATACATCGAAATTTCCAAATGTTCTATACATCTAAAAAATGTATATGGGAAATGGGAATGGATATTTTTAATATTTTTTTACAATTTGCATATATTCAGGCGTTTTCAATACAGTCAGCGTTTTAAAATTGCCCACTTTCGTTGTAAGATTTGAATAAGTAACAACTATTTGATTTCTTTTGTTGACTTTTCCGTCAAAAAATGCTAAGATTAAATGAAAATAAATCAAAATTTGTCGTTTTATAAAATATCACCTCGTTTTACTTTTCTATAATTTCTTTTCGATTTTAGTTTGTTTCCAAACAAAGATTATGAGTATTTTGAAAGAATTCTAAAAATTAATATAATTTTAACTGATACAACTTACCAATTTCAATAAAAAAAAAAGATTATTAACATTTCAATGGATATAATATCAACCTATACATATTCAAAATATTATATATTTATTGCTAACCATAATATAATTCTTAATAAAAAATATATATTTACACAATGATTAAACGAAATTGAAGTTTATAGTAGCGAAAAAAGATGGAATTGTGTACTAAAAGAAACAGAAACCAGGTTTATCAGAATAAACAAATTGCGTATATTTTAGAAGACTTTGTATAATAAATTAAATAAAAACGCATTAAAAAAAACTTTAAAAATCTAATAAAAGTGAATTAAAAACACATAATAAATTCAATTGGAATTTTAAAAACACCGTGTATGTATTTTTATAAACATTTTTAAGTGGTATAACAAAAAGGAAATAAGTTAAACAAACTAATTGAAACAATTTAATCGAAAATAATAAAAATCAGATAAAAGTATTATTAAAAATATGTACGTTTAATTAACTTACTAAATTAAACAAATTAAAAGAATAAAAAAAAGAAAAAAATAATTGTTATCATATCTGCTATTCAGATCTATAAAACTAAAAGAGAATATTTAAATATTTTTAATCAATCACTTATATTCACATGATTTTCTTTATAAGAAAATGAACTTTTATTTATATGATGATTACAAAAGAAACGTAACCGAAATTAGATCGATATCACTAAATGACACTTTTTACATTTCGGATGAAATATTTTTGATGTTCTTTAGATAAAAGATCAATTACGTTGAAATTGTCTGATTTCAGTATTGTAATTATCTGTTTTATATTTAAAACCAAGAAATTGGTGAAGGTATTTATTCCGGAGAATTGATTTACAAAATTTAAAAAAAAAAATAAACTCAATGAAAAATTTACAAAAATTTAAATCTATATACTTTTATAATATATATATATATATATATATTATTATTAAAAATATTCGATAAATGTATATACATATATATGTAATGTATATATCTTTTGTTTTTATAAACGTAAACTCAAATATTATAATGATTGAGTGTCAAAATTGAATTCAAACAGAATTCATTTAAAAAGTATAGAATTCAATAAAATTACCACTGTACCTACATTAATGACAAAAAAAGAAACTAAAGGAGAAACTATTAAAAGAAATAATGAATAAATAATAAAATAAATTGATGGTTTTTTTGCTTCTGTGATTTTTTTCAAAAACTGTTACGGGTGGTACTTGTTGATTAGAAAAAAAAATCAAACTGCAGGGATTTTGAGAAGCAGTAGTTAGTCCCAAATTATTGCCAAATATTCTTATGATTGGAAGTCATGCAATCGAATTGCGCAACTTTTGTTGCTAGCGTATACTGACGTACAATGATGATTCCTTTTAATGAATTATTTTCGATAGTTGCGTGCATTTGATAATAGAGGATTAATAAATGCCTGCGTGCTATATCTATTGACCCTTGACTGATCTTGAAATTATTGGCAACTTTATATGAAATCACTCGTTGACTTTATAATGTTTAAATTTGTACGATTCCGTAATTCAGTTGTGAGTAATTTAAAATTTAATTTTTCATTGAAAAGACCCGTTCTTCTATTAGAGTCAGAAAGAAGATGTGATCGGGGGTGGACAAGTATTTCGCAAATGGTTTTTCATTATATTTTTGTAAAGAAAAGCGCCGATTCGATATTGTAGTGAGGAACCGATATTGTAGTCTCTAAAAAAATGAAATCAAATTAGATTGAAACAGAAATTGAAACTGAAATGAAAGTAAAATATTGTGGCATCTGCCCGCGTTTGATGATGGATTTTGCAGCAAATTGACGAGCAAACATCTCCGCATAATTGCAAAGTCATTAATTAACTGAAATTGTGTACTTGTTCTTGGAAAAGAACAAAATGAAAAAAAAAATCTCGTAATTGAACTTGACATTGAGGATTACTCCCGAGCCGAGGCGAGAGTCTAGAATACAAAACTAACGGCAAGAACAAAAATTTATTAGTCGAGGGGTGGAAATTTTTTATGACAAGCTCTTTGGAATATGAAAAGTCATATGGAAGTCATTAATAAAGTGAAAAAAAATTGAATTTCACTCATATATGAACATTAGATATGAACATCTGGACATTTAATTATGTCCAATTTAAAAATAGCCCTAATATGAAAGTAACCATAGACAATTTCGTTTTTGCGCTGCTTTGTTTCATGAGCTCCAGTGGAAAATCTGCTTTATTTGAATGAATTAAGAAAAATCGATAATAAGTGTTTAATTTGAAAACTTCATGTAGTCTATTTTCAGTTCAGACGTGCATGTTTAGAATTTGTTTGCTGCCCCTAAAAGTTTTTGATCCCGTTGTTGTCTACGTCATCGGCGCTAAAAATCACTGGCTGAAATTTCGCCGCCCTACATGAATTCGGTATTTTTTTTTGAAAAGCCAAAATCAAATGATTATCTTGCCAAATCCAAACGAATAAAAAGTTATTGAACAAACCAGAGCGACCTATAAATAAATACGAAGAATTCCAATCGAAAATGCCGAAGAAAATTAATGAACTTAAATACACCCGGCCACAACTTTTTGATTGTCCCGTCTAGAGTATAGTCCCGCCGGCTACTTTCCGCTTAACATTTATTGCCCAATAACAGGACGAGGATAAGTATTCAAGTTGATGGAATTCTAAAGTATCAAAATATTAAAATTCCACAGTATCTGAATATAAACAGCACTCAATCACTTCATATTAAAAAATATCATTTTCTTACCAATGCTACTTTTTTTTATTGTTGTTGTTGTTTTTGGAAAATCGAGGAACTTGGGTCTCGGCCTTGAACTGCTTGTTTGTGCCTACGATCCGTTGGGATAATAGAAAAATTCCTGAGATACTCGTATACGTAAAAAAAATTGTAAGTGCATAGAATGTCTCAGAAAAAATACAACGCTTATTTATTTATCCTCAAAAACCATTAGTGATTGGCTTATTTTAAAAAACTAATAGACGATAAAGACTTGACAAAAATTTTTAGGTATGAAACCTAGCGAAAAAAAGTTTACCAAAAAATATTCATCACGGATACTTCGGAGTAAGATAAGGAAAATTTAAAGCACGTTGCAATTAAATATGAAAGAATTTCTCAGATAACACTGGTATGATGATAACGTTTTAAAGGATTGTTTTGTAGGATATTTAGAAAAAAAATTCTGTTGGCACACTGAATTTAAAGTAATATATGTCGAACAATTTCCGAATGAAATTAGACTTGTATATTTTTAGAGAAATTTTATTGCTGCACGAGTTTTCGCTAGTCCTGGCAATTCTTTCCGATATAAGCCATTCGGTTACTAAAACTTTTGAAATATTACAAGAAAAAAATTTCTTTTGAGTAGCCTTTGAGTAGGAAAATATCTTTTGAGTAACCAAAAAAATCGTGTCCCGACGAGAAACCCAATATTTTATTTTATTTAATCAACACGGAACGGATTTTTTTATTCCAACACAAATGATTTTTGTTGAATATTTTTTTAAAATTACTATTAAGTATTTATTAGAAATAATTTAAAAAGTCGCGTATAACAAGCAGTCAATACCGAAAGAGAAATTTAGTCGTCTAAGTAAAACGATTAAATTCATTGATCACAAAAACTTCATTTATAGTTAGTTAGTGATATGCGGAATAAAAGTACATTGCAGCATAACGATAAACTCTTTATTTAAAAAAACAGGTATCTTGATAGCGCGCATATCTAATAGATCAGTGGTTCTTAACCTGGGTTCGATCGAACCCCAGGGGTTCGGGGTTCAGCGGAGATCAAAACACATACTTTTTGTTTTTATTTGAAAATCATGTTATTTGTTCTTTAATGGTTTTGTTCATTTTGTGCACCTATGTATAAATATATACCCATGTTTTGAATTTGAAAAAAATAATATTTTATTTTTCCAATTAAGAAGGGTTCGGTGAACGCGCATATGAAACTGGTGGGGGTCAGTACCTCCAACAAGGTTAAGAACCACTGTAATAGATACTAATGAAAGTGGGAAATAGGCGAGACGCTCAAGATTTCGACGAGGAAGATTGATCTGCAATCGCTGCAATCGGAAACTACAAATGTCCGGATTACGCGAATTTTAAAAGTTCTGAGAATCTCTCACGATCGCCACTAGCTAATATAGATCACTATGAAGCACGAGAGGCAGGGTGATCACTTCTATCACATTTGAATGTAGTTCTATTCTATGCTTGGTTGGCGGCAACTTCTGTTTTGAGTTAAGATTGGATTCAGCCGTCTTAAAGATTTTCAAATTAGTTCAGTTGCTCACGGGGCATTCTCTAGAACAGACGTATTTTTTACAACGTTACCGATAAGGAAAATCCACTTGCTAAATTGGGGAGATCGAGTCTATCGCTAAAGTTCATATTCGAGTAGTAGATTCTTGATGATATGTGTTTTATTTTGAATTCAATTGGATTTAGTACCGTTTAATTGAGTGACTGGGAAGATAGGTCGAGATTGCCATATCAGACACTGACTGATTGGATGTTCGATCTTTTGCTGTGAAGCAATTAGCAATTGTTTGAAATTGATCGTGTCAGATGAAATTTTATTCTGATTTATAAAGTTAACAATAAAATTGTTAATCTGTGAAGTGATTTTTATTTTATATAGAAAAGTGATATTTATCTGCTGAAGTGCTGCTCGTCATTATGACAGCCGAAACATTAAAACCCTTCATTTCTTTGCCAACGGGAGCTTCTTATAAGAAAACATCTAGGAATGGATGCATCGTTAAGATCGCCGTTTCATTATTTCTGATAGTTTTCTGCGCAACGCTACTTGGCTTCACGGTAAGATAATCGGATGATTTTTTGTTTCAATTTTGTATTTTGTAACTATAAATTCCATTCGATCCCTTATTCATAGCAAACTGCTAATTAATAACAAATACACGGCCAAATGCAACTCAGATCACTTCCATGGTGATTTTAATAATAAATAGCATATTTGCAATTGGAAATTACAATTTTTAGAAACCGGTTATTAACGTGAAAGGCAGAAATTCAACGAGTTTTATTTTTCACACAGAAAAGAAATAAGAATTTGTTTTTATCAGCTGGTGACGATTTTGAATATCACGAAAGCCAGGCTAAAGATCAATCTTTGAATGCCTTTAACAAAAAATACTGATAAATCATTACAAGCTTCAAATTGCTGACCAAAATAAATATTGAAATGATTGGAATTTGAAAACTAAAAGGTTGTTGTACCAAAAATGTTGATCATTGATGAAATATTTAAAAGCATTATAATGTGCGTAGAATGCAAATGACCGTAGTCAGTTTCAAAAGCTGTGAAAATGTTTTTACCTTTCTAACATATAAAAAAAATATTAAAATCACTTCAAAACCCGAAATCATAGCGGAGCTCCGCACGTCCAGAGGCATATGCCCATCCACTCATTTTGATGAATCCGCAACATGTCTTAATGTGTGTGTGTGTGTGTGTACGTGGATACGTAACGAAATATGTAAGATCGACTTCCGCCAGTAAACCTTAATCGATTTCGACGCGGTTTTTTGTATTCGGTAGCTGTTATCATCCCATAGGAAAAACGAACCGTTTTCGAAACAATCGCAAAAATCTTTTCCATTCGTGTGGGAGAGGGGGAAGGGGGTGATTAAATGTTTCCCATTTTCGAAAGAGGTTTATCTTTTGATAACAACCCTATTCCATGCCAAATTTCAACTCTCTACGTCAATTAGGTCTTTTTGTAAAAAAATATCAACATTATAGCCAATTATATTCATCATTTGAAGTATGATTGTATGTAAGAAAGGCATCATCTAACCATTTGGTGGATTAAACTGTTTTTTTTTTCTTAAGTTTCCTTTTCAAGAGTGAATTATTTTTCAACAATTTTTGAATTGATGGTCGTTGCTGTGATATGATGATAATGTATTTTTCACTTGCACACGATGCATATTGTTATTACTATGTACTAGACTATGATAAATTACACTGTTCGAATCGCTGTATCGATTTTCGTTGTGTCCTTTATTAATTCAGTAGGCGGTGATTGTAAACTTTGTACAAGGTGAGAATCATCAATTTGAATTCATCAATAAAATCTGTTATCAAATATTGATTTATAATCAAATTAAATATTTATATATCCTGTCAACAATGACCAAACACAAAAAAATGTTTTCTATCGTAATGCTCACACAAGTAATAAACAAGTTAACTTCCGAATGCACAAAGATCTGTAGTTGCTATGTTGCATAATTTGTCATTATTGGAGTTCCGGATTTTTGCAAATGTTTTTGCCATAGCCGTCGATATAGTGAATCTCCTTTGGATATACACTTGCAGCAACATTGACTTGTTTCAGATAAACATAGTATGTGCAATTGATTAATGCAATTATATTGACCAATATTCAAGCTGTATAAAAACGTTACCAATATGAAGCAATTCATTTTTCGTTGCAAAAATGTGTCCAATTATGGAATATTGCACAAATTAAAGACTGGCAAACGTTTAATATAGCTAGAATTTATGCCTGTAGGCACTGGCTATGGCATTGGCCGATGTTATAAACACGTCATAATTTAATATTTTTAAACCCCAACCAATCAATTTTAATTCTGACAATTCTATCATAAAATTGATATTATTTCAATTAACACTTCAATTTTATGCGAAACTGTGTAATTTGATATTTTACTATCCATAATTTTTTTCTTCAAAGTTTCTAACGAGCTTAAGTCCCCTCCATACAATTTCCCAGTAATTATCCAACGACAAAGAAAATTAAAATTACTGAAATTAAAATCTACCAAATTAGAATTTATTCCATTCTTGGAAAATTAATTGCGGTTGCTTTTATTCTTATTAATACGCATTTACCGCTTTTGATATTTTCCATGTAGGTGCTGTTATTTCTAAATAAGGAAATATTATACTTTAAATCGCTCCAGGCGTTGAGAAAATAAAGTTTAAATTACAAATGAACTACACTGGCTTTTAGTTTCTGTTTCACGAGCTGGTAAGTTTTTTAGTTGCGGTCTGTCGAATTTCTTTGGTAGGTAAATACTGGTAAAACAGTTTAGTAGGCGAAATGTTAGTGAGAAGGAAACAACAAATTATGATTGGCAAAATATTGATTTTAAATCGTCTAAGAGAGGGCGAGTCTACCTTCTGCATTCTCAAATCTACCCTTTTGTAATATTTTAAATGTAACCGAAATCTTGCAACATTATTTTTTGGCTACCATAATATGTGAAAATTTTTCCTTTATTTTAGTCCATAAGTGCCAAGTGTCCACAAGCCGCCGAATGTAAATAATATAGCTATCACTTTTTGTGGTTTCTATGTTTTTAAGGAAATTCTAGATTTTTTATGTGAAATTATATAAAAAAGAAAAAAAAAATACTTTGCCAAAATAAAGCCGACTAGAGACCAATTTTCAAAAAAAAAATTCCTTAATTTTGGAATATTTTCCGCATTTATATTTCGCTCTTGTAAATTGTTTTAACTTATTATTTGATTGATTTTTTTTAAATTGATGTCATCTTATGTAAGACAATGGGCAATTGACTTACATTTTGATTTAGGGTTATTTTTGCAACATTTAGTTCCAATTTACATTCGTTGAGAGAAACTAAACTCGTATATCATATGATGCTTTCGCCTTTGATATTGCTCTGTATTTCTGGGAGAAATATATGGTAATCGACTAAAATTAATTTATTGCCCTAACCAGAAATGATAACTTTGCTATATTGAAGAAAGATAAAGACAAACCACACTTGTAGATTTCCTGAATTTATTTAAAAGTTACACACGAAGATGATTTGTGAACAAAATGTCGCTCTTGTTAGTAACAAATTAAAAGTTTTAACAATCTTACCGCAATTTGTCCTAACGGTTTGGTCGACAGTCATTTCCTTTACCATTGAAAATGTTGTGAATAACTTATGAATAATTTTATCTAAACACTCAAATTAACTCGATTAGTCTCGCGTTTAATGCTCGAATGAATATATCGAATGAATATATTTGAAACTAATTTTAATAATTTTTCTCACAGATATGGAATTCAATTCGGACATGTAAAATAGAAAATGAAGTAAAAGAACTTAATAAAATAATCGAGAGTATGAATAAACGACTAGGACTCGATCTCCTCGATGGTCTCGATGAGTTTGAAAATGAGGTTAGTATTGCATTTTTTTTATATATTTTAGATTCAATTACTTTTATTTAACATAAGGCACAGCGACATAGTGTGTATTTTTTTAAATAGATATTCCAGAAAAATGAAATTAAATGAATAAAATAATTTGTCCAAAAGGTCTGGGTTATTTTATTTCCGGAAAAACTTTTACAATCCAATCGGAATCGATTTTCCTTGGAGTTTTTAAATTTAAAGTCTGTAGAGAATGAATTTCAGATTACTTTAAGTCAATAAATTTATAAGTTTGTTCGTACTCTTAAATAGAAAGTGGGCCAAAAACATCAATAAAAATTTGAATAATTATATTTTTTTTAACAAAACGTAAACTTTGAACCTCGCAGTTTCCCCTTTTGATGCTATAAATTCTTTCTTATTTTTAGTAATTGAGATTTAGTGGCGAGTCGATTCATAACTCTGTCGACGGGTGATTTAGGGACATTAGCATAAACGAAGCGATCTATGATGGATGTTTAATAATTGGAAATGTGAGCATGAAACTAGGAAGAATTAGTCCACTGGATTTTGATGCTTTTGACCGCCATCTCCACCCACATGACAATTTTCACGAATCTCCCATTGTAGGTATAGAGAGACCCCAAAATGCTAAATTTGAGTGAATAATTTGGATGTTTTGTTTCGATGTGATAAAAGAACAACATGTCCAAATGATTCATGACGTGAGACGAAGAAATCGTTCCGATGATTAAATTATAGTCTCAATTTCCAGAAAGAATTTCTAGTTGAGCGCATCTCGGCTCCTGCCAGTGTCTATTTTGATCCAAAGCCATCTAGGCAAATTGCTAGGTTCTACGTAATGCTGGTTAATGGCACCCCACCCATTCAAGTGTAGGTGGCGCGTTTTATTTGATTACAAGCGGCACAGAACCAATAAAAAATTTCTTGGTAAATTCGTACGATTACCATTTAAAGTCGTGACAAATTTTTCTTACAATTTTATGGAAATACTCTCCTAAAGTATAATACATCTATGTATTCAAGATGATGAGGCAGTTTGAAGTTTCATTGATATTTAGAAACTACGATTAAGTGTGAGAATTTAGTATATTTACTAATCGTAAGATTTGCGTTAGTTTTAGCGAAAAACGTCAGAATTTCCCACTTTTCCGCTGTTGTTATATTGCAACTAAGTAACGGCTACTAAGGAGTTTTTTTTAAATGAGACAACTAAAGTCTTGGTATGCCATCATCTTGACAGAATTTTGACCTATCAAGCGACTGACTTGTACAAAGAGCAGATTCTAAGACATGTTGTTGTTGCATGGATTAGATTATATCGGTCTGGAATGGAGAATAGAGATGTTTTTCTTTTCAGAAAGTCTCCTTGATTAAATTAACAGCCATCGACGTCGGGCGGCCGTCTCATTGAATCTAAAAAGGCGCTTCAACATGCGCATATATAAAGATCACGGCTACCGATTGTATGTGGAAATGTCTGGATGGATATAACTGCAATAAAGGGAGTTCTGTGCAGTATTTTGTATTTATAACGATATGATTGAGTCTTCTTTAGCCTGTCTTGCACTCAAATTGTGAATCGGATCGGATATGGCAAAAGGAAATGCTGATAAAGTTGAACAATGCTATCATTTTCCACATTGACATCAACCAATCTAAAAGATGAGATCGTAATCTTTAGACACATCTTTCAAATCACGGGTCGTCTAGATACTCCAGATTATCATCGTATCAGAAAAATGTCATTTATTAAAGTAAATTGCTCATTTGGGTGGGCGGTTGTTGATTTAATATTTCACTTATTTTCTTAAATTTTCGCTTTCATTTTCAATTCTAGAGTTCCGGTTTGTATTTTTTTTAAACGAATTTATTAACCCATAAATTTGTGTGAAAAACAAATCAAGTATATGCTAATGGTTATTTTTTGATTTGAAAACTTACACTCGTCGATAACAGAATACCAACTTTTTAAAAGGTATTATAAAAAAGTCAATCTGTGCTAAAACATCGGTCCATATCGGTCAATGTTTTTACAGTTTTTTTTTTGTTTTGTTTGAATTTATTCCAATTGATCTTTTTTATAAGAATAGCAGCCTTTGATCAAAAAGGTGATTCATGTACATTTAGTACATATTGATTTCCAATAAAAATAATCATACTTCCTTTGGATCTTTGCATCAGTATTGAAACAAGAACAATTTTCGATTTTTCAACAATTTTAGGCTATCAGATAGCGCCAATTTAACGTCTACTGCGCCAAACCATCCAATATTTTGGATTTCTTGGCGATCGGTACTGTAGCACGTTCGCGGTCGACGGTGATGAGGATTATTTATAATTATTTGAATACGTGCCAAAAATAGAAGATGAACGCCTATGGATGGAATATTTTTGTTGGTTAAATGCTTAACGACTGTTGTTTTAAATCTGGGAATTCCTTCTGATATTCTTAAATTTTAAACCTTCCAGCTTCTGTTGCGGTTTCGCTCAGATTTTCACCTCTTATTAATGAAAGCTCCTCAATTCCTGTGAATGATTTAATAGAAAATGCATCAAAACGACATCGCTGTTGGAGTCGTGGGAGTTTCATCTGATCACTAAAAATAGACGAAAATCGCATCGACAAATAAATGAATGGTCTTTAACGAATTGAGGCAAGGTGCCGACGGAAGGCGTCAAAGCGTGTAGATGTTCGAAATGCACTTCCGAAGAATGGATTCTTCTGCTTTTCATTTGTACTGGTTCTGGTGCAAAGTCTAGTCCATGGTGTCTAATTCGGGACTGCGTTTTCTTAAATGTGTGTAGTAAGATGAATATCGATTGTTTACATACAGTTTCACTGTGAGTTGGATGTTTGTTATTTATGATTCGAAATAACTCTTTCCAAATCTAAATTCAAAAAACGACGATCAAAACGTGCTTTGCGATGCGATTTTGGCAATTAAAGCATCCGCTATTCAATTTAGATCAGAGTTGATAGACCCGATTATTTACAAATAGCAAACGTTCTCTTATAAATTCAAATTTTATTCAGTAATAAACAAAATTTCAATTGCCGGTTCTAACAGCAAAAAGAAACTAAATATTTATTAATTCAATGGAATTTTGATGTAATATTATTAACTCTATTACTCTGTTACATTTTTAAGAGAAGTTTGTACAATTTGGATTGAAAATCACGACTAAAATGGTATGAAATGTAGCTAACTGTGCATGGGAATCAATACCAAATTTTGTTATTGAAATTTCACAATTTTTTTTAACAAATGTGTTTGGTATAAAATTCCATGTGAATGTGAATAATATTCGCAAGCTGCTAACGTCATCCATTTAGAAAATAATTCCAAATCGAGTAGTATTGAACGCAGATATCAATCGCGTTGGACGTTCAAACGAGGTACCAAAACAACTTCTAATGCTATCGGGACTGGCATACATCGCGTATATAGCATTCAGCACCGAGACAATTTTAAGGAACCGGGTTTCGGTGCTAGAATCTTCGAGAACCGGGTACCCGGTTCTGGAACCGGTGCTGAAAATGTAAAGAAAAAATAAGAAATTACCAGTAAAAAATTGCAATTGCGACATTAAATTTAAACCTATACCACGGAACAATTACTATTATAGAAAGGAAAGCTCTAACAAAATTTTTTGCGTTGGAAGCGTACATCCGAAAATTACAGTTAAAAAATTCACATTTTGAATGACTGTGGGTGGCATTATAAGAAAACATCATATTTGATTTTTTTTCATCGAGTGTATGACAGCAGAAAGGAGAAGTAACACAGGGACTACATTAGCTTTTATTTCTGGTATACCAGCAAAATTGGTCGCTAAAAAGCCTGTGTGGACCAATCTGGTTTACCAGTTTTTCTGGTAAGACCGCATTGGTATACCATTTTCGTAGACAGCGCTGGTATACCAGGAGTGGAATTCCGTAACTTTACTTTTTCTTCTAACTCGAAACAAACGCTTGAAGCAAGTTATGGAATATCACTCCAGATTTTGACATTTCAATTGATTAAAATGGCGGAAACGAAATTTTCACGGAGCGAAATTATTAAATTGATAAATATTTTTCGCGAAAAAGAATGGTTGTGGAATTCAAAATCAAATAATTATCGAAGAATTGATTTGAAAAAAAGAGCATGGGAAAATATTGCCAAAGAATTGAGTTTAACTGTGGAAAGTGTGAAAAAGAAAATGAAAGGAATTCGTTCGTATATCATATTTAGCTTCGATATCATATTTATCCCGTAATGCTAAAAAGGGATTTACCCAATATTGTCTTCGTTTTTTCAAATTTATCAAAAGTTCTTCTTCCTCCAAACATTTTAAAGCCAATATTTTGGCAATTTTAATTTTCTGTTCGCCGTTTAACGACATGTCAAAATTCAAAATCATACTGAAATGTCATACCTGAATTGGCCCACGCAAAAAAAAACTAGTAGGCTATTATTTTTGGTGAACCAGCTAGTATACCAGAAATAAAACCTAATGTAGTCCCTGTGTAAGACAACAAAACCAATTTCTATAGTGTAGTGCTTACTCTAGTGGAAGTTAATGAGGAAAGGTCTTATTTTCCATTCTATATAATAGTTGTTCCCTGCCTATACATAAAAAACCATTTTAACTTTACAGGAAATTTAATATTTTCTGTGAGCGCATATAAATCTATTATATTGTCGTTGTTTTAAAGAGACTTTGTAAAGAAAATGTAATCGGATGGCTTAATTTTGCATTAATCTTTTAATTTACAGTTATTATTAACAGAAATATGTACTTACAAATATGTATTTCGTATATATTCAGCAGCGAACGAACAGTATTTTGATATTTTAGCATGTGAGAAATTGCTTGCTTTCAGCACCGAAAACCGGGTAATTTTACCCAATTCAAACCCGGTTTTCGGTTCCAGAAAATGGCCGGGATTCCCGGGTACCCGGGTTTCGGGTACCCGGGATTGAATGCTCTAATCGCGTATAACAAAAAAAAAACAATATGAGAATTAAAGCGGCAAGAAATATTCCAGCAACTATCATTTATGGCCACAACTATCGAATGGTTACGGATTCACTCAGGAAGTTAGGTGTAATCTACCGTGGATAAAAGGGGTGGTGGTCAAAACTCCCGAAGTCACTATTTCAAATTTGTGTTTGCAATTTTTGTAAACTGCTTCCTAATCAATAAGTCTATCTTTATAGGGAAGTTGTAGTAGTATCCATTGACCATATACAAGGAATGGAACATTTTCCATTTTCTTGCAATTTTAATTGGCAAAAAAACATCGAATCCTAGTTGCTACTTTCTCCTGTAAACTCTGAATATAAGTGAAAATCTGACATGATGTGATCAAATCTAAATTTAGCGTATTTTTCCCGTCGATTCCGTGGAAAAACGTCACATTTCCAACTGACCTTGGCCTGTGAGATTTTCCTGCGTGAATTCGCAAACATCGTTAATCTTTTTTTCTATTTTAAAATCTTACACACTTCTATTAATTTTTCTTCAATACAGTTTTATTTCAACATATATTTGAATGATTGATGATGTACATAACATAAATTTTGTCGTCAACATTTGCACTAAATGTTTTAGAATTAAAGAGACTACGAATTATTTGTCAACAGGTCAGTAAAATGTATTCGGTCTTATACGTTTAAATTTTTTATTTTCCGGATTTAATTTTCACGTAATTTTAAGAAAAACGTCACATTTCCAACTGGCCTAAGTAGCATTAAAAATTAAGATGCACGACCAGAAACGATTTTTTTAAACTCAACTGAAAGGCCACACATGCTCCGGAATCTTATATTTTTGTATCTTCTGGATAACAATTTCCTTTTCCCACCACTGAGATTATTTTTGGATTCCGTTCAAATTCGTCTCCGAGTTGTTTTAAATGATTTATTTATATTTATGGCCAGGTGATCATAATTCAGTGTGTTTAGTTTTTTTTTTATTTAGTTGTAGACATTTTCATCAATAATCCAGTGATTTATTAAAACTCTTAACATGCTTTTGCAGTTAGATAACTAATAGCTTCGCATTGCTCCAATAATATCATGGGAGATCTTCAATGTTTTTGGCTGTTGGCAGAAAAAAAATTGAAAGTTTCCATAGATTTTAGAATTATGGAAGATTTCAAAAAATTTAAAGAAAGAAAAGTAATTTAGAGAGAAGCTTTTCTTTTCAATTTCGAATAAATTTTCATGTTACCATAGGAGTTTTGGCTCTTTTAATTTTCCGCTATTTCATAGATTTTATCTTCTAGGCATCAAAACTCTTCAAGTGCAGATTATTTTCAGTTTTCTATTCGAAACATACATAATTTTTTTACATTTTTCGTTTATTTATTTTTCTGTTAGAGATCTTTTCGATGTATTTCTCCATAATCATCTCAGATCAAATTTATTGTCGGCCTAACCCTCAAAAGATGAGCGCGTAGAGGTCAAGACGTCGTTTATAAATTTAGAAGAGTTAATTTTAATTGGAATTTTATTGATTTATAGCACTATCTATGTCTGAAATTAATTCGTTATCTACTGTGTTGATGCACAAAAGAGTCAGTAATTAACAATAAAATGTAATTGTTCTATTTGGCGCCTCCTTCCGTTCAATTTTAATTTTATTCTAATTAATAACATTGTGGGTGGCCAGGCCAACACAACTTGGTCGTATCTTTTAAAGAAAGATTTTTTAGATGCACTTAAATGGCTTAATTGTTTCCTGAGTTCTTAGCTCAAGGCTTTAATATCTTTAAACATTATTGGTACACAGTGTTATTTAATTTTGTTAATTTTAGCCTCAGGTAAGTGGAGTTTTTAATCAGTTATTTGTTTGTATTGTTTGAAACAAAGCTACTAAGAGGTGCTAGACTCGGCGATGGGGGAGTGGCTTAGCGGTTTGGGTGTCCTTGAATATCGGGACCTTATTTTTATTTTAAACAATTAAGTCATTTCTTATTACTCCTGACACTGAGCAATTCAATTTCACGTAGTCAAATGCTCATGCTCACGAGTTTTTTTAATTACTCATTTGAAAACGAATAAATCTTATAAGTCCTCATGAGTACCCAATTCCGAACCCTGATTTTTTAAAATTTTGAATTTTCTGTATAAAAAATATTTTAATAAAAAAAATTATAGCTTGTGTATGTTTCATAATATTTTAACATTTTTCTTATTTTTCTTCCTTTCCTAATTTTGTTACTCAAGCGGATTGATTTAAATTGGATAAAATGCGCCTTAATCTATTTTTTATGCCCACTTGAATAGCAAATATAATATATGTATATATATCCAAGTTCTAAAGAAAATTGTGTTTACGAAAAGATCAAAGATTGCTTTGAATTAATTTTTTAAATGTTTTTTTTAATGTTTAATTAACATTTTTCTCTTTTTGGAATATGGGAAATTTATCATCTCAGATAAATGGCTCACCTCAAACTTCCAAAATTCAAGTTTAAGATATCTCAAATCTTTACCCAACATATAAAAATGGTTTTATTGACTTTAATTTGAATTAAGTCTAAAAAGTACTCCAGCTTTTGATGATTTGACCACATGTGGAATTAGTTGAACGTGACGAACTCACAATTACTTTGCTATGTATGATCTTGTAAGAAAAAGTTATATTTGCATAGCTCAATGAAAAACATTGTCGTTTAAGTGATTTAAAACAAAACATTGAATTTAAAAAAAACAATCTGTGGACAAACTAATCACGATAAATATGTTTCTTGCTATAAATATTTGTATGTGTCATTCGAAGAGGTTATTCAAAGACGATCAATTTATTAATTTGTCTTACATAATTTAAACCAGTCTTGGAGTTTTTTACCTGGTAGCTAAAGTTTCTTTTCAATAAACCTCATCAATTATCCTAATGAAACGCAGAACAGCATAAAGGCGGACATTAAAGAAATAAATAATTTCACAAATTTAATATAAACAGAGGAACAAACAAAACAAATCCTTTTATGGTTATAAAACATCTTAAGAGAATTATAACTGTCATAACTCACCCATTTTACATTTCGAGGCATTGAAATTTACTTAATTTCCTTTTAATTTTTTTCTAAATATTTTCTGCGCCAAACGTAAGTAGAAAAAATGATTTCTCGCTTCCTTCTCGATGTGGCAAATAGAGTTTTAAGTGTTTCTCGAATTTGCGTGAATTTCAATCGAAGTACGGAATGTCAGAAAAACTTGGCGCCAATAGACACTTCTTCCGATGTTGATTGTCTTTCTTTCTGGCTGACTTGCTTTTTCAATCCACCAGTACGCCCTCGATTTAATACCACGAAATGGTCCTAAACAGGTTGGGAATCGAGTGTCTCCCAAACTGCTAGGAAAAATCTTTTAAAAGGTTTGTATCTGAAAAGTATCTATCGAAATCAGATACGAGTGGTATTCGTTGTGGTTGAGTTTATGTTTAACGTAGTTTTTTTTAGCCATAAGCATAAATTTCGCACCAAAATCATTCATCACAACGCTGTCAATTGGATTTAAATTTCGTTAATTTACTGGTAGACATGTCTCAAGAAATGAATCATTAAAATTCATTAAATTAAAAAACATCGTTTTCGTATGATTTCAGTATAATCGAAAGGATTTTATCAACAATTTACATGACGAAAACCAAAATGAATTGGATGATTCATTTGAGGACGAAGACGAAGATGAATTCGAAGATGATGAGGATTTGCAATATGATGGCGAAGACGATGGAAGTGGAGATTTGGAGACTTTTGTTGATGAACTCTATGACTATGAGCTGGAGAAGCAACATAGGCAGTTCTTAACACGTAAACGAAAGCAGCGATCGTTAATTTCTGACAGCGGAGTACCAGTAATTGAAGAATCCTATGCTCTTAAACGAAATAAATCTGGAGATTCGTCAGATTACGTAGCGAAGATACTCCTAAGGAAGACAACTTCTACTCCAACTCTAAAATACGATTGGTCTGATAAAGGGTACATTCGAAAATCGAATTTTTCAAATGAAAGTAATTTGAGCAAGTATCCCTTTAATTGCAGTGAACATGGACATGGAAGGAAACACAAGAAATACATGGAAGCCAGAGCTCAACCAGAAAGGCATATTCGCTTACCACCCCCACTAGCACAACATGTCAATCATGAGGTATGACACTAAATTTTACTTTAAATTTTAATAATTTTATATCAATTTCCCACACTCTCATAGTAAATAGGTATGTAAATTCTTATATGTAAATTGGAAATATTTATACAGTCTGTGATGTTTTTATTTACCCAGTTTTCTGTATGCAAATTTGTGTGAATTTATTTGTAGGATAACGTGACACCAAAATTGAAGGATCGTCGTCAGTCGACTTCTGACTTGATTTACTCAAGACGAAGTCGTGTGAAGAATACAAACCAAGACCAACTAAATGTTTTGAATCAGGTCAATAATAATAATAATAATACGATCAATTACAGAAATGAATTAGACCGACTAAGTTCACAATTTACACATACCTCGGTAAATGGAGTAGTAGTAGATCCATATAGGAAAAATTCGCACACAAATGGAAAATTTAATTTGAATATTTTTTGGAAAAAAAACTAAATTGGGCAAAAAATTTGGTATAAGATATGGATTTTTTTTTGGCGTGCGTCTTTTCAATGCGCTTGATTTCCTAGTCACCATTTTATGTTAGGCATGAACTAATTTAGTTAAAATTGAAATATAAATCTAATTAGGTTTTCCGTACAATACTTAAAAAAAAACTTCACGTACCACAAAAAGGTTCTTTCCTATTTCTTACTAATATCTTAGAGTAGAATTAAAATTAAATGTAGATGATAACATCCCAGAAATTTGAAGTGTTTGTCTTTTAAGTTCTGTAGAATCATAATCTAGTAATGTCCTTGAACCGTAGACGAATTTTGGCGAAAAAAATGATCGACATAATTAACGATAAAAACTGTCAACTAAAACTCAATTAACGTCGTGTGGGCGACTGGAAAATGTTGATTAGAGACTATTCAGGAAAATAATCGTTTTAAATATTCATTACAGCATCATGATAGGATGGGATCAAATCAACTACGTCAAGGTCAGGTCGTAATTACCGGAAGCAGACGGCGAGAAATCCGGCCATTGCATAAGAGCATGGAAGGGCGAAGTAAAAATTGAAATCAATATTGAATTTTCTCTAAATAAAATATAAAAAAAATTGTTTTTTTTTCGCACTTTTAATAATTTTTTCTTTGATGGAATTATCTTGGAAATTGATTGAATGCTTTCGTTATACTGGATTTGTTCCCGGACAGCAGCTCGTCAAGGAGGAGGCTCTCGTTTCCGGAACATCGCCGTTCATTATAAGGCCGACACCAGCAGATATACCCCTGGGTACCATGAACATTACGAAGGTGGGTGAATCTGAAATGATTTTTTTTTCCACTTCGATTCGATTTTTTGCGATTCAGACGAAGGACGATTAGTTCTTCGCTGAATGCTTTTGCAATTAGGTAAAAACTCGCATAAAACGCCCAAAGCTAGGGGAGGGATTGGAAAGGATGAAATATTTCTAGACAATGCTGAGAATAATGGCGAAATAATTTTAGGTAACGGACGATTAAGACATCTGGGTGGAGTTTACACCGACTGGAAGGCTGAGTCTTGGGTAGACACTCATGGTATGGAGCGACATTTCCGGTTGGAAAATGGAATCGTTACGATCAGAGAGAATGGAATTTATTACGTCTATGCTCAGGTATTTCAATTATAAGTTTTGCGAAGATATTTTAATATGGATATTCTTCTGAATTGAGTTTATTTTTGGTAAATGTCTATGTCGTACTAAATTTTAAACATTTAAAACTTTTTATATTGAAATTTTCTAAATGGTATATACTTTTATGATTAAAGATTAAAACTTTAATTTGTTTATGTCATTATGTAAGAGAAAAATGCGAGAAAAAGCATGACGTGGGTAAAAGAGAAAATGCTATAGGAAAGTAAACTCTCTAAAAGTGCTTTTCTTCGCAATTTCGTAGTCTCTGGTTGCGGCCTAAGGCAATATATCGAAATATAATTGCGAATTCACCTGTTTATTATTATTTTGAAAACTCCTTCTTAAAAATTAATGTTTTTAGATTTTCTATCACGATGATCATGACACAAATGGGTTTATTATTGAAGTGAACAATGAACCCTTCGTTCAATGTACGACAATGGCTCATAGTACACAACGTGTTACCAAATCCAACACCTGTTTCACCGCCGGCATGGTGTTCCTGAAAAATGGTGACACCGTTCAAGTATCTGACTTGGGTAATCACAGATACACTCTCTTAGAGTCCTCCAAGAGCTTTTTCGGCCTCGTTAGGATTGTTGAAGGACGAGTCCATCACCATGACGAAACTCCGAATGTAAATATGGCAGGAGAACTTCGAAAATTTGATTAAGTTTTTTTGTTGTTTTTTGAATGTATATTTTATTTTTAAAACACTTTCGAATAATTCGACTACTGAGTTAAACAAGATACTATGAAAATTGAATGTGATCAAGGACGGTGGATGCAGCCTCTTCTATAGAAATTAATTACTAAGCTCTAGGATTATCATATTACGAGTATATATATTTCACTCTATTGTTTATTACTTAAATAATTTTATCGTGTGTAAAAGGTTTCGTTTTTTATCGCCAAGATTTTAGATTTGGATTTATTTTTTTATTATTCAAAAAAGTTGGTATTGCCTAAATTTACTATACTAATTTTATTACATATATTATGTAAATCTAAATCTGTATTGTTGCTATGATTTTAATAAATAAAATACTGAATCTTAAGAAACTAATTTATTTAAAACATAAAGATATTGTAAATAATGATATTTATATAATAAAGAAAAATGTTTCATAAAAATTCACAATGTTTTCATTAAAATAATTTGAATTTTTTCTAATCGATAAATCCTGCACGCTTTGATATAATAAAATAATATGATTCGTTTGAGAGAGAGGCGAAATATATGATTTCAGCCTAAACTGATGGTATTTGATTTTTTTTTGTGTGGAAAAACGGAGCCTGAAGGTGACATGGGATATTTTGATGATAGATTTAATGAGTGTGTTTCCTACATCTAAGAGGCAATACGGAGTGCAATGAAACATAGCTTGATGTATATTTATTCCCCCAGGCAACAAAACAGCCATCCTCTGATAATAAGTGAATAACTGCCAGATTATACTGATTTTCCACGAACATACACCAATTCCTATACTTTCCTGAGAGTCCTTATGCCGTGTCAGTCGAGTATCGCTTTTCGTGATCATGCACATTAGATTGGATTATCGAATAAAAGATACACAAGGATTAGTAACGATATTACGCAGAAAATCACATTTGCTTCAGACAGACAAGTAGAACGGATGAAGCCAATAAAATGAGTCGCGATTTAGGGCACTACCCAGTAATCTTAAAAATTGATAGAGAACAAGGAATATTTCGGGATTAGGGGGAAAAATACGTCGGTAAAAAAGGATTTACTCTTTTAAAACCCATTGACTACGAATGAATAAATATATTCAGCCTTAGTCCATAATAGCTATCACCTGACGCACATTCTATAGCAAAAAATATTCAGGACACCATTTAGAAGACTCAACTCAACATGAACAAGTCAATGATGATGATGACGAAGAAGGCGACCTTTTTCTTCTTAATATCCGTCCATTCTACTATATTCGCATCCCCGAACATAAGAACTAGAATAATGATCAGCCGAGTACTGGAACCCAACAAAGTGAATCCAAACATATCCTCGTTTAAGGAGCTTTTCGTGTGGGTTCAACTCATGATGAACTCTCGTCTATATAACGCAGAGTACTCGAGCGCCCATCTTCCCATTATCCAGCATCATAAAGCATTGCCTCAATCGTGTGTTGGGGTACAAAATTGTTGCTGTATTATATTCATGGCTGGCACATTTTATCACGTACAAGGACGTGATATTTTTGGTGTAGGGATCATTATTCATCTCACATTCTTGGGATTTCATCCCCAACTGCTTCCCGCTAACATTCACCATCTAAACGCACGGTGACATACGAAGTTGGGTTTCCTGGTACCATAGCCAGGAATGTTAACAGTGTAATGTCTGGGCTAGGCCGAAGAGTTTATTATGAGAAATTTGGAACTCGGTCTTTGAATCCGCATCCTTGGCTTGTTTAATCGGAAAAGGGGTGTGTGTGTGTGTGTGAAGAATTCGGATGAAAGGGATCTTAGATAACTCATAACTTCCTTAAAATCGACGTTTCGTCATTATTACGACCTTCCAAACATTTTATTTTTTCTGTTGGAAATTTTTTGGTGAAATTCTGCCCTTCTTCCCTAAAATGTCGTCAAAGATTATGCCGAGGCTGACGATATTAATTTGCTCTTCCTTTTCGAAATGAATGTTTTTGATTTTTTACCAATTTTCCATGCCGGGGAATTTTTTTCTGCGGTTTTTAAAGATGTTTAGATAGGAATTGATAGTATTTTTCTAAAGACTATTTTCATATGCTCTTTCATTTAAAGAAAAAGAGAAGGATACGGTTCTGATATAGAATAAATTGTTTGTTTTGGGATTTGGAAGCATGACAAAACTTTTATGTAGCTTACATAGTTTGGTTGTAGACTCTTCCAACCCGAAAACTAACTGATTTTTATGTTATCTAATATCCATGAGGACACAGCGAATTCCAATTCGCCCACATATTATTTAAAAAAAAATGCAATGGTATTGATAAATTAATTTCTATCTGGGAAACTTTTTATGAGATTGCATTTCATCATCGTCTCAGGATTTTTTCGTTTGGCAATTACAAACTGACATCATAGGATTTACTCAATTGAAAAATATATATTATTATTTTGAAAGGAGAGAAAAATTCTGAAAATTAAAAGAAAAAACTTTGCGAAAAGTGTATGAAACGAAAAGAATACGATAAAATCGCATCATGGTCACGAAATGGTTGTGTCGTACAGATGGGCAGAAAAAGCACAGTTCAGACTTCCATGTTGGTTCTATAACGAATAGAACTTCTGGAGAGTGGTTCTTTCAAAGCTATTTGGTCAAATCGATGCGCCCACCTATCCAATGTGATTCGCACAGCCATCAGGAGTTTCAATCAGGGCGAATTAGTTTTATCCTATCAAGGACAGAGCACTATCGGGATGTGAAAATACCCCGAGGGATGGACAACCAGGACTTTGATAAGCATTTCAGACTGAATCGCTCCCACAACCGACTAGTCTACAGTCATTTTTTTATGTTTCTCCCCTTCTTCCTGGTCCTACTGCGAATTAATTGAATTCCAGAAATACAACAGGTGTTTACATTGATAGCACGATATAATGCTTTAGTTCAACACAGAATGGTGAGTTCATCCCTCACAGATATTTTTTTAAGTAAAGACTTTTTAGCTTCGTAAGATAAAGCCTTGGTATCAGAAAGCTTTCAAAACTTTCTCTCAAGATGAATGAGAAGGCCAGAGGGATAGGACGAAGAGGTAATCCTGTGTTTTAGAAATTCGGATTATGGTAGTCATAATACTGTTGCAGAAATTCTAACAGATAATCTGAAACTACAACCAACCCTCACTCTACTATCATTGGCGGGAAGATATTTTTTTCCAGTTTAATGACACTTAATCTAAGCGAGCCAGGTATCATGAAAATCATATAAAAATCGCTTATATTGTAAAAACTTTAAGGCGCCGTTTACATCTGACACTTTATTCCGGGAATTTTATTCTGCAATACAAAATTCAAGTTTCACAATGATATAAAATTGTAAAATTTTTTCCAAAAAAAAAATACAAATTGCCTAAATAAATTAAATAAAAATCCGGTTTTCGTACAAATTGCCTAAATAAATTAAAATTTTGACCACTTTTGCTAAGTGAATTTATTCTGCAATAGATGAACAAAATTCGCTGAAATTTTTCTGAATAAAATTCGCGAAGAAATTTAAGAAAAAATCACAGGTGTCTAAGAGGGAAAGTTAAAAATAAAATGATATGAACTGAAAACGATGAAAAATGAACGAATAGAGATCTGGTCGTTGGACATAAGGACTTCTTTACAGGAATAAAAGTTGCGGAAGCTCAACAGATATCATGCGCTCTTGGAAAAAAGAATTATTTCATTGGCGTAGAAATAATTCTTTTTGGCAAGTCTGTTTTGCAATTTCATTTTCATTGAATGTTATAGAAATTTGTTCAAATTACCACGTTTTATTGTTTACAACTTGTGAAGCTAATAAAATGTTATTTCACTCTATTAAATGCTACCATTGGTGTTAAAATCGGGTTTTTTCAGTCAGAGCAAATTTATAACCTGAAGTTTTGCAATTAATTCTTTAGAAAATAAATCGAAAAAGTATTTTTCAGAAGGTCCTTTGTACTTTGCTTTGATTCATGATTTGCAGCATCGGGAGTAGCCAAATTTGAATTGATGCGAACTCTTTTTTCGTCGAAATCAGATCGCCCTTTGGTATTTACCCCTCCAATTCAGGTGTTTGTTGATCCTTTACAGGAGGTTTTTTGATACGAGAATCTCAATTAAAGTAACTTTCTTTAGGATGCTCCACGCCGACCTTGTCCTTCAGACTAAAGCGCACGCATATTGATTGAATCGTGGTGCACCGCGCTCCTTCTTCCTTTTAATCTTGGTAACTTTTCCAATTTTCCATGATTTTCTCCAGTGAGTTTTTCATTTTCCGACTCTCAACTGTTTCGGTTGAGCTTGGAATGTGAGTAAGAAAAGTTTTCACTCTGATTCTCTCCGACATATAAAAAGCAAGTCGGAATATTTTTCGTCATTTCTATTCAAGTCCTCTATTGAAGCAGCGCATTCTAAAAGACAGTCACCGGGATTCAATCGCATTCAACTGTTAAACCAGAAAAAAAGGTTTCATAACCACCCTTCGAGGGTAGGTACCGGGCCTTAATTGGTTTTTTAATATTAATCCAAAAAGTACCGACTTAAGTGCATTAAACGCGAGATTTCCTGCGAAATTCATTTCAGTGACAAACGACGCAAATATTTTTTTTTACGAGAAAGCCAGGAAAAGTGGGGAAAAATCTACAAGTGGCGAAATATTCGGCCGGTTAATATAATTTTTATTTCTTAATTAAAGTGACACGAAACAAAATAATTTTTTCCGAATCAAAAGAAATCTAAAATAGTGTGGGTAGTCAAATAAGTGGGTGGTGTTTTTCCGATATTAATGTAACGTTTCTTCATCAACGTGCTTTAAGTGAACTGCTAAGAATTGAGAAGCTTTTGAGAAAAAGCCATTTGGATTAAAGGACGGTATGTTGCCAACTAATTTTTTATTACCTTCAAATAGAATGTCGCCCTGAATAATACGTGGATGTTATGTTTTTATTTCAGACATCGATCGATATATTCATAGTGTAATCATTGTATATGCTCTGAAAAAAGCTCCAAGTAAAAGTTTAACTTTCATGGAACGGGAGTTACTGACTGGTAAATTTGTTGAAACATAGGGTATGGAGAATCTTGTTGGTGTAGCAGTGATATAAGTTTGCTCGTCATTTATTAAATAAGAAAAAAACACAAAAAAAAATGAAGGAACGATATCTAGAAATGATAAGAGTCCTTAAGGGCTGAAGGGGAGGGTAACATCAAGTATAACGAAACAAATACAGACAAACCAAGCCCCTGGGTTAATTGTTGGGACTTAATCACATACCAGTTGTTATCTTCTAGTTTTTTTCTTGCTATAGGAAAAGTTTGTGAAACTTTCTTGCCTGTAGTTGGCAAACAATTACCAACTTTTCACTCATTGTTGGTTTGATGATGCATGAAACAAAATTTCGGTGAAAAATTTAATTATGTCATCATTCAAAAACGGAAGTTTTGTTTTTCAGAAGGCAGTTCAGTTCACTTGGTCTTAAACTTATATCCGTTCAATTTCAATGAGAAAGAATTTCCTTTCCAGACAGCATGAAAAGGAATTCAATAAAAAACCTCTGCCACGCAAAAGGTACAGTAAGGTACCAAACATTTCAATTTCATGATATTAATATATGTATTTAGATGATGTACGGCTACACCCAAAACAAATTATAATTTCAGAGTCGGGAAATAAACAACTCGTGGTTAGTACCATTGGAAAAACGATGAAAACAAATAATAAGAAATAAGAAAAATTTGTTGAATTTGGCTTCCATATTCAATTTCTCTTGCTTATACTTTCCCATTTCCATTATAACAACAAGTGTTTTTAGAGGCTCAATGAGTTTTCTTATTTTTCGTTGTAGAGAAAGCTTAAAATTTATGAGTACTCGGAATCAGAGCATTTTTTTTGGAAGCGCGTAGGTTGATTTTGCGTTAAAAATTGGGCACTGAACCGCCATTCCTTGTAATTTTCATCTTCTATTTTACTTAATTTGAAATGTTCATTTTGTAAATAAAGTACAAGGCATTAGATTTGTTTTAATTTGAAATTTTTTAAAAAGGATCAAAAATGAGGCCGAAAGTAATGGCCACAGGATAGGACACTTAAGTAAACTTCATTACAAATAATAAACAAAACAATATGAACGGTTGGAAAGTGTTTCCAGGTTTGTCAGTGATTTTTATCATCGTGAAAAAGGATATGCAAACATAACGGACCCGACGCAAAAGACAAACACACAAATCGAAACCAACAAAATTATTTTTACACGGAAATCCCTGGAAATTAGAAGTTCGTTTGATTTTATCTTAAGTCCACATTTTTATGACCTTAAAGTTTTGTTTTCTATACACTCGCGACAGCATTACGAAACCGTCGGTTTATATTGGGCTGAAATGAAGCCCAAGATTGGGTAAATTCAAATACCGATCCCTATTCGTTATTTCTGCTGATCTGTAATAAGGAAAAATTGCTAAGAAATTTTGTACATAGGAAAATGGATTTCGTGTTGTCGAAATAACAATGGTTGCATATATACGAAATTCCTGAAAATTTGTTTTGACTAAATTTTTCGCCTCAGCCATTGTTTTGCTGTACGTGCAAGGATGTATGATATAACAATTTTCTTTCAACGCAATGTGATTCAATGACAATCGACTTTTCTCAAATTGATTGGTTTTCGGCGAAAGCAATAGAAGTTTAACAAATAACATTCAAATTGTTTAAAAAAAAATTAATTAAAATTTTACGTAATTTTAAGCTCAGGACTAAGGAATTTTTGTCTATGCTTCTAATAATATCTTTAAAGATTTCTTGTTACGTTGTATATGAAAATATTAATAGCAGTTAATAATAGTAACTGCTATTAATATTTTCACATATTACGTAACAAGAAATCTTTAAAGATATACCTAATCGATTAAACTGGTTGCTTTAACAAAATAAAGTTTTAAAAATGAATAGACAACATATGCCAATGCTTTTTAATAGGCAGTAAAACTTGATGATACTTTTATCCTTCTGCCATCGTGAATCGTTTCTTAAAAACTATTTCACGACTCGGAGTTAGCGAGTTTAAATATTGTTCAAGTTTTCAATTACACAAACAAAAACTTAAAATTAATTGTCATCCGAAATTCCAACATTAATCAAAGTCAAAGACTGGAATAATTCTAAATATTCGAAGTTTTGACAAAGAGGATTATCAGTATCTTTTTTAATAAAGTAAGCAGCTATAGTTATGTCTAAAATAGATCCCCACATAAAGGCCAGGCATTTTCGAAACTGGGAAAGATATTAATTTTTATAAAACATCCAAAAATGTGATAGGAAAATGGAGATTCACAGAAGTGTGTAGGATGAGGATCCCCAAAACACGTGATACCAACTACCAGTTTCCAAATCTCCCGGATATCTTATGTTTTTTATGCAAGGGGTTTTTTAAAATATGTTTTCCAGCCATTACACAACATTTTAAGCAGTCAAGTTATACTGCTGTGTTTCAAACTATTACCCAAGTCGCTCATTTAGGACAACAGTGCCATAACTCAAAATATCTGATGTGAGCAGCACATGACTTTCTAATACAAAATCTTGCGCAATTTACACTATAACCCGACCAATAAAATTTTGGTTTTTACAAGTATATAAATATGAGTTATTATTTTACAAAATCTGAAATATGTCGATAACGGTAAAAGATATCAATTTACGGTACAAGGAAAAAATGTAGAAAAATTTAATATCTTTAATTCAGTTTTTTTCGAAAAATCGTTAGTGTGAAAGCAATTTGCAAAAATCTAATTTTTTACTTTCTAATGTAATTATCTCAATAACGGTAAGAGATAACGGATAACGGTAAAGGGCAAAATTGTGGAGAATCACATACATACAATCAGCAAAAACAGTTATTTTTCGCAATAATAGCAAAAAACTGATTTTTTGCTACATATCAATACGACTTGAGATACGCAGTTCTAGTTAAAGATAAAAATATAGGAAATTTTACTGTCTAAAACTGTTACCTAAAACTACTGAAAAACGTGTACCTAGTTTCGGGGTAAATTGCGATTAATAAAAAACTGCCATTTTGGTTACTTCCGGTTAACGCATTTCCACCAAAAGTTCATTCTTCAAAAGTGGCGGAGAAATGTTTATGTCTTTATGTAAAATAAAGAGCTCAAAATTTTTCATGAATCCAATGCTTTAAGATACTTCATATAACAAAGTTAAAATGGAATTTTTCAGGAGCCATTTTTTAAGGTTTTGGATTGCGTGATTTTGTACTAAATTCTGTAAGTACAAACATATTACAAATGCTTTCCGTGGTGGGTACTTCTTGTAGGGCAAAGACGTTTTGTCAGGTGAAAGAACAAGTCAAAAAGAGTTGATTAACTCAAAACTGCTAATTTTTATTAAGATATAAAATTGTTTCGATAGATGCAGAAGTATTCCAATATGGCCTATAGCCCAAAAAAATAATCAAAATAAATAATTATGTAAAATCCCACAGGTCAAGAAATTCAAACGCGTTTTGATCCTATTGTTGTAAATGAGCGAAATGACAAAATCGATAAGTTCCTGTAGTTGCTTTGAAATGATCCATATATAATTAATTAGATGCGCGAGAAATTTTGCTGGGATAACCTTAAATGTTTGTACGAGGAGTAAACATCTTAAAAGATTAATTTCAATTAGGCAATGAAATTTGTATGAAGATATACTCAAGTCATGTGTTAGTTTTTCTTTTTTTTTTTGTGTGGTGAACATCTTCTGCTTGGGTAATATGTTCTCGTATGTTGTCAGTTCATTGTTTTCTACTTTTACCTATCTAATGAAAATCAATTGTTGTAGAAATTAAAGTTTAGATATAAATAGATAACACTAATATCCTGTTTTCAATATTAGTTGGGTTTATCAAAGTTGTCTGTTTCTATTTACACTTTGCTAAAAACTGTATATATTTTAAAATGTAGACCAAAAATTTTAAATTTTTATTAAAGTTAAATTAGATCAAGTCGTATTATGTCGGTTCCACATTTTCACCCAATGCAGGCGAATCGCAGTCCCGATTGTCAGACTAGATTCCACAATATTTTTAGAATAGTTTGACGTCGACGTCGAAACTAAAATTGGCAGGTAATCGTACAATTTGTGTATGGCGAGATTATAAACTCTCAAAGTGGAATTTTTTGAATTGGATCATAATATTGCAGTTGATTTTCTTTGAGGCTAATCCGACTGAACTTTGATGTATGAAAAACTTGGTGTAAATACTTTTGCAGTATTTACTATTTATTTAGTATTGTAAATAATTTTGCAGCCTAAAAACTACGTTACAAATGGTAGAGATTTTATCCTATTTTTGGAGCAGTTATATTGTTTAAGAACGTATGTTTCCCTTTTTGACAGATAATGTTGTGACTCGGTTAACGCAACTGATTCGGTTATTGCAACCGGCTATGTCTACTATAGTTGCGATTACCGAGGTCACACTGTATGTATATTATCTCATATGTATGAGAACAAGCTTTTGGTAAAATTGCTTATTCATGGTGTATCTAAATGAGAGCATTATGATCCAAGAGTGATTCACTTAAGTAGATTTAAGGTTTATATTTATAAATAATTCATTTAATCTGGCTCCCAGCAAACGTTAAAATTCCACACAAATCTTAAGTGTTAAATGGGGTGCTATATGTTTCTGTCAATCCACATAGTAACAGGTGAACACGGAAATCTCTTCTATTATTTTATTCTCGTATTCGTATTCTTTGGTATAACCTTAAAAAAAAAACCCAAAAGAGAGTCCTACCATGTTGAATTTTAATTTCATGGCCAGGAAAAATTTTCAAATTCATTGTCAAAAACGTTTTAAGGGAAGGAAACCGTAAAAAATTAAATCAATTTGAATTATTTCATGAAACTCGAACATTTGCCACCATCAGCTGTCGTAGCCGTAGTGAAAGTCGACGCTTTCAGTGAAACTAATGGGAGGGATGATTTTTTTTATTTTGAACCTATTAATTTTATTTCTTTTGAATCTTGTTTGCTGTAGATTTTCAGATCCAATTCATGATAACCAAATAAAACAAAAATATTTTAGTGGACGTTTTTTACATCGGTTTGCAAATTTTTTCGGTCTTGCGCAGGAATCTGGTGACTTTTGGATTTTCACTTCACTCTAATGTAAAGGTCTAGGAAAAGGTGAATAAACCATTGAATTAGATTACTTTTTTGGATTGCTTTTAAGTAACATTAAAGAGAAGTCTGAAGAGGCCTTTTCATAGGAGATAAAAATCAAATCCTAATAAAACTCTGTCGCCTTGACATCTTATCTCAAATTGTGATTGTCAGAACGATAAAAAGAATTCTCTTCTTTGTCAGATTTTTTAAGTCCACGTTATTTAAAAACTGATAAAATGTTTTTGTTGGCTTCTAACTAGGAGATGATATTTGGGACAGGTGGTGGGATAAATAAACTTCAAAATCATTATATGTGTTCGGGAAATATACTGTATAATTATGTCGTTATGTTTTCGATGTGGATTCTTCTAAATAGTATCGACAACTTTCATATATAATGAAATCAGATTCGCAACAACATAATTTAATTCTTTCCATACCTTCTTCCAGTGTAGGATTTTTCTTTTTTTGTTGATTGTTAAAAGAAATCACAAATAAGCGGAACGTCTGGAAAATGTTTCATTAGAAACAAAAGCATAATCCGTCAAGGATATCATCGTTTCTGTGTGCCATCTGAGCCTCGAATGCTGGGAAACCTTTCTAGTTACGGGTAAAACAAAAAAAGCCGACAAAGCGATAATGTGGGTGTAACAGACATCCTAGACTTTCTCAATCCCTTTAATAAAAAAATGTCATCTACATACATGAACTGAACTGACCGGGCTTCAGCACTAAAACCATGTTGTCTGTGGGTACCCATTTACATAGTGAAGGGACATCTCCTTATCTCGAACAAAATATCGGATATGCTGGAATTCAGTTACGGTTTCCTTTGGTGTAAACACAAACATAATTTTCTGGAGCCACTTTGTGATGTAATTGAAAGGACGAGATCCTTTGTGATTTTCCTAAAATTTTATTTCAGTGTATATATTACTGAATGTGAATTTACGTTGTAGAAAAGATAGATACTCGTATATTGGAGTTAAAGCCTAACACGACACAAACATTCAACAAAGATAAGAGAACCCTTCGTAATGTTCAAAAAATTGCCAGTAATGGGTTTTATTTTTGGGTCAGAAAAATATTTGAAATGCATATGTGCTGAAGATGACGGCTCATTATGTGATCCTCATCGCATTATTTTTTACCAAAAAGTTACATTTCTCTTTACGGAGTTTTTTGGTATACTATTGAGAATTGAATTTCTTTAAATTAAAATTTCTAAAGATTTTACGTTATTTGTAATTATGAAGACCTTTTGATTATTTTTTATTCGTAAATTATTTTGCTCGACGAGAAAAAAATTTAATTACTCTAATGTTTTATTTGACACTTTACAAATCAAGGGTTAGCATTAATATACTGCAAAAACCGGGCTTTTAAAGAACGTTTAATAAATATATGCGAACTATTTTATAAAATCACTTTTTGTGGGATTTTTCAAAAGTTTCGCCAATTAACACTTAACAATTGACGAAGAGTATACTTTCTAAAAAGTTTATGGATTATTGGATATCTGGTAGTTTTACGACTTGCGAATTGCACCGACAAGGTCAAGAAGTTTGAGGTCGATCAAGCTGTTATTTAATAAAAAAAACGAAGATGAAAACTCGATTTGGATAGAATTCTTTTCCGGGAGCACAGCAGGCTTAAGTGAAGTTTCTTTGCAATTCCTTCATGAACAAATGTCCGTACAATTTAAATTAAAGGAAACTGTTTTTTTTTGCGCTCTGATCTCCAAAACCTAAACATATTCAAATCATGTAGACCACCAATTTTTTTTAAAATTTACTTGTAACCGTAATTTGCAGGTTTCACAATGACCGAGAGACACTGTGTATTACTATTGCTACACGTTTTTGCTGCATCAGCATCATCATTAGGGCAATATTCCTCACCGTATTCTCCGTATTCCCTTCAAGCAGCGGTTGATGCACTTCATCGCCGAGAATCTCGACTGGCTCTAGGTAGGGATAATCTCGTAGCAGTACCGCAATACTTGGCTACAAATGACGAATACTGGGATGAAGGTAAATTATTCAGTTCCACATTAAGAGAAATATTTCTGAAATCAAGAAAATAAGGAACGAGTCTCGCTCAAGTAATTCGTTTCTCAATTCAAGAAAATTGGAATCAAATGTAGAAAGTGACATAGAAAATATTTCTAAGATAAGGAAAAGCATTTTTTATATCAGGATCTAAAACTTAATTCTTAGCTTGTTTAATTATTATTTGATTTTCTAGATTTGATTCATATATTCTAAAATTCAGAAAAGTGTTACTTGGACGAAAATTGTTTCATTTTCTAGATTTCATAAAATTATTTTTCCCGTGTAATTTAACTGAATGAATTTTAGGATTTTCTTATCGAAAAAATGATTTTGCCTGCGGTATGAAATTTTTAATCGGTACATTCAATAATTTCAGAGCAAGGACCAGTGTCTGCCCCAACTCGCCGTCAACAGTTAAATAGACTTCTGGCCAAATATCTTGCCCGTGAGGAGGATGGCGCTGATGGTGAAACCTACGAAAATGAGTTTGACAACGACAGTTATGGACTAGATGAAAGGAAGCGGTCCTTCTTCCGAGAACGAGACGGTAATCCAGGTAAATAATGATCTTAAAGACCAAAATTCGTTTAAAAGAATTCCTTCTTTCCGCAACATTAAAATTCTGAACAACACCTTTTTTACGTTCTTTTACGAAGTATAATAAAGTATTGTATTCATGAAAAATTTCGACCTCTTTATTTTGCCGAAAAAACGTTTTCTTGTCGATTGGAGCATTATTACAAAAATGTGTTTCTTAAAAACTAATAGAGCTAAAGCCATGCAATTTTACAGGGATGTTTGGTCCTGGAGTAGGACGATTGGTGGAGATCCGTTAACCGGAAATGGCTGTTTTTTTAAAATCAAAGTTTTTCACATTCACTCCGAAACCACGCATTTTTTTTGTAGTCTTATGTATAACAAAAGTTGGAGAGAAATATTCTAGACATTTGTATTTTACTATAACTCCGTATCTGAATCCGTTATCGAGATATACTGTTTTATAAAAAAAAACAGTTTTTTGCGCCTATCTTGAAAACGAACGTTTTTCGGTAGTTCAATTTCAGATTTTGCAAAAAAATATATGTGTTTATATAAACTAAATTGAGCAGGAACACAGATTTGTATAAGAAAGTCATGTGCTGTTTACATCAGATATTTTATGGTGTATTTCGGTTAATTCATCATCTGAATGAACAAACACTTTATTTCAGGATGAAAAGTCCGCCAAAAAATTGCTCTGTTACCTTAAAAAACATTCATACGAGTGGTGTAAAAAAAATAACGACAGGTTAAAAGCTTTTCCCTGTTACAAAAATATTTCTTTGGGGTTGACCAAGTGCCCGGGCTGCGGTGAAAGAGTTCTTTAAACACCATAAAGACGAGAGAAGTGAAGACGAAGTGGTGAAGACGAGAGAACCGAGTTTCTAGATTTAGATGCAATTGGGATGAGAAATGGAGTGCACGAATTGTTAAGTAAAACGTATAGGCTTTATCTCCTTGGGGGATGATATAAGTGGATGTAGGAAAGACGGAGGACTTGATAATCGCTTAAAATCGGCAGCACTCTGCTATACCGTGCCTAATTGACTGGAAATATATTTCTTCATCCTGAAAATCTATTTCGATCGTAATGTCATTTCAAATTCCTCCTTACATCTCTTTTTCTTGATTTTGGTGGGAAAACGTTATAGGTCGAAATAATATTATTTATGATCTCACATCTTTTTCAAGTGTAGTGGTTGGTATCGGGGTTAGGGGAAAACCATTTTGAATTCCAATAATGGAATTTCTAAATATAAATATACATAAAAGAATGAAATCAATTCAATATTAAGATCCGCGTTATTCCACCTACGCTGATTATTCATCGGTGTATTCAGCTTTGAATGAATGATGCGCTTTTTAATGTTTTCCTGACTTTTTTTACCCGTGATTATACCCGTATGGTGAAACCAAAGGGTATATTAACTTTGCCTTACCGTTTGTAACGCCAAGATCCCGTCATCGCACAAAAAAATGAATTACACCAGTGTGTTTAGAATGATAAAAAAAATTGAATTTTGCATGTCCGTCCGTCTGTCTGTCTGTCCGTCCGTCTGTCTGTCTGTCCGTCCGTCTGTCTGTCCGTCTGTCTGTGGCGCGGATTGCGGGCGCACGGATTGAGCTAGAGGCTTGAAATTTTGCGTGGATCCGTTTTTCGTAAAATGCGAGGCTAAGTTCGTTCATGGGCAAGAATGGACCATTAGAGGGGGTACCCCCCATACAAACGAAAACGTTTTTTGTGAATATCTCAAAAACGGTGCATCTTATCAAAAAAGTCCAAGAACAAAAGTTATTCAGGATATTATTCTACATAAAACTCTCATACAACAAAATCCGATTGGAACAAATTTAAAAAAATCTTATTGGAAAGTTTGACTTCAAAGTGGAATTTTGGTAAACCTGTTCGAATTTTGATACGAATATCACCATACGGGTCTCCAATGATTGCCAGATTGGCAATTATAGCTTTTGTTATGTTTTTCTATTGCAGAAACTTCATATCCTACTGTGTTCCGAGAGCGTGAAATCGAATCATATCAGCCGGAGTTGGCTGAGGAGTTTCTACGACAAGTCGCTCACGAACAGGAAATAGAACGAGAGGAAAAGTACAGGGAAGCTCTACGGCGGTTATGGGAGAAATACCAACAGCAGGAAAACGAAATCGAACAGGAGCTGTTTGAGGAGGAGAAAAAGAAACGACAGCCAGCAGGATCTACTTATATGGGGCCGATTATGGAGAAAAAACGCCAATATCCAGTCCTTCCTTGGCTGCCAGCTTCCCGAAAGAAGCGATTCCCTGTTGCAAAACGATCACCCAAAGCCCCCAATGAGGCACACAGTGTTTCTGGGACAGACGAAAAAGTCGCCAAGGATCTTCAAGCGATTTTCGGTCAACCAGAAGAGAAGAAGAAACGATCGAGTGGAAATGGTAAGATTGATTTTTTTTAAATTACGAAGTATTATTTGTTTCATGTACTTTTTAGAGCCAGTAAGCCAAGATAAAGCTGCCGTTCACAAGAGCGAAAAGAAGGTTTCAGAGCATGACCACGGCCACGCAGAGGGTGAAGAGGCCGAATCCGATGAACACGAACATGATCATGAAGGTAATGGGAAATTATTTAGCGGTATCCTAAGGGATCATTTGCATCTGACAGTTTATTCTGCGAATTTTATTCTTTGACATTAAATTGATGTGGCATATCGTTTACAATGTAACACAAAATTCTGAAATTTATCCCTGATAAAAGACGCCCGAACTCGAATTTTTTCTTACAAAACTGCCCGAATAAATTCAAATTTTGACAACTTTTGCTCAGTGAAATTATTCTTCGTTATATGAATTCTGAATAAAATTTGCGGAAAAATTCGAGAAAAAATCGAAAGTGTGAAAGAGGCTTAAGAAAATATTTAGAACTCACCACGAAAGTTTGGTTTCTAAAGCAAATTCAATTGACTGTTGAGCAAATAATCCGTGGCAGTGAAATTTATTTGTAGTCTTTTGATATTTTTTATTTGTTTTTAGCCCACGAACATGATGAGGACGAAGATGATCACGATTTTGATGACGAAGAAGATGAAGACCGCAAAAAGAAGCGTGAAGTAAAGGCTAAGAAGCGATCTACCCAAGAAGTTGTCAAAGAGGATCAAATAATTCCTGGCGATCTCAGTGACTATCGCAAAAAGAAGTCCATCCAGTGGTCTAAATATTTTGGAATGGACAGAAGGAAAAAATCAGAAGATTGGTTTATGAACAGGAAAATGTAAATGAAAATGTGTAATGTTTCTATTTTGAATGGAAGTCGAATAACTTTTGTATTTTCCCGTTCAGCAATGACATGAAAAAACGAAGCACTTCAGAACCTAATGAAGAAGAGGAGAAAACACGTAAAAAGAAGGATATTGATCAAAATAAACTCGATAATATGGACCACAAGCTAAAATCGATAGAGGATCTAATAATTGATGAAACAGTGAAATATACAGGAGCTCATGAAGGTAAATAGAGGCTTAAATATGTTGTGTAACCCATTTTTTTTTATTAATGCACCCTATGGAAATTATGTTGTCACCTTTTTTTTCAAAATTTCTAGGCATAAATGATCCTGACGAGATTCGCAGACTTAAAGACCATGTTGTATCTCGATTAGCCACCGCTTATAGCCTGGAAAAAATGAGACGAGCGTTGGATAAATTAAGACAATCTGTCGATAACGAAAATCATTTGGAGAACAACGAAATCGGGGATGTTGACAAAAAATCTGCCCAAAAGGAAAAGGAAAAACGTGTCGCTGTGAAGAAAGAAAAAGTCGACTTTGATAATAATCAGTAGGGAGAAAATATTTTAGTTTTTAAAATAACATCATTATCTTTTATTATAGTCATCCCAATTCTGAGTCGCCCAATTCTGAAAAGTCTCGAGAAGTTCCGGTCAACGGTTTAGATCAACTCGATGATGATAAGAAGAAAAAGAAGAAGAAGCGCAACGGTATCCAACGATATCCTGAACTCCCCAATGATTTATCTGACTTTGAAGAGGAGTTGGGCGCTGGGCACTTTGAGCCCATAAATGATGTGTACCTTGGCAGTAAAAATTACGGCCTTGGATCGAATCAATGCCCACTTTTAGATACGATGGAGGAACGATGTCGTGGTGTTGATATGCTTAGCGGTGATATTCACCAGGACCTTCTACCTGTGTGTGGCGTCCATCAATTGTGCTATCTATGCGTGAGTAAACTACGAAAGCCGATTTTAAGGAAACTTTCTTATTTGCAATATATGAGATTTGTCTACGTTAGAATTTTTCAATTTTTTTTACAGTTGCTCTCACTCATATTAACAAAGTTATAATTCCAGGGAACGTCTTTAACTGCTTGTGATTTTCAATACTTGTCTGAAGCGGATTCAGTTTGTGGCCACAACTCTGAATGCCAATCGGCCGCCAGGGCCGCACTTATGATTTTACGTGGTAGTCCAGGACCACAGCTAGGACCTAAAGAGTGTCTCAAGAACTCTTGTTTGTATCGAGCGATGCGAGACATTGGACTGTAAAATAAATATTTGTTTTCTACATAAAATACTAACAAAAATGGAAAAAAAAATTTTTTTTAAAGACATTCCAAGATCTTTAAATATTCACGACAGCATCATACATCCAAAGGATTGATAATGATTATAAAATATCTTTACATTATTAATATTATAAATGCATTAAATATATAATAAATAATTTTGTTATCAATCTAATCAAAATTTAACAATGTTCATTAACCAGCCATTGGCTAATATGCAGTAAAATAAAAACATATTCAACCAAAAATAAAAATTGCACGGCCATAGACCCATTCATATAAAAACAAATATTTTTAGATGATTTTCTAAGGGAATTATTTCATTTATGAAATTGCCAATGACTTTTTATTGCTAATTATATTGAATGTTTGTATGTTGGAACACATATTATTATAGATATACAAGAAAAATACTTATATAATAATAAATGAATAAGGTAACGAACTTCTTATATAAATGTAATAAAATATTAAAATTTTTGTTCATTTTAAATTTCATTTTAGAATATAATTGTCATGTAGTACAACTTACAAATTTTTAAATGATAAAATGTTTGAATCTTATCGACAAAATTGTAATCAAAACATTATGGGTAAAAAAAAATTTTATGTGAAAAAAATACTAAAAAATAACCATAATATAATAACGAAAAAGAAGGCAAAATATGGCAGCTAATGATTTTTTTATTTTGACAATTTGCTTTTTTGTGTAAAATAGGAAAATATAAAATAACAAAAGTTTTTAAACGAGTCGCTCTAACGAACCACATATGACATCAAAGATTTTTGTTAGTATATTTGTTTTGTTTGAAACATATAAATGGCTTTTAAAGGGGTTTTTAAGATCATTCTCAATAGTAGAAAAATATATTTAGTACAAGTGAAATTTTGTTTGGAAGAAACATGTCAAACTCATTATAATCAAAGGGTTGTTGGACATGTCTCAGACAAAAGTTGATTCCTCCAAATTCAAACATATTCATTTTCATGATGATATTGAAATTCGAAAATAGAGCACTCCCAAGAGGAAATTTGTCAAAATAAAAACGAGAAAAATTAATATATATTTCATTCTTAATGTATTATTAATGTTGATTCTACTTTTGATGTATGAAGTGTATTATATTCAACATGTTTGCAATATGTGACCAAAGCATAATAAATAAGAAATGTAAAACTAAGCACAAAAATTTTGTACAGTTCTTAAAATTCATCAATTTGAATTCGTCTGCTAGTTTTCTTTATCTAAACCCGTGGTTCCCAAACTTTTTCAGTTGACGCCCCCCTTGAACACTTATCAAACAGCTGACGCCCCCCTTTTTTGAAAACCTGTCAAACCTCCGTGGTTCTATTCTAATATTTTGAGTTAAAAATCCACACACACTTTTACTGTCCATTTCAATTATTTATTTCCCTAGTTTCTACAAAAAAAAAAGTGAAAAAATAGAAAATTAATGGGATGGGTGACACTGTTTTTCTTTCACTAAAATCTGAATATTAGGTCTGATGTTTGGCATAGCACACCGGAGATCGCTTTTCAGATTAAGTCTGCAACGCTGCTTTGTTTTTATTAGACAAGACGAGAACAATATCTTGAAATGTTAATTTCAAATTTCTTCACGACTACCGTCCTGGCCTTTAATTCAAGATCAAAATTTTGTTTGAAATTCAAGGGTTTAACTTACTTTTCATATCAATCCAAGAAAGCCCGCTTTAAGATTGCTAAGGTGTATAATTTTTTTTTTCTTTCTAGGTCACAAAATTCAAATATCCATTATGATATTCGTCATTATTAATCAGTGTATCTTTAATGTCTTCAATTTCGATCCAAATTTAACAAAACTTTGTGTAATTAGATATTAAAAAAGTTGGTTAAAAAGAGATTGTTTACACCGCAAAAAAACATCAAATTATGTTCAATTTAATTTACTTATAAGACGAAATATTTTCCAGTTCTTAGTAAACTAATTAAAGGCCCGTTTGCGCCAAAATAAAGTTGTAAGTTGTGCTTAGCCTACTTAAATCGAAGACATTCTGGGACCTAAATAATTAAAGTTGGACATAAATTTCGTTGGTGCAAACAAGTATTAAAGAGATAAAGTTATGTAACATCGACAAAAATTCAACAACTGAGATAGAAAATTTTAAATATCTCTTAATGTTATTTGACAATTTTACTTGAATGACTCATGTTTCAAATAACATTGATCGTTTAGATGCTCTTCAAGGTTACGTGTCAATTTCCATCAATGAACGTGTGAAGGCTCCTTTAGACGTATGAGTCAAAAAAATCCCATGCAACTTTTGAATATTTATACGGAATGCACTAAATAAAATTATACCAAATTTCCTCTTTTCTATAAAAACTTAACTTTAAAAAATGCATGAAACTGACAATAATATTCAAAAAGTATCTTTTCTCTTATTTCTTTGGGTATCATCTATTTATGTTTTTAATTTTTGGATTGCACTTTAATTTCTTTCTCTTAAAAGTGAAAAGGAATGCAAGTATATGAAAAATTGGTTTTCAAAATATACACTAATAAAATATCGAAAAAAAATTTAAAATATATACACATATTATATATACATAAATAAATAAATATTATAACTATTGCATATATACAAGAGATATTTTATTAAAATTGTATTATGTAACTATCCGTTGATATGAGATTTCTAGTAAGAAAATATTGTTATTTAGTAAGGAAACCAAAATAAAGCAAACAACAAAGCAAAGTATAAAATTTTCGACTTAAATCGAAAATAAAGCCAAGGAACAGAACGAATGAAGCTCTATCAATATAACTAATTCAAATTGTAAGTGTTTATTTGTAACACGAAATAAAATGAATCTGCGTATTTGAGAAAAATTACAAAACACATTTTTAAAGGAAAAAAAAATAAATGTGAAAATAATTAAGATGAAGATTGTTCTGATTTGTAAGAGAATGAAAAAAAGGTAATAAAATAAAAGTAAAACTTTTAAAATGTGAATCAACTTGAAGATTATTTTTTGCATGGAATCCAAAATATCCTTTTTTTATCTCAAAACTTCTTTTATTTCGCAAAAAATACTGTTTGCTGCGTAAATAAAATATAGTTGGAATTAAAAATTGATTTTTCGATGTAATAATGCTTACAGACATGTTAACATTATAAAAGTTACATTTCGAAAACTTTATAAATAAATGATAATTTATTTATAAAGCTCGTGGAGATTACAAAATATTTGGAATGACGACACTTCCATTGCAATATTTTTGAATATATTTACAGAAACTCATTGCTAAGAGAGTGTCGCATAAATAGGTAGGCAATACATAATATTTTTATCATCAAATATTTAGTGATAACAGTTAAATATCGATAAAGTTTTGCGATTACAGTAGACACCAATGACGAGATATTGTGAGTTTCATATATCATTTGGAATTGGCGTATCGTCAAAGTGTTGTTAGAAAATATATAAATTCTAACTTATTGTGAAATTACAGTGAAAAAGTGCCAAAATGTTGCAAAACGATCCCGTAAAAAATCTGCAATACGACAGTGATTTAAGGATTGCGCAGCCAAGAACTATTGAACCGACATGTAAACGAAAATTTCACTAAAATTGTGTTATCGAATTCATTGAAATTTAATTCTCTAAAAAATATGTCTAGCTCTTTTCATTGATATCTTATCTGCACAAATCACTCGAGTTTTGTTGTTCGACAGTCATTCAAATGAGGTTAAATTATGAAAAGATTTGAAAAATTTCACGAAAATTGATAAACATCATAGAGATTGAAAGACATAATTTTTATTTTACCTTACTTTTATGGCAAAAACTTTTTATATAAAAATCCTATTTTAACTTTAGTTCAATTTTGAATAAAATTTTGATAAAAACACAAAAATATTTTCTATTAATTATGCAAATAAAAAAAATTCAAGGATTTTTTTTGTAGTATACACAGAAAGTACAGTAATTACTTCAGTACGCAGACCTTCATATGGTATTGTTCTTTTTTTTTTCAAAATACGTTTTAATCAATTTTTTTAGGACTCTCACGAATGTCTATGCCAATTTCGACAGTTCAAGTTGTCGACAATCGAAACACAAATCAAGCATTTATTCTACGAGCAGGAATAGATATTTTAAATGAAATGCCATCAGTACACATTGAGCAAACATTTGAGCTGAATGAAAGTAGTTTGTTTGTCAACTTTTTGAATTATTTTCTAAAAAGAACTTTATTTTTTTTATCCATTTAAGCACTTACCTCAATATCTTCCGAGAACCGTTATATTGTCCGATCGCCGCTAGGTGGGGCCATTTTTTCGGGCTCTGAAAGTTCCACTCACAAAAATCGAATGTTTCTTGGCTCTTCACGTCCTTTTCAAATGCATTTACTAGACATTAACCACCAGGAAGCGCTAAGTCTAAGGAAAAAGTTCTCGATTGGTGCTTTGTGCTGTAATCCGCGGATGTTGGAAATTTGGGCTCCACCTGGAGATCTATTGGGCAGAGTTGTAGAAGGAATTTCACCGTTTACTTGTGAATTTACAATTGAGAGGGAGGATGGCGAAATATTGTATCAGATTGTCGGGCCAAATGTTGTCGGATGCTGTATGCCGAAAGAAGCTCATTTCAAAGTAATTTACTGTTCCTTAATCATTGAAAACGTTTAATAATTTTTTCAACGTTAGATTTTTGCTCCCGATTTCCGGACAATGAAAGGTTCAATAACCAGAATTTGGTCAACCGATGTTTCACTTTATTCATTAAATGTATATTTTGCCGATCCTGATCTAAATGTCCATTCCAAAGCATTATTTCTTGGAGCTGCTTTTTTGCTGGTAAGAATGTAGTGATTCATGATCATAATCATTTTTTAACAGTTGGTTTTATGTTTTTTAGGAGTATATGTATTTCCAGTCTTAGTTTAAATTTCTTCATGTATTTCAATAAATATTACTGATGTGTAAAAAAAGTACTGTAATAACAGGTCCACAAATAAACTTTGAAGAATTTATAGGTAACTTTTATAAATTAATATTAGTTTCTTTTGTTGCGTTGTTTTAAAAACTGTTGACGGATCTGTAAAACAAAGTCTGTGTTGCCCGCGGGAGGGCGGGCGACAACTTAAAATGCCCCTATGCATGTGAAATATGTAGCGTTATGGGGGCTTAACTGAATCTTGCCAAATAATACTACGATCGACTCAGGAAAGCTCGAGAATAATTTTTTAGGCAAAATTAAAGGTCGAAACTGCATGGTATTCTACTACGTACGAAAAAAAGTAATCAGCTATTACGCAGATTTAAGCAGCCATGGCAACCCTTTGAAAAGTTCTGGTACGTTTCCACTCTTGCATTTAGTACAATTTTATATGTCAAAGTGACGAGGAAGACGTTTTTGGAAAAAATGAGAGTTTTGGATGTGGAATTATTTTCGTGCCTTGTTGGCTGTCTGCTCCTTGGGTTTATAAAGGCAGACGAAATTCTAGGATGCGGAGGTTTCATTAAAAGTCAGGGGGAAATCGATTTCTCGAAAGTTGAGATAAAACTGTAAGTAATATTCAATTTCAACACCGGCATGTGATCGAATTTCTAATCTAATTAGTCCAGAACCTCTAGTGGTCAAAGTTATTTAAAGTGTTTTTGATGGAGATTTCGCGAGCATCATTTTCTATTCGCCACTTTCTCCTGTAGTGATTTACATTTTTTTGTAGGTTAACGAAGGGCGGAAGTCTGAAAGATAAAACTGATTGCTCGCCGTCCAATGGCTACTACTTTCTGCCTGTGTACGACAAAGGTGAATACACTCTGAAGATTTCACCTCCGCATGGCTGGAGTTTCGAGCCAGAATCAGTGGAGATCAACTTCGATGGCAAAACCGACCCCTGCAGCAAAGGGAAAGATGTGAACTTTTTTTTCACTGGCTTTGGAATTACAGGAAAAGTGGCCATTGCGGGAAATCTCGGTGGCGCTCGCGGTGTCAACGTCCAACTTCGTTCGGAAGATAGAGGTATTAGATATCATAATTACAAAGATCAATAAATTGTATTAAATCTTTAAATATTATCACCGCGATTCTGATAGTCGTGTCGTCTTCGACAAGAGTCGTTTTACGTGTTTTTGTTGGTAGAAAAGCACGGCAAACGACTTGTCGAAAATGAGACGACTATCAGAATCGGGGTGTATTTATTGATATGCACTGCTTCGATAAAAAAATAAATACACAATAAGTGTCATAAGATCGTCATTCCTACTATGATGTAATTTATTTTTACAGGAGGATCCGACGTTAGAAAGACTACGACCGATATTAATGGAGTTTTCTCATTTACTCCGGTGATTCCCGGAAAATATATCGTGAGGGCGACTTCACACAGCAGGTGGCACTTTTCTAAGGCAGAGCACACTGTTGTCGTGCACACAGGTAACACAGTTCTACCTGAAAACTGCTTGGTGGTAGCTGGTTTCGATGTCCAGGGAAAGATCGTTAGTAATGGACAAACCCTGCACAATGTGGGGATCGCTCTTTTCAAGGAAAAGGGGGTACCATCTTTTAAATTTGCTAAATTATACAAAACCCTTTTGACTATTTTTTTCGTAGCAAACTCTATCATCAAGCTGTGATAAATCGAATTTACCACAGATAAAATCTGGATCTCCAAACTTTGATGCTGCTCCAATTTGCTCCACAGCTACAGACAAAAATGGGGACTTCCTATTAAAGGCAGTTGCCCCTGGCAAGTATCTGGTAAAGCCAGTCATTCTCAATAAGGACCTAAAACTTCACATTAAACCAGAGAATTTGGAATTTGAAGTCACCAAGGATACACATGTTTTAAAAGATAATTTTGAGGTATGAATTGTTTAATGATTACCTGATAGTCGATAAGTTGACTAAAAAGTGGTGCTCTTTTTAATTTAGGTCACAGGGTTTAGTGTTGCGGGTAGAGTTCTTGCGAGTGCTGATAATTTTGGCGTCGGAGGTGCAACAATCAAACTTAATGGACAAAAAGTGACCACAACTCACACAGATGGAAGTTATTTACTGGAAAATATCAAAGCTGGAACCTACACAGTTCAAGTGGAAGCTGGTAAAATCCAATTTGAATACATGTTGATAAAAGTTTCAATACATGCTCATTTCAGATAATTTGCAGTTTACAGACCACACGGTGAAGCTATCGCTTTTGAATCCCATTCTGCCGGATATTGTGGTGTCTGCTTTCAAAGTATGCGGCCTTGTAATGTCCGAACGCTCACACTTGGTTGGAATAACAAAGCAGGGCTCCACCTTCCACACGACCGCTACTTCTAGTCCTGGGGCGACAGGGGAATGGTGCGCTTTCTTGCCAAATGGAAGATACACCGTTGAAGTTCTAATAACAGAAGTTGATAAAGCTAATGGAATTCAGTAAGAAAATTAATTTTCAAATCCGAAAGATTTCCAAGAAAACATTCAATTTTAGGTTCTTCCCATTAGTACAGACAGCAGAGGTGAAATCATCTCCTCTATCCGGAATCGTTTTCTCTCAGTTGCGAGCTACAGTGAAAGGTGAAATATTGTGTCTGGGCGATAGTTCCAGTAGCTGTAAAAATATCGAAGTCACTTTACACGCTTTAGATTCATCTGGAAAGCACAGCGTTCAGACTACCGTGACTGCACAACGTAAGACAATTAAAATATCAGAGAAAATTCATTAAAATTTTCGTGAATGATTTCAGATGGGCAATACACATTTACCGATGTTTTGCCAGGAAATTATGAGCTCACAATCCCTCAGTCGAACCTTTGTTGGGAGAAAATTAAACAAGAATTGACCGTAAAAACGGCTACCGAAGTCGTTAAGCCATTCATTCATACTGGATATGAGATATCAGTGATTGCTAGCCATAAAACGAAGGTAATATTTAAAATCTGTTGAAATCCATTATGTAATGCAAAAATATTCTGTAGATGCAATATTCTATGCGAACAACGAAGAAGGATATTCCGAAAATCACTGAGGTAGAATTAATGTCTGGTGTGGATTCGTTCTGTGTTCCCCAGGCTGGAGAGTACACAATGGAATTAATTGACTGTCATTTGTATGACACTAGCCTGCCAAAAATATTCTCGACGAATGACATTAATCCCCTGCTGATCAATGCCATATCACACAAAATTGGAATCCGAATATTGACCCCCGAGCAGCCAAAAGATGCTTTTAAGATGCTTCTGGCAGGTAAACCAGGAAAAATGATTATCACACTGATTGCGGAAGCGAACAAAATCGATGGATATTTTAGCTATCGCTATGACACTTACATTCAACCCGAAGAAATTATTTCATTGACGCCTCAGAGCAGCATAATGCTTTTTAAGCCGCAAACGAAGGAAATTGTTGGTGGCAATGAATGCGTCAATGTGATGTTTACTTTTATGGCGACTAGAGGATTAATTATTGAGGGAAAAGTCCTACCGCCTATCAAAGACGCTAAAATAACTCTAACTTTTCCCATAAATCCCGAATTACAAGCACTTGAGGATATGACGACTGCGGCCGGTAGTTTTAAATTCGGTCCATTGGATAGCAGTCTGCAAATTGAATTAAAAGCCGAAAAGGAGTCGTACGTTTTCTCCGACTATGATAAATCACAGAAATTTTTCAAGGCGCATAAATTGTGTGAAATTATCGCGACAGTAAAAGACGACATGAAGAATAAATTATCTGGTGTCTTGTTATCATTGTCTGGAGCAGAGAGTTATAGAAAGAATTTGGTTACTGGAGATGATGGAACGATTAAATTCCATTCGTTATCGCCCAGTGAGTACTATTTGAGACCAATGATGAAAGAATACAAATTCAATCCAGCATCGAAAATGATCGAAGTTAAGGACGGCGAAACAATTCAAGTCGAACTTATGTAATTTCAATGTTTCTACTCTGTGTTTCTTTTTATAATTTTTATGTTTTTTCCCCTCTAGTGGAAAACGCGTGGCGTTTTCAGTTTTTGGAACAATAACTTCGCTAAATGGCGATCCATTTGCCAATGTGATTGTCGAGGCAATTTCTGATGAGAAATGTATGCACCATCAGGAAGAATCGACGAGTGAAAATAACGGTCAGTACAGGATTAGAGGACTTCAACCTGATTGCAAGTATACAGTGCGACCGAAAGCTGGCGAAACGAATCCGAATGTGGAAAGGTCGATTCCCGAATTCCGATTAATCTATGTGGCGAAAGACGACATTAAGAAAATTGACTTGACTGCCATCAGTCCATTTGGATTTGTTGATGTAATTGCAAGAGTTCACGCTTCATCGAATGATCATTATAAAGGCCTTCGTATTCAAATGTACAAAAAAGGCAACCCGGATAGCCCAATTTACTCTCAACGTGTAGAAAGTCCACTGAACCCAAAGCTCCGCTTTAATCCTGGCATTATGGTTTTCTTCCCTAGAATCCCACTCGATGGCAAGACATACTTTGTCGAATTGAAGACATCGATTTCTGACAAAATCTACAAATATCAGCTACCAGTTGCTCAATTCATAGCGAATACGAGCTCGGTTTATGTTGAGCTAAACTTTAATACAGAGATAAAAACCGGTGAGGGAGATCTCAATCAAAATTCCATATCCGCTTTGATTTTGATTGCACTTGTGGCGATTGCGTTTTTTAAACAGGATTTAGCAATAGACTTTTTAAATTTCGTGTGGGGACGAGTTAGTGGAATCGTCCAAGACACGATGGATCGACAGTCTAAGAAGAAAGAGACAAGATATGTTGAAACAATCAACTATAAGGAAATCGAACAAATGGCTGAGGGAATAAATTCGCTGAAGAAAAAGAAACCTAAAAAGATTTAATAGTAAATTTGATTATTTTATAGTTTTAAGTAGTCATTTATGTTTTCATCTGCCAGATTTTGTTTTTCATAAATTAATTAGAAAATCGAACTTCAATATGGACTTGTTTGTGTATTTTGGCTACAGCCAGAATGTGAATAAATTTTTTTTTGAAAAAACCTCCAATGAAATTTTATTTCTTATAGATTAAGATTAAATGAAAGGAAAAGTTTGCAGTGAAAACAATTATATTATAAAATGGCACTATGTATCACTAAAATAACTTTCTCTAATTTTTAAATTTTATCAAAATGATTTTTAATTAAACACGTAAACATTTCTAAAAGTTCTCCTACTAAAAATCACAATCTAGATCGATCGAAAATGACAATTTTGAATAAAATTTCATAAAAATGATCGCATGAACATGATCAATTAACACGATTAGCGCTTCTATAGTAAGAATAAAAACGCAGTGTCCGGCTATATTCAAATTCAGTATTGGAAATTGTGTTGCTCTGTACGGCTGCTGCTGTTTAGATTTTTAATCAGTTTCGCATTAAATTCAATATGCAAAAGTTTTTTATAGTGATTCTTTTTGCGGCATTAGTAATTGCAGAGGAATTGAATAATGACGAAAACGAGGGGAAAACTCTAGCGCGAAGGAAAAGGTTTCGATTTCCATTTCAAGGGTTGTGTGAGTTATTCATCAAATTGTTTACGAGAGTGAAAAAAATAAAGGAAATTTAAATTTTAAGGGTTGTTTTTCCTAACAAATTGAAAAACAAATCTGTTTCAAAGGTTTCAGTCATAACATTTTTAGATTTCATATAATGTATTCGATATAAGGATTAGATTATGAAAATGTTTAAAATATTCCAATGATATTTTTAGTTGGATACGGTTTTGGTTTCCATGCGTTGGCAATTCTCTATTGGATTAAAGTGAAATTAATCGTAATTGCATTTGCTGTGGGAACGGCAGTGATTTGGGGCATTCGATATTTTTGGGCGCATAAAAAATGTCCAGAGATTGATGGCTCTATAATTCCTTATGAAGCTGGGTGCGTTGTTTGCCTATTTTTACTTGCATACAGATTTCTGTAATTTGAAATATAATCTAAGGTGGTCTAGCCATCATCCAACCGCTTATTCTTCACATCATTCAGGAGATGACATTGAATATTCTGGCCCGGATCCCTATAGCGCTTGGAGCTCATATTCAGAGTCATCGCCCCATGAAGTTTATGGAAGCGCGACATCCTTCCCGTCGTCTCATCCTTCTCGGAGAGTAATTAAAAGTCGCCAGTTTTCCAATGAACAACAGTAAGTATAATTTTCTTCAGAAAACTGTTTTTTCTAAATTATAACTGCGAATCCAAATTTAGAATAAGTGAAATGGTATTCCATTTCCTCGGCGTTAATTCGGAGGCATGCAGAAAGAGATTCCTTTGCGAAGTGGAATTCAAGTCGAAGCCACATCCGTTAACTCGATTAGCGTTTCGGGTGATCGGGAGAGGAATATTTGAGAAATACGTACGGAATCCGAAGGATGAAAACTCCCCAAAATCCTTCGAGCAATGTGAAAATGCTCATACTGACTGCCAATTCATAGAAGACAATGAGAAGGAATTGGAACATGATGACGAAGACGATCAGGATTCAGAAGACACAGTAGTACAGGAAGCCGGAAGTACAGGAAATAACGACATAAATGACAGCGCCGCCAACCGACAACAGCGTCGTGACCTAATTGCTGAGTCGATTCTTCAACGACCTAGACAATCTAAGGTCCAAAATGTCGATTGAGAAAGGTGTGAATTGAGTTTTCATTGCTCTAGAAAAGAATTGATCGGTCACGAACCAGCACTGAAGAAAGTAAAGTTCTGTAAATATTTAACGGCTGCGGCGACCTTATTTCTTCTAAAGATTAATGTGTGAATTCTTCAATCGTGTGTTTGAATATTTATTTATTTTTAACATTTAGAAAGTGTTTATGGTTTGAATGAGTTGAAAAAATAAAATTAAATCTTACTAGTTAGGTTGTTTCTTTAGCATGTTTTTTTAGATCGACTTTTTTAACAGGAAAAATGTTTAATAACGCAATTTTCTTTTAATATTTCGCGTAAAATAGTTTTTATTTACTTTTATGAATAACCGACTTTTTGTTTTTAGAATTGAAAAAAATGTTTTTGGAGAATAAAGACATATTTTTTCATTCCCTTTTTGATGTCTGTTTTTCCGCTTCAAATTTTGTACTAAGGTGTCATAAAACAGAGTAAAAGAGAATACTTACATATGTAATTTCGTGAATTTTTAAGCTACGCAGTATGATGAACAAATCTCCCAAGTGTCAAAAAATAATCCGGGAACTGAAAAAATTTGAAAAAAAAAAACAATTTTTCAGAGTGCTGATGTAAAAATCTCCAATAGAAACATGTAATAATATAAAACGTTAAAAATGCATTCATATTTATAAGGTTTTTATTTTTATATAATCTTATTTACAAGTGATCTTTTATATTATATATATATTTTTTTTCGAAAAAAGTGCGAAGAAATTAGTTTCTTTACCGTTGAAAATTGTGAAAACCTATAAAGCTTCTTTGTTTCTCGAGACAATTAGCATATATTTTTTTAAATTAAATAAATAATTTTCTTGCAATTATTCGAATTTCATGTTCTATAATAAACTTTAACATTTCATTTATTTGTTAACTGTTAGAGAAGTCTTCATCACTTCTCATTAATTTTTTTCAGTTGCAGGCTCCTAAGTTTAAAAGTATTTTTGCATTAGGAAACGTTATCGGTATGCTTGGTAAGTGCAGAAAAATTTCTTTAAATCAGCGTTTTGTATTTATATTTGATACTTTAGCAAATATTTTGTTGATTACGTAGTTGAATTTTGTAGAAATACAGTGAAAGCTCTCATAAGTGGGTATTCATATCCCAAGATTTTTGTTCGATTATAGACAAAACATTTTTAATATTGCAATCACGAATTTGGTTGCAGAAAATGTGATCTATTGAGTGAATTGTAAGCCTCTGGAAGATGTTCTTCCACTGTAATTTTTCTACTCTGAATAACCTTGTGTTAGTAAGTTTTTAATTAAATATTACAATCTGTTTTAAACAGAAATGTTTCTTCATAATTTTTTTTTTTTGCAAAATAATTTTTTTTCATGATAGCATTTAGTAGGAAATAGTACATACTTTTTCTAGTGAAAGTAATTTTATCAATCTGGAAATATTTATTACAGTAACACATCACTTTGGATGTTTACGGCTTAAACCAAACTAGTTTAGCTAAATGAAATTAAATATTTTTGTTGCAAGAAAAAAATATAATATTTTGCCTTACATAAGTAGAATTAAAGGAAACCTTAAAAGCTAGAGTGGAAGTCAGATATTTTATTTTTTTTATCCCCAAAATATTTTTTTAAATTATCTAATTATGTTCGAACTCTTGTTAAACTTTTTACTGGTAGTATGTATAACCATGGTTGACAAAAGTAACTATAAATCGAAGAAATCAAAATTTTCTTACTCATTTAAATCTTTCAAACTATAATTTTAGATCAACATCGTGTGCGTTATTTTTAAATTAATTTCAATAAAGAGTAAATCTTTTTTTTTCAATAATATTGTTTTCCACTATAATAAGTTATGAGAGGAAATATTCTTAATTTCTTACTTTAGAATTTTTCACAATTGTTTTCTAAGATTTTTGCTAATGCACAACATTTTTCAATTTAATTTTTTTAAGAATTTTGCACATTGGAATGTTTGTTAATACAATTCAATTGATTTTTAGTAAAATTTTCATTATTTTTATTCAAAGAATTTTTTTCCGTTATGTTCAAGGGCCATTGTGCTTTTGTTTCGTCAATTCTTTAAATTTACGAGTTGCGCACGATGGCTATTAAAGTTAATACCGTAGTTCTTTGTTTATGATAGCCAAGACCATTTTTTCTAAGTATTTATTGTCTTATCTAAAACCGCTTACAGTTTATTTTACCACAGGTTCCAGCACTAATCTTCAATCGTCATTGGTAGTAATTGAGATTGTCAGACATTTCATTCAATTGCAGAAGGGCAATTTTGTTTACCTTACATGAGTATCATATAGTAGCACCACAGAGTAGTTATTATACAGAGGTTCAACATTTTTTCTCTCTAAAACATTGGGTTCCGTTTATGGAGATTTTACATTGGGCTTATTGCGAACGAATTCCCACTTACTAGCGATGGACGAGATGCTGGCGGTATAGCGAGTATGACGACAAGCAGGTAACGCACTTCTATTCCCTTGTGTCCATCATTCAGCATACTCCCGCACCGCCATCGTCTCGTCTATCATAAGCCCAATGTAAAATCTCAATCATCAGAACCCAATGTTTTAGAGAGGATATAGTCATTACTTTGTGGTAGTACAGTGAAACCGGACAAATTTTCTATTTCCGTGAGACATTGGCTCAGAGGTTTCACTTTATAAAATAGTTATAGTGTACCATTTATAACACGTAGAACGAATCGCCTGCCAAAAATTTTTTTACCCGAGTTTATCAGCCGTATTATGGAAATCACGAGGAGCGTATAACTGCGGCAAATATGTATTTTTGTAGCGCGAAAACAAGAGTTAATGGAAAATATTCTTTAAATCATGCCAGCGAAATGACTGTTCAAATACAAAACGTATAGTGAATAATAAAAAATTAAAAGTCAAGATAATCTGTAGAAGATTTCGCACATAATCGATTTCACTCTTAAAAAAAACGAAAAATGTGAATTTTGACAAGAAAGACCAATAAGGTAAAGCCAAATTTACCAATTTACATTTTATCAGCTTTTTAGAGCCAAAATAGCTGTTACTCCTAGTCCATATTTTCGTTTCAATTCAATTTTCAGACTGAACTTGCATATTGGCAAGGTAGACACCAACGAAACTTGACAATGTAAAAAACGCAATGGAGAGGGGGAGCGGACTTCTATACTAAAGGTAATGGCCCAATAGAAGCTTTGCTTGCTTCGCTTGCTTTGCTTTGATGAAGCATTTGAGGCGATAAAAGCAAGTAAAGCGTCTCTAGGCCCAATGTACGCTTTGCTATGAGCGCTTTGACATCTGGCAATTGTGTTGTATTTATATTTTCTGAATGAAAAAAAGTTTGTGCAAACATTTTAACATTAAAAATTAACTTATAAAGCATTTTGTGTTTTATTCCATCAAGTAGGTACAAAAATAAATTGTCAGAACTGTCAAAGCGCAGAAAGCAAAGCGTCTAATTGAGAATTGTTCAAATCGAAGCTTTGCTTGCTTCGCTTTACTTTAAGCGCTTTTGTATTGGGCCAGCTCCCATAAGGAAACACGGAGTTCAATTCAGCTGTCAAAGCGAGTAAAGCAAGCGAAGCAAGCAAAGCTTCTATTGGGCCATCACCTTAACGCTTGTAACTGCAAAGCTAGACAATTTCAATTGAAATTTCTACCCAAATTCTGTTTGAGATCCTCATGTAAGTTTTTTACGATTGCCCCTGGCCAACTGTTCATGAAACTATCGAAATTGATTCTTTAACGATAATGAATTTATTTGAATTCGATTGAATCATTTATGAAATTCTGCCATGGTGAAGTATGTTATTATTTCCATAAAAATTTTAAATATAACTTAAATACTGATATTTTAATGCATATTTTTCGTTAATATGTTAGAATTAATCTTACTGGAAGATCAGATTCTGTACCCTTAGTATTTTGTGAATAACAAATAAAAATCTCTTCATTGAGCTTTATTGATAAAAAAAAATCACCAATAATTTGATTATATCAATAAAAAATGAAAACTATTGTAAAATCAAAAAAAAATCATTTATCATAACGGTCAGATTTTTTTTTTTGACTTTTGTGTTTGTTATAAAATTTTAAAATATTTATAATTTTAGCTGTTTCACTCCCTACTCTTTCCTTTACGACCGTTATATCTTTTGAACATTTACGGGTTTATACAACGGGTTTATACAAACGAAACTAGGAAGAACCGACGGCACTGTTTTCGTTGTAGTAATTATCCAAAGCGAGTGATTTCGTGGTAAAAAACGCATTAATAAACTTTGAAAAAGCAATATAGAAATTGGCAATTCAGCGAATGCGACATTTCTAAATTTTGTGTAAAGCAACGCACGCACTACGAGAATAACATTTACTCATAAAAATCAGACAAATAGTAAATTTCAGATAAAAAATATTTAATACATTATACAACATTAAAGTACAGAATTCGATCCGGGTTACAATTATAGATTCCTATATTGAATCAATTTATCCAATAGATAAAAATCGTTTTCGAGAGATGATGTTGGTTTCGTTCTCAAAATTTGATACGTACAAAGCTATCGATATATTTTTATTAAACAATGCCTTTGTTTTCTTTTCTCGCCGTTACTTTTGATTTTTTTTTCACCTTTCGTGGCAAATTTTTATTATTTTTAATTTAAATAGAATTTTATGTATTTGAAATTTCTTTTACGTAATTATTATTAAAAATATATATATTTTATCTCATTGTATCGTATTTCCATTTCTTATTTGTTTATTATTTAAATCTCTTCAATATTAATTACCTTAATATTATTTAATGCCTTTTAAAGATTTTTTTTCCTTTTTTTAGTTTATATATTGTTTTTTAAATTGCATATTTTATATGTATTTTTTTTAATAATTATTGTTAATAATAATAGCTATAGTTACTTAATATTACTATCTGCGATTTTCCTTCTCTTGTATATAGAGCCTCTGCGAAAGTGGATTTGTGTAGATCCAAGCATCACCGACTGGTTTAAAATACTGGAAATTTTTAACAAAAAAAATCTCAATGAAAATGAAAATGTTTGAAACAATAGGGATCAATTAGATTAACAGACCTTTGTGTCCCAATCAGAGCAATTTTCTTTACGGTTCTTTGCTTCTTCTCGCTGTTTTTGTTCTATTTGACTTTTAGCATTTGTGGCACGTTCGATGTCATTCAATCTAAACGGTGGGTATTTTTTTATTCAAGATGTCGCTATTATTTAAAAAAAAATTCTTGACTCACTTCAGTCCAGCTGTAACTTCTTTCCACACCCTTCTTGATTCGAGTTCCTGTTGCTCAATAATTGGTCTCACTCTCTTTTTGAATATTGGAATTTTGTTAACGTCAACAAAGACTTCAGCTTTCTGTAGTTAAAGATTTTAAAAAAATCCACTGTAAAATGAAAAAAAGTTACATTTTTTAACGATTTTTACCTGTTTTGAGCTCTCGTTCCATTTTGCTTCCATTAATCCACTCCATTCCCCACTAATTGAAATAAATGATTTTTTCTCATTGGGCGAGTAAATCTAATTGAAAAGTTAAAAATAAAATATCTCAATTGATTTAATGGATATAAAAAGCTTTAATGCACTTATCGGTAAGATAATGTGAAATTAAAAAAATAATACCTCGGCTGTGATTTTATTCCGTTTGCCTCCATAGAACGGCTTAGTTAAAAATTCTACTTCAGCATGATAGCCTGTTTGCGGACATTGAATTGATACTGAACCACCTAATTCTATCCATGGTACCGTTAATATTGATCTAAAATGAATGTTTTGATCTTAGCTTCAATTTAGCAACAATAAACAAAAAAAATGTCCCCAAATGTCATTGCACTCGAGCACTGCATTGTCTCTTTCTATGTTAAATCAATCAACGAAGAAAATTAAAGTGAAAGAAATTTATTTCTCTACTAGACAACAGATATGTGGAACTCACAAAAATACTACTTGTGCAACGCTTAAGTACTTTTCAATTAGTTTTAAATGCAATGCAAAGAACAAATTCTTGTTGTGCGTGTCAAATGCAGAATTGAACATTTTTTCTTTTTGCTGAATTTAAATGTAATTCAAGGAATGTTTATATAGAATGGAAAAATCTTCAACTCTGGGGGGGACTTTTTTATTGAATATTGTTAAAGTCACTAAGTTACATGGATAAAAAGAAGATGGCACAAAACACACAGTAAGGGAAAAATAGCAAGAATTAGAATATTAGTAAGCACATTTTATGTATACAATTATATATTTTATCAGCTACTTAAATTTTCTAAGGACGTATTTTGTAAATTTGTGTGGAGAATATTTTCCATAGATATTTAGCCAAAAATTTGATTCTTTAATAAAAAAATACAGTAAAAACCATTTATAACATGAAAAATAAGAAAAGTTCTATACACACGGGTTTACACTGTATCAAAAAGTTCTGAAATTATCTTGGAATTTAATAAAAGCGGCATTTAAACATTGGAAACGGGAATGTTCGTCCCAAACGATGTTCGACGCAAACAATGGGAAATAATGGTTATCTGCAACACTTATTAATACACAGTTTTATGTCTCGTTTAAACACTTCATGACTGTTTGAAATAGCTAATGCTCCTAAACACTTTCTGTAAAATACTTTATTGTTCTACACAACGATTTAAAAAAATTTGGCACTAACACTAATTATTTACCTCGTTAATGTTTCAGAAGTTCACTTCAAACTAGATTTCACCACATACACAATTGTAAATATGCTCAACATATTCATTTTTAAACAACATTTTTAATCACACTAGCACAATTTTTCAAAATCCATATTTATACTATGGATTTCAACAAAACTAAACGTTTACTCATTATTACCACTTTTCCACTAAGTTCATTGACAGTTTAACAAAACTAAAAAGTTGCTTGTTTATCACTAACAATTTCAACATTCATATTTGACCATAAATATTTTTGTGTTTTCACAAACTAATTAAATTTAAATGTTTTTGTCGTAAACAATAAAAGTATTTCCAAGAAAAATTATGGTATTTCTGTCAAATATTTTAAAGTTTGTAAACGGCTTTCTCAAAAGTCTTTGTCACAAAAGATAAAATAAAGATTTTTTAAATCTGTTTTGTTGAAGTATTAAAAGTTTGAAAAAAGTATTAAAGGTTTGTCTTGTTTGTTATAAAAAATAATCATTTTACGGAAACATATAATTATTATGGCAAATACTTAATATATGTTCGGAAACACTTTCCAAACACTCGTTTGTTTCAGTGTACAATTTATTGGAAAACTGGACACTTTATTGTTAACATGATAAATCACAAAAACTCTTAGTCTCTACGCGAAAGCGTCATAGAACTGATTCTCGTCTTTCATGTAAAAAAAAAAAAAATGTCGCTAGATAAAACTAGGGTGGAAAATATACGACAAAAATCAATAAATGATTGATGGGCGACTCTTTTCAATGAGTACAAATGAACCTACATGAAAATTTTTAATATTTATAAAAGTTGAATAAATGAAAAGTTTGTCCTTAAGAATGAGGACCAAAAATAATTTCAACAGCTAAGAATGCACACAGACAGATAGATAATGAATTATGAATAATTTTTTTATTAAATAAAAAATTGGACAGTCTTACCTCCCGTAACCGTTGGGAAAGGTTAGAATGTACTCCTCATTAAGATCACATAATGTCACAATACCCTGACCGATATTATGAACACCGATTGATAATCCTAAGAACTTTGACTTTGTCCAAACGTGAGCGGCAAAACTTATCTTCTTATTGTAATGCTCAGCATAAAAGGCAGAAACTATAATTTTATATAAATTCAGGGGAAAAAATTAATTTGAGTTCATATGGATTTATTATTTAGTAAAATATGTACGAATACGGTAAAATACTAAATGGAAATTTACTTGGTGGATGATGTGAAACTTGCTCAGCAAGAAATGTTAATTGATTCCTTTTACACCAAGGAATAGGTCCATCAGTCACGTCTTGATTATCCGGATGCTCCCCTAAAATTCAATAAAAATGTAGTTTATATCAACAAAAATTTAAAGATTTTGCTTTTAATTTACCAGGTATATCCCAGTGACATTGAAATATTTCACCTAGAATTGGATTATATGGTTTTTTAGCGACAGCACTCTTCCTCCCCGCATGATATGCACTTAGATACCAACGACATACTTGAACAATACGATCCTTTGGGTCTCTTAGGTCAGCAATTCTAAGAAATCAATACAATTGAATTGATTGATTTTCATTGTTTAAATATTATACATAATGATATACAGTAGACGTGCGTCTATATGAACATCGCGTTATATGAACGGTTGGATTATATAAAAACCAAATATTTAACATTACCCACAAAAAAAAGTGTTATGTTATATTGATGTGCTGAGATGGAACCGCTTACAGTGATAGTTGATGGAAATAACATTCGGTGAATTTTTTGGATTTTAATAAGATGGCAATTATACAATTTGTAGTCCAATATTTGAAATGAACATTGTGATTGTTTTATGGTCGAAATTTGAACAACTTTCTCACTGACGAGGTCTGAAAAATCGACAGTTAATAATAACGATTAACTACCTTAGGTGATTTTGCTCCTGAAAATTTAAACCCCGTTTATATGAAAACCCCACTCACATGAACTCAAGGTGTTTTAATTAGTTCATATAAACGCGCGTTTACTGTATTTTTATTTTCGTAATTACTCACTTTAAAAATAGATCAGGATGTGCAAAATAATCGGCATACATTTCCAGTAGTGAGCGTCGCTCCAAAATGAAGGTTGGTAAAACTACTTTGGTCAAATCCATACCAATTTTAACCTGGGATAGAAGATGAGTTACTACGGATCCATGAGACTCCATTGATAAATCCGTTTCATCCTCGTCCTCGTATAAAGCGTCAAAGTCCAGACTACCATCTGTTCGGAATGGTATTGAATTTCTGGGACGCGTAACTGTGTCTTTGACGATATTTTCGCTTTTGGACGAGAACACAGTTTCATCTGGGGTACGTTTATCAGTTTTAGGCTCGGCAAATGACTCGGCAGTGTAGAGGGAGGAGTCAGCTAGTGATGATTCGGGACGTGTCGATGGCTCCGAGAATGTGCGACTATTACTGAAATACAGCAAAAACAAAAATTACCAAAACGGATTTTAATTTGATCTTTGACTTAAATTTAATCTAAGAAGATTTTATTTAATGTACCTAGACCCTATGAATTAAAAAAAAATAAAAACTTGTTGATGTCGGTAAATTGCCAAGCATTTTTCACGAGAAAAACATCATACAGACTAGAATTGTTCATATCAACTTTTATGTAATTCTTTTGTGCAACAGAAACGATTTTTTTTAAACTTGATTTTCAACTCGAACCCAATTTGCTTCTTCAGATGAGTATGCCAATTTCAATTTAACATCAATCCCAATGTCCATTGAATCAATATTAAATATTGTTAAAAATTGTGTTAGTCGAACAAACGATATAAAGATTCGTTGTGAAAGCCAATGTCTTAGTGGCTTAAGTAATTAAACTTTAAATTAAATACACTCAAAATTTGAAATTGAAAATTTATTGCTCCCAGTTGACCCTAAACTGGAGGTTCTAATTACTTTGGCGAATTTCAAATTACCTCAACTTTTTTCACATAACATTTCAAATAATTAGTACTATGTCAATGCGAATGTACTTGAGAGCATGCATGTATGTATGTACAAAGAAAACTGCAGAAAGTATGCTTTTAAAAAATATTTTTTTCTTTTTACAAATAAGAAATATAGCTTGATATCAAAACCTTACTGAATAAAATTATCTATGCTGTCTATTTATATTAGCCTGAATCGTACATTGCACCAAGGCCAAACAGCATTATTTGAAGAAAACAATTTTTTTTTGTTTTTCAAATTTTCGATAATTGACGATTTATTATTTAACTTATATTGATTTCCTATTTATATTAACTGCTCTTCCTCTCGGAGTAACTGCTTTCTCCTTCTTCGGGTTTAAAGAAATATTGAGGAGGTACTTAAGAAAACATACAATGAAATTAATTATTTGTGATACGATAAGAACTCAAAGAGGTTGAGTTATTACTAGTTCAGTGTTGAAATTGAAAAGTGTTCGTTTGAAGGTTTTTTTTTGACGTGGATACGTCTTGGATTTTGGTAATGGGGGTACAAATTAGAAAATCGGCTTGCTGCCATGATAACAAATTTGCAATCGATGAAACTCGATAGTTTGTGATGATATCTGAACAAAACCTGTGTTATAAGATTAGGGCTACATTAAAGCATTGTATAGGGTATTTTGTTATGTTAAACTATGTGCAATTATGTTTTTAAAAAGCAAAATCAAAATTTTTACTCCGCTGTTATGCTGTGTTTGCTGCTTGCAGTACAGATTTCACATTTATACTCTTTTTATGCTCCTCCTTTGTGTGTATTGAATCTGTTGTATTGAATGCATAGATAGATCGCTCGATTTGCTGTCTCAAATAGTCCCATTTCAATACAATTCAGTGTATCAAAACGACTCAAGTAAGAGCAAGATAACCGTATGAAAATAAATATAGCCGTCTCGTTTAAACCGTAAGCTGTCAAATGAAAATAGACTTTCGGAATAGTGTTGGCGCATGGTGACAGTTGTTCTATGTTATATAGTTCTGTGATTGAATGTCATGTTATTTCGTTCTTTTCTCTCTTAACGGCAAAAGCGTTTGCTGTGGTTTCCGACTCTCGTTCTTGGGAACGAAAATGATTTCTATTTAAGTTTTCGCTTCTTGTTCAAAGCGGTTTGTGAGCCTCGCATAAAAATGAATGAAAGCCTCGAGCGATGGCTGTTGGGTATGATGCACACACACATATAAGTATGGATTTTACTACTGAGAGAACGATATTTCGCTCCCAGCATTAAAGTTCTGTTCAGGGTTGTGACTTTTGATTTTCGAAATCGTAGTAAATTGGCTGCAAAATAGTAGTAGAATCGATGAAATAGTAATAAAATGTAAAACCTTCGTCATTATATATATAACTAACTTGATCGAAAGAAATGTAAAACCTTCGTCATTATATATATAACTAACTTGATAGAAATGGGAGCGTTTGAACACTGTATGTATGATATTTATTTCATACTTCTCTTATCATAAACCAATTATAAATAAAATTATTATACCCGTATGGTGCAACCGAATATCTCAAAAACGGTGCATCTAATCAAAATAGTGCAAGAACCAAAGTTATTTAGGATATGATTCTACATAAAACTCCCATACATCAAACTCCGATTGGAATAAATTTTAAAAAAATCTGATTAGAAAGTTTGACTTCAAACTGGAATTTTGATACAACTGTTCGCCGTTCACTTAAATCACCATACGGATTTTCAATAATTGCCAGATTGGTTTCCTTAATTTCCTTTTCACTAAAATTTTTTACTTAAATATCTATTGGCGATCGTTGTAGGCGGATCCACGTCTTCTGGCCGTCTCTACGAGACAGACACCTTGCTTTTTTTTTGAAAAGTGATCGATGGATCGATCTCATCTTTTGCATGATTATAAAAAGGATTTTTAGCCTGTGTTATTATTACGGACAACAGCCATATACAGAAAAGCCCCAAAATGGATTTTTTGAAACTGTATGGTGGAATTTTTGGGGATAAAAAATCTTTTTTGGGCTTTTCTCAAAAACTAGAGCCAATCGGGCCAAACCACTTGCAAATTCCGAATCAGCGACGTCAAATTCTCCTGAAAATATTGTAAACCAAATTGGCTATTGTGCAGTTTTATAGAAAGATATTTTATCATTATAGTGAATTACGAAATCTTAGATATCGGTTAGGAATAAAAAAAAATCATCGTATCTGGTCTGGCGCCGTCGCAAATCGATTAAACAGAAAAATCAGTAGAAACATATAAATGCTTAATGCAGTATGTGGTAGTCACAATCGAAATAAAACTGAATATAAAAAGGCCATCTGCAATCTCATGTATAAATTATTGAAGCAAAATGAATGTAAACAAGAGGGGAAACATTTCAAAGGTTATTTTACTAAAAGGGTTAAAAATCCAATTCAATTTGATACGATAACGCAAGCTGAAAGTCAGTTCAATATAAACAAATTAAAACTCGGTAGATCTGAGTCTAAGACAAGCAATTATGGTTCCGTGTCGACGTAATTTGGACTATCCCAAAAAAAAACAATAAAAGAAAGACTTTTAAAATTTTAATAAAGATATAATCCTCCGAAAGTATTTTATTTGTAGTCAGTCCGCTAAATTTTTAAATCACAGATGGAAGAAATGTTATTGATGAAAAGGGAATGTGAAAAAAATACACGGTTTATTCGCATTAAACGTTTCCTAAAATTACGAGATTCGTATACTATTCACTCCATCAAGGACTTAGTAAATAGAAACAATTCTGCACTTGATTTGTATATTAAAAAAATATCTCGCTTGCCATCATTTTTGGTATTTTGTATTTTGCTAGAATGAAAAAAAAAACTTACAACTGTCACGATTTATTAGAGCATTCCCAAGAAATTATTTTTCAAAGGAGGGGAAAATCAACTTCTAACTAAATAAATCTCCCAAAGGAACTTTAAAGCTTAAAATCGATTTAATATCTTTTGGTTTTGCCTTGGCTGGGCTGTCTTTGTTTTTATTCCCGAGATTTTTGTTTGTACATACACCAACACACACACATCCAGACGAGGGAAATACACAAAAACAACAACCGGCACAGGCATTAGGCAGAAACGGACAGATGGAAGGCAAAAGAACTTAAAGTCGAAAATGACGATAAAACCACACTCTCTGTTTTTATATAGGAAATAAACAACATGACCTATCCTATAATTTTACCATTTTTCCCTATTTCATTCTGATATCTCATCGTCCAATGTTCTTGCCTTACCTTACGCTAGTTCTACGAAAAATCCATTTTCCGGGAAAACTTTTAAACATTTTTATTGCCTGATGTATTGCCTTTGTATCGAAGTCGTTCTTTTCTCACGTCTACACAAAATCACCTCTTTGTTTCCTGGTCTCGATACCTTGCCTGGCTGAATGAATTCGATTGTCGCTTGTTGGCCGTCTATCAAAAGTAACCACAAAGGCTATTACTGTATTATTAATTTATTGGCGTTGAATCACTCGAACTCGTGCCTTGCGTTTCGCGTCGGTTTTTGACATTTTATGCAAATTGTCACCACTAGAACTAAAAGAATACTATTCGGTGCTTTCGTTGTCCTTCGCTCTGTAAACAGTTTCAAGTCCTTTGGGCAAAAGTTTTTTTTTGCCAAAAATTTTACACAACGCTGTTTTATGCGTTGTGTAAGTCCCAGATTCCGAGTTCTCGATTCCCGGAGGCACTCAATACCGATGGCATTGCCGACCTCTCTGAATAAACTAATATGTTGTAGAATACTTTTAGAGTCTGTTCCCCATAAACCAACAAACTGAATGAGATAATCCTTGTTGACATTTCTCCTATTGAGTGCAAAACAGAACACATTCTGGTCCGGTTGGTTAAGTTTCTAGTATAACTACACTTTCATTTCTATTTTTCGTTGTTGTGTTGACAGTAAAATTGCCTCAGGATAATTTTTTTTTACTTTCAATTGGGGTATATGAAGGACATCATTAGAGAAAGGAACTATGGAGTATTGTGGATTATAGCGTAAAAAATGGCAAAAGCAAAACAGAGAATTTAGTGGCGAGTAATTACACAGACACTGTTTCCCATCCTTTGTATTTTTATATGTCGCATGCAAAAAGCTTCATTTCGATTCTAAAGCGCAAGTCGACAGCTTTTCGAGTATTCGTAATACCTTGAGCACCGAATTTTCTCAGATTTTTATTCCTGTTAAAATTTCAACAAAAAAAAATGTTACACACACACTCACACAATTTATTTCACTTGTAACGGTACTCTATTTTAGCGAATAAAATTTTAAGAGTTTTCCAGAACTATTTTGTAATATGATGATATCCTTTTTTTCCACTGACACCGATGATGTCAAAATCAATTATTGTGTGATAGACGGCTAAATCTCAAACTTTACACAAATTACTTAAGATCAAAGGTTAACGATTTTTTTTGGAGAATTTTAATTTTATTTAATTCAGTTTAACACGTTTAAGACGGCTAAATAGACAACAAAGTCGTTCTCAATCCTTTGAATGAAAGTAACAACTTTGAAAGAATCTTTTGAATGAAACTATCATCTTTGACATTGTTTGAAAGCTAAATAATATAATAAAAAGCCTTATGTCTTAATCGTGTTAGCAAGCTGTTTTTGATTGAAATTCACCCGCTAACACGATTCAGAAGTCGCAAAAATTTCTTGAAACTCTTCAAAAAATTGAAACTAACAAAAGTCAAGAACAAATCCTAACAAAATAACTCGCTAAAAGGAAAATAACATGCAAACAGGAATTATATTCTGATTATATTCATAATTAACTGGAAGAGAAGAAAGTAAATTTGATCTAGAAATCTGTTGAAATATGAAATTATTTTAATAAATATCAGACGTTAGGCTATGTTCTAATGTCTTACCTCACAGTTTCAATTTTTATTGAAAAAAATATAACATCATTAATGAATAAATCATTTAAATGATCAAGTCAATAAAAAGTGTTAATGAAAAATCAAGAGAATTTTCCTTCTGAATTTTCATTCTACCGTCAGTTATTTAAGATCGCTTACAACTTTTCAGAAGCCTTCAATTATATCTTCAACATGAAAAATGGACAAGGGCTTCAATATTGTCAGGGAGTGATAGGACCAAGTTATGTTAAGACGATGACAAATAATAATGGTAGCTATCAGAAGATAATTCTATGGTATTCTGTGCTTTTGACTTTTGTGTCCTTTCTACCATATTTCATTCTTCTTTCTTATTTCGATGCACAATAGAGAGAACATACTAGTGTATAATTTTATAATCTGTATAAAGACATTGTACAATAGTGCTAAATATTTATAGTCTACGAAATCGAGAAGATATATACTGCTGCAAAGTTGGACTGAGGCTGAGTGATAACAGTCCAAGTTATTCTAGGAAGGAATGTGATAATGTGCCCGTTAAGCGAAACAATTACGTCACCATAACACGATTACCAAAGATACATTCCAAATACCAGCAAATTGATAATATAATTAAAGCTACCATGAAGGAGGAAAATAATACCATTATTTAAATTCAAGAAAGATTCAATTTTTTGTGGTTTGGATTTGCAATAAATTATTAACCTATATTTTTATTTCTATAGTTCGCAATTTTAATTTACTTACCATATTGGTGAATTTCCCTGACTGTTAAATGGGTCATCATTTGCATCGAAGAAATCGTCTTCGCCTTCCGAACTTGAATATGACGTCTCCGGTACAATTAAAGTCATTACCGGCGAAGCCGCTGATAAAAATTACGAAAAAATAAAATTAGTACAGAAGCTTTTTTTTAATCATTTAATTTCGCAAGTTTTTAGTTCCTATAATATGGTCAAGATTTATTGTAATTAAACAAAATCCAAAAAAAACTCAATTGAATTCCACGTGAAAACCGCGTTTATTATAGCTACGGTATTGTATACTCGAACATTACGCTAATTTTAGACTTTTGCAGAAATTCATTTATGCATTTAACAGCAAGCATTTAAGATATTATTTAAAACACGATTGTTTTCATTTTGGCGATCTATTTCTTTGCACAGTCATTATATTGCTGGATCCGAGGAATTATAGTCAAACTCATATTTTATAACATTTTAGACAACTAAAATTTACTGCAATTTTTACGTAATGTTTATAATAACTGGGTTCTTAACCGTTCACTTTTCTTATATTATACAGAAGTTGTATATACAAATAAAACCTGGGTCTGCCAAACGTGCTAGATAAAATTCGAAAACTCTCAATTTTTATGTACCAACACAAGAATATGGGAGCTGTCAATTTGATTAAAATAAAAATATTGGAGAATTCTTATTTGTTTTCGCGTTTTATTGAATTTTCAAACATTTATAAAGTTCGAATCAAGTGAAGAAGTAAAAGTTTCCATCAGTTTTGAAAAAACCTGTTTTTGCTAATTCTTAGTAATACCAAAACTTTAACAATTTCCTAACAAAACTTTGATCCTTCTTAAGACAAAAAAAAATAGAATTTGTAATTCTGGTCAGGTTAAGAACGCAACTAATGTCAATATTAAAAAGCGTGTTTGATTGAAACACTAAAGAAAAAACTTACAGCTTATAGATGTTGGTAGACTTCTTCGAGCCGCTTCTAAGCACTCTGACCCTAATTCGATGCCTGATTGCACTGGAGGCATACCAACTGGTGGTAAAATTCCTGAAAGCGCGAAAAATCTTTGAATTTTTGTCTACATAATTGTTTTTTCAGTCACATTACCTTCACCATCATCCTCGTCAATTTCTTGGGAATTTTCAGTTTTACTATTGCTGCTACTGCTAATATTTGGACCTTGGTAAATGCCATTGATTGGATGCGCCGTATTCTTAGCTATTTGTAGTAAAACTATTGAATGTTTTATATTATCCAACATGGCCTGTTTAGAATTGCACATTACATATGAGAAAGTCAAACAAAAAATTAAATTCAGTGTATTTTTCTTACGTTCGCATTATCCTGGACTGCTTTACATTTGGACTTTTCCTGAGGATCTGATATTTCAGATATTCTTGACTCAATTTTCTGTGCGTTATATGAAGGGGTAAATAAAAAATATTGGGAATTATTAAACGAAATACAAAAGATTTTTTTTTACATTTGTTTGTTCAATCATTAATTGAAGATATGCATCGGCTTCGCTGACACGCTTGTCAAGCATTTGGAGATGATTTGCCCTTCTCGATGAGCTATTGCCTAATCCACCATAAAAACTATGTTGACTGTCCCATAGGCCGCGACTACGATTTGCATGACGCCGTATCGTATCTTCTAGACGCCGTACCCATTTTTCACGTTCATCACTATCACGTGCCTAAAGAAATGGAAATAAAATCCAATAAACAGACACGATAAATGAATTTTACTTGAATGATAAGTAGCAATTATGATTTTTGTTAGTGTTGTTGAACTTGTTATATTTTTTTCTTTTTTTTTTATTGTTTAGTTAATAATTAGCTTACTTGAAAATGAAATGTTTTATGATCTACAGTTATTGTAAAAGTATTATCCTCTTGATCATCTATGCCTATCACAGCACCTTTGAGACGCACACAGCCGCGACGAACGCCTTTCATCATTTTTTCTTTCGACTGTAAAGTGGAAAAAAATAAATATTTATTCGGATAAAAAAATAGTGCTCCAATCTAAATTTTTATGTAAACATACGTGTGCGCTTTAAAACCACAAAAATGTGGAAAATCTGTGTTAAATAGTATAAATAAGGTCAAGTATGAAATTAATGTGAATTTAAGATTAAAAATCAAATAATACTCGATTCTTATATACGCCCCAAAGCTACAATATTAAATAGAATTTATTTATCATCACAGAGTAGAATTACCAGAAACCAAAATCAAATTCAATTGATATTCGTATTGGAAAAATCCTCAAAATTACTTCCAAACATAGGAAAAGAGTATTTAAAGTAAACTTTATTTAATGCTATACATTCTTGCGTCTTCTCCTCACGTCTAGCATCGGAAAATCCAGCACTGTAATATTTTCGTAGCAATCTTTATTCTTATTTATGATGTTTGTTAAATGCAATTTGCATAGGAAGGATAAACAAAAAAAAAAGAAAATGTTTAAAATTCGTTATGTTTGACAGACAGTATAATCGATAAGGACCAAACCACAACTCATAAAAGGCAATGACTTTGTTGACATCATCGATTACCGAAAGTTTTTTCTTGGAAGCTCAAGCAAAGTCGATGACAATTCATTTGCCAAGAAAATCAAAATTTAATTTAGGCTTTTGCACTTTGCCTGCCTCTTTTGAAATCAAGTCAATCATAAGGAAAATTAAAATCGAAACGCCCGAATATTTCAACATTTACTCTTCAAATAAAATTTTATCGATTAATTTTGTATAATTATGATTGTTTATAATGATTCAAATATTTTGCTGTGTTTTCACTTGGTGAAATCGATAAATTCATGTTTTTCCTTGCAGAGAATTTATTTCTATTGGCATCGGTGCGACATTAAAATTGGAATTCATATTTGGAGCAAATTTCACATGTTACGCACGTGTTTCGATATATTTGCGATTTCTTCTCCGCTACTAGGTAAGATTCATAAATTAATTATTTTACCGAAAAGGGATTTCGCAGCTAAAAGTAATAAATTTTGAATAAAATTTTTAAACTCGTCCTAGACTCAATTTATGATACAGCAGCATAAATTGAGTCTAGGACGAGTTTAAAAATTTTATTCAAAATTTATTACTTTTTCCTGCGAAATCCCTATTCGGTAAGAGAATTAATTTATGAATCATAGTTCGTACCGGAGAAGAAATCGCAAATATATCGAACGACTTTTAATTTGTGAATTATTTTGCAGAGAAATAATAAATTAATCAGACGCAATTTCAAAATGCGGGGAATCACAAAACCAGTAGTTTTCATGTTTCAATGCTATGCTTTGTAGAAAATATCAAAATTTCTAAGAATTTGTTATTGAAAAATACGACAAGGAAATAATACTACATTTGGCCACACAAAAATTAGCGGTCAAAGCAGTGCCTCCGAGGTTGATATAAAAAGTTTTCGTAATATGCAATGCTGATTTTGGTCATTTGTTACCACTCTCACTCTTTCTTTTCCGTTAAATTTTGCTCATGTAATGAAATATTAAAATATGCGCGAAGACTATCTTAAACTCAGAAAACTAATGCAGTCTCGGTGCATCAATTCAAACTTAAAAACCTTAAATTGACGCCTGTTACTGGCTTCGTTTTTTAACAATTTCTTAAATCAAAATGATCCGTCATTATTGACGTATGCTCTTCACCATTCGGAATATTAAATAAAAGACAAAAGAATGTCGGAATAAATAAACCCGTCAATTGGCAATTCATTAATTATTAATTTTTGTGAGCTGATTCTGTTGGCTTTGTACCTTACTTTATCAAAATGTCGTCTATCTAGTAGCTTCTGAATGCTAGCCGAGGTTTTGGTTTATTCTTTATAAAAAGAATATTAAGAAAAGTGTCACGATTCGCTTTCATTCGAATGTCTACGTAAACGGGCCATTAAAGCTCATATGTAGAAAAAACCGTAAAAAATGAAATTCCACCGCGAAACGGAATCCCCCATGAGGGTACGAAAATAATGAAATTTAGGCAACGATAGAATGAAGAGAACAGGTGGGTTTAAGTTAGTGTAAAAATGCACGCTTAATTTAATACAAAGTTCTTACGTTTAAGCAGACACTTGAGAATATATTGGATTAATTACAGCTCAAGCTTCGAGCTGATCGATACGCGTAAAACTCACGACTCCCAATCGAAGTGAAAAAAATATATATATTGTTTTATAAACGTGCTTCCTTTAACTTATATCGCAATCAAGTTAAATTAATTTCGTATTTATTGAAAGCGTTAAGTGATAACAAATAATCAAAATGGATATTTTTGGTTCTTATCCTGGTAAGGTTTTGTGATATTATATCCGATATGTGTTGCAATTTAATAAGATATGTGAATTTTTTTTGTTTAGATAAGCGTGTTCATGACTGGCCTCTAATGGATAGTCCACTGCCATTATTCTGTATTTTAGGCGGTTATTTATATTTCGTGTATAAACTGGGACCTAGGTGAGGCATGATTACTTTTATATTATATTTGCATGAAACACTCACCTGTTTTTGAGTATTAGCATTTACGAATTAATGTTTGCTATTTTTTGGTTGGAATTGATAAGATGTTATAAAAGTCTATCGGGAAAGGAAATTTACTTCACAAGCTCATAATTTCAACGGTAGACAATTCAAATTTCGTATGCACAAACAAGCAAAATTGATTTTGTAGGTCGTGGTGACATAAATAGAGCTTTTTTTTGCGACTCTAAAAAATTCTTTTCTTAAAAGTTCAACAAAAAAGTTTCTAATCCGTTCTATCTACCAAGGATTCAGAACTGCATACGTAAATTATAAAGACTAGCGAAAATCTTACAACAAATGAAAAACCATTCAGGGTAAATTGCTTAGAAATTCCAACGGACGGTATGTTTCAATCTGAAGATGATTTCGGCTGCTTTTACTGGAAGTCTATTTGTTCCTTCATATCTGCATTCCGCTATATTTTTATACTAATTAATTAGAGGATACTAATTAAATAATTTCATATCTAATAAGGTTGAAAATTCACGCAACGTTAAACTTGATCGAAATACTGATTTGATTAACACTAATCAAGTTTTTTTTCTGAAAAATTGAGACTTTCCGATTCCAAGGTGTTTAAAATATTATCTTGTGTTAAAAAATTAAAATACCCAAATTTAGCATAATATTCTTATCTTCATAAGAACAGTTTTATAAAACACACCAAAAATTTGAGTCAAATATTGTATAATAATAAATAATTTTAACACGAAGATAACACTGTAATTAGATTATGCAGGTGAAAATAGTATTTGAATCGGTGTTATTGTGTAAGTAAATTGTATCACATTTTCTGTTGGTTTTTTGAATTGTGAATTTTATGAAAAACTGCGTTACAGCTCAATTTGAGGCAATTAAAACTACATTTTTCTAGAAGCACGTAAGAATGAAACATGAAGATATCTTCAGTGCGCCAAAATTTTCACCTTTCGAATTTTTTTCTTTGCCATTTCTCGATTAATGTTTACAAATTTGCAATGAAAATGCATTCACGGATAGTCAAAAGCACTCTTAATTAAATTTATCACTCTGTCTGTAGGTAATATTAGCTGCGGTCTGTTCCGATATAAAGAAGCAACCTGATTGAATTTATCCAATAAATGCAAGCTGGTTATGGAAAGAAATTACATCCAAGTAGAATGTGAGAAATTTCCAATAGTTTTTACATAATCGTCACAGTAAAAAATGTAACAAAAAAATAGAAAGATGAGACAATGTACTTGCAAAAAAATCATTAGTAACCATTTTTATACGTTTCAATTTCAAAATGGTTACGATGTCCGGTCGCATAATCTAAAAGTACTGGACTTGTTACTCCTAACAAATGTGAACAAGTCGCTCAAGTTTTCTAATACAATTATATTTTGCAAAAGCGAAAGATGCTTCAGTTATCAATAGGGGCATTCACAGAACTGATTAAAGTAGCTGTTATTGTCGTAAAATACTATTATTTATTAAAGCTTTCTAAACAACAATATACACGGTAACATTTTTTGCAGCTTTAACACAATTTCTTATGTATTAACCGCTTGGTGTAAAATATTAAACTTGGGTAAATATTTCAAATAAGCAAAAATATAGCTAGTGGGCTTAGCCATTCACTCATATTTCACAGTTTTAATTAATTGTTGAATAATACGAACAGTGTTGAAAAATTGTGTTCAAGTGATTAGAATTATTACACATTAAGCAGTGTTAAGTGATTTGGTGATTAGTGAAAATAATTAGAGTGGTTTTTGAAAAAGAAAAAACGGAACTTCGATTTTGCTACAGCCGCGAAAAGTCCGCTCACGGTTCGGAGCAAAACTTTAACAAATAATACTATTTTACAACGATAACAGCTATTTTAATAGCAAATGTGAATACCCTTAATATAAAATGATATCCGGTAACTTTACCAATGTCAATTTTTGAAATGTTAAAATTGAAAACATTTAAATTTGTACTTTTTCTTAGTAGACTTTTTGCCATTGACACTTTGTCAGTTAGCAAAGATGAGGATTTAGTGAAAATTGTCACAAGATGAGGATTTCACATCTAATTTCCATGTTATCAATTACTGTGAATTGGTTTATTTGGAGATGCAATTAATTTTTATCAGGAATAACAAATCCACCACCTTGTGGCACCAGAAATATTGTTTTTTTTTTCGTTAAAAGAACTCCAGTGCAGTTGATATTTCGGTACAAACGATAATTTTGAAATAGTAAATGAGAGCACAGAGAAAATTCCTCGGTGTATCTAAGTTGTCGTTATAGTCGATTTACACTGTTTTTGATAGAAAATAAAAAGTGACATACATTGCGGAAAACCATTATGCAATCTGCTTTCCAGTTCCCTAGACTTTGGGATTATTTTATTACGTTTTACGGTGTTTATTTTCAGTTTAAACTGACAGAAAATCACCGTCAGTTCAAACTCATATTAAAGTCTAGAAACTACTATGAATACGCACTCTTATAAACCGTAGAATATTCAAGGATCTTTAAAATTCAAAGTTGTTGAGAAATACTTATTTTGGCGGCTGTAAACAATTTTTTTAAATGTATGCTATTTCTAAATTTAACGAAACATGATTACCTTTTTTTTAGCTTAATGGAAAAGAAAAAGCCGTACAATCTGAAAACGATTCTTGCCTTTTATAATTTAGGACAGGTGGCTGTCTGTTTATACATTATGAAGGAGGTAAATTTGAAACTTTTGGTAGAAATAAATTTTATAATGCGATTAAATTTTGTAGATAGTTTCGACAGACATGAATTTATTACGATTTTGGAAATGCCAGGAATTTGACTACAGTACAACCCCAAGGGCGATGCGATTACTCCGAGTATCCTATCTGACATTTTGGCTCAAATTGGCCGAATTGAGTGAAACAATATTTTTTGTTGTTCGAAAGAAGCAAAATCAAGTCTCATTGCTGCATGTCTATCATCATTGTACGGTTGCAACATTATCATGGCTGCTCGTTAGATATGTCGGAAGTAAGCATAGTTCAAAATTTGTTTTATAAACACTGAATTTGAGGGAGATATAGTAGCTGGCTGACGACGTTTAACAATGAATCAAATATCATTGTCAGAAAATATGTTTAAATTTTTTTTGATGTGGAATTGATAAATTCGATGATAATCGCGGAGAAGCCAGTTAATTTGCAACGATATCAGTCCAGCTATAGCTAAGCGTGATTATCCCTTTTGTCTCGTCAAATTCGTTTAACTTAAATACTGGAGAATAAAAAAAAATCTTTCTTTATAGGTTCTGTGGCTCTTTTTAGTGTGTTCGTTAATTCATTCGTTCATTCTGTGATGTACAGTTATTATTTGACATCATTGCTAGGATCAGATTTCCAGAGGAAATTGTTACCGATCAAGAAGAACATCACAATCCTTCAGATGGCACAATTCTGCTTATTACTACTGCAGGTTATCATATTTTTCGGTACCGGATGTCAAATACCGAAAATTATAACAGTTTTCTACACAGTTTCAGTGTTGATGTTCTTTTATTTATTCTATGATTTCTACAAAAAATCTTATGAAAGTAAAAAACTAGAAACAAATAATAATACTATAGTGAAATAGATTACCTCTTTTTTCAATTTTTATATTTATAATAACAAGTTAAATATTCTTTTTATAATATGAATGTACGTAAGAAGTATCCGAAACTTATGGTTTTTCTTTTTATTATAAAGGACTTTAAATAATATGTTGTTTGAATTTATTATGGGGATCATAATAAATAATAAAAGTGATGCTGTTTTTTGTGGACTGACAGTTGATTACATTTAACAGAATTCATCATAATGGGATTTCATTAATAAATATAGCAAGCTGTGTTCATAAATAGAGATACTGCAAAGCCGCATAGTGTGATGCAATTCGCAAATGCCTCTGAATTTCTATAGAAATTTTGAATTGAATAATTTATAAATAGAGTATTGTCGATGTAATTTAATTCAGCTCAAAGTTAATTAAGAATTTTTTTGTGGCAAGTATGAGGTGGTAAAGAAACGGTGAACCGTAAATTATATTCTTTGACATTAATTGGATTAATTTTAACTTATTTACATTAATTGTTGAATTTCTTTGTATGAGAATCAATTACATTAAAAAACTGCCCTGATTGATTTCAATATTGATCGTATGGCATTGAATTATTAATTTTAATTTGAACTTTGTGAACAATTTTCGAAGCAGCTCACGATAAACATTGAAAATGATTAACATTTGATTACCTATGAATATTTATGACCGATTCGTTTTTAGCATTACAACGTCTAAATGATACATCAAAATTAAAATAGAAATAAATTTCAGTTTAGGTTTATTTTGTTTAATGCCGTTTGAATTCATGATTAAGCAACAATCGATTTTTAGTTCTGTATTAATCATAATTGGGGACTAAAGTAACAAATTAAATATGTCTCGGCTGATTATCGATTTATCGGCGACATTGCTTCAACTCGAATTTTCTAGGGTAGGAATAAGGGAAATGCGAATAAGTAACTAGCTATAGCTGATAATATTGAAAAAAGGATACAATAAATCAAAAATCAATTAAAATAGACATTGCGGGTGAATATTTCTGTAACACAGTTCTGACAAAACCAACAAAAATCTTTTCTTTTTGTATGAGGAAAGTATTACATTAATTAGCTGGATCTATTTTATGGTAAACCAAATTTCAAATTATTAGCTCAATTTTTCAGATAACAATATCGCACAATCATCTAAATGGCAGTGATGAAATGGATATTAGGAAGTCAATGGATTGTATAAAAAACATTATTTTAGGTATAATTTGCGGCTGATATAATCAATTTGAGATCACTTAAGATGCTATTGTAATTCTATTGAATTTTAATTATATACCTGTCGATAATTGAAAGTGCCTAGATGGTGTCAATCCATAGTTGGTAAAATATAAGGCTTTGAAAAGTATTTTTCTAGAATGGAGATTTATCACAATAAACAGTATTGATGCATCTATTATTATTTCTTGTACACGAAGAGATAGTGATTTATTTTAAGTGATTCTAAACGAATCTTATAATAGATTGTGGTGAATCACTAGTCGCGGGGGCCAAGCAGGCCGGACTAAATACAATAAATACAAAAAGACACGTATAAACAAAGCACAATTCCAAATCTTACACAAAAGTTCAGCGATTTCATTTAATTCTTTATTTGCACGAAAATCACTACGAAATCTGTAGTTTTTCACAATCTTTAGTTGCAGTAAATAACCTCAAAATTGCACTTTCTTATACTTTTGCAAGTTGCTACGGTGCGAATTACGTTGTCCGAGCAAAAAGATCGTATTTCGTTTTGGCTGATTGCAAGCAGGGTTGGTACACACCGTGCAGATTCGCGAAAAAAACGCAATGAAACTTCTATCTTTAATAACCTCGTAAATTACTGGCCGTAATGTGACCATCTTCAATGAAAAATTGAAGGACACCGAATGAAATTTTATCTTTAATAACCCCGGCACGAAAATGGGAGAATTGATAGACTTACCGTGTAGTAAGAAAGTAGTCCAGCGTTCTCGTCTAGTACGAAGAAGCGATATTGCCACCCTTTCATCACATTCGTCCATTTGCTGAGTGTTCCTTCGAGCATCGCCATTCGTATTTTCCTGCGAAAATCGCTCAAAACCGAGTTAAACTTAGCAAACAAAACCGATCAGAAAACTGACTGAATAAAAATGGCCGTCACGAGTGAGCTAGACTACTTGTTTTGTTGATGAAAAAATTTCCTTTAATATTGTGCTAACCCAGCGAAACTTTTGTTTTTAGTAAAGCGGTCCCTAGACGTTCAATCTTGCAGACAATCATCGCATGCTGTGACAGCATTTTGAACGTCTATGGTGATGCTGTCACGCAAAATTCCATGATTAACAGCATGCTGGCCAATATCAAAATCATTTTGATATTTTTCAAGGGAGCTTTGTCAATCAATTCGTCATTTCAGCGTAATTTTTAGTAGTGAAAAGATGTCGCATATAAAAGACAAAAGAAAGGAGCAAAAGCTTTTATTTAGCTTTTCTAATTCCCAAAACCTAAAAATGTGAAAAAAATGAAAAATAACATATGCGAGGTTTTGGTCTCATCTTGAAAAAGCCTTCCTTAAACTTTTTGCAGGACGCAATGCATTGATGATACAACTACAAACACACTAAAGTTTTCCTGATTTTTCTTCGTTCAGCCTGGCGAATCCAGGCCTTGTGCCTCTCGTGGCGGTAAATTCAAATTATTTTTTTCAATCTATTCGACAAAAACAAAAGAGATAAATTGTAAGATAAAACAAACAAAACCAGATTTCCGAGTTGGAAAGAAAATCTAATTTATTTTGCTGTGTATGAAAAAACTAGCAGGCCTAACAGAAAAATTGAAATTTCCGGTAAGTGTTTGATATAAAAGACTATGAGTAAGATAACGAATTTTAATGGAATGCCATCAGAATCAATCATAATACTTTATATGAAATAATCCTTTATATGACTAAAATAATCGATCGTGTCAAATTTATTGGCATCGAAAGAAAATGGTAAAACTTATAACAATCAGACCGTTTAGACAGTGGTGAAAACGTTTCAAAAACATACCAAATGCAAAACGACAATAAAGTAAACTTTTAAATAGTTCTGTAAAATTATAGGTTTTCTTATTGTGGTTTTAATATTGTCATTAGAAAAATTGGAAACCGATTAAAATTTTGCCGAAATGGTTCAAGAAAAACATTAAAATCTTAAAGATCCAAATAATTAAAATAATTTCCTAATAACGTCCGGCCCGATCCTAGTGTATCAGATTTCTCTAAAAGTGATGGATTTTTCTGGTGAGATAAACCTAAATAAATTTACAATTCCTACAATTTATATTTTGCTCATCGTTCGCTATTTTTATTCGTTATCAAAATATATCATATTTGGTACGTTTTTTAAAAATCTTTATATGTAATTAGGTTAGAAAAGCTAAAAACGAAAAAAATATCGTTCACTTCGGATGGTGGAAATTCGGATTGGAAACCGTAGAGGATTATTGAAAAACAAGGAAAGTACGAACAAAACGTTAGTGAAAACTAATATGTGATTGAAATAAATAAAATTCAAATATTTGAATTTTACAGTCTACGCAATTTTACAAAAGTAACAATAAATATTAATTTTTGCACCCAGCAAAAAGCGGCAGTAAAAAATTTTGCTTTTGGTTTTCATTGAAATTCAATTGTTATTAAATCTTAATAAAACACTTTATTGAGCATTTTTTCATAAAAATTAAACCGCTCAAAGCCAATTGTTCTTAATGATAAAAATTTTAGGGAAACACAAGCAATATTTGCCAATACTTGTTTAGCTTTCGTTTCTTTCCCTGAGTTTAAAGTCCCACCTCTTTTTATTAATTTAACCCAAATATAAATCAAAAGGCTCTCACCATCATCAAGTTAGTTTTTTTTAAAATTTGTTAAAAAATATGTAGTTGATAAAAAAATAAAGAAGTTTTGCTAACTGAAAATACTTGCATCGTGAATGTAGATTTTCCTGTATTAAAGATTAGAAACGTTTCGAAATAAATGGACTGTCGAACTTTTACAGAACAACTGGAAAATAACTCCACGTATATGACAATAAAACAATTCAAAGGATTTCTGAAGAACTTTATTTAAATATAAAATCTGAAATCTACAAGATAGACATGAAAACGATTTTAGATAAACGTCAAAAGCACCGCATATTATTAAATTAACACAAAAAAAAAATGAAATTATATTTTTAGTTAATATTAAGAATCTAATGAACGAATAATAATCTCAGGTTTAGCAACATCGACAAAATAATGTGAAAATTGATTCCATATATAATAAAGGAGTATTCCAAAGAAGAATAATTTAAACAATTTGTCAACGCACCACATTCTGGAAGTAAAGAGAATTCAAATCAGATCAATTTCGTTGAGTATTATTAATTATGGTAAAGTATTGGAAAAATTAGAAAATATTGGAAAATCTTTGAAAATGACTTAAGTTCTTACACTTTCATGTGTCGTCTGGCTTCTGGAATGGTATCGTCGGTTTCTTTCAAAATATAACGCCTGGCACATAACACGCAATGATAGAAATAATCGACCATATCTAGATCTAGCTTTTCGATCACGTATTTCTGACGTTCAGTCTCGTTTATCAGTTTCCGTGCCTTCAACGCGGTTGCATTATCAAATTGCCATTGATTGTTGGCGTAATATTCGAAAACTTCGAATCCCTTTTGGATACGACGCTGAACTCGGCATAATCTAAGGGAAATATTGTTTAATAATAATAATAATAATAATAATAATCTAGGCAAAAATTTAAACATACACGGGTGGATAGCGTAGACACCACAGAAGTATGTCCACAAGGATCGCTGGGATCCAGTGAAACAAAATGGTGCAAATATAGTGAATGTAACGGTTCTTTTTCATTGATCCTCCCGGATACCAAGCGACTCCATTCAGCGGTAGTTTATTCTCAATCACCCAGCGACCGAGTTCAATTACTTCCTGCCAGGATACTCGAAGCTCATTAGAACTTGTCATGTGCGCAACGCGTTGATTTTTATCCTGATGAATGTAGTACCAAGCGGAAACTAGCATCCCGTTCACAGCAATGTCTACAGGCAAATAGTCGCCATAACCACTAGAGTTGCAGTACATTGTGCGAATGACTCCTTTGCCAGCGCCAATCAAGAGTCCTGTGGGTCCGTTGATATTATCTGTCCATCCCTGGACAGGACCTATCATTAAAAAAATATCTAGAGTTTTGAAAAACAATCACATTCAATCTTTTTAGCACCTTTCCAAATCGGTATCACAATCGATGGCCGAAGGATAACTGATGGAATATCGTTGAATGATTGCACAACCAAATCCTCTGCTAGAGATTTGGTGTAAGCGTAGGTATTTGGAATATCGCCCAATATTCTAAAAAAAAAATTCTTGTGTACAAAAAATGTTTGGAAATATTAAATTTGTCTACTGAGGTGTAATTGAGTCGATGGCTTTATCATCCAACCACTCGCAAGCCTTGATTACTTTGTGGGGATCCGCTGGTGGATTGTACGGCTTTTCTAGTAAATACTTTACATGAAGGTGACAATACGATGTTGAAATATAAGCGAAGTACTTAAAAAAATATATGATTAAATAAATCACATATTTTTTTTCAGAATGAGAAATATTTTACCATCAGATTTTTGACCTCTTTTGCTAATGCCAAGATCAGTTTCGTCCCTCTAGTGTTTAGCAGGACTGCTTTTTTCAGTCCTTCGTCAAATCTTATGGTCGCTGCGCAATGATAGATCATATTCGCCTCATTGATGATTAATTGACGGTCTTTATCTGAGAGCCCTAGATCCAAAAGGCTGCAATCGCCACCAATTGCCTGGACTTGAGTCATTACTACATCTTCGCCTCTTTGTTCTTTCACGGTATCAAAGAGCTAAAAAAATATGAAAAAACTTTAGTTAAATAATTTTGATTTTCTTCGAATTTTTTTTTTTGATTAAACTGACATAAAATTCTTGAACTTATTAGCCTCAAATTAAGGAAAAAAGAAATGCTAACACCTAACATAAGTAATCTTCCTAAGGAGAATTTTAAGCAATAAAAATGGTAATTTTGCTTAAATTCGCGGGATTATTGCGTCGTTGTTAATTTGCTAGATTGGCCTTTGACTATAATCAAGACACTAAAGCAAGAAATACGCATATTCGCCTTCTTTCATTCACTCGCATCTCGTACCGAGTTTGGAAGATTTTAAATTCGTTGCGGTTTATTCGTTTGACGTTTTTTAACGTTCATGTGATTTACTTCTCTTAGCCATACCAAGATCCACTCAAATGAAAGTGATCAAACGTGGAGGAACAACAAGCCAATTTCACGTAAACAAGAAGGTTTCCATATGCGTATTTGCTAGACTAAAGAAAATAAGCGAAAATATATCTATTACAACACGCCGAACGACTTTTTAACTTCTTTTAATCAGGTTTACTATAATTGCCGCTGATTCACAGCACATTAAAACATTGAAAAATAAAACATCGATGTTTGTACTCGTAATTGGGTTAGTAGATATAAGTACCTACCTTTAATAGAAGTATAGGAAATATTAAAATAGAATTTAGGGTTCGATTTCCATGATTTTCGAAAAGTCAAGATTTTTTTTATCCTACGAAAATTTATCTTTAATAAATTAAATTCACAATTTCCGAAAATTACATCATTAAAAACTGTTTGAATAGACTCCGTTCTTGAACTTTTGTCAGCTGCGACTAAAAATTAGCAAACGTTCAACATTATTTCCAAATATTGTATTTAAGAGAGTTATTAGCACAAGTAATTTAGCGGCTACTTAAAATGTTTGATTCAAATTGGGTATTTATTGATAATCGTTTCGTGATGCATAGATTCGTCTAATTGGGATTTGTGCTAGAAAATTTAGTAAAGCTATTAAAAAATTAAATATAAATAAATTAGACATTGCACAGAACAACAACAGGCTTACAAAAAAATGGAAAATGTGGAAAATGCAAGGCTAAGTTCGTTAATGGGCAAAAATGGACCATCGAGCGAATATCTCAAAAACGGTGCATCTTATCAAAAAAGTGCAAGATCAAAAGCCATTTAGGATATGATTCTACATAAAATTCCCATACATCAAAATCCGATTAGAATAAATTTTAAAAAATCTTATTGAAAAGTTTGACTTCAAAGAGGAATTTGATACAACTGTTCGCCGTTCACTTAAACTTCGAACAATGCCATATCACCATACGGGTTTTCAATAATTGCCAGATCGGCAATTATAGGTTTAGTATATTAAATTTGAGATTGTTCTAATTTTTCAGCTTAATACTTTCGCTGAACTATGCTCCCCTTTAAGGTATTCAGTTGTGGCGTGAGGCGTAAGCGATTTTTCTGTGAAATTGTTAAAATAAGTATCTTGTTCTGTCGTAATTTCATTGAATTCAAACTTCCGTAAAAAGAAGTAAACACGACTTTCACTTTAGGATTAGTTTAAAGCTAGGTGTTTTGATTTCATAGACGAAAAAAAGTGTAAAGTTGGAAAAAGAAATTGTTTATTGCTCTTATATGGCTCTGGTTGCTGTAACTGCAAATTTATTTTTGAGATCCGAGCAGAGCCAATGGCACAGTAAATTTAACACGCAATCCGTGGCCAACAGGTGTGACCAGGTATGTATAAGGTACATATTTTGCATTTGCTCGACCATGCGTTTTGTAAACCTATGACGAATTTCTTTGATTTGTGCCGCCACTAAAAATTACATCAGAAATGGGAAACGGAAAAATCCGGGGAAAATTTCCAGATCACACACAATTAAGAATCATTAGTTATCATATAGGGGAGTATTTTTTTCTTACCACATTACTAAAGACTTCCTTAATCCTGACTTGTGGGTCCTTGCCTTTTTTTGGTCTTATTAGAAGATACATTTTCTTTATTTCTGGACAGCATCTGTAATGGACCACAGGACGCATTGTGATTAATTACAGCAGTAATAATATTGGTAGTTACTTTCCACATTTCTTATATTAATTGACTGTTAAGTCGGTCACAGATAACACATAAAATTTAATCAAATAGTCACCTTGTAATTTACCTGAGCAATTTTTCAACGAGAACCTTTCCTAAGAATCCGGTGCCGCCAGTTATGAAAAGTGTTCGTCCAGCGAAGGTCTGAGCAATTCTATCCTCTTCCATATTTACTGTTCTGTGATTATCTTTCTTATTTACTATGATTATAATTTTGTTATTAAGTTAAATTTTACCTATGGGATGAATATTACTAGAAAGTACCGGGCAATGTTTTCACAAAAAAATAATCTAAGTAAGAACAAAGTCTCCTGGTGTGAAATTTAGCATAACACCGGAAACATACATATTTTATCGCTAGTTTTTGTCATTCCGTTAAAATAAATTTCTGGGTATTTAGGTGCTTTGACAAAAAAACGCACTAAAAAGTTACAACGCTTCAAGAGCTTGTTATGGGAACGTCGTTCATTAGAATGTTATGGGAACGTTGTTCATTACAAGTTGGTAGTTTTGTAGGGAATTTAAATAGCCATACAATTTTCAATGGCTGTTTCGTGTAGTTTACATTTTTCCAAACTTCAGTCGGAAATTTTGTTTACAACTTCGACTGGATCGAGTTTTTTTTAATATTTTCATTGAAAAGTTTTTCAAAAGTTTTCTTTCATGACTTTGTTAAAAAACCTTAAACACTTAATAAAACTTTTGAAATTCATGAAAATTATTGTAATTTCATTGAAACTAAAAAATTTTTTTTCTTCGCTAAAATTTTGTGTTGTTCACTCTTTGCTATTTGCCCACGATTTCAAGAACTTTTCATGGATGGTTTTAAAAACCATCTTGCATTTTACTTGCGCTGGTATGTGGTGCCAGAAATGTAGGCTAGAAATATTGTTTTGTATTTTAGATTTTCTTATTGAAAAAATCAATCACCAAATTAATTTTTAAACCACTATTTCAATTAAAACAAGTTCAAGGAAACGTTTAAGCAAAAAACTTTTTAATAGTCGATACAAATTACGCTACCATTTTGATTTAATAAATAGTTCAGTGGAACATAAAATTTAATTTAACAAATTAAAGTCTTTTTAAAGATTGATCGCCGAAGGCGTAATCGCCGTGATATTGTCAAGTAGCACCAAGCTAAATGCAATTGATCGATTATTTTAATCATAGATAGTTGATTGTTGGTTACCATAGTTCAAAACACTACGTTTTCCTGTAAATATGAAAATATTCCACGTGATATTGGTTGTTAAATAACCATTCATAATCGATCTTATCGTTCAATTGCTTTTTAACGGACTTAGAAACGGTAAAAATTAGATCGATCTACCGAAAAGGGTTTTCAAACTTTCGGTTTAAAACTCTTTAAATTTTCAGTCCCTTACAAAAGGACTTAAAATTTTAAATTCTTGGTCCCTTAAAAAGGATTTAAAATTTTAAATTCTTCGTCCCTTAAAAAAGAAACTAAAACAAAAAATTAAAATACGCAAGCTGATGTGAAATTTACAATTTCGCCCCTGTTTAAAAGTCAAGAATTTGATATAATGGCACATTTTCAGAAAAATTGAACGAAAAACTTTATCCAAAAAAACTAAAAGTTGAAAATATCAAAACAAAGATATAAAACAATAAACCACTATGGGTATTCGCAGATAAAAGTTAAATTCTATATAATTACCACACATTTAATAGAATATTACAACTTTATGGTTTATTTAGTAAAATTGTTGTGAGGGATATTATCGTATTATCGCCGTCAAGGTATTAACTTAAATTACTGGTTAGGTCCAATCTTTTTGCATATTAAAGAAAATTACTGGAAGTTATTTGCAACATTTGCAATAAAATCTCTGTAAGCGTGTCTCAGGTGGCACGTGAGATCAAAACATTCACTTCACTCATTCATAAATGATCTTCGACGAGTAAATGGAAAATTTTTTGCAGATCTCGCTGTGGTTTTATCGTTTGTTCATTGATCTGCTGGAGGCCTTTAATGTTTTTTAGTTATGATTTCTTTTTTACTGTGACTTTAATAATAACTTGGCTTGTCTGAACAAAAACGCTAATCATGTGGTCAAAATGGGACAAAAAACTGGTAAATCGACAGATTTGACCAAACGTTAAAAGTTATAGAATCTGATCGGAACTGGGCAGACGTAACCATAAAAGTTGCACCATGTAGTTCCTTCCGGAAAATTAGTTTCAAGCGCAAGCTCGACGAAGCACGATCTTGTCAATTGAATTTAAACCAAACGATGGTAATTTAATGAGTTGTTTTTTCATTATTGATACCTAAAAAAACACGAAGAATGTTAAATGAAATTGTAATAATGGTTTAATTTTACCTAAATGTCACTTTTCCAGTACATGTCACTCTTGTCGTAACTTCTAAATGGGCATTTTGGCATGAGTTAGTTTCGTACCATTTTCTTTTAAAAAAAAATCAAAATGAAAAATATTTCCGTATAATTTGTGAAATCAAAAAGGGAAGTTTCGAAGCGCCTATGTAAATCAGATTTTTAATAACTCGTAGTAATTTTTCTGAAAATCGCCCATTTCTTCAATTTTTCTTTAACTCTTAAGAGCAGGTTTACAACTGGGATTTCTAATCAATCCAAGAAATTAAAAATAAAATTTAATATATCATCGAGTAAAAAAATTGTAAATGTAACATAATAGCCTAATTCTGTTACATTTTATTTTTAGAATTTCATGTAAACCTGGACAACATTTTTCTTCGATTTTTTGATAAATATTGGAATTGTACTACATAACATGTTTATAAAAATACTATACTATGTGATTAAGACACCATTTAAACATATTAATAAGGAAATTGAAGAGTTTAATAAATCAATTGCGTAATTTTCAATATATTGAGCATATCGCCATACTATGTTTTAGAGGGGGCAAAATAAAATAAGTGAAAAGTCTTGCAAGTGGAGCCACTGTGGAACGCAAGCGTATGCTAACATGCAACAATTTTTGTAGATATAGTTGACATTATATTTTTAAATTTTTTTTTGTTGTATAAACTAATATCAAGACTTTAACACTTTTTAACACTGACTTCCTGATTAATTTTAATTATTTCGAAAAATTACAATCAACTATTTACCAAAGTTGTAAATAGATTTCCCTAAAAAACTTGATTAAGTAATTGTACTCGTTTAATAAAATTGCGTCAGTTGTTAAATTTAAATGTAATTCCGATATGTAAATTTGAGGGTAAAAAGTCAAATAAATGCTTTTTTACATTTATCAATTTTTTTTGTCCGCTTGTGTAAATTTTTAGATTTTTTTTTTTTATTAAATTCAAAATTTAGAAATTCTCAATTGGTTATATTTTTGTAAATAACTTTCACTTTTCACGAAAACACACCGTTTTCTGCTGCTCTTCACGAATCGATGATTGCGATATTTTAAATATAAAAGATGTATCGGGAAGTTTTGTGAAATAGCTTCTCGATAAAGAAATTAATTACAGTTGGACAAGCAAGTGATCACGGTTTCACGAATTTAGCTTAACTAGCAAGAGCACACCTTGATTTGTAGTACTTGTACTTTGATTTAACGAGAATTCAAACAGTGCGCAATTTATACTTAAGGTGAAATTTAAATTTCATGTGATTTTCCCTCTAACCACTTTGAAGCTAACTCAACAACTGAATGACTTAAAAACTTTTCGGCTCGAATTCAAGACTTTATCGAATGAAACTAGACCTGGATGGAACCTAGGAGCTGGAGTTGGGCAATTCTATAGCGGAAAATTCAGTCAAGCGGTCATATGTGCGGATTATTATTTGTCTCTGATACCTACAAACGAGCTTCCATCACGCTCCATTCCGACATGTCTTGTACTTAACTTACCAGTTACATTTAAGATATAAAATAAGAGATTTCTTAAACTAAACTGGTTATAAGATATTCATCGTATATTTCGTACTGGTATGTTGTACTTACTCGTATTTACCTTATAACCCACCAACCTCTAGCCACCACGTCTCGCATCCTCTAAAATGGTGAAAATATTTAGGCAGACAGCAAAGTTAGCTATAATTGCATATATGAGGAAATTTTCGCGTTGGCAAGTGAGAATCACCAATATGGTGTCTAATTCATATATTAGCATGGCAATTTTTTTGTTCCAAAAGTACTGTATTTTTGGAAGAGTTAAAAATTTTAATTCAGGCATTAAAAAAAGACTCTGTTTTTTTTTAAATGAGAAAAATGATTTAAACAACAGTCTATTCATAGTATTCTATATCAAATTTGTAAACAATTTTAAAATAAACTAAACGAGAGAAAATGTTTCTTAAATACTTGCCGCGATAAAAATGTTTACGATGAAAAAAAATTTAAAAGTTAAAACTGATGACATATTCGAATGGCCGGCTCTTTTTGCTCGAAAATTCTTTAAAAAAAAATTTTTTGAATAAACTTTGCAACTCTAGCGTAAAGCTTAATTGATTCAAATTCGAATTTCTTTTTTTTTTACAAAATTGCGTCGTTTTGTTTTTAAATTGTTAATAATATTTTAATTTCGTGAAGGTAATTGGTTTTAATTTGTTGTTATTGTACATTTTACTCATATATGTATATATTGTATTACGATTAAAATTAAAAAAGATTACATCAAGTAAAAAAGAATCAAAAGGCAGATAAAATTGATAAATTGAAATTATTAACATGCAAATTATTACACCTTAAAGAAGAACCAAATAGCGTTTTAAATGAAGGAAAAATAATACCTGATATACTATCGCAACATTTTACGTCGCTTACATGTTATTAAAAACTTTCAATAGAAATCGCCCTTCATCGTGTATAAATCAAAAATCTAGGGACAACTAAAATGTTATTGTTAACATTACGATGTATGAATTGTCGTACAAGAAATTTAGAGTCCAATGATCAACTCTGCTTATGAAAACTTTTCTTGTCATGCAGAAATATAAATTCAGTATTAAGCCACAATTACCTAATTTTACTGGTAGTTCTATGTATGCTGACATTTAACGAATCATCAAAATTCCTTCTTTTAAGACTAGTTATTCACAAAAAAATCATGATTCACGTCAGTATTAGTAAAGTTTTTTTTACGTTTTGAAGTTTTTCAATTAGAATTCGGAAATCTACCGGAATTAGTGTAAACAATTAATTTAAGTTATTCCTTTAAATATCTGAAATAAATGACGACTTCAAGTAAATCTTTTTGACAAAAGTTTCAGTGAGTGAGCACGCATTGAGATCCTTTTTCCATTTCACATGACCGATAATTAAATTAAGAAAATTAAATTTTCTAGCTATTGACATTCTGTGTGTGTGGGTGTTTTTTGTTCTAAGAAACTTCTTTGTGTTTATGTGTTTTTCGTACTAAGTAAAAATGAATTTTCTCAGTTTAATAACTTTAAAATTAAAAAAATAAACCCTAGCAAATTTTTTGTGGGAAACTCGACGGCCAAGTTGTGACAATAATTGATTAGTCTTTCACGCCTTCACATTAACCCGCCAATAATCCTTAGCTAAAAGGTTTCATTAAGCTTTATAATATCTATAAGGTAAGAAGCAAGAAGTATTTTCCATTTATTCGAACTAAGGTAGTTGGTTAGCCCTAAATCCATCCATCAGGTTGCTTATTTCGTTTTTATAAAATTTTAAAGTCGTGACCAGTCGGACGTGACTTCAAAGGATATGTCAACGGTAATTCATCTACTAAGGTTTATCATGAGGTAAATTTTTATTGCTCGCTAACATGAGAATTTTATGTTATTCAAAAAATGTAAGCAGAATATCTACATTTTCTTTTTTTTTTGTATTTATTGTTAGTGAAAGTTTATCGCCAGAACTATTAACAATGATTGTGTCGCTATTAAAGACTTTTCTTAGTGACTCAACAATTCATGGATTCGCAATGGTTGCCCGTCCAGGGATTACCAGGCAAGAACGTATTTTTTGGACGATTATGATTGGTTTTTCAATTTTTGTTACCGCAAATATTTGTATTGGTCAATGGAACCGCTACCAAAATAATCCTACGGTGTTGAGTATCGAGAAAAATTATCAGAGTTGGAATTATAAACCAATTGGCATTACCATATGCTCGAATTTTTCCGATGAAAATATTAAAACCAAATTAATTGAAAGGTATTACATTATTATAGTTGTTAATTTTTAGCTTTAAAATTTCTTTGCGTTTAATTTAAGGTTGTGGAATAAACGTCCACAGCATCCAGAATTCGATTATTATATGGGATTTCTTAATGTTGTGAATAATTTACGTTATAATAATATGCAAACTTTAACTCGATATGTGAATGAAACAACTTTAAACAATATTAATATATTATCTTTAATCACAGAGGTAAAAGCTATTCTCAAATATGATTTTTTTATGTAAGTTTTTCGATTTTACCGCGGTAAGATAACATGACTTACTTTAAAACACAAGACGTTTCGGAAATGTTATCTATGGTCGCTTGCAGGCAAATTTGAAGCTCTGCGAGCTCTCCACCCAAATAGCCATAGTTTTTTATTTTCCTAAATAATCATAATATTTGTTTTTTGTTTTGATATTAGCTGCGATCACCATTAAATTTCGATAGCGGAATCTTTTCACCAGTGATAACTGAATTAGGTGGGTGTTTAACAACTTCTTATTTTAGCCGATATCAATCACTAAAAGGTTGCAGGTTTGTAAGAAAATTATAATATTATTTCATAAATTATTATTACCTTCAACATAATAATGATTGCATTTCTTAGTACTAATAAAAGAACAGCCGGAGAAGATAGAAAATATTCCTGTAAGTCAATGATGGAGTGCCAGACTAGTGTTAGTCCACATATTTTTGATGGGCATCATATTGAATTTGTAAGACTTTTCGTCATACATAACTATTTTTTGAGTCAGAAATTCAAAATCTAAATTCATGTATAGTTTCTTCATAACAAAAACGAAATTATGCTAGGGGATGATATTATAAAACGGGAACTTGTAGGTGCAAATTCCATAAAAATTATTATTGGAATTAATGAAATTGTTTTGGATGATGATGTTAAAGAAATTCCAATTCAATCTCGGAGGTGCAGATTTTCAGATGAAGCAATATCGGAACATTACCGAATTTATACACCGAATATCTGTAAAATGAATTGTCGCATAGCGGCTGCATTTAAAGCGTGCCAGTGTCGTCCGTTTTTCTACTCGAGGGGTCCGGATCCCATTTGCGACTTATCAGAAATTCATTGCTTATCAAAATCTAATTGGTACAACACTACCTGTGATTGCCCCAAACTATGCTCATATATAAGCTACACAAAGATTTCTGCTGAAATTACGGTAACATGTCTTGTACTTTTGATAGGCGACATTTTCTCGTTAATTGCACTTTGTTTTAAGGACGATATTCGATTTCAAAGGAATATCATCATCAATTTAAAATTTCCCCGTAGTCGGGTGAAGAAAAGGATTATCTTCAGTATTGAACAATTGATTGTCTCATTTGGGGGAGCTGTAGCGCTCTTCTTAGGATGCAGTTTCCTCAGTGGCGTTGAAATAATTCACTTTCTTATAATTTTCGTGTGGAACCAATTTTTGAATTTTGTAAACTTCTTAAAATATAAATTTTTGACATGAGAATTTCGAAACTAATTTTCACTATGATATTTTACTTCAAAATTATGTAAATCTTTACTGAACAATAAATGATTACAATTATTCTCATGTTTCATTAGATTATATATTCTAAATGTATAAATCCAGCTCTGACGTCCTCAAAACAAATCTGCTGAGAAAAACTTGAATGTGGCGTCAATCTAACATCAAATGTTGGAATACAATAAACGGTTACCAGTATACATTAATTAATTCATAGCTTGAATTCAATTAGTGAAAATTGTAATGAAAATATTGTGAATTGGTTTTAATCGTTGCAATTCAAACCATAATATTGCTATTAGAACCAATTTATTTGGATTTACTGATTGATTACCGTGTTGGCATTAATTTCGAAATATGATCCGGATCTGATACCTACGCAACAACAATAGATCCGCAACAAGATGAGACTGTTATCGGAGAAGCTTATCAGCTTAATAGGTCAACCACAATGAAGGCGGCAAGCGGCAGCGGCGACGGCGGGCGGCATGGCGCCGCCACACATACCGCCGAGCCAGCTACAATGATAGCGGCAGCGGCACCATGATAGCGGCATGCCTCTGTCAAAATTGAAACATTAAAACTTATTTAATTCGTCCGCTACTTCGCTCAATTTATTTTCCTTGATTTTATATCCTTATATTGAGGATGGGCCAAATCGTAGAGTACTGGATTTCTTTTTACGAACTCGATTAATTTCTCCTCCGTTGTCGGCATCTTGTGAAATCAAAACGTCAAAAATCTACATAGAATGGGGCGCCGAATGTGGTGGTTGTCACAAAACAACGAAGAAAAATCGGCATAGAATGTGGCGCCGAATGTGGTGGTTTTCAGAAAACATTTTGGGCGGCGGCGGCAAGTTTGACTTTGATTCAAACTCGGCGGCGACGGAAAAAGTGCGCTGCCGTTGCCGCTGTATTGTAGCAGCTCTAGTTGCGCTACGTAAGTGCAAAAAAAAGCCGCCGGCCGCTGCCGCTTGCCGCCCCAATTGTGGTTGAACCATAAATAGTAATTTTCTAGCGCCACAAAAACGCATCAAACCTCAACTAGCCTTGTGTTAATCTTCCCTAACGGTCGTCAGGATTTTTTATTGGCTCATCCTTATCGTCTACCACATTCTAAGAAATCTGAGTAGGTATATATGTATAATTCCAGGGGCGATGTTGAAGTATATGTTACAATAGATCTATATTCAAAAAAAAATTAGACAATTGTCGTTATAATTTTCATTTGTTTTCGCCTTCTGCGTTCATGCGTTGATTATTATATTCCCGTATGAAGATTACTCGTAAAATATGAAAATTCCATATTCTCATATGAAGAAAATGATGTCTCGTTTATATCTTCAAAAATAAAAAAAAAACAAATGAATGGTCGAATGGAAATTTTCAAATCAGCTGAAAACGTTTGTGGTCAGCGAAATCCGGGGGGAGTTCTTTGAGTAAACAACAGAGGAAGAATACAGCAATTTTTGCCAAACGCTGAGAAGCATTAGTCGCAAGCGCACATCCTTTATAGAAACGCAACAGTAAAAGAAAATTGCCGGATTCACTCTCACCGTTACCGACAAAAGAAAAAAAAAATCCTTACATCCATGGAAAATGTTTGAATTTCAATGTGAATGGCATACCGTAGTATGTCGTTTCTCTCATATCTCTGTGTGAGTGTTCTTCCATCAACAAGTGTCCTCTTGGTTGATTCGTTGAGCACTGGTACCAAAATCATGAATCGTGGGAGGAAATTATGGGTACCTCCCTCTAGAATATATAAAAACCGGATACATCCCAGGATATCCTGTCAGACTCGAATCAACAGTCGAACAAACTGTTAGGGAAACTTTCAATTTGCCTACTGTCGTGTGAAAAATCTTCAGATCAAGAAGAGCATCTAGCCAGGATTCAACTGGAGTAAAAATCTTATTTTCTTGTAAATTTTTCTTTAATTTAAAACGGTTTTGCCCGATTATGTTTGCGGTATGAATTTAATTTGAAATTATCAACGGATACTAAACCACAAGTGATTTTCGGTTAGTTTTTGTGAGTCGTGAAAAACTTTAGTTTTGATATTCTAGCTGAGTGTGTTAATTCAAAAATTCACAAAGCAACAAAACGACCAAAAAAAGGGAATTATTTTTTTTCATCGGTGTTTGAGTGGTGAGTTCTTGAGTCGAATAATGGAGATCTCTGCACAATATAAAAATTTCTTTCAATATTTATTAAACAAAAAGGCCATGATTTTAAAACGTTTCTTTGTCATTTGTTTGGAATAGGTACTAAAATTTTAATAAAAGTCCTTTCCAAAAGCTAGGGGTCTAGAAATAAGGACTCTAGTAAAAAATCATTTAGTTCCAAAAATTTCTTGACCGTGAAAGTTTACTTAATTTCTTTATCTAATCTTGATGTGTTCTGAAATTAAAATGCAAAAGGTTTTTAATGATTTTTTTTATCAATATGAAAAAGTTTTTAACAATATGATATTTAAAAAAAACTCAATAATTTAACATAGCCCTCGTTATAGAACTAACTAATAAACCTTTTTTTTATCAAAATATAAAAATGTTTCTTTTGACAGGAAATAATTCATCAATTGAAAATTCGAAAATTGTACCGATTGTATAGCTTTCTAAAAACCTTAATAGTTTATCTAATAATATTCCAATTTTTCACATTGCTGGTAATATTTATCTTATCCTCGTAATTTCATATCTCTTATTATCTCATGGATATATTGTATCGAAAACACTTATTTATTTTGATTTAAAATTCAAAAAAATATGACAACGATATATTCGTTTCTATGGTAGTAATTAAAAACTGCTTTTACTGTGGCAATCAATTGTAGTCAATTGAATTGTAGTCAATAAAATGTTAATGCCTGATTAAAAACACGTGGCAGAAACATTTCTTTTCCTAAAATATTTTCTATATATTTTTTCATCCCTCTTGTAATAATTTTTTTTTTAATTTCTCGCATCATTATATTTTGACAACAAAAAAAAAAACAAAAATGAATTAAGTTTTAATAAAATGTAAATTTGAATTATGAACAGGTGTTACATGGAGTATATTTCAAATAATAGAATCCTTTGAGTTCCGTTTAAGAACAACTTTCTCGCAAGTCATTGATTTCGACAGATTTTCATAAATTCTCATCAATTATGAATTTTTAATATACAAATTTTCACATTGCCATCATATGTGAAACATGATACTCTCATAGGCTTCGGTTAAAAAAATGGGTTGGCTCTAAAAGAAGGAATGTCTAGGGATTGCGTAGGTTATTGAATGTGGAATGATGTTTAAATGTGCGCGAAGAAAAATCACAAATTTGCACAATATAATGCGCTTTGTCAGCTCACAATTTCTTTCTTTTATTCATATTTTTGGTATTTTTAAACCTTCAACAAGAAAGATGTTAGCTACTCGTAAAATAATTTACTCAAAGAACGCGACTACATTCACTACACCTACTATATCATTCAACAGGTGAATGAAGGTTTTGTTGCCTTTATATGCCATACTTAGTTCCCATTTGTTTAACTCAAAGGAAGAAAGTGAATACTATCGTATTGTATCCCGTACGTGGAATTCTGTTGTTGCAGAATATCTGACGATGTCTCAGAAAGCAATCCATCAACATCTTGATTAATGGTGGTCGCCGGCAACATTTGCACGTTGGATCGAAGATCTTCTCAAGTAGATAGGAAGAATACTTTATGCTGTAAAACAGGCACACTAAGGCATTGGAAACAAAATGAGTATCCTGTTTGATAGTGCTTTATGAGTTGATCCGCTTGGTTCTGTTGCTTGTCCCCGAAATTCTTGAGTAAACAGTTTTTTGTTTCAATTTTATTTATGTTCTTTTCTTCTTACTAAATAACATTTTCTGTGTTATTTGCTCTTAACTTGTTTTTTTCTTACTAAAAGAATTTAACACTTCACAGTAAAATGTCTGAAAAATTTTTGATACTACTTTATTCCTGTTTCACTTTTTCTATTCTTGATTGAGAAATGTTATAGAACCGACATTAATACGTTTCATCCTAATTAATCCATCGGAAAAATACTTTAATTCAATTCCAAATATTATACGTTTTCTTAAAACTAAATGGAAGTTAAATTTCACTAAAATATTTTTGATGGAAAGTATTGCTCGTACAAAATATTGTTTATAATCTAGTTGGATTTTTATATTCCATCTTATTTTTAGCTTGGAATCAGTTTAATTAAAAAAGTTGTAAAATTCTATTATGTAATATATTTTAGGTACATTTTACCTACAGGTTGCATACATTTTAATCATAAAATGAAAAATACCCAACCTTTTAAAAGCTTTTCTTTAGTGGTTAAATATTAAAGAAATTCGGGAAAAGGAAAATCAATTATGAAAACCCCTACCGTGAAAAAGCCACGCATTATACGCTTATTAAGATTCTTTAAGATCCTGAATCGATTTCAAGTTATTTTCTCGGACATCATCCTAATTATTTGGATATTGCACAATTGGATTATCCCGAAAAGTTTTGATAGACAGGATAAAATCCGACAAATGTACAAAGATAAAAACAAGGGTGTTAACACGAATTCTTGTAAACGTTTTTTTTACACCCTGAGTTATTTTCCGTTAACTCTGGTAGACTCCTTGGTGTCAGGACTATGAACTTTTTGCCAGAAAAAGGAAAATACGATCAGTAATGATTTGATAAATTATTCAATTATCGTACCTATGCGAATTCATTACAGATGGGAAAAAATTATAGATCGGAAAATTATAGATAAGTTCTTATACATTTTTGAAAATTGAGATACTTAAAAAAAAATTTCACATTATCTAAGAAGGATTTCATCTTCTCGTATTGGTCATAAAAAACCATACCCATAAATAACAAAGTAATTGTCGCTAGAGTTCGCAAATCACGAACGTCTCATAAAATTATTTGTAGTTACAACAAGTAATAAATGTCTCATAAAAATGTCACTTAAATCTTGAGTGCTTTATTCCACCTCAAAGAATTTAACTCTTTTCTGAAGTGATTTAGTCCTATTCAAAGTGAACTATGCTACACCTACGATAGAGTTTACTTGAAATCCTTTAGCATTTTCTAAACATTTTGTGGTGTAAACTACTAAAGGATTGCTTATATGGTAATTAAATAAAATCAACTTGATATGTTCATTACGAGGGTAACGGATATCTGATATCACAATTTTCTATATTCTGCATACGCACCGCACCACTGGTGCTTTTTCCTACTTTTCCTTATTCTATATGGACGCAAATTTCTTAGATGTTGAAAATTCATTTCCCTAGTCATTAGCCTGAAACATCTTATCTTATCTGACCCGCGCATCTCTTCAGTAGAAAGATAGTGGGACGTTTTTTGATTTATAAATAGTTCTACTCGACTTGACACTCTTCATTGAGCCTAAATAGAGTAATCAAAAATATGAAGTTAAACATTTCTAATTTTTTTTAATAGTTTTTTTTTCATTAATTTGGCTTTTAAAGTTTTTTTTTTGTATTCAACTATCTATTCGAATGAAATTTGATTCAAAAGTATTGATCCTGAAAAAATAACTAATATTAAAGGTATCTCGCACTTATAAACGAATGAAATGTAGTCACACATCAAAACATATTAAATTTATTGTGTTAAAGGAAATATTTTTCTTTAATTATTTCGGTAATTAATTAGTCCTTGGTTCGTCTGTCTTTTCTATCTAATAGAAGGTGGAAACGTACATCGAACCTATATGAGGAGAGATCTGTGGTGAAAGAAGTATATCATTTGACTACATACTCGTAAATATAATGTGACCTTATGTTGTTAAGCTCATATAAATAGGCAAACAAAACTACAGTTAGATATATGGATCAGCATACATCACAGGGAAATTTTGTTGAAGTAAATACTTCAAAATATGTAATAAAATCAATGACGCCATTATAATTTTTGTAGACCCGTTTACTCTTTAGGCAGCACACAATACAAGATACACATTTCCCTGTATTCATCATATTGAAATTTAACATAAGATTAAATTGCAATATTTTCCACACCATTTTCTAAAGAAATTTTTTTTATAGAACATTTGCGCAGTATAAATTTTCTTAAAATGTTTAAATTTTCTTTATTTAATTTATTACTTTATAAAGTAAGGGGGTAGTGTTGTAACAAAAAGCATTGTTTCAGTTCACTAAATATCTCATCTTCAAATTAGGTTTTGTTTCTTATTTATCATTTAACAAAGTTTTCATCCCTTTATAATATTGTAGATATTCTATAAACTGGTTTTCACTCAAAACCACAATTCCAGATATCTTTCTAAAAAAAATATAATACGTGAGATTTTTAAGTGCCAACTTCACTAATATTGTGCTTTCCAGAAATATGTCAAAGGCGAAACATTTTTTCGGCTCTGCACATATTGTTGCTTATAAAACCAAAGAAATTAACCGCAACTAGTTAAAAAACAGTTTGAATCAAGAATTCGAATGAAGATACAATATAAAATAAAAATACAGAATAACCTCAAATTTATGGATTCTGAGAAAATGTAATGAAATTCTCCACAAACAACGATTTTTTTCATTCCGATTCGCCTATACTCGCAGAATCATATATTCAATTCTTTAGATACGAATTTTACCAAGCATATCAACATTAACCAGAAAGGAATCCTGCAAATGGTTATCGTGGTAATATCTACTGGGCGGTGGTACATTTTCTCGTCAACAGAATAATCATCGCCGTGCACTTTGAAATCTTCAATAATCTGAAAGTCTCGCTTTGAAACTATGACTTCTGAGATTCCCGCACATCCTCTCATATTTGGATTTATTTTCAGGGGATTGTTGAGTAATAAGTGGCCGTAGAGGGGTGTTGAGTAAAAAAAGGACAAACAAGGATATCGAGTAGTGGTCATCGTGTTATTCACTTATCAAGTGGGATACTCTACTGCTTCCAAAAGGACAAAAGGCTACTTAAAAGTTGTCTTAAATCATTGTTCGAGGATTGTGTATAGTATGTGATTATGCCATAAAATTGCTACTGGTCACATACATGGCAAAGCCAACATTAAGCACATCACAAAAAAAAATTCGCTATGAGCTACTTACACACTTTGTCAATTATATTGCTAAGAACAAGTGTAAGCCTTGGTATGTGTAACTTTTGGATTCACTCTCACTCTTCGCATTGCTCGTGACTTTCCAGTCCCATCCTCAATATGCTTCAAACTTTGTTTTTTGATGACCTAATGCTATAATCATTTTATCCAGGCACAGAGTACCCACTTGCAGATTTCATTATAACAGATTTTGGATCTCTACACCATCAGTAAAACTTTTTCTACCTGTATTTTCACCTATTTGCTGAAAAAAACACATTAGAATGAGTGGGGATATCGCATTTAAAACGAAATTTTTAGCTACACATGGGAATGATTCGTGTAACATTTTTATAGACAAGGTGGAAAAGTTCCATTGGTGACGTTATTTAACAGTTTAACCACTTCTTCTATGTTTTTAGGGTTTGGACACCCCATTCATTGCATAAGTTATTGAATCTACCATTTTTCATCATTATATCATCAAAATATTAGTGATTCTGAAAAGCATTATAATCGACTTTAATACCTAATCAACATAGATTTCATCCGGATATTCACCTGTACCGCAATCGTTCAAAGGTCATCAAGACGTTGATGCAAAATATCCTGTCAGTGACTCCTGTCGCAAAAGCGACTGACTCGCGGCAAAATAAAACGAGTAACTTCCTTATCATTTTACGGAGCTACCAGAATGAAAAAGTTTTTTCCCGGCCTCGGAAATTAATTTGTTTCCCCGTTTTTGAGCACTTGAAAGGACTAGCAGGACAGGAAATGCCTTTCTGGCTATGTGGAAGAATATTTCTGTCTGGCATGTGCATTTGATTTCTTTTCTTTCATTGCGACATATAAGCGGCCACATACACAACAAATATCTAACAACCATAAAGAAAACTTTTGAGAAATCTGATGAAAAGGATTTTTTTTTTAAATTTTATTTCCCGGTTAAAAACATTTTTTCCAAGAAATAGTGTCTTATACATAAGGCTTTTAGAAAACTATTTCGCAAGTTTTAAAGGACTGAAAAAATGTTTTACTGGTTTATAAATAGCTCTGAAAATCACTTTCGTAACTTTCAATTGTTATACCAGCAGATTTGAACATATACACATCGCTATTTACGTAATGTTATAGAAATGGAAAAATGTTACTTATTTAAAACAATCCGTACCAAATAGACATGCAGTGTATAAAATATTTTTCGAATAATAATAAATTTATGAATTTATAATATTTAAAAATCACAATGATATTTATTTGGAAGTGTCCTGGAAATCAATTACCGTTATATGTATTTCAATTTTAAATAGACATTGAACTTTACAAAATTTTGGAAATGTGCTTTGACATTTTAATTTTCATAAGGGTTCTTTTCTAAAATCATCACAAACATAAAGAAATTTTATGAAATTCTACAATGTTTTTGATTTTCCTGATTTGAGTTGAATGCCACACGAAAATGTCCATTGTTTTTGTTAACTCGGTTATGTTCAATACTCGTAAATAAATTTCTATTCATGTCGCGAACCTTTGTCTCAACTTTGCCAGAAATAATTTTAATTATTAATAGGATGGCTGTTCTTCCACCTTCTTTTAAATTAAAATGTCCAAATAAATACAATCTGTCAGACTTTTTAGCTTCCTCCCAGAGGACACATGAAATAAAATTATTTTTCTCTTGCATGGAAAAGTTAAGAATCCTGAAAATTGGACACGGGAATCCCCCAAAATAAATGCTGTTTTATGCAATAACAGTCTGGTAATAAATTCCAATTGTACGCTAAAATCTATTGACAAATCTATGGGACCCCAGTCCCACAAAAAAATATGATTTTAATATTGAGAAAGAATCAATGTGTTTGTGGATGGTTTGAAAAGGGTGTTCTTGCCTCCAACACTGTTTTTAACTTTAGCAGCCGCAAATTGAAAGGATGCAAAAATATTGAACTTTTTTTCGGTCGGCAAACCCTAAAAGAAAGTTTTTCTCGTGTGTCTTCTGACTGCCCTGCCACCCACCCGTTAGTATCGACAAAAGGCTATGTTTTGAACTTTTAATGTTACACTAATTTAAGGCTTTGGTTCCCCACGAAACTCAAATCGATGGGCTGTAACTTGAAATGTGGGGGGGATGGGTGGACTCTTTGGGAATGAAAATTTTGGGGTTGATTTTACAGCTACGCCAGACCAGTTTGAGAGGCCGCAAAGTAAATTTTTGATAAAATTACAGACAACGGAAAGTACTTTATTATGAGTTACTTTGACACCTGGGCACATCCGGCTTAGTCTTAAATACAGTTAATGGTCCAGTGATCAACGTATTTTCGAAAACTTTTTCGCTCTCCAAAGGAAGGATTTACAGTAATTAAACTCCAATTTCCACTTTGTGACAGTGCAGAGTTTATTTTCTTTTCTATTTAGTCATTTTAGAGAAATCTGTTTCGGCTGCTTGGCGAAAAAGTCTCAAAAAGTTGCCTTTTATTATTATTAATGGAAAAAGATGCTTAACTGAATTTGCCAAAGAGTTTTACTTGAAACTTTTTGCGAAAATTGTTTTAAGGCTATCCTTCTTCAGGATCATTGGAGTTTCAAGTTCGTCGAATCTTTGATTCAATATATTAGCTACAAAAACAGGCTTATTTATTATTCAGATGTTTCAAACAATTAAAACCCCAAGAGTAGAGTGTAAAACTCAAAAGAAAAAAAAATCAATAATTCGATACGATGAGAAAGTGAGACTTTATAAAAGAAATTTGCAACCCGAAACTCGTTTGTTAAAAAAATTCCCGAACCGTCGGATCCTTTACGAGTATTTTTTTTTCATTTGATGATATTTTCCCTAAAAAATATTTTAATTTTCATTACAGATTTCTCACAAGAACAATGTCAACTATTCTTATCTTCTTGCTAACAATATGCGAACTTAACGTCCTTAAATGTAGTGCTGTCGATTCTTCCGTAATTTCGTCTAATCAAATCGAAGAGAGTAGCGATTTGGAAGCAGAAATCCCAGTTGATACAAATGTTATTCTTGAAGACGATGTCTACCCAGATCCACTATCTTCAGTCAATTTTGATTACCTAAACAATGCATTAGTATTTCAGTTTCTTAGGAATCCGAAAAACGTTGAACGAGACGAATTCGAGGCAAGAAGACGAAGTGCATTAGATAAAAACTTTATGAGATTTGGACGAACAGGACTTATGAGGTTCGGAAAAAAGCGGCAAGCGGAAACGACGTATAATTTATCAACAGATAATAACAATGATCCAAACATTCGACTTGGCCGTAGTGAAAGTACCACCAGAGACTCTAGAGGCGACAGTTTTATGAGGTTTGGACGAACAGGACTTAAGCGGGGGGGCAGCTTGATGAGGTTCGGGAGGGCAGATAATATGATGAGGTTCGGGAGGGCGGATAATATGATGAGGTTCGGGAGGGCGGATCATATGATGAGGTTCGGGAGGGCGGATAATATGATGAGATTTGGAAGACAACAACCAGCCCAGAACCCAATGCGATTTGGTCGGAGTGACAACGGTTTGATGCGATTTGGGCGTGGTGATAGCTTTATGCGCTTTGGGCGAAATCCAAGCTTTGCGAAAACGTCTGAAGCGGTTTCAAGGACTGGTAATGAACTTCTAAATGATGACATTTATCTCAAAGTTTCCACGAAATCTGAACCAAATTTGATGAGATTTGGAAAACGCAACAAGGAATTAGTGGTACCTTCCAGTGAGAATTCTACAAACACTCCAAATACACCAGCGGACAATCCGAGTATCTCTAAGCAAGTTCTAGATTATTTGTTCTCTGACCAATCAAAAACCGATTCTCAAGAAACCGAGGATGATGAACTAGTTGAATCGACTCTTAGCTCAAGAGGCATTGATAATAGAAGATTTAGTAAAAGCGGCGTTCATCTACCAGCTAACGATGGAAATTAACAAATTAACCAATAGGAAATTAACTTTAAAAAATTATTTTATAAAAGGCACATTATCACAATTGTTTTAAGTGGTTCCTATATACAAAAATAATCATTATATATTAACTATACAATTAAAAATGTGAAATGATATTATGAAATATGGATTATGTATATGAAAACCTAAAACCAACCATTTGTAAATAAAATTTAATTATATTGGAAAACTGTTGGATATTTAGACTGGCTGGACTAAAAATCCATTTACAGATTTCCAACGATTATTAAGAGTTGCTCACATATGTATTAATTTAGCAAAGAAATATAAAGAAAATAATAAAACAATATAATGAAAATTTTATCACTATGTGAAGTAGTAGTTAATAAATATTTTTTTCCTTTGCACGTGTTTTAGTGTGATTGATTAAAAGATTAGTTATGCTACATTTACACGAATGACAAATTTGTCATTTTTTTCTTGTCATTATGTTAATTCCCGTGTAAATGGCATAATTTTTGTAATTTTTTCTGTCAGAAAATGTCAATCTCTCATAAAAGAATGAACTTGTCCATTCTTTTATGCCAGATTGTCATTCGTGCAAACGCAATATTAGTTATGACAACTTTAGTATTCAACTTTTGTCATAACTAATATTGCGTTTGCACGAATGACAATCTGGCATAAAAGAATGGACAAGTTCATTCTTTTATGAGAGATTGACATTTTCTGACAGAAAAAATTACAAAAATTATGCCATTTACACGGGAATTAACATAATGACAAGAAAAAAATGACAAATTTGTCATTCGTGTAAATGTAGCATTATACTGGGCAAAGCCAACAATTTCAAACCATTTGGAAATTTTTGAAAAATCCAACATCGATTTTTTACAATTTTTTACAACTCTATCTTCGTAAAATTTTTGTGCTACGTTAATTTCTGTTATTTCACGTAATAATATTGTGGAATTTCTTACGTCACACAGAAAAAAAATTATTCGTCGTTCAACTGTTAGTCGTCGTTCAAATTTTTAATCTGAATTCTACAATTTTCCGTCGTTTAAATTCTATGTGAATTCTTTATTGTCTTCAAATATCACCATTCACACAAATCGTTGTAAAAATTTAAGTTCAATTTTAATTTCCGTAAAATTTTCTTTTTGGAACGTCTTCTCGAACTTTCGGGAAACACTTTTTTATTTTATTTTTTAATTTGTTGAGCCCCTAAAATTGTGCGAAATAGTATGATTCTAAATTAAAACACCGGAGTTAGTAATTATATTTAAATTAGAATTAACAAAGATTAGTTTTAACAATTATCGTCTTTTGAATTTCGTCGTGCGTCGTTTTTAAAATTCCGTCGTCAACTGAACTTGTTTTATTCTCCTCGCCTCCTCAGGTCCGAAAAATAATACCGGCCTACTTCGATTCCCACAATATCGCAAAAAAAAACATTTAAAATGTTAAAATTTTGTGTTGAGAACTGAGGGATTTCGATTTCTCGTCGCCCAAACACCCCACAGTCCAAGTTTCAGCCCGATCGGAGACAAAAATTTTTTTTAAAAAAACGCCAAAAATTGGTTAGTCCATCGATTTTTGCGATTTTTTTCAAAAAATAGATTTCGCTGAAACTTGGTGCAAATAGGTTTGCGAGTTGCAAAGTTTGAATCCTTGCGCCACGCTGTCTACGGAAAAGTTCCCTTTTTAGCCACGGAGCCACTGTCTTTGCGCCGTATTTTTGTATTTTTGCGACATCTAACGCTCGGCTACTAAACATCTTGACGTTAGGCAATCGTTGAGTGAGCGCGATGCAAGATGTGGGAGAAAGAGAGGGAGTTAGAGGAATATTTTTTGTGAAACAATTTCTTAATTTTAAAGTTCTCAGAGTCCAAGGAAGTATTTTTCTGCATGAAGAGTAGATAACGAATCGAGAAATACGCCAACTCCTTCAGTTCCAAAGTCCAATTTTTCTTTTCAATTAGTTTCAATTAGGGAAATTCAGATCACTAGCAGAATGAATGCACTTTTCCGACTAGCTACGTGTAAGTAAAAATGATTTTTTAGATGTTAAGGATTCGCTGGCAAAAATTTAATCTTTAGGTTAATTCCTCGCAACTCTAATTTGTTATCCAAATATATATTTTTATTAAAATATAATCCCCCAGTGTATTTCATACAGTGTCAAATTTCTATGTAACAGTCCTGGTGTTTCATATCTTTAGTCATCTAGTCTAAATAATTAATTAATTATGTAATGATTTCGTTTGTGTTCAGGGCAGAGGATTTCTTCAATTTGTGGAGCAAGGCAACTTTCCGATGCGAAGTATCCAAAAATCACCACCCACTATACAGTTTGTCCCCGCGACACGGATGGGAGGTGGGCAGGTAAGAAGGTCGAGCAGACTTTAACCCGGAGAAGACTTTGAATCTGTTTACTTTCAGATGTTGACATGGAACGTTTTGTTGACGAGGCCGATATTGTAATTATTGGCGGTGGTCCCGCAGGAATGTCAGCTGCTATTCGGGCTAAACAGCTAGCTGCGGAACAGGGAAAGGTAGATTTGATAGTGAATTTGCAGACATAGGATAATATCTAATACCTATAAGAAATCCCTAAATTGTCCTTATTTTTTGACTGTATTTGATTTTTGATTTATCTATAAAATTAAATTTAGTACTTTGCTCATCCTTTTTTGTCAGAGAATTGTATATAATTTAATAACTCTTACGATAATGATTTTATCTCCAATTTTAATAAGCTTAACCTGACCGGACCATTTAGTTCGAAATGTTAAATTTCATATTGTTAAATTCATCCCCTCTAGTACATAACTATGTTAATTCGAAAAAATAATTTAATCCTCCTCGTCACTGTTAAGTCCTTGACTATAATGAAATAACCGGATTCAGTAGAATATTAAATTTATTCTGTTAAGTTTTCAACTCAAAATTACGAAATTTTAAAAGTTATAATTGCTACAACTTTTTTATTTTCTTTTAGGAACAAGTATTTTAATATATGTCAGGTTGCTAATAAATAATAATAACGGTAAATACTGACAGCAGAATAACAGAATGTTACCTCGATTCTTTTCCTTAAATCAAGAAAAAATATTTTCTCCGCAAACTAATCAATCACGATGCTTTTACAGGAAGTACGCGTTTGTGTAGTTGAAAAATCCGCTGAAGTGGGGGGTCACATTCTTTCTGGAGCCGTTGTTGACCCGGCAGCTATTAACGAACTGATTCCCGACTGGAAAGACAAGGGAGCTCCACTTAATACTCCTGTGAAACACGACAAATTCTCGTTTCTCACACAAACTGGCAAACTCGGAATTCCCATATTTCCTGGATGGCCGATGGATAATCGGGGCAACTACATTGTTCGATTGGGTCATTTGGTTAAGTGGTTGGGAGAGCAGGCGGAGGCTCTTGGTGTCGAGATTTATCCTGGTTGTGCGGCTTCTGAGATCCTTTACCACGAAGACGGAAGTGTAAAAGGTGTAGCGACCAATGACGTTGGAATTGCAAAGGATGGTTCTCCAAAAGATATTTTTGCCAGGGGAATGGAGCTCCACGCGAAGACCACAATCTTTAGTGAGGGATGCAGGGGTCACTTGTCTAAGCAAGTTATGCAAAAATTTGGCTTGAATGCTCAAAGTCAGACGCAAACCTATGGAATTGGTCTCAAGGAATTGTGGGAAGTGCAGCCAGAGAAGCACAGGTGTGTTATTTCGAAGGTTCACTATGAATGTCACAAACTTTTTTTACATAATCCCGTTTTTCCAGTCCTGGTTTGGTTGAACACACAATCGGATGGCCGTTGGATCCAAACACTTATGGTGGATCTTTTTTATACCATTTAAATGATTCATCCCCCATGATTGCCGTTGGATTTGTTGTTGGGCTTGATTATAAAAATCCGTACTTGAGCCCGTTCCAAGAATTTCAAAGATTCAAGACTCATCCAAAAGCGAAACAGATCTTCGAAGGTGGGACCCGCATTGCGTATGGTGCTCGGGCTATCAATGAAGGTGGTTTCCAGAGTTTGCCTAAGCTGACATTCCCTGGCGGATGTTTGATTGGCTGCTCTGCAGGATTCTTAAATGTACCCCGAATCAAAGGAAGTCATTACGCCATGAAGAGCGGTATGCTGGCTGCCGAAAGTATCTGTGAGGCAATTTTTAGTGGAGCCACTCAAGAAACTGCCGGACTTGAGCCCAAGACATATCCCGACAAGTACAATTGTTATTAGAAATTTGAATTTGAAAAAAAAAATCTTTATTACAGGATCAAGGAATCTTATATTTGGAAGGACTTGTACAGAGTTCGAAATGTGCGGCCGAGCTTCCACAAAGGTCTTTACGGCGGATTAGTTTTTAGTGGTTTCTCAATATTTATGGGTGGTAGAGAGCCCTGGACCTTATCTCATCACAAACCAGACAACGAAACCCTGAAGCCAGCTTCTGAGAGCAAACCAATTGAATACCCTAGGCCCGATAACAAAATCACGTTCGATTTGCTCTCATCCGTCGCGTTGACGGGAACGAATCACGAAGGTGATCAACCTGCCCACTTGACACTAAAAGACGATACGATTCCTGTTGCCCACAACCTGGCTATCTATGATGGCCCCGAGTCTCGTTTCTGCCCAGCTGGCGTCTACGAATTTGTTGCGAACGAGGAGGGTGGAAATATGAAATTACAGATCAACGCACAGAATTGCATTCACTGCAAAACCTGTGATATCAAGGATGCTACGCAAAATATCAACTGGGTTGTTCCTGAGGGTGGTGGCGGTCCTGCATACAATGGAATGTAATGGAATGTAAACTCAGTGCCATTAATGTTGAAATTTCTATTCCTCTAATCGTGAATATAGTTTTTTATTTGTTTTGAAATTTTTAGTAAATTTTTTGGAACGTTTTTAATAAGATTTTCAAATACAGAACTGATATTTTATATGTGATGTGTTTTAATCTTTTTTTTTAATTTGAGGTCTTTTTGGTAAAATCAAAATATTTTTGTTTCTCTCGATAATAATAAAATCTATAAATTATGTAAATGATGAAGACATGGTAAGCGTCGCAACGTCATGAACGTTTTTGAAACAGATATTAAAGTTTTCTACCCATTGGAAAATATTTATTTTAACGGGAGTGCAGTAAATAAAAAGTTGTATAAAACGAAATAGGAATTTATTTTATTGCCGTTCAATTGGGGTGGGCCTGAAATGCGAACAAAGATTTTGAAAGGTGATAAAAAATGATAAATATCTAAACTCTAAACAACATTAAGCTCCAAATAAAAATTATGGCTGTTTGTGAAAACATAAAGAAAAAGTTGACACAAGGAATTTGCAAAAAGGATATTAAAACGAGAATTTTTTACGTTTTTTTTTCTAAAATTATTTTTTGTTATCATTTTGTATTTAGTTGGTTTTTTTTAAAATTTTATTTACTTTTGTTTTATTTAATATTTCATGTACATTAAACATTGTTTGGTTTTTTTAAGAGTTCTGTTTTATATTAATTTCATTATATTTTATATTTTATATATAATGTTTCATTTTAATATATATAGATATATATATATTTAATTGATTTCATTTTATTACATTTTGTTAGGTTTCTCTTCTTCTGTCTGTTCAAAAACATCTATATATCTCCGTGTATTTATTTCCATCTATTTTCATTGGTTATAAGTACTTTACATTAATATTAATTAAATTATTTCCCTTTTTCGTTTGTATATAATCTTTTTCTTTAAAATTCATTTCTTATTTTACTTTAAATCTTATTTTTTGTAAGGAGGATTTTTTTCTTTAATTTTATTAAAGTCTTTTATTTTTGTATTGATGGCGCTATTTATTTAAAGAAAAAAAATCCTAAAAATAATCTTGTGGTTTTTTTTTTGTCGTGTGTACATGGACGTCGTTAGGTAGGTGCAAGGGGATGAATTTGCATTCCAGCTCGCTTTTAAAAAAGAAATTAAAAGATAATTTAAGAATCTAATTAATGCAAAATACTAGGTAACATTTGTAAACAAACTTTGGAAAATTTACTGTATTTCAGAGAAACAAATTAATTGTGTCGTTTGTCTACAATCCAAATTCGTTGTTATTCCCGGAAATATGTATTAAACTTGTGGCAATTTTTTTGCTCTGTTCTTGGATTACTCAAGTACGCTTATTCAAGTTATTTTCGTTTGTGGGTCCATCCCCCTGCAAAAATTTCTTCCGGCGCCATGCTTGTGTAATTTGAAATACCATACATTTCCCTGGCTTCCTTATATTACTATTATTTCTGCAGTTTTATGATTTTTTGTATGAACTATATTGAACCACATTGACGATATTTTTTATACTTTTTGTTTAGCTACTTCTTAAGTACATATAAAGGTCTTTATCCATAAAGGACGAGGCAATTTTTTTTTATGTTTTAATCATTTTTTCAAATATATATATTTTCTTATCTTCAATAAATATGTTTTATGTATATAGTGAACAACGGGGGTTGGGACGATAAGAAGGGAGTAAACAAGTACTTTTTTCATTTATTAATTTATTTCTTATTCAATTTTATTTGTTAGCCTTATATTAAAGTACAGTAAAACACTGCAGGTTTTTCATTAATGAATTTATGTAATTTTCCTTCAATAAAATTTCATGTTTCTTTATAATTTTTTGTGTCATTCATATGATAATGTTTAAATATTTGCATATTTTTTTTCTTTAATTTCACAGCATCATGTTTTACTGCCCTCAAAACACATTTTTAACTCGATTCCAAAACTCCAGAATCTTTTTTAATGAATTCCGGTCTATTAGATATTCTTTTTCACATTTAACAAGATTTTTCCACAAGTAATAACAATCATATTTCCCATTATTTTTATGTTTTTTTTTTGAATTTTGGACTTTTAGTTAAAACATCGATTGCATAACTTTATTGATATATGTATTTTGTTTGTTTGCGAGAGTGGGTGCGGATTCTACAACAAACAAAAGGAAGTCCAATAACTCTATCTTAGATCATTTTATTATGTTGACATGTTCTCTAAGAAATTTTCATTTTATTCATATTTTTGGTTGCATAAATAATTTAAATATTGTGACTTTACTTTCATATTTGAAATATAACAGACTTTTTTTTTACATTTTAACAGAACATTTAGCCTTATTTCTTAACTAATTTTCTTTGGAACATAAATTTATTCTCTTAACTCATTTAATTAACAAAAATAGTTTAAATGGCATTGGACACTATATTTTTCTCTTAAAATTTAAATTCTTTACTTTAATTTATGTTTTCTGTTTTTAAGGAGGGCGTTTGCTACAATTATGTAATCTCTATAATCCCATATCTACATTTTTATCTACAATTTTACGGCTATTCTATTTTGTATTTAAAAGAATTCTCATTTGGGTATTTAATTGTGCTTTTGGTATAATTTTATTAAAATTATGTGTATATCCTCTAATATGCAGCCGTATTGCGATTGTTGCTCGTTTGTGACAAGAGTCGTTTCACTTGTTTTTGTTGCGAGAAAAGCCCTAACAACAGCACGTAAAACGACTCTAATCGAAAACGGCACGACAATCACAATACGGGTGATGTTTTACTTCCATTTTTCCATTAAATGTTTTAAGCAAATTATTTACCTATTGTGTTATCTTTTCAGTTTTTTTACCTTCTATTTAAGGGAATTTGGTTATTAAAGAAACTGAATCTTTTACCCTTTTTGTTAACAACGAGTAATTTATATTCTGTATTGATACGTACAAATTTTAAAAGTAAAATAAAACCCCCTTATCGTTCAAAAAATAAAACTTCAAAATCGTTTGCATAATTCAGAAAAATTGACTAAATAAAAATAATTGTATTTTTTTGTTAAAATTGTAACACTAATTCCCAAAAAATTACCTTAGAGAAATTCCCAAAAACATGAAAACTTCTTTTTTATTATTCCAAATACATTTAATTCAACAAATATTGTTACCTTGTGGTCCCAAGACTTTAATTAAAGTCGATTTAAATTTTAGCTAAAGAAATTTCATTATCAGGGCACCAATCATGTATTGCGACGCGTCTCTGTCTTTCGACTTCGACGCAGCTTTTAACTCTTGACTTTGCCATATCTGCAACTTGAAATTTAGCGGAATCGTCACTATGAATTGAAACGTGATTCTGACCGTCACTCCAGGAAATTTGAAGCTGCTGATATGGCGAAATCAAGAGTTACAAGCTGCGTCGAAGTCGAAAGACAGAGACGCGTCGCAATACATGATTGGTGCCCAGGCTGAGGGAGAGAATTGAAATCAACTAAGAGTAGGAGCTGAAGCGATGAAGGATTTTTTAGGAGTAATTTTAAAGGCACAGTGATAATAATGAAACGAAAATAGATTTTTTTTTTTTTAAATTAGGTGAAGACTAGTATAAATAGTTGGGAGGAGGCATCATACCCTGTGTTTTAGTTTTCATTTTGAACAATACAATTAATTAACATCGAGTATTTATAGTAAAGATCTAAATATATATTTATCCATTTCAGTTTGATAAAGCCATTTAGAGACCTCGGATAGATGCAATAAATTCAACAGGATTTTTTTCTTTAAAAATCCAATTACCGTATTGAATATTATCAAATTTGGTTGCTTACTGTAAAAGTATATAAAATCATAAAAACTTTCCACACGTCGAATTAAATTACAAATTTTGTTCTTTTTCGTATCAATATTGGTTAGATTGTGTTATTGTTTTTTGTTTTCTCATCTTGTAATTGATTTCTTTTTTTCCTCATTGTGAATTTAGATTCTCGATCGATCTTTTTCGATTCTTTTTCACGGGTTTTTGCCAAAGCAGTTTCACAATGATTTATTACAAGAATGTGTCTTTTTATTTATATTTTTCTTAAATATAGGCACTGTGTTTAAGGCATCTACAAAGTGGAGGTAATTAACATTTATTTAATATTTATACATAAACATTTTTTATCAAACACATATTTTTTTTAATGTTTTTACTGTATAACGCCAGTAATATTAATATTAAATGGTTGTTTTTAAATGAAAAGAAAAGCAAAAATGTTGCAAGTTCATATAAAACTCTTTGCACTGCAATTGAATTTAACTTGCTGCGAATGCGACTTTTAAAGAGTGCAAAGATTTAAATGAAAAAAAGAGAATATAAAAAGAAACGTGCTATACGAAAAGTAAATTTTAAATTGGCTTCTCAGTTGAGTGAGGAAGCAAAACTGTTTTTATACGTTTCTAAAATTTGATTTTTTTTTGGTTTTTGAAAGGCTTAATATTTTTCCTCGTAAAGGAATTTAGAAACCATTGTGCAAAGCTTACTTACAATATTTTTGCTATCTACAGAGATATTTTTATCTTTTTTCAAATACTTTGCTTTTTTTTATTTTTAAACATTTAAGTATTATAACTTTTTATATTTTTCACTAAACTATTCAACAATTAAAACATATTTTAACAAATTTATGCCAGGATTACATTAACCTACCATTCAATTTCTACAAAGACTGTAGAATATGCTCTCGATCTACTTTTTCTGACACTTTCGTTTGCGCATTAAATAAGGTATGGATCATTTGTTTTGAAATTTCTTTTCAGAAACTTAACAAAAAAAAATTATGGAAAAATACTAAATTTATATATGTCTGTTACCCACTGTTTTTAATAAACATCATTAAAAACTTTACTCATAAGATCAAATATATTTTTTTATAATTGACATCAGGCCATATTTAGCAATAGACCAATAGATCAACTTGTTTTACGTGTTAATTTTACTATAGTTGAATTCAATTTTAAGCCTAAAAAGAATGAATAACATAGTATCAAAATTCCAGTAATATTTTCCTCTAAATGGTATTGTGTGCGCATGAGAAAGAAAAACAAATTGTATTTTAAAAGGGAAAATTTTAAATGTATATAAATGCATACCAAGAAGATCATATTTATTATGTCCACTGCAACTAAAATGATATTAATTGACTTCAAAGCTGGGAATATAATATTCAAAATATTATAACGGTAAACTCCCGCTAAAAAGTTTTTCTCATTATTACCAAGTGCAGTGAATTTACTGAATAAAATCGTTAAGAGCCATTATTATCGTCCCAGAAATGAAAAAAAAAACATTTCAGCTAGTTTTTTATTCATTCTGGTTATAGAAATTAAAATAGGGGCATAGGATAAAAAAACAAACGAACTCAAGCGAAAAAATTTATTTTTAAAATAAAAATTTCTTAAAACAAACGACTATCATATTTTCATATAAGACTAAAATTATTGAGTATCAATATTACAAAGTAAAAATTAAAAAATAATAATAAAAACAACTGAAACAAACAAACAAAATAATCAAATTATTAATAAAAAGATTGCTATTTGCGACGACCAGAAACACAAAAATTTACAAACTATTCTGCAATCTTATGATTTTCAAATTCATCTTGAATTTAAATTTAAAAAATTTGCTTTCTGAATAATGCTTGTAGAGTTTTTCTCGTTAGTTTTTTGAATTTATGATTTTTTTTTTCACAAACGCGCATAATTTTTATTTAGAGCAGCAAGATTAACGAACGCATTCTAGATGCTGAAGCATTTGTCAATATTAATTTTGGTTCAGTTTTAAAATAGTTTAAAGGTATTTTAAAATATTTGTTGCATGATATTTTCTATAAATTAATTGCACAAAAACAGATTCCAATTTGAGCCGAAAATAATCCAAGGTTTAAAGAAGAAAAACAATAGTTTAATTTTAAATTTAGACAAGTGATTTTTTTAAAATTTAAAATAACTAAATTTCAAACGAATGGTTTTTTTTTTAAATGTTAAAAAATTATCTAACTCCAGTTTCTGCAAAAGTGTTTTTTTTTATCTTTCCGTGTTTTTTGTTTTATACTAATCTATTTTCTTTCTAAAAAAACTAAAGTTCCTTTAAAATTTATCACGCGATCATTAACGACTTTAAATTTTGAATTTATAGTGCTGTCATAAAATTTGATATTACATTCATTTCCAAAATAATATTTTTTGGAATCACTACTAAAAACTCTCGAACAAAACTCATCAATAATTTTATTTAAAAAATTAAATATGTAACTATAGTTTAGTAAATTGTTTTGTAAAAGGAGACTTATTTGAAATAATCTGCAACGTTTTTCTATTCATTTTTTTATATATTAAAATGAATCTGCATAAGTACGATTGCACACAATACTTTTTACAAGTTTAATTTATTTATAATTTTTTTAAATAATAAAAAAATGTGTTACTGAAATGAACTTCAATATTGAAGTAGAGGAAAAAATTTCTATTCACGACACCAGTTTATTTTATTTTTTTCCAAAGAATTCAAACAAATATCGTTTTTATTAATTTTCTCCACAGATACATACAGCTAATATTTTTAATTTATCGATTATCGGAATCTTCCAGAAAATTATTTTAGATAAAATAAACAATAGAATTTATTAGAATTTTTAGAAACTTTTCTCAGCATTGTTCAAACCAGAAAATCAAAGCAAATAATGGTTTTAATGTAAATGAATTTAATATCCGGATTTGTATGCACTGACTTCTTTAAGTAAAACTCAAATTTTTTGAGTGAAATTTGATTCCTAATTGTTTGATAACATTCAATTGAAACGGGAGAATGAAAAAGACAAACTTAAAAAAAATATTTAATGGCACTATACAAGTATAGTTAAAAAAAGACTGCTATTAAACCTTCATTGATTACCCGAAACAAATTGGTAAGACATCTTTTACAACAATAAAAACCAACTCTCGATCAAGTTTTTTTTAACTATAAAATTGTGTGTGCATTGACATTATTAATATTTTTTTGTTTTCTATCCTTATTCTTATGTCAACAGAGTTACTTAACAAGTGTGTAGTGATAACGACTTTTATACTTCTCTATAATAATGACTCACTGCAAACATCATGATTGCACTTAAATTGTTAATTGATTACTTAATTAAAAACAATAAAAACGTACTAACTTAATATATTTTTGTGAAAATAAAACTAACGATTCTTTAAAAAAGAGCTACATTGGTAATAATTGGTTTATTATAAACTTATCAAAAAAAAGTTCTAACGTCTAATCACATAACTTACACGATTTTTTTTTTTCAATTTATGTTTTTATTTTTAAATAAATAATCCTCTTTCGATATTAAAAAACTTTGAAATTTATCTTTAACTTTAAAATGTTTCTTTCTCATTTATCTGTTAAATAATTTCATATACAAAACTTTTGTTTCTGTCAAAAATCTTGCGCTCTAACCAAATTTCAATCTTTTGTTCCTTCAACATTCATTTTATATACAACAACTATTAATAATCAATTAATCGTTTATATATATATATATATATCTTCTATACTATTTATATAGTATAATGTTTTTTTTATCTATAACTAATTTACTTTGTAGAGATATGACACGATTTTAATTAAGTTCTTCTTATTTAAACATTATATAAATTTTGTTCTTAACAACTTTTTGTGTGTAGGTTTAGTTTCTATTTTAATTTGCTTGTTTTCATTTTTCTTAAATATTTTGCAAAAATATATTTATGTATATGAATTTTATTTTATAAATTGTTTCTTTTTTTAACACAATTTTTTTATACTTTTGTTTCTCTGTCACTTTCCATTTATACAAACATGTACAGTAATTATGAATTGATTTTTCCGAAATTTAAAGTGTAGGTAACACCATTCTGGTAAACAATTCTATTCAACAATAAATTTTTAATGATTTCTGAATTTTCTCGGTTCATTGTTATAGATTTTACTTCAAGACAATGACGCTACTGTTATTTGTGGTACAGTTTGATGCTCTTTTCTGCATCTGATAATTACTATACGGATGGCTGCTGTTGATATTGTTGTTGTTGAAGTATCTTGATGCCGGCTATGTGGACCAACCCTCGGAAATGCGCGGCCTCTTGTGGGGTTGACTTGGTGAGTCATAGTCAGGAAGCTGTGAACTGCTCGAATGCCGGAGTTCTCCAGGTGATGGCACATTTGTTGGTGTTACAGAACCTGATGGTGACAAAATAAAATCTATTTAATAAATAGATTTATTAGATGATCATGAATAAATTTTATATTGAATTGTCGCAAGCATTAGTAGTTGAAATGAGTTACGTTTTTTTTTTAGTTTTGATCAAGCCGATTTTTCTATGTATGTATGTAAGTATAATGATTAAACAGGCCGATACACATTTTGGTGCACGCCATATAAGAGCCTTTTTTGATAATAAAGGGATGCTAAATTTGAATCCTGCGGTGTATTTGTTGTATCAACTCTAGTTTTAGAAAAATTTAGGATGACTTTAGAACTTGTCTATACATTTAGCATTTAAAAATTCAACCATATTTTGGCTAAGACTTATTGGTGCCATGGATGAATATTTTTTAGGAGATTTGGTGCTGCTTGATTTGAATCTGGCAGTAGTTTGGCTGTATCTACATTACTTTTTAAAGTATGAAGATGGAGCTGATACATATTAACTACTGTAGATTCGCATTCGGCAGCATCAAATTACCTAAAAAAGACTCTAATATCGATGGTACCAACATGCTTTAGCAAAAATATGGTTGAATTATTTTAAAATGTTAAATGTATGAACAAGTTCTAAAGTCACCCTCCATTTCTCAAAAACTAGAGCTGATACAACAAACCCATTGCCGAATTCCCCAAATTACCTAAAAAAAATTTCTTCTATCGCATGCAAAAAACAAGCCTTTTTTTGTCAGGCTGTTTTTTTTTGTGTTTTTGTTTTTTGAGATTATCAATTTTTAATTCATTACTCAGATTTATTTTATTATTCTGTGTTGTAGATACAAAATTGAGTATTCTGTAATTTTTTCTGGCGTACTTATATATTATTCTAAAAGTGGGCCACACGACAGACTCTTTCTTAAGTACAGTTCTTAAATTCTTTACTGAATTAAAGAATTTAAGAAAGAAAAAAACAATTCATATTTTTTTGTTATTTTTCAAATATGATATTTTGTAGGTTAATATTATGCGGCAAAAAATAATAATACATTATCTAATAAAAATATCTAGGTATAAATTCATAATTGATACAAAAGATTTTAATAGTAATAGGTTCAAAATTTAATAAGTGTAATTTAAGTCTGGTTTCAATTAAAGTCAAACAACAAATAATTAAAAATCGCCCTAACAGGCTGCCATAAAAGCATTTTTTTAAAATAATTCTAATGATTTCCAGGAGACAATAAATTGTCATAGTTAAAGCCTATGCTTGCGCTTAACGTTAAAACCCACTTTGTTACATTTAAACATTCGAAAAATATTTTAAGCAAATTTAAAACTAAACGTATAAAAATTTGTGATAAATGACTTCTAGAATGTGATGAACCGAAGATATCAAGAAAAAAAAATATGAAAGTTGATAGTGATTTTTGGTAAAAAAAATAGCCAATTTACCGGCAAAGCTCCAGCATTTAGAAGAGCTCAAATATGTCCGGTAATAGCCTTCATATTTGTCTAAAACTCAAAACAGTTAGTAAAGAACTATCTCAAAAATATAAAAAAAAGTATTAAAAACTTTCAAGATTAGAATATGATAGTCCATTCGTGATATGCGAAAAAATCGTTGCCCTTATGTTCATCCTAAATTTAAACTTTCTATACAAGTGACTGTTCAAAAAAATAACAGATGTACGACTAATGGGATAAATGGCCATACAGACAGGTATAGAAAGTGTTTTTTTGCCAATCGGTTTAGGCAGTTTTACGGAAAGACAGGCTGTTTTTGAAGCGAGTATTATTTTCGTAAATGGAGCATATCACGAATGAGAAAAATAATGATGGAAGTTAAAATCTAAGCATATAGACTGATAGTGACTGGGTGTAAAAATGTCGATTCTATAAAATGAGAATCAAAACGTTGTATAGAGGATTAATTTAATAGGAAGAGTTGAATCAAGCAATTTTAGAAGTAGATTCTGCAGCCAAGTCTTAGAAATAAAATTCCATCGAATAGTAGATTTGTTATACTATTCTCACCTGGTGTCGGAGTCAGGTGTCCTGTTGACGATGGCCTAGAACTCATAATCAGATGTTGCTGCGGATGACTTAAAACACCTAAATTAGCTGAACTGGCCTGGTTACCGGATATCACAGCTGAACTATTCATGGCCGTTACTGAAAGTCCGCTGGAAGTCTGCCCAGAAAGGCTGTGTTGATGTATTGAATGATCGCGGGGCGGTGAAACGGGCTCGGATTTCACTTTTACGGATAGCGGTGATGTTGATGGCGGAGGTGTGCTATTTGAAACGGCTAAATGTGGCAAACCACTGAAAAACGGAATGTACATTAATTGTAATCACTGAATTCATAATCAGAACTGTAATTTACCAATACCTCGTGTGTTGTACTGTTGTTAAACCCTGATGTGCACTCCATGTTGATAAGCCGAGTACGTCGGGGTTACTCATCGAGAAGTCCTGGGGCCCAAACGAACTCAAAGGATAGCTCGACATACCTGGTATAGGCGTCTGAAGAGTAACAACCGGCGTATTTAATGTCGACTGCGTTTGACGATTATGCTATTCAGGGGCAAGGAATATGAAGAATAAAAATTATTAATGGATTAATGGACGTATCCTATTTGAAATTAATGACGGCAAGAAGGTTGCTCAGGTTGCATTTCCACACGGACTCCTTTTGAAACGACTTCTATATCAAAAGTACTGTGCAGCAAAACACCAAAATTAAGGATTTAGGGAGAACTGACACACATTTGTGGAAGGATACATAGGGAGAAGAGCCCAAAAATTGAAAAGTACACCTAACAGGGCAAATATTTTTCTTATGTGGATGGTTAGGGAAACTTTTGTTGGGGAAGTAAAAGATGGGAGGGCCTCTATACTCTTGTTTAGACCGACCAATCGTCTGACGCACACGTAACAGATTAAATTTTTGATGAAATTATTCCATTACGGGTAGCCTATTAATAATTGAGGTAACTTACATCGCCATAAGTGATATCATCAGGTGCTGCTGACATATTGGGTGCCATCGGGGTTGGTATAACGACTCTTAAATTCGAGCTGCGCCCGCCCTGTCCACCGACCGGTGAATGCTGTTTATGCGCTATATGATGTGAGGCTGTAAAAACCAGAATAGAATTTATAATTTTATTAACTGACTACTCCATTCTATTTTGCATTAAACAATGACACTCCATTTCAAATACGATACACACAAGAAAACACCACAGAAAATTTTCACCACCGTAATGATGAGACGACTAGCAGAAAAATAGTTGTGATATATACAGGGATTTGTACAGAAATAGATCGACACCATTATGATAACGATGGATTAGGGACCCAGTTTTATTCGGCCTGGAGATGGCCGGGAGATATAAAATTTCTTCATTTGAAGAAGTAACAAAATCTGTCAGAGTTTGAGGCACACAGGTCATCTGCAATAATGCCAAAATATTCTGGGCTCGTTGGAATATAAAACACACCGGTTAATGTTAAATTATTTCGTTATTAAGTTTCTACATCAATTATGCCCAGCTTCAAACTCTCAAAACCAAGGTAATAAATTGTTGTGACGTTTTACTCCGCAATTCCTCGCCATTTGAATGGTGTGTGGCTATATATCACCTAAAAAATCAGCCCCGTTCAGTATCCAATGAGAAGCATTAGGAGTCGTCCTTTTACTCATTCAAACCATCAGGTGGCGGTCGTTTGGACATCAAGGAAATAATTCATGTCTGCTTCAACATCTTCTTTTGAACATTTATCTATACCTATCTACTCAGTACATACACTTACTTATAAATTTGTGTATCTAAATATGTATGACTGAGCAAGAGCCGTTCAAATGCGGTGAAAGAATTTATTAAAACCAATTCCAGACTTCGAAAATATCTAACCATTAAAATCGACCTTTATACTTATTTAGAAAAAATATCAGAATCTTTTTCGCATTGAAGGAAATTCACATCAAGGTTCCAAAGCCTTTGGTTCGGTAGGAGTCTGTTACAGGGGATGTTTCTATGTTTGCTGTTTCGTATTGTATTCCCAGGTGACCCGAAAAAAGGTAATAAAAATTAATTTGCCGAGAGATTAAGAGCTGGATCTTTTTATCCATTAGAGGATCTGATAAATTAGTGACGATATCACGCTTTTCAGCTTACTTGATGATTAAACACTTTCAAAAAAGGGAAATTTAATACAGGCATTCGGTATCATTATATGATTTTATTGGTCCGAGTTTTTCACTTTCACTTGAATCTACTAAATTATAGCTGGTAATTTGTATTAATTTTTGCGCAATATAATTTTTCCGCAAATTCTGATATGGCAGGAATTTGAAAAAGAACACGAATATGCTGTTAGTTTGTTTCATTGTGCCGTAGTTTAATATGGAGCTCAGCTTTCTTAAATTGAGGTTTAAGAATTTTTCTGAAACTCCACCATCTACATGTTTAGACCAGGGGTCGCCAAACTTCTTTAACCATTGACCCTCTGCGATATATTTTAGTCCAGTCTATTTTGAAAGTGGCTAAAATGTTCGGCTAGTTTTAACTACGAGCCAAAAATTTTCTATCTATAGCAACGGGAGTAATAACTACGATTAGCGTGGACATCTTATGACTGATGCTTTTTTGAGAAATTAATCATCTAAGTAAAATACACTATCAAAAATAAAGCAATGGAAAAAAAAACAAAAAAAAAATTTAATACCTTTCCATAACGGTGCAAAAACACAATCAAATTATAACAACTTTATCAAACAATAAAACGAATTAATACTTTTATTATTATTATTTTATGGGAAAAATTATCAAAACCTTTTTTCAAAAGATGACACTTGTTCTAGGCAAATATTTATGAGTTAGTTGAGTTAGTATTGCATGCTTACATTTATTATTTGGATGCCCACCTATACCCGGACTTGGACCAGGACTCGGAGACCCGCCCAGCGGAGACGCCGAATGCGGGTAGCCATTTGACATCTCTAGCATTGACCCAGATGGATAAACTGAAAAATTGAAAGATTATTGTAATAAATTCTTAAGATATATGGAATACTAAATGCGTCAATGTAACGTAGTATCTATGTTGCATGGATCACATTTTTGTTTCTCGTACAAAAATTTGTTTAAAGTCCATACGTATTCTAAATTATGTCAAATTTTTCGTCACCATTGACATATTCGGTATCTCCTGCATTAAATTGATTTGTTTCCAGAATATAAATTTCTAAACCTATAAATTTCACGATCTTCAAACTTATTATTCTGAAAGTGATGAGCGCTATTTAAAAATAAAAGAAAAATCACCTGAATCAGTTTCTGAACTAGATGGTCTCGGACTGATATTTGTGTGCGCCATTTGTGGACTCGTCTGTAGCATAGAGGATTCCGCATAATTAGCGCTTACTGGCATGGATACTGGCTGCATATAGCCATTACCGGACATTGAGACCCTGTTTGCTGTATCTATTTGACTGGTGCGTTCGATCATCATTCGAAAGTCTTCTTCTATTTTTGTGTATTTGGCTTCTGTTCTTGGAGTCAGCGAGTAATCGGGTTCCTGTTCCGGTGATTCAGGAGACATAACGCCATTCTTATTCTCCTTCTTTGTAAGTGCCTGCAAGTGTCAGTGGACGGAGCTCACATCGTAATGGTAAAACTTATAAAATAATTGGGGGATCTTTTTTATAGACGAGATTTTCTATTCTTTTCTTTTATTTGTCTGTTTTCTTTATTAATATTTATATAGTTGAATTTTTTGTGACTTCTTTTTCTTTCATTTGGATATCTAGAGACTTGTAAACGGTCCCCAGATTTCCAATAATTTATTGTTAGTTGTTATAAGCAAAACAGTAAATCAAATTGCTTTTCGAAAAACCGTTAAAGAAAAAAACAAGAAAAACTTAAAGTTTGTTTGGTTGTGTGAACAAAACTCAACGAAAATGATTTTCATTGAACTTTCTTTCCATAATAGTATAGGGGCTTAAAAACTTAGAAGCAACAATGTGAGGTATTTTTTGTTTTGTGGTCTAATAAATTCAGGCAATTGAGTAAAAGGCTAAAATTCAGTTTAATTACTTGCGTTAATCAATATCAGCGATTTTTACAATTATGTTTTTCAATTTCTTTTTCGCAATTCAAAGACAAACATGTAAGCCTTATGATTATTTTTTGCTTTCCTTTTTTCACAATTTAAGCACAAATTAACGTAAAAATCAATCAAAAAACAAAAACTTTGTTAATTTAAATATCAATTGATTAAACTAATTTTAAAAATATTTGACATTCTACACTATCAGTGGTGAAAGTCTTTAGATTTTCAGTTTAAGGAAATTTCAGGACTTTGAGATTTGAAGATTTGGACGGTGAGACTGCGTTTTGGCTTGAAACTTCAAAAGTAGTGGAATACAAATAATTTCAAGAATTATTAAAAGTAAAATCAATTTAATAGATTTTCTCAGACATAAACTAACTTTAATGGTAAAAATTATGGAATTCAATTAGTTTTGCTAATAAAACTTTTGTTTTTTTTTTTTTGTTTACATATTTCAGATTTGATTTTTTGAGAATATCGAATGTTGAAATAGAATTTTTTCAGAAAAATACAAACTCATATGTTTATGCAAATGTTGCAATCTCAGTTGAACAATTTGAGTAAAAAATAGAAAAAGGTAGCAAATATCAAGAAAAAGAAAAACTGGATGAGTAAAAATGTTTTCTCAAAAATTTTCTCTTTTTCTTTTTGTTTGGCTATTTTTTGTTTCGTTTTGGTAGCTAAATTGCCTTATTCCCGAAAATATTATAACAACATTACGTTATTAACCCGCACATTGCCGCTCAACATAATGTACCTCGATAATATTCTTGTTGGTTAACGATTCATGTGGCTCATTGTATTCGGTGTACTTAAGGAGCACTTTGTCCATGTCAGTGCTGGCATACTGGTACAATTTGTTGCTCGATGAGAATATAATTAGAGCAATTTCACAATCACATAGAACGGAAAGCTCATAGGCCTTCTTCATCACACCAAATTTACGCTTGTTGAAGGTCACCTGTAAACAATACAAAACAATAAATATTCATATATATATGTATATATTGGTTATACCAAGTAAATGATAAAAAAAACACCCAAAATTATAACAACAACAGCAGAAGTAGATGGTAGAGTAGCAGCAAAACCAAATTAAACCTCAATACGAAGTTATATTCTCTGAAAAATGGTTCGAAACAAAAAGGAGAAAAAAATCCAAATGTTAAGTAAAGAAATCTATAATCGAGGTAAAGGTGATGGTTATTGTTGGCCATTATTGGAACAATACAAAAAAAAAACACTGTTCGAGATGGTGTGGGGATAAAGCTGGATTGCATCGGTTCAGACGATTGGGTCGGTCGGGTCGGATCTTGGAGGACCTCGACTCGGGTCGAGTAGCACTAATAGCAGTATATATAGATGAACAAATCGATTGGGGCGGCAAAAGTAACCGAAAAGCCACACCGCCCCTAATCGGAATATAAAAGAAACATAACGAGTACAAAAATTTTAATAGTAGCTTGCCAATGGTAGCCATCACTATACACAATCCAGTCATTTATCGGTTACAAGTATTCAATTCAACCGCAACGTTAATTCCAAACCTCCAGTGGACTGGAATTTCCAACCCTATTCAAATCAAATCAGACATTTTACGGGACATCACTCGACGTGACATTTCTCCCATGGCCGTATAAATGTTGTTTAGTTTATAAATTAGTTACTAATTCCTTTTGGTGACTATCATTTTGGGAAAGACTTAAATGTCCGCTCCTCTCGGGACCTAGCTATACACCTACTCGAAGCAAATACGCAGCGATATAGAAATAGACCACGAAATAGTTGTCGTCTATTTTTAGGATTGGGTCTTTAAAAGTTTCTAGAAGGACTTAAGAGGCGAGTTTTTTTTTTTTTTTTCGTCCTACGAGTGTTTCAGTTTCTTTTCATTCAACGTACGTATGTATTTGATTAATGAACGTGCAATTGACTTTTGGTCTCATCATTAATGACGTGGACCCTGATCCGACGTGCCATGTCCACTTTTTGATGGAATTATTTTCTTGATAATACACTAGAATCCCGTCTGGGCAGACGACTAATTTTTCCGATGCTTCCAACTTAATCAATTTTTAGGCGAGCAAGACTATTAATCGGGAAAAACAAATTAATGAAAATTTGTTTGCGGTGTTTCGAAAGCATTAAGCTATTATTGTCGGCCTTCGTTTGTTCTTCGTATACAAAGCAAGTGCGAGGGATGAATTCCGGTAAATAAATTGTGTTGATTCAAAGACACTTGAAGTAAGTAATCTCAGCTAAAATCATACGTTAGAACAGGATTGGCTTCAGTATAAAAAACTTACACACACACACAAACGCCATAGTCAGGCTCAATAATCCCTCAAACTCACACTAATTCCTTTCAATTTCATTCCCATCCCATGTTTCCTTCATACCGATTTTGAAGAGCACCAACTTTACCCTCCATGTTTAGGGAATTTTATTTATTGTTATTATTATTATTATATTTGGTTGATGTCGAGATATGTGTACAGGTACACGGACGTGAACGTGTACGTGGAGGTTTATTAATTAGGGAATTTTGTGGTATCCATGTAAAACCGCTTCATTTAACGTTTGTTAGACGCTTAATTGAAATGTTAAATGACAGTAAATTATTAAATCCCCCTTCTCGAGCCCTCTCGACTTTATGTTGATTCAATAATAAAGGAAAAGTCATAAACATAAAAGCTAAGTATACAATATAATAAGATATCCATGTGATATGGGCGTAGAGTATTTTCTACGCTTTTTCTATACATGTGGATCAGTTTCTTCTGAAACGCTTTTTTTGCCCTTTTCAGTCTGCTTCACCTTCGATTTAAAATTGAATGAAAATTCTTTAAGGACCAATGGAAAAAAACCCAACGAGAAAACGTTTGCAATTTTATATTCAGATTTTTCGGTTGTTTGAGTCGATTGTTTCATCGGCAGAGACACGTTTCCTACATAGATTTTATCTTAAACTTTTAGGTTCAAACTTTGAGCACGTGTAATAGGGTACATGTGCTCAAGTTTAAAAGTTGTTTGATATCAGGTGGATATATGTGTTATGCATTCGGTTGGAGTTAAAGAAATGTCAAATGAATAACGTTGTCATGGTAAATCAACTAATACCACACATTTAAAATTATTTATTGCAAGATATTATTAACGATCTATGTTAAGAAATTGATTGATGGAAATCCTTGAAAAATCTTTAATTACATATTTAAGTACGGATTTAAAGATACGTACGATTTTTATAAAATTTTCATCAATCAAAGATTTAACTAAAAAAAAGGTTTTGGGTTTCAATATAAACGATATTTTGAAAAGTTTTAAGAGATAAGTTTAAATCAATTTTATGAAATCAAACATCTATACGAGATGGTATAAAAGACCGTGCAAAATCTATTACAGAAAAGTTCTGGATTGTGTTTTTTGGTTAAAATTTAAAAAATACAGTTTGTTAAATATAAAATTATCCATCATGCAAACAACTAGAATTCGACATTAAAAAAATCCGAAAAATTGAGAGGGTTTTAGGTAGATTTTTAAAAAAAATCACAAAATCAACTTTTATTTCACATTTACGTTTCTGAAGCATTATTTGCAATGCAAATTGAGTTGAAGTGAGCTATTTGTGAGAAATAAACCATTATTTGGAGGTAACCATAATTATTTTTTTTTAAAATAAGCATAATAATTTCAAACTGAATAAATTTTCTGAAATTTGTGGGCGAATAATGAAATCATCACCTTGTTTGACTAGAAGAGAATAAAAGTGGAATAAAATTCAAAATTCATGCAAAAAAGTACCGAAATGCATAGTAAGATATGTGGAAAATTTTACTGAGAATTTTCAACTTGTTTTTTTATTTGTTGTTATGAAAACCTACCTGTCTATTCCGCTCGTCCGTAATTCGGGAAATTTGAATTTTCTTTCTACCCATGGCCGCAATCTTGGCAGTTTTTTTTAAAGAATAAAATACGGGAATGAAAGAATGTTGTTGCTGTTTTTATGATCCTTTTTGGAAGGGAGATTAGATCCTTAGACCTCTACCATTAACTGCCTATCACTTTCTCGTCAACGCTGTTGCTAATCTTTCAGTTTTAGCGGAGCGTGTTGTACCCAGATTTTTACCTTATTAACCTTGAGTTTGTTGTTTATTTTTCTTAATGAATACACTTGTAGCTATCAACTTAATTGCTGATACATAAATAAGCGCATGCACTCGTGTGGCAAAGTGGATAAACAAATTTTCCTTCTCTCGTATTGTTAAATGAATTTTTGTACGGTTTTTGTTTTTTAAAAACCTATATTTCCTTAAAATTTCTGTTTCTGCTATTCTTAACTATGTTGGTAGATTTTTGTTTGTATTTTTGTCTGTTTTCAGTCAATCACAGTCGCAGAGAAGAAAGGAAATCGTAGTCGATATCAAGTTTTACTGTAAATATCTCTTGAACGCTTCGTTTTTATATTTTATTTCATAAAATATTCCGCTTTTAATTTCATTAAAAAATTTCCCTTAATTCTTTTCTTTCATATCTTTGTAGTATTTTTTCCGTTTTTCTTTTTGGACGGCAAAGTTTTGACTTTCAGCTTCTGTTTCCGTTTTGCGTCCTTGAACTTTGTCGTTCTGAATTCAGTGAAATCTGTACTCCTAATTACCAGTTTGGGAAGTCGTCCTGCAAAGAAACAAAGATTATGATTTTGTTATCACGTATTAATTTATGAATATAAATTTATCGCTAATATTTAAATAATATTGATATAGTTCGGGTTCAAGGTTCACTTTTGCAGTCTATCAGAGCGCGTTTCAGTTTAGATCTATGCTTATACTGAATCAACTACCCAACTTATCCACAACATATTTCGTTGAATCTGATTCAATCATTATATCCGATTTTCACTGTAATAGAAATGATGTTGAAATTTACCAGCACCATAAATGAATCTCATCTCTCTCGCTAAAGGTCCTAAACAATGAAAAAGACCTCCGGCTGATAGCTAGAAGGTGGGTAATAATTATGGACATTTTCGAAATTTTACATTGGACATTCAAGTGAGATTGAGGCAATGAGTTTTTGTATAGCCCCACAGGGTGGATAGAACATTGCGTGTGATGATCTACCTTGAAATTGAGGGTTTGTGACCAGTGTTACGTTTTATTTGATGACCTACGCGTATAATTTCAGATGTAGGGTGATATTCAGGCTTCTGCTGGATAAATAAATAGTTGACAGGATGGTGGTTTTTAGAGTGGAATGTGGTGAAAGCCATAGCCATTGGCCCCGACCCGGGTATAGAGTATTTAGACAGGGGTATGGGGCATGCTTTTGTGTATCCAAAAAACAAGAGCAAAATAACACATAAAACTGTATAATCGCGTGGCAGTAACACTAACATTTGACAGTGACAGTGACGATAATGGTCTGACGCTTATTTGAGGAGCTCCACACGTTTATATGTTCCCTTTTGTTTCGGTCTTATTGAGTAACATTTTTTGTGTCTTCGATATTTCTAGCTGGAAGGACATGAAGATGAGACGCAAGGCGGAATTAAGGATTATAACAGATGACATCAATCTATTAAGCGAAATTCGGTTAAGGCCGTAATAATGAGGGACTGGTATACGCATCATATAGATAATAAATAAAATAAATTAAAATCTTTTGTTTCGGGACCAGGTTTTGTTACTCAAATATTGTAACCTTAAATAATTTCGGTGAAATTTTTTGCTCGCTGGAGACAGCTTCTTAATCGATTTTGACAACTAATAATATTTTACAACTGCAATATACGAGTATTATTAGACAACGCAATTTCGCAATAATCTTAGCATTAGGACTTTTATTGTAATCCCGTGCCATAGATTATTTTCAACGAAATATCAGCACTACCTAATATAAAATGTAATCGTAAGCAGCTGTGAACAAATTCATGCCAATAATTTGTATTGATTCGTTATTTTTTCCTAGGAAATTACAAGCAATGTATTAATGGAATCTTGATCGGATTTACCGTAACAATGAATTGCTTTTATTTATTAATTTTTAAGTGAAATGTAGTAATGCTGTACAAAATATTGCAAAAATCATAAGCCATGGGCCAAGTGTCAAATACTCTATATAAAGCTTTTATTTCCAATAAATTCATTTGTATGGGGGGGAAGGATTTCAATAATTGAATTAAAAGCGAATATTCCCATTGACCTCACCTACAATATTTTCTCACCGCAATAGTGCAATTCATTCATGAAATACACCAGACAACATTGAGTAAATCAAATTGGGTCTTGCTGAAGAGAAACCAACCTAAGAACGTTAATAAGGATCTAATAAAAATCAATATTCTTCACTATACGTAATCCTTAAAAAAACATACGGAAAAGAACAAAAAGTAGTTTTGATAGTATGTACTTTTATCGACAGCAATTCTTATCTCAACGTCGTATCTGGAGTTGCCAAATGATTATAGATACGAGCATAATATTTAAATTTATAGTTTTGAGAGATTTTTCTAAATATAATTTTCATTCTACGTAAAAGTTATTCCTTCAATACTTTTAGTGTTTTTAAATAAGTCGCGTAGAGTTCATTAAAATGTTAACAAATAATAAGAATGCTCTTTTAATATAAATATCAAGAAATTCAAGTATAAGAAACTACATCTATTAAAATGGTTCCTTTTTAATCTAATAGATATTTGGAATTTTTCTTCATCTTTTTATAAACAAGAAAAAATTTAGAAATATTTAGAAATCATAAGAAAAACTACGAATCGTTAAATTCTATAAGGACAAACAAAAATTTTAAAAAAATCATTTGTATGAGAGAGTGAGGATAGGAGTGGTCCGATTGAATTTTGATGTCTGGAACGGTTATATAAAATCATATTTTAAACAGATTTTGCCATTTTCAACGTTTTCAATGCAACTCACCGTTTTCGACAGGAAGGAATGGTCCGTTTTAAAAAAAAAACATAACAAAAGCTATAATTGCCAATCTGGCAATCATTGGAGACCCGTATGGTGATATTCGTATCAAAATTTGAACAGTTATATCAAAAATTTCAAGTCTCTAGCTCAATCCGTGCGCCCGCAATCCGCGCCACAGACAGACAGACGGACAGACGGACAGACAGACAGACGGACAGACGGACAGACGGACGGACATGCAGAAATTAATTATTTTTACCATTCTAAACACACTGGTGTAATTCATTTTTGTGTGTGATGACGGGATCTTGGCCTTACAAACGGTAAGGCAAAGTTAATATACCCTTTGGTTTCACCATACGGGTATAAAAAAATGAAAAATCGTAACCGTATCCGGAACGGATTTTATTTGCGGTTTTTTTTTGCTCTTTTCCACTCTTTTAAATCACAATTTTAAACATTTGTTGTTCATTTCCTGGTAATTAAAAATTATTTTTCGTGAAACTGATAGAATAATATTACTAAGGGGTATGGATTTTATTCGAAATAATATATGGTAATTTAATGCAGGATCAACTTTGCTTTTACAGAAGGACACATGAAAGTATACTGTCTCTTATTTTGGTTTAAAGTGAAATTGAAAGAGAAATTCAGATTTTGTAAAAATTGTGAAACACTTTAGAAGTGTCCATAACATTAAGAATAATAAAAATCATGTGACAACTTAAAAAAATACCTACTTATAATAACGTTTCCCCAAATAAATCTACTTGAATATTTATACTCGTCATTGACAAGTGGTTTTAATTTTAATATCTTAAAAATATTGTCGATTTGCGTAAATTTTTTTTGATTGCATTCAAGAATTCAATGACTGTTTAAACCAACCTTAGCAACGACTTCTTATGAGCACGAGACAAGATATTGTGTACAAGCGTATCATACTGCCACAAAAAAAACTTTACTAAATCGATGTCGGGGTAATGATTTGATTTTGAACAAAAATTCGAAATGTTCCAAAAAATAAAATTTTATTGTGCGACAAAAATATGCTTCTGCTTTATTTTTGCACCTTTTAAGTATATTTTTTAGCTGTGATAAACATTAATTTCAAATAAAACGTCACAATAATTCATGTGATAATTCATGTCGTCTTATCTAAGCAATGTTAACTACACGGTGAGTAAGTACTGATAATAAAAAAAATTGTTGTCGACTTCATTTCGCGAAGTGAAAGTGTTAATTGTTTTTACTTTATTAATGTCTGTACATAACATTCAATTAAAATACAGCAACCAATCTCATTGTCCAATTATGATAATTTATGAGAGGATTCTCATTATATTTCTTTGTTTGTTTACCTACATTAATCGGATATATTTTGGGGTCCTTCAAGGGTTTTTTTTCTTCTTAAGATCAAAGGGTAATTATAGCCAGAACCGGCAATTGCAGCATGCAGCATTTTTTTATTTAAAAAAAATGCTGTTTTTACCGATTGTTATGCCATTACAGGAATATTTTTGCATTCAGGCTGGCGTACGAAAAACTCACTTTTCTTCAAAACAAAATAAATAATATATTTTCCTCTGGTTTTAACAAATCATATCTTGAATTGCATCCACCTACACAAAAATCTTAGTGTCAATAATAAAATTTTCGTGATAACCAAAGAGGAAATCGCATATAAAGTGAAAGATCTGAGATGTTCTGCAAATAAGGTGAACGAAATGATAGTGCTATTTTTCTCCGCATTTCCAATAAAAATACTAACGGGACTTTTCTATTAATTTATTTTTGGCTTTGATATCATGAAGAAAAGAAAGTATAGTACTTCCATCTATGATTTTCTCAAAGTAGGTACTTCCTAATAAAAAAAAAGCATGCACTTAGTGGTGCATATTTGCGTAGGTCGGTGTCGTCGTATTTTTCAATAGCGGAAATCTTCAAGCTAACGGGTACATCAAATAGGGTTGTTTTTATCGTGTAAAGGACAAGAAAAGGGCTTTATGTACATCTATGTACACTTGTATGATCATCCATATATGGACAATGCAAAAAAGTATTGTTGTTTGTTTTATATTGGTATAATTTGCACTGGACAGAGCTTTAAAAGCTCTTCTCGCATTCTTTAACAAAAATTTTAGTTCATGCATTAGCATCGGTGTAAGTGCCTAGTGACCCGTTTCCGTGAATCGATCGTTTACATTTAGTGTGGTGGTTAGCACTTATTCTTTATCAAGGCCGACAATACAATAACAAATTGGTTCAACCACCGTAAACACCATCCGCAATAGGAGGAGGACAAAAATGCCATTAGCAGATAGAAAAAAAAATATAGCGAAACCGACAATCTAGGATTGAAATGTCTATATGATATACCTATGACAATGGCTGGTAGTAGGTACCCATAATTTAATTTGCATTTCTTGCACGTAAGAAATACAAATTTCCACAGGAAAAAAAGACAAAGTTTACTTGAATCAAATAAGAATTTTCTAAATGAAAAATTTTTATTCTGGCAAAATAGTTTTGGGGTATATTGCTGTTGTTTTCTCCAGACAAAGTCAAAGAAAATCCTATAAATTAGGGGCTAGTGTGATGATCTGGATTTTTTTTTTGTCTGAATTTTCTTCCCCTTTCTGGCCATGTATGTGCCCCTTTGTGACTGTATACGATTCGTTTAGCCTACAGATAAAAAAAACCAATATACCCACAACACAAAAAAAATTACCAAAAAAGGGGAAACTGTACACAGAAAGATAAAAGCACATTAACACTAACTGAGAATATCAGAAAGCGAAAGAAAATATCAAAATGCGAAAACACCCTACAAATAAAAAGCAGACACAAAAATAAGCGAAAAGTTCCCGACAATGTAATGTATATATAAACTTCCTGTTTGTTTTCCAGGGTTAAAGGAATTTCGTTCTCAAGCAACAGCATAAAGGATGGTAGTTAAACAAAGATGCGGTAGAATTGGGTAATTGTATTACTTTGTCTGTGGTCGTGGTTTTCATAGCGGGACATATTTCCGTTAGTTTTGATACGCTTTTCCCGTTTTTCTTGAAGCTTTTGAAATTTTGACAATTTTGTTACCGAGAGCGTTTGTTGAACGAAAACATGTCCTTACACTGTATAAACACTGAAATATTAAATCCTCTAAGTCAAGGGAAATAATAGAAACTGATTTAAATGGATTAAAAATCGCTAATTGATATCCAATGTCCGTTTTCGCACAACCAAACAACCTGTGACGCATTTCGATCATTAACGAATCGATATATCTTTGATTTTAAAAAAATGTGTAGATCGCTAATTATGATATTAATCTGTTTGCTGAAAAAGTATTTTCTCTTCAATAATTTCGTTTTTTTAAATATATTACATAAAAATATCCATCATTCGAAGACAACATCGGCTGTGTTCTCTCCCTTTCGCATGTGGGTGGATAATCATAGGATTTTCTTGTTTGAAAATATGCCGGTTGACCTCCCTGAAAATTGAAATAACTCAACTGGATACCCGCAAGGATTAAACAGAATGGAAAATATGTATTTAGCCGGAAGGGCTTTTTACTGTTTAATGATGTTGCGCTAATAATCAATTGACCCAAACCGATTTGTGACAAACCAGTGAGGTATTAATCAAGTTATAGTTAGTTATTAACTCTGGTAGAATGTTGACTAGATAGACCGCTGTCGGTATCATATGGACGTCACAGGGAGGATGTTATTCAAGTTTATCTAAATATGTGTGTTAGATATTTCAACAGATATAATAAAAAAATCTCAGATACTGTAATCACATTAAATTAGAGTATGGTGAGACAAGTGTTAAAAAAAGCGTATGGCAGGCTGATTCATCGGATCCACTTTTTTTTAATGTAATTTGAAATTCCACAGACACACAAAAGGCTGCAAATGGGAACAAATTCTGGTAGAAGTAGTAGGGCCACCATAGCATGGCGGAAACGTAGAAATTTGTTTTTCTTTTCAATTTTACAAATAAAAACTGAGATAAACAAAAAAAAAAACATTATTATCCTTTTGGAATCGCGGAAGCTGCAGGTATTTTTTTTATACACAATATAACAAAGTCGACCTTCGCATTATTTTGATACTCGACCATTAATGGCAAGCTGGTTTTTTAGGCAATCACGTGGCCATATACCAGGGGCCAGGGATTTTCAAAGTTTCTTGATGCTCAGTTCAAATATAACATTTTCCAGCCGCAAAAGTCATGGAACTGACATTTTCGCAGGAACTGCTCTCATCCATCCCCTAAGCACATTTTCTTCTATGGTTGTTCAGGATGACGTCAACTAGTATCTCATGACAACTGCAAATGAAGATAAAATGGGATAATCAAAGCGGAGAGACTTTATGATACGGAAAAGACGACAATCGACAAAAATATGTTTCCTTCTTGTTTGTCCGCAAAGGAAGGCGTTGAATGGCGGCTAGTATTAAAACCGGAAATTCGCTTACAATCTTACAAAAAGGAAGGATATATAAAAACAGAAGGTATACTTCATTTCGCTCTAAACCAAATTTGGCACAATTTTCTGTTGTCTTTCCCGGCATCCTATTTCATGGAAATGTGTTAAAAGAAGGAAGGAAAATAGTGCCTGTAAACTGCTTGTTAAATATATTCCTTCTGTAAACAGATGAGAGGTGGCAGTGAGTTTTCCTTACATATTCTAAATTCACGAGTACTTTCACCACATTCACATAAACAGGACACATATGTATATAATTGTATAGACTAGAAACGAGTCGACAGCCATCTGCTTATTTTGAAGTTGATTAAAGTTTTATCAACGAACGATAATTGGAACGAAAATAGGACATCAACGAAAACTTACTACGAAAATGTGAGACGGAGGTGATTGGTGTTGTTCCCACTGTCCATCATTCAGCATTGATATGGGGGACGATTGATGAATACAAAGCCCCCAAAGTCGGCGCGATATCTGTGTTGATTTGTATCGATTTTAAAATTTATCCCTTCTAATGGAGCTCAATTAAAAGGCTTCCTTTCTGACAAGGACAATTATATATCAAAAAAGTTGTATTATACCACATATATAAATGGAAGAAAGGATAATGGAACTTCACCGTCATCGCTAGAACAAAATTTATATATGTATATGTATATTTGACGCTCCAGCTTCATTCCATTTCAAAAGGCACTTCATCTTTGTCATGGAAACCTGATTGCTTAGCATTGGGTATAATTATTATTCCTAATGGATGGCAGCTTAATATTTAATGTGTCGAAGTGTCGCTACATTTCTCTGCAAGGAGTTTGCCTCCCAACTGTTAATTGAGTTAAGACAATTCAATTAAGTCTATAACGGAAATCAGAACGAAGGACGCAACCGACGCAAGCAGGAAACGAAAGAGGATCGAAAGGAACCATTCATAGATACTGTAAGATATAAGTACAATTACTGTCCCACCCACCTGGAGGTAAGTGGAGTAAAGGAAAATATATATTATCTATTTAGTTTATGCACAGGTACCCGCCTACTTAAGGATCTAGTTGTAGATACTAGGAAAAAATGTAATAAAGATATCTTTATGGGAAGATTTTTGGGTTGATGCGTTGGTTGAAAATGGGGTAAAAATCTCTTCCTCGATTTTAGTCCGTCAAATACGAGTATATCGCAGTATAAGTGACACCAGACACAAACTTGGGCCTAATTTATTTATTGCCCTTGACTGATACTTCATTTAAATGTTAACAGGAATTTTATTGTTTTGTTTATTAATTCAAATGATTCTAATGGTATTTGAATTGATTGTACTATCGTTCTATAGAATCGAAACTTTCATGTTATCATTCACCTTTCCATTTGTAATTATCCATTAACACAAATATGTATATTAGGCAACTATACAAAATAGATATTTGTGTTAAATTTTTTTTCAGAAAGATTTTCAATTCTAGTGGGCATTAAATAAAGACTAGTAAATAAATTGTCGCATGAGAATTTAATTGTCGTATGTCAATTAACGAGTCTTGAGTTGGTATCACTTATTTAAAGTTGCTCTTTATCTTGATGCAGTCCGTTATTAGTCGAACCTCGATAACTTGAATACCTTGATAACTCGAAATTCTCTCTTCGATTTATCGATCTTGCACTGTATCTTATACTAATTCTGTTAAATTTGAAAAAAAAACCGCTCCGGCGGAAAAAGAGTTTAATAGTTTAAACTCAATTTACATCGAAAAAAATTCTCAGACGACGGAATGTGTTAAAATATCCAAATAAATATAAATAATATACCTACTCGTACTATTTAATTAACTTTGTAGTTTAAGAACATAATTTTCGAATAAATCGAATATTTTTGTAATCGATTAAGTCTTTATGACATTCTCCCAAAACTTGAAACTGAATCTTCAGGTTCGAAAGGTTGCTAAAAAATTAAAATAGGATTCTTGAAATAAATCTTCTCAAAGGTAATTATCGATATTTCTTTCAATTGCCAAAATTACGCACGAAACTCGGATATACCGGATATACGTACCGTTTGTATGACATACATGATGTGAATTTGAAATACTCAAATTGTGTTTTCGTGATATTTTTTTTGCGAATTTACCATTTAAGAGGTGTTGAGAGCGATCGCCATGATAAATGATAACCATACATTCAGAATCCGTTTCGAAGCAGGATATTCAATTTCATAAAACACGAAAATTCAAAAACATTACTCATTCAATGAATTTTTACTCTCCCATCTTTGGTTATATTTCCTTACGTATATAGAATTGGTTTCTATTTCGCTTCATGATGCCAAAAACATATTTTTCAGCCACCTATGTGTGCGCAATTTCAACAGTCTCTAATTGGCAATAAATTTATGTTAATTTTCTATGGAACCCTTCCACTCTTTTTTATTTATTCTTAATTTTTGCACACAAAAATTGGTAATACGACATTCGTGATCAAAAAAATATAGATAATAAAGTTTATTTGGTAGAAAATTTTCATAATTTTTGAATTTTCCATTGAACAAAAAAAAAACATAGATATTAAAAAAAACACAAATTTTCCACTATCGCCAGTTTCTAGAATATACGCTCAACTTGAAACAAATAAAAAATACGTTTCAGCCTACGTGAACTAATCTTTCTTATTTATATATATAAATATATATATTAATATGTATGGTTGGAAAAATCCTTGGAATTCAGAGTTTGCAACAAGGTACGAAAAAGCCAATGTAGAAAATTTGTTAGCATAATTTTGTCGTTTTTGCCGTTGACATTTCTAGACACGCAATCTTTTTTGGCGGAAGATATTGATAACGAGTAAAACGGGAGATTCAGCTGCGCCCAGAAGTCAAACTTCTCGTAGAGTTCAGTTCAAAGCCCATAACCAAATTCTAAGTGAGCTTTTTGTATTACGAGTATATCGTCTTAGACAAGTGATAACGACTTAACCTTGGCTCCGGTATCGATATTTTCCATTTACCGTTTTCATCTACTTCAACATCATCGATAACTGCGACGATTGGGAAGCTATTTGTTTTTACGGCCAGACTATCAACAATAGTTAAGCTTTTCCGCACCAACCTGGGCTCCAAAAGTTATTCCAATGTTTTGAATTGTGGAACTAAACTCTGCAGGAGCATAAAGGGATCGGATCGATAATAAACGAAAATTTGGTCAAGTTGTTGGTTATGGGCCAAATGTCTTCTCATGAATAGAAGAAGCTTTCCAGGGACTGGAATTTTCTGTTTGTTCACCAAAAGTTATTAGCATTTATTAAGCGGCTGTTCGTAAGCTAATTTAAAATTACTCACGTTCTCCGATCACAACTTTTACACCCCTCTAAAGGTATATAAAAATTAGTATATTTTCAAGTAAATTATTGTAGTGTTAATGAAGAATCATAGTATTATGTTACAAACTAATCATAAAGACATGCGACAATCGAGATTTTTATGAGACGGCGTAAACATTTTTTGACCCCTTTTACCCCAACCTTTAGCTCCAGATCGGTTTATTTTCATTTTCAATTCAGTTAAACTCATTGTAAATATTGACTTATTAAAATCTCAAAGCACATGTTTACCTCATCTCATGTCCAGCTCAGAAATAGAAAATTTTTATTCTAAATTTATCAACTTTTGCACCGAAAATAGCATCGTCGGCCAACAATAGTCACCCATTCGATGTTATTAGTTTTTCAATTCATGTATAGGAACTTTTTTATATATATATGTTTTCAATTTCCAATACAATAAGAATGGAAATTTAACTGATTAGAAAGTTATACCTTTTTTGTCGATAGACAAACGACCTCCGAGTGCCGGGTTTATCATCACTTGCGTGTGTAAGAGTATTATCAGTTGGCCGATTATAATTTTTTCATGTTCGTATCTTTGGCATAAGACTGGAATAGATAGGTTTTAAATGTGTTGCGAAAAGTAATTAAATTTTGGCCAGTCAATTCCATTTTAATAAACATATATCCAATTTTTTTTAGTTAAAAATTTTAAATGATTATGATATCAACAAATTATTATTAATCAAGTATTATTATTAATTAGAATTTGGACACACATTTTTTTAAATAATTTTGTTTCAATTGATTTTTGTCCTGGTTATTCTAACCGTGACGAACATTCTAAGTGATCAAAAACTTCCTCGTTTTCAATAATAATAGTAGCCAAACATAGATCGTTGGATTACCAAATTGATTTCAAAATATCGGAATTTTATGATTCACATCAGGAAATAGTAATAAGAAACAATGCTTGTTTTGTTCTTCACAGTCTGGACATACATTTATGTCTGTCTGTTTCATAGAGGACACAATAATTCGTGGAAAAGAAATTTTCGAATTATATCATACAGATTGAGTAGATTTTCGTATTTTTTTTTTGAAAATTCATAAAGCAAAAAATTTTTTATAAAATTTTTATTTCCGAGGTTTTTTATAATAATGGCAACACTTTTTTTACACCACATGATAATCGTATTTTGTAAATTAATTAATTTACGAATTGTGTGAACATAATAATCAAATAGAGAGAAGAAGTACCACAAGTTATCTGTAATTAATTTCGCGCTACACAACATCATGAACAAACTATACAACTCATCTCTTTCCCGCGTCGCCGCCCGTTGTTTATAGGCCCTGCCGTTGACTTTTCCCTACTTTATTCGAGATTAACAATTTTTTCTATTTTGTTCTTAGAAAATTTCTGGTTGTAATCAGCTGATAAGAAATGGTTAACATCTCATGCAAATGCACGAATACTACTGGAAAAATCAACACTCTTACTAGCAGAAAATAACGAATACTGAGGCATAAAGAAATATTTTTTTTTTAAAACACTTTTACTCAGTGGAAACCCATTCGCATATTATAATAGCAAAATACTCCACAAAAATTTTTTTTACACATTTCTGTGTATATACACCAATATACATTTTATGTAGTTGGTAGTATAGCCGCTCTACGACGCCACCCGCTTCGTAAACATATTTTGTCAAATAGAAACATATGCTGAATATCATGCTAGCAAATATGAGAAATACAAGTACTACCAGTACTGGAAACTCTTAAAGCTCAAACTAAGTAATTTTGCAGCTAACTAACTAGCAAAAGTTAAACAACTGAAGAGACAATTTTTTTTTCGGGTTGTTTGCCTTTAACGACATTGTTTTATCATTATCTTTACTATTGTTCGGTATATCGATCAAGCACTGATATCCTAGGAGTAAAGAATTTTATAATGAATAAGGATTTACATAACTGGCAAGAAAATTGCCCTGAAAGAGATACCAAATACAGGATTAAGACGACTGATAAAAACGAGAAAAGAATTCAAAGAACCACATATTCTGGAACCGCTGAGAAAATGTAGTGAAAGAAAATAAAATATCTACGTGACGAAAAATTTGTACCGGCCGATAATTTACCCAATAATCTAACAGTAATCCAAGTGTAATTCAACTGGACCATATTTTTCAGGTTCAAGGATATTTTCATGGGCCTCTTTAGGAAGTACATAAAAGACAAAACAAGATCAAGCAGCCAAGAAACTTCCGCCGGTATTTGATGAGAGAAAACTTTTACTTTTCCTTATTTAGTTTTCTTTATCTGTACCTAATAGACAACAAATTTGCACTTTCAGCGTTTTATAAATAATTTTACAATTGTTTCATTATTACATTTATACAAAAATTTAAAGCTTAAGAAGAGTTTTTGCCAATAACTTTATTAAGAAATTAACATGTATTGGCCAAAAAGCCAAAAAATTGGACAATTCTGTGAGCATCCTGAATCACCTTGATCTTTACAAGACTTTTTGTTAATTACACAATTCTCAAGGCAAAAGTCAATTAGGCGTGACATATGCAAAGAAGTAAACTTTTGTTTTCTGATTAATAAGTCTTGTCTCTAGCTGGTAATCGTATTAACTAGTAATATTTGAATGGTAAAAGATACAAATGAAATTGTCTTGTGATATATGTTATGTAGACATATACGTTTTTTACCTGCTGTGCAAATAAATTTCATTAAATGAACAAACTGTTTTTTGACTGTGAATAACGTAAATGATACGAACCGCAAAAAAAAACCGAGCACATTTCTTTATTAGGTTAGAGAGGTTTTTTTTAAGTGCTGATTGATTATATCGAACAAAAACCTAAAAACTATTCTTACAACCTAAAAATTGGGTATACGGTGAAAAGTATATTTTACCGAATCAAATAGATATTGGAATAAATATATTGTATTTAATGTAAGTAACAGAGGTTCTCCTCTAAAATTTTTGCTCTTTTTGAATATTGTTTCTTATAATAGATTTTTTTTTTGTTGGTATTTTGGTATTTTAGACGTTAAAGCCATTCAAAATTAGGCTTGAATAACAACACGTGTCTTTTGAAAAAATTCATGCAACTTTGTTTTTCAAATAATAAAAAAATCTTTTACTGAACCGAACCAAATAAGTAAACAGCAATAGAAAATTCAAACTTGACGTGCAATCAAAGTAAAAACTTTGGCAGTTGTGAACATTTCTTCTGAACATGAAAACGTGTTAAATATAAAAAAGCATCTGCAACTTGATAATTTAAAAATTAAAAGTAGAAAAACTCTCCTAACCCTTTTGGAATTGTCCCAGGTATTAATATCTTTATCAATTAACTTACTTTAATTTTGATAAGCATACTCATTATTTATATCACATTCACCTTAAATTATATAAATACATAAATAATATACAAAATATTTTTTTTACCTAACTGGTTTCTGTTGTACGAACTTCAGTGAAAAAAAATTAAAAATAATCTTCACCGGTTACACATTACATATTTGAAATCCGATGATAAAAATTGAAAATATTCAATTCCCATACTTTCGTACACCAAAAATATATCACTAATTTTTCCGGTTTTTTGTTGCGTTGTTTTTTTCACTATGTTTTGTTTTGCAAATATTCTTTATTATTATCACTTTTTGCAAAAATAACGTGTTTATTATGACTCGAATCAGAATGATTCGTCCAATAGTTCTACATAACAATATTTTACAAAAGAAAAAAAAATGTTTTAAGTGATATGAAATTACGTTTTTCTAATTGGTCAATTGTAGACAGTTTTTTTAAACAATTTTATTCACTATTTTCAAGGATTTTGGAGGGGATAGTAATTGGGAGTGAGAAGGGTTGCAAACTACCGAAATATACACAAAATGAGATTTGTTGCCAATTTTGAGCGAACTTTTTAAGCAATTGTATCAAAAAATGATATAAAATCACAGTTTCCACGATATTTCCCGGTTATTTCACAGCGTTGCAAAATATCACCAAATTACCCTACTATATTTTTTTAAAAAAGCCCCTAAAATTTTCCATTTTTCTATTTGTATCGCAATGAATATTCATAAAAACTTGTTAATGTGTACGACAAGCCTTTTTTACTCCGATTTCCTCGAGCACAAATCGCAAAATCGCGCTATACGGCAAATTAGATAAAAAACAACAGGAAACCGAACAATCCGAACGCGATGCCAAATTCAAACTGAATACTTTTGGTTGTTGAATTAGTTTTAGGGGCTGCTGCTTGCTACTTTGCCTAATACTTGGCCAGTCGTTTTTCTTCAAATCTTTTCCGAACTAAGAAGATGGCACATAGCTCAGTCTACCCTTGAGGAGGAACCGCAAGTCTATACTGGACGACGTTGTATGTCACTTTAAGGCACACAGCACAAATGCTGCTAGCTTTCGAATCATTTTCATGGTTAGACAAGGAAAATTTCATGTGTGCTGAGACGAAATAATTTTATTGTGTGGAAATCGTGTATATATAGAGCAAATCGAGTAGCGTCACATACAACACCGAAGCAGTATCAACCACTTCAGTGGACGGTAAAAAGGGGCAACGTAGGAGAAATTTACGATCCGAACCCGGTCGTCGCAACCCAGTTGCACGGAAAGTTTGATGAAGATGCTTTTCCGAAGATGTTTTTCCGAAGATGCTTTTACATCGAAGTGAACTTAAATCTGTGTTGATACACTTAGAAAATCTCTTTGAAAAACGGTACCATTTGGCCCTTACAAAATAAAATCGGGGTAAAAGAGTTTTTTACGTAAGTTACCAACCAACACAGAAACAAAATCCTTAAAAAAAGCTCGAGAAAATGGAATAAGTTTCGTGACGTCATTGTAGTATTTAACGGCCACCTAAGAACTTTAAATTTATGCATAACTCCCCAAAAGCTCGTCCATATATGTTTAACACGCACACATAAGTCTTTGAAAGAAATTCCATAACTGAAAATTTTGGAATAAAAGTTGAGAGAATGCCTAATATAAACATTATAAGATTCTTTTTGTATTCTAAAATAGTAAAAGCATATCAACTTGATAAAATCGGACAAATAAATGTTATTACATGAAAATCTGTCCCCCGGGAAATCTTTCCAGAATACATGCATATGCATTCATTTTCCAGAAAATTAACCTAGCCAAGGAACTTTCAATCTGCTCCGAGTTCCTGGGATTCCGAGGGAAAACACGTTTACCACATGGTAAGCGTACAGCTACAGGAATCTGACTTGGCGAAATTTCACACATGTGCAATGTCATTTTACTTTCATGAAAAAAAAAACAAATGAAATCCTTAAGGCTCTGAATAGAAAACACATGGTTCGGAATATATACAATCAATATTCTTCTTTGTGACTCAAATTCAAAGGTTGTTCTAACACTGTCTGTTTTTATGAAATAGACTCGAATATTTGAAAATCAAGATGTCCTGTTGTTCATCATGAAACTCAAGTTCTGAAAAAGCTTTACAGTAAAATTATTTTATTGAAAACCTGTTTTGAGAATAGAGTAATTTTATAACTAAAAAAAGGGGATCATATGCTTATGCATTCTAAGCATGGGGTGTGAAAAAGCCCTTAGTTCTGTACTTGTATACTAACTTATGAATGAGACAGCTGATTTGTATACTTGCTCGGTAGATTTTTGAAGGTTAATATGGGAAAATTTAAATCTTTATAAAAGTTTTCATATTTTGATTGACAAATAAATCGCATTTCAAATGTAAGATTTGCCGGACAAAAAACGACTTTTTTTGTGTTGCCAAAGATTATAATCTTTTGAGGATAATTTGACGTCGCTGATTCCGAATCTTCAAGTGGTCAGATCGGCTCTAGTTTTTGAGAAAAGCTCAAAAAATATTATTTTTTTTCGAAAAAATTCCATATAAACTTAATTTTTTTTATTTTTATTCTTGTTGTTGCCGTGGATATTTAAATTACTTAAGGGTAATTTAATACCGCTGAATCCGAATCTAGAAATAGTTTGGCTGAACTTGTTCCAGTTTTTAAAATTTGATTTTTTGCCAGTGAAATATTGTTTCTTAAACACAATAATTTTTTTTGCCAAATCTCAAAAACTAGGATGAATTCAGCCAAACTACTTTAAGATTCGAATTGAGCGGTATCAAGTTACGCTAAAATGATTTACGGCAACAACAAAAATAAAGAATAAAATTTTTCGATTTAATGGAATTGTTTCGGAAAAAATGATCTTTTTTTGGGCTATTCTCAAAAACTAGAGCCAATATGGCCAAATCACTTGCAGATTCGGAATCAGCGACCTCAAATTATCCTAAATAGATTGCAAATTCTTTGGCAGCAAAATGGCAATGTTATCCTTACAATTAGTCACAAATACTAATAAATCTTTGTGGGCATATGGTACTAAATTATACACAATTTCCATAGTAACTGGATCAATTATATATTTTTTGCATTTTGTCTTGAAAGTATCCCTTATTCAAGAAAAGTTCCATCAGTTATTTCATATTTCGATAAGTTTATTATTTAATTCCTTTACGAGAATAGAATATATTTTTGTATATATCACTAAAAAAAATCACATTCAAAAAATGTTTATAGATATGAAATTTGCATAAGAAATGAAGGCATTCTTCTTAAAATATTCTCGACGGGCATGCTTATTAATCATGAGATAAGACATTCTTCTACTAGTAGTGTGACTTTTTTTTCGTAAACAATTGAAGGATGTTGTTATCCATTTTTTTAAAATTTTTTTAATGCGTAACAGAATGTATGTTGCAAAGAAAGATAATTTCAAGACTTATAAATTAAGATTGTACTTCAGTTTTTTTTTTTATTTGATTTTTCTAAACTAATTTTGGAATTTGTTTTTGATAATTAATAATACAGTAGAACACGCTTAAATACACAAAGACTTTTGTCGCAATTTACTTGCATTTATCCGTATTATGCATTTATATGTTGCACGGATAAAAACACATTAATGTGCGTACAAGTGTGTCAAAAATGAACAAGATTTTTCTAAAAGCCTTATAATCCTAGAAAAATTTGAATACAAAATTTTTACAAAAATAAAACAGAATGTAATTCAGATTGCATTTAATAACATAAAAAATATTGTGGATAGCACATGACTTTTCTCTGCAATATTTAAAAAAATATTTAAAAAAAATATTGATTGATTGATATGCTCGAGAGACAAATTTTATGTACAATTTATACGTGCCTTACATTTAAACGTATTGCAATTTAGCGTACTCACTGTATAAAAGTTTGCCAAGAATGGGTCTACTCAATGTACTCAAAGTTTTGACATGATTTTTCAAAATTTTGCGTTTTATTGAAAGCGTTTTTCGTTTACTTTTCTCTTTTGGCCGGTGTAATAGTCATTCTTATCCTATTGGATAAGGTGATAAAACCGATGCCACCTTAAAATGAAAGGGGTTGTTTAGGGGATGGCATTGGTATTGAATTTGCCCCTATTTTAAGGGGTTATGCCTACATGCAAGGCTTGAAAAGAACCTGTCTTATGGCGTTTTATACTTTTTAAAAAAAATATTTTGTTTCGGATCTTTTTGCATTTTATTAAACGCATGTTTAACGATTTTTCCGAATTTTTTATGTGAAAAAATAAAGTAATAGGGCATAATTTTGTAAGCGTCCGAAAGGATCATTTTCTGGAGGCAATTTGCGTTGAGAGCTGTCGGTCCGTGGCCATTCATCGGAAATCAATCAAACGTTTTTTTTATATTAAGTATTAAATATTGCAGTCATGGGTTGTTCATAATTTAAAAAAATGCATTACGAACAAAATGACGTCCGTTTTAAAGTAAATTATGGATTTTATGTTAAAGACTTTGGCCCAGGACTCAAGGAAATCGGTTGAGTGGTTGGTTATTGAGTAATCGCTGTCGCCGAACTTGGAAACGTTGTGTTGAGAACATGACGATTAAAACTTAGAGGTTTTTCGTACATGCTCCAAAGCATAAATTCGGCAAGTTTCATTCGATCAACTTAATATTTTAAGAAATAAAAGTTGAAATTTTGTACACTAATATGCAAAAAAAAAATGATTTTTCCAATTTGCAGGTAGGCATAACCCCTTTAGACACAACTATACCCACATAGATATTAATGTTAGAAGTGTGTTATATTTATGTAATGACCAACTACTAAATTACCACGATTACAAACAATCGCCGTCCTTTAGCTTCTCCTTATATATTTACGTATATATAGGTACGTATTTTCTATTCGACTTTTTCTCCATTTCAACATTTTCTTTCTGTATTAAGTAATTTCTTAGATAACTTTATTGAATATCATCCAATCCCAGTCATCGATTCGTAGGGTTTCGTGCATTAAAACAATTTCTTAGAATTTTCGAACTAAACTTGTGAATGGAATTGAAAACAGAAAAGGCCAATCAATCGTAATCAATGATGTGATATACGGGAAGTTTATACCTATGTCTACCCGTCTACCTACTTTAATTTAATATCATTGCATTGAATTGATTAACCAAATATAAAGAGTCAATTTAATTTGAAGGAAAATTACTTACCACTTCTTATCAAATTAAGGCAAGTTGAGTTTCCGATTTTTCAAAAAGAAAAATCATGAAAAAACGGTGAAAAAAACTTGAAAAACTATAAATTTATGAGCTTTTAAAATCCATTCACAAAATCAACATTGATCTCTAATTATTTAAATCTTGTCAGAGATTTTTTTGATTTGTTGAATACTTGATGCAAGACATTATATCATGAAACTTATTTGGCAAAAATCGAAAAAGCTATTTTTTTGTTTTTTGAGAAGGAATTCATACTTTATACTTGACTTAATCTCTAATGTGGAAGTCATTTCGGGGGCTACGGTCCCATAAGCGATAACGCGGATATTCTTTGGATGGAATAAAATAGAGTATGAGAAACTCTACATCTTGTACTTTGCGCATAACTTGGGTTTTTTCGCCTTTTTTATAAAAACTTTGAATTTTTCAAAACCAGCACGTTTTTATCACATTTTGAATATTTTTAACCGGAATTTGCGTTGATCTTGCATTTTTGATAACCTTAAGATCTAGTCAGGTTGAAGAAAGGCCTCACGTTGTAAAATATTTCAAAAGTTATAATTTATACAAAATTTATACCTTTTGCAATTGAAAATTCTTTTTTTACGAGTCAAAAATATCTATTGATGGAAACGTCCTAATTTTAAACATAAAATATTCTTGATGTAGCAACAAATATTTGGTGAGAATTAAATTTATCTCTAAATTAGATACAATTTAGAAATAAATTTTCAGGCATTTGAAACTTAGCAACTTAAGCCCAACTTAAAATCTTCAAGTCCCAGAATTTTTATAGTTTATTAAGGAAGTTAAGCAAAATTTTATCCTTTATGAATAGTGGTGCAAACGGGCTTGAAAGGCGTACGACTTGTGCAAGAAATTCTACAGAATTACAGATTTGTCTCTCATTTGTTCGATTTCCCTCGCCTTTCTTAATCATAAAAAGCGAACTGTTTACCTCATTAATGTGCACATGAATAATGAATATTTTTTTGAGGTAATGAAAAAAGCGACTGACACGCGCGCACTTTACCACATTGAAAAACTGGAAAATCAAATAATTTTTTTTCCCAAAATATAGTATTCTGGAACCCAAAGTATTTTTAGTGATAAAAATATATTTCTTTATAATGACAATTATTTCGTTATAAATAATGAAGAAAAACAAATTTCTATCGCTGTACACGGCCACCGTTACAACCACGTGGCGTCATCTCGCCATCGATAGGTACTACACTACTACTTATTGCCTCGCAATAAAAGCTGAGACCCGCTTTACCCTAAGCCCATTTGAATTACATAAAGCTTAAAAACAATATACTATAGTTAAGCATTTGTATTAGAACGGAAAAAATAACTGTAATTGTGAGGAAAAGCTTAATTTATACTTGAGTACAAATATTGAAATTTCCAGCAAAAAGTGGGGATATTTTCGCTAATGTGTTAGTTCCATGAGGCAGGTAAGCGCTGAAAAGTGTTGGTGCAAATTTTCATCGCCTGCAAGGGAGAAAATATGATAATAGTGGTGGCGACTTTTGCTGTTTTGAGAGTTGAGTATCTCATTTTGCAATTTATTTTTCTTAATGCTCTTCCTGATTGGTCGATAATATTCACAATGACGTCACGGTGTGGGCGAATTGTCGTTTAATTTTCGAGCCGTTTTAGAATACACACAAAACGAATCTCATTCCTAAGCGGAAAATTTCAACTTCTTTCATATATTTTCCTATGCACGCAAAAAATCTTCATTTACTCATATAGAAAAAATCTTTGAGGATGAACTTTGAGAAACTCGCGAAGTCTTACACTTATACATCTATAAATGTTAGAGACTAATAACTAGACTATGTGAGATGAGGGAAAATACCATCAGCCCACGTTGTTTTGGGAAAAAGCATTGCCGATCTGAAGAAATTTTTTTACGTGGAAAAGCTGCTTGCTCGAGGGCTGAAGTGAAAGCCGAAAGGAGAAAATCAAATTGTGAGCGACATTTTACGATAGCCGACAGTGGTAAAATACTTGATGGTTTCCGTTGCTAAATTATCCTGATTCGAATCTTTTATTCGCAAGAGGTAGAAAAATGCCCCCTTTCAATTCCCCTGCAACGGGAACACGCACCAATAGATCAGAGAATTCAAATTGCTGGCCGAGATCAGCATGGGTGGTAATTGAATTTCATGCCATCTTATAACATGATAACTGAATAAATCATTTTCCTTCTATCACTGTCACGGCCATCTATTTCTCTCCATGCTACTTAGGTAATACTTCCAAATTGACATAAGTTAAGATCTTCCCCAATTTTCATGCTTCTTTCCTTTGGGCAACTGTGCCTCATATTAGAACTTTTCACTTTTCCTTGACTTTTGCACATTTCCATTCCCTTTGCCCGAGTTCTTCGAGTCTAACGCCATCCTCGTATTAATTTTGCGGAGGGTGATTGTTATTTCAGTTTTTTCTGCTCCACGTCGAAGATATGTTGAGATATAGGATTAAGGGATTGCCCTATGAGCTTTGTTTATCGGAAATCCATTTCAGTTCTTCTTTTCGAAGATTTTCGATTTTTCGTGTAAATTGATACACATCAAGCGGAACTGCGCCAGAACCACCAGCCACAGGACGAACTTGAGTCGTTTACAAGTGGGTGGGGATCAAACGTCTGACATGATATATCCATAAAGGGAAAATTTAAGGCAGCTTTTTCATTTGGATCCTACAACAACAACAGAAGGAATATGATGGGACAAGAAGTTTTGACGTGTGCTCCTCCAGCTGGCTTCCATATTCGATCCAACAACAGTAACAGCCATTAGTAGCCATAGTAGGATAGGAGACATATAGTGGTGGTTAATTGTATAACAGGTAGATTTTTCAGGTATTGAGAACATAGAATCGATTATGAAAGCATTTTCATGCCTTTTACTGCGACTTAATACGTCGATGTAACACGGTACGAATGGTAACAATAAGAGGTTTTACCCAAACTTGTTATTTATTTATTTATTTTTTGTTGTTGTGAAAATTTATTTTCTTTTTGTCGTATTACACATGCCTTGGCTTAAATAAATGGCCATATTTGCTATGCACAGTTCGCGGTAACTTTTCATTCACTGGTAACATACTCTTTTCTCTTTACCTGTTTTTGCCCCAATCACGAATTGGGTGAAAAATATGTTTTCTTGTGGAATTGCTTACAATCTGATTTCGGATCTATAATTCTAGTATGACTTGAAGTTATCTAATCGAAATGCAAAATACTTCCACACGCAACTGACATTTTTGTCGTGCCGACCTATTCCTGGTGTCAATTTTCCACCTTACAACATAGCCAAACAACCCTTCCCTCCATACCAACATTACACTCCAGTGTGCTCCACCCGAATATGAAAATCTTACAGATATTCAGAAAGCAGTGGGACAGACTGACAGGCTCAACGTAATCCATCTATCCATTCAAAATATCGAACCTCTAATTTTATTACATTTTAGCTTTCCCGATTTGATGGTGCCTTTTGGGGGTAGATACTCCCTTTCGTGTCGAAATACTAGGAAATTGAATGAGGTATCGAACTATTGAATGATAGGTTTGAGTTGTTAAGTGGAAAATATGTCGAAGATGAATTGTGATTGTAGGTCAAACGATTTTCTATTCAATGTGAAAACGAAGATTTGATGATACCAGCTATTTGTTCGACGAAATAAAAGGGGATTGACTATAGGGGTAGGACACCTGGATCGAAAATGGAAAAAATATTTGGAAGCATAGAAAAAGCAGAATATATGCTACTATTATTTTCTAAACTGTATTCATTCATTTCTTTTGGCGGTCTGAAACATCATGAATATTTGTCAAATTAATAGAATTGTAGCAATTTAGTTCTATAAAATGTTGAATTTTTTGGAAATGGCCCAAATATTCAAGTTGATTTAACTTGAACCACGATGTCAAATTAACACGAAAATAGAGAAAAATTCTTACGAAATTGAATAAAAATCTACTATCTTTTTTAATTTACATGATTTTTTGAGTTTTTTGATAGGGGCTGTTCAAAACAATCAGCTTTTTTATAAATTATGCTAATTTAAAAATATTAAGAACTCCAGTACTTTATCTGAAAAAGGAAAGCATCAGAAGTTTATGAGAAACTTTCAGAATCGTTTGTGATCACAACTCATTTCGAATTTTTGCCAATTTTTTGAACAAATAATTGAACACCGCTTTTTTTTATTGGCGCAAGATAAAGTTTTGCATAAAAAATGACAATCCAATTAAAAGGTAAATTGAAAGCGGACTGAAGTGAATGTGTATTAGCTTGATAAATTCTGTCCTTCAAATCGTGGGTTGTAACCCACAGATTGAATCCATAAAATACGATATTGACATATAAATTGTGGTCGTCTATCAGATTGACCTCGCTCCACGAGCTTTCAGCCATGCAACCATATTAGCTGACTCTGTTCTAGGGGAGACTTTTTTCTATCATTTAATAAAAAAAATGTGAAAAGTACTTAAAATTTGTTTTGCATTAAATTTTTTTTCTATCAAGTGGTTTTATAACCTGATCTTTAATTTTTTTCTGAATGATAAATGATCGAAATTCTAATGCATAACCGATCCATACATCAAAATCCAATCGGACCACCCCTTTCCCCCTCTCCTATACAAATGGATTTTTTAAATAAACATTCAGTCTGCCATCATATAGAGTATTTGATGATTGGCTCCTGGCAACTGTAGCTTTTCTTATATTTTATTTATTGCAAACGATTGAAAACAATTAAAATACTTTAAATACAGAAAATTACTAAGGGTAAATCTGGTAATAAAACGTCTTAATCTTCCAATTAAACTAGTATACCTAGGTAAAAAACGATGTTGGAGTATGGAGTAACACTAATAAATTTCCTGCAGTAAATTTAAAAAAACGGAGCAAAATAATATGCTAGATATTCAGTTATGGACATGTAATAACTGAAATTCCTATGCCTTAGTGCTATTTATTATGCACGTCAATATTGAATTTTAACCATCATACAAATAAAAAGCTACTTGCATACAAATAAAAAGCTTTTTTTTCCGCGCCAGTTTGATAATGTTGAACGAAAATGTAAATTTCCACTTTGCTGATTTAAAATAGAATTTACCGCGAATACAGGGGCGACCTCGAAGGTCATCTAGTGTCCTTAACCTTTAGAAAAAAAACTCAATTACCACTATATAAATTCCAGTTGAATAAAAAGGAACATTGTAGTTGAAAATTCTTACAAACAGGATTGTTGCAGATTTAGTGCTTCACTAAATGTTTATAAATGCGCACACCAATGAACAATAGTTGATTCTGCTTAACATTGTACCTTAAAATTTAGGCTTTCCCAATGGAAATCCGTTGAATGTTTTGTAAAAGGGTAATGGAACCAGTACAGCAGTCAACGTGAATCATTTTGCCGAAAAATTTTCTCTAAACTTAACAGATGGAGAAATTCCTTTGAATTTTTATTGTATTAAATCTGATTATACCATACCAAAAACAAATCATACGAAATCATACCAAATACAAAAATCATCTGGTTTCATGTGGTGATGGTTGAACGCATCTTCGAACCTCAAGTCAAATGCAACCATATGCTTAAATCCGACGACGTAAATCCTGTATATACATATGCCTTCATCCCTTCAAGTGGCTGTCCCAAGGCACAGTGGATGATTCTATCTAATCTACAGCATCCTCGTACTGTTTTAATTCTGTTCTTCTCCTTCACATCTGCCCTAGTCCCTCTTATCGTTAATTGTTTCCGTTTACTTTATTCATCAGTAATTACATTCAACTTCAATATAGTATCGTATGCGTCGTCCTCCAGTAAATCCATCCGTGCGGAGCTACATCTTCGTTCACCTTCCGTTCGTTATAAAAAGAACTCTAACTCATCTCAGGGCAAAGTAATACCGGCATTACTAATGCTTTTATAACCACTGAAAAGACTCTCCATAACAACATATTTAGCAGAATTCAATCAAACGTCAGAATAAGCGAACATGAGGAAAATCGCGGGGAAAACTATAAAAAATTACAGCATGGGTAGAAATTTCACGTTTTCAAATGAAAGTACGCGAGATTGAATAGATACAACAAAAAGGAAATGTAGATAAGAGGATCTTCATAATTAGAGTGTGGTCAAACATCACTCTTCTTCGAATATGGACTGTTCGAAACGTCCATCTTCGAAAATGGATTGTTCGAATTTGTGTGCATCGTGAGACATTTTTCATTTCCTTTTCATATTTGTAAGCATGATTTTAAATTTTTGTTAACCCTCAAATAATGCGCAATATTTCCATATCAAAAAGCTACAGTTGTTAATTTCTAGATCTGTGATTACATTATATTATTAAGTCGAGTGTAGATATCCAATTTAATATATTATAGCTTAAATTTTTCGCCATATAAAAATGCCTAGTGTATAATATATTCTGACATTTCCCTTCTTTAAAATTACGTTATTTGTTGCATTAACACTTTAGGACTTTCAAGTAAACCTCGCGAAGTGTAACTTTCAGATCTTTATGAAACTTACATATGAGAAAGAATGTTAAAAAATAAGAGACAGGTATTTTTTTTATCGGCAATCATCCATGTTTAAGGTTCCTTTGATATAAAAAATAGAATTCTTTTACACGACGAATTTATTTCATTTAAGCATTTTTTTCATTGAAATCGGACAACTCTCTCCATCAAAAAATGCAAATAAACGAAAATTTACATACTTTTAGGGACGCCAAAAAGGACTCTAAACAAAGGAAACCAACCGCCTATAAAAAATACGTATCTCTTATTTTTCTACAAACTAGCATTTTTCCAATTGTTCGGAAAAAGTAAAAAAAAGGAAAACTTTGGTTACGTGGTTAAGCAGAAACTTTGTTTATATTATGTGTGTGCGGAAATTTTTCCACCATCTTGGTTTACTTAATCCGGACTGTTTTAATTATCTACTAATGTATGTTTACATGTTTTAGAGCACTGTTTCTCAACCTTTTTCGCCGACGTACCCCCTCGGACTTGTTTTTTTTTCTTCATTTCATTTTTCGTCTTTTTCATCCATTATAAATAACTGGAACTGAAACTATGAAAATATCAGAAGAGAAGAATGTGCCGCAGTCGAAATTTTTTGAGATTATTAGTTTCAACAAACACGCTCGTCCACACTTTCTATCCATTTCAAATTTTGACCTTTTTGTAAGATAGATTAAATAACCGCACGTTATCCTAATCTGTTTGTGATTTACCACTGAAATCTATTTAGAATTTCTTAGTTTGCAGATTTACATTTCTCGACTAATGATTTTTCTAAAACGGACCCATAATATGCTGCCATTCTGTGCCTTTATTTTGCAAATTCACCAGCAAAAGGACTTAAAATCGCAAATACTATTTTTAAACTTTTAATACAAACAGATTACAATTAGTTTTCTTATAAAAATTAAAAACATAATTTTTATCTAAATACACCAGGAACGTTTTCAAAATATGATTACCGCCATTATGTTTCCAAATTCTCGTGTACCTCCGAGAAACAACTCGTACGCGTACTTCTTGTTGGGAAATACTGCTTTAATAGACTCAACTCTTGTTTAGATAAGGAAACAAATATCCTAAGAATTTTTCAATGGGTATTTAGATGCAAAATTGAACAGATTTTGTTACTTCATTATTTGGTAAAGAATGGCATCGCATCAACCCGTGTTACAATCTTAGAAATGAACCTTGTCTTTTTCTGAATATGTTTAGGTTCCGATGTTGGTATGATTTCAGATAATACGAAATGTTTGAACTTCGTTTTACATCGTGTGAACTGATGACATTGGAAACTAAAGAAAGAATAAAACCGAAAGAAAAAAATCTCCCACATTGGCAATTTGCTTATTTTTCCTCAAGCAACATGAGACATTCAATACCCCGCAAAGTTACCAAATGTTGGCCATTTGATTCCGAGTTTAAAGTCGGTTAATGCGCATCTTACACTGATTTTTATGATCTTAAGGTTGTTTCTTAAAAACTATCCCCTCGACGTTGGAAATCAAGGCACAATTGGATCTGAATATAAATATAGGCGTCTAGTACTGGAACTATAGAAATTATTTTTAAGCAGCATGTGATGATGGAATCCAGTTGATTAATTATATGCAATTTTTATTATAGTTTTTCACTATCCGGACTGATATACGCAATTCAAAATATCCGTTTCAATTTTATTTAATATTAGAAATCTTTTCATGGCCTTATCATTGTGAATGAGTAACCAGCACTGGTTAGCAATTCGAATATTAACAAATTACAAATAAAAAAATAATAATACGTACGATTAAGACTTCCGTTCGTCCTAATATTAGCAATGTTGATTCAGTGTCTTCAATGAAGCGAAAATTTATTTGTCATATAATGAAATGAATTTTTTTTCCTAAGTTATGATCCATATTTAAAAAAAAAACTTTATAAAAATTAAAATTTTCGAAGAACTAATATTACAGTGACAAGAAAACCTGTAATAGCGATGTCGAAAGTGTACTACTAAATCTCATTCCAATTTTTTTTAATTCCTTAAAAAAAATCCCCAGATTCCGTTGATTTTTCCTTTGTCATCATTTTGCGAATTAAACTTCCTGTTTCATATTGTTTTCCTATACCTTTTCCCAGAAAACGATGAAATGGGTAAAATTTCTTATCATACGCTAAGATTCCAAAGCCAACATTTTCATTAGATTTTTTTTTGCAGTGCGGTGTAAAAGCGACTAAAGTCAAGTCAGCACACTAGTTTTTATATAGCCACAGTTATTGTGCAAATTTTAAATTTAGAAATTGAAGTAATAAAGCGGATTTTTAACTGAAGAAAATTTTCTTATCAAACTTGAATCCGCTCATGGAGTTTGTCTTAATATATGAAGTCATATAGGACTTAGGTAGTCATATTTACGACGTCATAAATGTTTTCCTCTCCAAATATTGTGCTATGTAAGTTCTATAAATAGTTTTGGATTCACACTGACTTGTGCCTGCAGGAATAAAAATGATTTTATTAAATACAAAAAAAAATTGCATTATATCACATATGAAACAACATGTTTTATTCTGTTGGTGCTTTTGAGATAAAGAAAAATAAAATATGACAAAGAGAAACTTTTATCAGAAATGCGGACCCAGTTTGGCTAAGACATGAAACTTTTTAAATCCTTGGGTTTATAATTGACTTTTTGGTAAATTGTGACTCAATTAAGTTTCTTGATGATAGTCAGAATTATCCAACCCATTTTTTCAATTTTTTTTTGTATAGGGTAAGTCACGTATAGATGCCCCACTAGGATAGATGCCTCACTGTTAAAAACTCGTACTTAACGAAACAAAACGGAACATGTCATATCCTACATATCAAGTGTTTGCTCAATGAAACTTCAGTGCGTTGTTAAAATTCGCGAGAGTCGGGCGTGTTGCGGGATAATTGGCCATTTTTGTTTTCGAACAAGAGAAAACTCCAAAAACTTATTTTGAGCTGCACAAAAACTCTTGGAACTTTTGCTTAAAGAAGTATGTATATATTTTTTTATTTTTTATGTGTCAAATGGAGTGTTTAGTGTTTGTGAAAAAAAATTTTTTTTCTTTTTATCCACATTTAATTTATTAAATAATTGGGGCATCTATCCGGTATGAAAAGGACAGACGCCTTCTTTTTTAAAGGGATAGTTGACCTTAGGGGCAAATTAACTCTAGGTAATAATATATACCTATTTGCTTTCCCACATTCATTGAAAATACTTATTTATTATAGGTAAACATCCTTTCCTTGGATTCGAAATTGAAAAACGGCTCGTGCGTCATATTCAGAAATTAGAGGCCGTTCGATTTCCTCCCGAAAGACACTGAATTTTGTTATTTTTTTCTTTATTATTTAATTAATTTTTTTTATATTGCAGTATGTGTATATTGGTATGTAAATGAATTAAAATGCATAATAAAATTTTGTTATAACTTAATAAAATGTTTTTTTTTCCTCAAAGGCATCTATCCCACATGCACATTTGTCATGTTGGGCGTCCACCCCATAGGTTGGGCATCTATCCCAAAAAGTAGAGACTAACAAAAACATTTTTATCACAGTAAAAGAAAAACATAATGTAAGTTTTTTTCGGCTGAAATTGTAGATAAGTGTACAGACTAATATTTAAAAATAAAAAAAAAATCGAAAATGTCTTTCTTCATTGTGAAATATAGCAAAGTCAAAATGTGGGGCATCTATACGTGAGTTACCCTATATGGTTGAATAAAATAACATTCTTATAAGATTCCATCAATTATCATAAATTAAGATATTCACTATATTAATTTAGGACCAAAACATTTCAATTTTTAAGACTATTATGGCGGGTCAAAACGGGCATCCGAGCAAAAAAAGTACCCAATTTTATCTCCGTCAGATGAACCAGTGCAAAAAACGGTGTGGGGCCTCCTCAAAAGACAAAAACCCACAAAATACAATTTTCCCGGAAAATTTGAATAAAAGGGTAATCTGTTAGGAGAATCCTTTCAGGACCTTCTGTTATCCTCACAGATTTCTTAATGTCAGAATCGAATTCAGCGACCCCAAAAACTCCCAGGTGAGATTTTTTCCGGAAAATTTTAAGAAAAGGATAACTACGTTATCCTTACGAGATCTTCCGTTATCCTTACAGGGACGAGGTAGAGAAAATATAGTATTGTCATCGGACTGACGTATGTGTGCACAATTTCAAGTCAATCGGATGTGGGAAAGTAGCTGAAAATTTGATTGCAAGATTTGAATCATACAGACAAACAGACACGATGGCAAACTAAATATTTAAAAGCGTTTAATTAAAATAATACCCATTTTGCACTGGGATTTTTGAGTTTCGCAATTTCATGGCCACTTTTTTAAACCGTTATTGTGACCAAAGTACATTTTTGATGATGTTATTTTTCATAATCAAGGATAAATAAAGAATTATATTTTAGATGACTTTTCTGTGTTTGTTATACCTTTTATATGAGATTTTTCTTAAGGTGTCCGTTTTGTCCCGCATTCCCCTTTATATCAGAGATTCTTTCGGTAAGGATGGATTGAAGTCATACTAATTTCTTGATAATTTTTTAGACTAGATCAAGAAAATATACTTAAATTAACAATATGGGTCCAGATTCATATTTCCATTGTTATAATGGAATTATCCAAGTATAATCTAATTTTTTGAACTACATCAGTCTGGTCCAGTTACTATAATCGCTGCTCGATTAAAGTTAAACTCATAATCAAATAAAATCACTCTCTGTAAATTATGTGAGTAAGAGACCATACCTACCTTCCAAATTATTCAGTTAAGCATTTCGTAAAAAAAAATATCCCAAAAAAAACACAAATCTGGTAAAAGAAAACCATTTTCCATGATCCTACGCATCTTCAATTTTATTTTATTATTTTTTACATCTATTTCTATAATTTTTCCTTTTACTTTGATTTTTTCTTGGATTGCTCCCACACAAACAGCAACAGATATTCGAAATAATGGTATGAAAAATGTGGAGGGTAAACTTAAGAATATCGAAAAAAGTGGCTAATAGCCTAAGAAAAGTCTTCAAATTGCCTGAAATTAAATCAATCGAAGCTCATCAATGGCAAGACATTGAAACGGATGGTATTCAGTTTCACGTGTACGAAACGTATCGCGCTCAATGCCAAACAAAAGTGATACATTACCCGAAGCCCTTAGGCCTGCTTTCCCATTTTCCCCAACTTCAGCTTACGCCTGGAAAGCTCAGCAAGGATCCATTCGACATCCAGATCGACGTATTTCGCTATGAATCTTCGTCTATTTTCCTCAATTTTTTTGCTCCCTCATCTGCGGGACTATTTTAAGAAATCATATAACCGACAGCCAGCCAGGTAGAGGAAATTAAGAAAAATGTGTGTGGTAGAAGTAAATGGCAGAGTATCAATAGGGCCCTGTGGCAGATATCAGAATAGGCAGACAGGCAGCAAGAGCAAATAAATGAAGGTAAAATGGGCTAGGTTCTCCTAACAGCAGCTCCCAATTGGTTCCCCTGGGATATAGAAGTGTGGAGTAGTAGTGACAGTGGAAGCATCACCCATATCCTTTCAATTCTTTTAGCAACATTGAACGAACCTAGATAAATACAGAAAAAAAAGGAAAAAGGGACAAAATATACACTCTAGAAAATTTTATTGTAATTTTACCCCTATTATCGTAGGAAACCATTTTCCTACGATAATAGGGGTAAAATTACACCGAGTCGTAATGGCTTAAAAGCTATGCATTTTTACTCATTTTGTGGCGTACAAAAGCCTCTTTTACGGGGGAACTTTAAGCTAAATAAGAAGTAAAAGTACAATACGGGTGTAATTTTACGACATGGATGTTTAAAATTACCACATTTTTGTTGTAATTTTCCTCCTATTTGGTAGCAAAACCGCGTCTTAAAGGTGTAATTTTACGACATTTTTTGTTTAAAATTACACCGAAAATGGTATTAGAATTTCTCGGCTTATACGGTCTGCAAAAACAAAAATATTATATTATTTTTGCGGATGTTTTCACATCCAAATTTCCCGGGCATGTCTGCCATGTGGCAGGCGCCACACAGGATTTTGGTAGAGTAAAACTCGATTCGAGTATTTATACTCCGATTCCACAAACCTTATGCGAATTATAAGGTTAAGGTTAAATTGTCCGTACAATAATGCAAAAATACCCTGCGAGCGTGTTTTTACACCAAAATGAGAGTAAAAATACGAATATTGGTCGAAATTTTACGCAAGGTTTAAAATTACCCTATTTCTAGTGTAAGATTAATGTTTTTTGGGTGATTTTACAACTTAAATGGTGTGCGAGCTAAATTCTGATTTTTTTTCGAAATTTTACGACGTTTTTGCAAATTTACCCCGTTTTTACCCCATTTTTCGGTTTAAATTCAAATTCATTTTCTACAGTGTAGATATATAAGGAAAGACAAATCTCTGGAAATTTTCGGTCTATTCCCGATCCGTATATTCAATCAATCATTTAATTCGGTACTCAAAAGGGCATGCAAAATATGATCTCGCATATCGAAGGTTCATTGAGACCTGCCCCATTCATACCTATATTGTGGAGGCGAAATTTCGATCCTGAGGGAGATGTTTGAGATGGAAAATTGGGTTGATGTGCGTTGCTCTAAGTTAGACATGAACGACCCTGAAAGTTTATCATTGTAACTGAGATGAAAATGGGGTGGACCTGTGTGAATTGTCGAATTGTATCGATTCCACTGCGAATTCTATGAATTAGATGTTAAGATATTGGATTTGAGTTGCCTTTGGATTAGGTTTGAGTGGTTTTTGGATTTCTTTCTTTCAGTGATTATTGACATTCTGACTGGAGGGCTGCCAAGAGTTTCTCCACCGTGAAACATATAAAAATAAATCATCTTATGAAATACCACCGATACCTGTCTCGATTCTCCTTAATAAGGATGGATAGGTGAACGCTTGGATGGGACCCATCCATCGTATGCCCTTAACAACGGTTACCTACACTGAGCGAAAAAGTCATAGAAAACGCATATGAATTCGTATGTTTCAACTATAAAAGGGCGCCATTGCGCAAAATTGTAAGATTTACATTGAGCAATGTGAAACACGGCCGCATTGTGAATTCAACATTTTGCCATATGAATTGATACCCATATTGTGCATTTTAAGCAGCAAATATGCGGCGTTTTCTTTCTTCCTCGAATGGTTACTTAGCTTGGTGAGTGAACAGAGATGAACAAATTAAAACGTAAACAGAAAGCGAACAAGAAAAATCTAATGGCGATAAATTAATCGAAACTTTTTGTGGAGTATTATTTTATAATGGACTTTTCCTCCGATTGCATGTCGTGATTTTAGTTGCCACGAAAATTTTTCGACAATATTGGATCTGAAATTTAAACAGATTTTAATGGGCCATCAAATTATTTAGTTTTTAATGAAAAAATTCTTTAATTTTATTTTACCGGTCAAATTTATTTTTTCTTTTGCAATGAAATTTTGATGCCAATAAAATTATGCTGTTTCAAAAATGTCTGCTATATACTTTTTATGCAATATCCTTCAGTCATTCGCCTGAAATAAGAAATTTAATTCTCGAAACGAAATCGTTTCCATCAAATGTCAATGGGAAATATGGCGGCTGAAGGCATCAACTTTCTTTTTCTTTTTACATTTGAAAATACAAAATTAACCTCACAAAAATATAAAAATATAAGTTGAAATGCATGATTTTATAGTCGAAAAAATGTAATTTCGTATGTAAGTCGAAAAATGTAAAGTCGAAAAATGTAATTTCGGATTTTATTAACTCACATGTATTAAATGATATGGAAAATTGTAAAATTTACAAATATTCAATGTAAAATTATATATGATTTATATTATTTTGTATTTTACTCTGGGTTTTTCAATAGTACATATCAATTCATCAACAAACAATGTAAAATTTACCATGAAAACATAGTTTTCCCTGTTTTCATATTAATGTATATGTAAGATCAATAAGTTTATATTGAAAATTGCGTGCTTTTCCAATTTGGGGAAAGTTTTTACAATGCGAAGATTTACAATGCATCATTGTAAATATCGCAATGGGGTATTTCTCTCAGTGTATGTATTAAACATTCTAGATAATAACGTGGGCGTTATTCGCACAACAAAATAAATCTACGGAAAATTTGTAACAATTCCGATTCAATTCGCTTAAAATTATCTCTCAATGCTCGTATATTGTATAAAATATTAGATGAAGATGTACAATACAAGAGAAGCTCGATATTTCTTTATTTAGGAGTATCTTAAAAAAAGTATAATCATACTCCTTATTACATAACTTATGTAATTGATATTTCAGACAAAATGAATCTAAAGAAGGGAAAACTCAAAACGATTTTTCAATAAACAAAAATTAAAAGTAAAACATTTTCGATACAAAAAATTGGATCAAATCCTGAAAAACATAACTTAGTCTATGACAACAGGGTCAGGTTTGCTTTCAAAAATTCAAGTCTTTTTAAATTGAATCAATTTTGATTAAGATTAAGAAATCTTCAAATTTCAATAGCTGAAGTAAAGGTCAAATTTTGCGAAATTTACAGAACTTAAAGCGAAAAGCTATAGTAGGTAGACTATAAAACCACTATTATAATATGTCAAGTATAATGGGAATACCATATAAAAGTTTAAATATTTTATGAAAATATTTGAAACTTTAGATTAATCATTTCGAATTGTTAAACACACAAGTTCATTTATTACGAACTTAAAAAAACAGTAATTCTTTTAAATGTCTATGTTTTCTTTTAATATAAAAATTGTATTTTAAAAAGGCGAATTTTAAAGCAAATTCAACGTATACAATTTATAAATATTTGAAAATATAGAAAACCACCTCTGGCTAAACCAACATCAAAAACGAAAAACAGAAAAAATCAATCATAAAAGTTGAAAATTTGTTTTGAGGAGAATGGAAAGCGAGAAAAGAAACCAACAGACACCGGAAATTATCTTCAAAGAAATTACACGTGGCGCTGTTTGACTTCGATTTTGGTTTCCCTTCGCTGAACACTCGAAATCGACCCTTAACTTTGCTCGAATTATTCATATTGCACGCATACTAATGCCCTCTTCTCCCTACTTCAACTCTTCAAGATTCCATCATTCCTCTTTCGTTTCCTGAAATATTTACATCCTCTGACATCATCAAACTGTACTAGGCCGGCACTTTTGTTTCTTTTGTTAAACTTTTTTTTTTCTTGAACGAAACACTTTTGGACTTACTTTTAATAAGTCCCCGAGGTGATTTTAAATTTCAGTTTTTACTTTTTACTTCCATAAGTCAACTTTTCCTCATCCCAAAGAAAATTTATGTTTAATGGAAATTTGTCGATAAAATAACTGAAACTCTCCTGTTGAATGCGAACATTGTTTGCAGTACAGTGAAAGTAAATTGAAAGACTGGAAAATATGTTTTATTTCTATTGTTGTCGTTAAATATACCCAAAGAGCACAGAAAAATTAACAAAGTAGGAAGTCTCAAAAAGATCTGAGGAAATTTGAAATTTTCACAAAATTAGCTCTGAGCAATACAATTACAACCAACAAAATCTCTACTTCCATGGCAGGTACGGGTAGGCATTAGGATAGCATTACTGACTGAATTTTCTTTACTTTGAAATAGCGGGTATTGAAGCTACCTCTAAAAGTTGAAAGACTTACCCACTTCCCCAAATGGAAAGACGAAAAGTTTAAGCCAAAGATGTTCAGGGCGACCAGGAAAAGACGCTTGGTGGGTAAGTAACGTTGGTTAAATCCAATGTTTAAACAGTAATTTCAAATCATACCGCATCATACATCTTGAATTTTTGCTTACAATGTTCTTAAGTGAAAGAACGCCGCAAATCGGCATTGTCATTGCTTTGAAATATATTATGAATAAAAGTATGCAAAATTTTAATCGAGAAAATGGATTTTGCTGTATTACATTACACACAGAAAAATTCGGTGTGAATTTAACTCCAAAAGTGTCTCAATAGGGCCCAACCCTTTGGATAACTCTAAATAAAGCGTATGTCGCGTATATTATATTTGTAAATTAAGCCAGTAAAATTTCCAAAAAAAAACCTCAAAATCATCAAAATAATAGTTATACTTTTTATTAACCGGTTATTATGTATATTAAAAACCCTTTTTCCATAAACGGGTTACGCTTTAAGTATGTTTCGCCATTGCTCCAACATTTAAAATATTAAACCAATGGGAATTTAGTGTTCTCGTTTCATTCACCGTTTTCGAGAAATTCGCAAAAATCGAAATTCACAAAAATCGAATTTCCATTTGTATGGGACAGGCGGCCCATTTACGGAAGGAATTTATCTTTTGATAAAAGCTTTCTACATCAATTAGTTTTTCAATGTTTTTGTATAAAAAAATTTAACATAATTTATATACATAGAAGTTTGATTATGTAAAAAAGGTATCATTTCACCGTTAGGTAGATTAAACTGTGTTTTTAAATCAAAATAAATCTTTGTTCGATGATTGAAGATGAATGAATGGGAAAGTGAAAAATCATTAAAATAGACTTCTATAAATTGAATTTAAAACGAAGCACGCGACTTGTACAATTTGTTTATTTTGAATTTAACGAGGCCACAGGTCCCATACTTAAAAATATCTACTAAAATGAAAATTTTTCGAATATAAAAAAAAACTTTTTCACGCGATCAAATGAATTGAAATGAAAACTGAAAATAACTGAAAACAAATTGGTGAAGAAATTTTTTTTTGTTTTTTCTAAAAATACGTTTACAAATTGATATTTTTGATGCCATAAAAATAAAATTTCTAATTTAAAATCAAAATAATTCTAAGTTTAGGATGCGAGGAAGTTCAGAAATTCTATTTATTCTTCCTTGGGGCTCACAAGTGCTGCTCGGCCTGGCTTGTCTACTTTTAAACTAACAGCTAAACAGCCAACCGAAATCAAATCAATTCAGTAGCCGACGTCGGATGTATTACAAGTACAAAACATTTTCTTTCCATTTATATATTTTTAAATAAAGTCAGTTCGGACAATACTCAAAAGTTGCAAATTTCCAAGCGATTTTAACCATATTTCGATTGTTTGGAATATCGCATGCAAACTCCACAAAAAATTGTGAATTCGATTGATTTTTCATTATTTGTGTTTTGTGAAATGGTGGCTTATATTAAATATTAAAAAAAAACGTTTGAAAAAAGATATTTATAATAAATAGTTACCTGTTGTGCCGTCGGAAAAAGGTGTTTTAAACTCAGAATTTAACAATTTAACAAAGTAATTTCAAATGATCAAAAATCGTATTCATAAATTAGTTTTCTTACGAAAAACCTTTACAATAAAGTTCTTGTAAGGTATTGAAATCAGAAATTGAAGAAATAAATCAACAAAAAATTCATACACTTTTCATAATGAAAACAAATGTGTTTTTTTCAATCGACTTATTTTGAGAAATGTGTGTTACGATTGTTTTGATCCTTTTTTAGAATTTCACATCCAAAATTATCCTTTTATTTATGTTTATAAGTTAATAAAAAAGTTAGGTTTAGTGTTATATTTTTAAATTATCTAAAAAAAGCCACGGACTTTCACATATATAGAGGGGTACTATCCGACTGAAAGTTCAGTTTTTCAGCCGCTATGCCGTGCTAAATTAAGAACAGGAGTTTTCCCTGTTAAGAATGTATTTTACCTCTTCCACGTGTATTATTTTTCCGTCACTGAACTAGTGTGTTGGTGCCATGAGTTCCCATTGGATGGCTGATCGTCAAGTTGAATGTATTTTGACCATTTGAATAACGTAATTAAATTTTATATAATACAAGTATGTGATCGCTATAGTTGATGACTTTTCCTTGTACATTTTCTGACGCGGTGGCGATTTTCCGTTCCAATGCTACAGAGCGGGTTTTTATGAGTTAATAGAGTCTTCTCGTTTTCCCTCACTGAGTGTGGATGTTCATTAACAAATACTTGGAAATTTTGGCCAAAATTATGGTCGAATTGTAAGTGATTTGAATTTAAAAAAAATGGAAAAAATAAATAAAAGTAATGGAAAATGATGAAGTTCTCAGTTAATGGAAAGAAATTCGATACGAGGGTAAAATGGAATAAACGAAAAAAAATTAGCTAATATAATATCCGATTTGCTCTTAAAGGTATAAAATTGATAGCCTGAGTAATTTTTCATCAAGCATAGAAATAATATTAGTGTGACGGCGATACTAACTTCATACCCAAAAACCGCGAGGGAGGGAGAGGGTGGGGGTCGAAAGTCCGAAAATTAGCGTGACGTATTTTATGGACAACCGCTTACTAGAAATGTATCCAATAAGACTGCTGTAAAATCTAAACCAAATGTGATAACTATCGAATCACAGGGAAATTTCTGACTTCGATTAAATTTTACTAAAGATTCAGAAAGTTTTATTAGCACGTCTTGTGTCTAGTACTGCGCATTTTATTATCGCAAAACGAAGACGTTTTAGATATGGGCGATTACCAATTTCTTTTGTACTTGTTTTTTTATTCCAACAGATTTTTTGTTAAAATACTTTCATGAATTTCTCTGATTTTTTTCGCATGTAGATTTTTAAAATTGAACATTTCGGAGGGTTGACCTTGATCACAACGAACGAGTCTAGCTGACGACAATGTGACGGGACGATTTCTTATTATTTGTATCTTTTCAACTAGAATTATTCCAAGAGGGGAGAAGGAAACACGGAAATTTTATCAGATGCGATTTTGTCAGCAATGATCAATTTCCACCGATTTTCAAGATCGTCATTATAAAGACGACCATTTTAAAAACTCACCACTATAGTGTAATAATAATCGTTCATCCCCCCACTTCAGTTGCGATTCGTGCAAACTACTAAATGTGATACGTTGTCAGGCTGACATAGCGGTGCAATAATGGCAACGTTGCCTTTAGTGGAAATCAACAAGTAAAAGGGAAGGCAAAAAGAAAAAAAAAAGACAAAAGGAAAACTCTACAGGAATAATGAGGAAAACGAATAAAAAATAAATAAAATACGATCGGAATAAAGCCGATGAAAAACACTAGCACACGGAAATTTCTTGGCTCAGATCCAATGAAAATTCATCGCCAGTTGCTTAGTTTTCGGGCGCAAAGATCTAAAAAACAAGCTTAAGAAGGCTACATGGCAAAGAAAATTGTTTTTCTTTACGTTTATGTGTTTGCGCTTATTTTTCTCCTCCGGTAGAAAAAAAATGTTTTTCTTCTACGTTTTTTTTATTTTGTGTTTCAATTTTTTACTGTGTTTTCTCTTTCCTTTTTGTTTTTGATATATATCTGTGTTTCAAAAAATTAAGCTTTTAAAATATTAAAATTTTTCTATACAATTTTCGCATGCAAGTTATCAATATTTCTTATAAACAAAAATCAATAAAGCAAATATGATAAACGGTTGAATACAAAGGATTTAAAATCCTATTAAAATCTGCAGGTTAACAATTGAATAGCAGACATTTTCACCTTTCTTATTTATAAGGAAGATATTATAACCGAAATCATAGCACGTCCCTGGGACATATATCCGTCGATTCAGTTTGATGAGTCCTAAACATGTCTGTATGTACGTGTGCGTGCGTATTCGTGTGTTCATTCATATGCATGTATGAATGAACACACCACTAAACCTTAACCGATTCTGATGCGGTTCTTTGCATTCGAAAGCTGCTATCGCGAAAAATAATTAACCGTTTTCGAGGAAATCGAATAAAATCCATTTGTATGGGAAAGGGGAGAAGCGGTAGTTCAATTTTTCCCATTTTCGGAAGGAATTATGTTTTGATGTAGAAATAAAAGATTTCTACATCGATTAGTTTTCGAGTTTTCCAATGTTTTTGTATAAAAAAATTCATCATTATACCCAATTATATCCACCGTATGAAGTTTGATTATGTAAGAAAGGTATTATCTTACCGTTAGGTGAATTAACCTGTGTGTCTCTAGAAAATTTGAGTTTTTAAGATTGACTTTATAATACATATATGTTTTTGCATATATTATGCCAGTAGTGTTTTGTCAAGTTTACCCACGTTTTTCCTGTTTTGTGATTTGGATTTTTCCGTTTTTAACGTCTAGACATCAAAAATACGATACACCCGACCCGTATTTCAAAAATACTCAGATACATATGTTTATAGATTTTTCTTTGCAATTCAGTGATTTACAGCAAATCTCTCTTAAATTGGCTGTCGAAGAATGATTACTAAGAATCTGATGTTATACGTCAACTAACGAGGATATGCGTGCAATTTACGGGTATATTGACTTATGCGGAATATTAATATGTGCTACATATGAATGTACATATAGCCTTCCACAAAATATGACTCTATTTGTTTGGTTGTTGGAATGTTGATGGGATCTTACAAAACAACAAACCGCCAAAGTTTCCGCAAGTAGAATTTTCTAAGATGCTGTGGAGTCCAACTCACGTCTCGGCATTTGTATCTAAGAATAGACAGGACACGTGCTACCACAACAAACCGGAGCGAAGCATGGCAGATATGCAGTCGGGTCGACTAACAGAAAATATCACATACGGATCCAGGCATACTACTTACTACACACATCAAATTCCGAGCTCAAGGGCTGCAAAAAGGGCAAGAAACCATTACAGCTTTAATATTTATACGGACACTTTGGGCCGATCCGTGTGTATTTCGTTGCTGCTTTTGTCTTCAGGACTACTTTACGGGAGAAGTGGAAAAGTTTTCTCCCGTCAAGCAATGTCCGCCATCAGGTCAATTTATGACAACATAATCCAATGAAAATTCATATTTCGAAATCATGTCAGGGAATGCGTCAAAGTTTCATGTTTATAATAGTCTGTTTGCCCATAAGTTCTGATATTTGCTCTGTTTTTCGAACCTGGAAATGAGGTCAAAACATTGTCCACATTAAAAGAGCAAAAAGCAACCTTAGGCAAACTACCCTTACTACTAACTTCCAAATGAACATTTATCTATAACATTTTTATGTTCTGAGGGATATAAAATTGTTATTCATGGACCAGAAGTTGAATAATTGATTATTTCTCGGTGAAAAGTTCTTGTTTCTTGGTACTTTTATGAATTATTCATTAATTTCAGTATAGACGACCCTGAAACATTAAAATGGCATCAATTGTGTGTGTGTTTTTTTTTCATTTTAGACACCGAAAACAATTCAAAAGTTGTCTAGATAAAAATATTTCCTATTAATTTAGGATTTTTAAGCCACTATTTAATTTTTGATAAAATATTTTTAGACAAGGAAATATTTGTACAGGTCTTATAAATAGTATAATATATAGAGATTGTAAAAATATTTTTTTACATTGATTTCCTTAATTACGATTCTATCAATTGTAATATATCCATATGATACGCGGTGTTGCCCTAAAATACCCGATGTTGTAATTGCTTTTAAAAGGGAATTAACGGGAAGAAAATTTCCCAATTTTACGACCATGTCTAAAATATCTATCAACCTATTTATGCCTGACGTGCATCTATGGGTCTCTTGCTTAATCTTTTTTTTTTTAACAGCATCATAAAATTCAACGAGACTGTTTCGCAATAAAAAATTATCACAAACAAAAGCAGCTGTGCGTTGCTCTTAAGACATTGCGCGAAAAGGTACACGCGCACATCCTTGGCCACAGAAATCGGTACTAAAGTCAAACTTAAGTGAGGGTCTGTGGCATGAAGCGGGTAAACCGGAGAGTTGCTGTTTGTCCGAACCCGTAAATCGCGTAGACCATTTCGAATTTTCTGGTAATTAAACCATAAGTAAAACAAAACACAAACTCAAGCAGAAGGCATATGAAACAAGAATCAAATGCCATAAGAATAATTTCTTAAGAGCATATTGCGCATATGCCTCAATGCTTATCATGAATTTCCAAGATGCGCGCGCACCCAAGTTAATTGCATAAACATTAAAAACTCAAGTAGGCATTCTACCTCCAAACACTGTTATAGTTAAATATAACTGTTCGTACAAGTAATGTAAATATCTAATAATGTGCGGGTGATTGAATAAGACGTAACTAAGTTAAACTTTGATCCAATTTCCATTTCCAGACAAGGTGCAATTTTACGAATGTCCCGCCACAAACCCAAAAAAATATAAAACATGCTTCCATGCTTCTGAAGAACACGAAAGGGTTCTGCTGCTAAAATTACTCACAGAGGATTCTCGGCACCCATCTGGAATTGCGAAATCCAAGAAAACAGCATCCACGCGTGTCAAATGCATTTTCCGACAGGTGAAGATATTGATACAGAGGCGATGTTAATCCAATATTTAGAAGTACACATAGAGCGAATTTTTCAAAGGCGACCTTAATTTTCCTCGCCTGCATCCACAGGGCTATCAGATTTCATTTGGGAATGGATTTTTTCGCATCTGCCTTTAAGGAAAAGAGGAAAAGGTCTTCCAGTGCCCAAGTCTTCAAGAAGTCAAGGTATATACACAACATTTAATACATATAGCTGCTCATTTAACTGCTTTTTAAATCCCTTTATGCGTTTGGTGAGATTTGCCCTCTGTCGAGTTTCAGAAAAAAATTCCTTCAGCTCTGGATCTCTATTTTCGGTGACGGTTTTTCATGTCACACGCCACTAATTAAGTGCGAGACCATATTCAAATGTGATCGTAGAAAGGTTCACAGGGCACGGGATGGTGAAAAAATTGAATTGCTTACCGGGCTTTAGCCAGAAATCCCGCAATCCTCAATGTGATGATGGATGGCAGCTCTTTACGTGTGCTACGCAGGAATAGTCATTCGAAACATTAGATTCTATCATTCGCCTAATACGTGCACTGTGGCCATTGGAAAGATGCTGCCCGAAACATAGGAAGGGAAATTTGTTCAAGTTTATATCAATTATAGGCTGACGATGCAAAAAAAACTGAGCGGATCTCAAGAGCAACGGAATCGTTGACTATATACGTAACGTAAGGGCCTTTAATTTATCCATTGGGATATAACTTTGAAAGTATTCAGTTGGATATGCTTTGATGTTCAGCAATGACGAGATACGAATAGTCTTATTGCGTGAAGAAATGCCAGGGACTCGAAAATTTCCCGTGAGTGGGTGTTATTTACGTAAGGAAAGAAAAGAGGACATTTAAAATCATACCCAAACCAGATTCAATAATATCTTTGTGACGTCTTAAGGGAGACACCTGGTTTAGGTGGCTAAAAGAGGGAATTTTTTATGATTTTTTTAATGGCAATAATGCGGTTGAGGTTTCTACAACTTTTACATTATTTAACCGATTGTGTGAAGATGTGAAAAACAAATATGTTAAATAATTGCAAAATGGCGCAGCACAGTGATTCTCGGTCGGTTTTCATTGGCCAAAATTTAATATCTTTTGATTTAATGAAAACTCTTGAATGTGGTTCTTTATTGAATAAAAAACTCTTCGAACTTTATTTGCCATTAAATTTCGTCCCATTCGGATGATTGGTTTCTGCGATATTGTAGATTAAAGTTGAACTTTTTTAGCTCTGCCATGATTTACTAGAAAACATCCTAGTATATTTGTTAAAAAATTCTTGTTATTGGTACTCAGTTTACAGGAAAAATAATTCAAGATTTTTATAAAATTGCAAAAACGTAAAAAGGTTTCTCTCTTTCGTATATTTATTAAGAGAAAATTAATGCAAAAAAGATAAATAAATTAAATAAAAGGGACTTAAATTATAATTAAAATCCGTTCGAGCAAAATTAAAATTAAATTTTATGTATTTGGTAATTCTTGTATTACATCTATAATTTTCATAGATTTTAACATTAAATAAAGAAATATTAATTCTCTAGCTAACGCATTTTGAATCAAGTCGATTAATCTATTAGTTTTTGCTCTATCTTTCTCGCAGATTGGCAACTCGGTTCGCGAAGTGCTCTGATTAGAGATACACCATGGCGACATTTTGCAATTATTTTACAGTATAATTTTTTTCGAATCTTCAAATAATAACTTAAATAGTGTAAAAGTTTTATAAACCTCAAATGCATTATTGCCAATAAAAAATATTCAGAAAAATCTCATTTTTTAAGCCTCCTAAACAAGGTCCCCCCTTAAGCTGATTTTTGTATATTTGTAACGACATACTCAGGAAAATTCAAAAGCACAAAACAAGCAGAAGAAAAGTTAAAATTGGTAATTTGGTACATCTTCAACTTTTTTTTCAAATATGTTTATATGTTTCCATTTTAATTTGATTGAGATTACGAGTTTTTTTTCTTGAGTAATTTGTCTTGTTTTTAAAATCTCTAAAAATACAAATCCATATGTTTTGCTACACAGCAAAAATTTTTGACCTTTTAGAAAATTTTCGTTCATCAAGTTTTTGTGGTATCTTTAGAAAATTGCAAAAATTACCAGGAAATCTCAATGATTAACCCACAAAGGTAAAAAATTGATGATCGTGGCTGGCATTTTATGTACCTAAATTTGATACCTAATTAAACTTTTGAGTTTTGGAGATAAATTTGTTTATCTAGCAACATACGGAAAAAACTTTGGTTTTTCCTAAAATTTCTGGAACAAAGTTGTTTAGCTAATTGAGTATCCTTCAACAAATGGCATAAATTATCGTATTGTTTTTTTTTTGAACTTCTGTCAAAGCATAACAATATAATGTAAAAACAATAAAGAATCATGTGTCGCATATAAATCAGAATTGATCACGTATTCTAAATCATTGGCCTGCAAGAAATTTGGCGTAGAAAATCTACATCAAAGTTGTCTACTTACTGAGCCAAATCGTCGCTTTCCACAAAAGTTTTTTTTTTCTTCAATTTCCACCAACGTCTATGGCAGCGATGGCGGCGTTGATGCTGATCCTGTTGTTGACGTGAATGACTACTACCACTGACTATTGTTTGGCGAACTGCCAAAAACCTGAAACAGAAGTATCTAATGAGTAAAAAAAAAACAAACAAAATAAAAAACAACACACAGAAATATGTAATAAAAAAAATTTGGGGGAGAAGGTTTTTGTGGAGATGACCGTGTTCACTAGATGAGGTGTGAAACTTACAGAAGGAGACAAACATTGGACAAACATTGGGACCAAATGACGAACCAGCCGCTGCCAGTGTGTAAACCAATCAAATTTATGGGTGACAACTGCGTTAAGAAAAGTGATTTTCGTTTTCACCGCACTTTTTCCGCTACGATCGCATTTCCCTCAATCACAGCGCAGTCCCCAATCGACGAGATTTTTTTCTTCAAATCAACGATTAATTAGCAATTAAGAATTTTAAGCGGCAATTTCTATTTTTAGATAATTAATCAAAATTTAATTACTTGTGATAAACATTTTTATATGAACATAGCCACATTCTAGTTTTACTCCCTCATGTAAAATCCAGAGATTTTCATATACATATACTGTTTTTGGAAAATCAATACGAATCAAGAAATTTTCATAATTTCTAAGTCCATCAATGTACGACTTTTAAAATTTCGCAAAAGGCAGTAGAAATTAAGGACTACCAGGATATGTTAGAAGAATCTATCAACTTTGATCATTTTGCAATTCATTTTAATAACGTGAAAAATATTTATTTTTTTTCAAATCTTAGAAAAAAATTGACTGCCACTCGAATTCTTTGACATTACATTCATTGAAAATGCGAAATGGGTTTCCACTGATCTTTAAATGAATTAACGAAGCCCTCGTCAGTCAAATATTGTATTATTATATTTCTTTATTGAGTTCTATGACTTCATCTTGTCTGGCTTACAATGAAGACATTACCGGTAGGAATAAGACACTATTTAAACAAAATTTTCAAAATTTTTAATTAGTTAGGAATATTTTAAGTATTATATTTTAAGATTAATTTTGGACAAGGTTTCGTATTTCATATTTATGAGAAACTGTTCAGTTATGTTCAGTTATAAGAAATATGGGGAAGACGCCTAGTTCGTTTTTATATAATTTTGAACCTATAGAAAAAAAATTATTCTCTTCGCTTCAAAACGAATAAAATAGATAAAAATTTTATTCTAAAGAACCATACACAAAAATTTTATTTTATTCAAATAAAATATTCAATCAAATTTTTAAGTTACAAGTTGTTTTATAAATTTTTATTAGTTATTGAAGTGTTCTAACCATAATTCTATTAATAAGTTTTTCGGTACAATCAATCGTTTTCCAGAAAATCGCCAAAAACTAACTGATTTGTATGGAGAAGGGAAGAAAGTGTCAAATAATTTATTGATTGTAAATTAAATGAAATTTTAAAACTAAACTTTCAGTTTACATGATAAGGTGCAAATAAATTTAAAAAATAATAACATTAAAAGAGCTTCGATTTTTTCTGGAAAATATCTGGGAAATTACTTACAATTTGAATTCCAGAAGCTTATGTATTTCCATTGTATTAAAACTGACAGTTACGGTTATTTTTTTCTTATTTATCTGGCAATGAGCTCCTTCAGGTGACCTTTCATATACCTCTTTCGGCTTTGACATCTTTTAAGTAACAAAAGATCACAAACATAAACATTGATGTTTAGCCGCTACAATAAACAATTCTGTCCATCTGTCAGCTAAAATTTTATTTTTCACGAAAAACTTTAGAAAAACTTTTTCGTTTCTTTTTTCATATTTTTGCCGTTGATGTGGTTCATGAAATGTATTTTTCGCGATTTTACTTTGTAAAATTTTTAAAATTCATTGCTTTAAGATCGCTTTGGACCAAAGTTTTGTTTCAGCTCTCATCATATAAAAACGGCCAGATAGAGCAGCGCAAATTTCATCCTAAGCTGAAGAAAACTCTTTCCCTAATAATTTCTTTAAAAAGAACCAATGTAGTCAAAAACACCACTAGCTGATCCCGGCCAAATTACGTTCTTCGAGGTCTGCACCATTTTTGACGCCAAGTCGTTGAACGTATGTTCTGGCAAAGATCCAATTTTCACGCATGCTTCGTACACTTTTCCAACGTATCTTCACATTTCTCTATTTCTTTGAAATACACTCTCATCAAGTATACTTGAGTTTATCCAGTTTTCCTTTTGAATATTCAAATCGTTTTACATTGTGAATTCAACGTAAGAAATTCGTGGTATTAGTAAGAGTAGAAGATTTTCATTAAATTTTCAACATCGCTTTTCCACTTTAAATGGCAGTTTTCTATTTGTGTGTGAATTAGTCGAAATATTTAGCAATGTATATGTAATAAACCTATAAGTGTGATTATGAAACTAGAGATTCTGTCTGGCTTGGCTCGTTTTCCCTTTTCAATTTCACGTTTCCCTTTTTTGGAAATTGCTACCTCAGCACAAAGGCAATAAACAAAAATCAAAGTGATGAGTTCCGGAAATTTTAGCCTATTCGTGAAGTTTTGACAAAAAAAATTCTGTTTCAAAACTTTAACCAACAAAATTAATTTGTGAGTCGGTATTGTCAAAGAATTAAATCCTGTACTAAAAATTTGATACTTGATAAAATTAAAATCAGGAAAATTAATTTTCCTTGTCAAATAGATTCACAATTAGCTAAACGACGCGTACGCTATTTTACATTTTGAGACGAAATTTGAAGACTTTTCGACGTATCGAATTTCAGGAAATTGCGACTTTGCTTAATCATCTAAAGCGTAAAAATTAACCCCCATAAAATCAACGCCACCCGCGCTGTCAATTTTTCCACGGTTGCTGACATTTCGTGAACATTTTCATCTTCAATTCATAGCTGACGTGAAACTTTTTTAAAAATAATCACAAATGTTTAAATTTTTTTGTCCAAAGAGTGTTTTCGCAAAAATGTGTCATCTCGGAAAGATTTCGTTATAAAACATTTTTAAAAGCCTTACGGAGGTGTTTTTTTCTAGAACTTTCAGTATTTTCAGTTTTTTTTAAATGTTTTGAGATGTGAAGTAAGTGTGAGGCCTGCTACTACTCATCAATGCCTTGTCTGTCTGACTAGATCGCCGGGGGTAAAGTGTAACATACAAGCTGATGTAAGGCAATGAAAATCTTCAAGGAGTTTGGAGTATATGGAATAGGATGACACTTTACGGGGGTAGGGTGCAAAAGAGATCAAGTAAATGTTTGTCACACACAGAGAGGTGATCTGAATTTTTTTCATAAATTTTTTTTTCTTTTGTCAATGTCTCGCTCTCCTGGCGTTTTTCCAGAGTTCATGATATATCGTTCACGGGTGAGTCGTATGGGACTGACGGGTATTCCACGATTCACAAAAAGTTACACCAATATATTTTACTTGGGTGTATTAAATGTTCCCGTGAACAATACTGGATAGATTTGCAGAATGGGATTTCAAAAATAAAATCATCTTCATATCTTAGAACTAGTTTCCATATTTCATATTTCCTTACCATACAGGGGCAATAACAAATTTTAGGAAAATGATTTATTACACGCAAATAACCTTAATAACTTAGAAATAAATAAATATTTTTCCACAGATTTTCGGGGCAAAAAAAATATTTTGTCCAAATGTGTTACTGGGCCGATTTTGTCAGAACATTTGATTCGAAAAAAGTTTTATGAAAAGACAACAAACGTCGCGCGAATATATAACCCTAAATGAATTGCAACGTCTTCGAATTTCCCCGAACAAAAGAATTTTTCACAAAATATTTTAATATTTTATACTTATCGAACTCTAAACGCACTACTTTTTTTCATAAAAATACTTTTCATTCACTACCCCAATTTCATTTTCGGCCGACATGAAATTTGTGCCATCAGAAATTTCCGGCTCAATGTTTTCATTGTAGTTTTGAATTTTTCATTAAACAATCGAAACGTCCTAGAAAAACGATCTAAACTAGACATTTTAGTGGCATGAGCAAAGCTATAATTTATTTCCAATCGAGACCGCGGTTAAACAATTTGTGTATGGTGGGTTTCACAAGAATTTTAGCGACCACTAAATCAAGTAGGAGTGATTTCGAGTAAAAAGAGCCTGTTAACTTGATTTAATTGCCGCTAAAAGTTTCAAAAAACCCCCGCCAGTATTCTTTAAAATATTCTAAATTGTCGGAATTTGCAAACTTTAGGCTGAATTCCGCCCAAGGACTTCTATCAATAACACCCATTAGGGAAGTTAGTTTTCTCTCTATCGAGCTAAAGTTTTTATATTAATCTATCCCATTGTTTTGACTTAATAAAATTTTCACTTGATTGGCGTTTGAACAATAATCAATTAAATTGTATTTCTCGTTAGTTTAATTGGTTATTGTTCAAGTGCCAATCAAGTGAAATTTTATATTTGTTACTATAATATCTCTAAAATTTCAAATAAACATTGAATTCAAATCATTTATAATAATCGCATCTGCTTTTTTCCACGTCCTGAAATTGTAATCAAAACATGTGTAAAATCAAAAATAACCTATAGAATGGAAAATTGCGGTAGGATTGAAAATAAGTTTTGAAATTAATTTAGAAAGTATTTTACCCTGTTGTCTCCTATTTGATGTATTCATAAATTTGAAAAAAAATGAACAAAATGGAAATCTCAAGAAAATAAACGGCAAAAAATCGAAGTAAAAGGCAGACAAATTCGACCCCCGAAACGCATTAATTTTCTGACGTTCATGTTGTCTTATGGGCCACATGTGCGTTTGTAACTCAACACACTAAACATAAACATTAAAACATTTGCGTGGCCGACAACGGAGACGAAGACGTGAAGTGTACCGACAATGTTTGGCTCGATCCAGAACAAGAGGTAAACTCGTTGAAGAAAACCAAAGGAAAATTCACACGAAATCAAAAAATATTTCTCCAGCAACACAGCCAAGCAGTATGAATATTACCGACAGATAAAGGAAGCTATGGATTTATTTTTTCCTCAACTAATTTTTTTTTGCTGGATTTGCACGATTTCAAGAATTTTTTGCACTCTTTTCACTAGCCTCATTATTTCAACAAATTTCCATTGTGTTTTCATCAAATTACACTTCAGGAAACCATCTCTCTTATAATTTTCTCAGGTTTTTCCGTATAAATTTCCGAAGGAGACATCGCAGTACTTTCACAACTTCCTTAATTTACATTCAACATAAGGATGTAACCAAAGAAACTGATCGTCAAAAACGAAAGTCATGATTTCGCTGAGGGGAATGTTGAATTTTCCGTAACATTATTGGACATGGATTTAATTTGGGGTCATTATCCGTTCTCAGATCATCCGAATCCAACTGAGGTTTGTCACATCTGCAACATTAACAGGCCCAAGAAACACGGCCAGCAAGCAGCAGCAATTTACACAAACCAGAAAAATTTAACGAGTGCCCTAATCTTATGTTGTTTGGGTTTTGTCGGCACAAAAATATTTTATTAAATTTAAACCTAATTAAATAAAATGTTTGTTAAACAATCAAGGATTCTTGAAATCCTTTATTTTGTGAAACAAATTGAAAAAAAATCATTGTCATTGAATAGTTTATTGACTGAGTGCAGTTCACCTTTTATAACCTTTGTTCCGCGATAAGTTTTGTTTAAGCTTTTGGTGTTGTTAAAATAATAGTAATTTTAAGACTTTTTTTTGTGAATCGTTTCAAATAAAATTATTTATGTTTTACGCTTCAAGAACTGTGTTTTAAATTCGACAGGGTCTCTAAAAAGATGTCATGAACCACATAAAACCTTTTTATATGGCTGAAAATTTGAAGAAATACCGAAGAAAATAATTAAATGCAGGAAATATAAAAGCCGCTCCCTAATTACTGGATACTTGAGTATGTGTTGTTCTTTAGATGAAATATATATTTTTTTACTGTTGTAGATAGCGATAATTCGGTGAATTTTTTCCGCGTCTTAGAACAATACCTTTTGGAACAACATGATTGTTGAAATGTAAATAATTGTAATTAGTTATCACAAAGCAGAATACTTATATACGAAAAATGATAAACACCCAATAAATTACAGCTTTTATTTATTAACGAAAATATTTTTTAAATCTTTAAAACTATGAAAACAAATTTATGGCAATGAATTCAGATTAAGATATCAAAATTAGATTTAGAATATTATTTTCGACCAAATTCACTTATGATAATGTTGTGGGACAAATGTTAAAAAGGCGATAAAGCACTCGTTAAAAACAATTAAAATCACTTTCGCTTGATAAATAAAAATCATTTCAGATCGTAATAAATGATCTGACATTCCAAACTAGCTGATGCATTTCAACTCCATTTCAATCTCAATCTTATAATTGCGTAAACAATATCTGATTGCATTTATTGGGTCTTTATTTTTTTCTGGCGTTTTTTTTTTTGTTCGTGTGATGTTAACTGGCTACGATTCGACAAAATTACATTCGATGTTTGTGAACAAACTAATTTCGCCGATTCGATGGCGGTGTGCCAAAAAATTTAAGCTATTAAGATCATGAGTCAACTAAGCACAGAAGTATCTGCGTCTGAGGAGGTGATGGAAGAGATTGAAAATATTTTATTTGGCTGAATACATATATAAAACACGAAAAAAACAGCAACCCGACAGTCTTACTTGATAATTGCCAAAATTTCCTACATTGGTCCATCGCCCTTCTTCTATATGGGCTGATCAGCCAGAAGATCATAATCATGTGAGATACAACGAATTCTCAACTACATGTCAATTAGATCACAGTTACAGTGAATAACGCAAGCAGATGCAAAAGGCCGAATTCAATTCCCCGAATACCCCCCCATATATGTAAATACGTACAAGAACAATGAATTTTTCCAATTGTCAAGTATAGGTTCTACTCTGTTTCGTCCAGGCTTTACTATTATTCAAGCCTTTATTATTGAGATTTATCTGGTTTCAGATAACCGGGAGCAAGTATTCAATATTCTTGAGACAGTAAAATTTTTAGTAAGAAATATATGGAATTTATCTGGTTTCAGATAACCGGGAGCAAGTATTCAATATTCTTGAGACAGTAAAATTTAGTAAGAAAAATGTATGCGTAGCGATGAGAATGAAAAAAAAATTTCAAATTGAATCGCAGGTCAAAGTCAAGGTAAAGTGACATTCAACTAAAATATCACAAAGAAACAAACACTACACATAACGATTTGAAGTCTTTTTGCTGTGCCCGTAAAATAATCTTTCAACAAAAAATGTAGCAGTGTTATACGAAACATTATTGTAATATTTAACTCTTGTCATTAAATACGAATATATTGGACTAATATCTTAATCGCCTTAAACAAAACTACTTCATCTGCTCAATTTTATTGGAAAAGGGAAGTCTAAAATTTTGTTTGCAAAAGTTTGTAGTAATTTTTTATTCTATAAAATCGCAAAAAAAAAATTATATATGATTGGGTATTCAAATGTCCTATGCCTCACTATTTTATTTTATTTTAGTTATTTAAAACAAGAAATTTGTGTAATCCTTTCTTTGAAATCAAGCAATTTAACCAAGATGGAATACAAAAAGGAAATATAATGAAATGTTCCTGGTTGTAAGATTAAATCCAAATTTTACTATTCATATCCTTCACATCCAAAATTAAGGATTGTACAACACAAAACAAATTTTACCAAGATTTTGTATTCATTTCAGTTCAGTCCAAGCTCTGTCTTACCCGTAATCCTATCAATTTACTCTTTGCCTTCTCGAATACCGTATACTAGAAATGCAAAAACCCGACATAACCTTACTAGTATCTTCCGCTTCTGAATGGAGATTTTTGCTAGCCAAGTGTAGGCAGACTGTTAAAATATTGAATGTTATACTTGAACGACATCACAAAAGGGAAATTAATTCCATATGAGTTGAAGGACCCGAAAAGGGTTAATTGGTAGATTTTCAAGGCTTTCCCTTACCCGAGATATGAATGCGTGAATTCGTCCCCATAAACCACCAACGAGTCCTAGTAGCAGGCAGATACCATCTCGTCCTGCCTCATCCTCATCAAATCTGCTTGTAAATATTCTTTACACAAATGCGTTGAGAGCACTGTATTTCATGCTATGCGACATGCTTGCTGGATTAGTGATTTTAATGTAATTTGGAACGGTAAACCAAATTCAGGATCAATGAGGTTAGTTTTTGGTTGAAAGATGACAGAAAAAAGTTTTTAATGTTTCATAGAGAACTCCTAGCACACTCATAGCGATCAAATAGAGCTCAATAAAATTGTAAGATCGAATTAAAAAAATTCTTTCACATGTTTGGTTCAAACAACGACCAAACAAAATATGATGTACAAAATACGCTTATGCTGAATTCAATCCTTCTAAATATGTTAACTCGTGCGTGTTACTCGAATACAGTTCAAATAAATTCATATCAAACATTTAAGAACTTTATCAATCACGTGGAGTATTGAACGTAACATGGATATAAAATTCAGTTTGATTACATAAAAATAGAATCATGTCACATTTCAAAATGAAAAAAAAACGCTTTTTGTTCCTTCCTTTCGGATAACTTAAATTAGTTTAACATCAACTGATATATAATTTTAAATATTCAAAAAAAAAATGGAAATAATTACGAGGTTTTTTATACACATATTCACTCACCAACTTGTTTTTGAGTAACTTCTCATATCGGGAACAGGAAAGGAACTATGCTTGATTACAGAGTTTTGCAACCCTAGCGTTCTTCTCGTGTTCATCGCTGGAGATGAAGCGTAAACATGGCCATCGGTGTGACATATCCCAAGTATAGAGCCTTCGCGAATCTCCAATTCCGCTATCAATTTATTGAAGAACTGAAACTTTTTGTTTCCAATTCCTTCGCACATTTTTATTATCAAATTGTGAACACTAAATACCACTCTTCCTTATGTAGTAGAAAATGTGTTGAGTTGCATTTGCTTCAGGATAATATATTTAACTATTATTTATTTTTATCGAATATCTTATAAATGCTCAATAACGCACAAAAATATAAAATAAACTTGACTGTGACTTTAAATTTTGTTAATTTTTATTAATTACGTGCCGTAACGGAGCAAAATAAATTTTCCAGTCAAACTGTGCAATGCATGCGATTTTGTCAGCACACTTTTTCGATTGGAGAGACTGGAAGCGAATTTATTCAATGAATATTTTTTAGACACAAATTTTAATTCAGCGACATCATTTAATAATTTGTGAATAAAATAAAATTCCTAAGGGATCTTCTCTATTAGATTATTTGAATATTGTTTCTTTCAACTTGGTCAAATTTAAAACTCGTCGTAAATTTATTAAAAACCCTTTACTGTTACAAAACCGAACATAATAAACGCGTTTCAGGAGAAAAATCTACTTTATTAATAAAATTTGTAAAGAAAAAATACCGATAGAGTCGCCATCTACATTTCACTAGACGCATGTGGCTTTCATGATCGAAATTCGTGTTACCAATGCGGGCAAATTTTTTACCTTCAATTTTAAACTAATTTTTGGTAGTCTGCATGTCATATTCAATTATTTGTAATGGAGAAAATTATTTTCGATGCGCTAAAAATAATGGTTGTAATTTTCAAAAAACAGGGTTTTTCAATTTTTTTATATAACTTAATTTTAAAATCTAAGTTAAGACTAAATCATTTTTTTCTTTTCAATTTCTGCAAAACTTTAGATTTGATACAAAGAATATATATATCAAGTCCATCGACCACAATGTAGTTAAACATGCATTTAAATATTTTAAGATATCTTAGTGAATATTTTATTTTGGAACTAACGTCCATAAATACTTGACACTTTCATTAAGAAACAATTGTATTTGTGAATACACTTGCAACACAAAATCCCCACTAATTTATCGGACGTCGCGACACGTTTGTCAGTCGTAATATTGTAAACTTAAATTTAGAGATAAGTTCTACGCATTGCTGTATTTACGAGTAAGTAATAGTAGTGAAACGTAAAGTTTGTAATAATCACGAAACAAATGCAATTTTTCCCATAAATTCACTAATAATCTCAAACTAAAATGATCTTAACTACGAATGGATAACCGCGGCGTTTTGGAACCGAATGGTGAAACAGAGGATTTTCTTTTTGAACTCTATTTTTTCGCATAATATAAATAAACACTTTATATAAAAAACATCTGTAAATATACACTGCCTTCTTGCTTTTTATACATCTCCTTGAACGGTATATGAAAAAAAACAAACGATACTCAGATACTTATTAAAAGCCGCATAAAACATAAGATTTTATTTTAATTTTTTGTATATATATATATTTAAAAAAACATGTACTATTGTAAAGAAACTCATTATCAGTTAAGAAAATTGTAAGTTTTTCTTTGCCATTAGACTATTTACGAGTGATTCTAACTAATATTTATTACTGATATTTTTTTGACAATTCTAAACTAGGTTTAAAGATTGGATTGTTGTATAAAGCTATTATAATATTACATCGCTCGCACATACAATAGATTTTAAAAACGATGCTTTATGTATCAAATGTTGATGCAAAATCTACCTAAAGCATAACTCAGACTAACGATTTTGATTACAATTTAGCTTCCTCGACCAATGAGATCAAAGCTTCCATGTATCTATCGTTGAAAGCTTTGATCTCATTGGTTGAGAAGCTTCAATCATATTCGCAATCGTTAGTTTTTATTTGGGCTTAATTCAATTTACTTTTTTTTTAACTTCTACCAAGAATTGATTGTTATTTAAGTAAATTTGAAAAAAAAAAATACATTTTTTGAATCCAGATACTAGACAGTCATCAAATAATGCTATGCTAGCTTTTATGGAGGTTTCTATTAGGCCTGACTTATTTTTGTTTGAATATATTGAACGGCCTTCAAAATCGTTTGATTCGCTGGAATATTTTTCTTTTATAACGCTTTTGCACTATCAATATATAAATATTGAAGCAAAAATATTGACCGTGTAATGCAGGTTTTAGGATAAATTACAAAATTAGCGCGTGCTTAAATATACTTGTATCACGTGCAAGTATATATGTATATATTTATATATACACTTATACAGTCGAAATTAAAACATAACTTTTTCTTTTTTTAAAAGACTATTTTTATTATTTGATATAGGAAATGTTGATTCGATATTCCAATGTGTATTTATAATCGAAAATGATTAAAATTATTTAGTGGAGAACTTTTTATCCATTCAATTTAAAACAATTGTTGTATTATTTAACTCTATTATGAACAACTTTATAAAACTCTATAGCACTTCACTTGATTTCGGTCTCCATTCATATGGAATATCCTGAAAAAAACTTCCGAAATTAGAGAACTTTTGCGATACGACACGTCTTTCATTTCCCGGCATACATTCAAAAAAAACCATGATCAAAAAACTCAAAAATAGCACTATACATCAGCAAACCAAATAAATAATTTCCGGCAAATTGTCAGTTTTTCCAAGACCCTTTCAAATCGTCTACGGATAATCGATTGATAAACGCGATTATTCTACAATTCGATCCTCTATGATGGATAAATCGAACCAAGCAAAATGGTATGAAAGGAATCACTACAAAATCTCATCTCTCGCTATGCCAGGCGGTTTTACCATTTCGTTTCTTTGGTAGGTGTTGGTGGCTTGGTAATTCTGGCAGGCGGCTGGCGGGTGGTTTATTTTTAAGGCGATCGAGGTGTATGGTGCTCATGATCTCAAAATTAGACTTTTATTTTCAGTTTCAGTTCTATGTTAAGAAAATATTTTAACATTCACCATAATGCCTGCCCCTAAAACACTTTTTTATGTACTAACAAAACGCTACCACCAAATTTACTTACAATTTAAGATCAACTCTATTATAATCTCAAAATTTATTTGTATAGAAAATGTTGGATGAACAGACTGAGGAAATTTTTCAAAAAATATTTTTTTTAATGGAAAAAAAATTTTTGGTAAAAAACTATTAAAAAATTTAGATAAAACTCACTACGAAATTTGCCAAAGACGACAATAAATAGAATTGAAACTATCACAGAAATACTAATTCCAAAATAACCTTTTAATTCTACAGAATGTTTCAAAATTTCCTTTTCATATACTTTGGAAATTGCTTCACATTGAAATCCCTAAATTTAGATTTCCTATAAATAAAATTTTCGCGGGAAATCGAATACGAAAGTAATTTTCAACTGTTCGCACCCTATTCAATGTTAAAATGAAAATTGTGCTTCTTAGAAACCATGTAAACAATTTCTATTATTAATACGCTTTAAATACTTAAGTATCTAAAAAATTACAAGTGAGAGGAAATAAAAGCTTGTAAAAGGTATAATAATTTTTCATCTTTGGGGTCCCAAGTTATAGTTTTATGTTTTACCTAGTCGAAGATAGAAATGAATGGTTTAACAATTTTGTATTACAATGCCAAAAGGACAAAAAAAGTACAATTGCTATTAAAATCTCGCATCATTAAAACTTTCAATATTGGTAGATCAAAAGTTAAAATCATTAGAAATGACTGAATCATCACCACAGGGACATTTTCAGAACGAAAGGCCATTTCGATTGAATTAAATCGAAAATAAATTCTTCACCAAATTATCAAAAAAATGATTGTGTTCGAAAATTATTATATACCTACTTGCGTCTAATAAACGGAGTTTTCTTTCATTGTGAAAAGTTCAGAATTGAGTAGTTGTCTAACTTTTAGCAGATAAAAATTAGGGATGATATATTAGCAATTTAGGTATGGACCACTTCCTCGGGGAGTTCAAAACACCAATGATGGATGATGACGGTTAGATGGAGAAAAGAATTTTTCCCTATTACCAAACAAAGTTTATTAAATTTGCCCAACCAGGAACTGGAAAATATTTTTTTAATGTCAGTATAATGGCGTGTGACACAGAAAAAATACTTTCTGGATTGCCAAAACAAAGTTCTTTTTGTTTAGTAAATGTGTGGTAGCATTTTTTTTTTCTTTAATGCCTCACATATCAATTTGAATTTTTTTTTTTAATTGAGAAAAATGCATTTAGCAAAAGATCAAACTAGTAGATGACGTATTAATTTAACTGTTCCAAATGTTTGCGCCAATATTGGTATACGCCACAATTTTTTTATGTACTACATATATTACACTGGAAGGCAGGAGGTTACATTGATTTTGTTTTTATTTTCTTTTTAAAATTATCTAAATCGTAGTTTTCATATATCAATTATTTAGAGTTTTAGTAACCTACGATTTTGTTTGAATGGAGAACTTTTGAATTTTGATTAAGATGTAAATTTTTCATTGTTACATCGAAATACTTTTTTATATTCTAGATTTGCCTTATATCTTTGTCATTTTCAAGTATTAGACATTAGTTTGCTGCTTCAAACCTTTCTACATGAATAAATCTCCGTTCTTCTATCTGAACAGTGTTTTATACTTCATTAATTCATTCATTAAAATTTTAATCAGTCAAAAGATTACAGGATCTGGTCTGAAGGATGGGTAGTCCAGGGTATGTATATTAGAGCACACTTCAGTTACATATTGACGATTGGAGGAAACACATACACACAATTATGCAAGATATACAGCCACGTAAACAAAAATCCCTCACTCCGCCTATACGAAATATTGTCAACAGTGTCGGTATGGTTATCAGCCTTTGTAATTATCAATGTGATTAAATTCATTGCTCCTCCATTTCGTAGTCTCCTATAAATACGAATAATTGACCTTAATTCATATTTTATCTAAGGACTAGGTAGAAAAATACAAATAATTATTATATTGGAAGTTTTAATATTCTTTTTATGTCAAGTTTAAAAAAAATAAAAATAGTAGACGTCCCAAAAATACTAGCAAAACTAATGATTTTTTGTATTTTAATAAAGTCGCTATATTATTATTAAAATTTTATATATACCTAAAATCCGGCCGAAGGTCAGTTTTTACAGAAAAAACGTCGGGTTGATAATTGCTCAAATCGAAGCTTTACTTTTTTTATTTTGATGTGGACGCTTTTGTATTGGACCGGCTCGTATTCGGAAACACGGAATTCAATTCAACTTGCAGGTAAAGTAAGCAAAGCAGACAAAATTTCTATTGGGCCTTCATCTTAACAGACTGACAGATTAACATACAAAAAGACATTTTTTTAATATAATTCCAATGGATCCGGGAGTATTCGAGAAATATGTTTAGGGAAAATTAAGAGGTTGAAATTTTTTATGATCACAACACTTTATTATATTACGTTACGTACTTCATATAAGAAAGTAAAAAAAAATGTTATCACAAATGTTTTGACATGGCAGTGGGCTACAATTCGTAATTCGTATGAATCAAACATTTTTATCATTAAAATTAAAGCTGCGGAACCTCTTGTTTATGTATACCAAAATTTTTGCTATGAAAAATCCGCCTTTTTTAGGGATATTTCTACTAAAAATCAATCAGATCTAACAAATAAAGTAAAAAGATTTTAACTCTGTTATTATTTTAAATCTGTTATTATCGACATAAATATATAAGATATTTTGGAGCATACAAAAAACCATATAACTTTAGTTGAACATTCAGAAAACTCAATTCAAAGCCTCAGATTCCGTGGAATTTTTCTCTTGTTTTAGATCTGTACTTAAACGATAGGGATATATTACTATCAATGTGATTGTTACTTACCTTTAATTCCCGCCATTTGTTAAAAACATAGAATAAGAAACAAAAGCCTAACAGCAAAATAAAGCAACAAAGAAGAATTACATCGCTTTATCACAACGTAATTTCAATGCCTTTAGGTTCGCATCCATTCCACTTTGCTTCCTTCTAAAATTTTAGCCTAATTCTTATGTTGTTAGAGGGGGCCTAAAAGACACAACAGCCAGACAGTCACATTACTATGTACCCAAGGTGGGCAACAGTTTTATTACGAAGTACAAACAACATATCTGGCTCCCGGCAATAACCGGGTTTTTATTTTTTTCAATATTTTTCAGCCAGATTTTTTGTTTTTGTTTCACGTGCTCGATAACGTGCTTCCAGAATCCTGACGAATAACAGTAAATTCCAGGCGGGGGTGTAGCTCCATCCCGATGTCCTTAGAACAAATTCTGGCTTTAGATGCTTGTTGCGAGGTAGGAGAATATATTGCTTTGTTATGCGTTGATTCTGATGCCATTTTCCTCAACTCCCAGCTTTCAACCCATCGCTTACGATCTATCGACATTGGTTTTTGCGTTGGATTTCCACAATGCTATGGAACACTGGAATTCTCGTATTGTGCGATGATAGAAGGATTCGTCTCTCCACATTCATAGTGTTTGAACAGAGAAAATTTGGTTTCCAAACAGATTCCTCGACGTTGAGGGCGTAATCGGGGTGGGGAATTGGTTTTGTTTGCAGGGAAAAATACCTCATATAAAAACTGGGAAGAGTTGCAATGGAACCTCGAACAACAAAATTAAAATTTTTGTCTAAAAACAAATGAAAACGTATAAAGTTATGATTTGAACTTTAATTAAATTATACACTCGTACGTCATCTAGAATATAAAGGGAAATATGATAATGAAAAACTGGAATGCTACCGAGTACGAGACGCAATCTAAATGAATTAGTTTTGGTTTTTTTTTTAAATAGAAAAAATATTTTCTATATAGTATTTATTGAATTAATTTTCTACGCATTTTTTTGGTAAATTTATCCTGTAATTAAACACGCTCTAAAAAAAGTTGTGAAAAAGATTTTCATTCTCAGATAGTATAATTAATTTGAATTTACGCATTAAAATGACGTTATAAAGTTGTTGAAATAATTATCACGAAAATGACGAATATTTTTCATAAATACAAGCATTATTTGAACACCCTTTATTTGAACTCTCAGTTATTTGGACAAACAATTTCACAGATTTTTGAAAAATATTTCTTTTAAATTTCTGAGAAAATTTTGTTGATTTTGCTGAAGATAAATTGTTTGTAGACAAAATAACAGCCATGAGTTCTAACTACTACTGATTTATGGAAATAAGTCCTGCAGTTATACTCTTATTTTTGACAAAATACCGACTGCGAAATATATTTTTTTAAGTCAAACAAAGACAATAGAAGCCACTTTAGAATTCTTCGAGTCTCTGTATTTTTTGTAAAATGCCAATTTATATTTCCTTCCGCAGCTATTTTATTAAGGTTAATAAGAGAAGTTTGGCGTATACTCTACTAAAACCTCTTAGAAAAGTGGAATAGCGCAAGTCAAATGAAATGTGAAAAAAATGTATTTGGAACGAGTCCACTTTAGTGAAATCCAAAAAGCTTAAGTTGGTAAATTCATCCTATTTCTATAGAAAACATCAGCAAACTTCATGCGACTGAGATGTGGACAAGTACAGGTTTCAATATTTTTCAAAGACAATAACAATAATAAGTGGAAAAAAACTATTTATTAGTTCTGTAATTCCTGAGCTTTCATCACAATCCCGGCACGAAAATAAAATAAACTAAAATGCCAAACTAAATGTTTTTTTTCTAAATAATTAGTTTATTTCATCATTTGTTGATGTACAAAGAATTTCAAATATACTGATATGTGAGTTTTTTACATTTCTTTGGCACTTTGGAAGACTTTTTTTGTGTCAGTCTAATAGCCAGAGGATAGAGACAATGACTACTTTAAATGATATACCAATGATAATTAGTATGTCACATCATTAACATAAAACGCACAAGTCCACTTGGCTCTTTATGTGTTCTCATTATACCTTAAAATGGCTTTAATTGCTTTCGTTGATATTGTGGCCTCCTGAAAATATAACGTTTAACAAAGAATAAACAACATAACTAGAGGAGAGTTTTAGAATAAAGGTATGCCAGGAGCTAAAAATGTTTATCATTATTTCTAAAATTTTTAATTCCCGAGTTAAATACAAGTTTAAAAAAATGATTTTTTTTTCTTTGAATATTTTCGGGCTATAGGTCATATTGGAATATTTTAGTTTCTATCGAAACCATTTTTATTCAAGTACCAGAGGTCTCATGGGCACAATTGAATATAATAAAATTAATTTTAATTGATCAAAAAAAGTCAAAACTTTCAATGTGCCCGAAATTATTCAAGGAAAAATACTAACAATCCTAGAACTGTCCAGAAATATTCCTTTGTGACAAGAGTTTTATACATGTGTAAGATACCAATAGTTTTTTGACAAATAAAAAAGTCTAATTATCACTAGTGCCATTATCAGTGCTGTAGTATTTACTACCACAGTATTTACTACCATTGGAGTCCATTTATACTATTACTACTTTGCGTGATCCATGCTATTAATTATCCAAACGCGAGTTATATTACCCTCTTGAAAAATTAATATTACTTTAATTCGAAAAATTATTTTAAAAAATATCTTAAATTTTGAAATCCATAACCAAGGTTTGTAATTTTTATATTGCTCTTGACCAGACAATATAAAAAATGACGTTTTTCGGTTTTTCAAAAATGTGGTTCGTTGGCGATTACGGTTTGCTCAAATTTTCGGCTCTTACTCGGTTATCACTTCCGCTTTCGGTTCGGTTTGAAGCTCTGTTTAAAATAAAACTTCGATAATTTCGATTGGCACTCACCAGTTAATTAAAGCTTTCTAAATATGAAACAAGCCTCAAATGGCCAGCAATCTATCGTTTTACTCATATGATGCTGTGCAGGGCTCTTATACCTATAGGACAGTTACTAGGCTATCAGAGTCATAGGTGAATGGATTAGGACAAGCCATTTGAGTGACTTGTGTTCATCTTTATTGCCTTACACAACAGACTGGTGTTTATTTAATGCCTGATAGGATTTTATCTTCGACTTCCTCACTCCTACTTAAGTAAAAAAGGACGATATTTCGACAGTATGACACATTATTGGCATCTAAGGTTCCAAAATGGGGCCTTCGTCAAGGCGATTCCTGAAATATTGACTGTCCTGTCAGGCCACACTATACACACACTCAGCACTCATCCCACTAGCCCATCGCAACAACTTTTGACAAAATATAGCTACTTATCAAAAAATAAAATAAAATGGAATAACATAAAAACATTATATCTCGTCTTACTTGTTTCAATATTTTATTACTTTCTCTTTTAGATTTCCTTATTTTTGTTTGTTTGTGTCCCAGAATGGAGAATTCTATAATATCTGTACCCGAGTATCCAACTGAAACCGAAAGGAATCCGAAACGAGAAGAAAAATGAGGAAAAAGCTGCAAGGATCTTTAGATCCCGTTTTTTCTTTTCGTTTTTCATATACTACCTTTCAGGGTACCCCCAAGTGGGTCGCTTAATGGAATCCACTTTGCACAAAGCCATTCCACCTGTCGATCAAGAAACGAAGTGAGTGAGTATATCGTTCCAATATTGAAAATGTGAATATAGGGGAGTACCTACTTCATCGACCAAAAGTGAGGCTAAGCTGTGTGCCAACGACAATGATGATGGTGTTATTACCGTTTTTCCTGCCCTATCCTGTTCTTGTTGTTGTTATTGTGATGTTTTTCTCCTTGCAGTCGCTTTTATTGTTGTTGTTGTTGTAGCTGGTATACGAATAGTTACCAGTGATGATGATAGCAATGTTGATGATGATCTTGAAGTGTGTATAGAACGAATGTCGAGTGTAGAAGTCTCCCGCACGTGTGCGAAATTCAGTACACGGATAACTGCCGTGTGACGTATTTGACGGTTGCCGAGAAACAAATTTTACCTTCATTGACAAGGGATCCATCCTGTTCAGCTTTTCGTAAAACATAAAACGCCTCCAATGGTTCATCTCTTTCTGTGACAAGGACCTGACAGAGTAAGTGCTGTATGATTTTTTTTATTTTAAATCCATTTCTACAATTTTTTTTTTATTTTCACTTTTGCTTTTGCCTGCTCGTTCCATTTTATATTTTTGTAAATAGGAGTTCAAAGGGCAAATGTTGTGGTTTTAGGCTTTTTAGGGCTTTATAATGTTGCAAAAAAAGTTGAATCGACAACAAAAAAAAAACATACCGAAGTAAAGGATAAAAAATTTCACAAACTTCAAAAATTCCAACTTGAGTTTTTGTACAAATTATTTCTAATTAGTTGAATGACTTTGAAAATTCCTTTGAATATGTGGTTATTTTGAAGGATCAACGAAAAAAAATTACAAAACGCAAATTTTGTTTTTCTTACTTTTGTGTCTCAAATAGTCAAACATTTTTCGTTTTGACGTTTTAATAAATATTTAGCGTTGCTCGCGGTTTGCCGGTTACAAAACAGTTGTGTAAAAGAATTGATTACTTGAGTCTTAAGACGTCGAAAAATTAAACATTAACGATTGTGAAATACTCGCAGAAAATGTATTCCAAACTCAATTTTTTGTCAAAATTAAAAATAAGAGTTTTATATTTTAATAATATGATGCTTTACTTAAATCATTTAATACGTCATATTATTAAAACAGCTATTTTAATAATATGACGTATTAAATGATTTAAGTAAGGCATTAATTTAAATTTTTTTTGTACGTATCCTTATTGAAAAATGACGCAAAAGTGTTGTTTTGCATAAAAAGATCTCTACTACAAACTGTTTTAAACCAATGCATAAAAAAATACAGCATGCAAGTATACGTGAATTTAAACAAAAAGTTTTCTGATGTCAGTTTTTATTCGATAAATTGAAAATATGCTGTCTTCAGTAATCCCAAATCTTTAGTTAGAATCCCGTTTAAAAAATAAAGAAAAAAATACCCGATTAAATCCATTGTTTCGTGAAAAATAATTTGTTCGCCGCAACGTTTCCCATCAGTTACCATTTTCATCGTTACCAACCAAAACTTCAATCCGGCAATTTTCTAACAAGCGAAGACAGCAATCTCGAGGACAACTGCGACGTTAAGAAAGAACTACCTCCAATTACCATACCACATATTCACACTCCGCCCAGCCCAATCATTCAATACATCACCTCAATAACAAGGATCTTAAGTCGATTTGTTCGTCTTTTTGATGAGATTTGTTATGTATCTCATCATATCAATATTCAACCTACACCATGTATGCAAACTTTTAGAAATTATAAACATGTGTCATTTTATGCCAACACAGACACTAGCGTAAATAAAGTGCTTAAGATACTAAAATAGACACGCATTTGGTCCTTAACTCAATGTATTGAAGAATAGATCTGAGGCATATAGGCACTCGACTGAAATGAAGAAGAACAAATGTTTGAGGATGAAAAGGGAGTATTTGAGTACCATTACTACATGATCTTTGATTATGTATTTTTCGCGCCACAAAAACGTTTGCATGGTAACCGGATATAAACCCAAAATGACAGAAAATTGGGCAGCACAAGCGTAAATCTTCTTTATATTGTCATTTAATACCACCTCACTCCAACGGCGTTCCATTTAGCACACATATAATATAAGGATGATATCCTATCTTTATATGTAGGTACCTTGTGAAAAAAAATCTATTTTATTTTTCTTTTATGCTGTGGTTTTGACAATTATGAAATCTAGACGTACGTTTTTTGAAAATGTAGGCGCTTGGCAATAACCATATGGAAAATGTAGATATCAGTCTTGATTCACATAACTAACTTATAAGTTACTTGAGGCTTTTAAAAAAATTTTAAAACGCATGTTGATAGTATATTTTTTTTTTTCTAAATGAGTAAGAGAAGATGGAGTGGTCCAATTGAATTCCGATGTATGGAAGAATTGTGTAAAATTATTTTCTAAACACTTCTTGCATTTAGAGTTTTCGGATCTGACGTACCGATTTCACGAAAATCTCTTTCATGTATTTGGGGAATGTATTTCTTTCGATATCTAACTAATATGTTTTGGCTCGCCATTTCAATCAAATCCGCCATTGAAGATAATAGTAAAAAGTTACAATTATAAATATTAAGTACAAAGAATTACTTGAAAAAACGCCAAGCTTCTTTAATTACTGCTCTGTGGAATTGGCAAACTCATAAATATTATAGATAACGCATTTCCGGATTCCACACGTTTAACATATATAAACCAAACAATTATAGGGCTATAGGAATATCTTGGAGTTTATTGAGGCTCTTTATACTCGATAGATTTGTTAGAAGCGATAAACAAAACTCACTAATACCTAAGCCAAATATAATTTCAAATTCATTTTCTTGAGACCATTCTTACATAAGGAATATGGTGTTACGAGGTATTTAAACATTACCCTAATCTATACAAAGATCAATTCGCAGTTTGCGAATCCTATATTTAACATGCAGTTTATGCATAGGTACACTTAGAAAAATTTCGCTCATCGGATCTATAAAAATACTTTATTAAGTATTTTTAAGACGTGCTCTTTTTCATTAAAACTGGAAAAAAGTGCATAAACTACAAGAAAAATCATTTGATTTATTAAAAACTTCATTCATTTTAAACGGTTTCATAAATCCTGTAATATTTTTTTCATTGAAAATGTTTTTATGGAAAAAAAATCATAAATTCAAACACGACTTTTCATAGGCTTTATGCAAGAATAAATATTGTTTTTATGCAAAATTTCAAAAAATTAGTGAAAAAATTTGTGGTTTTTATATATTTTATACTGAATTACTTAAGTATATATACTTTAGAATAGGTACTAGCAGAAATGGAAGTAATTTAGAAAAGGGTAAGTGTAAAGCAAAAGTAAGTGAATTTGATAATAGTAAAAATATACCAATACCACAGAAATCAAAATCATTGGGAGGAACTAAAACCAACGTGAAATTTTTATGATTTTTGACGATTGATCAATAAATTTTTTATGAATTCTATCAGTAGATTTCATAGTTTTTGTGAAAATACGTCATAAATTCCATTAAAAACTTCATGATATCTATGAAAAACATCTATGGAAATCGTATCATAAAAATTGTAAAGTTTTTGTCATAGGTTCTAAGACCTTCTAGTTCCAAATCACGCCTAAATTTTTATAGACTATAAGGTTTTTCATAAATATTACGAATTATTTTTCTGAGTATATTTTAGTAATACAATTTCACTTAAGTTGCTATCACGACAATCTGAATGTTTAAAATGAAGCTCAATTCCATTGATAACATATTTCATTTTTTTTTAAACAGAGTTTTTTCAGTCCTAAATATATTATTTTCAACACATCGATATTCTGGCACTCAAAAGCTTCATTCTCCTTTTACTAAAATCCATTTTCAATACATTGATCCCTAAATTAAATACTTATTTTCCTAGTATTACGATATTGAAAATAAAAATATACAAGAAAACGGTCCAATACAAATCTAATTGATCCAAATATATAATTAATATTAAAATACCGAAATACCTATGACTATCTAATATATAGACAACATAAAAACATTTCCATAAAACATTCTGAACAATATTTTATTCTTTTAGCATTAAATATGCATATAAATAAAAATAATAATTCTTTATCCAGATATATTTCAGTATTCGATGTTGATAACACATGCCTATTATTCCTTTCTCACGTTCTTCATAATACATCCAATCAAAGATGGATACCAGTATCGACTGCACAATAGTCAATTAATTCAGCAGATTATAAAATTTAATTAGATCAAATCGAATTGATGTTAAATATATTTGCATCATAGTATTGAATTTCATACAAAACTACATGCAAAGAAAAACAGTTGTAAATCTAACTGTTTTACACTGGGAAATCAAGACTACAACTAAAACATAACAAAAGCTACAATTGCCAATCTGGCAATTATTAAAAACCCGTATGGTTATTTAATTGAACAGCGAACAGTTGTATCAAAATTCCACTTTGAAGTCAAACTTTTCATTAGGATTTTTTTAAATTTATTCCAATCGGATTTTGATGTATGGGAGTTTTATGTAGAATAATATCCTAAATAACTTTTGTTCTTGCACTTTTTTGATAAGATGCACCGTTTTTGAGATATTCGCAAAAAACGTTTTCGTTCGTAAAATGGTCCATTTTTGCCCATTAACGAACTTAGCCTTGCATTTTACGAAAAACGAAACTACGTAAAATTTAAAGTCTCTATCAATTATCGATTGGTGGCAACACTGTCTCAGTCATGAAGGGTAAATATGTTTTATTCAGTCTTTAATCAGTTTCACAAAAGTACTAAATTTCAAAGTAATTACTTTCAATAAAAGATTTAACAGGTTTGCATTACCAGGACCAATTAGTGAAAGCATGGCAACCGCCAATGCTTGGAAAGTTGCAGGACTTAAATTATGAAAGACAGAAATCACTCAATTAATGGTGTCATTTATTTATAATTCATAATCCTTAAGGGAACGCAAAACGATCACTTAAAATCGTATAACGAAAGAATGGTAAAGATTTTAAGAACCCCTCGGAAAATTTTAACGCGACGACCGCAGGAGTTTAATTGTCAATATTTATGTGAAATAATCGCGCGAAAACTACCCACCCAAACTCCATTGGCCCGAACGAAATTTCTCCTTGTCACGACAGCAACGAATTTCCATGAATAAATTCAGGCAATGATATTTTAAACTTCTCACTTTGAAAATATGCAACTAGCAATAACAAAAAAATGGGCGATTGCGATAGAATCACAAAATTTGATCTAAGTGGAAAATTTCACATTAAAAGTAAAGATTTTTATTGCATGTGCGTGAGTTTAATGGAAAGAAAATTATAAATTCATCCTCTTTTACATTGAAACACACATACACACACTAGTAAAACCCCAATCTATCTATTTCATTCATATCTAAGCCAATTCCAGAGTAAAATGAAAACTCCCTGTGGAAGGTGCATGTTCAACGGCACTGTAGAGTTGATTAAATAATAGTTTCAATTCTCATTGCAAGTCATCAGGAATGGGAAGTTCATGATTAGGTGAATTATGTTTTCTGTTTTTCACCAAGGATACTTAAAATTCTTGACCATGATAACCCACAAGGCTAATATTGTACTATTGCTAAAATTAGTTTAGTGTAACCAAACGGTAAGGTTGTAAACAGTTAATAACATTGTATAATTTTATTATTGCTGATGAAAAAGGTGTTCGTTTAATCATAATTTTCTGAATCTAAATTTTCCAAATGGGCACAAAAATGATTAATAGATTCGAAAATACATTGATTATTTCGTTAGAATATTTATTATTAAGTGAGGGAAATTACCAGATTGTATATTTTTCAATATTTCCTTCAAGTTTTCATAAATGTTTCGACTTGTGTCTGGTATCTCTGAAATAATAGGTTTATCTTGAATTTATTTAAGTTGAAACGTTTTTCTTCTTGAAAAAAAAAACGGTAAAGTACCTACTATACGATTTTCTTCCCGAAACCAAAGAGCTTTTACAAAATTGATACGGTGCTTATGAATAGCATAAATTCGATCCTTTCTTCGTACAATCAATAGACACGGTAATATACAAATATAAACGGAACCCAATTAAAATATAAAAAAAACCTGAAAACTTTAAATGTCTATGCACATATTCGAGTAAAATTAGAACATTTTTATTATAACATGAGACGCTATAAAAAACTGACCACAAATCTATTTTTGCATCAATAAATAACAACTAATGTCAGGATATAAAACACTAACACCACTGCAGAGTATAGATTTTATTTGAACCACACGTCCAGTAAAGTCGTTAATTCGAATGTCCTTTGGTCATAAATGTCGCTGCACGGGCAACATATCCGTGGAAATAGCTGCATATGATAACAAAGAAAAAACAGGTATGTGAATAAATATATGCTAAAAGTTCCTGAGGCTTGCATCGCTTATTGAATTGCTTCAAACTTGCAACCTTTTACCTTGGACAATGTTAAGGTACTTTGTTTATAGGTAACCAACTATAACATTTCGACCGTCCCGGCCGCTTTTCAAGGACACTGTCAGGTCTGTCGGATAGCATTCATATTCCGGAAGTTCTTTATAGGCGTATAGGAATAGTTCAGGCCCATGTCGCAGCAAAACTTGTGAATCTCGTGCATGATACACGGAATTCGCAAAACTGCCACTAATTGCCAGGCGCCAAAAATGCCACTAGCCGAATGTAAATTTTAGATGAATACAAGAACTCTAAACCTGTGATTTCATAACATGAACAAAATTTTCTTCCAATCCTCTTGTATACTTAGTTTAGTAAGCAAATTGACTAGACATTGAGCTGGATTGTAGTATAAATGCGCACACCTGGGGCGTAGTTTTTCTATGGTGGCGCTTTAGGCGAAATTGCAAGACAATGCGTTGAATTCGGACTCCACAAAAGAACAAAACATTGAAATACGCTTCTCTGGGAAAGTTTTTAGGTCAAAACAAGGATGTATTTGATTTTCGGCTTCACAAATTTTCGGCTGCGGCGCAAATGGTTTTTATGAATAAAAATTTTGCTTATGGCGCATTTTTTTTCAATTTTTGCATATTGTGTATTTTTTTCAAAACTTTGCCTACCGCGGCGCTATATTTGCTGTACACCGAAGAACTAAGATAGCTTTATATCTAGATAATCACAAACAAAAATTGAGAACAACATTCTTCTCTCTGATGGCTTTGCGCGACAAACTTCGAAATATGTATTTTGATACAGAAATGATCTTTGCTTGATATGAAACCAGTCGTCTAATATTAGATTTTTATTTGAATTTTGTGTTACTAAAGTAAATGAAAGAAAGTTTTCATTCTTTTCCTGCGTAGTTGTAATCGAAACTTCAAAATACAAGGAAATTATGTTTTTACATAAAACCGTGTTAACCGATAAATGTATTTTCAATATAGGATATAGAAGCTACCAAAATTTATTGCGACTATATTTATGAAAGCATAGAGTAAATTTTAAATCAATCAGAATCAGTTGACTGTTAAAGGAAAACGTGAATAGATTTTCCATGGTGCGAATTGTTCAATTGGGCGTAATTTTCTCCCGTCTTTCATATTCATTTTAAGTATTTTTTGCAATATCAAACACTGCCAAGCACCGAGAGAATAACTTAAGGCCTTCGTGTGACACTTATACCTCGTCACGATGTTAAAATGAAGCGACTACGACGTTAACTGTTAAATATTCTGAATGCACGCGATTCAACATATTCCAAATACTATTACCTGAAATTAACGCCCTATTTTTTATTTCACCGTTCTTGAGAGCGAAATTGTAAATGCAAGTATTTTAGTATACTCTAAGAAAGCACATTAAAAATTACCATATTTGAAAGTGTGAAAAGAGGATCCAGAGGTGTCAGATTACCTTTCACATTTCAAAGTGATGGGACCTCTCAATTACTTGTGTGAACTCATCCCTTGTTATTTTCGTTGAAAAGGGTTGACATGTATTTAAGATCCTGATGTGTTTAGCAGGTCACATTATATTATATAAAACTGTTCCTCCAAAAAAGCTGCCACCAGCAGAGTATTCCGTTTTGAAAATGTTACATTCCACATTTTCTTGTCAGAAGTGATTTTCATTTTTTATGTATTCAAGCTTTTTTGGTCAATGGTCGTGTATATTTTTTTTGCTCATTTGTCTGATTTTATCTACAAATGCGGAGAACGAGGGTTTCGTACTTATAAAAATTTCCAATGTTTGAGCATTGTTTTTCCTTTACTTTCCGTTTTTACTTTCTTGTACGAAGTATAATAAAGTATTGTTTTCATGAAAAATGGCGACCTCCTAATTTTGCGTGAAAATCTATTACAAAAATGTATTTTTGCCAGTCTGTGTACAAGAAACTTATAAGATCGACTTCTGCCAGTAAACCCTGATTGATTTTGAGGTGGTTTTTTGCATTCAAAAGCTAGTGCCGTCGCGATTTTGGGAAAAACGGACCGTTTTCGAGAAAATCGCAAAAATCTTTTTATTTGTGTTTCGAGAAAATCGCAAAAATATTTTTAACACTGTCCTGACAGACTGACATCGGAAAGACATTTTTGTAATAATGCTCCAATCGACTCGGAAAATGTGTTTTAGGCAAAATTAAGAGCTCAACTTTATTCTTGGTTTCTGATTAAAAGAAACTTTGTTTTTGTTGATGGCACATTAAAACATCCGGATTCTTTAGTTACGGAGTCACATTCTAAAGGCTTCACAGATTTTGTCTCACTGTTTTTTTTTTGCATGGCCATTGATTAACAAGAAGTTTTTAAGGGTCTAATCAAAATCAAATATACCATAAGACAAATGTATATTCATAGCCTAGTTTTGGTTTAATAGAGTTATGCTCACGCCAGTCATACAACACCACGGCAGATTTTTTGAACAGTGTTGACATTAAATTACATGGAAAAATTGAATTAGACTGTTTCGAAGTTCAGTTATATTTAGCGAAAAATTACCAACATAAATTTTATTTTCTGATAAGTGAGGGTCCAATTTTTGCGTACCAATCAGTCCCATCCCAAAAATAGAATAGCACAAAATTGGAGCGGGTGATGCCCGTTTTAGCATTGTTTATAGCTAAAAATATCATTTTGATTGACCATCGATACAAAATCAATAGAAACGCTAAAGTAAAATTGTTAGGTTACAAAACGGTCGTTGGTGAATTAATAATATCATAGATATTGCTCAAGAACCGACCCTTTACCATCGGATGGGTTAAGTCTTTCTCACTACAAACCTGTATATTTTCTATACTTCACACATAATTTCTTTCCATTACCTAGTGGACGTTATTTTGTTTGGAGACTGCCCATCGAAAATTTCATACTTTTTCATCCTGAATTGAACATATCCTGAACGACGTCATTTCAGATCCCTAAGGACGAGCAGCCAAGGTAAATAAAAAGGTATAGCGAAAGTGAAATGCGACGAACAGTTCGCTTTTTGTGTTTATTTTGGTCCCATCAAGAAAGCATAGCATAGCCCAGAGCCGAACGCACTCAATTTGAAACACATGATACTCATGGTTGGTGGATGCTGGATCTAGATCTCATCTTAGAACACATTGTTTGCGTTCCAAATTAACCAGGAGTGGAAATTCATTTCCCACAGATGTCCCCCGAGAAGCGCAGGGCGCACAATCCTTTTCCACTTGAATTTTTGGATTCTTTGGCATTTTGGTGACGACAAACGAAGTGAATCGAGGTTGAAAAATTCACAGGAGTTCGTGCCTTTATTATTATTTGTATTCGCCTTATTTCATCCAATTGAAAAAGCCTAGTTTTGAGTTTCTTGATGAACTTTCCGTCGGTTCGGACGACACTTTATTACCGCTTACATGCACAGTTAATTATTAGAAATTGTCCTTAATTTTTATCGTTAGGTAAACTTTGTTTATTTACTTTTCTTTTAGAGTCAAGATTAAGAGTTTATCTTGGCATTTTAAGGAAAAGACAAATTGTCTCAATTTAAATTATTATGAATCCCCACACCCCGCTCATCACGTTGATGATCGGTTAAATACTTGATGAGAAGGTTTTCCATCGCCTTCATTAGTGATGTGCGTCATCACAATTTTTTTTGTCAACATCCTGCCACTATTATTATTGGACGCTTTTCTAATATCAAATGGAGGGAGTATTCCGTGGCGGATCTCATATTTTTGATGCGGTAAGGTAGTGTAGAAAAGACGTAGGCATAAAGATTGGGCGAATAATTATTTACTCCTTTGGTTGGTACACAATACCCGACCAATTGGTTATATGAAGAAGTACACAAATATGCCGAAGTCGTGTGAATCTCACAGCAGAGTAGTTTGCCATTGAGACGATGACGACTAGACTGGCTTCAGAGTTAAGTGCCTTCCGCTTTTGGGCCAGTTAAACCAGCCAGCACTCGCTCGACTAGGTAAGCAGTAAATTACCAGGTATACAGCATAATCGGTTATGTTGCAATCATGTTTCGCTAATATACCGTCTCTGATAGCGAACATTTTTGCTACGACAATAGAGTGCCACGGTTCAATGCCAACTAGTTTTTTTTTGCCAAACCCCTTGCCTCTTTCATTACTAGCCAATATTTGAAGCTAATAAAATCCATTTAATATTTATTATTCCTTTTTTTTGTATCTGAACAATTTGGAATTCTAGCCGGCAAAACAACTTTGGCCCCACAGAAAGGTCTATGCCAAAGTCTTGACTCTTAGACATTGATTTCTAGCCAGATCCAAGATTAAGATGCTGCTACCAGCTTGCCTTTCATTTTCATAGGAAGGTATTGTACGATCGGCAACTACTACTCGTAAATACTTCTGTTTTGAAGCATAAACTCATATTGAGGGGTGTATGAGGTGCATTTAGTTGTAAAAATATCCAACCAAGTCGTGCGGCTTAGATCGTCCCAAAAGTGTGCGATGTGATCATTTGGCTAACGTTAACAATTTTCAAGGTTCTCTTCTATAATATCGTAGAATCTTATCAGTTTCTGCAGCTGCTATTAATTAAATTAAATTTTCTAATTTGTTTCACCAATGAATAAATTTAAAAAAATAATAAGATAGTTGATTTGAAACATTTCGCATTTTTGCAATTTTTTTAAACTTGTATTAAAAACAATATTTTAGAAAAATCGACTTTTAAACTAAATTTTATTTTCTTAAAAGCTTCTACAATTAATTACTAACAGAAAGAAAACGGACCCAATAAAATATTTTTTGAGGTATACAGAGCTGTGTTAAATAAAACCTACAGTTGCAGTAGTTGAAATTCTTTTTAAATGTTTGATTCTCAAGAAAATTGTACATAAATACAACAGCGAATGTGCTGTGGTTAATGCCATGCAAAGTTTTAATCTTAAGATTTCACGTTTATATGTTTTGGGGATGTTATACGCCGTTTTCGTAGTAATGTAAATTTTAAAAAATAATAATGCGAAAATCCTTTCTTAATTTTGTCCTGAGAAAACCAGAATTGGGAACCCAATATTTCAGGCATCAATTTATTAAATGTCCTGAAAGAATCTCAACTTTGTTTGCAGCTTGCTACAAATTCATCTCAAATCTATAAAGATTTCGGTGTGCCGCGAATTGTTGCCTCCGTGACATCACGGAAACTGATACCATCAAACGGCAAATCTACAAATTTTATTAAATTGAATACCATGAATAAACTTTATTGTGTTTATTCTAATTTTTTTGTGTAGTCTTATTATTATTATTTATTTATTCTGATTTTTTATGGCGCTGTTCACCCATCCCTCCCAAGAAATGGTAACCAGAGTGATAAGCTCAAGTCTTATGAGGTGCTGTGTAGGAAGTTGTTTACATACCAACAACCTCTGATTATTTCATGTAGTTGGGGCAAGCATAATAAGTGATGGAGCAAAAAATCCTGAGCCGCTCATTCGACATTGCGCATCCGCGTTGTTATTCTTGGAATATTTGACAGATAATGGTGACATCTTTCTTGGTTTCCAGATAGAGTAAGAAGTTGTTCGGTAGTGTGGCTAAACCAACACCATCAAGTACAAGCATCTGTTCATATTGTAGCGACAATTTGTTGTTGGCGCTCTGAGCCCCAACTAGACGACGACCTTGAAAAGCATGAAAGCTCTTCCGTCCCTGTCCCTCCCACATTGTACCTAATACATTTACACATTGCTCCAACTGCAAAGGGGAGACCAATGCCTGCGTATTTGTGCCCAAGCGATTCCCTAACCAGAATTAGAGCCATATGTTGGCGAGGCGGTATATGAAGAAGTGTGTGATTTTAGCAGAAAAGCAACAAGTATGCAAGTAAAAAAATCGTTTCGAAGTGGATTTCGCGAAAAAGCTTTCACGTAGGATGGGGTGTCGCGGAGCCAAGCGATTACTTCTCAACTAAATGAAATCAGCTTTGCAAAACTTCCCCGCAACGTAGTACGCACACACAAATAAATTATGTTCCAAACAACAGCCCCGTTCCGCGGTACTACTATTCAACCATGTTTTTCTTGGAAACCGGTGCTTGCCATTTTTAAAAATGTAGCCATAGTTTTCGGAGGGAAAATATTTTGTTGAAACAGGCTCGTAGAAAATTTTGAAGATTCAAAATCATTTGTAAAATGTAAAAAGTATGGCAAAAAAGCAATTTTATTTAATAACCACTTAGTAGTTTTAAAAAAAAATTTGACGGTCCTATAAATACGAAAGCAGAAACTGTTATTCTGAACGCATTTGACTTTACTATAATTTTAGGTCATTTAGGATCAACCAGTATCATAGGTAAAATGTCAAAATCAAACAATGGTGCAAAAAAAATAAAGTTTAGCCTACTAAATAATAGCAATACTCTTATTCCATGTATTTTAAGAAGATATTACCTGTAGATAATGCACTACTTACTAAAATTCATTATTTACAAACAGTTGGCAAAAACAAAGCAATTTCGGACAATTTTTTTTATAAAAAATTGAGAATAAACTACTGTTGCATTTTGTATGGACTATAAAAATTATAGTATACTTGCAGGTATAACGTGATTGCTTTCAGTCGCGATTTTGTACTTTGGAAGAAAAGGATTTCAAAAAATTATTATGAAACCGTTAACCAAATGCCCGTTTCGAAAGTAGTTCGCAAGGAATTCAAAATGGCGACCAATTCCTTCACTTAACTGACACTGGCAAAATCAACAAAAAAGGAGTGAAGAGAAAAGTTGCGTTTCCTGTTAAACCCGCCACAGAATCGATTTAATAATCAAGACGCATATATAAAAGCAAAAACAAAATCATAAAAAAAAGCAACAGACCAGAGGAACACAAACAACATAACTGCAATTAATATGAGTAGTATTTTGCAGCGGCGCCTGTACTTTTTTTTATTAGGTAGGAAGGAAGGAAGGATTGATAGAAATGCATATTATTGAAATTTACATGATAGCTTTTCAGATTTGAGCTTTAGTATTGACTTTTCGTAGTGATTTTTTTTAATGTTTTCTACCCTATGGAAATTTAGTTAAATAATTGAACATTCCGTAGAACGAAGAAGAAGAAGAAATGGAAATACTAACCTTTCTCACTATCTCTTTCTGTATCTCCTCCTTTTGTTGTTTGTGGTGTTTTTCGCACTTTCTGGAACTCAACGAAACTTGTTCTTCACCACCAAGGGGAGCAGGGATGACACGATGACGACGATTCGTAAGTGTTATTTTGCACACAAGTTCAGTTAGCTTGATTACTTTATTTTAACCGATTTTACTATTTTCACCATACTATTTTTCAATTATTTCTTTTACGGCAATATTCGGACATTAACAATATATGATTAAGCTAAAAACAACACAATATAAAAAAATATTTTAAAAAAAAACCAATATGAAACTGATTCGTTCGATTCGGGCTGGCAATGTCGAAATAACAGAGCAGAGCAGAAATGGAGAATAGCGAATTCAAATGACGAAGGGAATAAAAAGACACAATTTAATCGATATTTGACATCTTGTATTTTCTGTAGCTGGTCTAATTGAACATTATCAAATACATTTCAGCATTTTTTTCCCCTATACCTCATTCAACATGAACGAACGATAATATTTATTTACAAAATTTCTTAGTACAGTGGCCAAAAATCTAGAAGTTTAAAAATTAAGCGTAAAACGAGTGACGGGGAGAGACGAAACAACACACTGTCCACTTGATAACGACCGACACCATCGACTTTTGCATAATTCCATCAGATTTTCAGCCAATTTAACATTTAGCAATTTATTTGCACCACAAAATTTTCTTACACTAGAACTGAATTTTTAGTTACAAATCATCACAGATAGTAGTTACAATATTGTTACGAAAGTCAAATAAAGCAGTTTAGATACTGATTGTTTTTTCCCCAATATTTTCGCAATTACACCGATTTTTATTTAATCAAAAGTTTATCACGTCACGATCTGCAGCAAAATATTACATATTTTCCATTAAAGAAAACGTTTATATGAAAAGTTAGTTAAATACAATAGGATTATATCAGAGTAGTCCACCATTCTATCTAGGATAATAGGTAGCGATCCGATGAGAATGTTTCAATATTTTCGCATTTTTTTCTACTGTGAAAAATCAACAAATTCTCCTGTATTCCGGACTGCTGGAACGCGACGACAACTTGCCATGGCCTTCATGTCACTTTTTTTCTTTGGTTACTTTTTCTGATTAATATTATTCCGACGAGTAACACACTATCATGCGCGCGGTTTACATTTTCATATCAAGTCGAATGAGTAAACGAACACTGGAGCAGAGGCAGGCAAGATAAATATATTCAACGATATTTCTACACCACGACTAACTACCAACACCACCAGCTGCTTATACACCTCCACTTCGAGCTCCCATGACAATCTGTCGATCCAATCCACCAATTCCCGAGCCCAAATCCCATCAACCAACAGATACTGTCTTTGGTAGTTTACCAGCGTCATATGTGGTTTCACTTGGATGTGTCTTCTACTGGATCTTGGATTGTATACGAACTACAAATTTCGCTGTTCTCCTCCCCATCGGTCGAACGTTAATCGACGTCGATATGGGTTTAGATTCAAGTCAATGGTGCTTCTTCGACGTCTTTCTCTCACAAGCCTGCCTGATTCCGATATGCTTAATAGACTCGTTTGCTTTCTTGATGTCATTTGTCGCCTTAAAGAACCTGAATCGTTTTTTCATTTGTGTACCCTATATGATAAAAATATCACACATATCATTACGTGATCCGTTCTGCGAAGAAAATTACAATTTTTTTAGTGTGATTGAAAACCTGTTTCACAAAGACCTCAGTCCAGATATTAAGAAGTTGAACAACATTTGACGAAGTATAATAACGATTTAAAAGAAAGACAAAAGTATTTGACGTCAAGAAAATCTTCGAAAAACAAGAAGTTATTTCGACCAATCGTTAGCAAATTTAAATTATACAATCTTTTCAAATTAATAAAAAAGTTTTATTTTACTCATTTTTGCAATACGTAAAAATATTAGGATCAAAAAATTCACTATATAGTCCAAAGAACGATGTTTTATAAATTGTTCACGAATTTATATGAAGTATGAATCATTTTCCATCCAATACAGATTATTCATTCGTATTTATTGATTCATATGTTTTTAGCATCTTTAGTTTTTTAATGTTTTTATAACAGCAGAAGCTTTACGATCACATCATGAAGGGTATTTCAATAACATCTCCTGGCAATTGTTTACTCTTCAAATTCGTCTTACGTTATCACTGCATAATTGTTTGCCTAGTGAGACAGATGTCTACTATGGATAAAGTTCTGGCTACTACTCGTTCCCCGAACGCCTCCTGTTCATTTTCCAAGCGCCACTACCATATATTTGTAAATTGTTTATTTACACCACCAAAAATTACCATATCAGTGTAGTTAGTGACACAATAACAACACAATGCTACACACGAGTACACCAATATGCATAAAATAGACGATTTAGATACAATAAAACAGCTTAATCTTTTAGCAATAGGAATAGAGACTTTACTATCCAGAGTCCAAGTCCTCGCGAGCTGAATGCATGGTCAATTAATTTACTTCAATGTATTTCCTAATGACGATATCTACCAAGCATTAAATAGAAAGAATGGATTAGATGTCCGCATAGAATGTTTTTGTGGCTAGCAGCCCAGGGCAACAATACCTCTAGCATTGAGCATGTGAATTACATAAATGAGTCAGACTTCCCAATCAAATTGCTGAAAAACATCAGTTATTGGAGGCGCAGGCTTTTCGAAAATGAAACATTTTCTCTAATGTGTTAGTTTACGTTTCAGTAATATTCTTGTAAACTGATATCGCTGCCAATTGAATATTATTAACGTAACGATCGAATTTTATGAGTTTCAATGAAAGGGAAAACAAGCCGTACACGATATATTGTTTTGGGTTTGCCAATTCTTACAATATGTTAATATAGCGCAGAGAAATTACCTCACATCGATTATTCAAGCAAATTTATAAAAACTTCTAATTAATTCTAATTTAATGATAAATTTACACGATGTTTAGCTAAACTTATTTTTAAATAACGTTCTAAGATAAAAAATTGAAAACTGCAATTGTAAAAAAACTTAGAAAGATGTTTTATGACATAATTCACAAAACAACGATTTTTCAATACAGATTTTTTTTTCACACCGTTTAAGATATTTTCTTTGAAGATATTTCAGCCTTTATAGTAATTTCTAGCAGGTTTTCAATTGTCTTCCAATACAGAAGTCTAAATCTTAAAATCACAAAGATATCAATTAAAGAAATTCTGGAGGCCTATTATGGAATACGATTGTAATCATTGTTGTTAGTATAAAGCACTAACAACAGCACACAAAATCCGATCTTTACGATGACGGTCGTAGTCCATAATAGACCAGCATATTAGGCTGCAATATCTCTCAACTCAGTAGTCAATTATAATAAGTTGTTAATATATAAATTAAATTTTTTGATAACTCTACTCAATACAGAGGTCCATCTAGTTTAGAATTTGTTACTCCTTACAATGAGAAGTTACCATTATAAAGACAACTCAGTGATGTTAATACAAATGTGGTAATTCTGTTTTAATCGCCGATATTTCCTTGGAGGACAACGGTTTCAAATCCAAACCTTTAATCGGCGTATCGCGTTCCAGATCTCTATGCTGGGATACTAAAATTTTCTGGTTGGAGCGAAGTTTATTGATTTCAGCATCAATGCAAATTTGATCTACGAATTAAATCAGTTTTAAAAGAAAAACGCTCCTCATCCAATTAAACAAAAACAAAGTACCGTCTTTGAGAAGTTTCAAAGCTTTTCTCCGTTCCATTTTGACAAGCATCGATCCCAAGCTAATCCAGACTTTTCGATCGGTTCCCTTTTCTATAAGTCTAATTGCTTCTCGGATATGTTGTCGTCTTTTGTCTAATGATACTATTTGTTGCTTGTTAACTAAAATTTCATCAGCCAATCGTTCGGATTGAATTAAAATGTCCATAGTCTTTGAAGCAGCAGACATTCGGGGGATTAAAATCTTATCTGAAATATAAAAATGAGTTCGATTTAAATTTTTTCTTGATCAATTTAAATTGTTACCCAATTAAGATGTCATTTGCAATAATCCTTTCATGATCGAAATTTAAAAAGAAAAACATCTAAATACTGCACTAATTTTTTATTCAACAATGCAATGAATCTTTTCTTAAAATATCTTTTTCGTACACCAGTTCCACACAAAATGAAACCGAATGTTCTTTCTCAAAGTAGAAGCTAAGATAATTCTTTTCTGAGCCTCCTCTCCTTTTGCTTATCATTCTCATAATCTTTTCTCAGCTGTTTCTTAGTTTTAGATGGCTCGGGAGCTTTGTATTTAATTGCACTGACATCGTACGGCTTAAAATGTGTAACTTTGGGTGTATCTTGTTGAATACCCAAACCCGTTCGTTGTTTTCTTATTACTGTTTTAACAGGATACAGTTGACCACTATTGCGTGGGCCAAGACCACTATCCTCATCCCATCCCTGCTTAATCATTATTCGAAGACCGCGATTCGTTTTTGGAATATTGAACCTATTGTGTCGCCTAGCTTCAGTTTTGTCGTTAAAGCGATGTACAGTAGAAGTTTCGTGTTCCCTTCTAGTGGTTTCTTCAAATGCCCTTTGGCAAAGTCTACAGTAGAATTTCTCATACACTTCATCGTCAGACACATTTATAACATCCTCGGGATTCTGTTTACATGTTCGATAGGATTCCAGAAGGCTTTGTATCAACGTATGGCCCCTTTTCATTGCCAGTGTAAATGCATTGTTTTTCGCTTTGTCGGAAGTCTCTGTATTGGCCCCAAGCGAAAGAAGAAATTCCACGGCATCCGCTGCCCCCTCACAAGATGCCATCATCAGTGCTGTCCACCCATAATCGTCGACTAAATTAATTTTGCTGGATGATAACCGAAATCTGGCCAGTGTTTTTACATCGTTTGTTGTGGCTGCCAAGAAGAATTTGTGTTTATCAAACAGCAAAGCTGCTGACTTTTTTGCTGGCTTTATGGTTTTATCAGGTTGTTTCTCAGAAGTACTAGACTCAGCTATCTCCTGGAGTTCCCTGTAGAAGGACGAAGCTTCTATGCCTGTAATATTTTCAGCTGAGTGCGTAGGCGTTTTTTGGGGCGAAGAAATATCTGCTAACGCTCCTTGCGATACAAATTTTTTGTAACGAAAATGCACTGTGGCCAAGGCCCGCCAATTCGGGTGTAAATTTTGGGATTCCATTTATAATACGCACCTTTCTCTGCTCCAAATATAAAATGCACTGTCGAACGTCTAGCATATGAGATTATTGCGAGAAATTTTTTTATGGTCAACTAAATTCGAGAAAACGTTTGTAAGTAAAAATGTCACCAATGTGAAGTTACCGACCAACTTTTTTCGGTTAGTTGCCGCTAGGGGCGCTGCTAGTCTAGCTAATCATCTTTTACAACACAACTTAGCGACCAAAATTTCAACTTATCTGCGGATTATTTAATTATTTTAAATCACTTATTAATTTCTCCCTTAAATAACCTTATACCAGAATTCATGGCGTTGATATGTCGAATCTTTCAAATTACATTTAAGTGGTTGAGAATTACATTTGACTGGTTAGGTCTGAACAATATCGCATGGAATAAAAAACCTTGTGTAGAATGCAAAAGGTATTTTTTCGGGCATGAGCTTAACAAAAAACATTTGAGTAGTTTAAAATTACGTTTGACTGGTTTTTCTTAACCCGTGTCGCATGGAATGTAAGACCTTATGTGCAATGCAAAAGGGGTTTTTTTGCGAATCAGCGTAACAACTACTTGAAAACTATAGAAATTCCCGCCAAAATGAAAATAAATTAAATTTGCAATATTCCAAATTTTAAGTGGAGGAAAATGCTTCGTTTTTATGCGTACCTATTTTGCAGGTATTTTGCCGTAAAACAGGTAAAAGATCTGTGAAGAAAACGGCCTGGGAACGACGAAAATCACCGAAAATCTGACGGTGCCCACAGAAAGGGAAATTTCTTTTTTGATTTTCCTATTTTCTTCCCATTTAATGGATAAAATTACATAATAATTGGCATTTTCAAAGCGAATTTGCATTTTCTAATCAAATCCCACAATTCGAAATGAAAATCTTTCGAAAAACTATAAAAACTTATTGAATGAAATCAAGTTTACATTCGAAGTCCATTTACTTGTTTTCCCCTGTGAAAATTTCTTCGATTTTTTTAACAGAATTTTTTGATTTTCCAAACGACTTTACCTAGAGATCTGAAATTTTGCACAAATGCAAGTAACGTAAAGAGAAAGAATTGGTAAAAAAATGGGGAAAATAGGATAACTCCTTCCCCCCTTCCCGCTGAAAATTTGAGTTTTTGGCGATTTTCTCGAAAACGGTTTACCACATCAAAAAAGTTTCAAAGAAAAAAGTGTTTAGAATACAATTTTACATAATTCAGCCATATATCATAAATTCAACCGACCGACATTTATGATGTTTCATGTCGCTCAAAGATTTTCGATTTTCTTCGAAGATTTTTTCCATGGCAGATTTGCCTGAAATCATTTTTTTCAAAAATTCATATCTTTTGACCTGTTTATCGTAGATGCACACTCTTTATTGCAAAATGTAGAGAAATTGTCTGAAATTTTCAAAAAAAGGATCGCGAGAAAAAAATTTCATACAATTTTTTTCAGGGCGAGGAAAAGATTCGGTAAATTCGAGAAAACTCCTTTTTTGGTTACTTTTTTTAATGAAAATTTTTACAATTAGATACTAAATATAATTCTCTACAACTTCTTTAAAGACATAAAGGTGGTATTTCTAACAGTTTTCGTGTTATGAACCGAAAACTAACCCGTAGTGGCAGAAATTTAATTGAAAAATTAAAAAAGGGGAGAAAGAGTGGTCAGATTGAATTTTGACGTATGGCCGAATGATGTAAAATTACCTTGTAAAGTCTTTTCTATTTGCAACTTTTTTGATAAACCGAACCGTTTTCGAGAAAATCGCCAAAAACTTCAATTTTCATCAGGAAAGGGGGAAGGAGTTATCCGATTTTCCCCATTTTTTTACCAATTCTTTCTCTTTACGTTACTTGCATTTGTGCAAAATTTCAGATCTCTAGCTAAAGTCGTTTGGAAAATCAAAAAATTCTGTTAAAAAAATCGAAGAAATTTTCACAGGGGAAAACAAGTAAATGGACTTCGAATGTAAACTTGATTTTATTCAATAAGTTTTTATAGTTTTTCGAAAGATTTTCATTTCAAATTGTGGGATTTGATTAGAAAATGCAAAATCGCTTTGAAAATACCAATTATTATGTAATTTTATCCATTAAATGGGGAGAAAATAGCAAAATCAAAAAAAGAAATTTCCCTTTCTGTGGGCACCGTCAGATTTTCGGTGATTTTAGTCGTTCCCAGGCCGTTTTCTTCACAGATTTTTTACCTGTTTTACGGCAAAATAACTGCAAAATAGATACGCATAAAAACGAAGCATTTTCTTCCACTTAAAATTTGGAATATTGCAAATTTAATTTATTTTCATTTTGGCGGGAATTTCTTTAGGTGTCAACTAGTTGTCAAGAGGGGAATTTTAAAAGTCCCTCCATAATGGCAGCATGGGAACTATATTTGAAAATCATTACAATTCTTTTTTGTACGTCTAAAAAATTTATTTCTTAAAAAAAGACATCGTTTATCGATTTCCGAAAAAAATTGCCAATCGCAAGATTTTCCACTCTTTGTAAAATGTGTACTGGCACCTTTAGCGGTCGATTTCTCCTGACCGGAAGCGAATTTTTTCGGTATGAAAACGGTTCACTCTGAGCGAACTTACCGCTGTCATTTCAAGTTGGGTGCGTTCGGTGGGTTCTATTCGCAAACCTTAGTTTACAGAATCCCTAGAACTGTGTTGTCATTTACAGATTCGTTGCGGAAAATTTTGGTAGGCAAAGTAAAATCCTTATAGTATGCTACAAACAGGTCCGCCGAAGTATTTGTTTAGTATTTAAATTTTTCTGAGTTTACCTCAATTTAATTAAAAATGAAAGTCTAAAAACTATGTAGTATGGAGTTAATGAAATGACAATAAATATGTCTTGATATCTCCAGCAACAATTAACTTTCAACCGATAGTAATGATTACCGGCAGCGAAGACGAGTTAAAATCTTTAATCCAGCAAATTTTATTTGTAATCAGAAAATTTGATTGGTTAATCAATTCATATGTTTTGGTGAGTTGTTGATATTTTCAAATATTCATAGGGTTAATTGATTTTTAGATCTACAAAAGGCATTCGATACCATTAATCATGATATCCTATTGAAAAAACTTGAATACATGGTATTTACTTTATTGAATTAAAATCAAGAATATTATAGAATTGTTTTTATTATCAAAATTGTTAATATGCTGTATATTTTACAAATTGTTAAAATTAAAAAAAAATTTGATTTGCAGGATTATTATGTTGAGGATCATTGGGAAAGCAAACTCCCGAATTCATGGAGAGACTCCCTAAAAATCGTGGATCCGAAGGCGCTGAATTTTTTACTAAGCGAAAATACTACAAACAGCTCCTTCGTCTGTCCTCTGAGTTTACTATCGCTAAAAGCTGTCGTTCAAAAGTTATCTATTTCTAGAAAATGTCGACTGGCGAGTCAAGTCAAGGTAAACTTTAAAGGACTTTTATCATGTTTTCTTATCATTTTAGGACAAACAACAAAGAGAAAGCGACAATTGTCATCCTGGTCTAAGTCATCCGAAACTGAAGAATATTTTTACTAAATTCGTAAAACCCAAAAAGCGACACGAGATTTATGCAATGTCTGAAATTTGCTATCAAACTGCCAAACGATGTGGGACCAGATATGTGGTGGATTTAGGCAGTGGACTAGGCCATTTAGCCCGTAAAATTTGTTACGGATATGACCTCAACGTTTGTTGTTTAGAAATGAAGCCCGAATTCAACGAGCAAGCCAGGTATTCTATTCTTCCTTCAAAGAGAATTTTCAATGCGACGCAATAAACTAAAAATTTTAGACTAATTGATGGTTATTTGGAAACGGCCGCAGGTAAACACCTAGGCGAGGAATTTCTGAAGCGATTCAACCATCATCCACCAGTTCACATAACATTAAAACTCACAAAGGACATTAGTCCAAGCAATTTCCTATTGCAAATAAGAGATGCCTTTAATATAAAAAATGACGATACTGACTTCTCGTTTGGAATAATTGGATTGCATACTTGTGGAGATCTAGCAGCATCTCTGATAAAGTTGTTTTGTTTTTGTGAAGAAGCAAAATTTCTGAACATTGTTGGATGCTGTTATATGAAACTCACCACCACAGAAGCCGTCACATATTGTGGTTATCCTTTAAGTGATTATGTCCAAAAATTAAATCCCGCATTTCGTAAATTGTCATACGAGTCACGTGAGATTGCCTGTCATGCCATAGAAATTTATAATAAGCGGCTATACGAGGATGATTACAATGATTTAAAAGTTCATTCATATCGAGCTTGTCTGGAAGAAATCATTGTTAAAAATTGGCCTCAGCAAAAACATTTGGGCCTCAGAAGTGTGAAGTATAGCAACTCAATGTCTTTCGCTGAGTAAGTGTCTTTTTATTGCTAGATTTTGCTAAATGATAGAGTGAGGAATTTTTCAGTTATTGCAAGAAGGCAACGGCAAATATGAATATTGCTATTTCAGAAAAAGATATTGACGGCGGACGTATAAGGAAGAACCTCTCGGAATGGAAAAATGTTGTGATATTTTACACTCTTCGGCTAATGTTCGCTCCTCTTATTGAAAGTGTCATTTTATACGATAGGATTTTGTATCTCAGGGAAAACGGTAAGAGGGAAGCATTTCATAATTCTTTTTTAAAGTGTTTTTTTTTTTAATTTTTAGGCTGTGAAGCGGTAGTCGAAGCTATTTTTAATCCTTTAATTTCACCACGGAATCACATAACAACTGCTATCAAAAGATGACTGGTACTTTCATTTGAAACAATAGTTTTGGTTCTGTTATCAATTTAGTTTTTGTTTTAAATAAGAAATTAACGGTTGAAAAATGACGTTAAAACAGTTTTTTTTAAAATAAGAAATTAACGGTTGAAAAATAACGTTAAAAAATGTTTTTTTATGATGAAATAAATTGATGAAAGAAAATTTTGAGATGTGTAAAAATGTACGCTTCATAGGGAATTTGAACTGATTGATTTAAATCTAATTTTATTTACAGTTTATTTTATTACAGTAAAATATGATTGAGGATTAAAATTTGCGTTTATGCGAATTGTGCTGAGAGCATGTTTGTTGTGGCATCAGGCTCCTCGTCACTGGCAGTCTGATCTAATTTCTCGAAGCCTCGTTTCCGATCCAGCAAATTGCCTAGTTTGAAGCCATCTGATGGCTTAACTGTTGGAAAATCCCACGCATGTCGCCGATTTCTAACGCCAAATGGAAAGCAACCTTTTTGAAACAAAAAAATAAAGAGACGAACATTTTTACGATTTTAGTTTGAAGGTTATTACAATGTGGTGTAATGAAAAACCAACAAATTTGGTTTTTAGTCGGATTGTGGTAATATATATCCAATAAAGTTGGCTTCCAAAGACCAATTATTGCCAAAAATCAAGACAAAATTAAAATATTTGTACTGAAAATTTTATGTTTGCTATTTCCATGGATATTTTAATCATTTTTGGGTAATTTGACACTGCTGAATTCGAATTTAAAAGTAGTTTGGCTGAATTCGTTCTTGAGATTTGGCAAAAAGGAAAATTTTTGAAAGCTCATATTACTAGAAAAGATAAATCTCAAAAGCTGGAGTTAATTCCGTGAAACGGAGATTCAGCGATATCTAATTATCCTAAAACGATTGTAAAAACAAGTTTAAAATTTTAAAAAAATATCCTGTTTTTTATGTTTTTATTTGATCTTGATTTTGGAGTTTGTATAAGTGCATGTTTGAAACAAAATACATTCAAAATTTTGAAACAAGCACGAATCTGAAATTAAAAAAGGCGATAAAAGAAATTAGAAAAATAACTTATATAATTGGACAAATTAATTTATTAAAATAAAAATATACACAAGTAAAATTAAACATTTACAATAAAATAAAAAGACACAATTGGTGATGTTGGAGAAACGTAAACTGAAGAAAATCAGTCTATGATTCGAGTTAAAATATTTAAAAAAATCACAACACGATATTGGAATGCTTGTTCTTAAATTTCTATTGACAAAAATGTTAAACAGACCAATAAAAAAGGAAGAGAGAGAAAGAGGGAGATATATTAACTTAAACAACAACCACGTTTGCAAAATGGACAGATCTTAAGTAATTTGATACAACCTCAAATGTTTAAGCGCAAACAGTTTACTCTTTCAAAATCAATCAGTTTTTTTAAAAATCTCAACTTTTACCAAAAAAAAAGTAAAAAGAAATCTACTTCTGAGATTTGCCACTGATTCTGAAAAAGTTGACTTAAAAACTAAAAAAATAATAAGGAAAAATGGACTTTAACCATCATCACAAACACCTCTCATAAGTTTTCTATATTCAATTTCACCGGAAGTGTCAGTATTCGATTTACCTCGTTTCCGCCGTCTTGAGATCAAAAGCGCTAAACCGAATGTGAGAAGTGCGAAAATAACAACTAGCGAAACGACTAAAAGAGCCGTCGAGCCCGGTTGAACTTTTGCAATAGTTATCGATTGAGGATTTTCTGTTGAGTCACCCAGAGTTGCTGTTGGCTTAGCCGCTGACATGTAAATAGTGTTCTTGGCCACCTTCTTACTAAGGAATTTGTGAACTTTATTTGGGTCCAGTTCGGCTACGTAGATCTCGTCACCGTCCTCCGATACAGCAATATCGTGGGGATTGGCGAATGGCGAATCATTTGGGCCGAACTTGGATAGAACGTCTTTGGTTTTGAGGTCCATCACATAGCCACGTACTTCGGTATAGTGGTCCTCGGGCCCCAGTTCTGCTGTAGGGCCATTGACAATAAATAGCTGGCCACCTAGAATAAATTGAAGCTATTAAACAAATTCAGTCATCTGTTCAAACGAGTTGTACCATTAACTGGAGAATAGTCAACGCTGAAAAGGCGATCGCCAACTAATTGACTGTGATATTGTGAGTGGAATGTTCCATTATTCGAGTGGAAGCATTGAACTCGACCATTTTCTCGATCAGCCACACAAACTAGTCCTAGCGGCGGTTGAACTAAAGTTAATGCATGTGGAATTGCAAAGAAGTTCTTTGGAGCGGTGTCGTACGCGATCCCTAAACAATTTCATTACAAGCTAAGGCATTTCGAAAATGATTTTGGAGTGTTTACCTTGGAAGATATTTCTTCCCCATGTTAAAATTATTTCGCCGGCTTTGGAGTACTTCAGGATTCTGGCATTGCAGTAACCATCAGCGACGAAGAAGTCACCATTTGGTAAAACCGCTACTGCTGTTGGCTTGCAAAATTTCCCGTTACTATTCCCAGGAATGAACGGTACTCCTAAGGTCATCAATGGTTTGTCGTTGGATCCACCTGGTCCGAACTTAAAGACCTGATGAAGTGCCACATCTGTTACCCAAGTATTCTCCTCGTTGTCTACTGTTAGGCCGTGAGGCATGTAGAATCTGTTTAAGTTGTAAAATTTCGCATTAATTGTTTCGTACGTTTAAAGAACAAATTAACACATATCTCGTATTGTCTTTAAGGGATTGCAAAAATTAGGTTGAGGCGGGAGCTGGGAAAAAAGGTCGATGATATCTTACAGATTCTTTCCCCATTCATAGACAACAGTTCCATCCTTGCGATTAAATGCAACGACAGTGTTGTCACTGATTGGACCCTTTTCGCGTTCTTGGTAGTTATTCATCATATCAAAGGTTAGTCCTGTCCAAATTCTATCGACACGATGGAAAACAACCACATTTCCCTTTTTGTCATATGAGACAGCACTCACTGCGCCTAGCTTCTTATTTTTGTCCGGCCAATCTGGTTGGTAGACATAAGCTGGAAAAATATGAATATTTAAATTGATTTTCCTACCATCAAAATTCATTTTACTTATGTTAAGTTTTTCTATTTCCTGCTTCACGTCCAACTTGTTGTTGGCTTTCTGTCTGGCTTCCACTCCTTCTTTCCATTTGCTCAACTCTGGACCTTGCATGATTTGCTGGAAGCGCTGATTTGCCTCATCTTCTCCTCGTGGAGGGACATAGCGCTGTAGCTCGAGATTCTAAAAAAATTGTTTTTCAGTGTTTAAATGAAATACAGTACACGCTAGTTATAGTGAACATCCCATATAGTGAACGTTCGATTTAGTAAACACAATTTTTTTAACATTGGCAGTTCCAAATAGTGAAAACAAGTTTTTACTGCTCGAAATAGTGAACAAAATTCACAAAAAAACTGCAATTGGTAGGTTAAATGCAAAAAAAAAAGAAAATTAAACGAAAACTAGATTTAGTACGTAGGTAAAAATCTTGAAGCACGTAGAATTTGAACTGAAATAGGTTGTATTTGTACTAAAAACCCGGAAATATGGTAATTTTAGTTCGCTCAATATAGTGAACAGCCCTTGTATTTTTGAGTTCACTATATCGAGCGTGTTCTGTATTACAACATATTTTCGCTGAAGGCCACACATTCGACATTCGGCGTGCGTGAACTATTAATGCTCCTAGGGGAAAAACATTTTCCGCGAATTAATATGCACTGCGAAATATAATAAAAAAAAACCTTTGCGGCAATAAAATCAACACCTCAAAAACACCTGTTAGCAAAAAAATCGATACCAAGCGACAAATATTTTTATTAAATTATTAACATATGGTCCAAATTAAATATTTACCTCGTCTGAAATTGAGTCTGGTATATATGAAGAAATCCACAGAAGAACGAAGAAGGTAAAACTCGGTCGTGGCATTTTAATTTCGGAAAAAAGATGAAAAAGTTTTGTGATTTCCTCAAAGTGAGTTTCGTTGGCGATTTTTGGCCGAATTCCTTTGGCAATTTAGTTTCAATCTTTTGGCTAGTGCAACTCAATTAATATTGTTCACCATCACCTGAGGTTACATGTTTAGTTTCTAGCTTTATATTATATATACTTGAAAAAAACTAAGAAAATTTCCACGATAAACAAATTGACGAGATAGATCGCCCGCTAGTTGGCAGCGCAATCGTTGAAGCGAAGTTTTAAACTGAGTCTCCATTGTCGCTTTTTCCTTGCATCAAATGTCTGACCGGAGATTTTTTTGACAGATGAGCTTACAATGGTAGAATTACAATGGTAACAGCGACAGGAAAATAATTTCAATGTTCGCGGTTATGAGTGGCACATGTGCATTACGTAATTGAAAATCAACTTTTAGTTTGGAACATAATCGACCGATTTGGTTTGGTACTTGCACATAAACAATTCTGGACCAAAACAAAATCATTTCATAATCTCAAAACAAGTTATTGGTGGTGTCGGGGATTCATTTATCTATTTGAATTATCATAGATCTATTTAAATGATCAGCAGCCCCACTTCCTCACCTTGCCTTAATTTTGACAGTTTCTGTCCTAGTTAAGCGGACTATTTTAACCAATGTGAGCAAAGGAAATTTTTTAGGATGTGTGCGAAATGCCCAAGAAGCATTTATGTCGACCGCGTTGACCTCTTTCTTCGCCTTTTAAGTTGCGGCCGTGTAGCAGTGACTTCCGATGCTGTTAGGGTGGTTTAATTGCATGCTAATTCTACTGTAATTTGATACCTTGTACAGTTTTACTGTAATCTGATACCTTATACGGTGTTTGAGAAAATCGTCACAAATCGAAGCAAGATAGAACCTTCAAGTCCAATATTGTGTTAGTAAAGTGATGATGCACGAGAATGAAAAAACGCCAGTGGAGACACCCAGTAGAATTAAAATCAAAAGTAAGTTTACCTGTGGTTTACCTATAATAACTTCAGCATTAGCTATAATTTGGCTGTGCTACAAAATTAAAATCTTCGAAGTTGTCTGCTAATTTCTAATTGAAATTCTAATTTTTCTGTGATACAAGATGCGCGAAAATGCTTTTCTTAAATAATTGTTTGTAAAACCAACCTTTCTAAATTTGTTTGACACGTAAGTTTGACAGCTGACAAGAAATTACGTTAAAATGGAGAAAACCAGTTTCAATTGCGTAAATATTACTAGAAATTAATTAAATTTTGTCATCTTAATAACAGAAAGAAGAAGTGGTCCGCAGTCCGAGAAGAAGTCATTTCGTAAACACATCAAAACGAAATAGAATCTACACAATCTGCACTATTTGTTTGTACTTTGAATCTCTAGCGAATTTTGCACTTTATCTAATTGCTTTTTTGCTATCTCATAATGATTAAGACGTAAAGATCCAGAAAGTGCGAAGAAACCAGTCTAGTAAGCGTGAAGCCAACGTTTAGACGTGATTCAAGCGAACAATTTTACAGATTTAAACTAGGATACTCGTAAAAAACATTGTTAAAGATGCCTTCGCCGAAGCAAGAAACGATAAGTCCTGATCTCTCAAAGGAACGGAAAAATTGCACATTCAACGTTGAGGAGTTTGCCAATTGGTGGCATGGAGGCGACGAAGCGCTTTCGGAAAAAAGAAATTTAGGTAATTATTTGGTTTACAATACTAAAGTATGTTTTGCATAACCAGGTATTGATGGAGTTAACGCAAACCCTGATTCAACTCAATTACAAATTGATCTTTTGACTTTCGTGCTGGCGAAACCTCCACTGGAACTAGTAGAGGGGTCATAGTCCGCTGGCCATTTCAGAAAGTCATTCTGTGCTCCACTATCTTGAGGCTAAAGCACCGATAAGCAACGCTTGTTTAACTTTGTTCAGATGGCTGTCTTGCATTTATTTTTCTCATTGAGTTTCCCCCTTGCTCTATTAAATTATAATGTTTATTTCAGCTGCTAAACTTGAAATGTGATTTCTTTGGGTTAATTAAAACAAACTTGGAATATTTACATTATAAGAAATTATTCAAACATTTCACATATGCGAATGAACGTAAATTTTGTATAAGAAAGTCATATTTGTTGATATAATGTGTAACGAATTGTAACATAATGGACTGAAAATGTTTTTTCGGTACAAAACGAAATAACGTAACGAAACAAAATTTGAAAACAATTACATTGCGAAATGTGTAACGGTCCGCTAAAAACGGTTGATTCATATTTTTTTCTTTCAGAAACCTTTTTCCTGAAAGATCCAAAATTCAAGGAGGAGCAGCCAACTTCCTACATGTCGCATAAGGAGATTTACGAACACAGCGTGAAAATGGTTACCAGAGTTTTAGAGAAATTACGCGAACTTCAAGCTCAAGGAAAGGCTGGAATCGACAATTACAAGTAAATCGGATTTGAAGAACTGTAGAAATTTTGTAACACGTACTCATAAAAAACATTTTAGGGCGCTGCTCGGGAACTCCATTGGATCGGGTCTAATGAAGGAAGGAAATCCCCTCTCCGTTCACTTTGTTATGTTTTTGCCAACTATTTTGGGTCAAGGAACCACTGAGCAGCAGGTCGAGTGGCTATCGCGCGCTTGGGAGTGCAATATTATTGGTACCTATGCCCAAACTGAACTAGGCCACGGGACTTTTATTCGAGGTCTAGAAACTCGTGCTGATTATGATCCAAAGTCGCAAGAATTTGTTCTCAATACACCGAAACTGACTTCGTATAAGTGGTGGCCTGGTGGATGTAAGTGAATTGATCAACTTGGCATACTTCCTAAGTAGTTTTTAATGTTTTCTTTTTAAATTTTACAGTGGCTCAAACAGCCAACTATGCTATTGTGATGGCACAGCTATATACAAAAGGCAAATGTCATGGAATTCAACCGTTTATCGTCCAGCTACGGGACACAGAGACTCATATGCCACTACCAGGTATAGAAATCGGTGATATTGGCTCGAAATTGGGCATGAAAGGCGTCAACAATGGTTTCCTGGGCTTGAAAAACGTACGCATCCCGAGGAAAAATATGCTGATGAAGAACGCTCAAGTCGAAGAGGACGGAACTTTTATAAAGCCGCCCGCATCCGTACTCACCTATGGTACAATGATGTTCGTCCGAGTTGTCATTATCAAGGATCAAGCGCTGAGTCTTATGAAGGCCGCTACAATTGCCACTAGATATTCGGCAGTAAGGCGACAGAGTCCCATTGACCCAGAGTAAATTTTATGTTATTAAATGGAAATGTCGAAATGAATTTTTATATATTTTAGAAAATCGGAGCCACAGATTATGGATCATGTAACACAGCAGTTAAAACTTTTTCCACAGATTGCAAAATGTATCATCATTAAGCTGACCGCTGAATATATCTACGATTTATACAATCAAGTAACAGGAGAGCTAGAGAAAGGTAACTTGGAAAGATTGCCAGAAATGCACGCGATGTCATGTTGTCTGAAAGCTGTTTGTACAGCGGATTCTGCGGCGGGAATAGAAATCCTTCGCCTGTCGTGCGGTGGACATGGGTATATGGATTGCTCAAATTTCCCAAATATATACGGCACCACCACAGCAGCCAGTACCTATGAAGGCGAAAATACGGTGATGCTTTTGCAAACCGCTAGATATTTGATAAAAGCATATGCACAGGCGATAAATGGAGAAAAGCTGGTACCTACAGTCGCATATTTGACAGACGCTATACGGTATAAAAAATTTACTGGCTGGGATGGATCTGTTTCTGGTATTGCTCGTGCTTTCCAATTCGTTGCTGCCAAGTAAGTTTCTTTTTTAAACGGTAGATATTTTACATATTAACGGAAAATTCAATTTTAGCAAAATTCGATTGGCGTACCAACACCTAGAACAAAGAAAAGCTTCAGGATTGTGCCCAGAGGAGGCTGCTAATCAAACGGCAATTGAATTAACACAAGCAGCCGATTTACATTGCCGTGCATTTCTCCTTCAGTCTGGCTATGAAACTATTGAATTACAGGCAAGGCAACTGTCGCCCGCTCTTAAAATGGTTCTACGGCAACTTATGGAATTATATGCCATCGATGCTTGTTTCAACCGACTAGGGGATCTGTTGAGATTCGTTCAGTTGACTGATAGCGATGTTAATCAACTACAAACCAGATTAGAGGAAGTTCTTAAGAAATTGCGACCGAATGCGGTTGGCATTGTTGATGGGTTCGATTTCCCTGATGAAATCCTGAATTCTGCTCTGGGTTCCTATGATGGAAATGTGTATGAAAGAATTTTCGAAGCGGCTAAAAAAAGCCCTTTAAATCAGGAACCGGTCAATAAATCATTCCATTTGTATTTGAAGCCACTCATGAAATCAAATCTTTAAATTTTTTTACACATTCATGAAATAAGAGCTGAGGGTCTATTATGGAATACGATCAAAATTCGCAACGATCGGAACTTGTGTGTTTTTGTTAGTGTTTTCCACGAACAACTACCGGCAATTATCGATCGTTAAGACAAAGGTTATACCTTTCAGTCTACTTGAAATGTCTCAATATCGCTTTACGGTTTCGATGGTATTCCATAATGGAGCCCCCTGGTTTAGGTAAATTGTTACGTACATATAAAAAAAACTTATGGAAAATTGTTCCATTTTCTGATTTTTTATCTAAAATTTAGATCGAACTCGTTTGCAGTATTTTTAAACGGACCGATATAAACATATTGTAAAAACTATAGGTCCGAATTGTACAATAATAATCGATTTTGGTGCTAGCTTAAATATATTTTAACGCAATTCATTGTATGTTCAACTTTTGTGTATTTGTTTTGTATATAAATACATTTTATATAAGTTTTAAAAGTTTATACATTTACACATATTGATTTTAATAAATAAAATTTTTGAAATATTACTTTTTATATTTACTTCTATTGCCCCCTGATGTTAATTTTAGCTGTTAACAGCATTCGTGGCATTATGAAATTTATCAGCACTTTAATCATCTTCATTCGGCAAGCCGAAGTTAAAAGTTTTAGGCTCTGTTTACACCAAGTTTCAGCGAAATCTATTTTTTGAAAAAAATCGCAAAAGTCGACAGTGGTTGTTAGTCCATCGATTTTTGCGATTTTTTTCAAAAAATAGATTTCGCTGAAACTTGGTGTAAACAGACCCTTTGGTTTTACCTTTTAACTTCGGATTGCCGAATGAGGATGATTAAGGTTGTTAAGCCATCGATTAAAGGGTAATGGGGGGGCCGCTGATCACGAATCCGTTGTCCGTTTTTCGATAGCTCTCACGGTTTGGCCAGGGCGGCTAGGGTCGCCTCAAAAAATGGAGATAGCTCAAAATGGACCACGGATTCGTGATCAGCGACCCCTCATTACCCTTCACACCAAGTTTCAGCCCGATCGGAGACAAAAATTTTTTTTCAAAAAATCGCAAAAATTGACAGTGGTTAGTCCATGATTTTTTGATGGCAAAAAATGTTTTTTTCTGAATTTTTGTCTGATCGCGCTGAAACTTGGAATGTAGGGGTTTTGGGCGACGAGAAATCGAAATCCGTTGTCCATTTTGAGCTATCTCAATTTTTTGAGGCGACCCTAGCCGCCCTGGCCAAACCGTGAGAGCTATCGAAAAACGGACAACGGATTCGTTATCAGCGGCCCCCCATTACCCTTTACACCAAGTTTCAGCGAAATCTATTTTTTTGAAAAAAATCGCAAAAATCGATGGACGTTTTTTTTCAAAAAATTTTTTTTCTCTAATCCGGCTGAAACTTGGACTTTATGGGTTTTGGGAACTTCGAGAAATCGAATTTGTTTAGCTCTATTTGTGTGTTGCCCCCAAAATCTTTCGCAATGTCTGCATTTTTTTTCCAAAAATTCGAACTATTCATACTTCGTATGGTGCTATTTGAAAATAACACCCTTCGTTCAACATAAATTTCAATAAACAAACTGGCCTTTCAATCACAGCCAAACTTAAACGAGAGAAAACTGCAGCGAGTAATTTGAATTGCGTTCAATCGAAGAGAAATCGAACAAACCGAATGACCACGATTCCAGAATGAGGGAGAATATTTTTGTAAATCAAAACAACTTTTGGTTTTCTTTTTTTATTAATTCTTTTTTATGTATAAGTATTTTAGGACTTAATTAATAATTAGTTATATAAATTTTTCAGTTATTTCTCTAATCATTAACTTTTCTTATTTTTTATAATATACTATTTCTCATTTTTTTGCATCTCCTTTGCCTGCGTTTACTAACGAAAGGTTTCATTCACTTTTAATTCTGTCCTATTTATTAATTTTTTTTTTCACGAAATGAATTTTTACAAAAAACTATTTTAGTAGTTTATATTTAACACATGGATCAATAAGTCCCGAGACTAACAATGAAAACAACATTTTTTTTGCAAAATTTTTTTTTATTCATCAATATAATCACCTTTTAGGGTGATACAATCGTCACGCCATGCGTATCCCAAAAAACTGACGCCATGACTTTGCCAGCTGACTGCTGCGTTTTCGGACGCTTCGGACGGCTTTCGCCAGCTGTGCGCCACTCAGATGACTGCCGCTTCGACTCTGGAGTGTAGTGATGTATCCATGTTTCGTCCATGGACACGTAACGACGCAAGAAATCTTTTTTATTGCGAGTAAATAGCGATAAACAGCTTTCTGAATCATCGACTCGTTGCTGTTTTTGTTCCATCGAAAGCAATCGCGGCACCCACTTGGAAAAAACCTTTTTCATGCTCAATTTTTCATGAAGGATAGTAAATGCACTTCCATATGATATCTGTGTTATCTCAGCAATCTCACGGAGCTTCACTTTACGATCTTTCATTATAATTTTTGTCACTTCACTCACATTTTCCGGTGTAACGGCTTCCACAGGTCTACCCGAGCGTTCCGCGTCATTTGTGTCGGTACGACCACGTTTAAACTCGGCAAACCACCGACAAATCGTTGCTTTTGATGGACAAGAGTCCGGGTAACATTTTTCAATCCATTGTTTCGCTTGCACGGTGTTTTTACCCATTAAAAAACAATGTTTTATCAGAACACGAAACTCGGTTTTTTCCATTTTTTAAACAAACTACAAAACGACTTTACTCCAACCTCGATAACTCAGCTGTTTCTGGTCCGATCGACTTAAAATTTTGACACGTTTCAAGCAAAGGTTAGTACTCTAGAAAGACGTGGTTACTGGTTTACTACGAGCGTCATCTCTGGGTTAGTCTCGGGACTTATTGATCCATGTGTTATATATGCATTTATAAATATTTACTTATATTATCTTGTTTTCTTTAGAAAATATCTAACGCTAGGATCAATTTAAAAATAAAAATGCACTTGAAACAAAATAAAACAATCCAAATAGTGACAAAAATTATGGAAATCAACTTTTATATGTATCTAAGTATTAAAACTATAGATGAAGTTGCTAGTGAAAAAGAAACTATTGCTAAAGTTGTTAAATTATAATCAAATCATTAAATAAATTGATCTAAAACACGCAGGTTTTCGATCAATAATAGTATTTCATAAGATGGACTAAAAAATCTATAATTATAACTTGATTTCTGTGAAAATATGTCTTGTCACAGAAATTTATCAGAAGATCTCGATTAGACATCAATTGTGATTTTTTCTCGGTCTGTCATTAAAATGACACTAGTAGGCATTAAATTCAGAGCATCTTTGCTTCGAATAAAATCGAGAAGAGGTTTAATGTAATCAAATTTTGAGAAAGAAATTGAAAGAAGCTACAAGTTTGAAAGATTTTTTTTTCAAACACTATATTATTCAGTTTTTTTTTTTTTTAATATTGACCAGTTGTATAAATTGATTTGTTTGAGTGATTCTTCTTTAACATTAATAATTTTTATACAAATATTGGCTCTTTTTTAGTTAAATGTATTTTTTTTTACTTTAATGTATTTAAACCATGAATACACTGAAATGAATATTAATTTTTTTCGGTTTTTTTTTCATTTGGTTAGATTTTAAAACTATACAAAAGCTGGAAATTTGACAGCTTTTTAGTAAATTGTCCGTATCGAATACAAACCTGATTTTTGTTACCTTAACTGCTTTTCTTCAGTTCTTGTAATACTTTTTCAAATTAAGAACATTGTTGCATTGTGTGGTAGTTACGCCATTTTTTTTTATTGAAATATGCGTCTTTGTTGGTGAGTTTCTTTTGCTTTCAGATCAACCATAAAAACATTTGTGATGGATTTGTATTTGGAAATCGTGATACACAAATCTTTCGAGAATTTATTTTTTCCACCTACGCTTTGCTTTACCAAAGGCAGTTAGAACGTATGTCTTCTTTTACACATTTTTATGTTTTATTTACTAACAAAATTAAATTTTTTGTTTATAATTTCCAGCAATGCAGTATGAGGATTTTGCTTTGGTAGATCGAAGAGAAAGGAATTTATTTTAATCACAAAGTAAAGGCAGTCTTTCCTTTTTTTGTGTTTAAGACAAGATACTTTATAAAAGTCAAAATACTGATTTTTTTTAAACTAAAAACCAATGGCAGAAAGATAAATTGAATTATGGTTATCCAGGAGTCACTAAAATAAAATTATTTTAACTTTTACATAACACACTTTGGAACATTTTGGCAAAACAAAAATCAAAACTAGAAAACTTTATATAGATCCTCAGAAGAAGGTACATTTTTTGGAAATTATTAAAATCTACATCGTGCTCAAATAAAACATTTTCAAAAACTTAATTTTTTCGAATTTCCATAAACTAGAAAATTTAAAATGGGGAGAACATTCCTGAACTAAAATCTAAAATCTAATTAGGTAAAGAAAACATTTAATTAGTTGTTTTTTTCTTTTATATATATATATATATTTACTATATATTTATAATTACATTATTGATTTAAATAATTAACTTAATGATAGAAAGATGATTGCATATAAAAAAAGAATCTATAACTGAAAATCAAATGATAAAGAATCTGGAAATGTTGATAACATCATCAGCTGCTGCAGGCATTTTTATAGCACAAGTTCACTAGATTAAACATAAAAAGATTCACTGTGACAAATTTCATTCCTTAGTCTTTCTTTACTTTTGCTAATTATAATTTATATATTTTTATTATTATTACAAATTACAATTGAATTTAGGTTTAAAAACCTTTTGTATAAAACAAATTATTTTTAATTTCTTTGAAAACCTTTGCCAAGTTCGAAATGAAAAAGGACAGAAATCAGTTTCGTTACTTTTTTTATTTTTGTATTGTTTTCATATTTTTTTTAATTACTTACAATCTAAAATATTTATATAATCTTCTTTAGAATTAAATTTAATAAAGTAGTAAATTTATTATCAATTCTACAAGGAAAGAAAATTAAAATTATACGCAATAAAAAAAAATAGTGAAAAAATTTAGAAATGGAATTTAATCTGCTAAAGACGACCAGGTAAATATGAACAAAAAAAAAATACAAAATCTTTTAAAGTAAAATAAAAACATGAAATAAAATCAATAAAGATTTTCAAGGAAACCGATTAATTTCTCACATGATGAATTTTAGGAAAATTTTAAAAGATTTTTTTCAGATAATGTGAGTTGAAATTAAAGTAAATAAAATTTAAAAATTTAACAATATAAAACTGTCTGTTTCGGTAAAAATAATTTTCATTTCTAAATTTTTACTAGAGCTTCTTACGTCAATAGATTTATTTAAGAGATTGAGTTTTTGTTCCTTGTGTAAATCAATGAGTTTTTTCATGTATTTTAATTTTTACCAATAAAGTATCTTAATATGATTCCATTTAATATTTATCAAAAAAAAAATTTTTTCTTAGCCCTTTGTTTTTTTATAATAAATTTTAAATATTTTAGTTTTTTGTTATTATTTTCCCTTTTTTCTATACAACAATGCAGAATTATTATTACTAATAATAATTTCTCTTTTGTGTTTTTTTTTTACTTTTACTTTATTACTAATTTCAAATATTTTCATCTCTTAATTAATTCATTTGATAATTTCTCACATTTTATTATCGTCTAAATTTTTGGTTTTCCTTTTTTTCTGCAATTTGCAAAAATGGAATTTGATTTTCTTTAATTTGTGTTTTTGTTTTTTACCTTGATTGTTTATGAGGGTGTGTAATTTTTTAAATTTTCGATTCCAGGGAATTTCAACTTTCAACCCTGATTTCTGCATTTATTTTGTATCTTATTTCGCTTTATATGAAAATTTCATTTAAAAATTTTCGTTAAAGGATTTCTTTTTTTTTATTAATTATTTGTTATTTTCTCATTATTAATCATTAAAAATCACCATCACTTGAGTCTATTGAAAATTCTCAGGCATAGAATTCTCGATTATTCGCATTCTTAGCGTAGGAATTCACGGCGGGTGATCGTTTAGGCTCGTCTAATGCATAGGAACCTTCGTCCTTTTTCCTCATTCGGTAAACGATAAACATAACTACTAGAATGGCACACAAAAGCCCCACAACAGCTCCACCGATAACAGCTAAAAATCAGAAAAGAGTTTGTATATTTAATTTTTTCAATTTTTTAATTATAGATACCTAGGAAAAAAAACGGTTATCTGTGAAAAAATTCCCATAATTCGATGAATAATTTTAAATTTAAAAAAAAGTTCTGTGTTACAGTTACAGTGTACACGAGAAAAAAAAGCTAGAGTTATGCAGTCCCTAGACGATGCAATGTTATTGTACAATAAATCATTTTACGTTTGATCATGCGCAGTCAACATGTCTCTAAATGACATTGAAGGTAGTTGTGTAGCCATTGCACTGGCTGTGAACTTCAAAAAGAAGTTTGAAAAAAAGCGCAGATGGTTGAAGGAGTGGTTAAAAAAAAGAATGACTTAAAAATAAGCGAACCAAGGGATTTTCTTCCCCATAGCTAGCTGTACTCTCGGCGATATTTCATACGATACTGAGCCAATATTGTGCAATATCGTCCTCAGACTATACAATAAAACCTTATTGTGCAATAAAAATCAAACCGATTTTGATTCCTTCAATATATTGCACAACCGTTCAATATTACCCCTAGACGGTCAATATATTGCACGTCTAGGGGCCACTTTAGAGAAAAATTTCGCTAGAAATAAAATCATAAAGCTCTACAGCAGGCCTACGCAATATATTTCATCCCACAGTTTTATATCGTGTAAACAGGAATTACCTTTTTCGAATTCTTTCGCACTATTTTTGGTTGTGTTATGAATCAAGATTAAGATTTTCGGAAAAAGGTAATTGTTTGGTAAAATTCTTATTTCTGCTTAAAACTAGATACATTGTTCAGATTTTATCACAAAAAAGCTATCTAATATTGAATTGAATTTCAATTTTTACCTGCCAAAATTCCTGGCTGAGCAAAGAAGCTCGTCGTTCGATCCTCGTTTTTGGTATTCATGATAAGAACTTCGTTACCACCGTTAATTGTGTTAGTGTGATCTGTTGCTGAATTTCTTGATTGTTCCTGATCCAAATCAATTTCGCTGTTTGGTTTCGAGCTATCTTTTCGTCCAGTACCAGGTTCTCCAACTGCAAAAGCGAAAAACGAGAAATTGTTGATACCATCACTGATTTTTTTTCTTTAAATTTTGTTTGTGATTCCAAGAACATTTTTTTTTGTATCATATTATCTGATCGCTGATTCTATTTGTGTTTTTAAATACATTAGAGTACGCTTAAATGCAGCACGGATAATGCATCTATTTTTAAGGTCACAAATGTCAAAATTACATTAAATTTTACACGCTTAAATGCATAACACTGACAAACGCAAGTCAATTGCGATAAAAGCCGTTGTGCGTGTAAGCGTGTTCTACTGTATATATAACGATAAATTTAGCGATACAATTTTTTTTTTTGCTAATAAGTCGATCTAACGAGGAATTGCATGCGAATGGTGAGATATGATTTTTTATTTCAAATAAAAAAGTCAAGAAAAAAAAAAATATTGGCAAAATTTAAATATATACAGATTTTATCCATAACAAAATACAAATTTGATTAATAACACTGTGCAACAGCCATAATGAATCGTCCGAACTGTTAAGTTTTTTATACTAACTAGATTTTATTCATCACGGATGTGTGCGAATTGACATGAGCGAATTTTAAGTAGAACATGGAACAAATGTTATTTAAATAAAACAGTCTTCATTTTGTGATCGAAAAATAATTTGCGAAACTGATATTCGTCAAAGTTGTTTGGGGAAAAGCTCCAAACCTATGTTGTTAATTTGCTTGATTTTCCGTAAAGGCGGAAAAGTTCTTCTGTGTAATGTCTTGTGAAAAGGAAATTTTATAGCGTTTTTCTCCATTTTAAAAAAAGGCGAATCGATAATCTAAATTTATTGTTGACGATGAATATTTCTAAAAAAAATCCCCTTTACAAGAATTTTGTATTCTTGATTTTTTAAATAAGATTTAGTTGTAAATCGAGCTAACTAGCTTTCTACACGAAAGCTCATAAATGTGTAAATTGAACTATATGTCAATCATGCCATGTGTAGATGCCATGCGAAGTAGTTTTGGGTTGCAAGAAAGTATCAAGGCTAATATCAAATGTGAAAGAAGTCATAAGTATATTTTCCGGTCACGTCGTAGGTTCATATTAAGACATCATAAAAATATTGCCGGGCCATTTCCTTTTTAATCCCGCTCTTTGTCTCCCTTTATCGTTGTCTCGGTCTCGCCCCTTCTCTCATTCTCTCGGGCGTTTCCCAGTTTGAAATGTTGTGGTAGCCAGCGATATCACTAGACATTTGTTGCAAAAAATTCATGTAAAAACCTAAAGAGTTTCAGAACCAGTTTCCTAAATTCCTCCATTCTCTTCCATCATTTCCAATTGGGATATTTCTTAACTTTTTTTTTCTCTTCTGTGAAAGGTCTTTTAAAGTTATCGCAAAAATCCTTATGCTGTGCATAAGCGAAAGGGTATGGTAAAAAAATAAACTGATCAAACATGGAAGTTGTTTTTCGGTTCAAGTTTTTTCTATGGTTGACAGATATGAGATTCGCCCCAAAGGAACAGCCACATCAGCAGATTGAGGGTTCGTTATGTGAGAACATGTAAATGTATAGATTAGGGGAGTTAGAGCAAGACGTATAAAATTAGGGCGATTTCGGGGGTGTATTAACCAACACTTCAGATTCGACAACATTGGAGTCATGATGATGCTCATCTTTTTTGTTGGGTGAACTACCACCCTAAGTGTTATGCATTTATTTCGGGATAGTTGTTCCGAAGGATTTAGTTTATACTATTAACAGATGGTTTTTGTGGCATAAAAATATGTACATACATATTACTGGCACTCGTAAAACAAGTGGCAAAAATTGGCCAACGCACAGTAAACTTTGGAACAGATCGATTCTCCCAAGCACTGTCGATGATGATGGCATGTCCCCTTCCCCTTTTTATGATTTCCAGAAAAAAAGAATATCCGTAATGGAAACAAGTAGAAAGTAAATTGGGTGTGGAAGAAGAACCAGAGGAAATAACCGAAATCATATTCCATAAGCTACAAAGTATAGCAATAAGACGTTATGAATATTATTCTCGTTTTGCCCGAGGGTTCCGTATACAAAATGATCCGCCTAACGATTCATGTTTACTGTTAAGGAACTCCATATAGCAGTTAAGAAGGACATCGCCTTAAGACGTTTTCTGATTCTTTGTCAACTGAATGTTACAATGAAGATATGTAAGTTTTAAAAGTAGGCACAAAATACTCACATCAACAGGTATCGTAAATGGCTTACTAAAATTGTCTCCTTTAACAGTTTTCACCACAAATTGTTCTAAAATAGATTCCTCCGGGATCACATAATTAATAGATATAATGGCTTTATTAGTGTTAGAGACTAATGCTGTCTACATAATAGACAATATTTAGAGACTTTGGGACCTTTTAAATTATATCCAAATATAGATCAGGTTGACACTTTCGTCATTTACACCTTTACAACTAGCTGTGCTTCGTCTTTTTATTGTGCAATTCCAATCGAAAGAAATGAAAAAAAGACTAGATGGGTAAATTTTACTTTTAGTTAGGGTACGACAATATGTATAATTCTTAATTCGTTCTTTTTTTAAATTTTATAGACAGTGAATCTAACAAAAAATAGTGAATCTAACTATTTTATAATGGGGAATCGTGACTAAAAAAACTGTTAATTTCAATTACATAAAAAGTCAAAATCGGATATTTTTTATAATTTAATTACTGAGTAGTCAAATTGACTATTATATAGTTAATACCTTTAATTTTATTTAACGCCACACTCACAAGCAAACTTACGATAGTGTCACTCGCCGATTTTAATGAAACTTCGCATATTTGTATTGTAAAATTATGAAAAATATTCGGCCCAAATTTTTTTATTTGGGCAGTAATTCGATTTTAAAGGAGTTTCATTCAAAAAAGCGTTTTTTTGGAAATTACTCAAAAACCAACGGTCCGATTTGGACGAAACATAATTGTATAAAGGCAGAAAAGATTAAAGAAATATATTCTATGTTATTTATAATTAAAACCATAACAATATTTTCATTCCTCAGTAGCGTATAACCCTCAATACTATATACTTCCCTGGTTTGATGTCAGTATACGGTTCCAACGTATATGCTTTTTGAATTTTGTGATTTTTAAAATTGACAGATCACTTTTATCATAAAAATTTCACAATTTACTTTACTTTCTTTTGTAAATAATGACTATTATTATGTATTTTTATCGATCCAAAGCCGATCTCGGTACTAAGTATTGAATCGCTTGAAAAAAATATCGTAACCACAATGAAATTTCTCAGTTCCTATAATTAATTTTCACCGTATGTACGTATGTACGTAATTAAAAAAAATTATAAATATTGTGTGTAATTTTTTCAAAATGTTCCAAATGAATGGATATTTTTTACTTTGATATTAAAATGCATTTGTATATGAGCAATGGTAAATATATTTATTCACTGCAAACCATTTTTAAATGGCGAGGTTTTCTGCGAATCAAATTCTAAAAGAACCCCAAACACCAGCGTCTGTGGGGATAAAGAGCATTGCGCACATGTCATGTTATTAAAATTAAATTCAACTTCTTAATAAACAACGAATGATGGAGGACGAAGATGTGTATTTTGCAAAATTTCCAAGTTTTTACTTGGAAGAAAAGAAATTTTCAGTAGCAGAAGAGTAACAAGTATTAGGTAGAAAGTTTTGAGGGAAAAACGGAAAACGTAAGAAAAAAAAGTAGAGGTGGTGTTAAAGCACAAAAAAACAACGATCCGCCTTTCATTTTTCGGAGTAAATTCAGTTTCTTTCTGTGGATCAAAAGCTCGTCCCCAAATCGTTCAAATGCCGCTCTCTATCAAGACTTGTGGAAAAAAATAGAACCTCGTTCCGGATCAACTTTGACAATTTGTTAAATTGAATTGTGATACTTCATCCATTATGTCTCCCCACACCTAAGTTTCAAACTTGTCAATCTCCCACTGTACGTGTTGTGTGATATTCCATTAGCTTTTCTTGGAATGAAAATTTTACGAGTTCACATCTTCATACCCATGCTAGTAGGTCTCTGGGAGAAAAGTCCCGTACAGATTCCTTAAATTGAAATATTTCAATTCGGAACAGTTTCATCCCACCGTAGAAGTTATTCTGTTTTTTTTTTGCCTTTTCGTCTTCGTTTCACCATCGTGTCAGGATATTGGGTTATTGACGATTACGAGTGAACAATTTTGGTGCTTCCGGTAAATATTAAAATTTTATTGGCACTAAATTTAGCAGCTTAATCATCAATTAAGGCAAACAAGTGATTTAGAGGTGAATTTCAAAAGACAGTTAACCAGTTAAGTGATGAATTTCCCATAAAACAGACAAGATGTAGAGATGAAGTTTTCCTTCAATAGTCAGGTTTAAAAGGGGGGTTTCAGACAAGGGTTTCAGACACTGTGGTAAGGGCCATCGGAAATATCATTTAACATAATTTTTTATTATTATGAGGAATTTTGGCGCGATAAATGATTGTTCAAACAGAAGTCTTGTAAAATTGTTAGGGCTAGATCGTAGAGACTACCACCGCCATTACCAGACAAAGGCAGGACATCAGACGTATCAAGTGATCAAACGTTGACCTTTACCAATGATAAATTTATCTGCTTTCTTAACAACGGAAGGACATTTGAATCATCCCTGTTTCTCTTTTCTGATCGGATAGTAGAAAAAAGACTGTGACAGTGTTTGAAAAAGTTGTTTTCCAGGAAAAATGGCAAACATAGTTTCTGCGTGAGACCTCTTTTTTTAGAGAATGAAATCAAAAGATTCAGACAATGATAGGGATCTGTAGGTTATATTAGAAAAAGTATCCCAGAAACGATTTAAATATTGTTATATAAATATGTGTTTGGCCAAAAAGCCTGTTTAAAATTTAATAGTTTCCCACTATTCACCCACTTCATATGCATGTATTGTATATATATGTTTTTCATTATATGGAATGTAGAAAAATAAAACCAACCCCCAAGTGGAAAAAAATTTATCAGATAAATGGAGTCGATTTGGACATAATTTTTTCAGATCAATAAATAAATAAGAAAAGTCGAAGTAAAGAAAAATGAATTTGTCCTTTCATCGGTCACCCTGCAGGGAAAAGTGGCTGCCCGAAGACCGTATATAAAAACAGGAGGTGAATATGGGCCGTCGTGTGCTAATGCCCTGGCAAAGGTCCAGCACGAATCTTTTCACATTTCCCGATGGCTTTGACAAATATTAGGAGACCCGTCAAAAGGTAAAATGAAACACGAAGGCCTAAAAACCCTAGTACCATTTTTACACCTCGGAGAATACACCAGAAGCAATTAATCAAAGAACGACTTGGCCCTCTGTGTCTTCCGCATGCTCCCAACGGTAAGATTCCTTACCATCTGATTACCTTCAATGTTAAGATCCCTTGTAAAATTTGTGTATAATCAACTGTATTGCCGGCCAAAGTATTGTATCATTCAAAGCACGAAGGACGCAAAACAAAACTGCCGAAAAATTACACTTTTAGTAGTGCGATCCGCATCATAAGGACGGAGAGGCTCCTTGGGTTGGAAGAAAGATTTTTTTCCTCATTTTGCGAAGAGTTTTCTTAGCAAAATAGCAGAAAATTCTGCTGTCTTCGGGATTTTACAAGTGAGACAATAACTGGCACGTCAGGAGCTAGTACTCGGTAAAAATTTTTAGGATTTATATGAATCAATTTTTGTTTATAAAAACCTTTACATCAAATTTATATCAACTCGCATATTTTTATCGACATTTGGTGTAAAATGTCAAAACAACACCAAATTTTTTTTTATCAAATTTACACCAAACATTTATAAATTTTTACATTTCATACCAAATGTCGATAAAAAAAATGCCAGTTGATACAAATTTGGTGTAAAAGATCTTATAAACAAAAGTTTATTACCGTGTAGTGTAGTTGTCTTATTTTCGTTTAACTTCGGTTCAAGCTATTGGAACACCTTGTAGCTCTAATCTCCATAAATTGAAATTTGATTCAAAGCAAGTCTTCGCTGATGTTTGTACCATTAGATCACCAGCATGTTTCCACTAGAACATGAGAAAATCAGAAGGAAATTATTTAATTCCTTAGAGGCCAACCTCAAAATCGCCTTGTTGGTGTTGTAAACCAACTCATTGTTAAAAAAGGAAGAAAACGAGGGAAAAAATGAATGAAATAAAAATGTGGGGAAAAAAAAATTTACAATCGCAAAAAAAAAAAAAAAATAGAAAAGCCCATTTTTCTTGTGCGTTTTCTTTCAGGGTCGGAAAACAACATGCGGGCCATATTTTCCTTTTTTTCTTGAAGCAAGAAAGGATTTTCCTATTTTACTAAGGGTTTCTTTTTAAAAAATTCATGAAAACAGGTCAAGGACGACGTAAATTTCACACTGATTGGGGTTTTTTTTCGTTGGAACAGTTATAAAATTGGTGCCTGGTTAGTGAATATACTAGGGTAACTTTGTTATTTTTCATGTAGGCAGGTATGTAAGTAAGAGTCCTGAAACAAGAAAATATGTTTCAAAAGTCATATACTTTGTCACAATTTTTACTATGTGGATTATAAAAGTCATATTTATATCGGTTTACCAATGATACTACGTGTTTTTTATAATGTTTCTTTTTCATAATTAAAAGTCTACGAATCTTTGAAAACCAAGAAATGAGAAAAAGGTTTAGTGTACCAGCACGTGGGCGTTAAACATTTGCGGCGTAAATTCCAGAAAGGTAGCGCAATATTTTAACAGTTCTATCGATCTTGTTACACCCTAGTTAACACAGTGTAGTCTTATTTCAGTAAATCCTCCTCACCCATTGCAAAATTTTGTAGTCGTAAAGAGAGCATTGCACAAATTTATTTGTGCGATATGGAAGTTGGGAGAAAACCTTTGAAGTACTCAATCACTCCCACTTGACATGTTTTTAATCATTCTTGAGCGTGTAAAGTTATCAGCTCTGTTGGATTATAAGTAGGTTTTTTATTAAGTTTTTAAACGAATTAAAGTCAAAATTTGGTTTTACCATAAATCTGTCACATAACATTGTTTACGAGTAGCTACAACCATCGCGCATTTGAAGGGGATTATCATAAAAATTTTCATTTCTATTTCACATCATTAAGTATTAAGTTCGATATGAATCTATTTACTTTTTGATCCGATATGTGAATTGCTTCTCGTGAATAGGAAAATGATTCACCTTTCTCAATGTATCCTGTTGCCAATGCGACATCCTCCTCAATCTTAGGGCTTCATTTTCTAACAGTATTAACTTCAGAGCACACATGATGATGATTGGTTGGGATTTGTGAAAACATCTTTTCAATATCAGTCTTTTTATTCAGCCTAGAGCAGTGGTTCTTAACCGGTGTTCGATCGAACCCCAGGGGTTCGGTGAGTCAGTCTCCAGGGTTCGGCGGAGGTCAAAACACACACCCGACTCTCACCAGCGATTGTAGTAAATCTACTACTATTTTCGCATTCAAAGAGTGTGTTTATTAGGACTCATTTTGAGGCTGCACGTCTTTCGCTCCGGCCAAGTGATGGTGAAGGACAAATTCTCTTCATAGAGGCTAGCCTCCGATTCGTACAAATACGTTTAGTGTTGAGACAACAGATGTCAATAATGAATACCTCGATGAAATCATTGAAATTCAGCAGAGCCAGATTCAACAGCAACTCTTCAGAACAACAACGCTCTCAACGTTTTGGTGTCAACAAATGGTAACGTACCCTGTTATTGCTAAGAAAGCTCTGGAAATTTTCATACCGTTTGTTACAACATATCTTTGCGAGGAATCCTTTTCGAGGATGCTGGACATAAAAACGAAGAAAAGGAACAGACTTTGTTGCGAAAATTACATGAGAGTGGCACTTGCCAAGGTAAAGCCGCGCATTTCTGAACTGGTCTCTGAAAGGCAACAGCAGACGACACACTGATTTGCAGTAAATATTCATTATTATGTTTTTGATTTTATGTGAAAATCATGTTATAATGGTTTTGTTTCTTGTTCCGAATGGTTCTGTTCATTTTGTACACCCGTGTATAAATATATACCTATGTTTTGAATTTGAAAAAATCATATATTATTTTTCCAATTAAGAAGGGTTCGGTGAACGCCCATATGAAACTGGTGGGGTTCGGTACCTACAAAAAGGTTAAGAACCACTGGCCTAGAGTCATATATCTCTAAATAGATACCTATGATTCTGGATCTGGTTGATATTATGCGTGAATAAAGGATTTTTTGATTGAGTTTCCGGAATGATTTCAAAAGAGCTTCTTAAAAGGATAACGTATCATCAGCAAGCACTTGGAGGTCTATGCCAAATTCACGTTTTCCATAAATTTGTAGGATAGACTTGGAAATACCTGCAAAGGGGGATACTCGACTAATTTTAGTCACCAGCCCAGTGGCGTAGCAAAGCTTAGTGCCGTCCGAAAACCTTTTTCAAGCAGAGTGGCGATAAGTTTTATGAGGGACAGAGTATCTTTTAGTTCCGAAGTATAACGGAACGCGCCTTACATCGAGGTATTACCTCCCCAAAAGAGTCTTCTGAGATTTTTCGGATATATTTGTTTGCGTTTATAAAAAAAAATATTTTAAAAACTTCTTACCTTATCTCCTTGTTTCAATTTAAAAAACCACGAATTTAGCAGTAAGACTTTTGAAGAATATATTCAAATATTGCCAATGAGAAAATTAAAAGAAAAATACAATGAGATGTGACTAGCAATAAAATTTATCAATTAAATATTTAAGGGTTTTTTTGGATTGGTATCCTTTTGTATCCTTCATAGAAAAATTCGAATAAGATATCATAGAAAGGTAAATAGCAATCAAAATATAAATATGAATTGAAACAGCGATTTGATAAAATCTAAATTCTAAACAACGAATACCAAATATGTGAGAAAGGAACTAAACGAAAATAATTTAAACAGTGATTGAATATGATTTAACAATATAACGAACAACATTTAAACAGAATATAGTTTTTTTTATGGTTGTTGCTGTTTTCCTTGATTTATTCGTAATCTTTTATAGTTTTTTCTACGTCGGGCATGCAACTCACTCTTTAAACTCACTTACTCGCTTTCAGAAAAACTTTGATATAAAATTTTAAATTAAAATTAAACAACGAAAATAATTTGGAATTTATTAGCGTACGTAATAAATTCGTAATTATATATCACTTAAATAAATATAAAATCGATACATCAGCTAAGAAAGAATATATTCAAGATCGACCAAATGATTGAAGTGCAGGGAACTGTATTACGAAAATTGTTAAATGATATGCTTGCTCTTCTGCTGAATGTGATTATAAAATAAAGTTTCTTCTTTTTGGAAAGATCTTACAATTAATCTGAAATTTAAATTAAATTTTGTTGGGAGTACCGGATATTCTAAATAAAATTGAAGTGAAATCATAAACAATTCAAAATTATTTACGAGTAATCGTTTGGTTAAAAATTTCAATATCTGTAAATTTGCTGACGACAACTAATAAAAGTAATAGGTCGAAAAATATATTTGAAGTACATGAGGAAAAGAGTTGTTCTTTGTGGTGGAAATTTTGAAACTATTGAAACATTAAACTTGAAGTTGGAACTTCACAGTTGGATAAGAATTTGATCTGACTATAATAAGTTTAAGGATTTTTTTATGTTTAGCCAATGAATCGACAGAATATTTAAAAGTTAAAATTTGAAAAAAAACGGAATAAAATGATAATGTTTCCTTTCTATCTTTCGATTCGTAAGTTTTTTTCGAAGGTAAATTATAATTTAGTGGCACAAATATATAAATGTAAGAATTAACAAATTTAATTTTTTTTAAAACAAAAAAGTATCATTTTCAGACTTTTGCGTCTACATATAGGCATGAAACTATTATGATTGTGAACAAAAATTTCCGGGATTTAAATTTAAACCTTTTTTCAAGCCAAAAATTTTTTTATAATAGTCAAACTTTTGCAGTTCAAATCAAAATTAGACCGTAGCTTTTTCCATATACTGAGAATTGAGAGATAGATTGAAAAATAAAAATGATAATCGTAAATATAATAAAAAAATATTAAAAACAAAGCCATGCACTGACATCCATCAGTAATTTTGTCGTCATTTTCATTGGGATCAGTCACATCTGTGTATACGTCCTCATCATCAGGATCATCCAAATCTACATCATCCTTATTTGTTTTTTCTTCATGCCCATAATCATCAAACAGCTTATTTTTCTGATAAATATGTTCATTGATATTGGTATCGTCATCATCATCTTCATCGATATGATCAATGACGCGACCACCATGGATACCACCATCACCTGATCCGATATCTTGTTCGGTGACACGTGTCGAATCCTTTCGATTCGGTATATCTTGGCGATTATTTATTGAGCTTCCAGTATTTGTACCGCTTCCAGTGCCCGACGACGATGATGAATGATGTGCTGTGCTACCGTGATGACTGTTCGATGATGAATCTTCATCGTCTGGTCCAAAGCCAGATCCAGAATAATCTGGCTCCTTTTCTAGATCGTCGTGTATCTAAAATAATAATTTAAAAAAAATTAATTACTACCTAGACATCACAACACAAGGCAAAAAACTGACATTTAATAAATATCAAGGAATTTCAATTTCAAAAGTAATATCATTTTTTTAAATGTTCTCATTACTTCTGGTTGGAAAAAAAAAATTAGATAGCATCGGCTTAAATATTAAATTAAGGTCTATATAAAATTATAGACCTTATCCAAGTATAATAAGTAATTTGGCTATAAGCTGGTAATATATTTTTTTAAATATTACTTAAGTACAGCAGCAATCGTTCCTTATAGGCCATATTACTGGTGGCTCTCAAAGCCCTCTTACTAAATCAAAACCTGACCAATTCATGGGACGATTAAATTACATATATTTTTTTTTCAAGAGGAAACACCATTTAATTCCCATTCAGGATTAAATGATAAGTCAGCATTATGTGCTAGAGTGTTTTTCTTCCGTATTTATGTTTTTTTCCAGTTTTCCCAGAATTTCAAATTTCTTTTATTATGAGTTGAAATTGACTTCGAATAACAGGAGAATACCCGGACTGATGATAATTCCAACATAGGAATCACTAAAATCAAAATAAACTCTGATGACGTGATGGTTGTTTCCAACCCACAATTCATCTGCCATTGACGATGTTCATAAACAGACGCCCCCAGAAGGAATTCATCTGTAACTTTTTATTCTCGATTCGGCATCACTGCGAGTTTCGAAATCCTTGCGAATTTCCTACCAATCTCTTCAGCACCACTTCGCGCGACCTATAAATCAGGCATCCCATCTACTGCTGAACTAAAGATTTGGCATGTCTTTATACACTTTGCGAAAGCAATTTCCAGAAGTGGTTGGTTGGTAAGGGAATCAAATACCTTGACATAAAGCTCCAATTCAGTATATCAAATATTGGGCAAATGATGCGAAACCCCCGGATAATCTTTTTGGATTTTATATATATTTTATTATCATTATTTTTCCTCAGTTTCTTGTGATTTTTCTCCTCTCTTTCTAATTTCTTTGTATTTGTTTTTTTTTAGTTTCGTTTATATTTATTTATTTATCATTCGTTGGCGTGGCGCCATCATTTGCTATTGATCCTTGAACTGGGGAAAAATTCTCACCTGGGACACAACTTGACTTTGAATTACTGGAATATGATTCGATATGCGAAACTTAGTGAGCGGACTTTGACCTGTGGATATTTGGGAGAGTGTGTATACTAAAAAAATCTAAAGCTAATGATTAATTCTGTTTGGCAGGGAAAGGAGGAAAGCTCTATTAATTCTCTTTTGTTTTTTCGTATGTTAGCAACCAATTTCTAAATGGTGGTATTTTTAAAGCAAGTGTTTACTATTATATGCGAACGTTAAAATGATACAAACATTTAATAAACGAAATGTCAGAATTTCTCCCAATTCCCGTCACGCACAACCTGCATATATAAAGCAAACATTGGAGTATTTAAATTATTATAACATATTCCAGGATGATAAATTAGGCTTGGCTTTAACTATTGGAATACATCATGCAGTAACAATAAACAATGGAAAGGCAAGGTCCTGTCTGGCTCCACCCAATCACAGCGGTGAATTCTTCGTGAGAAAATATACAAATTTTATTCTTGAGACTATGTTATTGCATAGCCAGGCGATAAGCTACCAGAACAGGAACAATTAATCATAAGATGAATCACCTATGACCTACCCGCTACTTGAAATGAATTTATCACACCTAAAGGATGTAAAGCTGTGTGATGGTGATGACTTCGTAGTTCACTAAATGTCCATTTGATTTCCGTTCAAAGAACAGTCCCTGACAAAGCTATGATTAATGCAATTCTTATCAATCGAATGGTCTGGCATTATCATCACTAAATGTTCCTCTTGCACCACTTAACAATATTAGTGAGTTAGAATAACGTAGGCATCAGTATCGCATCAGATTGTGACTGGGATAAAACTATAGAGATACTGTTTAATCGCTAGCTATCTAGCGAACCGGAAAGCCCATTAAGACATAAGCAACGGACAAATATACAAGTGCTCGCACAGGATTATTCGACCGCAGGATCTCTCGAAATATAAGGACATGGTCTAGGATATTGACTAAGAAACGGAATAATATCGTATAATTAGCGACAGCTACAGAATTTCATGGTCGTAAAAATTGGAGACAAACAAAATGAAAAAAAGGTTTTTCATACGGAATTTTATACGGGGAAGCCAAAAGATTTCATGATGGTTGGAATTCGTTCAAGGGGCTTTTCCTAAATGGTCTCTTCAGATTTTCTCATGCAAAAGTAGTAAAATTCAATGAGGACTTGTAAAAGCTTTTAACCCTTTATATACCTAATAATTCCCTCGGACAGATCTTTTTTTCCTAACGATAGAATACGAAACCTTAATGCTTCTTAAAATAATCAATATCACTAAAACACAGATTTGTTCTGTGAAAATATTTCTGTAATGTAAAAAAAATTAAAATAAAACAAAAAAAATGTATGATTGTTACCATAAAAGTTTAATTAAGTGTAAAAAATTATATTTGTGGCAATAAAGCAAAACATTTGCAGGCGAAGCCAAAGTAACCTGCTTGTACTAACAAGCAGGTTACTTTGGCTTCGGCTGAAAATCGACTTAAGATTTTTTGTCTTTTGGCCACAGACATCGAACTGTTAAGCTACAAAAAAAAGAGTTTTCGCTCGATTTATTTATTATAACAATATTTTCTCACATAAAAAAATTTACTAGGAGTTGACATTTTTGTGAGATTTGACATTTCGTTGGGAAATGTTCGTCAATTTTAATTCCTAGATTGACTATTTCCCATCCTGCGTAAATGTACCCCGGGTACATAGGCTCGAAATTTGAAAAACAAAGGGGAAACTCGAAATTTGAAAAACAAAATTTTGAAAAATTTACGAAAATCCGGCTGCACATATAACTTTAAAGTCGCATAACTTTGGCAATTTTCATAAGATCAACCTAATATTTTGAGACATAGAAGTTGTTAAGAATGTACAAAAAAACAAAAATTCGATTTTGTCAAAGTATGCAGGTAAGCATAAACTTTTAATAGATAGAGAATAAAAATGCAAAAATTAAAATTACATTTAATATTTGTATCGCTTAGAGTACATACATATAAATATCATAAATTCAATGCCGAATATGCTAGAAATAAATTTTTGTGTGCTTCCATCCTAGCTGCTATTTTTACTGATGCAAGAGGTCCTACATACATGTTTATAAACAGAGTAATAAAGAACGTGATAGGCCAAGAAAACAGGATGACTTTAATCATGTCCTAGTCCTTTAGGCGCATCATCGACTGAATATACATAAATGCCATGAAATGGGTAGCAGTTTTTTTTTATAAAAAAAAAACAGCGAAAACTCGCACAACTCGTATATATCCACTGAAACTAAAGGGTGCTTCGGATAAGATAACAAAAATGGAACACAAGGAGATCCCATGCCCAAAACTAATTGCAAAGATTCCTGGTACATATCAAACAACTTGGGGCCAGTCAGGCCACTGTTTCGGTTTACTTTAAAGCATTCGCCGTTTGCTATTGGCTGAACGAAAAGCTTCCATAAAATTAATGTTTATGCGAATTTATTTATGTTTTCATTGGATGGCCTTGTAACCATTACAATTCGTCTCATTCCATTCGGAATGGCCTGCAAGGATAATAAAGGCAACCCAATTTCCAGAATGGGTGCCACATAACTACATACCTCCCATCATGAAATTTTGTACTTGGTCTTTAGGCTAAGGAAATCTTACTGGCGAAATGCGGGAAATATTAGGATGCCAACGTCCGATGCCTTTCGTCCGTCCGTAAATCAAAAGGAGAAACGTGACATGAACACTTCAAATTCATTAAATATTTATGCGCTTAAGAATGGGATCTGTCCCGTGCGATTAGAATTTACACAAATTACCAATTTAAAGAGAAAACTTCCGACTCTAATATAGGTAAAAAGTCATTTTTTTTTAAAATAACATTTAGGTGTTGAGGATTTGAGGGGTAGATTTTTCAAAAGGAGGAAGTGCCGAAAAAGTCAAATTTATTTTGGTGTCGCAAAATGAAGGACGATTTAAAAATATTTACATAAATTAAATATCGTAGAGATACGAGAGTTGTTTAAAAAAATAGAAGTAACTCGCAAAATGGCCGACCAACGATATTTTTTATGTAAGCGGCAAGTGATATTTTTGCAAAAAGGCTTATTGGCATATAAAAATATCAATCACTTGTTGTCCTTCACAAAAAAAAACCTTAAAAAAAATACCCAAATTTAACCGATCAAATCCTGTGTGGTTTCACCGAGACACAATCAGCCGTATGCGTAAAAATGAGCATATGCTTATTTGCCACACCCACTTTAAATCTGCCTAAATTTTATTATCACAATATTGATGCCTAAAGTATATTTTGAAAAATCCAAAATCCGATTTTACTACGATTTCCATATCAATCTTTCTATTATGCAAAATCCAAACGATAACATAAATCGCTTCGACAAATAAACATTCGTTCACACGTTGCGAACAATGGAACAACCGTGTGCTCATTTGCAATTCATCAATAAGGGCTCAGTGACATGTAAATAATTTACAGATTTATTGTCATGTAGCACCGTCCCTCAGTACAAGAAATTTACTTTTCAATTAAATACAAAACATAAAAGCGTATAACATTCAAACTCATTCCATCCCAAAATGAAATTGCGGCAGAATTTCCGCCATATCCCAATTTTTGTAGGGAGTTTCGTAAAATGGTGTCATGTGACGTAAATTCAAAGCTACTCTGGGCCAAGAAGTAAACTTAAGGCATTTATCTTGAGATGTGATTATAGTGATATAACCCTGCAGACTAGCAAGTGAATGTTCATCTGAAGTCGGAGGAAGTTGTGTGAGCAGATTAGAATTATTCAAAGAAAAAGATGCGCGTAGTAAAATGGAGCAGAAAAAATATTTTTTTATTGCGGTGAAGGAAGAGTGAGTCGGAGGTGAATGTTTATTAAAAGCGAGCGAATAGAATATGAAGAAGGAGATACAAGTAATCGAAGGTGAGTAAGTTAAATATTTAGATTTGGCTGTACTCATTTGATAATTACAAATTGAATAAATAAAATGATCTTCTTACTTTTTCAGTGAATGTCAACGATTCACTAGTGAATCACCTGACATTCAATTGGTCTGCTGGGAAGTATTTACTTTCACCAACCACAGCCAGCAACTTTGTCGTTGTTAACATCATCCCCTCTCAACGATACACAACACAATTCCTTTATCATCAGTGGGATACTGTCAAAACCTGCCATTCTCTTGGCTCATTAGGGTCTGGATCCCGTCTCAAAAATATCATTTGTACTAAATCAAATTCTATCGTGTTTCCCTTTTCTGGGCTAGAAAATCGTTAGATGAATTCTTTCAATCCCGTGGAAATCGTCATCAAAGTCTTACTTAGAAATTTCGGAATTCCATTTTCTATTTCAGTGGAAACACAAAAAACAAGTTTGCACTAAAAAAAATACTGTGATTGTGGGGCCCATTGTAGATAACGATCGTAATCGCAACGATCGAGATTCACCTGTTGTTGTTGGCATAAAACACTAACAACAACACACAATTTCTGATCGTTACGATTACGATCGTTATCCATAATGGACCACTGTATTACATTTTTGAGAGCTGTAGAATGGTGCTAGAGTGGCAATTTTAGTTTTTAAAAAGTTGATAACGAAGTATTTTTCGACTTACTTATTTACTTCTTACCTATATCTACTTAAATCTACTTCGATGCACGCTGAAATACTAGTTTAAAGGTGATTTAAAAATTCAAATTGCCACTTCGACACTATTCTACATGCTTGTCAAAGCGGTGCGCACCTGCACTAAGATTTGCTTGTGGAATGAAAAAGGGACTTTTTAGATCACACTGGGGAAACAATTTGCAATCTCAGCAGATTTTAAAAGATTAATTATTTACTGCGGGAATTTTTATTTTGGACTGAACATTTATTTTAAGAAGGAAAACCAAAACCTGTACTCGACAGTAATCAGGGGTGAAGGGTTAAGTGAAATCGGTAACACAAAAGAGTTGGATATTTTCTTTATCAATTTGACTGGATTCTGCTCGAATCTTCAAAGCGATGATATTCCCAATCACGAAATGTTTTTACAGTCATCAATGCGAACCGACATTTCAAAATAGATTTCACAAAAAAATAAAAGAAGCTTCACATGCAATGAAACTGTCCCATAGACACGTAGAAAAGTCGGATATTCAATGTCTATGCAGGGAAAAAAGAAAACTTTGGTATAAAATTGAATCTACTATACATTAATAAAAAAAAAGGTCACTGGGGATTTACTCATTTATTCGGTTGTATGAATTTTTCTACTTTTCGTCCAAGCTTACTGAGGCTTAGAGGAATTTTCTGAGTAGATTTATTACATTGTAAAAAAGAATATTACTTTCAATATTATATTTTATTTAAAAAAAATATGAAAATAGTTCACGGGCCGAGAAGCTTGAACAAATTTTCATGGATAAAATAATTCCACGAATTCCATCGGATTATTATGTGTGGTGTGGAATTTTTTATACAGTAAATTTAATTGCAAAAGTCCGAAATTAAATTTTGATAGTCCCAGAATCATATAAAAATATTAACGCCTATCTAGTACTACGTCTTATATAAATAAGCTTTAATAGTAATGAGCATTTGTAATATTTCTATGCCATGCTGTCCAAGGGATCTGGAATGGCTCTCGAAAATCCAATTGAAGGCCAAAGGTCAGAGCTCATAGTACATAAGTTGGGATCTAATTCCACACGAATCCCGTAAATTTTTATGTTAGAACAATATTTTATGTTTGGTTGTGGAACTGATTCGATGATTTGCCTTAACATATACATATCTACATATTTGTTCTTCGGGAAACTTGTGCTCCTGCAACTTCTCCTATCTGCGGGCTTGGAATCCTGGAGTGTTGCTTCAGTGTGCCATTATGAAAAACGAACGAATAAAATAAAAGGATTTTTTTGTGTTTTTTGTTTCGCCACCAGTCAGAGTATCCTTGTGTATGGTTAAAAAAATCAGTATTTTTTTTATTTCATGAAATCCAACACTGAATTTAGATGCTGTCATGAGGCACAAGGGAATCGCGTCAGAAATCCAGCCGTTATCCTTGGTATATTATCCGAAATCAGTTCCCACAATAACATAAACCAATTTACATCCATAAAATAAAATAAAAAAACGAGAGTACTGACAGCTAAATTTAAGTGCTAAGTCGATTCCGAAGAATCCGTTTTACCCATTTTCAATGTACAAAAGGACAAAACCTTGAGTTCCATAGCAATGATTCTGTTTCGGATTCTAGTCGCCCAATATCGCTTTCGATCTGTCAGATTTCAGAGAATAAAAATTTCTCTTCTTGTATACTGCTTGTATTTGCTTCCTTATTTTTTCTTCCTTTTTTTGACACCGTCACATAAAAACAGTATTGACACAAAGCATGGTATTACTACAAAATATTTTTCCCTTGGTTGTTTTTATTGTTGTTACCATGTGCCTTCAAAGAATCGAAACATTTCTTCCTCTTCTGTATTCTGTAGTACTTGGCGTTTCCCCATTGTCGATTTCTTGTCAACACAGAAGTCAACAAACATTAGTATTGATAAGTCGGCAGAATAGGGGCAAGTGTGGGTACATGGCTGGGGAAACCGGAACAAGTCCTTTCAAGACGCCAAAATGGAAATTGATGGTGAAGTTGGACAAGGAGAAAGAAACCATGGGTTAACGGGCAAGGAAAGGCTTAATTTCAGTATTGATTTCTATGTAGGGTTAGTGTTCTTTTGCACCACTAAAAAAACCCTGATTACTGTCGAGTACAGGTTTTTCTCGATGTTTTAACCGATTATATTGGTAAATGTCTTAAATCAAAGGTATAATGTAGATCACGCGAAAAATATTCAGAATTCAAGATCGTTGCTCTCAATTTATTGAATCTTTACGAGTATTAAATATTAAAAACTAGCTTGCATACCCGTCGTTGCCGGGTTAAGTTTTTTCAGATTTTTTTTTATATTTTTGGTCTATGTTGGAGCTAAACTTCAGGCTCAATAGCCTCGGTAGTTTCCCCGCGAAAGGGTAACATAGAGGAAGAGCTAAGTTTCGAGATCACTTAACCCCATCCCCTTATTCCTCCACCTCTCGGGCTACTTTTTAATGGGTCTATGTTGGGGCTGGACCCTCGATGAACATCTATGCCAAATTTCAGGCTAATCGGTTCAGTAGTTTCCCCGCGAAAGAGTAACATAGCGCAAAAACTAACTTTCTTAATCACTTACTCCCTCCACCCCTCGCGCTACTTTTCCGTATGGCTATGTTGGAACCAGAACTACCACAGACACTAATGCCAAATTTCAAGTCAATCGGTTCAACCGTTTTCGCGTGAAAGAGGAACAGACAGACAGACAGACACCAACTCATTTTTATATATTAGTATATATTAGTATGATAATTCACCTTTAAAGTAAAATGGTTGCGAATAGTTCGTGCAGTTCTGATTGTCATAAAAACACCTATACAATTGCAAAAAAAGTTTGCATGTTCTAAATTAATACTTAAATATCTCTTTTAGTAAACGGTATAACTCGTAATCGCTGTAGCGGAAACCGTGTAACTGAATTAACCAAAAAATTTGATAAATTTCCAGAATTTATTGTAGCAAAAGTTTTGAGTCGAATGAGATCAAATGAGTTAATGAATACGGTGATAAACGTTTTAAACGGATGAACCTAACTTAACTATTTAAACGCGGCACTATTTTGAGCTACATTAAAACTCCTAAGATTCAACTTTCAAGCTTATTCAATTTTTGTTAGATGATGTGGTGTTTTCTGCTATGAAAGCACCCACAGGAAACAAAATCCGATTACAAGGATATTGCCAAGTGTGCTATTAAAAACCTTGCTATTAAAAAACTTTTCTCGTTAAATATTATCTCTGATTTTAGCCCCCAAAATTTTAAAAATTCTCGAGGCGAGAATTTTTAGCCTTTTTTGAAACGCATTTGAGATTTTCAGCAGTTTGTTTCAGCTCCAAATGAGCGAAAACTTGAATATTCTAATATCCACACAACGATGACCTAATTTTTAGAAAACACTCAATTCACATCCCAGGCGTTTCCTCTGGGCTGTACGAACTTAAGTATTTATTAAGTTTTGAAAGTACTACACTAGCCTTTTGCCTTCTTTCATCTATACAACAATTGAGGTTTTAATTTCGTTTCACAATATAAGGTAGCAATGCAAACTGCTTTTTGAAAACTTTCGCTATTCTTGAGGCTTGTTTTTGAGGAGATTTTTTAGTTAATGGGCGTCAAATGCCATAATGTGCATGTAAGCATTCAGCTACCGCCAGTTGAATTACAGTAGATACCATTAAAATGTATCAAGCATATCCCACTTGCAGATGGCAGAGCTATCAGAAAACATCATCCATTTTATGGAAATTAAAGTTTCAATTATTAATGTGAAAATCTTTAAGCGAACAAGACTGCAATAAACTTCTCTATTACTGTAGCTCCTTTCATGATAAAATTTAAATATAGCCGACGCCCGACCAGCGCACATGACTTCATTTAAAGTTATCCGTTTTACTATTCAACAATATAGTTTTAGATAATGTAAAATGTCTCAAAATGGGTGAATATTTCCCTTGCAGCTAAGAAACAACAAATATTTTACATTAACACACCTTCAAATCTCCATTGTGTTCTTGAATTCTGTGAAAGTTTTAAAAGCTTCTGTCCCATTTTTGGTATATATTACACCATAAATGACAGGTAGTTTGTGTAAAATTTTTAAAGACAGAGAAAAACTGTCGTAAAAATGGTGACTGAACAGCATGGCAAGGTATACCCTCGAGCACTTCAAAAAGGTTTAGTTTTCATCCTAAAATCGTCTTCTAGTGTTGATCCGTACAGAAATGGAGGAAATCCAAAACTTCAGAGGTCAACATTCGAAAGGGTGTGGGTATTGTGGGTAAAGTGAAACGGAGCAGAGTAAACTTTGGTCCTTATACAATCGCAATCGGAAATTCCTGGCCGGAATGAATGACTGCAGTTTTATATAAAACAGTGAGAAATATACTGCAATGCTGTTTCGTCATTAATTTTTTAACGAAAAGCATACTTTCGGAGATTATTTGTGGGAGCAAACACTAAACGAATTTTTCCTAAATTCATACACGCCGAAATTATAAATGACTTTCTTCCTTTCCTTCTTCAGTTTTACCACAACAATACCATGTAGATAAAAGTATATGCATTTCAAAACAGGAAAATATTGTCTTGCAAAATAGTATAGGAAAATAACAGGAAGAAACCGATGTAGAGAGAACATAACGAAACCAAGAAAAATTGTATGAAGTCAGAATAAAACTGAAAGGAAACTGAAAACAGGAAAACTAAAACAAAGCTATTGAATTTCAATGAAAATTTGTGCAATTATATTGAAACAAGTCTTTTTTGTGTTTGCATCGCTACTGGTTTTCAATTCGAGGAAATTGTTGTTTAGCAAGTGAAAAATATATAACACTAGCCAGTAGTAAAATAGGACAATTTTCAGAGGTTGAAATTACCTTCATTTGGTTATAAATTCGAGTGGGGTAAAGAAACGGAGACTTCATTCTATTCATACGTACAAAAAAGGACTGAAAACATCCTTCATTGTTATAAATTACAGTTTCATGAGAAGAGCTTTCATTGGATTTTCATTCCCATCACACGAGGCAGCAAAAAAAACTTCAAAACACTTTTCAAATGGAAACGAAAACTTAAGGCTCATAGGATTTGTACAAGAAACAATACAAAACATAGGAGTGAGGCATTCAGCAAATGCGATAAGAAATGAAATCCAATTCGGAAAATTGTTTAAACCTCCTCTGTTCTCGGCTCGATTTTCTGTTTCTTGATACAGCTTTTTGCCTATGAAACAAGAAGTTTTATTCAACTTTTTACAGGCCCACCCATCTGATTTTCATTCTATTTTCCTTTTGAAAATATACGATAAAGAGATGAATAGGGAAAGGTGGCACCTAACCATCTGATTTTTGATTTAAATTAAGAATTCCCATTTGTTAAGTTTTTTCTGATTCATTTTTAGATATTTGCGAAAAAGTTTTGCATTTTCTGAATAAATTTGATTTAATTTTAATGAACTTTTGTGGTAAAGAATATATTTTGGTAATTGATGTTTATAGCTCGTTCGCTAATGAAGTTTTAAAATTTTTTCTCAATCAAAGTAACAGCGACTGTTAACGATGTATGATGCAACCAGCAATAAAAGTGCCACTGACACACAGCCTGTTATGAAGAATTAACAGATCAAACCAATTTTCCAAAATTGGAGAATTTCCTACGACACACAAAAATAGTCTTGCTATGAAAACAATGGTTCAAGAATTATTTCTTCAATTTTAGCCCAATTCATTCACTATACTTGTCGCTACCTTTCCTAGTGGTTAAGGGCTGAGTTTATTCCCAGACAATATCTATAATGCAATACGAAACCTTTAGCTCATCGCATTGACACCTTGAATTCATGATACGCCATTAACCCAAATTGTATTCCTACCTTATATTCTGAAACGAAATTCATTTATCCCGAATGGCGGATTACTCATTTTCTTTTTTCCGAACTCGACCTTTGCGCTTCACCAAACATCCATTATCCTGTTTATCATAAGCGTCGGCAATGCGGTTGAAACCAGGAAACATTTTACTTAAATTAATACGAAGCAGTTAAAAAGGACAAGACGAAGAGCGATCTCAGCTGTTCCGGATTTTATCTACGAGTATATCCTCGAAAAATACCAAATAATCTTGTTTATGCTTTTTTCCGGTTTTCAAAGAAATTTCCAACAAGAGAGAGAGAGAGAGAAAGAGAGAGAGAGAGATAGGGTGGAAGGTGGTAGATGTCAACTAATTGCAGTAATATATCTCCAATGACGTATTAGGGTGCTTCAAGCAACGATAGAAGTTTCCCTTAAGATTTTGTCCCAAACCTGACATTTCTTAGTCGGTGCTACTTTTGGATCGTAATATTTCAATGTTTTTGGAGAATCAAATGGAAGTATATTAGATTTCGTATACCATTTGAAATTATCATCATCCCAAACACCCCGGTGTAGTTTATTTTTGTATTCGTCAAAAAATTACCTAATATTTCTATGCATTATTAACGGTTATTGATCAATTTCATTTTTCCATTTGACAGTTTCCTGGTCTGGCATAGTGACGCGACATAGAGTTTTGGCTAAAATTTTGGCAACAGGGACGATTCTGCGATAGCGACAAAAAATTGTTTTCAGAAAATTTCGGAACCAAGAGATAGATCTTTTATATAAGTTTATTTTTTTTATTGCACACGTATTAACACATTAACTGCCATGGCTATCATTTTTGATAGCAATTGAAAATTGGCACTATGATTCATGAGCGGCCAAGGCTATCATTTTCGATAGCTGGGTCTACAATATACATGTATACATTCATACATACGTACATTCTACATACGTCTACATGTATTGGCATCTCCCTTACATTTTTGCAAAATTGGTCTGGCAGTCAACGTGTTAAGGATGTATTTATTTTGTTAAAAAACAATTTTTTATGTATATTTTGAATCAAGAAAATTCTATAAATTTTGATTTGAATACCAATTTAGAAGATTTAACTGTACAGTACTCAGATTTCGTCTGTTATTTGTTAAAGGAGTACTCCTTGAATCATAAGATCTCAGCAGAATTTTGATAATAATCTGACTTTTATAATTTTGTTAAATTTCACTATTATTGTTCTCAGGATGTTAAAAAATTGTGAAACGTAATTAACCGATACTTACTTCGCCACGTCCTCCAGATCCTTCCAGTCCATCATCATCAATGTAAATTTCATCTCGTGGTGTGACACTGCTTATCGCTGATGACGGCTGAACAGATTTCTGAAAAATTCAACAAGAACATATGAATACTACATAAAAAATGAATACTACATAATTTTCTTATTCTAAAGCCCTGTCGTGTTGGAAGTCTAAACAAATATCGTATACGCTTAACACTTTTTTCAGTGACTTTTTTCTATATGGAAGAAAGTTCATTGTGCACAAATGTTTATAATATTACGACACAAAATTCCAGAACTTTGTTCAGGAAGAATACTGCACTAAAATTTTGTCATTGAAAATTGCCGGTATAAATTCGAATATTATAAACTTCTGCTATAACAGTAAACTTATTCTAAAGCGGGGGATTACTGTATATTCCGTAAAGCATCATCAAGTAGAGAAATTCTGGCAAAAAATTTATCCCAACCTTCCAATAAATGATTTAAATATTTTAAAAAATATTAAAAAAAGCTTTTATTTTAAAAAAATCAATTTTTTTTTATTTTTTTTTTTATCCTTTTTAGTCATTTTGTATTTGATGACCAAAAATCTTAAATGATGTCTGTCTTTCGCAACGCTTGTTTATATTTTTTAGTCTTCCAATATATGTATAATCGTCGCTTTTTATCCTTACAGGCTTCTTAATGCCAGAATCGCATTCAGCGACCCCAAAAACCATTTAGCTTTTGAGATAATCGCGAAAAACTGAAATGTTGGAAATACCGTACCATTTATCTCGAGAACGATTTGAGATCTAGAGTTCTAGTAAAAGACAAAAGTGTATGAAACTTTTTTGTTTACAACTTTTATTATACATAACACTACTGAAAAATGGGTAGTTTCGGAGTTTCGGCAAAAGACGAAATTTGGGTTTTCAAAAAGTAGGTCCGGTTAGCGGATTTCCACCAAAAGTTAATAGGAGTGAATTTTTTTGGGATCAAACGATTTGGTTTTTAGCCTGAACTTAGCAGGTGGCAAATGCAAACTCTTGGTTGCAGACAATTTTTTTTTTGGTTTTAAGCACATTAAATAAATAACCACAACAAATAGATGAACAATAAGAATTGCCCAGTTAAATTTTTAATACAGGAAAAAAACATCATCATGCACATTTCCTCTGTTAAAGATGTTTCGCACTATAGTATTTTCTTTTCCAATTTCTCATAGAGCTTGGGAGAATTCGTTACCTGACGAGGGGCTAACAGGCTGTCAAATATATAAATTCTAGGTATGATGTATAGGGGAATATTTTTCAACAAATTACCACAAAGGATTTTCTGGTAGGATTTCATGATATACGGATCCGTCCACAAACTGATGTATGTATAGCTGTACATCCATGGAAAGAGAATAGGCTAAAGGATCAACTGGGATGAATAGAGTAATCATAGGGTGCGCAGATTATAAGCTCAACTGGAAAATGAGCTTACAATGAGAGGTCCAGCCTTTAAAATATTGATATTGAGGGTTTCCATTCAAAAACAAAAGTATAATTCAACACGACAAAACTTTAGCAAGAATCGATCAAATTTACTTAAGTGTATTTACTTTTGATTTTGTAAAAAAATGACATGATTAAATGCAAAAAATATGTCTTTAAATGACTAACTTAAAAAAGTTAATTTTGAAAGATTAAAACTGGTTACACTATAAAACTTGATTGTTAGATTTTTGAACTTTTTGAATATTTGCCTAAAAGTAACCCTTTGAACAGATATGACCCTTTGAACAGATATATTCAAAACTGATTTACAACCACGCAACCAAATTTCATAATTCTTATCTTATGGTGATCCTCTCATCCCTTTTAAGAATTTTATCAACCTTTCCGATTTTTGAAAATCTGGGAATTTGTATATAGAATTTTGTTTAAGAGATAAGACTAACAAATTGGTTGGTTCTCTGCAGGAAAAATTGTGTCACTTGAATCCTGCCATTTATTAAAGCACTGCATAAAACATTTTTTTTTTCATTTTTTCAACAACAGTTTTTTATGATAAATGATAGAAAATCATAAATGGAGACGAAAAGTTATCTTGAAAATACTTTTTTTACCTTTCGGTTAGTTTCAAGTATTCCTCTTGACCGCATTTTGCGAAAAACTTTTCTGTTATATATAAATTTAAGAAAAATGCTGCAGCGCTCTTAAAGAAACTCGAGGAACCTTTAAAAAGAGCAAAACAAGTAACCTAAGTTTTGCGAATGACTTATAGTATTTGTATTGCAGTTTTTGAGTTTCCATAGAATGCATATGACACTATTCTACTAACAGACCTTTCTTAAACTAAAAACTCTTTTAGCAAAGAAAATTCTTTTCTTACTTAACAATAAGCTATTTGTAAATAAATAAGCATCTACGCCAAGATATTGATTTTCATTTTTAGAGGAAACTTGAAACCTACAAAATTCACAAAAAAAAACTGGAAAAATCCCTCAAGGAGTTTATATATTTTATGTCGTCCTTTCGTAGATTCACAGAAAACTGGGTAAGTGGCCGGGAGTTATCTTATGAGACAAGAAACCTCACATATACGTTCACTGAATCAAGTGTTGTCGCAGTATCGAAAAACAGAGGTTGAGAATAACAAAAAGAAGTCTAGAAGATAATGGTAATATATTTTTTTACTCTATATGAGAATCATATTTGATATAACTCATCCATACATGAAAATCATATCTGACCACTACCTCTCCCCGCCTCTATACAAATGAATTTTTTTTAATCAAAATTCGATCAGTCCTCATTTAAAGAATTTGACGATTGCCCACTGGCAATTCTGAAAAAGACCTTTGAAGAAATAAATATTTCAAGATAAATTACATATATTTCTGGCAAGAAGAATAATATCCAGCATCCAGCTTGATTCCATTGTGGTCACCAAGAAAAAAAATGCAAATCTCAAATAACAATAAGTTGTTGGTAAGATACAATTTCGTCTCTACTTCTACTTCTCCGACGATGAGGGGTAGCATTAATTATGGTACTTTCACACCTTTATGAGAGGGTAAGGGCCCAGAGGTCAGAGTTGTACCACGTCAAATACTACAATTTCTAAAGACAACGTCTATAATATCTGACTAGTTGTTGTTTGTTAGCATAAAGTAAACGAAACAGGAGAGGGCGCTGCTAAGGAAAATGCTAAACGTGCTTTTAAAAGGGATGGAAAATCTGTGGTAAATTCGGAATGCTTTGGGGCAGTGGCGGAATCAGACTTTCATTAGTATCTTTGGTTGCAGAGAAGGAGATGAATTTTACCAAACGGAAACAAAAAAAAAAAATTTTCAAGTGGAAAAAAGCTGTCGGTTGTGCCGTCATCAGTTGTACGACTACGCTATTCTTTTCCCCTCTCTCATCTGACAGGCATTTTTACACAGTTTATCTGTTCCCCGTACATCGTTCCTGTGCACCAGCGCACATCTTTGTTTACTAATTGAATTATTTATAGCTCGTTCGGGCGGATGTGCGACAGATTACAGATCATGATGATAGGGGGAGAGGAGACATCACTTCAGAGTAGTTTGAATGGGGCTGAATCCTGGCTGAAAGTAAACTGGATACGCCAATTAAATGTCATAAGGCACGCGAATTAATCTGCGGCAAATCCGATTTCAATATACCACGATAAGCTAGAAACTCAGAAGACTCTTAGGAAACGAATAGGACTGAATTGCTGATTTTTCAGCGGTCATTCTTTTTATTTATTTGTATTTGTTTCAGTTTTTTCGTAGCCCCGCATTTAATGATGGACGGAAAACGGACGTGAAACTCGAAAAGGTGTGTGACTTGAGCGTGATAGAAATGTAATTGAACCTACCGCCAAAAAATCAAAAATGTCGGTTAGGTCCGATATCCACTAGAAAAAAGTGGAAATTTGAAATCATGAGGATGATTTTTTAATACTACTCAAACAAACTTGTACTTGAGCAGGAAACAAAATTCAACTTAACAGAAACGATGCTTCTTAAGTATCGGGGAGACGCAGATAAATTAATTTTGTTGTTGTGGAATTTTATACTTTCGGATGAAAAGAAGACCTCAAGGGTCTGATGACGTCCTTAAAGCGGAAAATTGTCAGCTATAATTGTCAGTCGCACATAAACACGTACGAACAACATCTCTCTAATGCCAATTCCAATACACCACATCCTTCACTCTTACATTCATCCTCTAGCATTTATGGAGTGGGCGTTCTATGTTCCATAACTCTCGATGGTCTCTTTCAGAACAAACAAAACGCCTATCCTGTGGAACGAGGTAGGACTATTTTGTAGTCACACATCCAATTTTTACCAACACAAATATCACCAAAAGGAAGAATCTCTAAGTGCTGTGATGTGTGGTGGTACCTGAAGAGGATGGGAACCGGACAAAGGTATACATTAGTGATGGGCTTTCGAGTGTTGACGACAACGGGAGTACAACAATCAGTATGTATGAATGACGACGAGTGCCAGAAATGGAAATATTCCTGGAATTCTTGTTTTCCAGGTTTTAGTGTATCTTCTTCTCCTTTTTTTATTTTACGTTTGCTGTTTTCCCAACTCTGATGATCAGACAAATCCATCCCGAACCTTCTTCCGTTGGGATTACATCAGGAGATCACAGGCATATTACGTACACTGAAAGGACAGATAATCTCCAAATGGAACGTTATCCATGCAATGGAAAAAGGGTTGGGCACGGACACGCTGACAGCGGTCTATAGTTAATATATGAATATGTGAGAATATTAAATTTATCTTGTATGGAAAATTGCAGCACGCTAAGATGTAATGTTTAAGTTGTTTGTATATGTCGTACAAATGAGTGAGGCGTCTACTTGACAGCTCAACTAGCAATGTCATCATTCACCTTATATCAGCACCATATCATTCCAAGTTCCAAGGAACACTACACATACCAAGGAATACGACATAGAGAGAAAAAAATCCTGTTTCAGACATAATAAAAAATTGTGGAATATATTTAGCCTTTTCTATTTTAGAGAAATTATGATAATTGCTGCATCAATTTTTTTCACTCAGACATACACTTAAAAGACTGTAATTTCAAACCTCAGAAATAACTTCTTGATATCTTATCATCCTATAAATAACGAAAATTTCCTACAGCTTGAAGATTTTTCTCAGTGTAAGTGAATTTCTCTTCTTTTCAAGTACATTCAAATAAAACATCGTCTTTAGTTTAAAGCTACCAATTTCTTGAATTTAAGTCAAAAGTTTATTTTTGTATCAAGGAAGTATTTCTTTATGCTAAAGACATGTTTTAACTTAAGGTTTTTCAAATAAAGTTCCCTGGTGTTTTAAGTATGGGTTTGTGTGTCAACTAGAATTGTGCTGTAAATGTGAAATAAAATTCGCTGATCCAAAGAAAATCCATAGCTAGCATATAAACTGGACAATACAGGTACCAGGTAACATATTTAATCGTTTGAGACAAATGTAAAAAATCGAAAAGCGTAAGCTAAATAGAAATAACGTTAAAAAAATCGTATAAACAAGAATTGGTTGCCTTCTGGAGAACCTTTTGATTTTTGAGCATCATTAGCAAAGATTCAAACCAAACTAATGGCTAATACTACTAAAACCATATGAAAAAATATCCAAATAAAATTCAAATAAGAAAAATTTTCTTTTATTTAGCTTGCTTTCGTATCTCTGTCTGCTGTTTGTCTGTCAGGGTCAAATTTTGATTCACTTCCACTCATTCGATTGGCTTGAAATTCTGCACACATACGTAAACGCTATAATATTTTCACTACTCTGTCCTTGTAAGGATAACAGATAATCCTGTAAGGAAAACGTGATTATCCTTCTCCTCAAATTTTTTGAAAAAGAATCTCATCTGGGGGTATTTAGGGTCGCTGAATCCGATTTTGGAGTAAAAAGTCAAGTATATGTAAGTGTGATGAAAAACAGACGTCATTTTGGATTTTTAGTCATACCTATCAAAAATTTACTAAAAAGGAAAAAAAATATTTTTTGGGCGTTGTGTATCAGAAATAAATAAAAGCATAAAACACAAAATAAATATTTCTCTAGTTTTTTCTGATAAACAGCGAAAAATAAATTGTTCTGTCTTTTTTTTTTCTTCAAATCAGATAAATATTTATTTGAGTGTAACTTATTCCTAGTTGGCGTAAGAAATTTTCACCAGAAATCTTCTGCGTGTGACAATTATGTTTCGGTTAAAAGAAATCATAATTCAAGCAAAAATATAGTTGCCGGTTTTTTTCTACGTAATTAAATATTATTAAAGGAGCAGATACGGTTCGTGAAAGAATATTTTTCAATTTTGAAAGTGTGAATTTTGCGCTCTTCTCAGCCTTTGGAGATTTTTCATGGAGTCCCACAATAATAAAAGTTAGGTTTTGCAGTAATGATATAAAATGTATTCACCTTCCTGACTGACTGATTGTCATGACGCGCTGCGCGAAAAGGAGTTGCCCAATACCTTCAGGCAACCATAATGCTACTAATGATGATGATGCTTACAACAACAAAACCATAGTGAGCCTAAATCCTTTGACATGCGGCCGTAATTCATGCTCGTGACGATGGAACGACTTATGTTTGGTATCCTCAATGAAATAGGAGTAAGATAAACCGAGTGAATAGCAAAAAATTGCTGGATTTTGTAATATTTCGCTATCATAATGGGGTAGTTTATGATCTAGGATGTAAAATGATATCCATTTGGATAGAATTTGACTATCACTACCTACATACCTGATCTACTTTAAAGTTACTTTTCTAGAATCAAAAACAGCAGGAAAAATCAATTCGCGTTTCTGCAACACTGGATTTGCACTCTTATGAACGTGTCTTCTATTTTTGAAGTCGGGAACAAGAACAACAACAGTAACAATAGATTTTGAAAGAAATATATACGGAAGTGTAGACAATACACCACCAGCATTAACTCCCGAATCAGTTAATGAAAGTAGATTTGAAAGGTTGGCACCAAGAGAAATTTAAACATCACAATTTTCCTTAGCAACACTTTTTAATAGCTCGGATAACAAAAAATACATTTTCCCGAGAAAATTGGAAAAATTAAAGAACGGCAAACAAATAAGAAGCCCTTAAAGCAACAACACGACAATGTAGAAACTTTTTTCGCATTTTCCGCATACAAAAGAAATCAGTGGAACTATTAAAGGAGTTCAGTTTTCCAAAAATTTTCTGAAATACGCACGCACACAGCAAAAAAAAAAATTTAGGCAAACGAGATCACACTATAATATTAAAGAGTTTCGCAGGCGATGTCCTTTACCCGATCTTTTCTCAATAATTTCATAAAACTTCAAGATTCTTGTGATTCTTCATATTACTTAATTTCTTTAACGTTATCCTTTGTTAAATGAACCAACAAGATGAACTCGAAATGGGATGATAAAAGTCAAAACACTCCAAACGCATGCACGCAGCGTTAATAAATTGGATTCTTATTCCTGCTGTCTCTTGATATCAAATGAGCAAAGCAAGACCACTGTCTCAATGTCTAGAAACTGCCAATGAAAATGAGCAAAGCTTTTATATCCTTTTGGGAAAATGACACTCAGCGGCTTTGGAGCATAAATTCCGCCATCTGAAAATTCTCGCAAAACATATACATATAAAAAAGCTGTGTAATATGGTTTAGTTAATTCAAAGGGACGGGAATTGGTATTTTCTTAAGCGATATTCCATTCAAAACTACAAAACTATTTAAACACATAAATAAACATTAGATAATTGTGGCATATAAAAAAATACACAGGCATAATGGGATTGTTGTCATCGTAGTGTATTTCTGTCTCTCTGTTAAAAGTATCTGCATTCAAGGCTAAAGGGCATTTATTCGATTTAGGGTTTAAATGCAAAACAGGAAGTAGCCTTATTCTTCGTCTCACTTTTATATAGAAAACATTTTGAGAATGGTGTCAGGACCGTTGATGACGTAAAAGTCGGTACAATGCGATTTTCTTTTTTTTTTAATTTTATAGTTATTATTGCCGTTTGTATGTTGACAAATAAGGAATCTCCATCAAAAGCTTTTCATTTCACATGAGTTTCAAAACTTAACTAATATGGTTACCCCGAAAACGCATTAGTATTACCAGACAACATTGATTTTTCATAAAATTAAATATCAAAAAAGATTTTAGATATACTTATCATTAATTTTCTAGTATTTTGATTATTATTTATTTCCACGAGGTTTTCTTTTTGATGCAAAAGATGGTCTGTGGATCCAAAAATATGTAGTCATAAAATTGGAATAAATTAGAGAGCAGTTTAAAAGACACTTAATATTATGATCAATTTTTTAGTTCTGAGAATATTTGAATTTTCAAGGCCCTTTTCGTCCATGTATTGGGGAGATTCAAATCTAACGTATTTGTAACTGTTTTTTTTCTGAAATGTACACTACACCTTTCATAATCTATATGTATTTCTGTGGGATTGTGAATTATGTGTTTGCTTTCTGCAAAAAAAAAAAAGAACTTGAAAATTCAATTTTTTTTAATTTTAAGACCTCGATCAAGTAGTTAAAGAATATAAATTGGATCCTTTCCCGGAACTTACCAATAGATAATGAATCCATTTACGAAATATTCCCATTTAGAAGCAAGAAGGGATACATCCCCAACTTTAGATCCACATTGCAACTCCGCTATAGTTGGTAGCTAGGCAACTAATTTGAAATGGAAACAAAACCCAGTTTCCACAGCATCTAAAAAAATTATTTTAGCAAATTTTTTGAATTTTTTTTTTTGGACTTTGGCCAGGTTTTTGAAAGATTGCATTTCTGGGGCTGCGAGTTCATTATTTCGGTTATTTTGAAAAGCACATAAAGATTATTTGGATTTTAACAGAAGCTATCTGGAAATCCTGGTAAAACTTAGATGCTGAAAACACTAAACTTTTGAGTAAATATATGGAAGCTTTTGTTAAACTTATAGAATCCTATTTCAATTTATAGCAGAAGATGTACAGCAGTTCTCGCATTATTGCAACTTGTATTACTCTCTTTATTGCACAAGTCTTAAAACCATAATACATGTGAAATATATTATTTATATTGTAAATTAAATTATTTTCAGCATGAAGTTTTCCTTTGAGCAAGGAGTTCAAAGCTCAAAGCTAAATTTTTGCTCCTAAAGCTCAGAACTAAAAAAATAATTTGCTAAAAAGGGAAAAGCCTTTAGCTAAGAGGGAGAACTAAGGATAAGTTTTATTCAGCTATTCATCTTTCAGCGTTTGAAGAAGACAAAAAAGTTTTCAAAGTATATATACGAAAGATTTTTTTAATGCAGTTTGTATTGAGTGTATTAACACAATGACGTCAATGCAGTATCAAACATCAATAATGGCATAACAAGTTAGTCTCAGCTGAAAGGAAAAGTTGCCAGACTTACAAGTCTTCATCAATTGGATACAAACAAATTCAATTTTTAGTTCAGTATACTCCAACAAAAAGAAAATTGCACCACTTGAAATCTTGGTTGCAGATATGGAAGTTAATAATGTAAGCTTCTTAGAGTTTTTGGAAAATATTGCTAATTTTGAGCGAAAATGCAACCGAATCAGATATAGCACTGTATAGGGAAATTGGAGATACGTTCCATATGCTATCCGAAAACCGTGTAAAATGAAATAAATAATTATATTTATATATGAATGATATATGTGTACATATGCAGTTTTATTGGTCAATAAAACTTAAAATACATGCATATTTTATAGGTGAAAAAAAGGAGCGCAAGAAAAAAATTTGGCAAAAAGCATTTAAAACCATAATTAGAAATATTTGCACAATCACTAATAGTTATTTTTGTGCATGATTCCAATAGGAAATCCTAAAGTGAAACCTCAGAATTAAAATTTTGTATAAATATATTTTGGTTGCAGACCTTACTTTATTACAGACTTCAACCATTTGAATTTCTCGCAAAAATCCTGCAAGCACGCAATATTTTAAGCTTTTTATGAAAAGGAACTTATTTTCGGCACATAAGTTTCATACGCGGAAAAATGAGTCCCGAAACGCTTTTCTTGAAACTTTGATTCGCGTCGAAGTTAGTTATTTAGGTTTAGAATCATCGGTAAGTTTTTATTATTAGGTACCTAATTTGCAATGAAAAAATTATATTTTTGTTTAATTTGTTAAAAAAAAATTAGCAGTTGGTAAATTTCTGCTCGTCCTTTAAATTGTTTCGTGTTCCTTAGTTTATTTTAGTAGTGAAATCGGCGTTAGTGCAAGAGGAAAATCGAAAAATGAGTAATTAAATTTAAAAAAATGTTAATTATATTCTTTGTTTCCTATCCCTAATACAAAAACAATCGCAGTTGAGCACAGTGATATTATAATTTTGTAAATTCTCTCTTTCACTTTAAAACTTTATCGTAGTTTCTGCACTAAAATCATGTCAAATTGGGCGGTATAAAGCTGTGAGTTTCGCGGAGGAAGTTTGAAATTGTTCTGTGAGACCCGAACATGTGAAAAGTTTTCGCATATCATCGGGCAGCTCAAATAATTTAATTCTTTTCCTATTGCGCCACTTCCTTTTCCATCTGAAGGTAAACTGAGAATTTTTTAACAAAGTCGGAAGAGAACGATATAAAGAAACATTTCGTTTCTTTCTTTATCATTTCTTTTAATTCCGGAATTTATTTAATAGTGAAAAGTTTTCGAATTTAATTAGCAAACTCAGAGCACAATCATTGTAAGTACATAATAAACTTGTGTTCAGTTTTATTAAGGAAGTGAGTATATCTTGTAAGAAAAAAGGAAATTAAAAGTTTCCCCTTCTACATGCATAACATTTTCAAACATTTACACTTTGATTTGTGTTTTTCTTTTAAATTAAATTCAAACCAATAAAGTTCTTATATTTTAGGAAAAGCGGAAATAGATTATTGCATTAACGTAAATAAATGGCCGCATTATATCCTTAAACGGTTGCCCATTCGTTGATCCTTTGTGTAAGTCCGCGATTAAATGAATTCGTCCTCCCCAATTCAATAATCGACTAATTACAATTGAAACCTAAAATCATTCTAGTAAAGTCGAGATATATGCTAACAGAAATTAACGTGTCTGCATGAATCTGCAATCAATTTGAAAACTTTCTAGGATGGCCACATAAGTGACGTTTTGGGTATGTGCTTATTATAGAAATTAGCAGGACGAAAAAGAATGATTGCCGTCTTCCCAACGAAGGGATCAGTTTCTCGTACAACTTTAGTACAACAAAACGTTCGAGAAGCATTCATCAGTGATGTCTTATAGCAATTTCGAGATGTGTTTGCCTGCAAGGGTTGCATTTGATGACATTGAAATAATGAATCAAGGCAAGGTGCTAGGGTTATGTGGGTAAGAACACATTACCATTAAAATAATTACAAATGCATTAAATTCATGTATTGAGATAAATTTTGATAGCGTCGTGTAAATCAATATCCTTCTCACATCATGCTCATCGACTTACTAAAATAGATCATTTTCATTGGGTCACTGAAACTGATTTTAGCCCAGAAGGAAGAGGAAAATAACCTTTTTGGGATGTGCTTTTTTTCCTGCTTCTGAAAATAATTAAAAAGAGATATAAAATAAGCTTTTTAAAGATTGGACACACTAAAATCACTAGCATCAAAAACTTTTTTCTACTATAGTCAAGAAAATTTCGTAAAACTTCAAGCATTGGCTTAGTCACATAAACTGTTAGTGGAGTATAAAAATGGCATAACATAAAGGAGCGTTTAATTAAACAATATTTCCTTTTGTTCCAGTTCACGCAATTTTCCTTTTAACTTTCATAGCGTATATTTGGCGAAAGATCCTTGAACATAAAGCATCTCTTCGGTCAAAATTATTGCGTGTATCGTTTATTAAGAATTCCATCTTAACATAACAATTTTTATCTTTGCTCTTAATCCCAGTGATACATTAACGACTCAACCACCAGTGGAAGTAAAATCAGCGTGATCACAGTATTAACAAAATAAAAAACACTGATTTGTTTAGTTTTCATTACTATTACACGGAAAAAAATTGCGATATAGTCAACCAAATACGGTTGGAAATTTTTTTTTCAATTATATTTTTATTTTTATTTGTTTTGACCTCTGCGTTATTTTTTGATTTGAAAATTATTTTATTTTTTTTGGGAAAAACTCAAACATACAGAGAAAAAATAGTAATCTATTTTATAATGCGGAATCGGCGGGACTATAACTAAAATTGTTAATTTCAATAATAAATTTAATTATACTCAGTAGTAAAATTTACTACTTTGTAATTTAACCACAGAAATAACTATTTTGAAGCTATAGTCCCGATTTCCCATTACAAAATAGTTAGACTGACTATTTTGTTCTGTCCGTGTATTAATGTTAATAAAATGGGAAATTCGATTCTTTAATTTAGAAAAGATTTGGAAAAAAAATTAATTTTGGAGTAAGAATATTTGTCAAAATACACTGATCTAGAATCGGTTTTCGAAGTGGGAAAACCGGCTTTCAAAACCGAATCGATTTTGCATTTCCTTATTTTGATTTCAATTTTTCTCCGTGTAGTAAAACCCTCCTCAAATAATTGTCGCAATTATTTGAGGTTATATCCCTTTGCAAGGAAATGGACTGTTCCATGCCATGACATTTGCTAAGAACTGAGAAACGGCTGAAGCTACATGGTAAGTACTAGATTACAATTACAATTATTCATGGGCAATAAAAACGTTCTGAAAGTGCCAAGTTTAACTGCGTCGCGATCAAAGTCAGTTTCGATGCCGTTCATATGAATCCATAAATTCCCTTGCCTTGCAAGATGAAGGGCAGTGAATCGGGTATCATTTATTAGCAAAGCAGCAATACCGACAGTACAGGATGGGAAATTTCTTCAGCCTTGCTGGTAGAATAGTGGGTTGACGATATCAACTCAGTTTCTCACAACGTTGCCACAAAAGTTTCTTAGCTCCGTAGAGGCCAAATAAATCTCGTTTTATTACTCATTTTATTTGGATCTTTAAGTTTTTCCTATTTACATGCATTTACATTCGAAATCTTAGCATTTTATGAACGTTCTAGCGACAATTATCCAATTCGAGTGTGAAATTGAGACATTAATTTAGAAAATTTTTACTGTTGAGTAAAAGTGTTTTTCTTATCCAATAAGGATTTAGGTTGAATAAAAAATCTGCTCGTAATTTCTTCTCTGATTTTCGAAAGTTTAAATACACATTATGGCCAAACAGTGTGGCTTTTAGTGTGGAAATAGCCTCTACAAGGCCTACCCTAAAGTTATTATGTCAAACACCGTTGCACAGTTAGTGCTATAAGGCCGCAAAAGGTGTTTTGCTTATCCAATGAGGATTTGCGAATTGTACATCGTACTTTTCACAAATCTAGCGTTGAGCTACAATCTATTGGATGCGAATCCTGTGTAAAAGAATTTTTATTATGTTTTTAAAGTAAGCTTGAGGATAAGGAGTGAAATTGGAGCTGGGTCGGCTTATTTAAGAAAATGCAATTTGAAATAAGAACTTTTACTATAATAGGAAGCCGATACCAGTATGTACTTTATAAATCATTAGAAGTATGAAAAAGAGCGACGTCCAAAACCAAATTATAATTATAAAAAGGGTTCGAAATTTTACATACGTTTAAATTAATGTGCATATTTTTCACAATATTTCCACAACATTTCTCGCGAATTAAATTTTGTAGGTTAACTGAAATTGAAACTCGATTTTAACTGGAAAAAAGTCTCTGAAAAAATTATTAAAGCAAACACATTTAGTTAATTACAAAAGATATTTAGTAGAAAGATTCGTGATTTCTTCTTACGTCCAAAATGAGCTTCAATACTCGACTTTCTATTAAATAAATTTGAGCTATTTTAAAAGCTTTTATTTAGTTCGCTATCTTGTTTGTCTGTTTGTCTGTTTGTCAGATCAAATCTTGCAACCCAATTTTGACCCACTTCCACTTGTCCGATTGACTTGAAATTTTGCACACTTATATAAGTCCGATGACAATACAATATTTTCAATACTTCGTCCTTATAAGGATAACGGAAGGTCCTGTAAGGATAACGTGATTATCCTTTTCTCCAAATTTTCCGGAAAAAAATCTATCCTGGGGGTTTTTGGCGTCGCTGAATCCGAATCTGTCATTAAAAAGTCAGTAAGGATAACGGAAGGTCCTGTAAGGATAACGTGATTATCCTTTTCTCCAAATTTTCCGGAAAAAAAATCTATCCTGGGGGTTTTTGGGGTCGCTGAATCCGAATCTGTCATTAAAAAGTCTGTAAGTATAACGGAAGGTCCTGTAAGGATAACGTGATTATCCTTTTCTCCAAATTTTCCGGAAAAAAATCTATTCTGGGGGTTTTTGGGGTCGCTGAATCCGAATCTGTCATTAAAAAGTCTGTAAGGATAACGGAAGGTCCTGTAAGGATAACGTGATTATCCTTTTCTCCAAATTTTCCGGAAAAAAAATCTATCCTGGGGGTTTTTGGGGTCGCTGAATCCGAATCTGTCATTAAAAAGTCAGTAAGGATAACGGAAGGTCCTGTAAGGATAACGTGATTATCCTTTTCTCCAAATTTTCCGGAAAAAAATCTATCCTGGGGGTTTTTGGGGTCGCTGAATCCGAATCTGTCATTAAAAAGTCTGTAAGGATAACGGAAGGTCCTGTAAGGATAACGTGATTATCCTTTTCTCCAAATTTTCCGGAAAAAAAATCTATTCTGGGGTTTTTGGGATCGCTGAATCCGAATCTGTCATTAAAAAGTCTGTAAGGATAACGGAATGTCCTGTAAGGATAACGTGATTATCCTTTTTCTCAATTGTTCCGGGAAAAAATATATTCTGCGGGTTTTGGGGTTCGCTGAATACGATTCTCAAGTTAAAAAGCCTGTAAGGACATCTCAAATGTAAAGCTATATATTCGAAGACTAAAAAGAACAAAATAAAAAAAAATAAAAAATTTTTTTTTAAAAAAAGCTTTTATTAAAAAAAATGCACTAAAAAGAAAAAAATAATTTTCTGGACGCTGTGTATCACAAATATAAAAGCTTTTAAAAAGCGAGATAAAGCATAAAACAATAAAATAAACATTTATCTCGCTTTTTAAAAGCTTTTATATTTGTGATACACAGCGTCCAGAAAATTATTTTTTTCTTTTTAGTGCATTTTTTTTAATAAAAGCTTTTTTTAAAAAAATTTTTTTTATTTTTTTTTTAGTTCATTGCACATTAATCTAGTGATCACATTTAAATCATTTTATCTCAAAATCTTGGTGAAAAGTTGTCCTGTGCAAGCCAAAGTATTATACAAAGAATTATTTTTCAATTCGTATTCTAGACGTTTCAATGCATTCTAAACATTCTCTCTTTATCCTGTTCTCATATATACCGACATTTATTATCACAACTCCAAGTCAAATAATCCTTCGTTGCTGCATTAATGTATGGTAATCAGTGCGGTGATGGTGAAGGTCACTTTTCGCTACAATAAATGTCAAAATCTATGGTGAAGTTGGCCGTCGACATAAAAGTCCTTAATCCTGCTGGCAGAAGTAACGCGACCAACGGAAGTGATAACGAAGGAGCATAGATAGCAAAGAATAAAGCGTTCATACAACTGACTGCTTGCATTAATAAGTAACGAAGCCGCAATTTTACATTATCTTGTGCCACCGTTTCAGAATTTACTTGTGGACCCTGTCATGGCCAGTTTTGTTTTTTTGTTGGACAGTCCAAGGATAACTTAAACTTATATATAGTGATTTAATTTTTTTCACCTTTCCTAGATCGAAAGGTAGCCTTCTCGATGCATCCCTATTTCATTTTGCAATTATGTTTTCAGATACAGAAACAAAAATTGTTTCTTTCAAAGTTTTTTTTTTCGTGCATACTATCATGTATTTATTATTATTGTTTCTTCGTTGTTGACTTTTTTTTTTTGATTTTTCCTTTATTTTTTGCAACGTTGACACATAAATCAAACGACAAAAGCAGCTGACAAAAACATTGCTTCGATGACACACAAAGTTCGTGTGCGGGAAATGAAAACGACAAAATGGAAGAAAACGAGAGGATTTAAAAAGGAAAATAATGGCTAAATAAAAGGGACAAAATGGCAAAAAGGTTTACTGAGCAAAATACGTTTGACAAGTTTAGAGAAATACTTGGAAATCTACACACACACCCACATTGCAATAAGGTAAAGTTCCAACACTCATCTTGGGTTCAAGCTATCATTTTCAGTCGCTGCTTCCACTTTCTCCTCAACTACTTTATAAGCTAAAGACTCGTTTATAAAATTAAAAAAAAAACTTTGAAAATATTTTTTTAACTGTCAGCTTTTAGTTCAGGGATTATTTTAATATCTGACTAATTTTGCGATCGAAGTATCATATATAAAATATTTAATGAAAATGTTTAACAGCAAAAAAACAATCAAAATAAATGGATGTACGGTAATTCACATAATTTTGATATTTACTATATTAGGCATTTTCCACTGAACACTCCAGACCACAAAGAAACAAAAATCACAAAAAAATACGATTTGGCATTATCATGGGTACTTCATAATCTAATATGGACATGAATATCTAGTAATTTTAGAATTTCTCCAAGTTTTTAAGAATTACCGATCCTTTTATTAAGCTGAAAGATTTTGAAAATTCATTTTTTTTTGCTAAAATTTAAATTTAAAAAAAAATTAGTCCTTAGAGGTTTTGCATAAGCGAAGTGCCATCTCGCGGAAATTTTTAAATTCAACTACGCCTGATCTACCCCTATGACTTGGCTGGAGTCGTTCAATACAGCGGTTGCTACCCCTGGAGTGCTACTCCAAGGCCAATGGAAAACGACCATTGTTTTAATATATTCGGGACTTCCGATTTTACAGCGACTCTTTTTTTTTAATTGTTTCGATGTGTTTTGCAGTTACAAATCCGAAAACTGCAAATCCAAAAAAAATTAATGACTGAAACGGATAAAACTCCTTTTCCCACCACAACAAAAAAAATTTTTTTTTGCGAAAATTTCAAAAAAAAACTCGAAAAAAATTTGTGGCTACCCTGGAAAATTTTTCAACACAAGGAAAAAAAATTGGAAAATTCACAAAAACTAAATATGTGGAAAGACTTTTATCGATTTCTCGAAGCACAGTTGACTTAAAAAAAATTCTAATAGTTCCAAGATAATATAACAATACGTCAAATCAATGTAACTTTAAATCAAAAGAAATATATAACCGATTCTTAGACTTCGTTTATGCCTCTCGACCTTTATTTATACACCGTATGGAATTGTATTGATTTCAATAAGGAAACACAATAATTTTTCATTGCCTTGGAAATCAATTACTGCCATTATCGTCTTTCGTGTCGCTGCTTATTAACTTTCAGCATGCTAAAATCAATAAAACTATCCGAAAAAATTACTTTTTTTGTGTTGCCAAAGATATTACAATCTTTTTAGGATAATTTGACGTCGCTGATTCCAAACCTGCAAGTGGTTTGGTCAGATTGGTTCTAGTTTTTGAAAAAAGCAAAAAAAAAATCCTTTTTCGAAAAAATTCCATATAAACTTAAAATTTTTTGTTTTTGTTATTGCCGTGGATATATCAATCATTTCAGGGTAAGTTGACATCGCTGAATCCGAATCTGGAAGGAGTTTAGCTGGATCCTAGAACTAGAACGAATTTAGCCAAACTACTTCCAGATTCGGATTCAGCGGTACCAAATCACCCTAAAATGATTAAACTATCCACGGCAATAACAAAAATAAAAATTTCTAGTGTATATGGAATTTTTTCGAAAAATATAATATTTTTTTTGGGATCTGACCAAACCACTTGCAGATTCGGAATCAGCAACGTTAAATTATCCTAAAAAAATTGTAAAATTTTTGGGAGCCAAATGACTGTTATACAGTGTAATCGATTGATTAACCTTTAGACTGCCGGTTGGGCATTTTTACATTAAAATCATAGGTTTTTGTTTTGAATATTTGTTATATATTTGGAATCTACCGAGAATGTACTCTTAAGACCCCGGCAGTCTTAGAGTTAAGGGAGGTTAAAGTAAAACAGATCATTCTATTAGATCGCACTTGCTAAAAAATATACGGAACTTGAAGCGAACGGATGGTATAGTAATTGTAATGTCACACTGCCACTTTCAACGTCCATTGGAGCTTTGTCCTCCTGTTTTCTTCTTTCCTGGTCATAATCTAATATGACCATTATTGAATAAAGTTGGCATCAAATACTCCCTGCTTAAAACATTTACGAAGACAGGAGCTCCGTCATACTCACTGTTACCATCACCCACGAATTGGGGATTTTCGTCCTACCCTTCATCTAAATCCTGTCTAAGGATTTTACTTCAACAAATTATACATTAAAATAAATGAGACTCAATGGAAAATAAACTCGAATGTATATGTTAAGTGCTTAGACAGTGTTTCACCCCAGTATCCTTTGTGTTTCTGTAAAAGGTTAATTACTAAGTCTATGAATGGATTTTTGGTTGTAGAAAAAACGCCGAAAAACTCCCAGCCGTGTCATATCGATGAAATTGTTGTTGGAATCTACCCCCAGGGCATAATGGAAAATAAAGAAAGAATACCTCAACTCGATTTTATCGATATAAAGCCGAAATGATCAGCTGAAGTATCTCTCTTGCAGACAATAAATTCACCAACTAAGTGGACCTGGTACATCTGAAGAAATTATTATCAATTATATTTTTTTTTAATTTAATTGAATCAAGTTTCAAATTGATCTCAGTGTATGAACTCTATATATTCGTATGAGCTTTATATATTTATGAAACGACTCAAACGTACACATATTTTCATTAAGTGAATGATCGTTATTATGACGGCCCAATTTATTTATAGCTTGGATTAGTTATGGAAGATAAACTTCTGTTTCAATTGCTAATTATGGCCAACAACGCTTGCGAATATTTACTTCTGGCTTCAAAAAAGAACACTGATTAAATGAATGAATTGTGGAAGAAGTTTTGGACTTTTAGGCGAAAAGTTTCCTACTAATTACCCTTTATTTGGTTAAATAAAAGTTCCTTGTGAAAAAAAATACGAAGACAAAACTGAACCTGACAAAAAAAGATTTCAGTGAACAATATTAACCGATTTTAACGAAGGTAACAAATTCTTGTTACTGAACTAAATGTAATTTCCGATAACTCCCTGAATATGTAAAATGTCTAAATTTACGATTATTGATTAAGCTAAATCATATGAAAAAGTATCCTGGTAATATTTCTTGTTATAAATTACATCGTTTATTGAAAACATTTAAAACGCCTAATCGAAATTCCAGGAATTTGATCAATACAACCGATTTTTTTAGTATTTTGGAATTAGTATTTTTGTGCTTACATCGCATTCAAAATGTTTCTTATTAATAAGAAGAAAAAATTAAACGTAGCTTTGGTGATTAAGGAATATTTCATAGTATAGAGTCCAATAGGAAAAGTTCAAGACAAATAAAAAGTCAAATTCTCCAAAGAACTTCACATGGTTAAAAATCAAATTTTAAAATAAAGTTTTTTTTTGTTTGAGCAAAAGAAAAAAATTAACAAATGCTTTATAGTCAACGATAAAAAAAAATGCTAAAAAATAAATAAATATACTATCATACGTTTTTACGATTTTTAAACTTGGTGTGTACTATTGATGTGTACTATTGATTTTTAAACTCAAATGTTCGATAAGTTCATTGATGCAATAATTTTTTACACCCTCGTGATGTCTTAAAATCTGGATGTTGATCATATGTACAGAAGAGCACTATTGCTATGGTTATACGATTATAGTCGTTCGAATCTACAGGGTATTCGGTATATAATAACGTTTTCATTAAACACTTAAGTTGCTACTGCACGAACGAATGAGTACTTCATCGTTCATTGTCATCAGTGCCGCCTTGTACATTGTTTGTCATAATATCATAGATTAGAGAGTTACTCTAGATAAGAAACGAGGAAGAAATTTTTTCCTGAAGAAGAGTACTTTGCATCTGTTTCATTTGCTTCGTAAAGACATGAATTGCTTTTGTGTGAGAAATGGTGTAAAAAATTTTCTTTTGGGATTTTTTTTGCTGTCCGCCGAGCATTCCCTAACAATACATTGCACATAGTTTTTCGCGGACATTTTGCGTGCTATAAAAACATAAATAATAGTAAAATGGAAAACCTGTGCGCCTACGAATGATTCCCATCGACGAATGTAAACAAAGCGCTGGCCCCGGATATGTTTGTGTTTGTGTCGTATGAGTCAATTGTGCATTCCAATTGAACGTGAAGGAGTGAAAAGGAATTCCGATGCCATCAGAAAATATTCCACTAGCGCAGCTATTTACTCTACGTAAGTATATGGGAAAATGCGTTTTCTTCTCATCTATACACTGAGAGAAATACCCCATTGCGATATTTACAATGATGCATTGTAAATCTTCGCATTGTAAAAACTTTCCCCAAATTGGAAAAGCACGCAATTTTCAATATAAACTTATAGATCTTACATATACATTAATATGAAAACAGGGAAAACTATGTTTTCATGGTAAATTTTACATTGTTTGTTGATGAATTGATATGTACTATTGAAAAACCCAGAGTAAAATACAAAATAATATAAATCATTTATCATTTTACATTGAAGATTTGTAAATTTTACAATTTTCCATATCATTTAATACATGCGAGTTAATAAAATCCGAAATTACATTTTTCGACTTTACATTTTTCGACTTACATACGAAATTACATTTTTCGACTATAAAATCATGCATTTCAACTTATACTTTTATATTTTTGTGAGGTTAATTTTGTATTTTCAAATGTACAAAGTTGATGCCTTCAGCCGCCATATTTCCCATTGACATTTAATGCAAACGATTTCGCTTCGAGAATTAAATTTCTTATTTCAGGCGAATGACTGAAGGATATTGCATAAAAAGTGGATAGCAGACATTTTTGAAACAGCATAATTTTATTGGCATCAAAATTTCATTGTAAAAGAAAAAATAAATTTGACCGGTAAAATAAAATTAAAGAAATTTTTCATTAAAAACTAAATAATTTGATGGCCCATTAAAATCTGTTTAAATTTCAGATCCAATATTGCCGAAAAATTTTCGTGGCAACTAAAATCACGACATGCAATCGGAGGAAAAGTCCATTATAAAATAATACTCCACAAAAAGTTTCGATTAATTTATCGCCATTAGATTTTTCTTGTTCGCTTTCTGTTTACGTTTTCATTTGTTCATCTCTGTTCACTCACCAAGCTAAGTAACCATTCGAGGGAGAAAGAAAACGCCGCATATTTGCTGCTTAAAATGCACAATATGGGTATCAATTCATATGGCAAAATGTTGAATTCACAATGCGGCCGTGTTTCACATTGCTCAATGTAAATCTTACAATTTTGCGCAATGGCGCCCTTTTATAGTGGAAACATACGAATTCATATGCGTTTTCTATGACTTTTTCGCTCAGTGTAGTAACTCTCTAATCTATGATAATATGTTGTGAATTTGTTGAGTAGAAAATTCTTCCGATGGAATTCACCACATCATCATAATCATTACCAGACTTTCGACTATGATTTACCAACAACTGTATGCAGAATTAGTATATCTTGTGGAATATTCTTATGTACGTATATAAAAAAGAGTAGTATATCAGACCAAATTAGTATAGTTACTAGAATCTAACACTACTCTACCCAGTCTGAAGACTCTTTAGAAATTTAATTAAGATGTCTAATAAGTAAATCGAAGATGAAAATGTAGATGAAGACGATATTTTTTTAGGATGAGTATAAGACTCGTGTCGTGAGGGTGAAATAAGGGAACTCTACACCATATTTTTGATGGAAGACATAAGTTTGTTAGTAAGCAAAAATGGATCTCTCCTTGGTACATCATGTGAGGAATGAAAAGTACTAAGGAACTACCTCAAAATAATAGATTCCTTTGAAGCCTCCTATAAGAACCAAAAAAGATTTCTTTTTTAATAACAACCAACATCTCCAGGGCATAGAATCCGCACCCCGGATCATGGGATAAAGCTATCATCTGAGGTGGAAATGTACCGAAGGATGGAATGGAACATTATTACCGGTGTATGAAAGCTTATGATTATGCGCAATTTAATGCATTAGCAGGAGTACAGCTGATGAAAATTTTATGAGCAAAAGTATGAACATCAACGACAGCGACGACAGTGATGACGAAAATATCAACATTGAGCACCCTGAGGGAGCTCGTGTTTGGAAAATTTAGAGCGTCTATAGCTGAACAGATGAAAAATGAAAATATACAATTCAGCATTTGAAAGATATATTTTCGGTATACTTTACATTTGTTTATTGCTCCTAATTAAATCATAATTGCCTTAAAAAAGCATGGCAACTACGTAAGACTTTACTTTCTTATACGAAGTATAATAAAGTATTGTATTCATGGAAAATTTCGACCTCCTAATTTTGCATAAAAAACATTTCCCGAGCACTCTCGAGTCGATTGGACATACTACAAAAATCTGATTCTGTCTGTCAGTCTCTGTATTCAAAATGTCTGTATTGTTTGGTCTTGGATTGGGCCGATCCCATAAACTTTTAGCGAAAATCCGTAAACCGGCGGCTTTTTAAAAATCCAAATGGCTTTTTTAAAAAAAAAAAACAAACAAAAAAAAAAGCAAAACTAATTTCGCTTTTCGTGATTTTGAATTCAAGAAGGTTTTGAATTCAAGAATTTACTTTACACTTTTTAATTTAAACTCACAGTGAAAGACATGGGAAATTTTTCTACCTCTAGGAAACTTCAAATATGAATATGGGGTTGTAAGGCGACAAAAAGAACTGATTTAAGGAAATTATTGTAGAACTTTCTTGTTGTGATTATGTTGTACATTGATAATTTATGAAGTGTCTGTACTTTTCTTATATTTTAAGTCCATGAAAATGAAGTAGAAAATCATTATACATAGTATATTGATCGTTTCCAATATTTCTTTTTTTAAATTTTTACGCCACTCGCTTTTTGCTTGGATAATATTGTCAGATATTTGTGCCATCGATCCCTGTGTTATTACCGCTTGCAAGAATGTAAAAGGCCTGGGTTGAATATGAATGTGGTTCAACATAAATGCAGGATTATGCATAGACCCCGCCCGGTAGCTGCCCAGACTTGTCAGCTCGCTTTTCAGATTACTTTCCATTTCCTATATCTTCACTTTTTTGGTTTTTTTAGCTACCTTTTTCTTCTTGTGTTCGTTTCATGTCTTGCTTTCGTCCAAGGCGTCTGCCAGGCTCAAATTCGACCCTTATTACGCAAGGCGTAAAGAACTTCTGTCCTTTATTCGAATTACTGAAGAACTGGAGATACGTGAGCGGGGCATGAGGAACGCTAACTGACTGTCAATGAGTTTTAGGGTATCTTACATATAAAAAAGACGACTTTGAATAGATCGACGTAGACACGTTTTATTGCTGTCCTCTGTTGCGTTCTCGAAAATTTCTAGACATTACTATGAAAACTAGGGTTAGGGATAATATCAAAAAAGCACACAATAAGGGATAGTAAAAGCACACAATGGCTTAAACGTCTAATTTCTCATGAAAAGGAAGTGTAAAACTAATCAGAAAGTTCATATACCCTGCTCACTATAGAGAAAAACAAACTATAAAACATTCTACATAATAATTAAAGACTAATATGATGCTGTAAATTGAAATTCGCATTAAATTTGCACTTCACTTCCTTCTCAATTATTAATTCCTCGTTCTCGTATTTCAGAGTCAAAGTGCAATGGCGGGCGGGAAAACGATTTTTAGTTCAATTCAGGGCTCATAGAAAATCCTGAACAAATTGAAAAAGTTCTTTGGAGGATTTTCTTGTAAAAAATAAAACTATTTCTATCTTGATTGGTGCGTATATTTTTGTCCTGTAGAATTTGATTGAACACAATGCTGAAGCTCCAGGATGATATCGTCTTCCATGAGTTCAGACTAGAAGTCGATAAACTTTTTAAGAATAGAGTCAGTTTAGAATTTTCAATTTTATTGAATAATAATGCAGATTACAGTATGATACTACAGTAGGGATAACAGTACTCGAAACAAGTCATAGCACGGGGTGCGCATAGAACGAGACGATGAAGGAGAGTCTGGAAGATACTCCGAAACAGGAAAAATAAGCAGGATACATCCAACTCTACGGTGCTTTACCATTTAGGCTCTTTACGAGGTCCCGGGAATTTCCGACTTTTACCATCTTATGGAGCAATAACGATGACAGGGCAAAGCGAAAGAACTCGGGAAATAAATAGGCAAAGATAGGATAAAAATTCAACATCGGGATACGCTACGGCATTTGGAGTGTAATGGGAGTAGCAAGACTATGGATGTAGCCCTCTGATATGATTGACCATTAGCTTTAATACGACTTTGTTAATAGTTCCATTAAGATGCCAGTTTCTGATACGGGGTTCAAATATTTTTAGGTGAAAGAAGCTTATGGCGCTGTTAACATGAATTGGGCGGATACGTGTATCTTTGCCCCGTTCGGTGCGATACGTCTATTATTTCTGACAGTATTCGTGAGTTTTAGGGTAAAAGTTTGTCCGTTAGTATCCTAAAGGGATGGGAGCCAAACACCTTTTAATGTGGGTAGCATAGAATGAAGAAATGGATGGTTTTAGGAACGAAGGAATAATGAATGAGGACACAAACATGCGACGAAAGGGACGAACTTGATTAAAGTTGATGGGTAAGGATTTAATTTATGCGATTCAATGGCAAATAAATGCCAAAATCGTACTGTTTAAGATTAGAGCTGATTTGCCTTCCCAGTTATGACAGAATTACGTCAAACTGTAGCAACGACCTCGGATCAACTTAGAAGACAGACAGTCAAAGGAACTGGAAGAAAGATTAATGACAAACGAAAAGTTGAAAATTAAGAGTTTATGTATGCTAAGAAAATGACGTCTTGTTGCTTGTTGAAGGTGAACATTGTATATCATTATGATTTGCGGGCTATTAATATTACCCCAACCGATCAATAATCTTTTAAGGTACTTTCATTATTATAGATAAGCAAAATACCCTTTTCATTTCATGATAATAAATTTCAAGATTATACGAAAATAACAGAATATTTATCATACATAAATTTAAAAAAAATATATGATAAGATTAAAATATATTTTCACTCATTATCTTATGTAATCTTGGAATCGAATTAATTTAATAATGTTCAATCTAGTATTGTGAGAAAAATTGTGCAAAACGATACCAAACAAAGTCATTGCGATTAAATTACTTTGTACAATAATGAGTTTTACGCATAATACAAAACTAAAATTTAAAAAAGCTTTTTCATTTTTAAGAAATTCAAATCATATATATTGAAAAAAATATTTCATTGTCATTGAAAAGTTAAATATCATTAATGTTTTCTTTCCAGTCTTACTCTAAATTCCAGTCATAAACATTAAAGGTTATTTAAGTTAAAAATTCAACAAGCTGGCAGACATAAGGATTAATAACTTACGGATGAAATGGAGATTAGGGGACGAGGATAGAACTCACTAGTGTGGACTTCGTTCATCCATTTGTCTATATATTCTATTCATTAATTGTTTATATTCTCGGTGGATCCATTTCCGCAAACAAAAGCGGGAACAACATCAACAGAACTAAAGGTTTCCATATTTAATTATTTTAAAAAGAACACCTCCAGCGATTCCCCATCCCATCCGTCCAGCATCCCAAGATTCAACTTCAAAAGCGGATCCTCGAGGCTACAGTAACAGAAACTCATGTTGAATTTGCTTTGAGTCCGGATCTACATCTAAATCTCGTATACCAGCCACAGTTTCATCAGCTACACTTTCGACAGTAGATCCATTCCATATGAAGCATACTGAAATTCCGCTAACGTAGGAATTATCATTGACAGAGTGGAGATGGTTTCAACGAGAAAAGAATCTTGAGGGTTGAGAAGGTGAGTGAATGGCTAACACCAGTATTTGATATGAGTTGAAGTATGTTTACCATGCCGAGTAAAATTCAACAGCCAAACATTTTTTATTTCTGGAATCTCTCGGATCTATGAGGACAGGCAGCAAAGACAAACCCACCTAAGAGTCGGTGTTTAAAATACCAAGACTATAGTTTCCTTTTGTTTTCATATTTTCCTAACTGCTGTCGGTTTTCATCATGCTACACACATCAACAACAAATCAAACAAACAGTCTGGCAATCAGGCAGTCCTTATGCTGTACGAATGGATGTGTTGAGGATCAAGCAGCCAATTTTTGTTATTAAGTGTATGTAGCTCCACATTAAACATTTATGCGTAGATTAAATTTAAAAAAGTCGTTTAGCGATTAAAAAAAATTACTTAATGGCTGTGTATGCATGAAAGCATGGTCACACAATGCATTTCTGTGTGCCGAAGTAAATATTGAACTTTTAAAAAAATGTAAATAGTTACATAAAAAAAATTCTTTGAGCCTAGCATAATCCAGAACTTTGGCTTAAGTGATAACACACATGCCTTGAACTAAAAAAAAATTTTTTTTTTTCATAAAATGGCAGCCCCAGAACTAATGAAAAAACCTGTTCTGGAAAATCGTCTTCCGCGGCCCAACTGATTACTCTATAATTGTCGACCAATTGACTTGAAATTTTTACTGTAGCATTATAATTGAATTATCTATTAAGGCGCATGAAAGAATTTTCTTCCATTAAGCTTCGACATAAATATTTTTTCAAAAGTACTACTAGAGAAATTATTTTAGGAAGAATATGGATGGCAATTACAAGTACATATTTGGAGTGTTCACGATAATCGTACAGTAAAAATATTAAGCAAACATAACCCTGGCTTAAAAAGTATTTAATTTTTTTTTCTAGTTATATCACATTTAATAATTAATATGACATTGCGCATATCAAATCATAAAAACACATTTTCTTGTTTTACGTATTAATTTCTGCAAATGTGAAATATTACATTTTTCCCTCTTTACTGACAAAGAGATATGATAATTGAGTCTTCGATCGTAGGAAGGGGGTTACATTCGGCGTATAGATATAGACGGAACCCACCAGCAGTGAAAAGAGCCAAGGAAAAAGAATAATTTGTTTTTACATTATGTTTGGCTTTTCATTTTACTTCACTTCTATGATATTGACGTTTAGCGTGATAATAAAAACGAATTATACAAAGGACGAGCACGGACTAGCTAATTTTATCATATAACCGAAAAAAACGTCGAAAAACTGATAAGAAAAAATTGCAAGGAATGTGGTAAGAAGACCACTACCCCAAAGAAGATCCTACCATTAATAGGAGACAAGGTATCTTTTGACATCCAGACGTTCACGTCGGCAAATACAAGAAGCACAAGATGGGAATTGTTTTGGGGTATATGAAGCTTTTAGGGGGTGATTTCGCAGGCAGGTTAGCAAGCAGGCAGGCAATAATGAAATCGAAACGAAAGGAAACCAAACGAAAAACGTAAATGTGAAAATAAAGCCCCATTTTTGTAAATTGCAGACAATTTTTACCATAAAAGCTAAGTACATGTTTTGGCATATTTACGAGACTCTTGATTTTATGCTAGTCCTTGGGTACAGACTACTCTCGGAACTGTCGATGGTGTTGTTGAATGTATAAATGTTTATACTATTACTGGTACATGCATATACACCACAATGTTATTTTGCATGTGCCTAGGATTATTTTCGTTTAGTACGGAATAAGGTTCATAGGTGCCATCTTTGAAAATTAAAATCAATTTCAATGGCAGCGAACTTCAATCTTTTTTAAAAGCTTTTACTTAGCTTCCGTTTTTGTCTGTTTGTGAGGATCAAATCCTGTAACCGAATTTTGAAATAAAAGCGAGATAAAAGCACAAAGCCCAAAAATTAAATGAAGAAACACTTTACCTCTCAATAGTAGGTAACCCCGGTTTTGTGCCAAAATAAACTTTATACATGTATGTAAAATCTCTCTGAGTTGAAACTGAAGAAATAAATACATATCTATATTTGGAAAATATAAACAAATGAGAAAATAGTTCGATTTAGGGACATTGATCTAAAATTGTACCTCTTTGGTCCCAGATCGAAATCAAAATATCACCTCGGTATAGTTAATTTTTTATCTGACGATGGGATCTATGCGTTTATCAAATCTAATGATTTTCATATACAGGATAACCAATCCCCTTTTATTTACAGCATCAATAACTTGATATCACTGTCACTACCGTACTAAAATTACTTATTAGCATCTTTGGCCCTGAATCAACTTTTCAAATAATTTAAGTATTAGAATTTACTAGTCTTTACAAAAAACGTCTGCATATGACACATTTGATTCCATTAGACAGTCATAATTCCATTTATGATAAGAAAATATTTCCATTTGCGCCTTCATTTAATTATAAATGGAAATTCCTTGGAAAATCCTCAAATAAAAACTTCCTTTGTCCATAATCCTTGTGTAAATTTTGAGCTAGCGATGGATATGCATTTTCGCCTATACTTCCCTAGATATATTTATGTGTCGGTATTTTTACGGGATCTAAACCATCATTTAAACTTGAATTCAGTCTTAATTAACATGAAAAGTAGCAGTGGATGATTGGAGATTCTGTGAGTTTTACAAATTGCAAAGTAATCACAATCCACATGTACCCCGAATAAATCCTGCACCAGCTCATCAAAAACTTTGTAAATGTGACGCTAACGTTTAGAACAGAACTGGGAAACTATGCAAGCTATGTAAGAATCTGTAATTTGGCCCATGGAAATTGCTGCTACACGTTGCGGTAATTAATCCAATGTTATGTCCTTTTCATTTTCACCCACTATTATCTCCTCTCATATTTTATCCATTTGCATACGTTAGGCAATTGTAGAGCGTCCTCGACTTCTACTTCAGAAATCCCATGTACGAATTTATGCAAAATGAATTAATTTTCATAATTATTCCTTTCGGGGCAGTTTACCGTTGTGCCATCTAACCGTTTTGAACATTCAATTGAAGAAAATGGGACATAATGAATATAATAGACAGCTCTATTTATAAAATGGACGGAAATGTGGAAATAAAATTTGCTTTGGTAGATGTTCGTTTTAACTTTCGAATCGATAGCAAAACTTGAAGGAATTGTTAAAATACTTTTTGGTATTTATGATATTCGTGTGTAAAAATTTACAGGACTCATATGTCATGCTGTTGCTGAATTAGCGAATATTGGCCGATTTCACACCTTTCTTTTTGCCCATCTTCAATCGGGTAAATTCATGCCCCCGGCTTCACATTTTTCTTCTTTGCAACGGACTTTGAAAAGAATATTAGCAAAGAACTTGTCAAGAGAGGGTAATTAACCAGTTTTCCCTCATTATTTGCCTTTTTGCGGTTTTCAAATTCCTTCTGTTCTCCCAATATATCCCCGGTTCCCTCCTAATCGCGCTATTGAGTATTTCCTCGAAAATCTCCTCTCCTTCCTTTACTTCCGCCTCCCTTTCTTTTGTGAACTTCGGTCCTAAGGCCGCCATAGTCGTAACCTCCGCCGGGATTCTCCTTGGTCCCCCTTCCATGACTATTACCGCATCCCCCACTAATCTTATTCTCCTAGACAACTAATTTACTAACGCACTTATGTCCGGACACTTTAGCTACTAAAGCACTTAATAGCAAATTAATCATTTGCCATTTGACTAAATACTTTTATAGGCAATTGTCTTAAAACTAAATTAAAACGATGGAAATGCAGATCGAATTATATGCGAGCCCTAAGTCCAGCATACCATCGTTAAAATTATAAACAACAGACTTTAGAAATTTTTAACTGAGCTTGAGCTCTTCACACGGTGTCGCAATTTAATAGCTTGACGTAAAAGGTTATGCCATTAATTAATAACTTTAAGCAGAAACTGACTTAATTAACATCATCAAATGCCGAACATAATCCTTTATGAAATCATAAAATCATTTGCAAAAACCCTCGACCGCAATAGCCATTCGACAGAAGTTCGAGTTGGACTCGACCACTAGGTGGAAAAAATGGGAAACAAAAGTTTAATAATTACATATTTCTATGTTTTACGTTAACGACATCATTTGCATGTATAACTAATTTCAGGGAATGTGCTTCGCAGCAGATTGTTTAGTGTGGCCAATATATCTGAAGGGCAAGAAGAAAAAAGTGGAATTTTGGAAAATGAAATTATTTTTAAAACTAAACGTGTGGATCATGCAAAAATTTGCTTGCCGAAACATAATTTCATGTAAACCTGAATATATTTTAACAAAGAAGTCTGAATGCCTCAAATTCAATTCCAATAACACAAATATAATTTACAAAAAAATTTCCGCGCAAAACTATTAGTGAGTCTAGATGAATATATTTGTCGGACAGTACAACAATGTGGTATTATACTTAGCGAAACTGAATTTTTTTTAAACCATTATAAAATCATTCATATATGTACCTATAACGGTGCAATAAAATGCCATCCAGGGAACGATAAAATTACATCAAATAAAAGGTTAGCAAAAGAGGTTGTAAGCATTTAAATCGATCAACAATTGAGCTTTAGAAATGATACCGAAAATCCCAAAGTTTATCCAATTCCACAGGAAGAATATCGAAATGATGAAATTTAGTCATGGGTGGCTGGTATCATGTTGAATAATTTTTTAATGTTCAAAAACCAACAAAAATTAAATTAGTTATTTTGCAACTTAATTTACATATGTAAAGCGCTTTATGAATACTCTCGGATATTAAGGTAGGATTCGTTGGTAGAGCACACAACAGGCTTTCTAAATGACTGGATAAGATTGCATTTTAGCACTTTATTCAATTGCGAAAAATATATTACCGGCCTTGCAAAAACCACAAAACAAATCAGATTCGGCCCAGCATTTAACAAATGTTTGCTCATTAAAAGTAAATTTGTTTTGCTAATCCAAAAAGATTTGGTGGATTATTACAAACGACTAACAAAATTGCACCCTGATTCTGATAGTCGTGTCGTTTTCGACAAGTGTAGTTTTACGTGTTTTTAGAGGCACAAGGGGAGGGGAGGGGGGGGGGGGGAAGCAGTGGTCCGATTGAATTTTGATGCATGGATGAGTTATCTAAAATCCTATTCTAAACACATTTTACCCTCATAAATTAGGCTAGCCATTTACGAGAAAGAATAAATCCCAGCCATTTACGAGTAAGAACTTAGTCTAGCCATTTACGATAAACGTAACTATATAACAATTCAAGTCTGTAGCTCAATCCTTTCGAAAATTATGGTGTTCATACCAAATTACGGTGTTCACGGACGGACATGCGGAAAACAAAATCCTTTGTTATCCGTAGCACCCTGTTGTAGTTTATTTTTGGATCCGATGATTGGTTCGATGTGTTACAAAAGGTTTACTAAATCTAATATACTTCCATATGATATATCATATAGAGTACAAAGAATGGCGCATCATTAAATCCAGCAGCAATTACGTTAACAATCAAAAAATATCAAGGCAGGAAAGAAATTCCAAAATCCGAAGAAAAAAACCTATAGAGTAGAAAGATGGAAAGAAAAACTGGAAAGTAATAATTAAGAAAAGGAACTTCTTTGTTTTTTGTGCTGAATTTTAGCAAAGTTGCACAAAGTCATTAACGTGTCCTTTGGTGTATCTATTGGATCCTTGTTCTGCTTGCGAAATAAGCTAAGAAAAAGGTCAAACTACGCGAAAAAGGTCAAAAAAAAAACAACAAAAAAAAACATTTTTTATAGATGCTTCAAAAAGAAGTTTCCACGTTTACTTTCACGTCAGAAACGGTTTTGTTTGACTTTGCTTTATTTCACTGGAATTCTGCGAAATCTCCATCCCGCAAACCTTTTTTTCTGAACTCATTGTTGATATTTGTTAATATTTGAAATAAGAAGAGTAATTTTTAATTCGCTTGAAAGGAACTTACCTACCTTCATAAACCAGGTATGGTAAGTGGAGGTCCGTTGTGGGCGGGCAGTGACCAACCGCTTTTAAAGCAATACTGTCGTTACCTTTGTAAAGACGAATAATGTAGACAAATGAAAAAAAAAGCTAACTTAAAATGGCAAAATAGAGTATCATAAATAAAGGTTATCTTTGGAAGTGAAACGAAACTATGAGCAAGAAAAGATATAAGGAAACTGTATGAAAAACTGATGAATGGCGGGTGTTACATGTATATTAATAGCAGGACATTTGTTAAGGCTCCAGAGTGCGGCCAACAACCCACGGCCTCCTGCTGACTGCCAACTTACTGTTTTGCCCTATCTTATCTTGCACCTTTGTCGAACACGAAGCGGGTCTAAGACCCCGTTTACATATGACACTTTATTCCGCGAGTTTTATTCTGTGACACTAAATTCAAGTCTCACAACCGTTTTCATTATGACACCAAATTCCAAAAGTTTAGTCGTGAATAAATCACCACAATAAAATTCACACGCGTTTACATCAAAAATTGAATTTTTGGACTTGCAATTTAATACAAATTTTGACAACTTTGAAATATCAAAATTTTCTTCCTAATCTCTTTTATTCAAATGCAACTTGAACTTGTTCATAGAAAATTTCCAAAATAAATTCAAATTTTGTGAACTTTTGCTGAGATAAAAAAATCTGAATAAAATTCGTGGAAAAAATCAAAAAAAAATCGCAGGTGTAAACAGGGACTTAGCTGTTCTGTATCTGTTTGACAAATACTAGAGTTGAATTCATTACAGCCCCTTCGATTTGGTTAAAATCCCGTTCTCGACCCATAAGATTTAGGACAACACTGAGAATTAGGCTGGTCATAAACATACTTTGAGCAAAAGAATTTCGATTCGCTAGATTTGCACTCTTTTAGTTATGAGTTTGAAGCTTTTTGAGCTGAGGCACATATTTCACATATATTTGGGTGTTGGTATTTTATAGAGTAATAGCCGATCTAAATGATAAGGAAATGTATTTCTTTCCAAGTACAGTTGGCCTTACCCTTACATCACACAAATTGGTAGATTGTAGCTATTACGAAGCCAAGGGGGTAGAAATATTACACGATAGAAAGCGACATAAGAGAATTATAGTGATGTATATCCCTTGTCATATTTACTAGAGCGGAAGTAGGTTGCAGAAAACATTTCAAGGGTAGGTATGGAATTTAATCGGAAAAAGGAGACGGGATAAAATGGGATGATGATGATGAATATTGTTGGCCTGTGATCCCTATTGTGATCTGTAATGGGGATATGAATAACTATGGTTTGTTACGAGACCCCAAATAGTTTTTTTTCTTTTTGGTCTATTAGATTTTTTTTTTCATTTCCCTTATACGGCCTTGTTGTATGAAGTTGTCAATTATATGAAGTAATCGTTTGTTTCGAATACATTCTTAGAATAAATATGGGAAAGGCAATTAATCGAAATTGTTCTAGACAAGAAAACTAATGAAGATCGAAAAAACCTTTTTTTTTATTTGCGATTTGTGTAAATATGGATGCCGTTCTTTTGTTTTTGACCAATCGAATTATAATAACCGATTTTGGCTAAACTAAACCTAAAAGAAGGAGATTCAAAACAAATTTGCTTTAGAGAAAATTAGCACTTTGTTTTCGCATTGAGCTTTTTCAGAAAACAAAGTAAAAATTTAGACAAAACATTTTTTTAACTTATCATAAATACAATATAAAAAAATATTGGCTGAGTAAGATCCGTATACTTTAATGTTGGATCATCTGTTTTATTAATATAGCGAATAAACTGACTTTAATAATATGACCGAAACAGAAAATAAACCTTTGATAAATCTACTGTAAAATCGGATACCTAAGGAATAGTAAAATCGGATACCTAAGGAATAACTTCATACATTTCCAAACTGTTGTTACGTGAATTGGAAAAATCTTTGATAGCTGAAGTTAGTTGGGTATCCTTATTCAAATTTAGTTACCTGAAAAATCCAAAAGTCAGCCATTAGGAGTGAATGGTAATTCAAATTTTTAATGAAAAATATTTGGACTTTGTAAAGAGGTATGATGTGAAAGAGTTATGTAAAAGCAAAAACGGCTGTGAGGAATTTCAAGTCTCTAGCCCAATTCATTCTCAAGTTATCGTGTCCACGGACACACGGATAGACGGACATGCAAATTGATCGAGTATCCTTTAAAGATAAATCTTCTACTTTCCTGTTGGATCTATCCACTGGAAAGTATTTCTTGTCGATCTTGCGTAAAAAAATCGAGTTCATTTCTATAAAATCGTTATCATGTTATAGACGAAACGTAGTGATGTATTGCTCTTTTGACCTAAACGTGGCATTTGTACTGAAACTGTCCACTTGGTAATTACTCGTCGAGGAGATAATCTTCATGGTCGACTGGGCTCTATATTTTCAATTAAAAAAAAACCTCGGAGTTTGTTTTTCTAGAGCCTTTTTGTGCTTTTTACTATGGAGAGGAAAATCCAAAGAGGTGATAAAAAATTTGACCGAACACCAGCAGCATCTGGCCACAGACGAACCGCTGTAATTGCTTTAATTAAATGATTTATTAAGTTTTAATGGCGGAACACATTTTTCACATTTAATTTCCTTCCATTCATTGCATATCCGCACATTAATCCTTTATACTGGCAAATCGTTTACCCACTATCGTCCAAACCACCCTCGTCTCATTCGAGTACAATTAATTTTAAGCTCGTTTTTGTATTTGACATCAATTTTCTTCCATTGATCTCAACTACTAGAATGCGCCGCCGCTAACAACGATAAATTTAATTTACGAATAGGAAAAAAAATTGACTAAAACTGGGTAGAGAATCAATAAAATTTTTTATATAAATACCTTTAGTGTTGAGAATTATCTTTATTTGAAATCGTAAACATCAAAATTGCACTCTTACCTGAAAAAAAAGAACAAATTTTATTAGATCTTTTAGATTTTTTTTTTAAACATGTGTATTTAAGAAATGTAAAAAACTGAAAGACATTTTATTCATTTCATTCTTTTTTCGCCTACTATAAAATGAAACAAAAGAAAATATACAATTTCTAGAGTCCACTGTGTATAGTATAAAAAATTGAGTTACAGAGAATTAAGGAAACTCTCTTTTCAAAAGCGTGTTAATCTGTGCATTTATATTTGGCAATCGAAGTATTTATATTTATTGCTTCATTCTAGTTCAATATATACCTAGAAAGAAATGGAGTCTTTTTTTACAGTTTGTGACACTCTTTTCGATGGCTTTAATTCAAAAATCCATTAACCCCAAACCATCAATTAAGTGAAATTAAATTGGCTTTCAACTTCTTTGTTTTGTTTTTCGTCCACGAAATTGGCAGGAAAAGCACTTAGTGCTTAGCAAAAATCGTTCCAAGTTGTATTACCTTTGAAAACTTTCTTTGATATGAAATCGTTTTTAATTAAAAAAACTTTTTAAAAAAAAAAGTAAAAAAAACCGACTTAAAAATGCACTAAAAAGGAAAAAATAATTTTTTTGGAAGTTGGTGCCAAAATAGAAACAAACAATTTGCTCTCTTTTATTGTACAATCTAAAAGTATTAAAATACATATTGAATGGGTTTTATATTCCCCAAATTTTGAATATCGATTCTTGTCACTATAAAAAATTTATTTTTATCACATCGAATATTTGCAATGCATTAAACGAAACGCGGGATGTAAAAATTATAGTCATTGTGATATTTTAACCGCGAGTCTATTGTACATAAAAGTACTCGACAACTGTAAAAAGCTTTTGATTGTCTTAACAATTCTTGTTACAATAAAATTATTTGTAACACTCAAGAAATATGAATAGAAGTCCTCTTTAAGTTTCTATTTTGGCACCAACTTCCAAAAAAATTATTTTTTCCTTTTTAGTGCATTTTTAAGTCGGTTTTTTTTACTTTTTTTTTTAAAAAGTTTTTTATTTTATAATTTTTAGTGATTTTTGGTATATACATTATATAGATATATTTAATGTTAGGAAATGGGTAGAGCAAGTAAAGCCGCAGCCCGCGTGCGAAAACGGCGTTACGAATCGATAGCCTTCAACCCCCTTAGTGACACTGGAAAGTTTCATTAAGATCGGACCAGCCAATTCGAAGAAACCAGGCGAGGGGTATCGAGGGGAGGGAAAAGTCAGGTTTTGTAGTGGAAAATCAAACCCCTTAGCCTTCTTAGTAATACTGTAAAGCTTCATTAAGATCGGACCACCGAATTCGAAGATACCAGGCGAGGGGTGTCGAAGGGGAATTTTCTCAGAGGGGATACCTATCTAGATCGTATTTTTGTCCCCGAAAATCCCTAACACCCAAGTTTCATGAAAATCGTTAGGCCTGTTTTCGAGATCCATTGTGCAGACAGACAGACTGACAGACAGAAGGACGACAGTCCTCGTATTATATTATAGGATATACCTATTTAATGTTAGGAAATGGGTAGAGCAAAACTTTGATCGTTCCAAACAGCGAATTTTTAGGGATGGCAACAGTAAGTTGTAAACTAAATTTTAGAGGTCGACAGCAAAAATTTTGGGGGTCGTCACCAACATTTTTTAGATCGACAGAAACCTTTCGTTAACCTTACAGACTTCTAAACATTAGAATTGGATTAGGCGACCCAAAAAACTCCCATATGTGTTTGTTTTTTATCTGGAAAATTTGAGGGTTGAAGGATTCGCTGCCCCCCAAAATATACGCATAAAAATTTTCAGACCGATCGGACCATCCGATTAGGGGACAGGGGAGGGGTTAAGAAGCGAAAGGGGTAGGGGAAAATAGATAAGGGGAAAACACTAGCCGTCCCCCAAAATGTGAGCATACAAATTTTCAGATCGATCGGACCATCCGATTGGGAGTTGATAGGGGAGGGGTTAAGAAGCGAAAGGGGTAGGGGAAAATAGATAAGGGAAAACACTAGCCGTCCCCCAAAATGTGAGCATACAAATTTTCAGATCGATCGGACCATCCGATTGGGAGTTGACAGGGGAGGGGTTAAGAAGCGAAAGGGGTAGGGGAAAATAGATAAGGGGAAAACACTAGCCGTCCCCCAAAACGTACGCATACAAATTTTCAGATCGATCGGACCATCCGATTGGGAGTTGACAGGGGAGGGGTTAAGAAGCGAAAGGGGTAGGGGAAAATAGATAAGGGGAAAACACTAGCCGTCCCCCAAAATGTACGCATACAAATTTTCAGATCGATCGGACCATCCGATTGGGAGTTGACAGGGGAGGGGTTAAGAAGCGAAAGGGGTAGGGGAAAATAGATAAGGGGAAAACACTAGCCGTCCCCCAAAATGTACGCATACAAATTTTCAGATCGATCGGACCATCCGATTGGGAGTTGACAGGGGAGGGGAAGGCCGGGAAACGTCGGAGAGAGGGGAAATTAAAATGGGACCAACTAGGGAGTGAACTCTGTCATCCACCAACGTTTCAACAAAATCCATGCAACGGCACCCAAGTACTGCGTGAACATACAGATATTAAATAAATAAAGTTGGACCAAAACGAATTGATAACCTCCTCCTTTTTTGGAAGTCGGTTAAAAAGTCTTGGAACAGAATTTAATTTACTTCGTCCTACATCTTGATCGCTCCTTGCTACTATTGCCCAAAAACGACCACAATCGCTCATGGATCCATTGGATATCGTTCCAAACAGGTGTCAATAGAATGGTTGTGGATGGAAGTTCAGATGAGATCAGCAGAACAAATTCTGGGATTGGATTTGTTACCGCCAACCCTGCCGTACTGATTGAATTTCTCTACAGACACTGGGGACCGTAAGAAATTTAAGAAACATTTATAAAGGATGAGCTCAGTCAACTGGGCAAACCTCAATTAGAGGGAGAATCTAATTGAACAGAAAGGACAATGATTAACCACTAATGATGGCAGAATGGAGAGAAACCATCGTCATTGAACAAGATCAGAATCACAATCTTTGGTGGACTATTCGGGCTAAATTCGGCCCTAGTTCCAGTCTAGTTCAATGCACAGCCACACCGTTCAGCCAATTCATTTCTTCCTCTCTTTCACTGGATTACAGGAGTCTTCGGGAGAAAGTTCCTCTGGGGGAAGTTTGTCCTTCGTCGTCCTTATAAACTGATTTCGAAGACATGAATGAATGGAATGAAAAGACATTCTTCCATGTTATAAATCGACTTCGTCGTAAAACTAGTCGACTGTAAAAGACTGATTATGGGACACGAAATAACACAAATAGCCATCAATCCTTGCGAGGAGGAAAATGAAATTTAATTCCAAGTGAAATTTCAGCAAAAAAAGCCTTTTTCAATTATTTGTATGGAAGAAGAATAATACCCCATCAACAACAACAAAAAAAAATCTCCATGAGGACATATGAACAGGCGTTTCTCGTCACAGACAACGGACTGTTGGCGTCGTCCATCGGAAATTGCACCAAAATCTAAACTTTTAGGAAAAGAAATCATAGTGATTTCTATCGGGGAGAACAAATTATTTCCAGTGCTAATAAACCTGTTCATGTGAATAAATCCCTTAAAGCAGAACACAAAATATAACACTCGAACGACAGATGAAATTCTAAACCTATCATCATCAAAACCGTTCGCTGATAGGTTTACCATTATCACAAATGTATTCTTTTACTACTATCCAACATTAACCTCCATTTCTCCGTTATAAGTCAATTTCTAACAATGCAAAGGGATTTTCATGTAAGAACTTCTATACATGTCTATATGTATGACTCACATATACATATATTGCGATCAAACTTTCCTATATTGATGTAATTTTTCTTAGAATCATCCATCGATAGCTGTAAGTTTTTTATTCTGATAAAATTCCTGACATCGATGGTTTATTGTAGCAATATCGAAAAACTTCCAAACTAATTTTGTGCCGATATATATATATGTATATATATGTATACGAGGGGACCCTTATAGAATTAATAAAATCAGCCCTAATACCTCGTCACACTTGCGATTTTTCCGTGAATTTTACCCCGTCACACTTTCGATTTCTCCGTGAATTTTATCCAGAATTTAATACATGAACTTTAAGAATCTATCACAGAATAAATTCACAAAAATTGTCTAAATTAATCCGACGATTTTGTATGAAAAAATCCAGTCGTTCAAGAACAAATTTCAGAATTTAATAACGTAATGTAAACGATTGTGAAATATGAATTTAGTGTCGCAGAAAAAGTGTCAGATGTAAAGGGAGCCTAACTTCTTTTATCGGCTTAGCCAAAATAAGGCACTCTAAAGGTTGTCATCGTAACAATCCTCCTCGTCGTTATCGTCATTGACCTCTCAGTCCAAAAGTGTACGGAGAGGACCAGTTTCAAAAACTAATATTGTATAGAAAATAACTTCCACATACCTAATCTAATAATCGAAAGTAAAAACTTTGGATCAAAAGGAAAACTTGTTCCATAGAAAATATGCGAAAAAACTTGGGGGAAAATTCCAGGGAAAAAAGCTGGAGAATTGTGAAAAACAAAAATTTTGCCGGAAACAAAAGAGGAAAATATTGCTCAAAAAATAAACAATGAGTTTTGCAATAAGGTTAAATATACAAAAAGTTGGACAAAAACATTAAAAACTTATTTCATTTGAGTCGATACAAACTCAACTGAAATCGTATACAAAACTCAGCCATAAAACTATACACGAAAAAAAAAAAAAAAAAACAAAAATATAGCGAAGAAAAAAGTGTACAAATAATAAAAATATATAAAACAGTTTTAATGTTTTCGAAGAAAAATACATTCACTAAAAACTCGTGAAAATTCAAAGGACTTAAGAATTTTTAAATACAATAAAATGCTATAAAAAAGATCGAAAATTGAAAAAAAAAATAAAGATCATAGAACTAGTTTTGACCGTCACCCTTCTTCAGTATTCTTAGATCACTATAGAATACTATTTGCTATCATAAAGAAAGGATAACGATATAGGATTTATATGAAATTGTCCCCTGAGCATTTGCTCTTTAGTTGGGCCTGGCCGGGCTAACAGCAAAATTGTCAAGGTGATGTGCAAACAGAAGACGACACCAACACATTTCTGAGCACACACGTACTCGTATATTTGAGTATAAAAAATATCCTTGAAGTCGCGATGTTTACCGTGGGACTTATTACACTGCTGGTAGTGCCGCAGTCGTGAAGCGCCGCTATTTTAAAGGAAAATAATGATAAAAAAAAAATAAAGGAAAATAATGATAAAAAAAATAAAGGAAAATAATGATAAAAATACGTGTGGGACAAGTAATGCTGCGGTCCGTTGAAATCTCATCAAATGTAGGAAAATATTCGTTTTCATTTGATGTCGTCAGCCGATTTAAAGCTTTTGTTGAAATTAAGCTAAACCACAGGCGATAAATAGGCTTTCTCAACATATCCCTAATAGTGTGGAGTGTTTATCGTTTATATCTAAAATAAAGCTCCTTATTCGGACTGCATTTCAGTTTCTATGGTACTGACTTACAACTTTAATAAACAATTCGTTCAACATTACTGGAAAGATATATAAAAAAAATCAACGATTTTCTTCAGGAAAAGAGGTTTAAGAAGAATTAACTCGGTTTTTGATTCAATGTAAAAATTCAATATTAGGTTCCCTAAGCCTGAGCTTACATCACCAGCCCACAAAATTTCAAACAAATGAATCCTCTGGAAAAAAAATTAAAACTCCTAATTATCTAACTCTCTTTTGGTTATTTTTGGACAATTAAAAATCAAAAGTGATTAAAGGACTTTAGCGAGGTTAGTAATCAAAAACAGAATAGAAGTTACTATCCTGATATATAAATATAATAATAAAGTTACAAATATCATTTCATTACAAGTAAACTCACGCAAACGTAATTAGGGAGCAGTAACAGAAAAATTGTCATCTTTCTCTAGACAAAGTTTACAAACGTCTCCCAGTCTTATGTTCTGAGATTCATGGCAACCTCCAGAACGTCTTGTGCTCTGTACAAGACTGAAAAGTTAAATGAAAATTTCACTCATCTTACAAAGATAAACTGAAGTAAATAAATAAAAAAAAATTGTCACCGGAACAATCAAAGTCCAAAGTAAATTACGGTCCAAAAAGAAATTAATAACCACTCCCAAGGATTTTTCTTGCTATGGCGAAATTCATTGGCTACAAACCACCGCGTAGCTATTGTTTAGCCTTTGGGGAAAAATACATGGGCAGTGAAATATTTTTCTTCTATGGCGGAATATTCCCGATTCTTGAAAGGTTTTTTTAATGGTATATTAAGTTGAACATAACTATATATAAAGTTAGAATCATAGCACGGGAAATTAATTTTGTAAGCAACTGTAACGAAGTTTGTCCAAGCAAACCGCAGATTGCCTAAGTAATTTTTCAGTTTTTTTATTTAGTGCTGCAGTCAAACATCCCTTCTACATCCTTTTCTGTTCTGTTCCATTGTTTTTCCTTTAAGAAATAATTACCAGGCATTTTTTTCCATCTGGAATAATCGCAGTCATCTGGTAACGACCATTCATCTCAATACAGTTGCCTCCAAAATTAACCATGTCAGTCATGATAAATAATGTAATGTATAAACAAAACCTTGATATTTGCGATCGATATACATTATTAGATATTAGTAAAAATTACCAAGGGACAAAAATGCATATTCGTTTTTGGGTTAGTCGAGAGAGAAAAGAGAATTATTTTTCTTCGGCGTATAGGTAATTCGTATTATATTCAGTAAGAACGGATCACCCTGATGTGGTTCCCACTGATGTCGATAAATTTTTTTTTTTGTTATTTTCCTTGTGAATGGTTATCGTTGATGAACGCTTGGCCTCATACAACAGCTTCCTTTATCGCCCGCCCTAACAAACACTAGTCGAACTCATTACCATTCAGTCTACATTAGAATTGTCACTAGAGTCCTCCAGCATACTTTATTCATGTCAACTTATCTTAAAAACTACAGAAATTGATTGTCATCATAATCAGTGTAGGAAAATTGTGACTCTACACTAATGTCAGACTACAAAAAGCAACATCAGACCCATTAAGTCAAAGTCAGCCGAGGATAGTTGGAAGATTTTTCCTAGCTCATAACCTAAAAAAATATTTAATGTGAACAGCACATGATTTTCTTATACAAAATCTACGTTTGTGTACAATTTACACTGTAACCCGACGAATGAAAATACCCTTCTATGTGCCTACGTTTTCCACCTACCTTTTTCTACATTTTAGCTAAGGTACCAAAGAGTTTTAATTCTCTAACAAAGCTTCAATCGAATGAAAACTTGGCGCGGACCACTAATCCAATAACACACAAGAAAAAAATTAAATATACTGGGAAAGAAAAGTCTACAGCGCCGAACGGAAAGAGAATAATATAAAATGATAACTTTACAACATTTTATAGTCAACTTTCTATTGTTCTCTACCTGTAGCATATGCGAAAGTAAAGACATGTTAGACCTCGACCCAAACGCGATTCGGCAAAGGTGTAAACAATCTGCGCCTATCATTCATTTCACCTACGATAGTTATGCAAGCTTTATTATGTTTGTCAATAAAAATCAGGGACGTATTCGATCTATGTGGGATTATTAGGCAGTAGGTGCGTCTGCAACAATGAAGTTTTACTCGACTTAATTTCGAAAATTCTTAAGACATAAGATAAAGTATACGAAATGAATTGCTTGTTGCACACTGAAACTTACTAAAAGTTTGTACCTAATAATTACAGGTAAATCACTATTCGGAGTATCGGGATTGCCAAATCTTTCGTGGCAATAGTTTGTTATTTTTTCATTTGAAGGTTTATCAAGAAATGGTTAACACTTCGCGTTTTTTGGCAGTACTATACAGTAGAAAGGGTGCGGGTACATACTTAAAAAATGAAAACGCCCGTTTGTTTAGATAATTGGGTTAGACTTTGTGGTGTTTTTGAGACTCCCGAAAAACACATGGTAATGAAACATGTGACCCATCTTCCCTTACCTTATTTGATTATGCATTTGTTCGTTGACGCTTTGTCTTCTTGATCAATTTGTCTTGAATTAAGGGCGTTGTCGCCGCAAAGTCTGATATGAATTACCATCTTTATCTTCTTATCGCTTTAAAAGTAAATATTTACTGCCTAAGACCCTGCCCATGAATCTAAATACCAATTCCTCGCCCTACGTGCATGGTTTTCATTCACCCAAATTTCTGGTTTAACAATCGTTTCTTAGTGCTTCTGAATTGATTTGAGTAGAGGACTTAGGGTGAACACGTCCCGTGCATAAATTTAAAGCATTCAATTGATTGCCGTAAAATTATTAGCTTTGAGCATCCGTCGTTCTTTAGAAAGGCTTCAAATATGCTTCAAGGTAAACCAGGCTTCCTTCAAATCGCATGATCTGTAGAACATGCTAGAAGAAATTCAGTAAAATTCCAAATTGGAATCTAGTCCGTGACAATGAAATGCTCTGGCACACATGTGCCTGCACAAGAAGGATTAATTAGTCATTTGGTGGAAGGGAATAACAGCCAGGATTTATAAACAAAAATGAAAATAAAATTATGAAGCAACACTCTGGATACGAATAAAATTCTGAATTTTGTATAAAATTGTGATATGAAAATCGTAAAATGTTTGGAATAACATACGCGAATTTTACATTTACGAGCAGAATAATGCTTCTGTATATTTTTTTATTTACACAAAAGCTTTGTTTTATAAACTTAGATACCGCAAGAACTTGTATTGTGAATCCCTCAAAAGACTTCCTGCTACCATAAGTTATGTTCTTTTATCAAGGTAAATTATTTTACCTTATTGCATTTAAATCACAATTCACAATCGTATCTTTATTACTATTAATTTAAGAATTTTTAAAAGATTTAACTAGTATTCCAAATTCAGTAGTTAAATTTTACAAAACTTGATTGGGTTTGTGACTCAACTATGGGCGTAAATATTTAGTATGGGGTGGGGGGAGGTTTAGTGAAAAAAAAAAAACTCAATGTAGCTCTAGGTAATTGAATTTAACAACCCTGGTCTACACTTAGCACATCTGGGTTGACACTTATTGTGCTAAGTGTAGCTATAGGTTAGCGCCCTTTAGCACATTACCCTAATTACAAGTATATAGGTACGCCTTTGGCCTCAACTTAATGTTAGCTGCACGTTTTCAAGTTAGACCACCCATTAAAGATTCGTATTCTGTATAGAATTTAAAACCTAAAAATATCTTCCATTCTAGTGGAAGTCAAGGAAATGAAAAAGAGACAGAAAAAATGTGTATGAAAATGAAAACTCTCTTAAGCACAAAAATTTTCTTAGCATTATAAGCGTATTTAAAGATTGTACAAGCATAAGTTTTTCCGTTCTGTTTCGTTTGATTTCACCGCTCATAGCTTTTCGATTCCTTTCATTTCCTTTGCATTTAATACAAACGGGAACTGAATGGATGGAAAGCTTGCTCGTAATCTTGCGACCTTATTTTTTTCTTATTCGTTTTGACTCGCAAACATTCAACTTCATTTTCAACTAACTTCTTTTAACTCATTCTATACTTCTAGGAGCAATAGGATGTTTTTTTTCCAAAGTATATTTTTAATGCAAAGGTTTAATTTTCGACGGCGGAAGCGCCTCAGCCAGTATATAAAACTAGCATTCAGCCAGTACAGTATTTCTGCCTGTTTATGCATAATTTGATACTACTTGCTTCTAAATTACTTCATTTCATATTTTTCAGTTTCTGTTTGTCAGTAACTTTGTACCACTCGAAAGGGCTCGTATTTGCTTATTTTTTCCGAAATTCTTGTTTCTTCTGAGATTTTCCTGTGGAGTTTGAAATCCGCATTGGTGTGTGAGATTTCCTTGAGAAAATAACACAAACTTGGAAAGAAGGTTTGAATTTTGTAAAAAAAAAAAACAATCAAAAATCTCTCGCTTTCAGAAAAGTTGTAGCCAAATTCAACCAAGGCGATATACTTGTAGGTGTGCAAACGACAGGATAAGAAAAATACAAAATTGTGGACTTGATAGGAGATCTCGCATATCGGGAGTAAAAAAAATATATGAAAACGCAAATTTGAAACCAAATATTTGCCTGCCCCAAGGCATAACATGAAGTTGACAAATACTACGAGTATTTGGTATTTGTTTGGACGAAATGAGGAGGGAAGATGATGTCAACTGCCTTGGATATGAACACTTTGACCTTTTGTCCTCGATTCAAAATTCTTTTTAACTTGGCAACGCATATAGAATAGACTTAGTAATAAAATCGAAAAATTACTTTTGAAAACAAGTAAAATATTGAAAATTAATTAATTATAATAAATATGAAAATACAACATTTTGCCTTTGATAATTATGATGGAAAAAAATAAACAAATATAGAACTTTTCTAATTAATATGAACCCAAAAAATCTCATATTAGGTCGTATTATGTGTTAACCCTCTGCTTTAAAAAAATGGAAAGTTTAAATCATTAGTGATATCTTAAACTTAAAGGTCCTAAAATTCTTAAGTGTCTTATTCTGGAAAAACTTCAAAAATACAAACGAAGGTGGGGCAAAAATACAAACGAAGACAGGTGCAGAAAAAAATCCTTCAAAAATCCTTCTGGGTTTATGTTCATTTCATCTTAACTACTCTACATTCAATAGTGAATTTTACGAATATTACTACTGGCGGAAGAAATGACCCAGCTGAAGTTTACCTAAAATTTTATTCAGTTGAATGAATTTAAATGGATTTTCAATATCAAAGAGACTGGTTTTGATTTAATATAAGTCATGACCCAGTAAGTTAAACGAATCAAACTAGAAATGAGCTTGATTGGTGACTTCCGAATCACATTTTCCTAGTGCAAGATGCATTGAATTTCATTAAGCTGGAAAACAAATGAATGTTGTTAATACATGAATAACTCATAATGTTAACTGACTTTCTACGAAAGTTTATTTGTAAAAATGTGGATCCTTAAACCCGAAAGCCTTCTGTAATGGAGTATGATTCTGTGAACTAAAAAAACTTTCATTCCCTTGTCTCTTGTGCAATTAAGGACACAGCGTACTTTTATCATTTTTTTTTAGTTCGTTGAGATCAGAACGAAGATCTTCCAGATTGCTTTGAATATCATTTAATTGCTGATAAAAACACGTTTCGTTCCCCGATCCAGGAAACATTGGAAAATCTTTAAAAGTAACAACAAGTGGTGGACACTAGCTATGTATTCGAAACATAAATACCTGGCGCACACTATACCACGGTTCTTTCCATTTGGGAGTCGTTAAAAAGTTTTGAAACGTTTCCTCCCGCATTTAACACAATTAACCAACTTTTAGTCGGTTCAGTTAACCTTTCCCAGTAGGAAAATTGAGATGTACCTCGACTGGTCAAAAAAAAACCTGCAAAAAAAATAGGAAAACCAAAACATAACATTAAACAAAAAAACCGAACCCGAAAAGAACAGCAAAACATTGAGTTTCGAATTTCCTCGCTTAAATTGCTCAAAACTCTATCATAAATTCTCATTACTTACCATTAAACAGGATAATAGCATAAACCAGACATCAACGAAAGGTAGTTAGATACATGAACGGCTTCGTCCCTTTTGATACCACGAAAAACATCGCACCGTTACTCGCCCATGAATTTGTACGAGCTAAAAATCTCATTAGTGCGGCCGTCGAGAAACCCAACGCCATTTACAACTAACTCTTTTGTTACTCGAACGAACCCTTAAAAAAGTAGGACATTTATTAGGGAATGATAAAATGCGGAAGCACTGAATCCATCAGGTTTCAGGAAATTTTACATCGTCGTTTTTCGAGATCAGTGTGAGATCCCATTGGGACCGAATGGTCGTCCTAGCCTTTAAAAAGCAACATTTTTTTTTTGCTATCGCTGTGACTACACAATCGTATTCCACAGTTTTAATTTCTGTTTGAAAAATGTAAATGTAACTGAAACCAAAGAAACAAACAAATTCTGCCTGAAAAAAATCCCTTCGAAACACTATAAACCGAACGATGGATGACTGGGCAGATTCCCAGCGGATGAAACGCCACTCCTTTTTGTCTATATCGAAAGTGAACTACTGGAAAAATTATGAAAGAACTAAGATAAAAACTTCGGTTGTAGGGTACGGAAGTAAACCTGAAATGTGAAATTTACAGTGAATGGAAAGCATAATGCGAGCCGAAGGAAGAGTAAATTTGAACAATTTTCAATCCCCCATGCAAATTGTGTCAGTGGGGTTCATGAAAGTTTAGGGCATTTCAGGTTAAACGAAAAGTAAAATTACAGTAAAACGAACAGAAAATAGGGAGAGTCCTTGTAGGATTTTGAAACAAAAATACAACGGGCTATCATCGTCCAGATTACAATTCACGAATGACTTGAATTTTATTTCAATGGCCGTCGGCCATGCTGTAGAGATCTGCAAGGGTTCAATTGAACAACCCCAACGATTCGGGGAACCACGCACCATTTTCCTCAAACTCCAATGTCCATCGACAATGTCTGTAATTTCAGATAGGCCATCAAAAAGCAGCATTCGCTTGAGAGAAATTTGGGTAAAACAGGAATTAACGTAATTCCTTCTGGTCGATCGAATTCGAACAACGGTTTTTTCATGCTTTGGACTGTGAAATTCAGCATATAACTTTCATGTTTAGTTTCGGGTGGAAATTTTTTTGTTCATTTTTTTGAAACATTAAAGAACATTTGAGGCTCATAACAATATCTTCCCTGCTTCGCACCTACAGTTTTACATGGATTGCGAACCATGGATGAATTACAACATTTGTAAGGCTTTTTACGTTGCAACCCATCAACAGCAGATGCCGTGATAGCAAGCAAGTTGAGTGGACCCCCCGAATACGTGCCGCCACTTAATAAAAAAAATTGAGTGGATATGTCACACACAACTTGTTTTATTTACATTTAAAAATCGAGCGTCCTTATTGAAAGAATCTTTAGTTATAACCCCTATAAGAACATAGTTCGATTTACTATTTTTTCTCTGTACGAACTACTATCAGTGCATTTCATTAGCAAAATTATATAAAAATATTTAAAGGTTTCAATACCCTTCTTTTACTGCAGTACGAGAATTTATAACGTAAGATACTTTTTCTTGTATCAAAAGTAATATCAAAAGAAAATATGCTTCGAGTGAATTTACTAAATATTTAAGCAGGATACCAGTAAGAAACCCATTTAAACACAGAGCGTTTATTTACGCATGAGCAGCAAGAAAATTAAATTTCTAAGCGAATTTTACACTTACTGTTCGCAGGCAGCATCAAACACCTCGAAGTTCAGCAATCGGAAAACGATAGGCATGAATAACTGAAAAATGATGAAAATATGACAAAAGTGGATCACTTTGATGTGAACATGTATTGGGTACGTATTTTTTTTAAATATTCTCTTTCTGCACTTTTTTTTACTTGAAAGGATTTATGACTTTTGATAAATTATTCGAATTTACTTTTTCTGTTTACGACAATTGTCCTACGTCTCCACAAAGCGTGTCCTAAGAATGGATAGCTTATGTGAAAAAAAATTGGCTATACGCAGCTTCGAAAAAACGGATGTAGGAAAGTTATGCCTCCTGGTATTTCCACGCGATTCCTCTTTTTCGATGTTATTATTTTATTCAATTTCCTTTTGTGAATGAAGCATTTGTGACGGTTCAAAAATTCATGCTTCGGTGACAAATTGTATTTTTCCATTGAGTTGACATAATGTCAGCCCGTTTCCACATTTAGTTGATTTCTTCAGAACCAGAAGTTTGAAATTCGTAACGTTTCAAGTCAGAGGAAATACCAGACTAGGGGATTTTGCTTCTGTGGGATGAATGCTATGGAATATTGTTTGGACCCTAGATAAAATGATTGAAAATTGAATTAAACATTTCAAAATATTCAACCGTTCGCCGGGAGAAATTCGGTACAAATGAATAGCAAATTCGTTTCGACAGAAGCAAATATATGTTTAATCATTTTTTTTTGTGATTTGTAGACCCTATGGTTATTATATAATAGGATCATACATACGAAATAACTAAAATTTGAGAGTTTTTATAATGTCAAGTAGAACTGAGAAATTCAAAAAGGACTCTAATTATGAAACTTCATTGTCTGCCAGTTTGTTTCACCAATAACTTCAAACGGCAAGTCGCAGGGCTTTGAAATATACGCATTATTGAATAAAAAAACAAAAGTATTTTAGAAGTAAAAAAGACACTTACGCTTATTATACATATATGGAATCCTTATTATACTATGGTTTTTTCTATTTGCTCAGTTCGGAACAATATGATGCATCTGGAGAGCTTGATGATCATAAAAGTTTTGCAACAAAAGGATATTTATAAGATTGCAAGAACAGGAAAAAATAAATAACAGAAAATTGTTGAATATGTTTTGTCTACAAAATAAAGTGGTATTTATTTAATATGTGTTTTTTTTGTAATTTTCATTGATAAAAAGTGTTCCTGTTTAGGCTATTTGCCCCTTCACCTGTGCCGTGTTAAAAAAAAATGTATTTTTATTTATAAACTGAAAGAATAGAGGAAAGAAATGAGGTGTGTTGAGGTTAAAAAGAGCATTATTCACTTCGACATGAAAAAATCGTTTAACCACAGAAGCAATATACTCGACAACATCTCCTGTTCGTTGTATCATTAATCTTGTATGGCACCTTCCATTTCGTATCTTAACTAAAAGTTCGCAACAAACAAGAAAGTGTCTCTCTAAAACCTCTAACCCTTGTCTCAATATTGTATTGGAAATAAAACACATCGACACCGACGTCCCAAAGGGTGTAACAAACAAAAGTACTAAAAAAACAACAGCTGGGGAACACAAAGTAACTCACCCCATTGTTCCCGCTAGCCCACTTTCGATGTGGGAAATAAATTTAAAAAAAAACGAATGGAAGGAAATAATGTAAAATTTTCCTTCATTTCACTCTCCTTGCAACCTGCACATTAGAGAAATACCTCAACTGAATCAACTAGCAAGGATTCAAAGATGGTCTTTTTCATTGCATGGGCTCCCTTCTTTACCGTTTGGTAATCGATTAGCAACCCTATCTTACTACCTTCTAATATCAACTTCGACGTGCAATTTAACACTTCAGATGACGGCGTGAGCATCATGTGGTTCAGTTTGCGGGGTGTTCTTCCGCTTTCACTGCGATGTACATTGAGATTTTCCGTAATTTTCACGTTGATTCGCTTTGAACGAGTATCGGAAAGGCGAATGAACGGATTGGGTTTTTTTTTTTAGATATATTTGAAGAGACACACTAAACATATCGTCAAGATATCAGTTGCCATTTGCACTTCCGATGTTTGGTTTTATTTTTTACAAACTGCATGAAGAACAAATGTTGACATACTCCTATTTTGGTGTCTGTTCTATTCGAAAAGAACGTTCTATACACATTTATATATGCGACGTCTATATACGACATTTATAGCAGGATCATTCATGGCCTCATACCACTTCGCTTCCAGAATGATTTACTTTTTCTTGTCACACTTTACGCAACTGGAACGTGATCATCTTAGAAAATATTTGGCGAAACAATGTGTCTATAGAGTGAATTGTGTTGGTACAGTAAATTCTAGCAAATTCTGTTAAATAAATGCTTTTTTAAAATATTTTTAGCAAACATCAGATTTTTTATACGTTGAATATATTTAAAAGTTTCTTTTAAAAAAAATTATTATTCATTTAATGAGTCAAAGTCAAAGGTTTGTATATCGTTTATCCAGCTCTGCTATTGCTTAATTATTAAAGTAAAAAATCAGATTTAAAATTATTAAAAAGAAAATATATAAGTGATAAGGTAAACTTTCTCAAATTGTACCCATGCCTAATTTTTATCAAGGCCTTTTTCCCAAGGGTCTAGACCCCTGGTGGGTTTGTTTAAAAATGGAAAACTCTAATGCGTCATTGGGCTCACAAAGCGATTGGTCCTTATGTGTGGTCGGAGTGGGGGAATATTTAGAAAAACGTATCTTTCATAACCTTTTTTTTTCGAAAAAAAAGATAAAATTGAGAAAATATGAGAGCAAACTTCAAAATGAGCACATATTATTAAAAAATACCTTATGCGGAACGATTTGAACAATTATATAGTCCTAACTTAACCCTTTCACTCGGCGCGTACACAATTGTGTACATCATATTTAACTCGTATTTCTAAGAGAATTAGAAGGGAGAGGGACAATTATTGACAATTTATGTACACAAATGAGTACATAATCAAAAAGAGACTTCAAAAAGATATTTAAATTTTTTAAATTTTGAAATATATTTTGTTGCTATATATTATTATTGAAAAAAGCAAAAAAAAATCTGTTGTTTTTTTTTAATAATAATATATATTTTTATATATTATTATTGAAAAAAGCAACGACATATTTTTTTTGCTATTAGAAATAAATGCCGAGTGAAAGGGTTAAGAAAAATCATATGCTACAAAGTCTTTCTAAATTTACAGAGTTCAGTGTAATTTGGATATCTTAGAATATCCTACGTACAGCCCATGCAATATAATAAAACGATGAACATGTGTTTACGTCATGTAAGTATTGTAAGAATTTCTCCCATCGGATAAGTTTCAAACTTCATAAACAGGGTGTAGTTGATATTTTTCGCTTTAACATTGCTCCCAAAACTTATATTCACCTTGAAAGATAAAGAAACATAGCTCCCACAACGGAAGATGAAAAACGGAAACGGAAGGAAGTTGAACTAAGACTGATAGTGGTAGAAAAATTCCGGGCTAAGGAGGTGAGACGAACACAATGTGGTGATATTTTTCGAATAGCGAATGGCAACTTTTGATGATGATGGAAACGTCTTATTTTTTCTATTTTTCTTATCAGACTTTTGACATGATGTAAAGGAGAAGTGGAAGTAGTTCTTATCAAGAATCTCTCGAGAGGAGGGATCTATGAAATCGATACCCAACGTCAAAAACCCTTAAAAGCTAATGTTTAAGAGTCTTTCGACCGAAGAATTAAAAGAACAGTAACAGTCTCCACCTCTACCTCTTCACACCACGAAGAACCATAAAGAATAGTCGTTTGTCAAGAGAAAGGACAATACCGGAGTAAGAATTTTTATTCCATCGCAACTTCTCTTCTCTTTTTCTGTTTTTTGATTTTGACAAAGCATTGAATCTTACGGCGATGCTACTGAATTTACTACTTTTCCTCTCTTTAAAAGATAACAAGTCTGATAAATTTAATAAATGAAGTTTGGATTAATAACATTATTCAAAAAAGTGGCAAAATCCAAAGTTTAGGGAAACGCAAGATAAGACAAGGCATTCCTAAGTTCATACATTTTTTGTCAATTACTGTCAATTACTATGTTTATACATTTTTTGTTCGAAACCATCGTTTTTTGACTTTGAAGGATTTGAGCGATTATTACGATGCTTGCGAATATTCTACCGCACTAGTGACACGGTTGTGAAAATCCGGGCTTTTTTTAAAAAAAACTAGTTTATAAAAACATTTTAACTAACATCAAATATCAAAAATTAATTATCTTGTATTTTTCTATTGTTAAAATTGGGGAAAAGAAGATTCCAAAAAATCGTATAAAAAATAAGGGGAATGGGGAAAACGGAAGGAAAAATAAGTGATATTCCTCTTCAAATAAATGAACTACAGTATATAATGACTACACGAAACTCTTTAGGGATTTCATCTTCTACTGTAAGCTATTGTAAGCAGTACAGACATTTATTCTCTTGTTCTAGATTTTTCCCCGGTGTTTCGGAGAATCATAAAAACTCCTTGTTAAGGAGACGTGCAAAGTGTTTTCGTTTTTCTGAGGCTTGAAAGTTAAAGCGTCGTCATTTCTATCGTCCAGACACGACTGGCTGGGTAAGTTTTTTTTTGTGCCGAAAGAACCCAAAACGTACAATTCAGTTGCTCGCCTAAAATTTATTTTCTAGGAAGTTCCAGTTTTTTTTCGTTCAGTGGTTTTATTTTTCTTGTTGGTTAAATTAATTTCTTTAGCTATTTGCCTTACGGTGGCACTGTGATGTGGAAATTCTGTTGTTTCTATATATTTGCCGGTAAAATTTCCTTTTCAGGTGAAAAATTTGAAATAGAAATGTCATCTGAACGAATTGTGGAAACAATAATATGGAAAATTTTTGTTGAAAGTTAAAAATGCAGTCAAAACTCGATTTAAGCACTAAGTAAAATTCAAGTCGTTTGCACAAATTGCAACAATCAAATATTGTTTGCCAGGAAAATGATCAAAAAATTACAAAAATTAAAAACTCGCAAAGAAATATTTTGGACCGACTTATTGGAAGTTGTGACACAAGACCTATTTCTTTGAAATCTACCTAAAAGCTTGATTGCAGCTGCTTATCTTCATTTTATAAGTAGAAATCCAGCCTTACAATATTTTCACCATGATCAAAAGTACCACAATTTTTTGCTAGACCTTTTCTGCTTCCGTTTAATTTCTTTTCTGCTCTGTTTTTTGAGGCACGAAGGAAAATTCATTCCTATGCTGGAATTTGTCTTTTGACTTTCTGTTTTTCTTTAATGTTCAGTTGGCAATTATGTTACTGCCATGTTTCTACTGTCGGCACATTAGTCTCAAAGACGAATAGAATACGTGATTCGCATTTTGGTACGCATATTATCTAAAGCTCATGTCCTAGCTCCAACGAAAAAACGGGGGAAAAATATGAAAAAAATGGAAGAGGATAAATAACTGGACGCACACAATTTCGTTGGTGAAAACACAGAGAGTTTCGTTTATTTTTTGTTTGCCAGGGTCGTTTTCTAATGTTAGATTACATAAATCTATCATTTCAAAATACAAATAAAAACAAAAAAAATAGTGATACTTAAGTTAAAAAATCAATAAAAAACTTAAAAGCAAAAAAAAAATCGTACAGAAGTTTTGTTTTGAAAACATCGCGTTTGAAGTCTCAAATAATATCTTACATGCTAAAAATCAGTCGGCATATGTGACTTTAAAATCGCATAACTTCAATAATTTTCGTCCCATCAACTCAAAATTTGGAGAAATAAAAGTCGAAATGTTCGACTTAAGGAATATGAAAAAAAAACAAAATTTCGATTTCTCCAAAGTTGGCAGATAGGCAAAACATTTATGACGAACTTAGTGGTTTCAGAATATTATTTCTTATAAATGCAAATGTCATCGGCAATAAAGTATTCTTCTTGAAATTAAATTTAACTTTTGTCACGCTAAAAAAGCTGAACCATTTAGCCGATGTTTTAGATTTGTATCCAACTGATAGTCTTAAAACTTGTAACAAATTTTTGCTTATTATTTTTATATGCCACGTTAATTTCATCCCTTTAAATTTCGTGCTGTCAAGGTTGCCTCCCTTTACGATTAAGATTTATGAAAAGGTGTGGAAAATGTAGGTTCTCATTTTTTTCGAATAGAGACTAAATTTCATCAATTTTTCGCAGGTTTTCAGCCATAAAATCTTTACTTCTCTTGATGAAATCAGCCCCAGGCAGGGGTAGTCTTTGTCTAAACGGCTTACTGTTTCAATCTGTTCTATAAATAAATAAAACAAAGAGATAAGAAAATGTTAAATTGCGAGCAACCAATCCGGTATAATGCAATAATCCAAAATTTTCATGAAAATTTAATAAAAACCACTTTCTTTCTTTTCGCTTGCGTGGCTCTTTGCATATTCATCTGAGCCTAAATAAGCGGAAAAATGTGATGATTTGAACAATATCGAAAAAAATATAGAAAGTTATGAGGAAAATATTCACATGTTGTTGATAAATAAGTGATCGGGAAGGGGAGCAACATGATGATGAACTTTGTTGTAATGTCAAAGTCTTTTGAAGTTTTGTATGGTTGACATTACAGCAAAGGAGGAGCAAAAGGATCCACTCCAAAAACCAAGGAATTTGTTTTAACTTGTAGTTGAAAAATTTCAATGTTACCGGTAAAAAACCATCAATCTCAAATTTTTCTCAAAACCTTTGTTCGATTTATATGCGGTACTAAACTCCATACAAAATATAAGAAAACCTAATCGTCAAATAGCCAGGGGCTAATCGTCAAATACTCTACATGATGATAGACCCAATGTTTATTTAAAAAAATCCATTTGTATAGGCGAGGGGTAAGGAGTGGTCCGATTGGGTATTTATGTATGGATGAGTTATGTAAAATCCTATTCTAAACACATAAATTTTGCAATATGACTCACATCGAGTTAAGTGATTTAAGCAATTTTAAAAATTTATTGGCAACATTCTAAGCTTTACCGGAGGTTTTGATTTTTTTTTGTTCTATCATACTTAATTACCGACTGTGAAAAAATGATCGACTTTTCTCGAACTTTGAACAGAGAAAATCTTCGAGATTTTTTTGGCTGTCCTCCGGAAAATATCTTTTTGCCAAATATAAAATTCATGTCTCACCATCGTTCAAACATGAAATGAATTTTTCATGGGCTGCGTATTACTTTATTTCCGTTTCTCAACGATTTACACACACGTTCCCTCTAAAGCCCCCATTCCATCAACTTACAAAAGTGCACACTTGTGCGAATTTTCTATTCCAAATCTAATATCTGTTAGCGGCCAATTCATATGCGAGGGAATATAAATTGCCATCCATACATGAGTGAAATGGTTCCAAAAATAAAATAAAAAAAAAAACTCGCAGATACGATATCTATGATGGTTCTCGTCTGCCTGATTCACTGACATCCAAAAAAGGGTGCAGAAACCTCCATAAAATTCTTTCCTGTGGATCTATTCGTTTCGGGCTTCTCGGCTGGATAGCAAAGTACCCGTTTCCGTACCGAAGAGAGAGGACTCCAGGCAGTTGACTGAATGGAAAAATGATTTATTTTTGACAACAGACAGTTAAGGGAGTGAATACACGGATGGATGAATTCTGAATATGACGGGTCACCTGAAAGCCTGTATAATATTGAGCTGAATAAGCTTGGGATGAGAGACTTCAGGGTTAAGTATTTATAAACGACCCTTTGGGGGATGAACTCAGACTCTACCCACATTTCTTGTTCGTATAACCTTTAGAGCCTCGTAAGTAATCTGATGGGTGCACACGACTATGTCATCGGAATATTTGATGTGCACACGAAATGCAATATCGAGCGTATAAATCGTAACCGTGAAGAAGGCCAACAAAGAAGCTAAAACATTCTGAGCGCCAGTGTGGTTAACTCCCTGAACTTTATGTGGTTCTAGTCCTCGAGGGGTTGAACCTGATATTCTTAAGTATATTTACCCACTTACTGATGAATGCCTAACCCACTGCACTGTCTCCATTGCCAGCCATCATATTTTTATCTTTTCGTTTCAAGATTCCCTGCTTTTTATTATTATCCGGTTTTCAGAGAAAAATATTCCGAAAAACAGGCAAACCATCGCCTAACTCCGTGCATAGTCCATTTTACTCGCCTGTGTGTCGTCTGCCTGATGCCGAACGAATATCCGGCGTTGTTTCAAGGTATTCATGAAACTATGAATATTTTGTGAGGGAAAAATGGATGAATACAAAAAAAAATCACATGGGAAAAATAAAAAACGAACAAAGATTACGATGTGACTGCGAAAGGGGTTTCAAGCGTTTGGAGAACTGACATTTGCATCCAAATGGATGTGAAATAAGGTGAGCCTCATGACTCGGAATAAAACTGAAGTCATAAGGTAAACAACCAAACTCCAATTTCACGTGTAATGAAAAATCGAGTAGGTATCCTTGCCTCCTCTGTGTTGTCTGCACTGTAATGAAAATTTTTTATCTATAGAAAATGTGGTAGTATGTGGTGGCATTCACTTAGTAGCCATGAGTTAAATGGTAAAAAGTTGAAGAAACTGTGGGGACAATTTATTCTGTCATGCAACAGACCAAACTTATATAAATACTTGTATGCAGTAGATTTTCCAAATCTAAGTTACAAATAGCCTTTTAAATAAAAGAAATTGAGAATTTCCAATTATATACCAGGAGAAACGAAACCTGCGATTTTTAAAAGATTTCCTTACTATGATCCTTTTGGCACGAATTTATTTGTAACGCAAGTGGTGATTTGAAGTATGGCAAGAACCGACCACTAAAGTTATAAATTTTACAGAAAATTTGCTTGCCACACTGGCACTGAGATAGCATGTCTAAAAAAAGGCTGCAATTATTCGCTTATTACAATTTACTAAAATTTTGTTGCCTCAAATGAATTTCCTACATAGTTATGATGCTTTTGATTTTATATTCCACTTTAGAAATGTGAGACGAGCTAAACTTTTTTATTGTAAATCGAAAATCCCTGTTGTCGCATTCCAACTGAGAATACGAGTGCACGAATACATATGAGTTACCAATTTATCTAAAAAAAATATGGATACAGTCGTATATAAATTATGTTTTACACGCACGGATATTTTGCGTAAAATACACACGCATCCCCATAAGTTCTCATCGTTAATTATCATTTCATGATGCTTTAACAGCACCACCAAACTTTTACTGTTATTAGAGATGTTGCGTACCCACAATTACCCAAAGTTTACCCACCATCAACCAAAGTGCTACAATCCCCCAAAGTTTCACTCATCATCCTTATCCGCTCATGTTCAGATCAGCCTAAATATCACGCATATATTAGAGACGACACTAAATACGTCCCAGATTATAGTTAAATGATTTTAATATTTTTATAGAAATTTTCTTGTGTTTCTAGTCTTCAGCCTTTTAAAGTGATGACGGAAAAAGTAATAAAAATTACCATAATGAAAGCAGCAGCAGTAGTCAAGTTTCCATTGGATGCAAAGAAATATTGTTCAATTCATCATCTTTCGGATCAATTGTTTTCATGTTGCTTGCATTTATATGCCAAAAAATAAAAAAAACTAAGAACAGACATATGATACTGTTCAGAAACAGAGCCAAATTGTGAGCTCTCTTGATTTTATTCCCTTGCATATGTGCCTTTCAACAAGGATCCCAACTTCCAGGATCTGAATCCATTGGTCCGCCAGAAAGAGGAACGGAATATCCCTATTCCTCACGAGTGATGTAGCTTTGTTTGGAATTCGGGCAAAGTAGGACACGAAAGGATCGCCACACCGGAGATATTTGCAAAATGAAGAAAAACCCTATTTTTCAGCCAAGGTTTCCGTAACGAACTGGTACAATATAATGGAAGTTTATGATAGTAATATCGCGCGATAAATTTTTTTTAACAAAAGTTTGCTTGCCACACTAGGCCGGATATAGTTGCAAATTAAAAACTTAAGGTACTGCTGAAAGTGAACAATTGGAAATTCATCATGTGCGGGAGATACAGGTAAAACTATCCCGATTGAAACATTCGAACGCAGCATCAGAATATCGATATGTATTAAAGAAAAATTTCAAATGTGATACAAAAAACTTTTCCACTTTCTGATGGCTTTAAGAAAAATGGTCTTTAATTTCATTTTATATTCACAACCAGCATCAATCGACGGCAACATATGTTCGATCCATAAAATCACGTAAAAATATTTTGGAAAAAAACGTTTTTAAATTGATATCGCTCATATGTTGACAACTCTCAGAAAACCAATTTTGAAGAGAACATTTAGTAAGATTAAAGTGAGTGTATTTTTTAAAAAAAGTTTGTGATTTTAAGGAAATGAATTGCTTGTGAAGGACTAAAGGAAGAGAAGAATTCCCAGCATAGCAAGGGAGAAAGTTAGGCAAACAAACAACTTTTGGCTTCCGATGATAATGATAATGATGTCAGATGGTGCCATTGTATGGAGTCTTTGACACTCCTGCTTATACCAAGATCATTTTAACTAGAGCATCCAAAATTCTGGATCAACAATCTTAAACATATAAGGAAACTGAAAAAACGGATTGCTTGTTGTCCCTATCAATTTGCTCAACAAAAAAGCGTTTCAACTACTTGTACGGAGTCCTTTTCTTTTTGTTTAAAAGTATAACTCTCGTGACATGGCAGTGATGTCTTGTGCGACAAACGGGATAAAAAAAACCAAAAGATTTCCTACAAGAATAAACCGACGAGGAGCACTACGAAAACTAAAACGTTGGCTAAATGCCGAAGTTGGACTTTTTTGGGGCTTTTGGACATTGTGAAAGCTCTGACTCGGATATCGTTGCTGGCCAATGGAATCGATTTTATTCTTCAATAAAAAAAATGCATAACGTTGGTCAGTCAACAGTTTTTCGCATAGAAGAATAAAACATAATTTAACTATTTCTTATTTTTCGAAAGCCAAAGTCAAGTGTGATGGGAAAACACATAAAGAAAAGTTACCCGTTAGTTGTAATTTTAAGAATCAGAAATTGTTTATTATTTACAAAACATTATATTTTACTTCAAATTCCAGTAAGAGAAAAGTTGTAAAAAAATTCATACACTATTGTAAGAAGCGGGTCAACATTCAATTTGTTTTCTTTTTTTTTAATAATTTCTTTTTTCTGTTTTTTTTATATATTTTAGTTTCTTTTTTAGTTTAACAATGAATACGATGGTGGTAGCTGCTCATCGGTGACAGTTTTCATTAATAATTCAATTGTACTAAATTAATATTCCAGTTCATAATGTATTGTAAATTCAATCTGGAAAGGCATAAGTTCTTATAGAAAAACTTCTTTACCTAATAAGGAAATTTATAAATGAGTCATTAGGTGATATTATTTCAGCTGCATTGAATCATATTAAATGAATTTCTTAGATATATAGATCATTTTGTAATAAAACTACTAATTGAAAATTTAATTGCAAAATTTCATTCAAAATTGTACATGCTTCCCATCGTGTAGCTGTTTACCAAATATTCAACATATCAGAATAAATCGAACATTGATTCATGTAAGAAAATACTTTCAATGCCGATGTTAACCACAGTTAAGTAAAAATAATCCAAAGCTAATCGAAAATGTAAATAAAACTGATGTCTTGTTGACTTATAGATAATTTCTCAGTCGATTTAATGCAACGCATTTCATTAAACCGAATCACCATAAATAAACACATATCATTTCCTTCCCATCTTTACTTAAAATGGCGTTTCGACTTCACCTGGTCTGGTATAACCTAATTCGATTTTAGTCGATATCCAATAATGTACTGCTTTCTCCACTTACCGATTCAGTACTACTTCTTTTTGTAAAACAAAGAAAAGAAAGACAAAAAAACGAAATTAATAATCATATTAAAAACATCAAATATTATTTATTAATTATGAAAAATATTAAAAAGAGAGGGGAAACCTTTTTAGTCATTAATTCTTTTTAATTTTGATACACCGACGTCACGTCTTTTCATATTGAAATCCAAAACCCAATTACGCATAGACTGCTACACTCTGGTCAGGGCGCTCGCTTTTATTCAAATCGACTGTTCGTCAAGCGTTCGTCAACCGTTTCAAATTTGGTTTTAATTTTTCAATTTTTCTTAGGGTCTTCCGTTGATCTTATGCCCAAGGAAGACCCATTGGAAGACAAAATTAGAGAAATAAATATTAAGGCATCACGTATCGCATCATTAGACTTGAAGCCATCAAAGGCATCCGCCAACACAGAAGAAACGTTCGCAGTTGCCCCCATTTTAGAGAGACATGATAACGAGAGAATGGAAATAAAAATGGAAAATGTCTCATCGACGAATATGGTGGATTTTTACTATCTACTGTATTTATCAAACTTGAGGCGATCTAAGCTGCAATCAAGATTGAGTTTAACTGCATCACCTGAAATAGACTCTATTTGTATATATCATAGCGACAGTTCATCATAGCGACTGCACCTGAATTCGCATTTGTATTGACCTGGGAAATGTGTACTTTTCACAACGCATCTAACGATGTGAGATAGGGTGGAGTTAAAAGTGCCATTTTTTAGAATACCGCAAATATCTTAGAAGCTACTGAGCCAAAGTCTGTTGTTTCAGGTATTCATACCAGAACATGATTGCTTACTACCATTCGAATCCCACATTGACGGACTAATGTTACTTTTAATAATATACTTATATTTTAATGCTAAATTTTTACCATCACATGTTTTCTTTCTTACTTTCCCATGCAGTCCCCAAAGAATTTTCAAAAAAAAAAAAATCTTCTAAAGTTGTGACTAATTAACAGTCATTCCGATAGAAATTTGAAGCATGGAAAAGTTATACAAATTATACAGTTGAGTAATATACAAAATGATATTTATATTTATATTTTATATTTATTATATTTTATATTTATTTACAAATTTCATCAAAATACTGATTACTGATTAAAATTATTTACAATAAAATATGTATTAAAGCTTACTCTTCAGAAGCTCCAAACTATTGTTAAAATCAATATTTTCAAATTTCAAATTGAAATTACGGCATATGTTGGATATAGGTTCGTTAAGACCATAGTTTGTACGATGCATAGCAACATGAAGAAAATTATGACATCTACGTGGACGAGAAGGAGCAAGTATAGATATATTTTCTAATATTTGAGGCGAGCTAATCAGTCCCGTTAACAATTTGAACATAAAGGTAGTCTTTGTGATACTCCTTCTTTCTTTTAAGCTTTTTAAATTTAGCAGCGCAAGTCGATCTGCATAAGGAGGTAGACTTAAGACGTTGTTCCAGGGCAGTCCCTTCAGCGCAAAACGACTAAATCTCCTTTGCACCATTTCTATCCGATCACAATGTATCGCATAGAAAGGGTCCCAAACTACAGAACAATATTCTAATATTGGACGAACCAGAGAGCAGTATAAGGATTTGGTGACAAAAGGGTCAGAAAATTCCTTAGACCACCTCTTGATACAGCCCATGAGGGAATTAGCTCGACTCAAAATCGAATTTATATGATCAACAAAAGTAAGAGAAACGTCAAAAATTACACCAAGGTCCTTAATTTGTTGAAGCCTGATCAGATCAGTCCCTTCATGGGTATAGTCATAAAATAAAAATCTTTTCTTCCTACCATAACTAAGGACAGAGCACTTGTCAACGTTTAGTAACATACAGTTTTTTTTACACCACACATAAAAATTTTCAAAGTCATTCGATAAAAGTACACAGTCATTTATGTCACGAATAGGGCGGTATATTTTCATATCGTCAGCAAAGAGCAAAATAGAGCTATTTTTTATAATCAAATAAATGTCATTCACATATAACACGAAAAGCATCGGACCCAGATGGCTTCCCTGAGGTACACCAGAAATATTATATATAGTTTTCGAAGTTATCCCTCGAAAACAAACTCTTTGAGTACGATTACAAAGGTAAGAGTTTAACCACTTGAGAAATAGTGGGGGAAAACCCAGAGCAGAAAGCTTAAACAATAAAATTTTATGCGAAATTGAGTCAAATGCTTTGGCTAAATCAGTATATATGCAGTCGACCTGCAGCCCATTCTCGACGATATTTTGACAGAAAGATGTAAATTGCACTAAATTTGTTTCAGTAGATCGACCTTTTAGAAATCCGTGTTGCTGCGGAGTAATGATAGAGCTTATATGAAACTGTAACACAGAACAGATAATAGACTCAAATAGTTTAGGAATGGATGACAATTTAGCTATAGGTCTATAATTTGCAACATTCGATCTATTGCCTTTTTTGTGGATTGGGATTATATAAGATGCTTTCCAAATATGAGGGAAAATCCCATCACGAAGAGATAAATTAAATAAATAAATAAGTGGTTTGACAAAACTATTATTACAATACTTAAGCACGGCAGCGGGGACGCCATCGGGACCAGACGAATAATTTAAGTCAATGATGCAAAATGTTATTGAAAACTACGTAAGCAACATAAATAATTCTATGCTTTTCGATACAATTGCATTCGTTACGTTTTCGTAGCTTTTCCTAACAAAATAATTTCTAGCATATGTTACTCTCCGGTATTTCAGTATTTTTAGTCCAAATTACACTAAAAGATGTATCCCCTGAAACGGGGAAGGACTGTTCATTTATATATTGTATATTTTATCGACTGAACCGTATTCGAATCTTCTGGGAAGACCGGTATAACATGATATCGCAATTGATAAATACAAGTATATAAATATCGCGTTGAACGATATCCACACTGAAGCGGCGGAAGATCGATTAAGGTAAAAAAAATCATTCTCATGATTTCCAAGATTTCCAACGGCATTTACGAATCAAATATGGTGCGTTTTGAGGTGGATGAAGAAAAGTAGACTTCGTAAATACAAACATTTGAGTGTACTTTTTTTACTTACCGAAGGTATTTTTTTTCTTCTTTACAGCAGTTTTTTGATCCGAAGATAGAAATTACGCAATTGTCAGAATATTCATTTGTCTATTACTCACCATGTTGATATTCTGCCACGAATGATGTGCTCAGTTGTCTTAATAGCAGTCTAATTGTTATTCAATGGCCGCGATTTTCAAGAGTACTAATAGAGGAAATGAATTGAAAGGACGTGCTAGCCAATGTTATTAATATGGATTTATTTGTGCCTGCTTGTAATTGAATTTAATTTTCTCAAGTGTATGGTTGAATTATGAGAAACTTTATTTTCTTTATCTAATTTCTTTTACATTTGTATTGACCTGGGAAAACACATAGCGCAAAAATTTCAAAAATTGAAATAAATTACATACTTGTTCACATTACAGATTGCATAAATCCAAATTCAAATACACAATTCTTTTTTTTAATGAACTACTAAACAATTTACGTTATTTCAACAAGGAATTGTGTACTTTTTAGTCATCTCATAGAAATTTTCAAGCCTTGTGTTTTTTATCAAGTCTATTAAATTATATTTTTAAATTATAATTTATATTATATTTTTTACTAATAATTTCTAGCAAAAAGAAAACCATATTACTATGAATTCCCCATTCACCTGACTATACCCATATACTTGAATATCTGATGGTTTATTAACGAATAAAACTCATTCACAGCCTGTCAAATCTTTTTAACGAAATCGGATTATCTGAGAGACGACAGCATCGCGCGCAAAAAGTAGTACCGTTTGAGTTGTGCAAATAAATAAATTCAATTCCGGAATCTTACCAACAAATAGAGTCTTTAGTTGGATGATGTGCGATGCCAATAGTCGAATGTGACAGGAATAAAAGATTCAAGCATGGGAGGGAGGTCGGGGAATGAAATATCCTGTCAAATCCACAAGGGGGACGTTATCGTTTTTGTATAAGCTATTTTTGCTGGAAAAATTGAAGCATCCGATGCTGCGTCCCCTTCACGTGAATTTATTTTGTCAACATATACACTGTTGCTTGAAAATTCCTGGATCATCAAATGCTGCAGGATCCATCAAGGAAATGTTATTGAAACTTAACGGAGCAGTGGCAGAATTTTTCCCTATAATAAAAATCAAAAGTAAATATTTAGACTTGAAGAGATAAACAGCCAGGTAGATACTTTGGTTTCATTCCATGCTTCTAATATTCAAGCAGCGAAAAAAGACTTTCAGGATCCATTTACCCACTTTTTCAAAAAAAAAAAAATCTTCGACTTTAATTTTTACAGCCTAAAAACTCCATGAAGGCGCATCAGGTAGTAGATGAATCAATCTGATATTCTTATACCTCGTTCTATTGGTAAATAGAAGGCATCAGGACGAGAGATAAATTCTAGGAAAAGATTAGGGGTGAACTTTAACAGACTTTCAATTGACTCTGCTAAATTCCAATAGCTGCTTTGATAGACAATACACTCGTGTATCAAGTCAACTTAATTTTGTGTTATAGTCAAGATGAAATAAAAGTTTCCAAATGTTTAAGTTCAGCCACAAATGAAATGGATTCCAACTTACATCAACGTGATAGAAGAACACGTAAAAGGTATAATAGTGAATAAAATCGTGGAATGTCGGATAAAAGAACTTTTCTCTCGGCTAGGGACCAAATTGTTTATACCAATGTTTTCCAGCCTAGAGTACATGTACCTCTAGAGGTACATCGGCTGGTTACAGGAGGTACACAGAAAGGTTGGTTGGGTTGGTGAAAAGTTTGGGAAACACTGGATTAGATCCAAATTTTTTAATAACTGAATGAAAAGTTCTAAGTTTTTAAAATACTTATATGAGAACCATTTTGATTTTTAACACGTTGACGGACAGTTGCGGCTATAGCCGTCAAGTTCAAGTTCACTATGTGACATGACGGCAATAGCCGTCCAATACGAAACGGTCGTTTTTAGACACTGCGGCTGTAGCAGCACAAATGTGCATTTACCAGCGTACAAGTAGAAGCCTAGTGTCAATTTTCGAATTTCACTTGTTTCTACTGTCGAATTTCACTTGTTCGAATTTCACTTGTTTCTACTGTCCGTCAACGTGTTAACAGTGCGTCCGTAAACACCGTAACTTTCTCTTTATATACATACTCATTCATATAACAAAATTCCATCGGAACACTCCGGACTATATAAATGGATTTTTTAAAATCGTAATTCGATCTGTGCTGGGATAAGGTATTTAACGTTTGTCGCCTTGCAACTGTAGTTTTTCTTATTTTTTTTCGAATTTTAAGTAAATTATTGTAGGCGTCATACTGGTAACACTGACAAAACCGACGCCTCTGAATGTACAGTTGGCATCCAAAGTTTGTACGAAGCAGTTCATAATAAATAAAGTTGAAATCATTATTCTTTTATTTGTGAGGTCTACATTATGAAGACTGACCTTCTAACGCTTGCACTTTATTGTGAAAAAATTTGCAAAATAGCATATATCTTATCAGGACAGAGCAGGAACAAACTTTAACAATTTTTTCCTTATCCAAAAAACTTAAGTCTGTCTATTTATCCAAGCTAAAGCTCGCTTTGGTTTTCTCCCTTTAGAATTAGTAACTTTTTTTTGACAAGTTGCTTATCGGTTAGTCATAACAAATTTCCTTATCTTGTCCAAATATTTTCATGTGAGCCATCATCATCAAAGTTAAAAAAAATTACTCAAAAAAGAAAAGAAAAAAAAACGATGAAAGAATTCAAATTCCATAGAAATTCTTCCACGCACGCCACATGATCATCATCCAAGGAAAAAATATATTCTTTAATCTGTAAGTCGTTTCGTTTCGGCTTTTTTGCCTTCCGTCGGTTGTTTTTATTACTTCGGGGGAAAATGGACACAAACAAAATAATAAATAGAAATTGCTTTGGAGCTTATTGAGATCGTTTAATGATATATTATTCGCCCCAAAGTAATCGTCATCAATTCCCCAAATGCTCTGCGCCTCCAAGCAAATGAATTGAAACAAGGCCCAAACCAATATCAAAGTTAACAGCTACGCAACATTCTATCAATGAATTTGGCTTTTTGACTGGTGCCATTTAGTCACGTTTGCTTGTTAATTGTACTATTTATTTGCTTCACTGCCACAAGGTTCAATGTAATGCCGACAATTTCTACCAAAAAAATCTTGATTCTAATGTGCTAATGGTCAAAAAATCAATTTGAGCGACATGTGAACCTTTTTTTTTGTATAACTAAGATACCTAACAATTTCCCTAGTAGAATATTCTATGTGCAAATTAGGGAAAAATAACCGAAAAAAAAACTAAATTTGACTGATGAGACAGACGGAAATAAAAGGTCGTTCAATTGGGATGACGCATTTTTGTAATTTAATAAAAATACTTCTATGAAATATATTGAGCTCATTTTTATTTTCGATTGAATGTAACTGAGTTGCCGGCGTTGTTCGAACAGCAGTACGTTCCAATTACACCTCCGACATAAATCCGCACCAAACAGTCAACTTTTGCGGATGTATTGGCATTTCTTGAATGGGTTCGGTCGTTTTGCTCACTTGAACAAATGCGTCAATTTTGCTTCGAATCTTTGCCCAAGACGTTCAATTGTCCGTCTAGTTGGACGGGTATAACGACTCAAAAATTTAGTTAGCGAACAGAGAATCGTGACAACCGAATGCGAATTTTGATAAAAATTTGAGTTATTTGTAACCGTTTTTGAAGCGTATACTGTTCCAAGATTAAATGCTATATATTGAATGACTCAAATATCAAATATTGGCTTAATTTGTTGACGCGTCCAAAATCTACAAAAACTTATATAAAGGTTCAGTCAAAAAGCGAATAAATAATTGATTTCCAATGCCTAGTGTGATTTTTTAATTTTTTTTTCATTTATTTTAATGTAGTAATATTTTTTTTTGCAAAAATCTAGTTATACTGGGATTAGTTATTAAGGGATTATTAATTGTTAACCTTACTTGATGAATAAATCTTTTGTAAACTTCCCTAATCATGATTTCAAAGCTACCTACTAACGGCCACGATTGTGAAATTGCAGCTCTTTAAAACAAAATTAAATGTTTTGTATGCTCGTATCAAACTCGAGAATTTCTCTTTTGTCAATTATGTATCACAAGAAAGAAAGATCAATTGAATTATTACATTATGTTAATTCGTATATTTATCATCCGATAACTAACACCACCGGTGAAGTCAGAAAAAACGAATCTTCTTGACCTCATGGTACAAAAAAAAATAGAAGCGGACGGGACTAGAGTTATGTTATAACATTTATTAAAAATTGAGGAGATGATAGGTGATATTGACGCCCACCCAACGTAAACTTCGTAAATACATACCTTAAATTTAAAAAAAAAATCACTTTTTTATATAAACTAAAATTTTAAATGAATTTTACTAAAAGTAAATACAAAAAAACCATGTCTGTAAAAGCTGCATCGGAATTGTGTTTTTCGCATTTATTCAGGTTTTTCTACGTTCTTCATACTGCAAAAATTACCAACGTGAAAGAATCGCGCAATGGATACCAGACAGAAAAACGTGCTAAAATGAAGTTTATTTATACACACGTCTGTAGCTCGCACACTTCCGATGTTTCCAAGGTGTTGAAACATACGACCGGAAAGGATAAACCTCAAATCCCAGAAGGAGATCACGACATTATCTAGCAGAAAATTCAGTGAACAAGACGACAAATCAAATTGAACCTCAGAAGTTGAAATCCTGTACCTATACCTGATGAAATCTTTAACATTTTAGCAAATGAGGCCCATAAAGAAGGGGAATTGAAAAAAATCATCGTCATTGGGCGGAATTAAATTTCAAAGCTCGCACATTTGCGTGTACCTACGCAACTGTTTCAAGTTTGGAAGTCCAACTGTGGAAAAATCACATGTTGAAAATGGAATAAAAACTCTTCTCTCCATTCTCCAACTCAAGCGGAAATTCACTTGGCCATTCCAAGTTCTGCCCAAGCAAATACAAAACGTACGTGTAAAAGAAGAATTCAATGCGGAGAGACGGATGTAGAAGCAAAACCGAGGTATCATGCGGCACGTGTGGTTGTAATGAATCGGAACGGTGAAGATAACTTTGAATCTTATGCTGGACAGTATAGGGCCACTCTTGGAAATACGACGTAGACGCCCACAAATTGTAACATAAAAGAAGCGAAATGCATAATCATCACAGATCAACTAGTATTCAAAAGAAGTGATGCGTAAGGGGAGAAAAGAGGAAGATCTTCAGCAAATTCGTGGCTCTTTTCAACGGCTCGACGCGTTATGTTGCTAAGATTATATTTTTCCATAAGTGATGATTGTGAAATTTTATTACCTTGTACATTAATATTTCCATTTTGATTCATCTTAGCATTTTCTTACAAAAAATTTAAAGAAATCATGAAAACCAGATGCGTAAATATGCATTATAATGTGTTAACAGCGACACATCTGTTCAATGTTTGATCATTAAATAGCAAAAATCTCGACACATAGAACTAGAAATTTATTACACTAAGAACGAAAACAAATACATTACTGTTCTAACAAAATGCCTGTCAAGGTAAACACACAAACCATATCATCGGCCTCGAAAAAAGGTCTAACAGGAAGAATTTCAGGATTCACTGTAAATTTGTGGCTATATCCTCGTATTTGTCTTTTTTTGTATCTTTTACTTTCGCTTTTGTAGATAAATTTTGCTTTTTCTACTTTATTTTTATTTTATTATTATTTGCTGCAACAAAATTTTCTTCGGCTTTAAGAGCAACTTTAAGATGCTGCCCCCTCGACTTGGTTTACCGAGATAGCTACCATTTTTCAAGAAAGATGGCTGCTATTGGAATTGAGTAGAAAATTATTTGATGTCCTTCGGAGAATTATATCGCAGTGAGTTATGAATTATATTTTGTCGATATACAAGTAAGTAGATTAGATATCGACTTTGACTTTGCGTCGACATGGCATTTTACCATTAGGATGTTGGAATACCTTCGAGAATAACGAAATCCTTAAAACGAAAAAAAAAAATCTGATGTGAACAGTACATGACTTTCTTATAAAAAATCTCCGTCGCTGTAAAATTTACACTGTAACCCGACGAAGAAAATATTAGTTTACATAAAGTAAGTGCACCAAATCTGACATCTATTTTAGACAAAAACTATGGGACGAAAAACAGCCTCGGAATTACAAAAAACCAGTCAAAATCGAGTACTGTTTACTGGCAGAAGTCAATCTTACAAAATTCGTTACATACATACATACGAACAAACAAACACACATACAAACATATTTCGAACTGAATCGATGGGTATATGTCCCGGAGAGTGTGTCGCTCCGTTATGATTTCGGTTTTCGAAATGATTTTAATACCTTTCTTTTCGAAAGGTAAAATGCTGTCATTTTGGTTACTTTCAGTTAATGGATTTTCACTCGGGAGAGGGCTAGGGAAATATTTTTAGGCAAATTTCAGAGGTCAAAACTTTTCATGATTACAATACTTTATTATACTTCGTATAAGAAAGTAATTAACGAAAAAATCGAAGCGAATCATGTAAAAAGGAATTCGTCAAACGCAATTTAAGGAAAAATTTGACAATTAATAAGATTATCTTTAAGCATTTGCTAAATTTTAAAATAAGGAGAAACTTTTGATTGCTTTTACTGACATTTTAAAAATAACAAGCTCTGAAAGCCATTTCGTTTTATTTGGTATATTCGAAAAACAATTTGCGACTTCAATTATGTGACTTCATCTTAACCCTTAACATATTTCTTTAAAAAAAAACAAGTAAACTACATGCGGCGATGCATCTTACTTGAAAGACATGACAAATCGATACCAAAAATAAATAAATCAATAAAAATTCTTTGTATTTTGAATAATTATGTTCCAATTGAGCCAGAAAATACAAAAAGCTGACCCAAATATCACCAAAAAAAAAACATCTTTAGCGACAAGGCTCATTTTTTGTTGAATAGATACGGGAACAAGCAAAATTGTCGGATTTGGGGCGATACGAATCCAAACGAGATACACCAGCACCAAATGCATCCCGAGAATGTCACTGTTTGGTGAGGATTTTGGTCTGGCGGAATCATCGGTCCGTTTTTTCACAAAACGAAACTGGCATTGCCATAACCGTCAACGGTTATAAGTAACTTCGATGATAAGTAACTTCCTGTGGCCAAAATGGACGATATGGATACCGACAACATGTGGTTCCAACAGGATGGCGCTACATGCCACACAGCAGATTCAACGATGGACATGTGAAATGTAATGGAAATTTGTTTTCTAAAAAGAGAATGTGATTTATTTTCTAATTCATCTTTAATGAAAATCCATTTTTAAAAAAATTCGTGTAAAAACAGAATTGTATGGAACTTGGTATAGTTCCATTCAACAATTTATTGAGGACTAACAAATATAAACTCGATAAATGTATTTTCTTCCTTAACCTACAAAAGGACAAAACGAAAACTATTTTTTGGCGTTTTCTCCCTGTTTCCACTAACACTGCCAATTTATCGTGGAGTTGTTAGTACTCGAGATCAAAGGGACGATGCCAATACCAGAAACAGCAACAATTCTTCTACAATGACGATCCTAATCATAAATAAAAATAGTTATATTCCTGTATCTAGCATCACATAGAAGAAAATTCTAAGAGGATAAGTTTGTGCTGCATAAAAGGGAAGTTACACTCATTCATTCTTAACAAACGCCGTTGCCATTACCCTACATGGAAAATTTATCTCTCCATTGGGGCGCCTTTTACGCATGTGGTGTGTGAAAGGGCCTATGTGTAGGACAATTGTTTTTATTTCTTCGGCCTTTTTTCCTCCTCAGTACTTGTCACCAACAATTTGGAAGCCACTGAATTGGACAAAAGTAAACATTTTTTTGTCCCCCATCTTCATGACCTATGTTTGTTTCAGATGCTTCCGAAAATACCTTCTTTCAAAGTTCCTTCTGTTCGTATTATCCCTAAAAAAAAGTTTCGATCTTCTCGTCGGGTCCCTTCGCATCTACCGTCCCGAACCGAAATCATGGAGTGAAATAAACTAAAGAGGATCTCTTGTAATCTAATCGATTTCTTTCGAAACATGCTGAAGGAGCCGACAAAAGTGCGAAAAGAAGGAAATGATGAAGAACTTGGAACCATCTGAATTTACAAATACTTGCACAAGCAAAACACCCTCTAAAACGCACCATTGAATATCCTAAACACATATACAGAATATAAGAAATTGTTAAAGCATTTAAGAAGTTCATTCATCGTCAGTTTGAGGGCAATGGCAATTTCGATGCAGAGCACTGGTAGAACGATGAAAAAAATCTAACGTATTCCCAGTGAACAATGATTTCGTGCTTCTGTATTTCATTTAAATGAAATACAGGAAAAGGTAAAAACTATGGAGAATAAAATAAAATACGGGAAAGGAAAAATCCTCTTGCAATACAGACATTGGGAAATATTAAGATATTTGGCAAATATTCTTATCTAATGTGGCGAAGACTTTCCGAACAGAATACTAATGGCCAATAATTACGTGTTGCTTTTGATATAGCGAATTTTTTTTTCGATAATTTTGGTAACATTGATAACGGGGAATCCCGAAAATGTTACAAAACATGGGTTACTGTCATTCTGAAGAAAAATTCTTGACCAATGGTCAATTTGAGAGTTACTTAATTATTTTTGGCTTTTTTTCGCAATTCAAGCGTAGAGAAGACATTTACGTTTGAACCTATGTTTTCGAACACACTTTTGAGAAACGTTGACAGTCCAGTACAAAATTACAGGCCATAGTCGTTTTTAAACATAGTTTTTCTTTAATATGAGTTTAAACTGACAGTTTGCTATTACTTTTAGACATTAGAATCTTTTTAAAATTAACTCAATTTTGTAACTTACCAAAAAGAAAAAAATCGAAATAGAACTAAAAATTGTGGAAAATTGGAAATTTCTTTGTTGAGTGGCGTCTTGAGTGACATTTCTGAGTGACATTTCTGAGTCTCCCAGAGATGAAAAATTTCCTTGCAATCGGCTGACGCCGGTTTTCGGACATCTTTTTATTGTTGTAAGGCGGACTTTCTGGCGCCTTCAGAAGATAACGGCTATTCACCAGAATCGCCAGCACTTCTTCAATATCACAATTTGAACTGTAAGGATGGTAATGAGTCACAACTAATTCACAACCAAAAATGCGGCTTGGGATAAATTAAAGAAAATAATGCATAAAACCAATGTGTGTAAAAAACAATGTTTTCGGTCATCTTCTTTTCTTTAATACCTTTTTATACAGGCCTCCATAAAGTTCGAGTTTTGCAACGGAATGTGCGCATTCGTTTATTTTTGCATTTGGTATCGATAACTCATTTTTGTCGAAAAGTGGAGATAATCGATTTTTGCACCGAGGTCTCCAATTCCTCACATTAAGATATATTTTCTCTAAATTCCGCGGTCTTCCACCTTTCTCTAAATACTTTTCTTGATTTATATATGAATCAAAAATTGTAAGTTGATGGAGAGCTAAAGCAAATGTTGTTAGTAGGTGATAATTTTCTATTATATTTCTCCATTTGATGTTTTTTTTAGTATTATTTGTTTGCTGTCACATGTCAACCGGCCGTAGAAATTTAGTTTATGAACTCAAGAGCTGGAAGTGGGACACAATTTAAAAAAAATGGAGGAACCAACCAAACAATAACGCAAACAGGAAAACAGGACAATGTAGACTAACGGAATTGGAGCTAAAGTTAACATGGGACCAACAAAATTTGCATAAGACAACATTTAGGATGGCACAAGGATAACAAATAACTTTCATGCAGTATATACAGCCGAAACGGACATACCGGAAGGGGAAAAAAATATAAATAAGAGGGTGAAGGGATTGGAAAGCTTTCCGTTTAGAATATGGAAAGCACCGACTTCAGAAGTTAAAGAACGGCATGAAGAGTAATTTTTTGTCTTTTATTCCTTGCTTTTTAAAACTTTTCGGTTGTTATGTAAGTATGCTGGTCGCTTTTTGTTGATTTTTGTTTAGTTGATGCATGTCTTCACATATTACGCCACAATTTTTTATTACGCCACAGCCCATATTTAAATTTCTTGTCCTTTTTATGGATTTTCTTTAATTTTTTCCCCCTTTAGGTACTTTAACATTGATTTGTCGTTATTAGAAATGAATCTCGTTGCGGTCTGTTGTTGTGGTTGATCAGCCCTGCCTATTTCGTGTACAGGAAGCAATAGTCCCATGCAAAGTTTCACTCCTTTTTGATTTTGATGATAACACAACTTCTTAGGGATACGAGTATATCAAAGATGATAGTAAGTGAATTCGAAATTCGTAAACATACGTGGGCTTTTGAGTGCAGAGCCAAGCAATAAAAATGGGGAAATAGAAATAGGCGACGAGATTGTTTAAATAGAATTTTATAGAATTATTCAGTTTTACAAATTTGTTTACAGATTAGGGAATAAGAAAATTTTGAGAATCAAAAAGGACAATCGGCCCAGGACCAGGAGGTACGGGAACCACAAGATATCGTTGTAATGTTTTTAAATGAGATGTGGGTAAACCAGGACTAATCAATATGAAGGCCTTTAAGTATTTGAATTTTTTAAAGGATCCTTTTAGTGATAACTCTTAGTACCCAAGAAAAATTTGATGAAATTAAAAACAAAAATGAAAAACGTTCAGATTTAGACAAATTTATATGTGCTTTTCTACTCATTAATTAAGTACATAACGTAAAGTTACCAAATTCCGACCACTGTTGGAACAATCAAATTAAGTCTTAAAAAATAATAAATTTTTAAGTGTTTCGTTAAATATTTTATTTTGTTTTTGTTCCCCTATTAATTCCTAATTCATCTGTCAACACCTCAAATATTAGTACAATAAAACCAGTATAAGCTGGACTCGAACGCGATCAGGAAATTGGTCCGGCTTATTTTGCATATGTAAAATCTTAAGCAAGATTTTTTGCATTTATTTTTACAAGAAAAAACTGAAAAATCAATTTTCCGAATCAAATCATTTTTTGGATTTGCTATTAAAACCCAAAGTACGGAGTTCATTTAGCTTCACTTTATACGAGCACTAGTTTTGCGTGCTCTAGCTCAATATATTGTTATACTACACACACTGTAGTAATTATACTAAATCTAATTATAATTCTTATATAGACTATAAAAAATCTGATAGGAAAAGAAGTCTGATTTATGCAGAAAAAATGTTGTTCGGGTTTGCGTTAAGCACGTTTCGGCTTATGTGGGCTCATTTTGTATGAAAAACGAAAAACGTAACTATACAGGCATAATTAATTTATACAATATGGTGCATGACAGCCACCAATTTGTTTCGATGTATAAATTTAAAATCAATCGGATATGACAAAGTGTGTCAAAATTGGGTTATAAAAATACAAATGAACAAACAGACAAAAGCTTTAAAAATAGTTTTTTAAATAGTATTAAATATTTGTTATGGAATAAAATTATTTCTAATTATCAAGTCTTGTCACTTCGTTATCTTAGAATATACAGAAACATAAAATGAAAAAAAGACATCACAAAAATGTGACCACTAAATTCCATGAAATGCACTTCCTACAAAAATCAATACAAAATTCTTGAAAAATTAAAAACCGTCTTGCTGAACTTTCTTGAATGAGAAATGAACCTTACTATGACGTTTACTTTCATCATCCCTACTGAATAACCTACTAACTGTTCTTTAACTCTTTTAAGGCCACAACACGAAACAAATCCATTTTTGCTTTACTGACAACTTAAGCAATAGTAAATCAAAAGTATAATAGCAGCATGCCCCGATAATTTCCAATTAAGTAACACAAAAACAAACAGGCTAGAAAAACTATGAAATACTGGGAAAATGAGAAAGCATGCAAAAGGATTTAAAAAGCATTAATCTGAGAAATCCCAGTGCACTGAGTTGCAGTGTCCTAGCATTTTCAATCCTTCTGTTCCGAAGGGTTTACACTGGGCCAGTAATAGCGAAACACAAGCATAACCAACCAAAACCCCTAGGAAAAATTGAGATTGGTGAAACAAAAAAAAATTACGTGAACAGCAGCACAAGGCTTTCTTATACAAAATCTACTTATCTGTGCAATTTACACTATACCTTACGAATAAAATGTTACATTAAAACATCATTTTTTTTTTCTTGTACGCGAACTGAAAGACATTCATTTTTGTATGATCACTCTAATCGACTTGAGAGTGCTCGGAAACGTTTTTTAGGCAAAATTAAGAGGTGGAAATTTTTCATTAATACAATACTTTATTATAATACGTATAAGAGAGTAAAAAACGCAAACAATAAACAGCCCAGAGTCGGAGTAAACTACATCACTTTTTTAATTATAATTTTAATTTAATGAATTTCTGTTTATCACACGTAGGCAAAGGATTTTTATAATACCCTCTGCAGAAATGATTATCATTAAAATCATACAAATGCCAGCTTTTCACTATAAATTGTCATCAAAGACTTCCATTTTTTTAATACACATGAGGTGACATTCAATTCTTTATAAAAATCATCATATATTCTCCCTTGTGGAAATTTACATACCCCAAAAAATACTGACAATGCTTCAAAGATGACCATTGAAATTGGCAAAAAAAAACCACGAGGCCTGTGGTGATATCATTTTAACTTTATTTTATTATTTTCAAAAACGGCGAGGGGCACATCTTCTTTCAATAACTTTAAAATTATAAATTTCTTATCTCAATCATTTATTTGATTCAATTAACATAATATGTATTTTAAAGAATTATTATAATGCTATTACAAGGGTCACCTTCATACAAAGAAGTTACAGCTAGCTGAATAAACAAATATTTTTTTGCACAGTCACATAGATTTATTAAATGCTGACTAATTAAGTTTTATTAAAAACATATTTGAGTTGAAAACACCCGAGTTATGTTCCAGTTAAATCCATATGGTCTTTGAACTTAGTTGGTTGATTTTGGAATTTTAGTCTTGCGTTCATTTAAACTGAAATTACAAATTTATGAAAAATTTTCAGAATGCCTACTTTGTTTGCGGGATGATGTTGCAACATATAAATGCTGGAACTTGTTTGGAAAATTTTAAGCTAAAATTTTTGAAATTGCGCAGATTCGAACATGTATTCATTTATGCAGAGCACATGCACCCAGCGACGTATACTAATGGCGAATTCGAATCACAGATTTATAGTATGCTCTACCCTAGAGTAAAAGGGTGTCTACTTTATTCAATATACAGTTTTGTTAGAAAAAAATATTCGATTTAGAATCTAGATCGATCATTTTTCGAGCAAAAAGAGCGAATATACCATTACACTCAGAGAAAAACTCCAATGTAATATTTGCATTTCGCAATGTAAATCTCGGCAATGTCTAAAATGTGAAATTTTCTAAAAATTATCAACTTAGATTATTGAAAAAATCAATTCAAATATTGCGCTTTTTATTCGACTGGAAGAACGGTTCTATTCTATAAAGCGAAAAACAAAAAATTGCTTGGAAATAATTTTCGAGTTCATGTCTTGTCATTGTCAATTACGATGTGACCCCAAGACGCGATCTCAGCACATTCATTAAAAAACCCAATCACTATCCATGCCCGCCAGCGCCCTCCCATTATGATACAGTCTAATTCTAGTTGTCAAAGGAAACCAAAGCAGAATTCCAACCAGAAAAATAAAATAGAATACTTCTATATTGAAGTAAATTAAACGGACGCTAAAAATTGCAATGACTCAATATTTGTTTGTATAATATGGAAAATTGACGTGACCTTGAGGGTTATCATCACATGTTGAGCGAGAGACTCTTATCAAAAAGATTCTAATACTGCCTTAGTATAATTACGTTTTTACGTCTTATATGCCTTTCAAAGTATATTCGCTGAAATCTCTTTACTCCGGTCGCCGTTGAGAAAGTTTTGACCAATTGTCGTTAATAAAATCTGAGCTGAGTCGCACAAGCCCCGTAATCTCAATTTGCTTGAAGCTGGATCACCTCATTTATGTATCTCAATGTGACAAAAAAGTCCAGAGCGATGCTGGATTATCTATTAACAGAAAGAAAGACTTCAAACAATCCCTCTCCACCATCCAACATTTTCTTTCCAAAAGTACATAGTCAAATATAGTCAAAAAAAAAGTATTTATAATATGATTTTACTTAACTCATTCATATATCCAAAATCGCACAAATGAAAAATTTGCTAAAAAATTCGGCCTTTTATAAAAATTCAGTCTTTCAAACATCCTTTTTCCTGTATGGAAAAAAAAACGTTTTCCCACTCTAATGAAAAATTGTTTCTCCTCTAAACGTTTTGGGTTGGGTTAAACAAATTTGTTTGGGTCATAAGAATTTTAGTTGCAATTAATGAAAATTGTTTTCGAAATAAAATTTTATTCCACAAAACATTTACACCGGCTAGATGCACACGTGTCGAACATGAAATTTGTTTTCATATGATGCACATGGTTGCCTCAGTAGCATAACAAACGCAAATTCATAGTTTGAACCTTTACAGCAACACAAGCGTTACCGTCTTAGGACCCTCGTCAATGGAATGGTAAATAGTCATAAAAATCCATTTTTATAATTAAATCATTAATTGATATTCGACGCCAATAAAAAACACGCTTTTCATGTAAACGGATCTGATTCCATTTCACTTCTTTCTGCTTCCGCTTTACCTCGAATAACAGCATTCAGTGTTATTAATTAATGAAATAGTCCCACCTTTACCGCACCTCCATCCCAACGGACGTTCGCATCTTAAATTCCATTTGATTTTGGATATCAAGATCATCGATCGCTGATCATTGAATCAACCATTGATTACTCTTCATGCTTAACAATTTAATTTATTAACATTATTCGGTTGGAATCTACGATTTATTAAACATATATATTGTATATATAGTACATGCAAGTTGTTTTAGATGTTTTTGAGTATAGATATGCTTCCATTAATAGATTATCGATCGATACCTTGATACAATTCCAATTGTCAAAGTCAAATCGATCACTTAATTTAGTTTATTGCCAATAAGTCGAAAATTTGCTACCATTGATAAGCGACCAATGTCCAGTATTTGGGTCAGCAACTATTAAACAACACATCTTACCATGTCCACCTCGAATTTTACGAGTATCCAATGAATGCCATAGATAGTTTGTTGCATAAATGAGTCATCCGATCTGTTAAGTGTTTTAAATAAATTAGGGGAAAACTTTTTTATTTGCAGGGACAAACTTTTTTATTTGCAGGAATTTATTTTTCCTGGCCTACTTTGAAAAATGTCGAGCAAAATGCGAAAAGTTTCACGAAAACCGTAAAAATTGAAAAATATATTTTTGAAGATACCATCTTGAGTAACAAGCCATTGAAAGGCTGTATAAGAAGGTTGTTAGAATTTCTTTGACTTTCTGGATAATTTACTGAGTGAAGGGCAATAGATCAACGGGTAATCAAAAACGTTTACAATTAATCGTAAATATCCTTTTAAAGATTTCCTTTAAACATTTCCCGCCAAATCATAGTAAATTTTTGAAAAGTCAAATTTAATGATTGCGCCTAAAGGCCAATTTACCTTCCACAACTTTAGTCAACGAGTAAAATTCCATCAGTGCCCCACCACAATTGACAATATCCTATCCGACAGCATCTATAGAGGGCGACCAAAATTTTACCCGAGCAGCATCAACAGACCGAGAAAAAACCCTTTTCGCGTTCAGTGTGTGGAAACCTGAGATGACAAAAGCAAGAACAAAGGCGACGGTGTGTTGGTGCTTCCGCGAAAAGGATCCCACCCCATCTTCGCAATTTCTTTGGTTACACACTAACAAGCAGCAAACAGTATGTAACTCTTTTGAAAAGAAAATGGAGAAGAATATACGTCGATCGTGTTGAAAAAAGGAAGTTTGCTTTGCTGGTTAACTTAGAGTTACATACCTTCTTTCCCTCATATTCCTATGATGCCAGTTGTCTACTTAGATTATTACCAACTTAAATTTTCCAGGTTAACTGGAACGAATAAAACACATTAAAGCAAAAAAGGCTCGATTCGTAAAACTCCATACCTGAAATTATTTGTGAACTTTGCACTGCAAAGGAAGATTCAATTCAAGGCGATATATTTGGAATGAATGGAGTGTTACTAAATGGCAGGCAGCAGATGAAAAATATAACTACCTGTGTGTGTTTTTTAGGCTCTACTTAGCTATTGTATATACATATAAATATATATCGTCCCAGTGATGTTTGTGGTTCCTAAGGCTGCAGAATTTTCCTTGTGGGGGATTTTAATTACGTTCCACCAGATGGCTTCGATCGTAAAGGAAGAGAAAATTTGAAAAAGAGGTAACTCGTCTATAACACCAGCTCCGTAATAATGTTAAAATCAATTTTAGTTTATATAAAAATATGAATTTTAATGAAATTATCTCAACAACGGTAAAATAAAGATAAACTGTGGAGAATGCCGTTGTTATTAATTTATCTCATACATTTAATCACCTAACACTTGGTGTTTTTCGAGATAATTACAAAATTTGATTTTTTGAAATAACGGTATATCTCGATAATGGCTTCTAGTGAAAGACAAAAACTTAGGAAATTGTTTGTCTGCAATTTCTATCGTACATGAGAGGATTGTAAAACGTGCATTTAGGATTTTTAAAAAGCCGCCATTTACAGAATTAGGATTTTTGAAAAGCCGCAATTTACAGAATTAGAATTTATAGAAAGCCGCCATTTTGGTTACTTCCGGTTAACGGATTTCCTCACAAAATCGACTCATTCCAGATCCAAACATTCCTTTAAAATTTCATGTACATCAAATTATTGATTCTCTACTGCGAACAACTAATGCAATTGAAGAGCGGGATTGAGGATAACCGGCCGGAATTGATCATCACGAAAGGTGTTGCATACCAACCCGACAACGTCAGACTACACACATATTTGATGACTTGCCAAAAATTAGGAGTTTGTTTGATGACTCGCCAAAGTTGAGTGTTTGTTTGGGAATGCACGCACCGTATATTCCTGACCTTGAACCGTCGGACTACCATTTGCTTCGGTCTCTGCAACACTCTCTTCCTTATGCAAAGCTGGCTTCTAAAAAGAGGCCTGTAAAAATTACTTGATTCAGTTTTTCAACCGAAATTCTCGAAAGTACTACAGCGATGGAATGATGGTTCTACAAAACATTGCTTAATATAAAAAATTGTTTGCACTTGACTGAGAATAGGCCCGATAATTTTTTCGTAACCCATAATACGATTAACTTATGTTTAAAAAATTACTTACTTAGAATTTCGAGCTAGCAAAAACAGAAGCACTTTTTTAAAAGTTTATGTTATTGTCAAAACTGTTAAGAGGGTAATTCCCGTGAATTCTGTGCAACGTGTTTACAAAAACTCGCCAATTTAACTGGAATATCAAATTCCTGGTATTTTTGTTTAATGAAAAACAGTTCAATTTAAATGGTTAAAATTATAAATAATTTCGAAATCAAAATTTTTTCCTTGAATTTTTCTATCGCAAACATTTCATAATTTTGCTGATAAAAGTTTGGCCAAGCAGTGACGTTTTAGTGCAAATTTTTGCTGCTTGTGTAAAAAAAAATATATTAAGTTCTTAGAAGGCCGGGGTATTATTCAAGATGGCGAAACCTTTTACTTATTTTTTTTTCTTTACACAAACAACATGAGAACTTTCGCAGACTTCATACACTCAGAAAAATTTCGTTCATCAGATCTATGAAAATACTTCATTACTTTCAAGACGTACAAAATTACTCAATAAATTATAAGAAAAATCATTTAGTTTATGCAAAACTTCATTTATTGTAAGAAAAAATATTTCATATTTTAAAACGGTTGCATAATCTTATAATTTTTTTTTCATTAAAAATTTTTTTATGAAAAAAAAATCATAAATTTATAGACGACTTTTCATAGACTTTAGCAAGAATAAGCATTGGTGCGTATTCTTAATCATTGAGTTAAATACGATTTAGCAAAACCATGTTTAAAATTTAACACCCATTAAAAAAAAGTTTCTTATTCATAAACAAATTTTACTTGGGGTTTAATTAAACAACGGAACTATTAAGTTTTCAGTTTAAATCTAGCTTACAAAAGGCGTAAGTGGGAGCGGGGTCGAGTTATTTAACAAAATGCAATTTGAAATACGAACTTTTACTATAATAGGCTTTTTTGTATGAAATAAATGACAAAAGAAATCTAATGTATCGAAAAAAAAAATATGCAAAATAACTTTTCATGCTTGTTTTTTTCTAAATCAACAGAAGAGTTGCTGAGGCTTTAAACTTTTGATTTACCCGCAAAACCCTTTCAAACTTTTCCATTATTTTAAACGAATTACAGCCTGAAAAAACGCTCTTTCTGGCCCTTTCGACCTTTTCACGAAGTCAAAGTTCATTGTTGTTCGATGAAGGTAAAGTCCTTAGATCGATCCTGTATGTATAAAAGGCATAGTCCAAACGAATAATTTTAACTAAAAAATAAGAATTAAGGTTCTGTAGGTGCCTGCCTCCAACAACGATATTGCTTTCATTTGATTAGTCCGGGGTTTTTCTTTTTTTAATTAACCAGAAATTGAGAAAACCTTTCAAAACTTATCGCGATTGTTTTCCACTGCTTGCTTTCATTCCTTTTAAATATGAAGCCCTTCATCCGAACTTACCCCTTTTTTTTCTCTTTCGTTTACTTTGAACGAACTTCCAACTTTCTTTGAAAGCCTGCCGGTGTCCTTCACGAAGTTATGACTCCCTGTCAGTCCACGCTTTCTTGCTCATTTTTTTAAGTTGGATTAAAACACGCAATAAACAAAAACAACAGTGTAACATTTGGCAAAATAATAATTACTACAAGAAGAAATAGTCACAAAAACAATGAAAATTCGAATGATTTATTTTTTAACTAATTGATGAATTTGGTCACTATTTTTCACATATCTTGCAAATTCCATTCGTTTCTCTGTCTAACTTTGCTATTGATGAGCCACAATGTGTCTAAATCGAATAGTTGCTATCGTCATTCATCAAAAAGGCTTTAAAACGATTTTATAAATGGGTCGACGTCAATGAACGATATAATGCTGAGTTTATAAATCTCGATTTAAGTGCCAGGGACAAATTTTCACATTTGCTTTGAATGAAATGGGTTTGTTTCACATTTTCAGATAAACGGTGGCCACATCATTTGATTCTCATTTGCAATTTTTTAAAGAATTTTTTTTAAAAGTTCACAATTTAATTTTGAATAATTTTAAAAGCAACTAAAATCATTTCATTGACCGTTTTTGGTCGTTTAAATTGAATCAAATCAATTTAAACCCGAAAATTCGACAGTTGATGTTAATAACCTTAGACAGAAAAATTTACCAACGTTCGATTAATATAAGAAAAATCAAAAAAAAAATATTTCAATTAAATACGTCGATGATTGTCAAAAATTGATTATTTAAACATTATTGTATTGAATTCATGTGATTTTTGGTAAAATAATTCATTCGAGCTATAAATATTTTTAGGATTTCCCAAACCATTCTGTTTACGCGGATAATTGTTTTTGTAGCGCTTCTCGCATAAACAAAGAAAATATTCAGTTATGTGGGGTGGAAAAAACCAAGCGAACAATAAAGAGTGAAGTTGAGGGGTGGTCCCACCTGCATAATGATTCTGGCGGGGCAAATAGGATATAAATCGCACAGGGCAGCAATATACGCAGCTACTTTTCGTGTAAAAAGTTCTGACCGGTTCCACAGGCGCCTGTGGCATCACAGCATATGTAGGGATTAGAGGTCCAAAACGTTTGAACTAGCATTTCGCTCTGAAGTCTACCAACACCTCCACTTTTTATTTGAAACCCCGTCTTTTTAGTGTTATATGGAGAAAGCAACCCTACTCGCAGAATGAGATCGGGATCCTTTCCCTTATTTACTTTTGTGAAGTGTTGATTAAAAGCTGAATACTGAACGCTTAACGATCAAAGGTTTAGCTTCGTCACCTGCCACAAAATATACTACTAAATCAACGGGGAGCGACACAGGAATGTGAAAAACGATTCACGAATTTTATGCATATTCTGTGGCCTGGCGACCAATAAAATTCTGTCCCTATGTGTGCTATATACAAAAAAATTTAAATCGATTTCACAAAATTAATGAAAAGTTTCATTGTCTAGGTAGAAAAATGTCTACACGAAGCGTAAAAGGGAAATCCCTTAACGGCCGTGTAAATATCCCAACTTGAAAAAAAAAATCGAAACAAAAATCAAAATCTTTAGTATTATTTTCCATTTTTTTTTGCAGATAGATTTTTTTTTTCTTTTGAAATTACAATTAAAGTATATTACACATTTAAAATCGATGTACATTAAAACCTCGATATCGTCTACTGATATCAAACCAGAGAGGTATATAGTATCGAGGGGTGTACGCTACTGAGGGAAGAACATATTGTTAGGGTTTCATTTTCATTCATTTTTTTTTTCATTTATGTTTCATCCAAATCGAATGGTCCAATTTTGCTCGTTCAAAAACATAGCTTAGCCATTTGCGTAACTATACAAAATTTCAAGTCTCTAGCTCAATCCTTTCGAAAGTTATAGTGTTCACGGACGAAATGACAGACGGACATGAAATCAAAATCTTTTGTCATCTTTAACACCCTTTGTGATATATATTATAGAGTACAAAAAGTATTTTTGCGCAAACAAAAAAAGGATCAAATGTTTTCCTATCAAAATTTAACATAAAGTATTCAATTTATTAATATTTCATCGTCAAAAACATCAACTGACATTTCTCATGGTCTTGTCACGACATTTGGTTGCCCAAAATTATACTCGCCTCGGCTTATAACTTTTCAGCAGTTAAGTCTTTAAAAAAAATATAGAAATCTACGCAAGTGTATTTCAAATTGATTTTCACAATCAAAATGAATTTCAACGTCTAAACCTGAAGAACGGAGCTCTCCTGTTTCCAAACTTTCTTCGCTTTTGAAAACACACGTTTACCCGGAATTGAAGAACCAGAAAGGCAAATAACAAATATATTTAAATAAATACAATGAAAATATGAACATGTATGTTTTTCAACATAAGCGGAAGCAGAAACCTAAAAGAATGTAAGCTCTTTAGCGCTTGAAAAGTACTTGAGGAATTCATTAAAGAATTTTCAATTAAGATCCTGTATATGTCCCGTTCGGTTGCCTTTCCATAATTTCTGACAACTCGATCCCGTCGCACCAGTGACATAATTTTAAGTTTTCTTGGTAAGCAGGCAAGTCGTCCAGATACATATTAAGCTGGAAATTCTTATATGTTTAAGATGATTTGGGACAAGGAGCATAATCGGATCCGTTACGTTTTTGGTTAACATATATTCCCTGGCCTTGCGAAAGTCTCATCATTCGCAGATATTCAAAGATCCGGAAGCTCCCAATGTACGAAAATGTCGCCTGTAACGGGCACGTGACGCTGGCGTCGGCATGAAAATGTTGTGTTTGGTAATCCATAACAGGAAGATACTCGGATGTTGTTCATCTGTTGTACCGCAACAATAAAATAGGTCTCTAGAATAAGATTTCGTCTAGTACTTGGCGATGGCAAATAGGCAACAGGAATGCAGACATCTTGAATGGCGCATGTTTTCAATTCGATATAAAATACCTTAACCGCAGCGGTCCTTTCGTCTGAACTAGGGACATTTTGTAAAATGTTCCTCTTATTTCTTCCCTCCACCGCTTTATGTTTTTTTTTAAATTTTCTCGAAAACGAAAAATTTGTTTTAGCCTAGAAATTGATTACACGTTTTGTCATATTTTTCTTTACCGAATTTTTTTGTACTCAATGAAAGAATTTCCACTTTGGTTTCATTGAAATCCTATGGAAAAAGGTCAAAAATCGAAAAATTGTATACTTTTCGGGAGTTTAAAAAGGTATAGGGTCCGATAAAAAAAAACTACGTGTCCCTTATTTTTTGACCTTCTTTCACATATGTAAGTTTAATCAAAATCCGAGGTCAGATGTTGAAAGAAGAATCTTGCCCACATGAAAACAGACGAAACATTTAGGATTCCCTGCAACCTACTTCGACCATAATTAGGGGTTTTTTTCACATGAAAAATTCACTTGCCGCGTATATGAATGCATCATAAAACTCATCTGTGGTTAATACGTCTACGAGAACATCAAAAAGTCCTTGATCTATCACTCCCTGCTAAACCCTTGTACAATCCTTTCTATCTCCACTATGTTACCGGCCAGCGTAACCTCTAATCTTGTCATATTTATTTCGCCATTTGTTACAACTATGGCCCAAAATAAGCCAGAAATCGTGTCGAGGGAAACCGAGAAATACCGAAATTCTCCAGAGCAGTCCCAATTCGAAGATGGACTACAGTCATTCGGTCGCCAGGCCTGTGAAGGAACCCATTTTTGTGCCAAATGGAAACGAAAACAGTTTCATCCCAGGATAAATAGGTAGAATAGATAGATGTATTCTACCTATTTATCCTGGAAGTGTGGTGTTCTTAATTAGGAATGAAAATCAGATTATGTACAGATTGGGCGGATGCTGAATTAGCTGCTCGTTGGCTCGCTTTGGGGTGGTAACTTTCTTGTGGAGGGTCTAAAACGAAAGGAAAGCAATGAAGGCCAACATTCAGTGCCCATAGATATTCGGACCGAAAACAGGTTATATTATATTTGCTAAGTGGATATTTTTATTCATTTGGATCGCCACCTCTAAATCTATGCATACCACTCGTGCAGACTTGTGATGGAATGGAAATTTCGGGCGTATATGTGGGCGTAGTTATACGAATTCTATATATGTGATTCGGCCTCTCAAGGGTCGCCTTTAATGGAAATAGAACATTGTTATGCTGGGGTTATTGGGCCGTTTCTATACTATTGATTCGGACTAAAAGGAAATTGAAGGTTACTTGGTTGCATGATGAGACGCAAAAATACCAATAAAAAAAATACAACTTGAAAGGCTGGAGCGAAACCCTTCTGAGAATTGAATTTTTGTCGTAACTTATCTGTAACGATTTTTACTTAGATTTATAAATATCTAAGGAGATTGTCAATTTTAAAATTCTTCGTACGTTAAAACTAAAAAGAATTTGTAATAAAATGCTGCTTAAAACATTTTAATGCGATAATTTTTAGCCATTAGTAATGCGATAATTTTTAGCCATTAGTAATGCGATAATTTTTAGCCATTACAAGACTTTCTAATTTAATTGAAGAATTTTTTTTAACGATTTCAAAAAGGCTCTGAAAAGTATGAAAAAAGTTGTTTTTCATACTCGTACCGTTTTTGAAGTCGTAGCACTTTGTTATCTGCGATATCAAACTTTCCGATTAGAGATTTTTTTCTCTTCCATTAGATAAGATTATACGAGGAAAAACTTTTCTTGAGTTGTAGTCAAGTCTATGTGAACTTACTGCAACAAAATTTTCAAAACAACCTCGAAAATCGCGACAGAACTAAAAAAAAGAAACCAAATTTAATCCTTTTTATTTTCTTATACGAAATATTATAGTTATTCATGAAAAATTTCGACCTCTTAATTTTGCCAAAAAAAAGGAACATTTCCCCGTGTACTGAGTCGATTGAAGTATTATTTAAAAAATGTCTGTCAGTCTGTGTACAAGATTTCTCAAAAACCACTAGAGCTAGAGCCATGAAATGTTGCAGACATGTTTGGTCCTGGGATGGCAGAATCCTATCAACTAAAGATATTAAAAGTTATTGCCGCAAATCGATATATTTTACCGTTATCGAGATATTTCAGATTTTATGAAACAAAAATTCATATTTTTATATAAACTAATATTTTACTCGTCGGGTAAATTGTGCAAAAACGTATATATTGTATAAGAAAGTCATTTGCTGTTCCCATCAGATATTTTTACTTGAAAAAATCGAAAAAAATTGTTCCACTTTTTCGCACAAAACTCTGAAAACACATCTCCGTTAATGAAAAAATTGATAATATTTGTTTTTGTTCCAAATTTTACTGCTTTTTCAGTATCACCTATAGAGCTAACACTATTTCAAATCACTTGCAGATGAATAATTGTACCAGGAATTCAATACCGAATTTTTCGTTAAAGTCAACATAACTCTTGTCAAAGTATGTAAAGTTCAAAAACTAAACAAAGGTTTTCCCAATGAATTTCCATCAAGACTTAATCGAAGAACAACAAGAAGCACGCAACCAAATGAAACCAACCGTCCGATGTCACGTGAAATGAGAAAATCGAAAAGGATAAAAGACGAGAGGCGTCATTGGGAAATATCATTATATAACAACGATGGGAAATTCCATTGTATAACTTTTGTCGGAATTTCAAACCGTTAAACACAGTACTAAACTGTGAGTACCTCCAAGCGCCAACTCGACTTTCACTTCCATTATTCGGCGGTATTATCCTAAAATAAGGATAGAAATGAAGGGGATCGATAAATTCCTCTGCGACTACATATGCCAGACAGATATCTGGTGCTTACAGAACTCAGAAAGTCGGATATCATTCCATGTACTCCCTTATAGCTGTTCCATGTTTGTGTTTTTATGGGGTGAATTAAATTATATATCACCCCAAGGAGAGGCGGAAGGTAGGCGACAACACCACAAAAGAAGATGCTAGCTTACTTTGCATCATGTAAATTGTGCATTTTCAACACATTGCATTGAAGATGAATCTAAATAGAGATTGAAAAGGTGAATATTTGTTAATAGCTAATATTAAGCTTTCGGGATTTGTCAAGTCCAGAAATTTGGTGGGTTTGTTTAAAAGAACAACTCCAAATAATAACCCCAATTTAAATTTACCATAAAAGGAGTTTTTAATAAAACCAATCGTTTCACTATAATTCATTTAAATTCGCTAAAAGCACGAATTATTATAATAAGATTTAATTGAATTTCTCTCATTTAAATAATAGTTAAACTTTATTAACAGTCCTTGAAAAAAGAATCAGTCAATTTAATTTCATAATCATACTAATATATAAAAATGAGTTGGTGTCTGTCTGTCTGTTCCTCTTTCACGCAAAAACGGCTGAACCGATTGACTTGAAATTTGGCATGAGTGTCTGTGATAGTTCTGGTTCCAACATAGGCATACGGAAAATTAGCGCGAGAGGTGGGGGAGTAAGCGGAGGGGGTAAAGTGATCTCGAAACTTAGCTCTTCCTCTATGTTACCCTTTCGCGGGGAAACTACCGAGCCGATTGGCCTGAAGTTTAGCTCCAACATAGACCATCAAAAAAACCCGGCAACGACGGGTAATCAAGCTAGTGTTTGATAAATAAAGACTAGTTATAACTAAAGTAGATAATTTCAAACAAAAAGGACTTTAAAATTTAAATGAATAACGATTTTTTACAATTTAGTTCCTGTTCTATTTTTGCGAATTTTATGCCAATCTGCTTCACAGAATTCAAAAAACGATATCACAACTAGAACGATATACTAAGGAACCTTTATTACTTACGGGTACAATTTTCAACTATATAGAAAGTTACTAAATCGGTTATTTTATCCACACCGCTACCAAATAGGTGGAAAAGTATGTCAGGAATAAGAGATTATTTCTTCCATTCATTGTCTTTACTGAATATTGAACGAAATCTATGTTTTAGAAAGGTTGCGACTGTATTCTCCACGTCAGATTTTCAGCTTCCGCTCAAAACACAAAAGTTTATGTTATTTACGAGGCAAATATGATTTTTTCTTTCCCTATTCAATTTTGCATCAGCTGCAATGAACCAGGACTTGTTGCAATCATTTTTCTCATCTCCTTTTTCTAATCTTTTATAGCAAATGGAAATAATCTTCTGTATTGAAGAACATCTTTAAGTACAAAACACTTTGCGTTCAAGAATGGAGTAAGAAGATATTGTGAAAAACTCCTTTTATATTTAAAAGTATTGAGGAAATGTATTTTGGCGAAGGTATTCTCTTAGCGCGGTATTACACACGGCAACTTTCGGGCTTACTTAAGCCGATTTTCGGGAGAAACGACTGAGGAGGGAAAAGTTGCCACTCGAAATCATGGCTTATCGACAATCTGCATACATGCAAAGCGTGTGAACCGGTTTGGGAAAAGAAGGGAGAAATCATTTTCGTTCTGACCGTCAGCAGGTAAAGATCTTGGGAAGTATATGAGCAGCAGCAATTTCAATGGTTTCAGTCCACACACACACATATGTAAACTTGTGTAGCATATGCAAACAGGATTGGCTTATTTAAGCCACAAATGTTGGCTTATTAAGTCCAAAAGTTGCCGGCTTAAATAAGCCAAGTGTAATACCGGACTTAAGTAACAGGAAAGCGAGTTCAAACTTAAAACAAAATAAATTTTATACCTGGAGTAAAACCAGATACATAATTCAGAAAACTTTTTTTTTGAATTCTTTTCAAATTCTTCCTATTCTAAGAATTCACAGCACCGATTATTACAATGACATTGTTTATCAGTGAACGTTGAACGACCTTTGTCGTAACTTCTAAGTTTAAATTTTTGGATGAAATAACATTTAAGCCAACATTTGCAGTTTACAAAAAGTATTTGTTCTAGGATAGTGCATTGAAAAATTTTAAAGACAAGTGACAAAAATTGTCCTAAAATGAGGTCACATAAAGTATATGACTGGATTTTCATGAGAAAAAATGTATAGATTTCCTTCTTTAAAAAAACTCACAGGAAACGAAGGATAGCAAGTGACACGAAAGAAGTTTTTATCTGATTTACCAACATTTTCTGTCTCTTGCATTTCACTTTTCACATGCTCTCCAGTTTGTCGTTTTCACCATTTTTTAATCGTTCCATGAACCAAATTTTCACTCCAATTTAAAAATTTGCTATAGAATATATCATATAATGGCAACGTACCATCTGTAACATCTAGATCTGCAGAATAAGGACATTTAGTCACCTATTTAGTATCGGGAACAGAGTCTGCCCTACACGGAACTAGTTCATTTCAGTTTTTTTGTCATTCGCTGGAATTAACCAAAAAAATAATAGAAAAACGTCAAATTGGCATGCAAACGGGAAATACAAAATAGTAGTAGAGCAAAACTGAAAATATGAAACATTCAAGCAACAACACATTTTGGTTCGAAACGAAAATCGCAGAAAACATTAACGAGAAACGAATAAAACGAGCCGAAGTATCTCGAAAGAAGGGAAAAAATATAAAAATAGGATGTCAGCCAAAAAGCGATAAAATAAATGAGAGTTGAAACGTGAAGTTGAAATAGAAATAAGTGACGAAAATTCATATAAAGACTAAAGTAAAAAAAAAATTGTGTTTGGACGAAAAAGAACATATCCCTGAACACAAATTTGGAGAAACCACGTACGACTCAGAAATTGTGGAAAGACAGAGGTTGAAATTCTTTTAATCCTGAGCAGTGCTGCAGCATTAAAGGGTCTTCCCCTAAGCTCTGGCTGGAACTATGTAAAAAAAAATAATCCTTGATTATTCTGACCAATTTAGAAAATGATCTCTTCCTAAAGTTATGCAAAAGGACATGCTTTTATGCCGAATGATGGACAGCCAATAAAAAAAATATGACAGTCCTTATAAAGTTGAATACAGCGCGAAACTTTACTAACAAATTAGCAAGAACTTTAGGACAATTTGTAAACAGAAAATAAAACAAGAAAATAATCAGATTGTGCTTTTTTGAGACGTCAATACGTGCATGACGCTTAAGGTTAGGCAAATTGAAGGATATCAAAGGGTACATGGATAATATAGAAGTTAAGTTGGTGGTGCTGATGGGTAGTCCCCATACAATTCCGTAAAAGTGAAAATATGTGTTCCTTTCCTTTCCCAAGCGATATCATTATGCGCTAATGACGGTGTTCCTTTTGTCGGTTTTGTTGTCATTCTCGGCCTTTCCACCACCACCGATAATGCTAAAAAAAATTACCGCCCTTTTCGAGAGAAATTGAACGTTTTGTTTATACATTTCAAAAATAAATTCTTTGGAAATTGGCATGTATCATGCGATTGAAGAAACGCAATTTCCTGTTCGACACTTACATTCATCATGGAGTTGAAGATGGCGTTGTACAGTTTTGAGACTATGAATATTGATAACCATTTTGATAACCAAAAAAAATATCTTATTTAAATAAAACTTAAAAACCGTTTAATCTTATATAAATCCTTAACAAAATTTCTTAAAAATCTTTAAGTTTTTAAATTTCAAAGAACTGAAGAGACTAAAAAACATGCTTGTGTAGTGTTTCAAACTTCCACTTCTCCGCAGACGTGGTAAGAAATGAATAATTTTGCACCGGAATTTCCATATATTTAAAAACATAAATTTCTCGATGAGTCGTGTACGGGTTATTAAAACTTTTTCTGTTGGCTTCTACTTCATTTAGAAATGCCAGAAATTTCAGAAATAGTAACGATAATAATTTCTTTTTTGGTCTGAACCAGAAGGCAAAATCGATTTTGTATATTATCGTAGAAATTCTCGTTATTTTTCAATTTAGCTAACATTGTAAATGTCAAAGGGTTGGTCTGAAACAACGACTTCACCACAAACTGTGCGAGTGACTCTGGTTAAATGTGTGGCTTAAGGAACCCTTTTTCAAAATTGTTTTTCTCTTGTTCTCTTGGTCTTTCTGATCAGTGTTATTAACAATAGTTCATCCTGCACCATGTTGCCAATGTTTGACATTGACTCACTTTTAAATTTAACATCGCTTGTGTTGTGTTCACTCCAATGTGATTTTGCCGGACATTCCATCTAAAGAATTTCACTTATGTCAATGGAATTAACGTACAAGGCTGTCCAGTGCCCTGCTGTCCTGAAGAACATGCTACATCGAAACCACATATGTCATCGTTTCTGGTTCTTTAATCGATTCAACTGCTAAAATTCTTCACTATAACAGCATGTCAGATCCCACACACCCCCAATATCGAAAAAATGTTTGCAATAATAAGTGCACATTTCAATATATTTTCCGCTTTTATTAAATCAATAACCATTTTTTTTATTAATATATTTCGTGATATTTCAGGGATTTTTTTCACATAAAAATATAATAAGAGCACATTAGATTAAAACTTACACAAAGCGAGATGGTGGGGCTGATAGAAAAATTACAAATCCGCTAAATGAGTAATTCTCCTGCGATTTATTAGATTCGAAATTAAGTTTTGGCGGTTTTTATCTAAAGAAGCATTCAGTTTATTTATCCGGAAGACATTACTTAACAGAGTTTTGCTAGACGTCATTGACGCAATTTTAATGTTGTATTCTAGCAAACTTTCATCACAATGTCTATATCTAATAGACAAGAAATCGAAAAAATTGACAAAAATATTTATCGGGAATAATGTACCTAATACAAAGGTGTATGGTGAAACCAAAGGGTATATTAACTTTGCCTTACCGTTTGTAACGCCAAGATCTCGTCATCGCACACAAAAATAAATTACACCAGTGTGTTTAGAATGATGAAAAAAGTTGAATTTAGCATGTCCGTCCGTCTGTCCGTCCGTCCGTCTGTCTGTCCGTCCGTCCGTCCGTCTGTCTGTCTGTCTGTCCGTCTGTGGCGCGGATTGCGGGCGCACGGATTGAGCTAGAGACTTGAAATTTTGCGCAGATTCGTTTTTCGTAAAATGTGAGGCTAAGTTCGTTAATGGGCAAAAATGGACCATTAGGGGGGGTACCCCCCATACGAACGAAGACGTTTTTTGCGAATATCTCAAAAACGGTGCATCTTATCAAAAAAGTCCAAGAACAAAAGTTATTTAGGATATGATTCTACATAAAACTCCCATACATCAAAATCTGATTAGAATAAATTTTAAAAAATCTTATTGGAAAGTTTGACTTCAAAGTGGAATTTTGGTATAACTGTTCGAATTTTGATACGAATATCACCATACGGGTCTCCAATGATTGCCAGATTGGCAATTATAGCTTTTGTTATGTTTCTTTTTTAATTTTCAAGTTTCTGTAGAACAATTAATATACTGAAAAACTATTTTCGTTTCTCAGAAATATAATTATATATATATATATATATATATATATATATATATATATGTAGCACAGCATAACAGCATAATATATGTTCTAGCATCAGAAAACTTTTGTGCGAATTTTAAAAATTTAAATGTATTCAAACGACACCAAATGCAAATCGTCTTTCTTTATTTTCCATTTTGTTTATCTTTGTTGACAATTTATTTGTTCGCATTTAAATCTCAACAAAACTGCTGACATTTTTCCAATGCAAATATCGATCGAACATTTTTTTTTAAATTTTAGTTCCATTGATTTCAATTTCACTCTTCAGCAAAATACGTTGAATGGTTTGAATTTTCGCGATTTTTTTAATACATATTGAAAAATGTTTTAAACATGCGAAACTCGAATTAAGATTCAACAATTGGCCTCTTCCGGTACAATGAAATAAATATAAGATTAAACATAACAAAAGCTATAATTGCCAATCTGACAATTATGGAAAACCTGTATGGTGATATGGCATTGTTCGAAGTTTAAGTGAACGGCGAACAGTTGTAGCAAAATTCCACTTTGAAGTCAAACTTTTCAATAAGATTTTTTTCAATTTATTCCAATCGGATTTTGATGTATGGGAGTTTTATGTAGAATCATATCCTAAATAACATTTGTTCTTGCACTTTTTTTTCTCCATTTTTGCCCATCAACGAACTTAGCCTTGCATTTTACGAGAAACGAATCTATGTAAAATTTCAAGTCTCTAGCTCAATTTGTGCGCCCGCAATCCGCGCCACAGACGGATATGCAAAATTCATTTTTTTACCATTCTAAACACACTGGTGTAATTCATTTTTGTATGGGATGACGGGATCTTGGCGTTACAAACGGTAAGGCAAATTTAATATACCTTTTGCTTTTACCATACGGGTATAAAAACTCAAGACGATTTTATCGGTACTAGGCGGGGCGAACAACCAAAGGTGAGGGATTCATGTGAATTTTACCTGCGCATGAATTCGAAACAATTCAATTAACGAAGAATAAGGGGCCTATTGCGGTTATCGATATCTATTCGATCGACCATCGTTGGCCGGAACGATCGAAAAACAATTTGGTATTGCGTAAGGTTCATCGTTCAAGCAATCGCTATTGTGAATTTTTTAGTGTTTGACGTTTGGGAATTTACATTGTTGAAGTTATTTTAATGTTTAAAAATGACTTCAACGCAGAAAATACAATATTGAGCTCCCTTAAAAAATAAGGGAGGTGGATGACAATGGCGATATGAGCGAAATTACACCAGAAGACGGTTTTACAAACCAACGTCAAGGCGAAAATATTAAACACCGAATGTTGAGTTCTTTGAATTGACCAATATTTCAAATCTATGTGAATAAAACAGTTTTTAAGTTCATTTTTTATTTAAATTATTTTTATACCACTTTGGTCTTATTTATCTTCATTTTTTCAACCAATTTTTATATTGGATTTTTGATCGAGGTTTTTATCAAGATATTCCTCATTAATAATTTCCTAATGTGTACAAATACTTCCATTTTATTATTAGCCTCTAATTTTGATAAAAAAAAGTAATTGCAATACTTCACCGATCGCTAACTTGACATAAACTTCACCGAACGATCAAACAAATGTCATCGTTCCCAACTGAACGATTTTATCGTTCACGAACGATAAAATCGATGATCACAATACCGATTTTTCGATTTGACATTTCAACGATCGATTGACGAAGCTCACAATAGGGGCCTAAATCGAAATGATCGAAACTAATTTAGAACTACATATTTTCACTCATCAATTGTAGTCTGAAATTCCTATGATGCCCATGGAAGGCCACCAGCAAAAAAAAACCCCCCGAAAGATCGATCGCCATAGGAAGATGTAATTTCTTTTTAATTTGAGAGAAATTATGGAAGAAATTATTTTATCTTATTTAATGGTTTTCATAATCTTTAGTCATCCCGGATTCTTTTTCGGGTATTAATTGTTAAATTCGATTGCATTATGTTTGATGGCGTACGGCCGGATTGATCCACGCAAATAAATTTGTGCCCAAATAATTCACGCTAGCCTACATATTTTATAGTAAACGATTGTTGAAAAATTTCCATTTATGGAGCAATTTTGGAGGTTAACTGCGACAATAGGTAATCAAAAAATCACATTAAGGAAAACGACTTCTCGCAGTTAAATAAAATGCAAAATGTTACTAGAGTTTTGCAACAATGATAAAGTTTCATTGAAATTGTTCTATTTAGGAGCAGTGCTTTAAAATCTTAGATAAAAACTCTTAGCCACTAAAACTTCCTGAATTGGTTAAAAGCCCCTGTCATTGAGAAAATTTCGAAAAAAAACAAATATAATTAATAATATCAAAGCATACAATATTAACCTTCTGCCCACAGTTAATTTTTTTTGTATGATAGATAAATGAAACTCACAGGGTGGGTTCCTTAAGACTTAAATATCATCAAAATAACAAATTGGATTTTTTTTGAAAAAAACTGTATTTGGCAACTACCCAAAAATTAAGTATTTGCTTAAATTGTAGACGTTAATATTAAACGTATTTAAGTCTAATATATAATAAAAAATGATTAAAATATGAAGGCAAAAAAGACTAAAGTATTAAATTCCAATCCAAAATTGTTTTAAGATTTCGTCAATCTTAATTTTCGGATTGAAAAATACTCCAGGATTTTTTGCCGTGGGGCAAATGTTTATGAACTACGTATAGTACACTAGAAGGCACGAAGTTAAGGGAGTTATTTACGCAAATGTTTATAGTAAGATTAGATATTTGGAAATTTCATTTATTCTGATTGAATTATAGGAAAACTATGATGTTATTAATTAAAAATAAGTCTCACAAGCAATTAGTATTCTGTTTAATGCGCAATTCCCCGAAATATTAAATGTGAATATTATAATTATTAAATTTAATTAAGTTAAATTTAGTTATGTACGCGTAAAAATGCTCATTCGGAATACCAAGTTTAGATACAGAATTTAATATTGCTGAAAATTTATTAAACATATCACAATCTTTTTTGTAGCGATTATAACTAATTTTTATTCTTGATCTTCCCAACGGGAATCTATAAGCCAAGAAATTCCGATAGGATTCAGTGTCAAGTAAAAACAATGATTCAGAAATGGTTCAATGATTTAGAAATGGTTCAATGGTTAAGCACAAAATAGTCGATTCGCTCTGGCTTAAATGGAGCTATGTTGCCTTGGCCTTATAATTCATATAAGGTTTGTGGCATCGGGGTAGAAATACTCGAATCGAGTCTTACTCCACCAAATCCTGTAAGTTATCAGATTCACAAAACACTTCGATATAATTATGAGTTTGAGTGGAGTGTATATAAATAATCATAATCGTTTGAACAAAGATTTCCATTTTGGTATCCTGATAAGATTTGCCAAAAAATTCCTTTTTTAGTAATTCTTGCGTAAAATGATTTTTCCCAGATATTTTTGTGGAACCGCAATAGGGTACACGACTTCTGGGAACCTATATTGGCAGGTGGGACACAAGGATTTAGTGGTTAATAAAAATCGATCTCCTGAAAAAAGTTTTGCAAATTTTCGGTCTAGAAAAAAACTTTTTAACTCTTTATCGCAGAAACAGATTTAACAAATTTTGAACTAATTTTGCAGGGGTGCACAAAAATGTTTCGTGGACCCTAAAATTGTAGTTTTTTCCGGTAGTAGAGCCTAAAAAACTTAAATTTTTTCAGTGGTTTCCACACAGAAATAATAGGACAGATTCCTACAAAAAATATAAATTTTTGTGATGTATAAATAGGGTTTTCGGTCGAAATTTATATTAAAATAAAAACGCTGGTTTTTAACTTTTTTGCTGCTCTACGTTTCGGTAAATTTATTTAACCATCTTCAGGAGCTATATAGTTAATTGGTACAGTTTAAAATATTTAACATTTTATAAACAGAAATAAACAGTTTAGCGAAACATTTTCTTGTCAGATAATTGTCAAGGTTTGAACACTAAAACGAAATAAGAGTCACTTTTATGGTACCAAAGTACGGCACCAAAGCACGGCACCAAAGTACGGCACCAAAGTACGGTACCGAAGTACGGTGCCAAAGTATGGTACCAAATTACGGCACAGTGCCAAATTACGGCACGGTGCCAAATTACGGCACGGTGCCAAATGACGGTGAACCAACTTCCATGACATAAACAGACTCCTAATAGGCTTTTAAGCATGCCTGGCTTGTTGGGAGGAATTTTGACGTCAAAACGTCCAATAAAATAAAACAACATGTTTTAACATATTTTTTTAATGACCTATGAGCCAAGAAATTCCTATTCTACATCAAATTAGTTCATAAGATTCGTCTCTACAGGTTCTACTTGTGTTTTTCTGATTATTACAAAACAATTACGTTCGAAGCGGATTAATTATTAACGTTTTCGATTGTAAAAAAGTGAACTAGTGGCAATGACCGATCTGGCAACGTTGGCGCCACAAATAGAAAATCACAAACGATACACACACCTGCAAGCAGATCATTCGTAAAGACGTACGCTACTACTGTATGTGTTCTCAATGGCCGTAAGAAATTAAAGAATGTCATTCTGAGAAAAACTGATTTGCACTTGATTTTCACGTCACCGATCGTGGGATTACCGCTTTAAGTTTCAAGGACCTTAAAGTCCCTTGGTCGCGAGTACACTGCGGCTCCGAATTGATTCATTGAAAATATGAACGAAAAAAAATCTTACTAACCTCTTCAGCGGTCGTTTCCACAGAACAGCCAAGGACTAACAGCAAGACGAATGTCAATATCGGAGGACTGCAACTGCTGCTTATCCTTTTGTGGCGATGCGACAGGGGCATCATTGTATTTTATCCTTTTGTTATAATTTGGTCAGAATATCGCGCCTACGCCTTTTATCTACTCGACAAAGGCACGGTAAGAATATCGAATATTAGCGAAGCACTTTGAAGGGCCGCACTTGCACTATTTGCACTGACACACGCACGCAATGGATCACATAGAAAGCAGGACCAGCAAGACAGAACCTCCTTCAAATCTTCTGCCCCCAACTAAGGTGGGTTTTTCACCTTTTTATTTGGGTAATCGCTAAGGATGAGGACACAGATTTTGCGGAATTCTATTTTTAAATTGCGCTTTTTAAATTTCACCCTGGATCACAAAACACGCACGAACTCCTCGACGGAACCTCCGATATGGGAAATACCCAAAATCAAGAGTTTTTCGACTGCGTTTGGTGGTTTATCAAACTTTTCTATAGTGCAAATACCACAGTGTACCCTGGACGCCGATATCCTTGCAAGCGTCCCGATAATCCAAAAAACAGGAGCAGACGTTCAGACTGGGCTTTGGTGGAGTAGTATCGATTGAACTGGAGGTAGTAGTTTCACGTTCACCACGACCTTAACTTCGTTCTACTCGTCATGTATGCACTTGCAACTGTCGAGGGGGAATCAATTCCGAACCGTCTTCCTCTAATTTTCATCAGAATGTTTACTTGCTTGGATTTCAACACTTTTAAGCAAATTATTTCCACTTTTTCGTCTTGAAAACGCGAACGCAAGTCAATTCTGAAGCACACCAGTGAGACAGATAGCCGCGACGATATCGAAATTCCCTTTTTGTAAAATCCCAAATTGAGTTTTTGAAGTAGCGTACTAAAACAATTCCCGTAAATTTGACAACCTTTACAAATTTATAGCGATAAGAAATAAAACTAGCAGTAAGTTTTACCAACGTCTTTTAACAATTCATTTTTCCTACAAATCTTCACACAACATCGAACGTAGCGAGCACTTTCCATAAACGCAATGAAAAAAGAAATATCTAACGGTAAAAATTAAAAAAGTACTAGAACCGTGGGATTTAGAAAATAAGGGAAAATTCCCTTTTTCGTTGAAAAATTCCTTAATACGGGAAAATCCTACTACCACTGGCAGCACTGGTACTTTATCAATTCATATTAAAACCCCAGCTGAATAATTTTCGTCAGCAATAAATTCTCGCCGAAAAATTTCACGAAAGATGTCGCATTTGTAACTTTTGAAATTCAACAAAACCCAAAAAATAAAAATTCGAAACCCAGTCCGCCGAGAACTTTTTTAAATGCTGAAATAATAAAATGAACTCAACCACAGAAATGGTTGAATAAAGTTATTATTTAATTTTCTATACGGTGTGGTATGAAAAAAAAAATAGTAACACAAAAGTATATTAAATCACACGCAACTTTTATATCAAAAGGGTTTAGTTGAAACATAGTCGGGTTCGATCTGTACAGAAATTAGACGTCAGACGACATATTATTTTATTTATCACTTATTATTAAGATTTGTGCATAAATGAAATTTCTACTGCTTATTTGTTTTCCGAGTTTTATCTTAGAAGGTAAATGTTGACTCGGTACTGCATCTTTATGCAATGTCATTTGTTAAGTCTGAAAATTCAGTAACTTATATACTTGTTCTTATATAACACACATTTTTATATATTGAACCATTGTTTTATAAATATTTTTATGAAATTTTAACTTTAGTTACGACCGTGTAATTCTTAATTTCAAAAAATAATTTAAATTATATTAGATTAAATTGTTAAATCAAATTTGAATTGTTAATTTAATTAATCTTGGTTATTGATTATTGCACTTGTTATCTACTGTACAGATTTATATAAGGCTAGTCATTTTTTTGTACCATATTAAAATAAAATAAACAAATTTTGGCATTCCAAAAACTACAAGGGAGACATCTGACGAATTGAGTTTTGCGAGTCTATGGGCCAGATACTCGATTCTCTAGCAAATCGCAACTTGCTAGCTAGCAAAAATGGTGGGTTTTATCGCAAATTCTTCGTTGATTTATTCCTTGCTTGCCAGAGAAAATTGATCGAGTATGCCATTTCTTGCTATTCAGCAAAAAATCATTGCTTGCTTGCTTGCTAGGGTATCGAGTATCTGGCCCTATAGCAGCAACAACTGTTAAAAGGTTCAGTAAATCTTATAAACTCGGAAAAATTCTAAAATTACTAGATATTCATGTCCATGTCAGGTTATCAAGTATCCTTGATACTACCAAATCGTGTTCCTTTGGTGATTTACCCTTGGACGCTAACATATTTACCTGAAACCCCTGCAGAGAATAATATAATCACGCTTCCATGGGGCGTGTATACTCCTTGGGAAGTAAAAAACTGTTTTATCAACTTACCCTACTTCATATTCCCAGGTAATTGGCGTAGGTAGTTAGGGCGCCAAATGACCGCGACTGGTAATTGTCCCATGTGGAAAACATATAGACTAAACTCCTATACCGCCTTACAAAAATTACAAGACTGATCATTTTGCATTATTTTCTCTAAAACATTAAGAACGATACGCCTTTATTTTGGAATGTCCTTTTTTCTCATTTAATTATTTACAATTACAATGACTATACATGAACTGTATTTTTTAAATCAATTTTTTACTTTTATTTTTAACATTATTATTGTTCTTTTAAATAACAAATTGAACTATTCTTTAGATATTTTTTAACTTTGCTGAATTAAATACATTTAATAGAAATTTCATTTATCAATAGCCATAAAAGTTTTAGGAAAATGAAACAAAAAAATTTACAGTACCTAATCTGAAAAAAGTTTAATTTAAATTAAATTTAATACTCAAATTGGTATAATTTCAAATGGTATTTTGAGCTTGTGTTTTTAAGCGAGTTTATTTTTCTGTTGATGATATTATTTTTCGGAAAGTTATTTACAAAACTATTTCTTCCATTTTATGAAAGTAACGCGAAAAAATTCATTTAACCTAAAAAGTTGTCTTCAATACTGAATTTACAATTAAAATATCATTGACAATACCCAAAATATATTTCTAACTGGAATTACGGGAAAAAATCAAAACCGGGGATAGTTAAAAAGGGTAATCTATAAAACAATATGAAAGCTAAGCACTTCAACCGCATTGTCGAAACTTACATGATGAACAACTGATGGAAAGCTGTGTTAATCACTTCATTTCAAATGACGATTATCTCTCTTTGTTGTAAAATTAATTAACGGGGTCAACAAAAACTATTATGATAAATCAAAAAAAAAAAACAAACATCTAAAGGTATTTAAAAATCTTATAGTTTAAACTTTTGTTTCGACCATATCGATGTTGAGTTTGTAGTAAACGTACGGATAATACTCTGATTGACCAAAACCGAGTCCAGGAATATCAACGGGCTAAAATGCAAATACAAAATTGTTAAGCAAGTTGTATGGAAACCATAGTTAGCTTTGATGAAGCTTACATCGGTATTACTACCGGCTGATGATGTTGAACCATCTAAATGACCGTACAGTTGATTTAGGACATCGCGCAATCGTTTTTGGCTTTTCTTCTTCGGCTCAACAAGAATTGCCTGGAAGTTAACTGGAAGTCCATATCTAAGATATTAAAAAAATGTCAATATAAATTTCTTCAATTGAAAATTTGCATTTAGTTTTACCTCAGGACAGATTCAACAAAAACTCTCAGGGCTTTAACGTGTATCCAAGCACAGAAACATTCACTAAAATTTACTTTCAACCACCTCACAAGGGGACCCTGTAAACAAATTTTTTAGTAACAAAAAATTGATATTTTTATTTAAATCATACAAATTGCTTCTTCTTATCGGTTACAAGTTTTGTAATTTCGTTTTTGCCAGCAGCCAATTCCTCTTCGTTATAAACAAAATCACGGACAACGAATTTCTTTTCGCGAGCATGCAATTTGAATTCTTCGACGACCTTTTTAAAAAGTGTGACGTTGAACAGCATGTAGTCATTATCTTGAGTGATAAGAGTTGTTGATCTTGGTACGATCATGTCGGTAATTTTTTCATACCCATTAATCCAATCATTGACATGAGTTCTAAAGGAAAAAAATATTATTTGTGTTGCATTTTGTACGAAGTTTGATCAAAAAAATGTTAAAAATTAATTTGAATTGTGTTTAATATTGCTCCATGTCAGATGAGTTTTAAAAAAATGTATAAAAAAAGCTGTTTCAGATAAACGAAATGTGCACGACGCTTTTGAACACATCTTAGGTTTTGATTTGCAAACTTACTTTGGAACAATGACCAATAATGTGGTCAAGTATTCCGAATCAAGAATAAAGTGCTCCTTCTTAACAAGATCAGCCAAATTTCTGGTTAAAAGGCTACCACTGAAAGATAATATTATTATAGATAGGTTTCACAGATTTTAATCAGAGATTTACGTTTGCTTCTTTTCCAAATTCTGTAGATTTCCCTTCAGATTGTTGTACGAGTTTGCCTTTGTCTTCAAATCAGCATCGATTTGTCCAATTTGCTTGGAGATAATATCAGCAATATTTCTTAGCGATTGCTTTATTGGATATTTTGCCATATCCCATTGGAAACGAGTGATGTAAATTGGAAGATCACCTACAAGCATTTTACAAATTCTTAATAAGACAAATATACGAATATGCTGGGATCATTTTTGTTTGAAATAAGATATTTATAATTTTTAAGCGACAAGCATAAGAAATTTATTCAAAAAAAGCGAAAAGCTTTAACAATACTGGTGGCAAAATATTAATGAAAATCCGTTTTAATCAATTTCATTATTTCAGCTATAAATTATTTTAACTTAAAATTTTATTCAACATCACAACAGCCTTGAATCTGAAATTGAACAATTAAAAATAAGAACTAAAATAAAAACACAAATTAAATCAAAATATTATGAATGAATCCTTTTGAACGGAACTTACCTTATTACAATATAAAATTCGAACAGAAAAAAAAATTAGAAAAACAATTTTGCGCAATTAGAAACAAACCAAAAACTTTTTGCGTTTAGAGCTAAAATCAGACATGAATAATTCTTTCAAGTACACACAACAAAAATTAAAGTGAAAAGATAGTGAAACGGTCTAAGCTGCATTTATGTCAGCAGTTACGTTAGCAGCTGACAATATATTATGTCAATCGCTACGTTACGGTTTACATAAATGTTTCTTGGAAGGAAGCGGTTCAGTGTGAACGTAACAAACGTATCAATAACGTATCCAATTTGGAAATGAAAATTTAAATAAAAAATAAAATAACTCGTAAATCTTATACAGTGTAAACTGACTATCACAACACATGAGCTAGAATTTCGATGAATTTTTAGACTACGTCATGGTCGTTTTAAGCACATTCCACTGTATTTTAAAAATAATAATTTGCAATAATAATATAAAACTTGTAAACACGGTGGACGCTCCGTAAACTTCAAATAAATAATAAAAAAACCGATTTGCAAACCAATAATAATCGTGGAATAAGATTTTTAAAAAAATCATATAAAAAATTGAGGACAACATAATAAGTTTGTTGTAATAAAAACATAAACAGAACCAGGGCCTAACCTGGACTCAATGGCATTTGTGGAGGCTCCACTGCATCAGCGTCTAATTCGAGATCAGGACTCGATCTGCCTTGGCTACTGCCACAACAACTACTCACTGGCGATGATCTATTAATGGCACCCGCCATATATAATTGACTTGATGAGCCACTCCTTTGGCGTACCGTTACCACAGTTTTTGTTTACCAAAAATATCAAATTTTGGGAGTTTCAGCAATGGTGATTGAAGAAAAATATTTAGATTGACGTGAAACAAAGAACATTTGAATGGCGTAATGGAAGTTTTTATATAATAGAAAATGGTATCTTTTGCAAACTTTTTTTTTAAATTTATTTTTTATATTTTGTTCTAGATACAAAAACCTAAATAATTTCATAAATTGCAAAAAAAAAACATTAAAATTTGTCCGATAGTTTGCGACATACGAAAACAGACAGACATAACTCAAGCAAACTAATCATATTCAGCAAAAATTCCAGAAAATAAAAAATTTATTCGTTTTTTGTTAATCATTTTTCAAGGACTAAAGAAATACTATCATTTAAAATACCAACAGATTTTGAGAAGCAACTAAACTATGTTATTTTCTGAATATTATCGTGTTTGTAATTTTAGAGATATATAGAAACAATAAAGATCATATTGGTTAACGGTTGTGGAAATTCTTATACCCGAAAGCTTTTTTCTAGTCCGATAGATGACAAAAAACACCATTTTAGCCAAAAATATTTTTCTAAAAAAAATCACATCTAACCTGCTTTTATGTGACCCTTTATGTCTATGAAACCACCATTCAAATGTCTCATGATAATCACAATTTGGACTTTCGCCACTACATACACACGACGAATCAGATTCTCGTTCGGAACCTGTTGAATTGGCTAAACTCCCCTGACACGATGGGGAAAATGTCTCTTTGCAATTTTCTAAATTCGATGATTGGCATAAATCCGGTTGAAAACTTTCATCAGGCGGTCCGGGAACGGGGCCTTTTCCATAAAAACAATTTCAATTCTCATTAATTGCTTTTCATAATTATTTTTTCTGTCATAGTAAATTAAGTATACGGTTTTTTTTTGGTGAATAACGATATACATATGTGTAAGTTTTTTTTTTAAATTTTACTGGTTTAATCATTTCATCTTTTTAATGTTGTGTTTCATTCGACAAAAACTTTAAAGAATATTTTGAAAATTAAATAAAGAACTCAAATCATAGACAGTAGAAATTGGAAATAAAATTTAATAAAGAAATTGCTCAGATAAAAAAAATTTAAAATTCGAGAGATATTTGATGGTTGAAAGCAATCAAAAAGCAGACGTTACACAAATATGGAGATGATATATTAATTTTGTGATGAAATCTACTATTTGAACAAAGTCAAGATAAAATAGAACTGTCCATAGAACTTTATTATTATGATGAGCAAAATCATTTTGAACTTTTTCTGTCTAAATATTTTAATAAAACGAAAGACATTTATTCAAATTTCAGATATCAAAATAACGGCATCAGTGGAAAGTAGTATCTTAAGCTTAAATTAACTTAAAATACAAATGGAACTCAAAATTTTGAATCCGCCAGTAAAAGTTTTTATTGCAATGAATTTGAAAACATTTTTTAAATTAAAAGTTCGTCTAAATCAGTAATTAATATTTCCTATATTCTCCACACATAAATGACAAATTTAATAGAGTAAACGCAATTTTCCAGTCTACAAAACCTTTAATCCAGATACATATTTCTAAACAAAAATATCCATAAGAAATAATTTTTAATTGTAAGTAAGGGTTAAAGCATATTTCGGGACAATCGGTGATGTGAATAAAAAAAAATAGCTTTTGCTAAAACTGATGTTTTTTAGCTAATGCAGACTGCATACAGATTGCATTAGCTAAAAAACATCAGTTTTAGCAAAAGCGATTTTTTTATTCACATCGCCCAACGCTTTAAATAGTTTTTTTTTCAGAATTGTTATCGTTGGCTATACAAGCAGAGACAGTAAGTTCTATTTAAATAACTAAAGAAGGAAATTAAAACATTTTGAACCAATTTACCAAGATTATAAACAAAAGTTGAAATGCATTTTTTCTAAAATATCTATTGATTTCCTAATGTAAAATGCAATGAAACACAATCACAACACAGAAAGCGGCATTTTAAAAATAAAAACTGTTAAAACAATGATGCAAATTAAATGGTAATCAAATGAAAAATCCATCTTAAACATCAATTTATATAAAGACGTTTAATTTGATTTAGTCTTAATTTTCACTTAAATTTAAAAACTCAATGACTATCACTGAAAATAAATTAACTCAGAAATGATAATTTAAAATGGGGCATAGCGTGAAACAAAAACTGAAAATACAATTCCAAAACATATAAAAAATGTTGACAGAGATTTTATAGAAATTTACAGCCTTATTAATAAAAAATCCCTAACACGGAGATAACTCATGTGCTAAATCTTTTACATTTGACTCATATTTGGGTTTTTTAAATTCGTTTCCTTGAAGACGGTATTAAAATAGGAGTGAAATTAGTGTTTTTAGTTTAATTGTGATTGACTGCAAAGTAATTAAAAATGGAAAATTTAAAAATTGAACGAAAGCGATCAGAAAATTGGTGTTCAAGTGATAAGGTAATATAATATAACAACATAAATTGCATTTTTTTAATGGATCATTGCTTCTTCCAGTCTTTTTTGCAAGAGTTATGCGCCGTCAAGAGTTATCAACTCCTTAACTCGAGGAAATCGGTATGTTAGCTAACACAGAGTTAACTAACGTCAGTTAACTCTTAAAATTTTTTATTAATAAGAATTTCGAGTTATCCATTGCGTAAACCATTGATAAAAATTAACTAACGTTTATTAATAAGGCTGTTAAAAAATAGCTTGTTACATTTGTGGCTTTAGTATTTCCTATTAAAGAAAAAAAAATGAAAAACAAGAGACAAGTCTTTATTTTTGAAACTAGGGCTAGTGAGAATTGCTGGTGATTTGTTCAAATTAAATTAGTAAACGAAATAAAGTTAAAAGTTTTCATAAATCAAGATAGAGATAAAAACAGAAGAGGTTTAATATAAATAGTGGAAATAAGGAAACAAAAGTTAAGATGTTCAAGTAGTGTCGTGGCGTGAATGCTTTCGAAAAAAAATTGTTAGTCTAATTTTTGCATTTTCTGTATTGTTAGTTTTCAATTTTTGTCTGGATTTATGCTATAATAAGAGTCCCACAATAACGCTTTGTCGCATGCGAAATATCAACGGTGACGCACACGGCAAAGCGCTATTGTGGTTCCACTATAAGAATTTGTAATTTTTAAATTCGTTTTTTTTTTCAAAATTAGTAAGATCTCTGAAAAATATAATAAGTTATTAATAAAAAGCCTAATTTATCTTGAGTTTTTTTTTTAAGTTTTGGAATCTAAAGTACAAGTTCACACAAATTTTTAATGACAATTAAATTGAAGAAGAATTTTGTTTGAACTGAAAATTATTTCACGATTCTTCGAAATTGGAAAGACATGAGCAATTAAACATCTCACAAGAGATACATTTTTCGATAGATCTCGCATTGCTGTGATTCCCCACCCATCTCATTCTTGTTACATTCCGAAATTTTAGTGATTAGAAATATAATCATAAAATAGTTTCAAAAAAAAAGCAACCTTTAAAAAGATTTTGTGCTCACTTGACTTCGATACCAAAGGAAACTAAATTTACTCTTTTAAAATGATAGTTATAATAAAAACAAAAAAGTTTTTAATAAATGCATTCCAAACTACTTAAATGCATAAACTTGAAATTTTGCACATAACAATATTTGAATTAGATTTGGTAATTATTAAAAATCAACAGAATTTTACTATGTTGAAAATAAATTATTAACAATTTAAATCAAATTAAATCTAATTTCCAATCGAAAAAATGTCTCGAATTTCCGTTGGATTGTTTCCCATTCAAAAGAAATAAAATTTGATTTTCCCTAAGGGTTTTTGCTTCGCCGAAATTCAAACAGATAGAATATGTACAAGTAAAAATGTTTACATACTGTTATTCGCACGTAAATTCTCATGCACTTTGTCCCTCTGATCCTCGAGCACTTCTCCCAGATAGCCGGCAACCTTGCGAGTTATTTGCTCAACATAGGAATCCAATTTACCCAAATCGTCTGATAGACCGACCAATTGGTCCAAAGTACCAACCTAAAGAGTGTCAATTTAATTTCGTGTTGGATTTAATTGAAACACGACCATAATTCACACTTACCTTTAAATCGGGAATATGAAATTTAAAATTGTCACAAAGATTATTCTGTTTACTGGTCACGTTATTCATGGTCTCCCATGTTTGCTGGCATGTTTTGTCGCCAGGAGCAGAAATCAACCAATATTCAGACATCGTGATGGTAACTAATTAATTTTGCCGCTGGAAAATACTACAATAAAACAAAAGAGATTCATAAAATTAAATTTAGAATTGAGTTGAAATGTCTCTACATTTAATCGTAATAAAAACCAGGAAGGCATCAACAAACAAAAAATAAACCTTTCAAAATAGCCCTGATCGAGGAAGTAGCTGACATCAATCGACTTGTACTCATACATGAATTATAAAATTATTACAAGGCAAAGGATAAAAGAGTAACAATTCCCTTGAATTATTAATCCATTTCTTCCATTTCTTCACACCGATGATACACTAAGGCGGAAAATCCACTGTAATAGATGAATAGATAACTGTGAGGTATATTAAAAACGATACAAAACCTCCGTCACTCTACATTTGTTGCGTGAAGTAAACTAATCAAGGATTATGAGATTCTCCCCTTTTTATATCACATCGACATCATACCAATTGTGGAAATATTGTCTGTACGAAATACGAGTAAAAACATTTGGTCACCAACAAACGACTGTAATGTGTCTAGGCTGTAAAAGTGTAACCTTGCGATTATTTTTAATTTTTTCTCCCATTCTATTATTTGTTTTTATTAGTATTTAACGGGCCATGTGGCTTTAAATTGCCCGTTTAGAAATTCTGGCCATAAATCAAGGGTATAGTATAGGAAGGCAGTTAAATTTCTGTGAAAACTGTCAAAATATTTACTTTCACAATGTAAAATCAACCACCTATATACTCCATTGAAAATTAGAAGTTTTTACAGGTGTTTTTTTAATATAAGATTTTTTAATCCCCTTTTGAGGGATCAAAAAAGTTATTCACGGTTCAGGATATCTTACTATTACAAAGAATCCCAAGTCAGATTCCTCTACCAAAGATTAGATATCTACAGATATTTAACAACACTAGAGGATTATAAATTATATTCTAGTAACTCATGCAGTTTAAATGTTTGTATTCAATTTTAATTAATCTTTGGCTCTACTTGAAGCCAAAATCAATAAAACTACTGCTCAAGTATAAATCTTTGCCCATTTTTCTATCAGTGAAGAATCTATTTCCGAAATTTCGCTACAAAAGAACCAAAAGCAGTATTAAAAGTAAATTACTTCTGCATCGAAATTGGGGCCTATATCAGACAGGTCGGAAAGACAAGGACGAGAATGACTTGACTGTCCGACAAATTAGGAGTCCGGCAAATTGCCAGTCCGGATTAATATTTAGATTGTGTCATAAATCGATTGTCGAAGATTTATGATCAACGAGGAAATGAAGACCAAACCAAACCAAACAACAAAACCAGCGAAACCCAAGCTCCAAACTCGGGATAGGTCAGCTGTTTTCTTTGACAGTCACATGATCGGGATTGCATTTCCGAAATCCCAACGACTTTTTACTTGATTTCAGGTACTTCCGTTGAACAAACTGCAGGGAGGACAATCAAGGACGACAAATAAAAACAACACGAGGGGAAGGGCAACGGAACGAAGTTTGATCATCCGCCCATTAACGTTGCAACCTATTTCTAGGTAATTCAACAATTTAAACTCATGAAATCGTTTGAATCGGCCTGCAATTCGATCATTTTCAAAGGAGTGTAGATTCGTTAGGGAATTTTCAGCATTTTTTTCATTTTTTTCCTGTAAACTAACTAAACCCTTCGAAAAACTTTTACCTGATTGCGAGATTTTCGATAATAAATCCGACACTTAATTTGCAAGTGATCAGCTCGAGGGCGTCAGAGGGTAGAAGCACCAGTTTTAGTTTCACACAAAAGGATAATTATTCGGTGAAAACTCGAGACGAACAAACGCAAATGAAAATTCTTTGCTAAAAATCAATTTTCACGTGACAATTTTTCTCAATAGTTAAATCCATTTAATATCACCCACTTTGATATTATGCCTGGGAGTATTTCCCATGAATCCAAACAAGTTTCTAATTCTAGTACAATTTTTTTAGCGAGTTTTCGAGATGTTGATTCTTCTTCTTCTCTTGCTATTTTTTGTTACATTCCATCACATTTAAATTGGAAAATAATATCGACATTTGGTTTTCGGCATCCATTTCGTACCAAGCAAAATAAAAATTAATCTATTCAGTTTCACACTATATTTTTTATACACTGCAACTCTTAAATACCCCACCTTCACAACACAAATGTAAAATCGTCCCTTAAATCTTATCTTGTACCAAATGTAATTTTTGGCTTTTTCAACTAATGATGGGGAATGGGGTTTTGGGTCAACCTCTTTCAAACGCGAAGAGTTCTAGCGCTTCAAATGGTCGAGAAATCGAGTATTCAGTTTGTATCATATTGATTCTTATCGTGTACAATATCCACAGCTAACGCACTTTCATATGGATACCTAACAAAATTACTTTCAAATTTTCATTTTTCGCTAAATCATACAGAAAATACCAAATATGAGCAGCACATCGCTTTCTTACACAAACTATGATCTGCCAAAAAATTGTCAAATATATTTCGAGAATTCTTGAAGATAGTGATTTACCGTTAGAGGCAAAAATGTGGACTACTATCTTTAATTCTTCCCTAAAAAGGTTTTTGAGATATGGAGTTCTTGTGTTAGGCAAAAATATGGCAAATACTAATATCTTCAATTTCCGTCATATGGACTACTATCGAAGAACGCTTAGTTTCGGAGTTAAACGCCTAAAGTTAAAATTGGATTTGCAACAAAAACAGGTAAAAACTAGAACAGGAAATATTTTATTTTAAAAGCCATAAAATTTCAAGTACAGAATAGGACTTGAGAAAATTTGTCTATTTTAATACGTAAAATAACATAAAATGATAAAAAAAATCGGACAGAATAGCGCCCATTAACCGTTATCGAGATATTAACATTTGAATTTTTCTTGAAAAGCATTTTGATGGCACTGTAAGATATAGTTGAAGACAATTGCAGTTCCTTATGCCAATGCAATTATCACTTTATAATTGTTATTCGATGGCATTTTATCATTTAATAAAAACTTTTTGGGTCAAATTCAATTTCGACCTTCAACTGAATTTTTTATCGCACTGCAAGAGTTTAAAAATTTTACGTTGTCGATAATTGTTAATTGGGAAGAACTAGTTTGATGAATGACAAATCATTACACTACTTAATGTTATCATTTATTGAAACTCCAAATGAAAGCGAAAGCAGTCATCAATTGTTTTCAGTATTTTTATCTATGGAGGCACTTGAAATTAATTTAAAAACAGAAAATTGTGGTTAATCCAAAACTTTTCAGATATTTATCGCCCCCGCCCGCTGTTCTGTTTATCGATATGACACTATACCTTAAAAATCGTCGAACATTTACAGTAAAAAAAGAAATTTCCTATAAGAGTAGATAAGAAACTAAATACAATAAAGTGTTGTTCGACATCTAATAAAAAAAAGTAACACTTTTATTTCAATATTATCTACACTGTTCGTTATCAGGATAACAATTTGTATATAAAGTGATTGTTCATGAGGCCCGTTATGGTCATTTCAATTTCGGTAGCAATGTTAAAATTAGTATCTTTAATAGTTGTAATTTGTGCAGCGTCACAAGTCCAGACTTTAGAGAATGGATTAGCCCGAACTCCCCCTATGGGATGGTGATAATAATAATAATAATAACTAATAATTTAATAATAATTAATGATTTTCTTTAAATATATAGGATGTCCTGGCAAAGGTTTCGATGCGTAACAGATTGTAAAAATTATCCTGATGAATGCATAAGGTAATTTAACCTTCTCCAGCAATATTTTCAATAATCTTTTCAATAAAAACATTTAGCGAAAAACTGTTCAAGACAACAGCAGATTTTATGGTCTCTGAAGGATATTTAGATGCTGGTTACGAATATCTGATTATCGACGATTGCTGGCTAGATTCAAAGCGAGATGAAAAAACACAAAAATTAGTTGCTGATCCAGAAAGGTTTCCGAACGGTATTAAAGCTGTCTCAGATTATGTAAAAATACAAGAAACCACCAAGCTGAACTGGTTAAATTTAATAAATTTTGCATGCAACTAGGTCCACTCTAAAGGGTTGAAATTTGGCTTATATGAGGATTACGGGACACATACTTGTGCTGGGTACCCTGGCGTTATCAATCACATGGAACTGGATGCTCAAACGTTCGCTGAATGGGGAGTCGATTATGTTAAATTAGATGGGTGCAACGCCAATGTTGATGACATGGACAAAGGATACCCAGAATTTGGTCGTTTCTTAAATAAAACCGGTAGACCGGTAAAAACCTTGTTTAATGATTCAAAACTTGGAATATTTACAATTAAATTTGCTTTCTCTCTAACCGTTAGATGGTGTATTCATGCAGTTGGCCAGCTTATCAGGAAGGCACACAAAAACAGGTGAGTTAAAACATTTTCATGTGAAATCATAAAAAAAACATCAGCGAGTACAAAATTTTAAAATCAGTCGTCCTCATCGAAGAACTTTGTAAGGAAGAGGAAATGTTGTAATAATTTTAAAAATCCTCCTTTTATCTCCGACCATTTTTTTTTTTTTATAAAATCAGTATTAGGAATTAATCGGTTAATTCCCTTTTTTGCAGATAAACTTTGAAGCTCTCAAGGAACACTGTAATTTGTGGCGCAATTATGGAGATATCGATGATTCTTTTGACTCGGTTGTGGGGATATCAGGCTGGTTTGGCAACAATCAAGATCAAATACAACAGCATGCTGGTCCAGGACATTGGAATGATCCTGATATGGTAAAAATATCAAAACCATATAGTAAAATTAGTTGAAAACTTCTTTTCTGTAGCTCCTTTTGGGTAACTATGGCCTAAGTTTTGATCAAAGCAAATCACAAATGGCACTTTGGTCAATTTTGGCTGCACCCCTTTTAATGTCCACGGACATGCGATATATTAAACCAGAGATTAAGGCTATTCTACAAAATAGGTAATATAGAGGTAGCATTGTCCGTCATAGGGAAAAAGATAGAAAGTCATACTCAAACTGCAAATTTAAAACGGATTCCTCTTTTGCTTATGAAAAATCTTACCAGCAAATAATTTAGATATTTCTTTTCTGCTTTATTTCTCTTTTAGGGAAGTTCTTACTATCAGTCAAGATCCATTGGGAATTCAAGGTCGACGAGTTCACATAAACAATGCCATTGAGGTGAGACACACCGAAAATACTTGAAAATAATAAATTATTTTAGAAGAATCTCAAAATCTCTATTGAGTCCAATTGTGATGTTATTTTTAAATTTTCATTTGACCTTTGTAGACTTGGACTCGACCAGTTTTACCTGTTATCAAGGGTGAGCATCATCATTCGTATGCAGTTGCCTTTGTTAGCCATAGAACTGATGGAACGCCTTACCCTATTGCACATCACCTAAAAACGTTTGGTTTAAAAAACCAAAATGGCTACCAAGTGATCGTAAGTGTGAATAAAATATTTATGTAAATGACATGCATTTGAATAACTATCTAAAATGATTTCGCAGGATCTCTTTGATAAAACTGCGGCACCAAAACTCTACAAGCCAAATGATGTCCTAAAAACACGTATTAATCCATCAGGTAAATATTCTCAAGTTTTTTTTCTATTTCCAGTGATATTTTGATATTATTTTTGTTTCAGGTGTACAATTCTATAAGTTTACAGTTGTTGAATAAAAAATTGTTAAATATTTCGAAATAAACTTTTTGACAAAAACTTTAATGTCGTTTTAAATAGATTTTTCAATAAGTTATTTAATAACCACAAGTCATTTAATAAACACAATAGAGATGATAAAAAATTTATAAAAAAAATCAAAATATACTCACCAAATTTATATGTATCGAAATAATGATGAGATACTCAAAAGATAAGATTCATAATATGCGGGAATTTTGTTTTTATTCATTGGTTCCAAATCACTTATAAATTCATTCAACATTTATATTACAATCGTAATTGATCCATTTTTAATATTTGAAATTGTCCGATTTCTAATCTTAAAGATTAAACTTGATTCCATTATTAGAAATTTGGGTGCATTATTGCCTTAAAAATTCGTACCACTTTCGTGAGATTTCTTTCATGATCTCACGAAAATTGGTTGAAAATTGCAAAATTCAATTTTTTTTATCATTCTAAACACACTGGTGTAATTTATTTTTGTGTGTGATGACGGGATCTTGGCGTTACAAACGGTAAGGCAAAGTTAATATAGCCTTTGGTTTCATTAAAAATATAAATAATAATAAGCACTAAGTTATTATTCGAAATGTATCTAAATCATACCGAAATTTACGCATTTATTTAATGCTTAGTGCTTCCAAGCAAATTAATTGTAGTTAAATAAAATTACGCTGCACTGGAACGAGAATCTATAATACAAAAAAAATGTGGGAAAAATCACCGTAGTCAGTCGTCATTTAAAGATTTACATTAAGATTTTTGTTTACTTTGTAATGTAAATATTTGCTTTGAAAGCTTCAACCTTAACTATTTGCAGGCAAAAATTAAACTTTGGTCGACCAACAGAATACGAATTCAAGTATGAATCACAGTGTGTAGCGAAGAGAGATCGGCGCAGTCAAACAATTGAAATTTATATTTATTGCTGAAAAAAATTCGAAATCTCGTGTATAAATTCCCAGAACGATCATTCGACAAGTTCCATGTGGATTTTGTTGCTGAAAAAGAATTTTTAAAAAAGAAAATAAACGTGTTTTCGGAAAATAAATTACATATTTTTTATATTTGGATTACATTATAGAATAGAGTAAAAAAGGAATTTGTTATCTAGCAAATTTAACTTTAACGAGCTTCATATATCTATATAATTTTCTTTAGTTCCTTGGAAATAACACAAAAACCCATGAATAATAAAAATGAGAAATGCCTAAAAAAATGTATCTATGCGTATAAATAAAAAAAACTGTACAGTTAACTGGGATCATGGGCGTCCATAAGGGGGTTTGGGGCGATCATTATACTGCACTCGAAATATTAGAGAAATGTAATGAAAATAAAATTTCTGCGAATACATCAGCTTTTGAAAAGTTCGGCCACGCTGCCATCGTCTGCTGAAAGATCGCTTTCCACATTGAAGCCGTTAAAATCGTCTAACTCGAAGAGATGGTGGACAGGGTAGCGTAGCGACGACAACAACTGATTTTAGTTCTGTAGTTTTTCCGGTTTCATCAATAATATGTTAGAATGTAATATTTTAATTAAAATATTGTAAAAAAAAATTTTCGAGTATTTTTTCATAAATCTTTTGCACTAAAAGTGTCTAACTTGCAGCCCGCAGCGAGTATTGTTGTGGCTCGTGCCCTATATAACTGTAGGTAACCAAAATTTAATAATTGTTTCGAAGTTCCTTTTTTTAAACATATAGCCACAACATTTACATATGATCGATTACTACCTTGTAGTCTTCAACTTAAAGAAATATATTTTGACTCGATAAGTGAATAGTTCATCCGTAGCTCATTTGGTTTAAAAATTTTCGCGTCCAGAGTAGATTTTTAAAAATCGCATTACTTTCTCTTATGTTTTGATAGTGTGTAAATTTTTTAGTTAAATTTCAGTGCTAATATTCAAAACCTTCCGTATTTTTTTTTGTCATGCGTTGCACGGATTGGTGTAGTAAACGATGGTAATTGTCGGTAATTGAGATCGACAGCCCTGATCTACATTTAAAAGATTTGTTTCTTACTCAACTGCCCCGCCCCCCTTACCATGATAAATCTGTAGGTACGCCCATGACTGGGATTGATGAATTTGTTCAGAAAATCGAATAAAAATAATTTTACATTTAACTTACAAAATTAAACTAAACAAACGAAAAAATTGCACAACTAGCAAATAAAAGTACGACTAAAGTATTGTAGCTTTGCCCGGAATACTTGGAATCCCACTGACAATCCATGATAATTTTTAATTGTTTTTTACCTTTCACCTCTCTTAACTACCTTTGATTCTACTAATTTATTGTCGTTGCTTACATATTTATTGTTTTTAATGTGCCCCAAGAGCTGTCGAGTAATGTGGGTATGATGATGGTTAGCCCAACACTATAAAACAGATCCGTTTGGTGTGATCGGTACACGACTGTAAGTCCTGCGATGCATTTGGTCCACCGATTGCAGGTAAAATGTTCCTGGCAGAAGAACATCGACTGAGCCGGATGGCTCGTATGGAGCGCTGTGGTTGTTCTTCTCTCGGACTTCCATTGCGCACGAAAACTCTTCTGGGGCCACCTTGATTCGATGCTCGAGCTCCACTTTGACGTAGTCCAACTTCGAAATAAGGCTCTGCAGACTTTCGATGTCGTTTGTTACGGTGATGGAAAACATTGACGATGCCAGTCCAGATCCGTATGAGAAGAGACCAATTCTTTTGCCAGCCAATTGGGACGCATCTTGACTGACCAGCAGAGATACTAGTCCTGAGTACACCGATGGAGTGTACATATTTCCCACTTGATTCGCGAGGAATAAAGAGTTCTTAGTCTTCGACTCGAAAACAGCGTTGAATTCAGACATGAAAGCCTTCTCGACGTCCCTATCGAAGTAGGTATCCTCTAGTTTTACATCACTGAACTTCACTAGATTGGGATACTTTGCGGATCTCTTTGGTTCGCTAGCTAACAGGAAGTCGTTTAGGCCTAGTCTGGCTACGGATTTTTGAACCAACTTGCAAAAAGGCGTGTGGAAGAGGATTGCGTCAAGGCCATCTAATCCGATTTTCTCACTATTCGGAGACTTCTTCTCCGCCTTCTTGCGATAAAGTTGATAGCAGTGATCCAAAGCACTCAAATAGCACTGGATCGATAGTTTACCATCGACGGTTGGATACTCAGAGCTAAGATCTGGTTTGTAGAAGTCGTAGGCGTGTTTCATGTACGAAGCCCGAAGTCCCCGATCAAATATCAGTGGAGCATTGGGGCCAACCAGCATTGCAACAGCGCCGGCTCCGCCCGTGGACCGAGCAGGACCCTTAGCGTAAACCGCGATGTCGCCGCAAACTGCCAAGGCCAGACGCCCATCCCAACTAGACGATTCGACCCAATTGATAGAATTGAAAAGAGCTGCAGTACCGCCATAGCAAGCGTTCGTCGTATCTATGCCCTCGATGTCTGTTACTCCGTGTGGAGCGAACAGTTGCATCAGAACGCTTTTCACGCTCTTCGACTTATCGATGATCGTTTCCGTGCCGACTTCCAAATAACCGATATTTGAATGTTTAACTTGGTAGCGCTCCAGAAGGCGACTAACAACTGTCAGGCACAGCGAATTGATGTCCTCTCGGTCCGAGCAAAATCCCATCCTGCTCTGGGCCAAACCGATGGTGTACTTTCCTGCAGAGACCCCATCGAATAGTTCTAGCTCGGTCTGATCGACGTACTGCGCGGGAAAGATCAACTCGATGCCAAGAATTCCGACGTTTTCTGGCCACATGATTCGCATATGAAATGAGCGTTCGAGGTTTTTCAATTGCGCGGTTGACCACGAAGTAAACTGAAATTGAAACCAAGCCCACATTACAATTAGCTACAAATTAGCGACGGAACCTCATACGAAATTAACGTGTCACCTACCTGTCTGTCGTTGCTGCCTTCGACGTCGATTAGGACTTTGAACTGTAGCCAATAACTTGTCCCGGTTTTAGGCTGATTAAGCACAAAGGGCAATGCAAACGGTCGCCAAATGAAAGCACTTTCCCCAAACGAAATTACAGAAGAGGAGGATCGGGCGAGTCAGCATTAACAGCAGACTGTAGGGCGAAGAAAAAAAAACTTTCACCTTTTTCTGCTTCTCTTCTTTCGCGAAACTTTCTACTTTGGCCCCTTTCGACGAAGACTCGAACCTGTCGCACTTCCACCTCAAATCCTTTGGCGAACAGCAAACATAAACCTCCTGCTGCCTGTCCTAAAGTAATTTCCTTAAAGTTCTCCTTGAAAGAAAGTAGTCGCCAAGAACTTTCGAATGGAATTATGGGGCAGAGCACCTTTTCTCCAATTGGACCCACTTCGTTGTGTAATAGCAGATGAGACACTAATGTTAAATTGAAAGTCTCTGGAAGCAAATGAGCTTCATTGACATGAAATTACTCCCAACCAACGAACTGTCAAACATTCACGCTTGTAGCGATCTGGCGGACGAGAGGCGAACTAATGCACGCTTCCAACGACTTCCAGGCAAATTCCGCTGGAACGATTCGATTAACAGAGCCTCTACATTTACAATTTTTTATCCCCAAAAATATCTCACTGGATTAAGTTTTTTTAAAAGTTGTGCAGGGATTTTTCATGAAATTTTATTTCCTCGCATGATTTTGAACTGAAAACAACTAATCACAGCTATTGCAATCCATACAAAACATAAAATTTCAGAAGAAAGCATAGAGGTGAAAATAAAAAGTCCTAAATATTATATGAATACTCTTCCACAGCATTTACAATCATGTTTGTAAAAATTAATTATTTTCGCGACTTTTTGTCGAGTTGAATTGGGAATATTAAAAAAATGCCATGATCATTCAGCATTGAAACTTTTCATGGAGTTTCTCTCTGGAATTTTTTCTTGCCATCAACTTGAGCTCTAATTGGTAAATCAATAAGGTAATAAACCGTTTAAACTACCAAAAAACCTTAAAAACAAGAATTTCCATACAAAAAAATATAAACGAACTTTTTACTTTCTTGTAAGAAATATAATAAAATATTATATTCATGAAAAATTTCGACCTATTAATTTTGCAAAAAAAAAAAACATTTCACGAACACACCTAAGTCGATTGGAGCATTAATTATTACAAAAATATCTTCCTGTGTGTTATTCAGTATGTCTGTATAAAATAAATATAAATACGAATTTGAGAAAACAGAATTTCCGATTCAACGACTTAATTTTTAAAAAAATTAAATCGAATTTCCTTGTAGGGTCATAACGTAACAAAAAACCTCCCAAAAAACACGAAAAAAGTTCAAAGATAATTCATCGAAGTTCCAAATTTCAGAATTTTTAACCCTATTGAATTTTTTTTGGGTAAAACCGTGTCTGTAATTAGAAAATTAAATTCTTAACCTAAATCGTATTTAAGTTTGTGATTTTTTTGTTCCCACGTTATAATCATAATAATGTTTGTACCACCATGGAGATGTTCCACTATGGAGATGTCGCCACTTCTTACTAATGCCTAGCTCACATTTTAACTAATCTCTGGGGAGCTTTCGAGTGTCAATTGCTATCATTTAAATTTTCTAGAAATATCTTTTGCATGTAGTAACATGGAGTTTACATATCAATTCTGTCAAATGATGTTGGAACATGCCTTTAGCGTAATATACAAAAGTTTAAGGATTTCAACTTGAAATGGCAACAATTTGTCTTGATTGCCTTGACAAAGTTCATTTCTTGGTCTTGTTCCAAACAAATGTCGAACATGAAACAAAAAAAGTAATGATAACTTGAATTGATCAGGACGATTTCGTTGTGAGAGCAGTGAATCGATTGAGAAGACAATAAATTCTACAGTAATTCCACTTCTGTGCTAAAATTTCTCATTTTTTATTCGCATTTAATTTATTTAACTGTGTAAAATGGATATGGATACCCGCGGTATCATTGCAGGATTCTACTTTTTTACGAGAGCGATTATTACTCAAATTTGCATAAGGAACACATTTTATTCTTGGGACCGGCACTTGTTTAATTGATAACGGTTTGGCTGTAGAAATGTTCGCGAAAAGCTAGAACTTTATAGGTATTTTAGCAGATAATGAAGCAAGGTTTGGTAATTTCCCATTATTTTGATACTTGCCTTAATTAGAAAAAGTTTCTTCAGTAGTTATTATGTATCCCGTGTACTGGAGTCCTGACTTTTAACGCGCCTATTTTTTACCCCCGACGAACGGGGTAAGAGTTTGTTTTTTAGCTAGCATCGCAAGATCAAACATACAGAACTGTTATTTATAAAATTCGGCAACCATTGTTTATTTTGAAAAGTCCATATTCTATCATGTTCTACCGCAATTTACTGAAACATCTTACGGTGCAGTCAAAATTTTATTGTCTCCACTTCAAGTGAATTTTAAAAACTAATTTTAAGTAGTTTTTTTTAACTGCTGTGGAATATTTTAGGCAATCCTTTCGAAGTGCCGTAAATGAAATTCTTACATAATTGCTTTTAAAACTAGTGATTTGTTATAAAAAATAGGTGTTGCACAATACCCGAACTTACTCTATAGGTATGTTTAGTTTTTTTTAAGTCTTGGAGATGTTCCAAATAACAAAGTTGTCTTGTGTGTTGCAGTTTTCAATTTATTATAAAAACTGCGTAAAGATCCGAATCAAACGAAGTGAAGAAAAACTGTCAGGAACTCCGGAAATGTTATGATTTAACGCAAAAAATAAATTTTTCAGTTGGCTAAATTCCAATGGCAGTGAAGAGAAGTTTGAAATTACTTTTCCCTGGAATATCATAAATTGTTGCTTCTTCAATGCAGAGTCCGATCCCAAATGTAACGTTGTATCTGTTGCCTTACGGAAATCGAAAAAAAATCCCCCACTCTTGTTTGCAATATAGCAAATCATTCATTATTCGCTAAGAATTCAAAGACGACTAAAAGCCATTGTTTTAATTTGTTTTATAGGATATAGGATTTTGTTCGCCTCTGTCTTGCATCAAAGTTTTGGAATTTTTGAATTTTTGAGTTGTGGCGTCATGAGTGGCTTTTATGTTTCAAGGGACGGAAATAAAATTAAATTCAAGTTAGAATGTTGATTTCTGAATTTATTTATCATATTCTGTTAGAAAAGGGGCTTTTCCGCTAATAACAAACAAAAATGCGGCACTTTACAGCGCCAATTTTCCGACTTCGAGAGCATCGTACAGTAAGTCAACAATATTCCTTTTTTTAATACCTCCTGATACATTGTCTGCCTTAAGTGGAGCCACAATTTCGTCCGTTGACATTTCTCAGCATCCGCCGATGGCTTTTCGTATGTTACTTGCCGCGCTATACTCCTTATTATGTCGCAGCATCCTGATTATGTTTTTGTTAAGAGTTGCCTCCGGAAACTGCCTGACAACAACCGTAGTTGCTTTAACTTCATGACTATGCTACGTTTTGTTCATCTAATTTTAAGGATAGGGAAAACTGAAAACAGAAAATACTACGCTCTTTTCTTCTTTCAGTCATACGATTTTCTTGAGATGAACACATATTTCTTCGTAGAGTATATATGTTGTTAAACTTTATTTAATTTTTGGAAAAATCTCAGCTGGAATAAAACAAGCGTCTGATCCTACCCAACAATGTCTCCTTATACGATTTTTTTTCGTAATTTATTTAAATTCTTGGTAGATTTCGCGTGTTGTATATGACATTGAATTAATTCGTCTTCTGTGAGCCTTTTAAAGTTCTTCTCGTCATCCTCATCGATGGAAAAAATGTTTGTCTTGAACGGTAAGTCACTACAACACATCAGTTATTATTTTTGTTTCCTGAGAAATTATTACTTTGCAATGTGGAAATTCTTTTCCTTATTCCGAGAATCAGAAATTTTAATCTTATTATGTCGTCTTTATTGTTATTACTTGTGCTTTTAAGGATGTCCCAATTGTGGCAGAATATTAGCAGATCTTGGCTTCGGATTTATTTTTTAATCATTTTTTACATAGAAACCAAACCAAGCCATGCGGGGACGTTACGAGTTCATACAGAATATACCTTGCGACATGGAAGTTAAAATAATTAACAGTCTGACGGTATGAATACTTATATAGATGATTGGAAAAAGATAAGATATAGTTTATTTCGCTTCAGCTAACAATATAATGTCAAAATGTATCAAGTTAATTACCCTTATAAAGGTGGGTACATGATTATCCTTATTATTAAAGGAGCTGCTTCACATGAGAGTCTCATTCAAATTAGTATCCTCGCAGACTTCCTTTAAAGGAATTCGACATGGAAATCTAGACAAAATTTCAGTATTATTGTCGTAAAGAACTTATTTTACGAGTACATGGACACTTAGAAAAAAAAACAGTTTCCTTTATCGAAGCTATGGCAAACTCATAAACAAATAATTTTTTAGCGTTGCAGACGTTAACTAAAAAACAATTTCTTACCTGGCGTAGCATTAGGCGCAAAAGTTTTTCTCTTTGCGTATAGGAAATTATTACAAAATTTACAAACTCTATCCCATTTTAAAGGGATGACTTTGTTATGCATGAATTTTAATTCAGGAGAATTTCAATACTACTATCCGGAAGGATATAGAGACCCTCAACTATGTATAATCGTATCATTGGGGTATAAAATTCAAATAGATTCAAGGTTTTCAGTAGATACAAGGAATATCTTATAAATTTAATTGAATTGAAGTATTTTGCGAAAGTATTTGATGGATCTTCACATGGCATTATGGAGGGCTACTTGGATTTGTATTTTCGTCGTCCATTATATATATATAAATGTTCAAGCGTTCACTCAGAGAAAAATATACTAAAATCAAAAAGAAATGCTCTAGATTTTAGTAATTTGTTGTTTGCGTACGAGCTAAACAAGTTCATACTAAAAATAAAAACCACATTCTTTTTAATTCTAGTGATAGCCCTTTTAAAATCTAGTGTTTATTTCTTTAAATTTAAAAGACGAGATTTTTAATTCTAAAAGATTTACACTAATTTTAAAAGAAAACCTTTTTGAATTTAAAAAGCTTCACTGAGGGGAAAAAATATAATCTTCTTTTTTCATGGTTTTACGATAGTAATAGTAGATTTTTACCAATTTCCCAATTGCATTTTTTACTTTTTACAGTATTTATAAATTATAAATATTTTCTTACGTATTAATTAAATGTTGAAAAACTCCTGCTCATTACCGCGATTCGAACCCGAGATCCCTAGGTTTGAAGGTTTGAGGTCCACTCGCCAACGCATACGGCCACCGAAGTAAAATAACGAAGCGAGTCTAAACATGAATGGTTTCTATCTCGCTTGAAAGAATGCATTTAAATTTTAAAATTCACTTGTTTAAATTTAAAAAGGTCATTTTTGAATCAAAAAGAAAGATTTTAAATTTAAACATTTTGGTTGTTTAATTCTAGTAGGGGCAATTTTAAATTTAAACATTTTGGGGTTTTTAAATCTAAAAACAAGCTTTTTAATTTAAAATCATGTGTTACTAAATAATAAAATTTTCTGCTGATTCTAGGATATTTCTTTTTAAATCAAACAAGTAACTAGATTTTTAGATCTAGGGTGGAAATTGTTTAATTTTAAAATGTTCATTTCTCTCAGTGTTATATTGAGTGATAATACTGATGTGCCTACGATTTAATCGCAGCTACTTGAAGTGAGTGGATGTCGGGGGACTTAGCCATGGTGCTTGGGGAAATTGCCTAGAATCATCTTCCACTTGATGGATACACAAAGAGATGTGATGTAAGAGGCTCACACATCCCCCAACTTCACTTAAGTGTTCGCATTTCCTGTAAACGGTTAGGGGGTTTTAGTAGTAAGGAGTACACATTCGTCGTAGGGAAAAGAGCATGTGGTAAAAATTGAGTACGTTAGCATTCGCTTTTCTTCGTTAAAAAATGAATTTTCCAATGCCAAAGGCCAAAAGAAAAAATTATTATTATTCTCCAAAAATAAATTTTCCCCCTGGGCGAAGGCCGTACTGGTTATCTAATATTTGAAAAAAAAATTTTTTTTACATCGAAAAAATGTCGAAAAGTATTTTCTTTTTGGTATCTTACAGGCGTATTTGGTCCTCGAATGGTACGATTCTATTTTGGATTTTCCCCGCTGCGAAAAATATGGCAAACGTTTTTCTCAAATTTGGCGCGTTTTCTTGGCCGAATTCGAATAAAATATTTTTCAAATTCTCTGGGTGCACAGCTCTGTACTCAGGACACTAGCGCCTTTAACCAAAGCAATAAAGTAGCTGGTTTGCGGTTTAACATCGAACAATGTATGGGAACAATAAGATCTTGGAAATGGTCAGTTCTTAACAACTTTGTTGCCTTCGTCTAATTTGACTTTAAATCTACTTTACGAACCAAGTCAGAAAAGAGTATGCGGGCCACTTTTGCCCGCGAAACTACTTAAGAAAATGCCATGCCGAACGAAAACAATAAAAGTTTATGGCCCATTCAGTTGGATGAATCAATCAATATTTAATACTACTCCACCTCTATTTCCTCTATTTCTCCCACTTTCTAAATAATACCTCAAGTATTGAAAGTTAGGGATATCTTATTTTAAAAATAGCAATTCACTTTCCCACCATGATGTGGTATGGCTGTTTCCTTTAAGGTTTTTATGGTATATTATAAGAAAAAGGGTGAGATCTCCATTCATCCTTTAAGCGGAAAAGAAATCACAGAGATGTTTAGGATACAAATAGATTTGCCCAGCATTGAAATGTTGGAAAAATCTATTTGTATCCTTTCTGACAGGTTTCTCGGTTTTGTGTAAATCGTTTGACAGCTCAATTAGTTTACTTTCTGCTGGTTTGCACTTAAGATTTTTCATCACGGCCTCGCCTCTAGCATCGAATGGCACTTAATCGGTGTTTTCAATTTACCTAATGGCCTGGCTCAGGCTGAGGCAATTCTAATTTTGATCGAATTGAGAAGGTAATGCAATTGGTTTGTTGCCGTGACATAGTAATAATGTATAAGTCTATCATTTCAATCCTTGGATGTAATTTCTCATCTGATATTTATTTCCGAATAGTCTTTTAAGTTCGCCATCAGTTCAAATTAATTTTAAATTGAACTCTTTTTCATTTAACTGAGCGACATAAATATTTTTTATGTCCTGACATCTGTCAAACTATGTGTTTCTCTAGAAATTATATGACTATTTTCGAAAAGGGGATAAAGTTTCTTCTTATTCACATCATGAAAACATCACTGTAAATGGTTGTATCGAATGAAAAAAAAAAGGTTCAGACATTTTTTTATCGATTTAAATTCTCAGCATGAAGTTTTTTCATGTACATTTCATGCAAATTTATTTCATGTCTCGGCATTAAAATTCTTCTAATGAAGCTATAAATAAAGTAACTACTAAAAAATTCTTTATACTATTGAAATTACACAAACAAATTTGTTTTTTAAAGTTACTGGTTTTTTTATTCGAAGAACTTCGTATCGTTATTTATAGTTTTTCAGTTGGATTTTTACTTTCTTAGTAACTTTAAAATATTAGAATTACCAGAAAAAATAAGGATTTTGTATGCATGAGATAAATTAATGAGATTAGAATTCTCCACAATTTATCCCTCATCTTTCACCGTTATCCCTTATCTTTCACATTTCATTAAAAGGTATAAAAAATAGATTTTTTGCAAATTGCTAACGATTTTTTGAAAAAAAAAAAAAAAAAAAAATGAATGAAAGTATACTCAAGTTGTAGGAAAATAGAGTTCTTTCATCCGGAAAGTAGTTGGATCTTTTACTTTAATACTCGCATAAAAAATAACGACAAAGGCTGAAAACTTCATTTTCCAGAGAAAAGCTGATTCAGTTTCTCGTTTTTAATAAAAATGCTTACACTATGGATAAAGCTTTTTCGCAAATCCCGTTTCAATATGATATTTTAGAAAATGTATATGTATATCCGATATCCGATAGAGTTGATTTGGATGAACGGTCTCAAATTGCAAGGCCTATGGAAAACATGGTTTTTGATGTGTCCTCATATGTGTGTAGAACAAATATACATTGGTTTTAAATTCGTTATGCACCTCCCCATTTTCTGATACATACACTTACTCCGACTTACTTTAAAAGATTTATATTGTACTTTTATCTTTTGTCACCTTGAAGATTGCATCAATTTTATCACATTTACGTTATTGGATTGCTAAAACGATCAAAATGACTTATGTGAAGTGAACGAGTACAAGTATTCTACATACAGAAAATATTTGAATATGCAATATTGATCTTTTAAACCACAAAAACCATCAAAAATTTATGAAGTATCAATAGAGTTTACTTGAACCCTTCACAAAAATATTCTTCTGGATGATCCTTCCTACTAACTAAAAAGGAGAACCCGAAATCCATTCAACTTTCATAAATAGATCAATACCGCCACACCTTCCCAGCTACTTGGGGTATTGTCTGGCGTTTTGGGTATCGTAAAGGTGTCTCTGGTGTGTTTAAGGTAGGTGACCGTCCCGTGAAATCTGTCTGCCTATCGGTAGTTCTATTTCTGCCACTCCCGCCATCGCTGATGGTAGGCATCCATTATTATAAGCGCCATAAAAATTTTTCACCCCATTCTCATCACGTATGCAAAATGCTTTAACGATTCCATTATTCTCGTATGGGAGCTTTTATGAGCCTATCCATGAACGAGATCATTTCGGAAATGGGAAGATTAGAAACAGATTTGCATGTAGACGACGAGGAAAGAACGACAGAATAGTACTAAAACCGAACTTATCTTTGTGCTTGAATGGATACGGCCCGATTCGAGCCTCCAAACAACTCCCAGTTTTTGAACAATTTTTTTCATCCATGCCATGGTTTTACCATGGGTTTTCCTGTATTTTCTGTCGTGTTTTCGATGTAATGGGTGTTCCAATTGCTTGGACCGATGTTAAATGTGATTGAGGCTTGAACGTCTAATGACATCTGTTTTCAGGTTTGACAAGTTCAGTCTTTGGCAATTTCAACCATTGGAAAGATTAACAATTGAACAACGTGTTCAAGTTATTGTATCCTTTTACGAAAATTACGAGTGGAGGTGTACCGCCGAAGCCTTGGTGACGTTATCTTTAACACATAATTGCTATGTGCCAAATACCATAATTTAATAAAAAAAATTAATTTTAAACAAATAACAAATAACATGGTATTATTTTCTATTAACATCGGCCCAAAGCATTGGAACACCCTCGTTTTCTAATGCCGACGTTAGTCCCGAATGTGAATGAAAACAGATAAATGGTTATGGTTAATAGGAAATATTAGATAGTATTTAAGGAATGTAGCGGACTTGGGAGATATCTGAATTGTAGGGATAGTTTCCTTGAGTTTCTATCAAATAATAAAGATGCTCTATGACAACAGGTGAAATATTCATCAAATGTCGCCTGCCTTTAGTGATTCGAAGGCGAAATGTAATTGAATATAATGAATGTGGATATTCTCATTAGGCATTCATCCTACGCATATTAATTACGGGTAAAACTATTTTACAATATTCGTTAAACATTAAAAAGAAGTTTCATCGCTTTCCATAATCTTCCTAACAGTTTGATACTCTTCAAGACATTAGATAGTCGTGTGATTTTATTTTTTTTATGGTTAAACATTATTTTGAAATAAATAAACATTCATTTATTCAGAGATCCGGGTAAAATAAATGAATGTTTATTTATTTCAAAATAATGTTTAACCATAAAAAGAATGAAATTACACGAATTCAAATAAAAAGCAGGATATCGTTAACTAAGAAATCAACCAGAATTGTCTTTGAGAGTTGATAACATTAATTTGAATCCTTTTAACATAATTAAAACGTTGACTAAATAATGACATTAAATCAAAAAACATACGAATGGATTTTAAAAAGTCCAAACGTAAACCGCATTAAGAATTAGATGCAATTAGCCTTGGACAAATTAATATAAACCTTGTGAAAAAAAATTTTTATGAAAAATGCCAATGCATGTGGCTAATTCCGAAAATTCAATAGGGTTTAAAGAGGAATAAAGACTTTTTGTTTAATACCTAAAAGGATTTTTTCTCCAATTTCGTTTGGGCTAAGAAACGTGCTTTTTCCGTAGAACAAGAAAAATATTAACAAGAAGAGCAAACGCCAAAAAATTTTCAAATTTGAAAAGACATACAATACAAAGCAAGTAAAATGATTGAGAGGCAACAGAATGGATTTGAAGTTGTCAACAAGATCGTGGGAAGCACGGAATTAGGATCTGCTACTTGTATCCCGAAGCTCAAACATGACATAGAAAGCTTGTGCTACCGTAAAACTTTTACATATAATTTTTCTTTGTCTTTTCACTTTTATTTGAAGAAAATTTTAAGATTATCCCTGCAAAGGATATTTGCCTATTTGCCTTTATACACCCATAGCAACAGCGACAACAACACACTGCCATAAAACTCTTAAGTTTTGTTTGGTTTCCTGATAAGGATGCATTATGGCTGGGCCAAGGATTCGAAATTGATGATGTGCTGATGTTTTATATGATACACTTCCTGAATATGAATTCCATGTCATGTTTTACTCGTAAATGGTAACTTTTAGGCAGACAGTTTCATAGGATAAAACATAAAATCCTACATTGAAATATCTAATTTGGTTCGTTGAAATATAAATAATTTTTCATGATACGTATATGGTTTGCCCTCGATATTCATATTTTGTGTTGACAAATTTACTGGGATAAAAATACGATACAAAAAACTTATATGGCTCCTTAATCTTAATTCGTGCTGCCAATATTTTCATAGTATGAGTATAGCTTTCAATTCGAAAAAAGTTCTATACGTCTTCTTAGCATTACATAGAAAATAAAAATAAAGGATCTCGACTATGACATATTTAAGATTCCGTAAAAAAATGATATTTTTACGTAAACAAATATTTTGTTCGTCGTCGGGTTACCAATTGCTCAGGAAAGTAGGTTTTGTATAAGAAAGTCATGTGCTGTTCACATTAGACGTTTTTAACTGTAACTAATATTTTAAAATCGAATCCATTCACTTTCAAACCATAATCCTATAATATAATACGAGGAATGTCTGTCTGTCTGTCTGTCTGTCTGTCTGTCTGTCTGCACAAACGATCTCGAAAACCCGCCTAACGATTTTCACGAAATTTGGTGGTTAGGGATTTTCGGGGACAACGAATTGATCTAGCTAGGTCTCACCTCTGAGAAATTTCCCCTCGATACCCCTCGTCTGGTATCTTCGAATTGGGTGGTCCGATCTTAATGAAACTTTACAGTATTACTAAGGGGGCTAAGGGCTTTCGAATTTTCCACTACAAACATGACTTTTCCCTCTACACTCTCGAAAAAATCCGGGGACGAATTAACTCCGCCTGAAAACATAGCTAAAAGTTTAACACCGTAGCGCGGAGTTATTTTTAAATTTGTATTTTACGGAGCTAAATATTCAATTTAACACCGTTTTGACCTAAATTTTAAATGAACTCCGAAAAGGAGTCGAAAATTCACTACAACTCCTTTTAGGAGTTATGTAATTGTAAAGGGTGTTCACGTTTAGAAGAGGCTTGCCAATTGGCTTCAACAGCCTATTGGGAAGGCAAATGGTTTACAATTCGAGAGGTCCCGTGTTCGAGTCCCGGCGGAGACATGTAAGAAAAGTTTTTAACAAGTAATATTAACTTTGGAAACACGAAAAAAAACTCAAAACATCTCAAATGCAAGCAAAAAAAAGAGAATTTGCGAGGTTTTTTTTCTTGGTAATAAGTTGGGTTTAACACCTAAAAATTGTTAAAAATTAACACCCATAAGGAATTGTTGTGAACTCCCAGCCCGGTGCTCGATTTTCTCCAATAGGTGATGGACTCCCTCAAACTCCCTTTCGGTGCGTAATCGACTCCATTTTTTCGAGAGTGTAGACCTATCTAGATCGATAGGTCTCACCTCTCCAAAATTTCAGTAAAAGGACGAGTTTGAGGTGGCCGAGAATGGCTCGGTTTTCCTGGTACTGTTTCTAATTAAATGATGAACATTATTTTTTTTTTAAAGGATTAAAAAATATAATCTCCGAATGACAAAATACTTTAATTATGGCCTGGAAAATAAAAATATATATACGGCAAAATAATTCAGCACAACAATTCAGTATTTTTTTAACCCGCGGCCAGATTGTTTTATGGATTTGGAGTCAGCGCAGCAGCCACGTCACGACACAAAAAAAGTGCAGGAAAAGCCTCCAACCAGAAAATGGTAACCTGCCAAAATCCTAAGAACGTTGTATTTAACACGGATTCACACTGTATTTTTTACTACAACACGATGCAAACGATTATCGGCGGAAGAACGAAATTGTGGATTTATTCAAGGGAAAACTTGTGGATTTATTCAAGGGGTGGAGTGCAAAGGTGTAATTCACATGAGTGAAAAAATATTGTTTGTAAATGTTAATATAAACCTATATCTGTCTATCTATAATTTCTGTCATTATTGTGTGGCGGGAAATCGTTATTTACGCGAAATTTATGGTGCACGACAGAAACATGCCGCAAAATGCACAAAAAAAAAATATAAAAAAAAATATATAATCAAAATATTCATGAGCCTTCTCATGGATAGCACTCGTTGAATCGTGTATCTATAAATGACAGGAAAATCGAAGGAAATGAAAAACTGACTTCACTACCAATTTCACTACGTATTCATCGAACATATTCCCTTAATTTGCGTTTCGCGGGAAAATAAATGTGGCACCATGCCCCAAATGGGATGCAAAAATGCAATCGAATTCTACTTAATATGCGGATAATATTTCCAGATCCCTGTGCTACTCGCAATTATGTATGCAGGAGTAATTGACTTCTTCGCTTTTACATCACGCATACCTGATCGGTCCAAATTCGCTGGTTAGCTGAATGTTTTTCCTCGGATATTGGGAAACTAATACCGGCTTACAAAAAATCTACAATATAATAAAATTTAATATATGTGTAACCTATGTGTGTTACATTGTCAAAACTGACTTTATTTTTTTTCTGTATAATAAATGTTTATATAATAAACGGGAATCATTTAATAAATGGTAATTGTTACTAGAAATGGGTCCCAAAGTTTAATAATCAAGTTATAACCATAAAAAATACTTTTATCTGAAATATTCCGAAAGTTGGAGGATTGCACGAAATCTAATTAGGAAATGGAAATACTAAGAAAATGAGGTTGTATTTAAAAGTGCATCAAAACAAGGAAAAGGAGGGGGATATAGAATATCATTACAGTTGTTAGGATGAGCATATTTGGCCTCATGACCTGAATTTTAATGTGTATAACGTGATTTTCATTTCCTTGCTAAACCATGCATAAACTTTTTCAATTAATAAGATATTTGAGCTGAATTATTGGTATACTTTGGCAAATTAAATCAATTTTATGTGAAATTTTAGAACTAAATATTTTTTTTACAAAGAGATAATAATTTCGTTTAATAGATAGACACTAAATTCAGAGTTTTGAATACACCCCTACCCAGATATCAGTTTAATATTTTCTGGAGTTTAAACTGCCCTTTATGTGGCTAATTTAATTACTCCTGAAAACCTGACCTGAGCAATTTAATTTAGTTACCCAAATTAGGGGGCAACATTTTAAGCATACTTGGGGATAGATAGGAGGCTAAACAAACCCAGGTCAGGTCGCGTCCTTAAAATCATTCACATCACATCGTTTTGGGTGGTTCTTGCGCAACGGAATATGGCAACAGAAAATCGCGAATAATTTCATTGTAAAAAAAACTGCCAAAACTCAATTGCGGAAAATTTAAATGGCTCCGTCGTCGTTGGCGACAAGAAATAATTGTCCTTTCAAGTCTTTTTCTTTATGCTCTGTATATCTGTTGCCTTTTTCAAGACCCAAGAACACATCAAGAGCGATGGAAACTTTTCTCCAAATGTGTCAAGGATCCTTCTAATAGGCTTTTAAAGTATAAAGCAGCTGACGATTAAATAAAATCATTTCGATAAAAGCCAGAGCGATACTTTGATGCGGTTATTAGGATAAACTGTTAACATATTTGAAATTTTCACACGAATTAATGGCCCTATATAATCAAACAAGTTCGTGACATTTAGATATTTTGCAAATAGCTCTGCACTATATAAGCCAGAAATGGGCACATTTCTTGAATTTTCCGACAAAAAATTGTGGTTTTTATTACCTTCTCCCAATGCTGACCTTTTTTTGTTTAAATTGATATATCCAAAGATCCAAAGGTTTTACATTCACTGAATAAACGCATAACGAGTATGTTTGCAATGGAAATGCTAGAGATGTTCAAACGATTCCGTAAGATTTCATTCTTTCCGTATGTAAAAGATGAATAATGTTTACCCAAAACCAGCCCTAGGGTAGAAAATCCCTTTTAAAGAATTTTCGCAAATGTAAAAAGGATTTCTCCAATATACTTTCATGGGAAACGACTATTTGTGTTAAATGTTTTTATGTAAATAAAAATCGATGACATTACAAACGAACGAATCAACAAACGATGAATGGTTTTTGGAGTCATCCTTCCTCAACATAAATACACAATTTTATCTCATCTCGTGTATGGTTGTCAGAATTTGGTGTGTTTATTCTTTTTGTTCCCTCAAATTCTGTGGTAAAATTGAATGCCACGTCACAAATTTTCTAAAGTAGCAAAATACTTTGTGAATTTAGATATTTGTTCAGTTATGACTTAGTTAAAATTTATTTCATTTAACAATTATACAAAAACCAAATCAACTTTTTTTTGTCATCAAATAATAATTCCTAGACTACTTGAAGTAAAAGTGAAATTTGAAATTATTTCAACTAATCCTAAAGATTAGATACAGGTTGAAAATCAAAATATCCCGATAATCCGGAGATCTGGATAAAATTTCGTTTTTTATGGTATTTATGCTCTATACGGTATATCAGTTTAGAGATTTATTATAACGTTTGTAACGCATCGAAAACGGCGAGTCATATTGAAAAATATATAAAGGTTAAATACTAATGGAATACTTTTTTCCTGTTTTCTCGAAAACTGTGCATCATATCGAAAAATTTATAAGGGGAATTGTGTTTAGAATATGATTTTACATAACTTATCTATACATCCAAATCCAGTTGTACCACTCCTTCTTCCTCCCCCATACAAATTGAATACTTTTTTTTCTATTTTCTCGAAAACGGTTAGTCGTATTGAAATATTTATAAAGGTAGTCTGTTTAGAATATCAAAATCCTATCGGGCCATTCCTTTCCCCCTCTCCTATACAAATGAATTTTTTTAAATAAACATTTTGTCTGTCATATAGAATATTTGGCGATTGGCCCCTGGCAATTATAGCTTTTCTTGTTTTTTGTTCATTTTATGATATCTCTTGCACTGTATTTAGATCTAGCTTTTACCATAAGATAAGTAGTTTTACATTAAGGCGATGCAAATGCATTTTGAACTTGCACGCGAACCATTTTCTACCCGAAATTTTCATTTTTTGTATTCTCAGAGTTTTTGTTTAATTTCGACGACTTAGTTTTGGATATATGCAAGGAGTCGTTTTTGAACACTTTAAAGAAACATTTTTTATGTTAAACTGCTTTGCTGGTTTTCAGCATTTTTTTTTAAAAAGGGTTGTTTAACATGAAATGCGTCATTTTGGAAATTGTAACTTTATACAACATAGAATCTCTTAATATTAAATTCATATTAGCCTCATTAATAGGGTTAGACCGTTTTATTTTTGACCGCAACGAGACGTTCAATAATTTATAAAGAACAGGCATTTGAGCAAAACTTGGAAGGAGATACTTCCACTTGTTACATTTACACCGCACAAGGATAAAGGGTTCTTTCGTCCTTTATTAAAATATCATTTTGATAAGCGTTTTGGACCACAGAAATAACATTTCACCATAGAAATAAGTTAAAAAAAAAACAGAAATTCGTATGAATTCATTCGGGACTGGATGAATTAATTATGGACATCACGGAGTTAACCTCTTCTACATAATAAATTTTCTGGGAATTTATCAAATCGAAAAAGTTTTTCAAGCAAAGGAAAAAGGGTTTTATTCAGCGGGTGTTTATACATCGAAAATTGTGCTCAGCGTATATAAACTCAAATTTGTAATATATGTACACATGCCAATGGACAAATTATAGAGATCCACGCATGGGTTCGGCTTAGATCTACAACTCGAGTTGGAAAATACGAGTATGATGAAGATGGAGAAAGGGATAGGGATTTGCATTTCGGATATAAAGTGGAAAAGTTTGACTATTATTTTTCTATTTAACACTATGGAAGGTAAGAAGTAAAACAACTAAACAGGTACTGGAAACTTTTTTTATTATGTCCAGTTCCATAAGATTTGTTTTCCATTAGATTTGTTTTTCTTCCATTCATCGGTTTTAATTTGACTGGTTTTCCGTTCTAATTCTTGGTTTTTGGCAGAAAATCTGTTTTCAGTTTCTTTACCACATTTTTCTCTTCAGAGTCGTCTTGAATGAGTAGCAATAGAAAGTTAATAAAAAAAAATGTTGCTCATATTTTGTAAGTGAATTGTGCTCGAATTTTTTGTAAAAATGCAACAAAAAACTCCATTATTGAAAGTGAAATAGTTAGTTTCTTTCTGAGGTTTTATAGAATTGTTCACCCAAAGATGTAATGATGTAAAATGTAATTGGAAAAATACTACTGACATATTCAAGTTACTCTTTTTTTTCTTGATTGATCGGGTATTTAAATTTTAAACCATCCCGATTACAGAAAATTTAAGTCTACACCTTTTCAGAACTCTTAATAAATATTTACGTTTCCAGAAAATTTAATTATTCTTTTATGTATATTTTCTGTCAAAATTGGTTTTAATAAAACCTTCATTAATTTTACCACTTGTAATGGTTCATTCTACAAAATTAATGAAACTTTTATTTAGAATAGACTCTTTGATTATTTATATCCATTTCATGGAATCCATTTAAAATTGCATTCAAGCTTTTTGGCAATACAACTGTTAAGCTTTTCATCACAAGAGGATTGCCAAACAAAAGTAATCAAAATTTAGTATTTTATTTATCCAAAATGGTTGTTTTTGGTATAAGCTCACCCCGAATACTCATCAACAGCAATCAGTTATTTAATACAAATCTTTCTGTTGGAAGTCTTGTTGAAATTGCGCGAAAATAACGGGAAATATTCCAGGTAATTTTCGGGGCTTTAATTAATCAAAGATTCAAAGTAATCAATTATTCAACAAGTTCACGCTTTACACGCGTATATTTTGTGCATGATGGATGTGAGACTGTACACGTGTTTTATTCCAACCGTCATAGTATAAGCGTATACAAAATAAACGAGTACAAAGTAATACATAGGCGATGTACTGAATTTGGAGAACATTGCGATCCTAGTATTAGCCCCCAGTTATCCGATAAATCGATGAGGTTTCGAGTTTAATCACCTACACCGCATCGCCGGTTTCCCTGCACCCTGATGTCGAGTAAAAAAAGTACAAATTCAATTACGAGGGAAGGATTTTGCAGTACCCCATTATCCCATTGGGAGTTTCAGGATGGCATCAAGATTTGGTTTTACTCCTAACAGGTCCTTTTGGCATCAATTAAAAAGTTTTATGCTCAGTCGCCTTAGTTAGGGACGGGAAAAATAAATTATGTACGGCAGAGAGAGGAAAGTACCAATTCCTGGCATATTTCTCTTTTAATCGTCAAAAGATGGGGGTAAATAAAATTGCCCAACAACTCAGCAAACATACAAAATAATGTTCAATAACGAAAGCCGTAAGCAAGAAAATCGAGTCAGAAAACGAGATACGTGAATAGGATTCTACCCATATTATTTAGAATTTTATAAATAAATTGTAAAACACAAAAAGGCCTTTTTAAACGACCGAGTGCGAAGGTAATTTCGTATAGTCTGCAATCGACAGAGACGTTCGTAAGTCAACACAGTTTGTACTCACTGAAATATTCAAGAATTTTTAATGGCTTTGGAAATTTGTGAAGTTACTAATTTTTTGGGACACAAACAAATTAATGATTAAAGCATACTAGCAAATTCACTTTAATGGAAATAATTTCTCATGACTAAATCGTGGTTAATTTTAATTTCATCCATGATGCCTTTTTATGGTACCTTGCATAGAAAGTCCTTAAATTCAGTGTGGACTGCTTGTCCGCTTATATTGTTTTTTAAATTCGTCAAAAAACTCAGGCTATTCTTGTAGAATTTAAACCAATTGCCGAATATAGGAAATAATACCCAATTAAGATCTTCACTGAAATCAAACTTTTTATTCATAAAAAATTTTGTATTCATGAAAAATTTCGACCGCTTTATTTTGCCTAAAAACATTTCCCGAGCACTCCTGGGTCGATTGGAGCATTATTCCAAAAATGTCTGTCTGTCTGTCAGTCTGTGCACAAGATTTCTCCAAAACTAATACAGCTAGAGCCATTTGATCCTGGAATGGGACGATCCTATCAACTTTTGGTGGAAATCCGTTAACCGGAAGTAACACAACCACAATATTTAAGTGTGATAGTGGTATGCAGTTTTCGCCCTAATTAGAAAATTATCCTTTGACTAAATTTGTGCCATTAATTGTGGCACGAAATCTGGTAACAACGATTTTTGTTCAACAAATGTAAGGGAGAGTTTTGCTAAAGAGCCATAAAAATTGTGCAACAGAAATTGCGATAGCGGTTAACGTGATATACATTTCATTCGAGCTGTAGAAGAATTTAAATTCTCATTTGCATAAAACTACCTTCTTGAAGAGGAAACAGGAAATACTCCGGGTTGGTCATTAATCATGTTCTGCGGTTTCTTCTGTATCTTCCAAGCACATTCGTCACATCCTCTGCTAGAACTTCCTCTTTGAACGGTCATTTAATGTTCAACATCATTTAAGCTATGATGCTGATATGCATATTGAACATAAAGGTGTTTATGGTGTGAGCTAAACTCGTATTAAAAACAATTGTTTACTTTATTTATTACGTACTCTCATACATTCGTTGAATTTTCATTGAAATTTTCATTTTCTAAGGAAAATTTTTTACATTTTAAATTTTAAAAAGCAAATAATGAATACATAATAAAAATAAATGGAAATCATAGTGTACAGCAAATTCATTCTAATTTATGCAACACAATCAAGATTAAATAAATTTTTAACGAGACATCCACTTGAAAAAATGAATAAAATTTACGTTTGTCAAAAGGACCAAAGGAAAAATAAAGATAAAGGATCGAAACGAAATAACACGAAAAATTTTAATGCTGGCAATATTGTTGATTTTGTTCACTCGTCACTTGGCAGAGCGATGCCAATCGGGGGTAGGGGGATGAAACCGTCCTCGGTCCTTTCGTCTGATGTCGTATTGTAGCCAATATCGTGAGATCGTATAGGATAGGTTAGTTGATTACCCTTGTCCCATGAGTATAATTCCTGAAAATTCAGAATGGAAATATTTTTTTACACTTTATTAGCAGTGACCATCATAAATTTCTTCCTTTTATTTGAAAAGGTTTCTGGCTAATTTCATACTTTTAAAGCATAATAAAAAGTTTTTTTTTTATTAAATAGATGCCTTGTAGCTAGAAACTATGACTAATAAGGAGTGAAGGGATTCAGAGTTATTTCACAGCAAAAGTCAAAAAGACTGTGAAGTCAAGAGTTAAAGGTTGTTTCTTTGTATTGTAAACTTGTTTCTATGAACATGAAGATATGTTTTCCGTTGTGAAACTACGTGTATCTATTCGTATGTTCGAATCATATGAAGTTACTTCTGTTTTCGACTAGCCATCAAAAAAGGACGCCTGTCTGCTTATATTTAAGACATGCAGTTGGGTTCGGCATCATGAATTTTACAAATAATGTATACTAGGACCGAAAAGTAAACGAGCGAGTTTGAGATCCCAAATTAGGCAAAGTATTGAATTCCACTCTCATAATTAGAAAATTCTTTTTTTTTAAAGGGTCTGGTAGGTGGTTTATCTCGATATAAGTAAGATATTTTGAAATTCGCGGTCGGTGGCGATGAAAGGACGACGACCATTAAACGAGTCTAAAGCTGAGCAAATAAAATATCTGATTTCAATTTTATCACACTTGTTTCATAAAAGACATTAAAAGTTATAAATTTTATTCGACCTGATCTGGTTAACGATACATGGTAATATAAAAGCAAAACGTTTCTTTACTTAAGTGCCGCTAGATTCGAGATAACAGTTCACATTGAAAAATTATTTACTCACGATAATTACACATATTAATTAAGATAAGAAGGCCTAAATAAAACTGACCGCAGTCATTTTCAATGTACAACGATCGAACAAGTATTTTCATACGGTCGGTATTTCAAGAGCAGAGAAGTGCATTTTGCTTTAAAAAAAATTTCCTTTCAGTGTATTTTATTATAAAGGATTTCAAATTGAATTTCGGTCTAAAGTTTTTATGAGATTATATCGATCTGAATATTTTTTGTTTTATAAACTAAATATCTATAAAGCTATTTCTCGGCATATGAGATTTCGTTAGCAATTTATTACTTTTTATGTGCCTATGGGGTCCATTAGTATAGAAATCAAGGGAAATGTTTTCATTGTCTGTTGAGCAAGACCTTTCGCTTGAGTAATGTAGCCATAAGAACAGAAGGAACTGCGATCAAAGTATGAAGCGCCATTATTCAGAACAAGATGGGTTTTAAGTTGAATTTATTACCGCGCCTTTAAGATGCAAAACTGCTCTCAGCTATACCGTATCGCAATCATCCTATACGATTACTTGGACATATGACAATTATGAATTCTTTTTTTCGAGTGAGCTCCATGAATTCAATCTCTGCAGCTACCTTACTGTAAAGCGATTTTGCTACCCTTGTAATGCCCGCCTATATTTCGGCTGTAAATCTTGTCAAGTGAAACCCGTCGCCGGGAATGGATTTCCGTCTTTAGACAAGAAAAAATAATAGCATCCGAAAGTAGTAGTATTGCCAACTACCGACCCTCTGGGAATATATAAAAAGGAAAAGGAAGAATATAAGTATCATAGAACGGATGAAACCGAAGCCAAGTTTGAATTTATTTATTTCAATATCTAGTAAAATGTAATGTTTTAGCACCCACATCGGAAACACACTGAATGGCGTTTCTGTTTCTGTTTAGCATCGGTTTGCACCACAGTCATATGGGCACTTACATTATTTCTTTTAGACTGTTTTCATTCCATCCATCCTAAAAACGACCGTTCAAGGAGAGGATAAAATAAGAAAAAAATAACATAAATTTTTGGCTATTTGGCAAACAAAATAACAACATCGCCCGAAACCATAATCCAGTTGAGCCCATCAGACGTATATAGTGCTATCTTAGGTTAATGGTGTATGGGCGGTGGCAACGGGAGGCAGTCGATGAATTTGATAAAAGGGTGAAAACTGTGGATGGAAGAATAGAATATAGAATATAATTTCTATCTTGAATACATCTGAACACAATGAAAACATCCCGTATGGCTTTCCTGACGTATCCACATGTTAGATATAGTTAGTATATTGTGGATCGTCATTCAGAGTCCAGCCAATATTACAAACAATTGGAAAGAAAATCTGTACCTACATTGATGGTATATTTGTTAGTGAATAGATGAAGGCAATGTATAACCAGCAGGTCGTTACCAGATAGGTAAACCCCATTGACTTCTATCAAAACCACTTTCAATTGTCCCACAGCCAATGGCCGCCTATTCAGCTTAAACCTCTGTTTAGGTTACCGAGAGGGATGGCACTTTTGCGTTATGTTGTGTTAGCAAAAGCTCAAATTCCTGTGGGCTCTCGACTCACACTTATCTCAGGTTGCCACCATAGCAAAAGTTCCCTCTCTGCGTATTATTATCACTGCCTTCAGGGGATGTTGTGTTTACCATTCCCACAAGGATTATGCCTGTAAGTCAGATCGATACACATACGATAGGCCAGTGGCGTAGGCAGAGGGTGGTGGGAGTTAAAAAATATACTCAAAAATATCACTACTTTCGTCAACCCCGGACCCTTCTTCCACGCGCTACGCCACTGCGATAGGCTCTCAGAAAAAATGATCAGAAAAAATGGTTCATCCAAATCAGACCAAAAATGTTCGCCAAGACAAATTGGGGCGTTCAGTAAAACGGGGGGTAGAATAGTATAATAGAATCGATGACCATGGGACATAGTAATAATGTCGGAAGGTTGTTATGCTAATAAAATTCCGAAGCCAATGTAATCACTTTTCGCCAGTCATTTCAATAAATTACCTTTGTTCGGAAATTATATCCAACAGTTGTTGTCTTCTTGAATGGATTCGTAAAGTTTAATCCTGTCACATCCAGCAAATTGTTTCTGTAGAGGTCAAGGGCTAACCGAATTTGGGTGGTTTTGTCCGTTATGGAGTCGATAGCGTACAGGACACCACAAGCAATAAACATTTCTCCAAAACGACGATGATTGACACTAATATTCCAACTATATTCAATTTCCAAAGTATTCGACTCCAACTATAATGAAATTTAAAGATTGAAATTCTGTAATATCGGTCGGGATGTTAGAAAGCTAGTTTGAAAAGTTTTGAAAAGAATATTTGATTTGTAAAAAAATTTCCGTTGGAGACCTTGCGGATTACGATAGACAATCTAGTTCGAATATTCTTTTTCTTATGATCCTTGCGAATCATACGAACCAAACGACTCATGCGAAGCATGTAAATCAACCCGACTGAAATTCGATTTAATGCGACCACGTACCACAAAATACTACTAACACAAACGTGGAACCGCACGAATCCTCCAAGAAACCAAGATCTTAAAAAATAATTGTAGCATTCAGAGTTCCTACTCGGCATAACCCTATTGCTTTATAATAAATTTGAAAATTAAATTAAATTAATCCCTGGTACATTTCATCTGTACAAACTAAATCGAAATCCAAAAATAAAAAAAATAATCGGTTTCAGTTGGAAGTGTGAGCGTAATCTCCGTGTTAAGCTAAAAACTTCTCGAACAAATCTTGTATAACAAACTTTAGGTATTATTTTTTATGTTATTATTATTTATTAATTTCCTTATACATAAATCCACTTTGTGTTTCAATTACTGTTACGGATGCTCATCTCATTTATTTCTGAAAGTTATTTATGATTAAATATTTGTCATTACCTCAAAACACCCCTTACTTCTAGTAAAATTTATTGTGCTTGTGGGCAAACTTTGTTGCCTATGAGCTGGAAAATTCATCCTTGACCAAATAAACAGGTAATATATGTCCAAAAACCATCGCAAACCACACGTTATAATACACACAACACAACTGAATGATATAACGTACCTTGGTAACGAAGGTGTTGTTGGAGCCAGGTGTACTATGTATGACCCATAATCCATTCTCATCTGCGTTGAAGTCCATGTAATTGTAATTCGTCTTGTACAAATAGTTGCTGCCATTGGCTGCAGCATACGGAAGGTCTTGAATTGCTATAACAAAAAAAAAACAGTGTTATATATTTACCAGATACATATATAATTGTGGCATTAGTTATGAGATAATACTAGACGAGATGAGATTTTATGATATGAGATAAAATGGTGTCAAGGAGGATTTGCAGTGGAGATTTATATCCGTAAACAAGAAAGCAGATGTCTCACAAAATAATTTCGATCCTACTGCCAGAACAAAGAAATCATAATTCTATGGCATCATAAACGTTTTAGTCCTTGCCAACTGAAAAGTTTTACTGTTGTAAACCGACATAAATGTATAGATAGATGAATCAATATTTAAGATAGGGTAATATTAAATCAAGAAAATAAGGAACGATTCTCGCCTTAGTAATACGTTACTCAATATGTGAAATAAAGGCTCAGTTATTAAGTTTTAGATATAAGAAATTTTTTCTTACTTTTAAAAATATTCTCGTTTTATTTAGACGAAAATAAATTTATTTTCTAGAGTGTGGAAAATTATTTTTTCCGTGGGGGAACATCCTAAATCCTGTTAAATTTACCTTTTCCTTGTTTGATTATGAAATTGTGTAAGAAAACTGCTTTCACACTCCATTTTTCCGATTTTTATTGTTGTTTTTATTGTTTTTTTTTTTCGTGTAAAGAGATTTTCCCAAAGCGTGATTTATGATCTGTTGAATCGGGGGCTAATGAGACTTTTCCTTCGTATCTTGTATCTCATAACTCGTATCTGTATAGGACTCAACTAGGACTCATGATATATATATGATTTTTCCTGCCAGAATTCAGTTACCGGATTGCCTTCAGGTAGAGCTTACGGAAAAGGGAATAACTTCTCATTGCCTTAACTTGTTTCCGCCAAGGTGTTTTATCTATACTTGTATTGTGTATTATGGAAATTCGTTTCTTTTCAACCATTAAAGTAACATGTGAAAAATTTAATGGTAGAACCTTGAATTTCAGGAATAGTTTCCAAGCATCAACTGTGAAATCCCTTTTGACTTTAATATGAATCTTTTGGAATAGTGTTAACGAAATTAAAAGCAATACAGGAAAAGGGAACTACTGGTTTCAGAGAAATCCAAAAGACATTTTTTAAGGAATTGCACAAAAGATACCAATTGCATTCACGAAAAACTTAAAAAGTAGTTCATATAAATCTTGCACGTGAGGAAAATGGAGATTTTCTGTTTGTATACTTGTAATACCGATGTGCACACAAAATCTATATGAAAAAATCTGAATTAAACGCAAAATTTTTCCAATCGCGTAAACTAACCAAATGTAATAAAAAACTTTTAAATAAACTTACTGTAGTCCAGTTTATGTAAATCAAATCGCACCACTTTTGGCTGATTCACCGCATTGTAGTAGAACGATCCGTTGTAGACAACATGAGCATTACCCTGCAAAAAATACAAAGTACCCAGTTAAAAATGGGTTTCCATTGGATTAACCCGGCACAAAAAATCAACTTTCATCGGAACTCGAGAAAATCCCATCATAGCACACAAAACAGGATAGCCCAAAGGAAAGTTGAAAAGGGATATAATCTTACCCTTATCACAAAAAAAACGCTCCGAAAACACGATAAAAAAAATCCCACCCATTATTGTTACAGCTATAACTACCATAATAATCTGATAGTATGATGCGAGCTTATACTGACACTATTTGCACTACCACAGCCACTGCCATTACATATCGACACAATACAGGCATATATTTCTAGAATCTGAATTGGAGGCTTACCATATACGTCGGACTAAGTCGGTGAGTTTTCGTTGGTTGATTGTTCCTAAAGTACATTTTATTGGAATATTCCAGCAATTTGGTGTCATTTTCCCTAGTTGTCCAAATCTTCTCACCGTTGGGATCGTTTTTCGACGGTAGGGGATCTTTTAACCAAGCACCATAAGGTTGATCGGTATGTTTATGATACACTGGTTTACCGACTGCGTAAAGGACACAATCTGTAACACAAGAAAAATAATTTGCAAGAGCTTATAATATACATTCGAGCCAACTAAGAGTATCAGATGGAATTTTCTTGAATTACCCATTTGACGATTCTTAACGCCTTTGTAATTGGCATCACCAGTTGGTGTCGCCTTCACATGGCCGCCCAATTCCAATATCAATGCGGTATTATCCTTACATTTCTGGTCTCTGTATTTTAGTAAATATTTATTTATTTAGTGAAATTCCATACACAGTATTCCAAACACTTAAGATAAACAATCCTTCACCTTTGTAGCGGTGGGGGGCACTTTTCGCAGACAACGTCAGGACACAGTTGGCCGTAGTTGGCATCCTCAGGTGGCTGTAAACCAAATACAGCCACTTCGTTTTTATCTTGGAAGGGCATATAGGATGAATGATCCTTGTCTAAAATTTAATGTCAAAAGATACAAAATACTCATGACATGAACGGTGTTTTCTTATTCTTACGGAATAGTAAATGCGCCGAATATTTTATGTACAAGTGAATAGTATATATGGGAATACTTACGTTTTAAGAAGAAAATTGCCGTAGTTGTATTCAATTCATTTTTGGCAACGCAAAAGTACTCTCCATAATCGTCCATCGAGATTCTTGTTATTGTCAATTTCATGGTTGTCTTATATCTGCACACGTATTCAATATTTACGAAATCGTATTCGATGGAGAGTGATTTAAAACGCAGCCAAGGACATCAAGATAATAATTGGGTAATTTTTAAAATGTTAATCCTCTGGGGCAACAATATCGCTTCGAATATAGATGTATATATAAACATTGATACGAACCTGTTTGTATGTGTTTCCATACGATATTTCTCACCAGGATCAAGAAGTCGACCGTTCGAAGCACGTTCCCAGAATCGTATTGCCTCTGGGTATGCCTCAATCTTGTATCATAAATAGCAGATAGGCAGGATAGAAAAAAGAAAAACGAAAAACATAAATACATTTAAAAAAAATTATATCTATTGAAAAGGCAGCATCGTTATAATAACACAATCTCCGACAAAGTGGCAACCCGAGCTATCAGGTGAACCCACGAATATAATTGCCAAAATAACTGAAATCAGTTAATATAAGTAAAAAAAACTCATGTTTGAGGTATCAAAAAAAAATTTCAAAAGTGGTAGTTGTTTTAATAAATTGAAATATTGTTTGCAGACTATTATAATCTGGAGGAAAAGCGGTTTTAACTGGCCAAATAGACTTTTCTACTCAGTAGGATTTATTTATTATTTTCTCGTGTAATATTTTACAAATATCCACACGAGGCCATCCGAGCCCGTTACAATATTACATATAAACGATACAGTCTGCCTGATGATTATAGCGAGAACTCACTTTAAACGTAACTTTTACTATTAAACATAACAAAAGCTATAATTGCCAATCTGTCAATCATTGGAGACCCGTATGGTGATATTCGTATCAAAATTCGAACAGTTATACCAAAATTACACTTTGAAGTCAAACTTTCCAATAAGATTTTTTAAAATTTATTCCAATCGGATTTTGACGTATGGGAGTTTTATGTAGAATAATATCCTAAATAACTTTCGTTCCTGGACTTTTTCGATAAGATGCACCGTTTTTGAGATATTCATAAAAAACGTTTTCGTTCGTATGGGGGGTACCCCCCCTAATGGTCCATTTTTGCCCATTAACGAACTTAGCCTCGCATTTTACGAAAAACGAATCTGCGCAAAATTTCAAGTCTCTAGCTCAATCCGTGCGCCCGCAATCCGCGCCACAGACAGACGGACAGATAGACAGACAGACAGACAGACAGACGGACAGACAGACGGACGGACATGCAAAATACAATTTTTTTTATCATTCTAAACACACTGGTGTAATTCATTTTTGTGTGTGATGACGGGATCTTGGCGTTACAAACGGTAAGGCAAAGTTAATATACCCTTTGGTTTCACCATACGGGTATAAAAATGATAACCAAGTCGACTGCCTATCATGGAAACAGGTTGAGTGTATGATGAAAATAAGAATTTCGTATAGATAAACATCTTCAAAATGGATTCCACAAGAGCCTCACTGTCCTTAAGGAATAGAAACATGAAAGGACGATATACGAAATATACTTTCCTTATATCAAATTGAATTGTCTCTTATAAGCCATTTAAAGTGCATTAGTTTCATGTTGTACACTTCAAGGAAAACTCAAGTGCACAAACAGTCTCTCTACTTTATGCTTAAACGTGTACGAACATTTTGTTAGATTGTGTTTCGTTAGACATTCTTCTCGATTGTTTTTAAATAGCACTGTGCCCAGTAGACTGCAGAAAGCTGCATTTAAGGGGATTATTTTGCTAACAAGGACAGAAAATTACTTCCGGACTTAGCAACGTAATTCGGAATTGCTAGACACTCGTTTTTTATTAATTTTACAGTTGGTTTAAATTCAGTTTAGAATCATAAAAAATACAGTGCACCGTCACAAAAAGATATTCTCCGCAAGATTTTGGAAAGGATTTAATAGCAGATTCCGAATATAAAATCTTTATATCCTTGTACAATAAATTAATTGAAAAAATATCGTTGGCAAAAATGTGACTTCAAATAAAATAATGGCAAATTTATACCACCGATGTTTTTCAATAAATTTGAAGATACAACGTAACACAAAAGTATTTTTGCCACATTTTCAGCGGAAAGTTGGACATAAGTGGCAATAGTGCAAACGACTCTAAGTTATTTATTTTAAAATAGGAAATTCTAAAGAGGTTGATAAGACATACCCATGATAATGCATTACTTACGGGGATTTAGTATAAAAACATAACAAAAGCTATAATTGCCAATCTGGCAATCATTGGAGACCCGTATGGTGATATTCGTATCAAAATTGGAACAGTTGTACCAAAATTCCACTTTGAAGTCAAACTTTCCAATAAGATTTTTTAAAATTTATTCCAATTGGATTTTGATGTATGGGAGTTTTATGTAGAATCATATCCTAAATAACTTTTGTTCTTGGACTTTTTTGATAAAATGCACCGTTTTTGAGATATTCACAAAAAATGTTTTCGTTCGTATGGGGGGTACCCCCCTAATGGTCCATTTTTGCCCATTAACGAACTTAGCCTCGCATTTTACGAAAAACGGATCTGTGCAAACTTTCAAGTCTCTAGCTCAATCCGTGCGCCCGCAATCCGCGCTACAGACAGACGGACAGACAGACGGACGGACAGACAGACAGACGGACAGACAGACAGACAGACGGACGGACATGCAGAAATTAAATATTTTTATCATTCTAAACACACTGGTGTAATTCATTTTTTTGTGCGATGACGGGATCTTGGCGTTACAAACGGTAAGGCAAAGTTAATATACCCTTTGGTTTCACCATACGGGTATAACAAAGCGTTACTATCCAGGACCGATCATATATGGATCTAATGATGAGTATCGGTCTATAACAAAAATCTCCATTCATATGAAATTTTCAAACACAGTACCAACTCTATTTTGTCCTAACTTAGTTTATTTGTCCATACAGTATTTGCTATTAATATAATGTCAGATGGAACTACTTGCACATTACACCCAATTTCCGTCCATATAGATAACTGCTTAATCAATGTCTTTGACTTGCTATGTGGTGCTTTCTTAGTATGTTTATCTAAACGTTAAGGCCATTGTCCATAAATTTTGTGCTTAATTCCAGCAAATGGTCTCCTCATTTTTACTGGGACGTAGCGATAACGCAGACAGAAACTCATTAGTCACTAACGACACAACCGCCAACATGCCACCAAAATATTTTGGCAAGTTTTTCTCCCCTTTTTTGCTATAAAGAATTTTCCGGAGCGAAAAATGTCGGAGTGTGGAGGCCACCAATGGTCTGTTGTCTATTAAACCTGAAATAGGATCTGACACTGATAAAAAAATCTTTTGATTGCCAATTTTCGAGAAGGATCAAAGACAATAGACGAGGACGGTACAGAGATACACTAAAGTTTACAATTGAAAGGAGGTTGATTTATAGAGCTTACCTCGCATTCGAATGTTGCTGATGATCCAACCGATGAATAAATGTACTGATTTGGAACTCGAATCAATGGCGAAACTAAAAAAATAGAGTTTAGCGACAAAGGTTCTGACAAATCAAATAAATCAAGCTTTTTAATTAAAGAAATTAATTCAGTTAAGTGGAAAATATAAAAACATTCATATTTACTCACAGTGAACTTCTACAAAGTATGTTGCATTGGCAACTGGTGGCACTCCATTGTCTGCAGAGCATTCATAGCCACCCATGTGATCCCGATGAACGTTTGTAATATTCAAATAATGTCCTGACAGCGACGAGACTGATGTTTTCCCAGAATAATTTTTCCATCAGAGCACGGATAGATGTAACATAATAAAATGAAACAAATAACAAAAAATCAAATATGTGTATGCGTATTTGGTATAAAAATATTTCAGATAAAATTGCTTGAGATGGAAGAAATGTTAGAAGAATTCGAAAAAAGGCCAAAAATATCAGGAACAAAACCATACCTTGATAAAGCCCTTCAGGTATCGTTCGACCATCCGTTCGCCTCCATTCCACATGGGGTCTGGGTCGTCCGCTGGCAGCACAAGCGAGACGCAAATGTTTACCCTACCAAAAAAAACATCCTTTTGGTTTCCCATTTTCTTTTATTTGTTATTTCTTAAATTCCTCTTACCTCATAAACGATTACAGGACGGGTGACATTCGGTGAGGTGGCATCTTATCATTTTAAATTAAACGAATTTAAAAAAGGAAATTGAAAGGATATGGTAGCAACATTTAAAAGGAAATTACCAGCTATTGATGGTGGAATCAGAAGCTCTGAACTCGTCTTATTTGATGTAAATTGCCAGGCATTAATGCCTGGTATTCCTGGCGTCCCGTTAATACCTGGTTTCCCAGCACGTCCACGTGGTCCAGGCAGCCCTAACAAAATAAGAAATTTTCGATGAAACAGCATCCCTGGATATTATGAGAAATATAAAAACGGAAATTTCCTCATGAAAACTTCATATCCTGGCTTCAATTGATTTCAATTTCAATATACGAAGGAAACTGAACAATATATCTTGTCAATTGGAAACTTGTGTAATTTTTTCTAATCAAAAACAGTGCACCAAAGGTATTTAAAAATCAAAAATGACGAATTTTTTTCAGAATAAAATTTCAAATGAATACAATTGATTATAGTTTGCGTAAATCATGATAGTCTCCTGCAGAGATCAGGAAATAAAAAATTGGGACTTTTGTGAAATTCAGATTTCTAATATCATACTTTTCTTTGTATTTGTCGATGAAACATTTTTTTACTTTTAGTTCCATCAATTTCTTTAAACCGGTTAACACTTTTAGCATATATAAAATACAATCTAAAAAAATCGGGTAGTTTTGTTTTTAAAATAAACTTAAATTATTTAAGTCCCTGAATTTTTACGGTTTAAGTATGCTAACCGCAACTTAGTTTTTTAAGAAGAGTACGCGCAAACGGGCGTAAATTGTCGGAGTATTTAACTAAAAAACATTCATATGCAAAGTGCGGTTTCTTTTTTTGTATGTATGGCAGGGGCAAGCAGAACATTTCTTATTACATATATCTTTCGTAATATTTCATTATGCAATACCGAAACCCCCATTTAAATTCCGTTTTAGATATAGCAAAGGAATAGATGATTTTTTTAAGTTATTTGCTCTCGAATGGAGGGCATAAAAAATTCATAAAAATTCGTTGACTGGTTTAGGAAATAGCTGGTGGTTAGAAGGTGGAGTAACTTCTGGTGTAAACATGGCTAAAAATATCGCAAGCAATCAAACGCAATTTAGGCAAGTTAGATTTGAAGTAACTAAAATGTATACTAACGAAAACCATTTTTTTAATGAATGTTTTGTAGACTTGATGGGCAAGTTTTAAATCGAAATACCAATTTGATTATATTCAATAAATATTTAAAATTAGTCTCATTACGGACTTCTTTAGCAATTTTATATCTCGATATCGATCATTTTTAAAAGCTTTTATTTAGCTCGCTATCTTGTCTGTTTGTCTGTTTGTCTGTTTGTCTGTCGGGGTCAAATCTTGCAATCAAATTTTGACCCACTTCCACTCATCCGATTCACTTGAAATTTTGTACACTTATATAAGTCCGATGACAATACAATATTTTCTCTACTTCGTCCTTGTAAGGATAAAGGAAGGTCCTGTGAGGATAACGTGATTATCCTTTTCTCCAAATTTTCCGGAAAAAAATCTATTCTGGGGGTTTTTGAGGTCGCTGAATCCGAATCTGCCATTAAAAAGTCTGTAAGGATAACGGAAGGTCCTGTAAGGATAACGTGATTATCCTTTTTTCAAAATTTTCTGGAAAAAAATCTATTCTGGGTGTTTTTGGGGTCGCTGAATCCGAATCTGTCATTAAAAAGTATGTAAGGATAACGGAAGGTCCTGTAAGGATAACGTGATTATCCTTTTCTCCAAATTTTCCGGAAAAAAATCTATTCTGGGGGTTTTTGGGGTCGCTGAATCCGAATCTGTCATTAAAAAGTCTGTAAGGATAACGGAAGGTCCTGTAAGGATAACGTGATTATCCCTTTCCTCAATTGTTCCGGGAAAAAATATATTCTGCGGGTTTTGGGGTTCGCTGAATACGATTCTCAAGTTAAAAAGCCTGTAAGGACATCTCAAATGTAAGGATATATATTCGAAGACTAAAAAGAACAAAATAAAAAAAATAAAAAATAAAAATTTTTAAAAAAAGCTTTTATTAAAAAAAATGCACTAAAAAGAAAAAAATAATTTTCTGGACCCTGTGTATCACAAATATAAAAGCTTTTAAAAAGCGAGATAAAGCATAAAACAATAAAATAAACATTTATCTCGCTTTTTAAAAGCTTTTATATTTGTGATACACAGCGTCCAGAAAATTATTTTTTTCTTTTTAGTGCATTTTTTTTAATAAAAGCTTTTTTTAAAAATTTTTATTTTTTATTTTTTTTTATTTATGAGATGAATTCTATGAAAGTTTCGTTATGACAATTACTAGTGTTAAATTGTGTAACTATGCATCTGAGATGGAATAATATTTGGCTATAATTCCGATGTGAGTGAGCAGAAATGTTGTAGAAATATGGTATTGTGAAAGAAGAATCGAGATCTATTGTTAAATCTAATTTAAAAGTTCAAACTCAGTTCTGAATAATGTTTTTCCTATTTGCAAAATATTTTTCATCTAAAGAATTCTCATAAATCCTTACGATTTTCTATCTAGTATGTACTTGTATTTGTTATACACTGTATTTGACGCCTTCTCACTCTATAGTGAAATTGGTGAAATCGAATTCACATAAGAAAGTTTTCTATGGACTTTCTGAAGATTGTCTAAGGATATCCTAATAGTTGAACACCAGGGACGAAACGGAATGGGATATAACGACCAGGATTAAACTTCAACAAATGCTATACAATCGGTATTATTATCCGAGTACAACAAAATTTGACCCAGAGACGTCCTTTCTTTTTAAGTTCCGTACGATCGAAATAACGACAAGGAAAGGAGTTATGACATGTTCCCAGAAACCATTGCGGGAATGTCGTACCGTAATCCCAAATTTTACGAAAGATACATGACTATAAATGCATATCCAGGTTAATATGTGTGTGGTCTAACGGATAAAGTTTTTACATCCCGGACTTTTATATATGTATTTTCCGCTGCCGAATTTTGACCACAGTCCTGATATCCTGATTTTTCCCTCTGTCTCTTTGCCACTTTTCTTCAACAAATGTTATAAGAAAGTATCAAATGCGAAGGAAACTATCTACATCTTGTATATGACCAATAAAAAGGGATATTCGGATTTGTTTGTCTGCCTTCAAGTTTAATTTATTTTCGGATTCGACTGTCACGCGCCAAGGGATTTGTTGCTTAGAGAATAATTCGGTTCTATTGAGGCATATTCAAAATCGATTTTAGATATTCTTATCCTTTATTCCATATTGTTTTGGTTTTCTGTTTTGTGTTTCTTTTGCCTACTTATTCTTTCCTCTACAATTTTTCGATCTGATTTCAATATTTACTTATTGATAAGGTTAAGATTTGTTTACGTACCTCGAGGGCCAGTTTCACCCGGCGGTCCATCTTCGCCCTTTGGTCCCGTTAGCCCATCCATACCATTTTTCCCATTTTCACCCGGCCTCCCATCAATTCCATCCCGGCCAGGGATACCATCCGCCCCAGCTCTGCCTGGAACGCCATCTAATCCTGGCTCACCTACGAAAACCATATAATGTTGTTTCAAAGTCCCTTTTACAGGAAATATGCTAAAACACTCATATCTACTAATAAACTTTTATTTAGTAAATAGTTTAATACTTTCATACCTGGCACACCGTCTCTTCCGTCGAGTCCAGAATTCCCGGGAAAACCAGGTTCACCTTTTGGGCCTCTAGGACCTGGCTTTCCTTCTCTTCCGTCTAAACCTGGGGGACCAGGTAGACCCTGGTCCCCTCTATTACCTAAACAGATTTACACTTTAACTTATATTTGGTCTGACGAGAAAAAGTTTTATAGATAAAGTAGGTTTCAAATAAAGACTATACCTTGAGAGAAATTTGAACTGACAATTTTCTGCCAACATGATTTGTTTTTGTTTTGATATCACATTACGCAAATTTCATATAATTTTGTCATTAAACATGTTAATAAGATATGAAATCAAGTAAAAATTGCATGAAAAACCTTCCATACAATAACGAATTTACAGGATTTAAATATCACAATAAAACAAAAATTTTTGTTGGCTGAAAATTGTAGGAAAAACCATGTCAATTTGAAATTTATATATTTCGTTGCACAACCATATGATCACATATTTGCTTGCTTATCAATTATGTGCCATTAAATGCCTACCTTTGGGACCTGGAATACCTGGCAAACCAGGTGGCCCCTGCGGACTCGGAGGACAATATTCTTGGGTAGCTTTACAAAATCCGGTTATGACCTTCTCCTGCAAAACAAGATAGAATTTAAAACAAATATTTATCTTTGATTAGAAACACTTCAGTTCAGATAAATCCACATTATGCTTCACTTAATAAATTGTGTAACCTATCTAACCCATAACCTTCCTTCAGTTTTGTGCGACTTCCTAGCATTTGCTATGAAAACAACCAATCCAACAAAAACAACAACAGAAAACAGGACACTAATTTTAAATTCTCCGGATATTATATCCAATACATATATTGAACTGGTGCATCTAATCAAATGAAACCTTACCCCTATTACATGTCACAGTGGATAGTGGACATTACATTGGATACTTTCTTGGTTTTGTTTTCACCAGATATCAATTAAATACACGAATGCCGCATTTGGAAACAATGTTTGGTATTTGGTCAAATTTATCTTTCGGAAGCAACAAGGGTAAATTCCAATTTACCCCAATATCCCTCACATTACAATCCCTTTCATCTGTATCCTTTAAGCTCACTTTGATGTTAGTGAGGAGAGGAACGTTTCTGAATACTGAATAGGCTACACGATACATTGGCTCCAATTAATTCACTAATCGAAACTTCATCTTATTCCATCTGACTATACAGAGCACAAAAAGCAGCCCAAAAAATAAGACTTAAGCTTCACGTAACGGAAAGAATTCTTTAAAGTGAAGCCATTCACGCAAAAAGAAATTCTTTGTGCTCAATTTAATGGTAACATGACGGAAAATTCCGAAGAATTTTACAATTGAATTACTGAACCCTGCAGCCTTTCATATAATGTATTCTTTTTCTAAAATCGAGAACGATTATGTAATGAACTCAATTTCAAACTATCAGAAAGCAAGGTAATTAAAAAGTGTATACTAATCTATTTTCTCTGTTATTTTTAAAAGTAGCTTAATTCAATTTTTGAGACGATCTTTCTTACAGTTTTGCTTTGGTAGTAATATAATTAATTTACAAGTTAATAAATTGTAGTGGGTAACCTACGGGCACACGACAGTAAGTGGTCAAATAGACCCAGTCATCTCCACCGGGAGCAGCACCCCGTTGACCCGTCCTCTTTATTGTCTCGGCGTCTTGTCTCTCCAGTTCTCGGCGATCCTTGGGATTGAAGAACTCAACCTCAGGCTCAGCTGAAAACACTTGCATTCGTCAGTATATTTCGATTTTTTTTTATCAAAAAACTTGATGTCTTACCAAAAGAAACAGGCGATGATAAAGACAAATCCCTTCGGTATCTCCTCTCCAGTCCACTGGTGAATTTTCTCTCATTCCGAACGGATTCAGGTTCGCTAATATAAGGCAACTTTGTGCTAAATCAAAATTGAAAACAAGATCAGAAAATTATTTTGTTTTATTATAGTTGATGGACTTCAAAAATTGCACAATGTCAGACAGAGGAAGAACTTTAAACGAGACATGAAGGAATATTCTTAAAAAACTAGAAATATAAGGAAAATGTTTAAAGCACCTGGCAATCGTAGTTATCATTATGATTATAAGCATATAATGATAAATGTCGAGTGAAGTCAAAATATGAAGTCAAAAGTCAAAATACGAGTCGTTATGGTGAATTTTTCTACTTAAAATAACTAGAAAACAACAGTTGTTGTATTGAGAAGAATATGCATGCAAAAATATTTTTACTTTCTTAAAAGATAAACGATAACCGGGTTTACAAGATATATTTCTGTATTTAAGTTAATGAATTATGCATTAAACTTTACCGGAATAACCAAGACCAATTTGTTTGTTATTGTTAACGCCCAATAAACTATTCCACCTGTTGTATTTTGTGTTATGATGTAGAGCAAAGATGTATTGAAAGATATTCCATAAATCAGTAACAAAAAAAACCAGATGAAGTCAGCTTCATTAGAATTAATTTTGGCAACAGACCAGTAGATCTAAATTAGAGCTATTTGCTTAACGCGCACGAATACAGGAGCACGAATACAGGGAACATATGTATATCCAAAGAAGCACAATTTGTTCACTTTAAAGATCTCGTTTTCCATATAGCTTTCCGTTTTCGCTAACAGTTTTTTAGGATTCTTCCTTGGGCTACTTGGCTTAAAAATCCTCATGTTCCGGGTAAATCATTTCCCAGCTAAATGTACTTACGGTCGCTATTACCATTATTTAAATTTTCCTACTTCCAAAAATTGCGAATGGCAGGAACCCAAAATTATCCAGTAGGACCACTTTCGTATTAACAGTGCCTAAGTCCAGTTGATGTCGAGTACCTACTTTCATTTTATTTCGACCCACATAAAATCAAAATCAAGAAAATTATTCAGTAAATGTAATGGAGGCGAACCCAATATAGGTGGGCGAGAGATTTGAATTTATTGGAATAGGATGACTACTCGATTTTTCGTCCCACAACAAGAAATAGAGTAAAATATCAAAAGATGAATGAATGATGTGGGATGGATTCAGTTTATTCTGTTGATGATACATAGTTAAAGAAAGAAAAAAATTGGTCTGGTACATACTAAGCATATCTAACGATCGCAAAGTTCTAGTATACGTGGCTTCTGTTACTGTAGTACTTTTTATTATCTGTTAAATAAGACTTGTTCTCCCAGCCATTCTATATAGTTCCTTTCTATCTACCATTAAAACTTTAACGTTGCTAATGTATGAATTGCTGATTCTAATTCAAGTGTCAAATGCATTAGGATAACTTGCACTGGAAATTTAATCATACAAAGATACAAACAAAAAACAGCTCAACAACTAAGTCGAAGAAAAAGGAGATTCCTTTAAAGAAAGGTTTCCTTTTTTATTGAATAAAATAATATTGTGGTTTTATTTCGATTATTTTCTTTAGAACATGGTGAACCCCCGTATTTACACGGTTTTACTTAACGTGGTTGAAAATTCTTGAACATGAAAATGCGACAATTTTGTTTTCTTTCGCGCATATTGTGTTTCGATGAAACCAGAAAGCTTTGATACGTAAGAAAAAGGATTTCAACTCCATGTGTTAGCAGCAGTTTAATTAAGCGAGAGTTATTTTGAATACGTTTCTGCACAGTTTTAAGCTTTCTGATATAAAAAAAACTAGTCAAACGAAAATGTATGTTTGTCAAACGAAATGCATCCACAAAAAATTATTACACTCATATAAACCTATTTATATTGACAAAAAAAAATTAAAATCTTTTTTTAACCCCAGATCTTGTAAAATTGCTTTCCATTGGTCGATTTACGCGGTTTCAATCTACGCAGTGTTTCCGCGGAGCCAATTAACTGCCGAAAGCGGGACTCCGCTGTATTTCCCATTATTTTTGAATTGATAGCTATGACTTTTTCACATTTATTCTACTTCAACAAAAATTCAATTTCATTTATATAGGAATTCCAGTTTGATTAGTGAGAACTATATTTTAAATTTCATAGGGTTAAAAACTTTTCTGAAACTTTTGCATTTGTTTGGAATTCCGTAAGACTTTTCAATATAATGAACGAAATTTTCGAATAGGCAATTGAACCATGAAATATATGGTTCACAGCTATCAATAAAGTTGACACCGATTGACATTCGTAATACCGATTTATCAATTTTGTTGATAGGTATCAACTATCAATTGTGAATTGACAACCATAATAAGGCCCTCTATTGGGTTCAAAACGAATCTATTCCATTTTTGAAAAAAATGATGTTGCGATTGATTTTGTTTCCTACTGTTGGTTCCCACAACTTATGCTACATTTACACGAATGACAAATTTGTCATTTTTTTCATGTCATTATGTTAATTCCCGTGTAAATGGCATAATTTTTGTAATTTTTTCTGTCAGAAAATGTCAATCTCTCATAAAAGAATGAACTTGTCCATTCTTTTATGCCAGATTGTCATTCGTGCAAACGCAATATTAGTTATGACAAAAGTTGAATACTAAAGTTGTCATAACTAATATTGCGTTTGCACGAATGACAATCTGGCATAAAAGAATGGACAAGTTCATTCTTTTATGAGAGATTGACATTTTCTGACAGAAAAAATTACAAAAATTATGCCATTTACACGGGAATTAACATAATGACATGAAAAAAATGACAAATTTGTCATTCGTGTAAATGTAGCATTACTTAATAATTCGTTATGATCAAACCGATGTTTAACCATTCGTTATGATCAAACCGAACATATAATTCTAGTAATTTGATTATTCCAAAATTTTAATACAAAAACCCTTTTAAGACATAAGTAATGAATCCAAACATATGAGCCACAAAATCTTGATGAAGTTGTTCGTTTCGTAATGAAAAAGTATTTGGAAAACTTTGGGTTTTCTCACCGATTTCAGTGGTAATTTGGAATTCTTTTTAGAGCAGTCGTAAATTCTTTCATGGATTTAATTACGCATAATATCGATACAATAATAATAACACGTATTGAAGCTACAAACCCTGTAAAAAAAATCATAAAGTCAAGTTAAGGGAAAAAATAATTCAATACTTTTCCCAAAAGTATACTTGTAATTTATCCTCTTGTACAAAAGAGTGAAGTTATTGTAATATTTTGAACAGCTGTTGCTCAATAAAAATGTTGCCCTTTTATAAATTTGATGTCAGCAAAATATTAGGCCTTGACGTACTCATTATGACATGTTGTACTCGTATGTGTATGCCAGCAGAAGGTTATTGGTGTGCATGTATGCATATAATATGTTACTGTTAAAATTTTCTGCAGTAATTTCCATCCCCTAGCACAAGATCAAAAGAATTTCCTAATAAAAATTTCTCGCTCCAAATTTATAATCGAAATTCAATGAAATTTTTCATTATTTTTTCGTGCTATAAGCAGCTAAAAAATGGGTAAGGGAAAATGGGAAAAATTGGTAAACGGAGTGTAGCTCTGACATTTCCACCTGTACCAGTGGAAATTCTTGATTTTTTCTTCAATATGGTGGAAAGTTATTTCTCTTCAACTGTTTTTTACGGCAGACATATGTTGCATTATCTTGACATTTGTCGTTAATTAAATTGTCACATTCAAAGGAATAAAAAAAAATTCGCTTTCATTAACAAATTTAAATTTCATTTGACATCATTTGTGTCCTATGTGTACACTCAGCGAAGGGAAATTAATTATTTGGTGGGCAGAGGACATCTGTTGCGAAACGACTAAGGGAAACTTTTCAGTATATCTATAGAAATCTAAACCTATAAGTAAACAAAAGACACACACAAACAAACAAAAATGTTGACTTACCTTTCATATCTATAATAGTAGTCAGTCTGCAAATTTATATTAATATCCTTATCCTTAAGTATGCTATTCACAATAGATTTGAGTTCATTTTTGGCTTCCTCGCTATGGAGTAGATCGCTTAATGTTTTTGGCCCATCAGATCCATTGGTAACATGAGTATAGAAGGAGATTGCCAGCGAGATTAGACATAGAAATACGGTACCGAATAACAAATACAACGTGACCAAGGATGTTTCACCCCTTGAGGATGTTTCCCCGGATGGATTCTGTGATTTCCATTTCAAATTGCTAATGTCTATCACATTGCAACATTTGCACTTGCATTGGCATTTATATATCTCTTCATCGTTATAACAATATGGGCGGGATTCCATTTCACTGAATTTGTCGGTATCGTGAAAACTGTTCTCGTTGGACATTTTCACATCGTCGTTTTCATTTCGATCCGCAGGTGTCAGTTGGATTATTTCCCTTTTGGTTCTATTCGCATCCCAAATTTGCTTAATCAGTGCGACAAGCATTTTCCGTTAGTTCTTTTCCGCAATGGGTTTTGAGCCCGGATTCGCCTGCGTTTCGCCACCTTGACCGCCGGACCTTCACTATCAGGGTTCGACCTTTCGACAGGCTCGTAGTATTTTAATAAATAGCAGAAGTAATTACTGATAACCGATGATAACCTTGCAAATTTCACCGGGCACTAGGTTGAGTCTCCGGCATATCTATGTTCAAATAAAACACTATATACTCCTATTCTGATTTTTCTTACTAGACACTGTTATAAATCGAAAGGAACACATCTAAGATCGGCCACGTGGGTATGACCCTGAAGCCGGAAAAGTTGTAATCCTCATCGAAATCCTGCTGATGAGGATGCTCGAAATCACAATCGACCCCTAGTCAGTAATGGTGGTTAGATTCCTCCTTTTGTTTGCTGGAAAGCACGTAGTTTTTTGATGAAAGGTGGTGTCCAGGAATAGCAGTGTAGCAGCGGAATAGGAAAGGCGGACGAACGGATATTATGAGAGAATTTCCCGCCGCGATACAATCTGTGAAAAGCTGTTTCGATCTATAGATTTCGATTTGGGAGATGGGTTGGTTTCGGCGTGCTATGATGACGTTATTTGTAGTCCTGCGTCCGTTTCTTTTTTTATTCAAGAAAATTTACGACGGCACTCATGTCACTTTGATGCAATAAATTTAAAGTTTTTCGCGTCTTTTCCCTTTATTGCCAGATGGAAAATGAAATCTCGCTTATGTCAGCCGTAAATCATTTGGTGGAAAAGTAGAAAATTTTGAGGAAATATTAACTCGTATTTTGTGGGTGGAAGCGAACGACAAAACGAATTTCTATGCGTGTCTGATGCCGGGATTCGTATGATATAACTTTTTTTTTGTTAGATTTCATTTTTAAACGAGAAAATTTTCAATTATGACATAACTGAGGTAATGTATACATTAAGTGATAAAGAGAATAAGTGAAGGATATAGACGCAAAGAGGCAGAAATACAGGCATATAAATCTTTTCATATTGTATAGCAGAGGCATCAGTTTGATGTGATGGAACGATTTATGAGAGTTGGGAACTTTTTAATATTTCTGATGGATTCAGTGTAATATGCTGCGGAATGTATGCAAATGGTAGCAACACTATGGAATCTCGAAGCTGGAATGGGGATTTTCCTTTTGTACCTTCCTGGTAAATACATTTAATTCGAACTTGGATAAGTTAACAGATAACGGTAAACTTGGATAACGGTAAACAGATAATATGTAATATCGCTTTAGTATGAAGGACGAAGATGCAACAGCGTCTTTCGTGTGATCATGACCCCAAGTCTAAAATGGAGACCACCTTGATCCCAATGAAATTTGAAAAATCTCTTCTCTAAAAATCTGTTAAACTTGAAAAGAATATTTTTTTTATTTAAATCTCAGTCATAGCTTTAATAATTGTTTTACCGTCCATAATTACTTTAAATGCCATTGCCTAATACTCGGTAAAACCTTATTTTACCATAAATCAATTAATCAGATACCCAACAAAAACACCTATCTCTTAGAATTCTACAGAGACAAGTACAATATTTGTTACAATTCTACAGAGACAAATGAAATATTTGTTACAATTCTACAGAGAAATCTATACGATATACGAGTATGCATAGAGAAACGTTAATGTTTTACAATTTGTCAAATTTCTGTAAGGCCATTCAATGAATTTTAGTTTTATGCGTGACAGTCTTCAAGAAAATGACCAAAATGTACCCGTAGGAAATCATCAGCCAGACACACATGTGGGTAATATTACTAGATTACCTTAAACATAAGAATTTTTAGAATTAATAAGTGATTTGGCCTTCAGTCAATTTTAAGATTTCCTGCTTTCACCAAATGTTTTATATTGGATTTGACACACGTGTGTTATTTATACATCCCATTGGTGGAAATTGGGATCGGTGAAAATGAGAAATCAAGTCACAATCATCTAATCTAGAGCAAACATATTATTTGGCATCTTTTATTTTTTTGGCTAGTTTCCCAACCGATATTATACGCAATACTCATAGTTAGTTTACACCCAAAAGACACCGCAAAAAGATTGAAAGAATCAAGGCGACATTTTACGCCAGAATGGTATAAATATATTTTGCATAGCGTGTAGAATAATATGCTTATGGAAAAGGATAATCTATGTCTATCCTGATATGATAAATTTCAATAAGATCGAGTAAAAGCTGTCCGGTTGCCCAAAATTGCGTTACTTTTTCTAGGATCACTCAACACTTAAATTTATGAAGTTTCTCATTTTAATGATCCGCTGCACATGTCATGAGAATGTTAACAATGCGTTAATAATAGCATGAAATTTATATCAAGTAGGTCTTAATAGCTTCCTTCTGCCCTCTATAAAATGTTGTGTCTCGTTTGCAACGGAAAACCGAATATTTCCTCAAATAGTTTCTATTTTAGTCTTTCACAACAAAAAATACGAATGCTCAGCTGCAAATAATCTTCTTACACAAGCGAATATTGAATAATGCTGAAAAACTGTTTTATTAATTCCAAAACTTTTCGTGGATCTTCAACAATTTCTCACTTTCGTAGTTCACCAAACAAACTTTGTCTCGATTTTTTTTTAAATTTTTTGAAATTATACTTCTGTTTTTATGTAGTTATCATTAAAATTTAAAGGCCATAACTTAGGCGTCGCGAAGCACATAAAAATTTCTTTACAAGTTCCTACGCTTTCACTATTTTTCAATGCTCACGCAAACTGACATGACATGACTGGCATGACACGTACAAAAATTTGGATCGGTAAAGCCAAGAATGCCAAATATTTATTCAAACGAAGAAAAAATAAATAAAAATGTTTGGCACTTTTACCGCTTAAGTTAGTTCCGAAAAAAATTCAAAGCGAATGAACGCAAACTACCGCGAATATTTCGTTAACAGCGAAAATGTTCCTCGAATGTACCGGAAACGAATTGAACTGTTCAAGTTACGTTCACCGACTATGAAAAGGATTCAAGGTGAATTGCCTTGGCCAAATAAGCCGCTTGCTGTGAATACGCCAACGAACTGAGGAAGATTTTCCAGAGATTTTCCACCCCGCAGCCGCCAAACAAGTTTCTTTTAAAATGTAAGGGAAGCGTAATACTTGTACAACGACCATACAGCATGACAGTTTCACTTGCACTGCTGATGTCAACTGTTGGGAAATAAAATTTTCCCAACGCTATGGCTGAGAAAACTTGCGCGAGAGAAGTATCGACACCGGAAAAGAGAAATATCGGCATCGGAAAAGTGAAAAGTCGGACGAGACATGTCTAGCGGGATGCAGTAGTGTGGTGGAAATTCCTCACTTTTTCTTTTGACTTTTGTTGGATTCGCTTGGTGCTTGTTTTTACCTAATCGCTCCCATTTCCCACTTTTTGTAGGCCCGTCCTGTTTCCCTTTGCCAAGTATGATCTCTTGTGTGATTTCCGGAAAAAAAAATATTGTGAAAATTCACGAGAAACCATTTTCCATTCTTTTGTTTACATTCTTGTACTCGGGGCCACCTCGCAATATGAGGTGTACTGGGGTAGGCCCTCGGCCTTTAGCCACTTCCACCCTCATTCGTGATAACCGTTTAACGGTCCAAAAATAAATAAAGTGAAGCACTAAAGCACCAACGGTGATTTCTTATCCATTCGGCCAAAAGATGGTAGTGTTTTGGTTAAAATTATTTCTATTTTCATTAGACATCTCCAGGTGTGGGAGTGTTCTTGTATTTTCTTCCTTGAATGCAAAATCATGAGAGAAATCAAAATGAAAATGGAAATGAAAAAAATTTTCGTTTGTTCCGTTCTCGAAATTCCATGATTTTAATTACTGAATACGTATATCAATCGAAAAATATAAATTTCCATATTTAAAATATTACTTTATTTGTGTGTATATATTTGTGCGATCCCTTGTCACTCCAAAAGGTGACCCAAAGAGCTCCTACTTATCAAGGGTCCCTTTAGAAAATTGATAAGAGGATCAACGACTCAGAAAACATCGCTTGACATATTTTATCTAACAGATAAGCGTTCACCATTTATTCTATATGCTTTTGAAGGTTTACCATTTGCGTGTTTAATAAAATGATTTTCGACTTTTCTATGGTTACACTCTGCTTATCGTTTTGATTTACATTTTTTGTTAAAGCCATTAATTTATTGGCATGCCTGGCCGCAATATAATTTTGATTTAAATAAAAGTTTCCTTTTATTTTTTTATCGAAAAATAAATCATATTGCGATTAAACATGGATGTCTTGTAAAAACCTCCTAAGAGCGTTATATTTTGGGAAAAAATGCCTACAATCTTTACATATGATAATCATTCAAATATTCAAAAATGTTCAAAACAACCAAGCTTCAAAATTTTAGAAATTGGCAAAATATTTTACAGAGTTTAATTTTTTTTTAACAAATGTCAGCGTGTGTCGACGCCGACAAGCTGGGTAGTCAGCGACACAAATAACGTTATCTTATTTTCTCTTAACATGGCCCAAGCCATTGGAACACCATGTATAAAGATTTTGGAGTATTTCTGAACATTCGAAGACGCACAATTAAGTAAGTTTCACTGGAAAACTTCATGATTTAGCGATACACGTTTGTCTGTATAATTATCAGCACTTTATTGTGAAAAAGATAAATGTTTAACGGACCTCAGGTTTACTGTGATCTAATGAGAAGCCAAAAAATGTCTGCTAAATGAAAGCGAAAAATTTGAATCGAATACTGAAGATAACATCAACAGTAATTTATTGTAAATTATTCAATTTTCGAATGAGTTCATCTTTCAAAAAGTTGTAATTTGAGAAAGTACTTAATAATCTAAGTGAAATAAGAAAACAAACGCATTACGTCAAGCAACAGCCAGCTATCCGCCATTCACTTTTATACTAGAAATCTTCATCCATAGTGAAAAGCTTTCTATAGGAAGAAAGCACTACGTGAATTTTTCAAAATCACGATGTCAGTCCATTAATATAATCAAAGCATTCATAGTCACTCTCCTTAGGGAGAACAGGACAACGAGAAAATTGCAAAAGTCAGGCAAATCCAATTTACGAATTTGTACTTTCATTGCGAGTGTTTTAGCTGAATTATGTCTCCTCTTTCTTGTACTGGGAACTTACTTAACTTCCACTTCCGATGTTTGTTTTTGACATTTAATCCTACCCCAAACTCAGTTTGACCGACTTCTCTCTCGACATAGACAAATGGAAAATTGATTTAGCCATCATAAGCATGGTTCAATATTCATTCATGAAGAAGGATTGTAGTTTCACATACCCCATTTGATCCTCCTGATTTACCACATGTCGTGCAGCAGTGGAACCGGAAATACTGCAAACAGGAAGCATTTCCCTTATAGGACGACCTTGTGCTTTACGATAATTTTGACTGTAACAAGAAAATTGTCACGGGTATTGGCTGCGCGCGGTGAGTGATTGAGTGAGGCTTTGTTCATTGCCCACGGAAATCCAATAATCGCAAAATTCATTAATTCATGACGACACCGTGTCATTTGGGCAGACAGTTATACACATAGAAAAAACAACTTCGCAATACCTATCATCGAAAATGTACCAGATATACCCAAGTCATACCTAACGGTCCACTCATATATCACCTGTAGAGATGCCTACCAGCATTTTTATGTGTTAGGCTGAACTTCCACCGTAGCATAGAACTCTTAGACGTATAATTGCAAATCTCCGACTTTGACTCTGGTGGCCAGGTAGTCAGTTAACCCCCCAGCATATTAAAGTAAAATCAATTAGCACCTGTCTCTTAGAGTCGTTAGGGCTCATTTATTACTGCGTCACGATCAATTGATTAGAACGTATCATTGCTCAAAAGTAGAAATGTCGGCGTACTAGCTAGACTATGACTGTTCTGAAACCGATCAATAATAATCAATAAATCTCCCAACAAGGTCGAACGAACAACGAGAAAATCCTCTATTGGTAAGGAATATTCGGACGTATTCGTAAATCTTATGGACACGCAAGTGACGTCGTTCACATAGACTCGATAAAAACATATCCATAGACCAGAAAGCGACGACTTAAGGAACCCAACTAACCGGAAAAAAGTGGAAATCGTTCAGTTTCGACAATGAAATTATTGTCGAAGAAAATCGTGGATAGAAATATTACTGATGGTAAGTAAGCACTTGTCCATTCATTCATTCATAATCTGAGATTAGACTTTTGGGTATTAAACCAAATCCCCCAGCAATTTTTTCGGCTCCTCTACGAAAAGAGAGGCATAGTTAAGCAGACACAAACCCCACCCATATATTTAATTCAATGCATCTACGATAGGTAATTCATCGGCATTAAAAATATTGTAAAAGTTTCACTTTCAAATCGGAAACTTGTTTACCTTTTTGTTTCCTGCATTTCTCCACTCGAAGAATTGGGATCGAAGAATTGGGCTCATTTAGATAAGTATTTTTATTTTTCTAATACAATATCCATGCTAGAATTGCCGATTTAACCAGCGAGGATGCTCTGTTTTACCAAAACAAAATTTTCTCAAGTTAGAGCTTTGATTTCTCGAAGGATTCCAATTAAAAATTTATCTTATTATAAAATAATTTTTTAAATTTCGGAAATTGCGTTTTTTGACTCAGTTTTCAATATCTTGATGGCATTTTATTTATTTATATAATGCATTTGTATTTAAACAAAATTATATATAGCACCGAATTTTTTGAAATGAGCGTTTTGAACCAGTTCGTGTGAGGCCAGATGCGAAACTCGGAGATTATGGACGAAAAGGCAATCCGTAACCGCCTCGTCCTGATATTTTTGAAAGATTTCCTTCATTTTCCACTCCCGTTTAGAATTTGTATGAAGATGAGCTATGGTCCTTTTGGCACGAATCGTTTGTAACAGCGAGAGGTGATTTGAAGGATGGCAAGAACCGACTCCGTTCAGAGAGCTAAGCTGCTGAACTTTCAACGTTCCACCCTGCCTCCCCTTCAATGACATCAAGGCCAATATCTCGTCACTCAGGTTGTTACAAATGTAAACGAATAACAACAAATAGAATAAAGTATCGTTTATTGAGTAAATATCTGTATAGCAGGTGAACATTGAGTATTTGGTTATCTCGTACTTATTTCATTCGTATTCGATCAGATATCGAATATATCGATAAATCTTTCCACCGGCAAGAAGAAATGTGCTACTTCGGTCTTAGCTATATTTTATTTGATTTAATTTTTCTTCTATTTTTGTGCCTTTTTACTTTTGTTTTCGATTTGATGGCCAAATGATTCATTGCCAGAACGACGCGTACTCAATGGAAAACATAATTTTATTCCATTGCCGGTATCGATTTTATGACTTTCTGAGCGACATAAATCATCAGCTAAACTATAATAATGTCCTTAAGGGAAATTAACTAAGCGCTTTTGTCTATTACCAAATTGAAAGAGTTACAGGAGAAAGGGATGAAATTGGAAAAAGGCAGATAAAAATAGCAGGAAGAAAGCAAACCGCTGGACAAAGGTTCTTAAAGATTCTGAATAGAAATAATGACTTATTTATAAAGAAACTGTCAAATGTTGATAATCCAAAAAAGTCTCTTTCTTTATTGTTCACTCCACATTTCCTGGTTAATAATTACTTTCTGTTGCTGTCTCCCAATCCTTTTGCCGCAAGTCCTCGTGAACCTGAAAAATGACAACTCAGTCAATGTGATGCATTGTTGTCAGCGCCCATCAGGCAAAAGTTGGTGGTTTTCGCCAGAATCCCAAATCCAAAGTCGTCCATTTCTGGGGTAAGAAAAAAATGTTTAACGAGAGTTATATAAATTGTGTGTCTTTGGCCCCCACCATATTGGAACTTAAACCGTTCAAGTACCACCTACGGATCCTATAACAATGGGACTCTCCAACAGTGCCCTGCTCCTGGATTATGAAAGTTTCGAAACGTTTTTGCTTCAAATTTTTTGCTATATATCTTATTTAATTGTTTTTCCTTTCATTATATTTTTTTTGATTCTATAATGTAAGAGAAACTTCCTACTCCCAGAGGGTAGAGAATAATCCTAGAGGGTAGAGGATTTGCAACCAAAGTCTAGCTAGCGGAACTTATCTTTAAATATGACTACCGAGAAGGGTGTTTTTCGCAATAATCCCCACTATTTCCACCGGGCTTAACAACCGCATTATGTTGGAGAGATTTGCGGTCAACATGAATGGCTGCCACGGAGCTTGTGCTTTGGGAAAATCTCTTGACTACGCCGATTGGCGTGTGGTATATGTCTACTTTTTTTCATATTTACACCCAAAAGTTCTCCAACTTTGACCCAGTTTCTTTTCAATTTATAGATTGAGTTTTTCCCACAAATCTTAATTAACAATCTGAACAATTTTTCCAAAAGTTCTGTGCTGCCACTATAACAGTCTTTTTTATTGCGAACCTGTTGACTTCATATTTTTTCAAACGAGAAGGCAATTTAATAGTTTGGAATAAAAAGACGACCGCACTTATGTTGGCTGTGTGTGATGGGTGCAACTTTTAACATCTGATGTGAACAGCACATGACTTTTTTATACACTCTAATTGATTTCTGTTGGATTTCACTACATTTAATGTAGGAATCTGGGTTTCCTACATTAAATGTAGTGATTTCACACTTAAGTGTGATTGGAAAATACAGGGATTGAAAAAGCAAAGCAAATCAGCAAACAGCAAGCTAAAATCTGCTTTGCTTTGCTGTGACGGAGAAATGCTGTGCTTAAAAAATGCTGTGCTTATTTTCAGTGCTGTGCTGAGAATCGAAAATTTTTATTGCTTTGCTTTGCTTTTTGTACTTCGTTCTGCTGTGCTTAAGCAGTGCTGAAATTTGCTTAAGCAATGCTTAAGCAATTTTGATTTCTTTTCGTTTGACTTTTTTTTAGAGCAAAATCCATTTTTTTTGGAAAATAGTACAGAGCAAAATAAAATTAGGGTGGAAATTTCTGAACAGCACATGACTTTCTTATTACTCTTATTATTATTTCTTTCTTATTATTACTTTATTATTACTTTCTTATTAGAATTTGTAGTGAAATCACACTGATGTTGGATTTTACTATCTGCTGTGACGTATTTCACTTCCATTGTGTGAAATCACACAAATTCCATATTCTCTTGTTGGAAATCACACAAATTTTGTAGTGAAATCACTCAAAAATAGAGATTTCACGCGAATGTTGGAAATCACACATCAGAAGTGTGGAAATACTACAAAAAATGAGTTTTTTGCAACAAAATTTAGTGTGAATTCACACAAACCATTTAGAGTGTACATAATTTACGTTCCTGTGAAATTCACACTGTAACCCGCCGAAAAAAAGCCCGTCGAATTTACACTATAGTCCCACGATTACATTAAAAAATGATTTTATTTACGGAATCTGAAATAACTCGATAACGGCCAAAGCTGTCAATTTACAGTGAAAGGCAAAAATGTAGAGAATTTTAATATCTTTAATTCTTCATTTACTGTTTTTTTTCCTTCTATTTTTTTACTTTTTAATGAAAATATGTTAATTACGGTAAAAGAAAGCTGAAAATTGTAAAAGACAAAATTTTTGGAAATATTGTTCTATTCAATTCATCTCATAAATTTCACCACCTAAGATTAGCTAGTGTTTTTAATAGCGATATTTTTAATAGCGATATATCTCGGTAACGGTTTGAGATATCGAGTTTTAGTACATGACAAAAGTGAAGGAAATTATACTGTATTCAACTTTTGTCTGACATAAGACTGCTAAAAAACGCGTAGTTTCAGCCATACATAATCATTATAGCGAAAGCTCAGAGCCCAAAGCATTTCTGAACCTTTGTCAAGATATCCTATTGCCGCAAATAATCATAATCCTTTCGCTGTCGATTCCATTTGGGTTCACTCGAATACTCCTTGTGCCCGTTTATATAGCATATCAACCACGCAAACGACCACAATAAAATCAATTCTGCAAATGGAATAATCACTGGTAATAGGTGAATTCGGTTTTATCCTAATCCTCGTCTCCACAAATATGGTCCACTTTCTAACTAGTGGTTTGCGTTAGTCCACCATGCATTCTCAGAAAGCCCATTTGCTCTAATTAAAATTTTCAGATAGTTAACTCTGAAATTGCGGCCTAAAAATAATCTCAGCTGGGCTGGTGTTCGACGAAAATGTAGGAACAAAAGGAGGCTAAAGGACGAAAAATTGTTTAGATTTTGCTTAGTGAATGGAATATATGCAGAGAATTGGTTCATTAAATCAATAGCACTACAAATCCGAGTGTGGGAATGATGATGCTCTTAGCGTAAATACGCGATAAAATTTAATAATGTACAAAAAATATACAAGAATTCTACAGGGACATGAGCATTTCAGAAAAGCCGAAAGGACTGGCCAGAGAGCAAACATATCTCAACAAGGATTCAAATGTCTGACTGATAGAAGGACTAATTCTTTTCTTGAGAACTTTTGGGTATTATAAGGAAAATTGGGTATATTAAAAAGGATTTCGTAAAGTTTGTTTCTAAATTTCTTGCCTTCTTGGGTTATCATTTGAGACAATTATTGTGGGTCTAATCAAATTCCAAGTAAATCGAACCTTAAGAAAATCAGATAAACAAATTCGGTACCTTGTTTGCTAACCTACAAAAGGACTCTAAGCTACCAGTTGGGGCCTCTGTCCCCCCTGGATATCCAGGGGTCCCTACTCCTTCCTACTTTATATATTTATTTATACCTACTAATGTATATTTTAATGGGAGAGAGGGTTGTGTCGTTTAGACAGTTATGGCTCGATTGAGTACTTTCGGCCCTGCCAAAGGCCTCTTCAGAATCTTCTACTATTGGTAACTAGCGCGTTAAGCACCTCCCGGATGCTCCTATACCTATGTGTATAAGGGGGGTCCGATGTATTTGTAAATATTCTATGTTCTACTTATTATACGTTGGAATATTTATTTATGGTAAGTATAAATATATTTTAAGAAAAAACTCCTACCTTGTCTTCCTTGGTTATCCTTCTTTCTCCTTCACCTTCCGTCCGCTCCTTCTTCTCCACTTGTCCTCGCACTTTCCTCTTCCTTCGTTTCTTCTCGTTCACTTTTCCTTCACTTTATTTATTCTTCCTTCTCCTTCCTTTTCCACTTATTTTTACCTCACCAATGTTTTTCGTTTGTTTGAGTATATGTGTATATGTACTCTTCACTATATTCACTACACCTACTGACAGACATACAGACATACAGACCGACAGACTGACCAACAGACAGACAGACATACATATACTAACAGACCGACCAACAGACCGATGGACAGACAGACACACCGACCGACAAACGGACATACAGACATTTTTACATACAGACTGACATACTAACAGGCTAACGGACAGACAAACATACAGACAGACTGACAGACATACCAACAGACAGACAGACATACTGACAGGCAAACAGACAGATAGACACACCAACAGATGGACAGACCGACATATTTATTCGCCCACTACTTTACCTTTACCCTTCCCTTCCCTTTTCCCTTTCCCCTTCTCCCTTTTTTCTTTTTTACTTTTTTCTTTTCTACCCCATTTCCCTTATTCCTCTTATTTGTTTCCGATTGACCCTGCCTTTGCCCCTTTCGGTATTTTGTATCCTATTCCTTCTATCCCTAACTTTTTCCTTGCAATATCCCTTATTTTGCTTGTTAGCCTATTATTGTAATTCGGAATTAATATCCTGTATTCTCTTACCTCCCTCCTCTCCCTGCCTCCTTCCTCCCCTTTCCCTTTCCTTCACTTCCTCCACATCCCTTATTACTTCTTTTATTATTTCCCGTGGAAACCCATTCCTCTTATATCTTATCTCCACCTCTCTCCTTTGTCTCTCTATCCCCTCCCTTCCCTTCCCCATCCCGATATCCTCCATTACTCTTACCAGTGATGCTATATCGAGGGGAATTCCCCTTTTTTCGGGGAATTTGACTACAAAAATTGTTAATAGGGGAAAAGGGGAAAACGCTTCAAAACGAGGGGAAACGATTTACAACGAGGGGAAACTCTTCGCCTTTCAACTAAATCCGAAATACTTTTAAAAAATTACGGAAAAGTAGAAGTACAAATACTTAAAAACAATTACAATCCAATTCCAAGCTTAGGCAAAGGTAAAGAGTGAAGGAAATGCCCTTATTTATGCATTTGCCACTTTATATGTAATGATCTTATTGCAATTGTAAAGTACACACCAATCTTTTAAACGAAAACACTTTAAGATGGCTTTGGAATGTACGTTTAACCGATTTTTCAGTGTAGGTACTTTTTAACCGCTTTGAAAAAAGCACATTAAAAAGTACCATTTCTCATGTTATTCAAAGTAATTACTTTAAAATACTTTAAAAGACTTTGATGAAAAATAGTTTCCATGAAAGTTCATTGACACATATTTTTGTTCGTTTTTCGGATTTCTTAAATATATTTTCAATAGAAATATTTTCAATTGCAAATTAACAGAACTGCTTTGTTTAAAATATGTAAAAATCAAATTAAATCGGTAATTTCTTGTTCAAAATTTGGCTTAATGTACTAATTTCGACTAATATTCACAAGAAGAATGCATGGACCAGTGGCAAAGTGCCCGGAGTACAAAAATCGAGTTCCAGTCGCGACTTGATTTCGTTTTTTCCATTTTTTGATATTTATATATTTTTTTAATTCAAAACATGAAAATAATTTTTACCGAATTTAAGGAGGACAGGATCATTTCAAGCTCAAAAGCAAAGGAACTATGTACCTTGATTTATACATTTGTGACTTGCTTTGATTATTATCCAATTGTGAATCCCGGCTTCTTTTCATATCTTATTTGACGTTTGGTTGGAGACCCGTGACGTTGTTATCGGGAATACAATTAACGAGTATTTTGTTAAAGCTTTACACAAAATAAAATTATTTCCTAATTTGTGTATTTTTCTCTTAAAAGACTAACATGAGTCCAAATGACAATAATTTTTGGTTTTAATATATGAATTCTTTATTTAAAATTCGTTTTTTTATAGGGGAAAAACGAGGGGAATTTCGTCATTGAAAAAGGGGAAAAAGGGGAATTTCGTCATTTGGAAAGGGGAATGTCACTAAAGGTACATAACATCACTGACTCTTACCTCTTGTCTTAAAATGTTCAGCTTAGTGTTTATGGGATGTCCAGACTTCCAATTAATTGTCCTATCCGACTTATACGGTGGTTTCCAATGTGTTGTCCATGTTTCTCCCTGTTCATCCCATCCTATTTTCATATTCATATATGTTACTGCTTCTTCCTCATTCTGTCCCATCTTTACCTCCATCTTCATTTCCCTTTCCAGTTCCTTTATTACCTCCTTTTCTTTCCCTTTTTTGCTTATGAAAATTAGGTCATCCACGTACAGCCTAACCCAATCCACCTCCTGCGTCTTCCTTATCCACTTCATGATCCTTTCCTCCACATACAGTCTCGCCACTATTCCTGAAATTGTGTGCCCCATCCTCAATCCCTTCTTTTGTCTATACACAACCTCCTCATCCCCGATCTTGACCCTAATAAAAGATGTCGTTTGCATTATGTATGTAAGCATCTGGTTGAAATCCCTCCATTCTAATCCTGCCTCCTCCTTTATATACCTATCATATTTCCCTTTAATCACATCCTTTGCCTCTCCTACCGGAATCCTGGTGTACATTTCCCTGATATCCGCTGTCCTAATTGTCATCCCTTCCTTTAGTTTTATGCCTACCAATTCCCTTGACAACCCCCTTGCCTCCTTTACATTTATCTCCTCTTGTGGAATCCTATCCAGCATCCTCTTCACATATCCCGTCATACTTTCGTCCCCTATTCCTACGCAGTCCACAATTGGCCTTATCGGCTTCTTCTCCTTATGTGTTTTAATCCTTGGTCTTAGTTGCGCCAACCTTCTTCCTTTACCTTCATCCTTTACTATGATCGCTCTTCCTGCCTCCGTTTTTTCCAGAATTGGCTTTATCCTGCTTTCATATCCCCAATTTACGATCTTCTCCGCAACTTCCTTCCTTACCTTTTCCAATATGCCCATCTCCTCATTTTCCTTCAGGTAATCCCTTATTTTATCCTCCATATCTTCCTTCCTCATTATCACCGTTAAATTTGCCTTATCCGCCTCTACCATAATTACCCCCTTATTCCTTTCCATGTATTTCCTCGTTTCCTTATACATATAGTTTATAGCTTTGTGCTTTTCCGTCTCCTTCATCCTCCTAGCCGCCCTCATCATCTGCCTCCTTGCTACCTTCATTTCCCTCCTTCTACTCCACGCTATCCCTGGATCCCCCAATATTGCCCTATTTTTTATTTCTTCAAACATCTCCTCACCCTCCTTTTCCGTCGCCTTCCTTTCCTTCACAAATCTTGGTCCCAGCGCCGCCAATGCCGCTACTTCTGCAGGTATGTGTCCTACTACCCCTTCCAATACCAATACCGCTTCCTCTACGAGTTTCAACCTCCCTAGCTCCTTCCCGTACTGCCCTGTTTCCTCAAACTTTATCCTAGGGATATAGTCCCTTTCTCCTACACCCATTTCAATTTCTTCCTCATCTTCCTCCTGCTCCTTCCTAGCCTCTGCTTCCTCCTGTTCCTTTCTCCTTACCTCCTGCCTCTCATTCCTCCACTCCTTTACATATTTCTCCCAGTCTTCACCTTTGAGCCCTTCCAGCGCCCTCTTCTCCTTCCTCTTTTCTTCACCTCCTCCTTCCCCCTTCATGCCCTTATATGATATTTCTAATTTTGTCATAATCCTATCTCTAAAAATCGTAAGTTTTTTGTCTTCCTCCAGCTATCTGGTGGTCCCTACTCCTACCTATTTTTACTATTATTTTCCCTACTCTTGTCCTTTTTTCGGGTATTATGGGTATTTGGTCGTTCAGACCTTCTATTGGCACGGCTGAACGTTTTCGACCCCGCCACGGGTCTCATCAGAGCCTTGTCTACTCTTTTCGCACGTAAAGTGCTTCGAATGTGGGTTTTTCCCGATTTTTCCGTATTACTTTATTTATTTATTTTTTATTATTTATATATTATTTATCCCACTTACCTTTTCTGCAGTCCTGTTCTTCTTTCCCGTTCCGCCTTTCCTTTCCGCTCTGCCGTTGTCTCCTCCTTCTCCGCTCCTCTGCTCCGCTTTCCCCTGCTCCACCTCCTGGTTCCCCTCACTTCACTCCACTTCTGCCCGATGCTACCACTACGGCGCCTCTCGGTCGACTGGCTGGACTGGATCAGTGTTGCCGGAGACCTCAAGCCCAAAATCGCTGAAATGAGGAAAAAAAATCTCAAAAGTCTCCGAAATTATAGACAAAAATCGCTAGTTTTGAGACTTTTTTTTAATGCATATTTAAACATATATTTTGTTTTCAAATCGCTTTTATTCTTTGTTTTTAACAATAATAAAATATAATAATAAAAAAAACAACTTTCTCTTCTTAAAAAACACACTGCACCTGCAGGAAAGCAAACAAAATTTTAAAAAACTTGACGTTTACTGAAGTTAAGTGATTCATGTATTTTCTTATAGGGGGATTCTGTGGTACTTATTTATATATATTTGGTAGGTTGTTGACGCAATAAGCATAAATGTAAAAAATTGTGAAAAGTATGATATTTATTAGTCAAATTTTCAACAAAGTTTTTTTTCTTAAGAAACTTTTGAAAATCGCTGAAAATCTCCGAAAAGTCCCCAAAAATCTCAAATCTCAACACGTGCTTTTTAAGGCATGAAAGTCGCTAGAAATGAGACAAGTCGCTGAAAACGGCAACAGTGGGCTGGATCCACGTGCTGCTTCTCCTTTTATGTGTTTCCGTGCTGCCTCCGTGCCTGCATGTTAGGAAGGTACTTTTCAGGAAGACCTTTTTCCGCTGCTCACCGTTTCCCTTTGTACTTGATATCCTTGTTGTCGCTTCTGCTTCCGGCTCTCCTTCCTCTGCTTCTCTCCTCTGCTTCCCTTTTCCCTCCCCTTCCCCCCTCCCTTCCCCTCGATCCTCTGAAAACCCACCGAATTCCCGTTTTTCTCCTTATCGGCTACTTACCTTCCTTCTTGCTCCATCCTTGTGCTCCTGTCCTCTCTTCCTTCTTCTTGTACTATCGCCTCCTTCCTATTCCCTCCCTTCTATTCCCTACCCTTCTGCCTCCTCCTTGTCCCTGCCATGCTGCTCTCCTTCCTTCTCTCCTCTTCCCTGCTTCTCTCCTTCCTCTGCTTCTTCCTTCTGCTTTCCTTTTACCCTCCCCTTCCCCTCTCCCTTCCCTTCGATCCCCTATTAACCCCCCGATTTCCCGTTTTTCCCGTTTTTCTCCTTATCTCTGCATGTGCTCCTTCTCTCTTCCTCCTTGTTCTCCTGTCCTCTCCCCTTTCTTCTTGGGTCATCGCCTTCTTCCTATTCCCTCCCTTCTATTCCCTACCCATCTTCCCCCTCCTTTTCCCTGCTGCGCTACTCTTCTTCCTCCTTTCTCTTCCCTTACTTATGTTCATTTTTGTTCCTTCTCGTTTTCTCCTTCTTCTGATCCCCTTCCCCCTCTCTCTCTTTTCTTTACGAACCTTTATATTCACTGCTTACCTATCCTCTTCCGCCTGTTTCCCTTTCCATTCCCTTCCGCCTTTGTGTGAATTTGTGTATGTACATCTCCTCTCATTCATATATGTTTATTAATTTTATTTATTTAAATTATATATTATTATTATTATATCTTTATTCATTTTAGCTCCTATCTCTCCTTCTTATACCTTTTTCCTACTTTCTGTCTTTCGTGGTTAAATTTTAAGGGCCGATGTTGAATGTGAACCACACCTAAACGTCAAGTTTTTTTCTGCATTTCATTTGACATTTCTCAATTTCAGACTATCTCAATTTGAACCATGGAAAGATACACAATCGAGCAACGCGTTAAAGTTAATCAGGCATTTATGAAAATGGGCGTTCAAACAAAAATGCATTTCGAGCACTACGGCCCGATGATGCCGCCAGCCCATAAACCGCACCAAACAGTCACTCTTTGTGGGTGCATTGGTTTTTCGACAATCACTCTTGGATTATCATTCGCCCAAATGCGGCTGTTCTGCTTATTGACGAAGCCACTGAGATGAAAATGGGCTGATCAAGAAAACCACGAAGTGCTCGAAATGCATTTTTGTTTAAACGCCCATTTTCATAATAAGCCTGAATAACTTTAACGCGTTGCTCGATTGTGTATCTTTCCATGGTTCAAATTGAGTTAGTCTGAAATTGAGAAATGCAAATGAAATGCAGAAAAAAACTTGACGTTTAGGTGTGGTTCACATTCAACATCGGCCCTTAAAATTTAACCACCCTTTATAATTTATATCCGCCATCGATATATATTGGGTTGTGGAATAAGTTTTGCAGGTTTTTTGCAATACACGTCGTTTGTTAAATATAAAAGCTATATGCGCCATTTGTTTTGTTGGATTTCCTTATCTTATTTGAGGAGTTGAACAGTGTTTGGCATTTAACCCAAGACTTGTTTTAATTGTCAGTGTTTTGCAAGTGTAAGGCGCCGTTTACTTCTGAGACTTTTTTCCGCGAATTTTATTCTACGACACTAAATTCATATTGCACAACCCTTATACACTAAGACGGAAAATTTAGAACTTTATTCTTGAAAGACACCGGAATTCGAATTTTTCATATAAAATCCCCAATATAAATTCAAATTTTGGCAACACGTGTCTGCCCGTTCAAGCCCTCCAACTTCAATGTCCGCGACCAAATCCTAACTGCAATTCACGATGACCGATTGAAAAAGCTTGCTGTGACAAAGAAGGCTGATAGAATAATTTTATATTTTAATTTGACTTAAAAAAACCGCAGAACTTTTTCCACAAGCCAATGCAAGAATTCATTCGACTAAACCATTTTATATTAAAATTTTTTCGTGTCCTGCAAGGTAAAGCATTAAAATTGGTTTGTTTTCACATTAATGTTGGAGTGAAAATTGTAGGTTTCAACATTGATATTAAATATATAATTACGTGTAATTTTAAAATAGGTAAACTGTCATGTCGATGGATACTCTAGTAAATAGTTTGGTTACCAAAATCGTGTGAATATAAAAGAAATTACAACAGGCAGGCAGTGACGTCACTGTCATTTTGTGTGTCGTTGTCCTTCCGTTTTCCCATTTTTGCACAACATTTTAGTCCAATGCGGAACCTAAAATATCTATCGTTTTCTCTACTGCCGCATTTTTTTCTGAAAAACACTCATACAAACACATATACACTCTTTGTACTGATGTTAGCTTGCATATGAACAGCGTCCCCAACACCCCACCTGGAAATACTAGAGAAACCCTTTTCCGTGGCAGGCATCCAACAAGGATCTCGTACACATAGTCAACCATCTACGTATGTCAATAAGATAAGAGAGTTTTATTTTGTTGTAATCGAGTGTGAAGTAATTTATTAGCATTACCTCAGATGAAAATCTAGCCAACTTACTTTTTACCTGATGTAGTCGAATAAGGATTTATCCACACTTTTTTACTACCCATTTATCTCCTCTCGTAGCCTGAGCCACGTGATTTTCAAGTTAACCCATCAGATTTTGCCTTCTCTATCGAATACCCTAATGTTAAGTAAATGTAGTGTGTAAAGAGTGTCTTTGTGTACCTTTTCCGATTGTGAGAAGCCAGAATTCATTTTCCAGATCTGCTTTTTGCTGTAATCTCGATATGCATATTTGACGATACCAGCACCTAAGGGGTGCAGTGGAAAAAAATATGTAAATGAAATGTTTTCTCACCTACAATCAAATAAATTGTTTTTGCTCACATTTAACGGACAAAACATTGCTCCTTTTTATCCTTAATATTATTGATTCATTGGATGGTGTGTCGAATGTTATCCAAAAGATCCTAAAACCAGAAAGACAATCGCCCAGAAAACCGATTTTATTACTAAGGTCAGCAATTGAACGAAGGGAGGAACGTTTCGAACAAGGAAATCGAATTTTTCAGTATCGATATTGCAAATTAGTTAAGATTGCTTTGGTTTAATTTTGATCCCATCGTAAGTTTTTACTCGTACCGACTTGTGGGACATCTACCTGTAATTCTTTTTATTTCGAAAATAACCGAAGGCAGTAATAGTCATCCAAGTTGTAATATTTTCTTCTAATAGGTCCCTGTTAATAAAAAAGAGGCAGAACGAATCAATTTTCCTTATGCAAAATTTTGACAACGCATCTTCTATATGCAAAGATTTGAAATGAAATTTAGAACCTTAAAGTCTTTTAAGAACATTTATATTCTGAATTGATATTTATTTAATGCATTTCGACAATTAATAAAATATTTATATTATTGTATGGGTAAATGTCGTATTACAAAATATTTTTGAAATATTTCAGATTTTATGCGTACAAGCATTTTGCCAAATCCACAAGAAAATAAATCAATTTGATATTGCTTTCATTGTTTTCTGTATGCAAAATTCCAAAACTTATTTCCCCGTGAAGCATTAAATTACATTAATTAAAAAAGAACCATGCAAGATTCGACATTTTTAAAGCCCCTGGGCTAACTTTCGGTAAAAAAAATTTACTCGATAATCCTAATATTTCGATAATTCGAATCAAAGTGTGCTATCAATTATTCGGATTATCGAGATACTACTGTATATTGATATGTTAATTTAGGATGCGATAAAAAGGTTTTACTTGATTTTCGTTTTTTTTTTTCTTTATATTTTCTACCATAGCGTGGAATTGAAAAGATTCATTTGAAATTGATGTCATCGCTGTTGTCTAAAGTCTTTGTTATCAATTTTATTAGCGATTTAGTAACGATGAATGAGATCAATAATTATCTTAATAAATCACCAAGGAGATTTAGTTGTGTTCAAATATTAAAAGCCTGAAAAGATTAAATATCAGCACTAAAAACCTCCTTAATCGATTACCAAATAAAGCATTATCTGTACAAGAGATTGGATAAGACACCTTCCTCCCACCGCTTTTCTGAAGGCTTTCTGCTGTAGATGGGAATGTGATTCCTTTGTTCGATATATTTCAATAGCTCTAAATTTTACTAAGACGGAGAGTGAATCGTGGTTAAGGCATTTATGTTCTTGTGACAATCCATCCAACGAAAGTAGTCCGGAGATTGTGTTAAAAGTCGTTATCACTATATGCCATAAAAAAGGACATAAAAACGTCTACACTAATCACATAATATAATGTCTTACAGGAGGTGGCTTCCATTCTGTTTTAAAATATTTCCAAAGTTGAACGATTCATTCTTGTTTCTTTGTTTATTTGGTATTAATCACAGTAACAGCGAAAACTAGCGCTCCTTCTTTTGAAATCATAAATTGTATCCCTAAAACATAAGGAATTATTGTTTACCAATTTTTATAGTCCCAACCAAAACCAAGTTGAATATCTCTTGTCCTTGGACGGAACTTGTACAGTGCAAAACTTTTTTACAATATCTTTACGACTTACTCCGTAACGAAACTTATTCGAGTATAATGTAAAGATAAATAATACTAAATAAGGCGTAAACATGAACAGAACACAACTAACTTCAGAACTTTGCTTAGACATTCACCAGAAACAACTCGAAAACTTTAACTTAAAATTAATTACAAAAGACATAGAGAAAAGTTTGTCCGACTGTTTGGTTTTTTATATTCATTCGTTATTTACTCCTCTTGTCTGCTTTGATGATTTTATTTTAAAAGTTTTTAATACCACCGTCTTTTCTATATATTTTGGAGCTTACACACACGTCCACTGTTGATTTGTTTGATTCACCTTGCTTTGAGCCCGCGCTAATCTATCCTACTATCATCCCTCCAGTTTTTCGCCATATTTTTAAATTCCTAGATAATAAAGAAGAAAAAAGAATTTCACGCCTCGCAGTTAAACATTGCTTGTCCATTGTTGTGTTTACTTAAGACTTAAAAGTCCTTCGAGGGCCCTAAATTACGGTTAAGCCGCCAAACATTATTGAAAACAAGCCATGAACGTGACTGTATGGTGGCGCGGAGAACTTCAAATATGTTTAGGAAATGGAAATCTGGATCGTTGAACTTATGGGGAAACTTTAAAACAAATAAATTACCAAGTAATTTATACTGTCGCTGCAAAAGCACCCCAAAGGAAGCGAAACAAATCCAAAGAAAAAGAAAACTTTGGTTGACATTCGAAAGAAGACGAAGTCAAAGGAGGCCACCATATTTCTGTTCTTTTCTCCTCAACCCAAAGGTTTTCGTTCTGCTTCCGGTGAGTAAGTACTACAATTATGCTAGTCCCACTGAACTAAATGCCCCCCAGCCATTTATTTTTTTTCTCCCTAAAGACAGACATTATTGTGAAAAGTTCAATAAAAAAAGTGCCAAAATTTTCTAAACAATATTCTAAAAGGCTAATTAGTAGTATTCTGAATTTGTAAATAGATCAATCGTGTCTTAGTGCCGATTAATGGCTTTTCGATATTGTTTTATTAATCCAAACCTTGAGCAAGCTCTTTTCAATTTTTCATATCGTCTAAATAAGCGGTCTCTAAATACCGACTCAAGAGTTAGGTAATTAATAAAATTAGGCATCGCTGTAACAAAAAGTTTTTGGCGAAATTTAAAAAAAAATCTAAAATCAAAAACGGTTAAAATTTTTCTTTTAAATTTCTGGAGAATGAAAAATCTGAAAATATTTTCCACTATGAAAAAATATTGTGAAAACTTCGCGATGAAAACTCGTTTGAAAAATCTTTTCCACTGATCACGAAATTTAAAAATGAGTTAAACCTATCGGCACTGAAATTTTGATTTTTCACGATTATATAATTTATTAAAACTTAATTCGAACTTTAAAAAAAATTAAAATAAAGAAATGTACTAAAAAGGAAAAAATAGGGCGTCATTTTTAAACGCAGTTTTTGTTTAACGTGAGTTTAAACTGATAGCAAACCATAGCAAGAGTTTGGTATTACTGAAACCGGAACCATTTTTTAATACCGAAACCTAAATACCGGAAACATCCGCCAATATCGTAATACCGGTTTTTGAGCATTTCAATACCCCTGTTTCGGGAAATCTTATTTTTCGTTCTTATTTCGCTATCAAATGATTTTAATTCGGTTCGAGATATCTTCTTAAGAAATTTGAATAGTTTTGAAACGCTTTTTTTGTCGATTTCCAAGAGTAGTTCAGTATAAAGACGAAATCAAAAAATCGCTTGCCTGACGGACGAATTCTATGTGGCTTTTGAAGAAAAAATTCAATTATGCATAAAATATAAATTTGTAATAATTAAATTTATTTTTACATATATCCGCTATCCAAGCGATAGATGAATGGCACCATTCGCAAGACCACTAACAACTCCTATTGAGACCTAAAAAATTTAAAATATTTATTCAAAAAATGATTTTTTTTAATATAAAAAATGGATTTTGTGAAATTTTATTTTGTCAACATTATTGATCTGTTTCGATCTGCGACGACTGGCTCCAGAAGTTCTAATTTTTCGAATTTGCTACTAATTGTAAGTACAGTACACGGGTAGATTTTTACTATACCAGTTTTTCCTTTCAAACCCGTTACCAATTTTAGCTTTCCAAACACAGCATAGACAGCATAATTGTTCCACGTTTAACAAAATCGCACAAACTTTTTTTAATCGAGATTAAAAGTTATTAAAGTTTAGATAACGATTGCCATTAAAAAAATCTGATTAAAATCTCTCTAGTTGAAATGTTTAGTAAATTGTTTAAGGGATTTTTGCAGAAGAATTTTCAGCAAGGAAAATTTAAGAAACTTTTTTAAAGCTTGAAAACCTGGTAGATTCTAAAAATTTGTAATAGAAGATGTACTGAAAAGCTGAAAATTTTCAAATTGATGTTTGGAAACTAGCAGCGCCATCTCTTCGTGACAAAAAAAACTAACTAATCATTATTGGGTTTTTGCAATGGCAACCCTAGCGATTCCATCGAGTTGACTCGAGTTGACATCGAACGTCGATGGCGGCGCTAGTGTCTGAGTACAGACGTCTGTACCCAGTGAACGAAAATTGGAATTCGGCGGTGAAAAACGGCCAAATTCGAGGAAAACGCTTCAAATATTTTTAGAAGCGGGAAAAACAAAAAAAAACGGGGAAAATAGAACAGAAAAGAAAATAAAAAGAAGTTCGTTCCCCCCGGTGGGATGTCAAGTCGGGTCTCAGATTGGAACTTCTTCTTCTTCTTCTGGTTCCCGTTGTGGTCGATGGTGGCGCTAGTGTCTTGTAAAAACTCTTAATAAAAACTCTTGTTGTGGATTGTTGTGAATCGAGTTGTAGGAAAAACGAAAATTGCTCGTTAGTCTTTCCCGGTATTTCATTCGTTTTCAGAAATCGGTTTCGAGGTTGTGTGGTGCTCCGGAAAAGAGTTTTTCTAATCGTCATGTCCGGTACCATTTTAGAAAACCTGAGTTCTCGGAAGCTATGCTTTCTAGTCACCGCTTTATTGATATGTCAAGTAATTTGTTTTTTGATCGGCGGATTAATCAGTGAGTGATTCTATATATATATATATATATATTCATGAAATATTCATGGTCCCATTTAGCTCCTGTGCCATCAAGTCATCAAAATATAATTGCCATGATCTGCAAGGACGTTCCAGGATCCCACAATGATACTTCCGTATGGTTATACACGCGGGGCCAAGGAAATTGCAAGGCTTTGTCACAACTAGACATCGAAAGTCACGATATTAAAATGGCAAATCAAATCGTCTTCGTCTTTCAGGTGAATTTCGGTTTTCCCACTAAAGAATTACACTAAAAATATGTTTAAAATAGATGCCGATCCCTCGGGAGAACAAAATACTTGATTACTCAAGATGGCAGCAGAATTTAATAGGAGTTCTACAGATTGACCTCGCTTATGATAACAACGTTTTCATCGGTAAGTACAACGATTAATATGTATTTTAAGAGTCCACCCAACAATATTTCTGTCCAAAATGTGGAAACATGAATAAAAAACTGCCGTGCAAGATATTATGGACACAATACTATATAGGAAAATTTAAAATCTTTATTAATTGAAAAATGTTGTTCTAATTTTTCTACAGATCCTCATACTGTACTAACAATTGATGCTCGTCTGGGTTATAGAAATAAGGGCGACCCCCCAAATGCCTGGAAACATTACGCGTCTTCATTAGAAAAGAGATATCTCGATTGCAAGCCGGAACCAGTACGCTACATAATACCTTTTGAAATACTAACAATAATTCTCTTTCCGATTAACAGGCATCGCACAGCAGAAATTACTATGAATGCGAAACAATTCCACTATTTGAATTGGGGTCATTACATCATGATTATTACCTACTGAATATTCGTTTGCCGGTGGACACGGATTTAAAAATGAATTTAAATATTGGCCATGTGCGCGATCTTCTGTTGACTGCTATTTACCAAAATGGGGGCTTTACCAAAGTTTGGGTATCATTGAAGACTGTTTTCTTTCCATTTATCGTAGTAATTATGGCTTGGTTTTGGAATCGTGTCCACATTCTACAAAGGTCACCAGTATTACTCGAATATATGCTCATTTATTTGGGATCGGCGCTTACTTTCCTCAACCGTAAGCAAAAATTATAGCTCTGATGCTAGCTCGCGCTATATCCAATTACGAATTGAGTTCTTAAATTAACATTTGATTTCGATTTTTTTTTATTGAAATTTAAGTTTAGGGTTGGATTTTTTTTCAAAATCTCTTAATTTTCAGTGCCCTTGGAGTATTTTACTTTGATGTTTGACATGCCTTACATGCTTCTTCTGAGTGATATCCGTCAGGGGATTTTTTACGCAATGTTGCTTTCATTCTGGTTGGTTTTTGCTGGAGAGCATATGCTAGTAATTAAAAAAATAAATAAACTTTAGTACTGTTATTGAAATGAAGATTTCTTAAAATCTAGATTCAAGAGTCGGGCGAAAAGAATTCACTTAAAATCTACTGGAGACATTTAAGTGCTGTTGTCGTTGGTTGCATATCTTTATTTATCTTCGACATGTGTGAACGTGGCGTTCAATTACGGAATCCCTTCTACTCCATCTGGACATCGAGAATTGGCACAAATCTCGCAGTAATTTTTCCCATTAATTATTTTGAATACAATCTAGTTTGACGTGTTTTTCTTTTAGCTAACATTTATAATTTTGGCTGGAATATCAGCGGGCATTTATTTCCTCTTCCTTTGCTACATGATTTGGAAAGTATTCTGCAACATTAGTGTGAAACGAACATCCTTACCTTCTATGTCGACTGCTCGCCGCTTACACTACGAAGGAATTATTTACAGATTTAAATTTTTGATGCTCGCTACATTAGTTTGTGCAGCGTTGACTGTTATTGGTTTTATAATGGGACAAGTTGCTGAAGGACATTGGAAATGGGATGACGATATTGAAGTACAATTAACTTCAGGCTTTTTAACTGGTGTCTATGGAATGTGGAACATTTATATATTTGCCCTGATTATTTTATATGCTCCAAGTCATAAGCAATGGCCAGAAAAAACAACTAATTCAAATGGTATATTTTTTCTGAATTGTTGAAATCCACAGTTACTTTATTTATTGCAAAATTTCAGAAAATATTGTTAGCGAAGAGATAGAGTTCAACAATTTACCACTGGACTCAAATCCAAGTGAAATTTCCTCGTTAACTTCGTTTTCGAGAAAAGCAGCATTCGATTAAAAAATCTGGCGAACCGTTACAAGGCCGGAACGACAAAGTCACAAAAAAAAACCCAATTCACAAGAATATCAGTATTATTTATTATGAATCATTGATTCATTATTTGTGTGCGTATTAGAATTCGAATAAACATTGCCAATTTGCAACACTCAAAAGAAAAACAAATGTTGCAATAATAATAAAAGCAGCTTAAACTTTAATCTCAAACAACGACTAATTTTGTGTTATGATAATGATAATATTAATTCGATGTTTGTTAGTGCTTAAAACATGTATTTTATTTTGTTTTGGATGTATTACAATTTAAAAAAAAAACTTGTTCAGATAGTGTTCGTAGATAAATTTCATCGCATTAATCAATATATACATATTGTTTTAAAGATGTTTTAAAGTTATAAGTATACTCGTTTTTTATTTTTACTGCACATTATTGTGTAGGTTTTCTGCAACTTTTATAAATTTCAAATTGCATTTGAAACTTTTTGTAATTTTTTGTACTTAATATCTTAAATAGAATAAAAATTCAAGCAAAACATATTTTTTAGTTATGATTTCTTTAAAAAAATAATTTTTTTACCGTATCAAGTTAGTTGGAAATGCTACAGAGTTTTGGATAAGCTTTCCAATAAATCATACTAATAAATAAAGATGAGTTGGTGCCTGTCTGACATGGATGCTCGCTGTAGGCTTGGTTCCAACATAGGCCTATTGAAAAGTATCCCAAACTGTGAGCGTGTAAGGGGAGGTGGCAAAGTAAATCCGAAGCTTGGTTTTTCCACTATGTTTCGGCATAGATGCTCTTGAAAATTCGGCATAGATGCTCTTGAGCAGAGTTGAGCAAATTTAACTTTGACAGTTGCAACTCGTCATTTAGGAACACTGTTCTTTTTTCTTCACATCGCGAACATTTGATTTCCGAAGTTTACCGGATTCTGATTCCATAACAATTTACACTCCTTTGAAAATTGCTTTTATTCGTAATTTACCTTAGAAGAAAAATGTCTTATTCCAAAGGCCTGACATAGACCTACATGCCATGATCAAAACGATATTTCCGGTTGAATGAATTTTCACATATCCACAAAATAAAAACAAGAATTCCTTTCATTGCATACATATTTTTATTACTCGTTATTTTTAAGCACATTTTCGCTTACAACGATAGTTTCTTAAAGCTGAGTTAGCACGATACAAAAAGTGCTTCGATTCAATTTAGTTGTTTTTTTGAAGCCCATTTAAAGCAGGTAAGAAGCATATATTTCTAATATTTTATGTTTTTATTAGTAATTTGATTAAGACAATGTTTAATTATAAAGATGAAATAAATTAAATATCACAAAAATTTTATTAAATAAAATGATTGACACAAAAAACTGAAGTTTATTTTTTTTCTTTTCGATATTAAGATATTTTGCTAGCATTTGTTTTATTCATTTTTAGTGCCAAAAAGTCGTAATTGAATAACAGATTAAGAAAAGCATAAAAAGGATTATATCGTATTAAATTATAGTACAAAAGTTGTGTCAAAAACCTAAAAACTGATTTTTACAATAATTATAAAACTAAAGTTTTTGCTGATTACGGCTTTCTAATTACGGTTTAAACGAGTAGACAATTTTTATGACGTATTGGGTGGCGCTCAATTTGTCCTGAAATTTTATTGGAACATTGCGTTATAAATGTATGACCTCTGTCTGAGGACTGAATCAAAACGGCTAATATTAACATTAAAATACTTCTAAAAACAGGTCGATTGTCTTAGACGCGTCACTTTCCGTCACTCTAAATTTGCCTGTTGTATTTGTTGTTCTGTTCCAATAACAACAGACAATTTCGAATCACGCGAAATGACGCGCCTAAGCCAATCGATCCGTTATAGTTTATCCACTTTTACAGTTTAGGTTGTAACCAACAATATTTCTGCTACAGTTAACTTCTAAGGTTTTCAGTATGCCATTTTTACATGAAAATAAGAACTTTATTCTAAATGAGCGATAAGAATTTTCTTCTAAATGAATTCTTTGTAAATTATTCACTCATTCGTTTATAAAAAAAAACAGTAATTAGATTTAATATTATGAATAATAAAAACAAACGCCAATGCAAAAATTCTTTTAATCAAAATAATGTACTGGTTCTTATTAAAACTTTGGTGATTGATAAATCTGCTAAAATGTAAATGCGCTTAATCTTTCTTTAAGTACGCCTTATCAGTTCGGTACTAAATTATCACATAACTAAAACTAAGAAAATTTAACAAAAAAGAAAAATTGTTGTTTTTAAATTAACTTAAGTAGATATAATGTTCATGTTGAAAAATCAGTAACGTTCCCAAAAATTTGTATAACTAAACATGTTATCTAATAATCATTTCATAATCATTTCGACCAATCAATACTCTATTTTTTTTAATTTTAATTATTATGCGTTATTTAATTATAGATATATTTGTTTAGTAATTTTTTCATAGTTTATTTTATGCATTCAATAAATTCTATTAGTTTCCTTCCATTCCTTCGAAATGCACATCTAAGATGGTTGTTTTTAATTTTTAAGTGATTTTAAAAACAGTAAAAATACATAATTCTAAAAAGAAAATAGAAATTCTCCGCTTATTTTTAGCGCAAATAAAAGTTGATCAATTTTTAACGTTGGATAGAACTAACAAATAGATTTCAATAAAACTGGATAATTATCTTTTTTCGTTTTGATTTTAACATAAGAAACGACAACTCTAAATGCATTTTTCAGTGGTTTCCCTCTAGATGAAATTTTTAATTTTCTGGAATGGTTGCCAATGATTTCGATGGTGTTGGAACTGTTTGCATAGCTGACTGAACAGTTGTAAATGAAGTCGCTGCTCCACCGATTGCGTCCAGCTCAATGTCAATATCTGGCATTGGATCTCGCCAGTAGTTGAAGCTAGAGAATTCAATTGATGTTTCATCGTCTTTAATTGGTGGAAATAGCTGATCAACAATGTAGGTCATGCCTCTGTATCTGAAATAAAGAATTGTTTTTGCAATGCTAAACAGTTTTCGATGATTCTTTATCTGTGTTTTATGATAAGTAGAAATAATCGACGACTCCGTACAAGGCTTTCGTAACTCAACTTACGACATTTATGAGTTATTGACACTACAATAGTAGTGTCCACAAACACGAGACGGGAGAGGGGTTACGAAAAGGCTCAATTTTACTTATTTTATAAACAAATCCTTTCCATTAAAACAACCTTTACTGTAAGCCAATACAAGACTTAGAAATCATACTAATATATAAAAATGAGATGGTGTCTGTCTGTCTGTTCCTCTTTTACGGGTGGGGGAGTAAGAGGAGGGGGTAAAGTGATTTCGAAACTTAGTTTTCCCTCTATGTTACTTTTTCGCGGGGAAACTACTGAACCGATTGCCCTGAAATTTGGCATAGATGTTCGTCGGGGGTCCAGCCCCAACATAGATTCATTAAAAAGTATCCCGAGAGGTGGGGGGGAGTAAGGGGAGTGGGTAAAGTGATCTCGAAACTTAGCTCTTCCTCTATGTTACCCTTTCGCGGGGAAACTACCGAGCCGATTGGCCTAGTTTAACTCCAACATAGACCATAAAAATAAAAAAATTGAAAAAACTTAACCCGGCAACGACGGGTACGCAAGCTAGTATTTAATAAAACAAATCAATTTCATTGTGTTCGTTTAATATTCTCATTGTTTCTTTGAAATCGGAAATTCTATAAAAAAAACAAATATTCCAAAAATCAGAGAGAACAAAAGCAAAAAAAAAAACATTTCGTTATTGAAGTCGTATAAATTCTGTGGCATTTTAAACTGGAAATTTATTAAATTAGTTACCTAGAAAAAGCGGTATGTTTTTTTTCTAATGCAATTTTTAATTCTCTATTCTGTTTTTTTATTTATATATGCCGGTGGTGATGATGATGATGATGAGAAATAATGTGTTCGATTATACCATGATTTTAAAATAGAAAACATTTTAATCTTACCATGTTTGATTGAGTTTACACTTAAGTGTATAAATTGGGAAACTTTAAAAAGATTCATGAATAAACTATGCATCGAATGCCTATAACAAAGTACTCAAATTATGCTGCAACGGTGAACTAAAAATACAGAAAAAATAAATACATCACCTCACTTTCCCTCCCCATTCCTTTAACTGAATATTGCGTTTTACATTTTATCATATGGATTTTCACGTTTTTTTTATATGAATTTTGATAGACATATCTCAAATCGCAATTTCCCTGAGACATAACGCAATGCTTTGTCCAGAATTGCCATAATATATCCCAGGAAACAACTGCAACAATATTTTCAATCTCTTGAGCAACCAACTTTCAAAATATACACACTCGCAATAGAATTGCGCAACTTCCATTTCTAGCATAAATTAACTTTCTCACGGAAAATTCACGTATTTCTTGAAATAAAAACCTCTATAATAATATTTTTTATTTTTTCCTTCTTAAACAAACTCATCGCTTAAGTAGATAAATGATAACAAAAATAACATTTTTTAAAAACGTTATTAAAATTTTACAATTGCATAACAACACAACTAATTGACCAGCAAATATCTTGTGTTGGTTGTAAATTAACACATAAAATTGAAATAATACTATTTAGCTTAATTCTACATGCTATTTTGTTTGTCTTATACGGTAACGTTTAACAAAACAATAAATTCACTAAAAATTTATAAAATCATTTAACTCAAATACAACATTATATGTAGTTTTTGTTCATATTTAAAGCTCTGCTTTGCTAGTTATGTTTTTATGCTAAAAATTCTTTTAATTTGATTAAAGTTACGTCAGGTAATTAGTATCGCATTTGAAGTTTGATTTACTTCGTAATCATAGGTAAAAAAAATATCACAATGTAACACATTTCGTTTGCCTCTTTCCCCAGCCGTTGTGTCTATCCCATTTCCGTAGTTAGACTTTTAGACATGGTGCCGTTGAATGAATATAATTTTAATTCATATGACCGATATCGTGGTCAGACTCGCTAAATTGTAACTCATATTCCTCATCATCACCATCGTTCATATCGTTGTTCATATCGAAAATCGCATCATCATCGCTTTCGCTAATTCGGCATCGTGGAAATATTTCATTTACGACAACTGTTTGTCCTGCATAGCTGTGAAAATTTCATTTTTTTTTTCAGTTCTTGTTCTAATGTTTTTTTTTTTAATTGACTCAACTCGGAACTACAATTTCTTTGAGTTCTTCAGTTGTTTAATTCTTACACAAAAGTTCAACAAGAGATATATGCATGTTTATTAATTTTGTAAGGAATTGCTCTTTTTTTTAGCCACAGTAAACTTCCATATTGTGTTAATGTAAAAACTTAAAACCGTTAAAAGCGCAGTTACGGGAGATTCTTTTTAGTCTTTGGTAGTAATAAAATTAAGAGGATATTGTTTGCTCCTTTATTTACATTTATTAGTGCTTCAAGATGTGAGTTGGAACAGATTTGGGAAAAAATAATTTAATTAACCAAATATTTGTGTAATGGCCGTCAATCGATGAAACTTAATTTCTGGGCAGCAATCATGTATTCCGACGCGTCTCTGTCTTTCGACTTCGACGCAGCTTTTAACTCTTGACTTTGCCATATTAGCAGCTTCAAATTTCCTAGAATGACAGTCAGAATCACGTTTCGATTTATAGTGACGATTCCGTGAAATTTCAAGCTGCAGATATGGCGAAGTCAAGAGTTAAAAGCTGCGTCGAAGTCCAAAGACAGAGACGCGTCGAAATACATGATTGGTGCCCTGGTTATAAATATCGAATTGAAGATATCACTTTGCGTTGTCGCTTTGCGAGATTTTTATAGATAGCTAAACTAATTTAGTTTTATTTCTTGTACAAAGGATTTATATTTGCATAATCAAACAAATAAAATAAAAATAAAACAAAAATTATGCAATAAGAACCCATTTGTAGAAGGAAACCATCTAAAAATGTTTTATTATCTTCAAAAATCATACAATGGAACGCAATTGATGTGTCACAGCTTTAATTTGTTAGAACGTTTTTAACGGGAATTCCAGGCTTAATTACTTTTAGACTACCGGCATTTTTCCATTTAAATCATAGGTTTTTGTTTAGAATATTTGTTATATATTTGGAATCTACGTGTTTCGTAAAGTCGCCAATATTATATGTAGCCCCGTTTGGGCCACCCTGGTAGTCTAAAGATTAAAAATATCACAGGTGGTAATTGTTATTAACTAAAGTATTTTTTTTTTAAAATTCCAAAGCCAGAAAATTTTGATTGAAAATTTGGACCAATTTTGTTCAAAAAAATTTCAAGCGATCATACAGTAACGCAACAAGGGTGAGTGCTGGAGCCGGACTCCGCAATCGTGAAATGTCTATGAAAATCCCTATATAAATTATATGGAAATTTCATGTGCATTCCAAAACTCACGCTTGAATTTTGTAACCTTTTTTGAGATATATTTGTTGTTCTGGACCAAAACTTTCCGCATCTAAAACCACCATTCCATCCTGCTCTTTTGCTACGTTACTCCGATCGCCTTAACAATGTTTAAAACTATAGAGCGTAATTACCGAAATATTTATAATAAACTCGAACAGTGTTTATAAATAAAAGTTAATATGAAAAATTGTCAGTTTGTTAGTAAATAATGAAAATGTGAATAAACAAGCGAAAGTTATCCAGAAAACAGATGTAAAAAATACTTACGATGACTGGAATGTTTGTGTGAGTTCATGCTTCAGTTCACCTTTCGTGTTGATAGTAAATATTCTCATAATTGGAATTCCAACCGCGCGATACGCCCAAACATCCTACAAACAAAAAAACAAAAACCTCCAATAATGAACTGTCAAATATTGATCATTCATGAAACCTACATTAATTCGATTTCCATAACCGGCATAGAAAGGATTTTTATTCGGGAACAACGCCTGAATATCACTGAGGCATGCGATTTTAAACTGTTCTGGTTTACGTTCGATCACCTCGCGATGGAATGCCGATATCAATGAGGTTGGATTCAATAAAAGTGGGCCATCTGGAAGCTGAAGATCACCTTGACGAATCGATCGGAGATATTCGCGCGTTGCTCGCGACTGGCCAATGGCACGGGCTGATAAATACAGCAGTTTATATCCGTTCTCTTCGATTTTTGAGAATAGTTCAGCAACACCCATTTGAGCCCAATCCTTGCCGACCATTGGGAGGATATGACCCAAAACGTCCGATTTTGTGATGGTGCCATCGATGTCAGAAATTACCACTTTGTCACTATGCTTCCAGCGGAATAGATAGCATTTGCAACGGCTCGTACCTTGATAAGCTGTCGTCACACTAAACTCAATTTCATTGACGCCCGACTTAAGATTAAGACTTTTCTGAAAATTTCAATTGTCATCGGTTATTTCACTCAAACCTCTTTTGATGAATTCGAAATTATTGGACTTACAATTTGTTCCGAGCTCAATCGTAATGTTTTCCTATACTTTTCATTTTTCGAAATACTACTTTGAGAGAAACTTTGTGACTTCATTGGATCGCTAGCATCAGAGATATTCAGTTCGGGAACTTCAGTACTTAAACTATTATTATTAATCTTTGGTTCTTCGGCGGCATCAGGCGAATTTGAGCGAGATGTTTGAGTTGCCACAGCTGTTTGATCAGCATCCGCTAGAAATTCAACCAACATTAGTAAGGATTATTTTACAATTGCAGAACAGTAAACACACCTTTCGTATCGCTGTCCTTGCTATCTTGTTGCTTCTCCCCGGCAGCCGACCGTCTCCAATACCACCAGGAATATCCACGCTTCGATTCTGGTTGCGATGAAGCCGAAGTATTTGCAAGATCATCATGCTTACCATTCTCATCTTCCAGTATCAAATCCTTAGATGCATTCATCAGTTTCTGGATGGCATCCTAAAAATTAAAAGAAAAAAAAAACTCCCGACTTAGTTTGCTATGAGCAGAATTCATTTCTATCTGGGACTCACATTAGAAAGGGGCTTCTGGAATGTAATGATGGTCATGACAATGGGACATGCAGCTGCCCAGGTGTAGTATTTACCGTTCAATCGTACAATTAGGTTTGGATTGGAAAATATGGCTGGATTTTGACAAACCTACAATTAATGAGTTTCCAATTTATTTACAAATACATGGAGTTTTCTCTTTGTTAATTCAATGAAATTCGGTTTAGTTAAATATTCATGCAAATAATATTATTATGGGGTAAACAATTGATTAATGTGTTCTACCTCTGGATATTTGATCATATGGCGGTCGAATTCATCGTCTGTTGGACCGCCCTTTTCCAAGCCGCCACACAATGACATTGACACAAAGTCTAGATATCTATTGTGAAAAATATATTAATTTTTTGCATAATTTTATACAAAACTTGTCTTAAAGATCACATACTTGTCTGAGGACTTCCCATCATCATAATCCGAATCTAAACTCTTTGGACCTTCCATTGAACTGGGACTGTGCGGAATTGATGTACCGTTGCCACTTTCTCTATCATCTTCGGTGACATTCAAATTAGTTTCCTTGTTAATGGGTGGGAAATAGAGAGCTGCCATCTCCGGATCCATACCCTCAGCATCCAAATCCGATAAATACATCCCATCAGTTGCATTCTTGCGCATTTTATTGTTTTTTTTCATGAAACTAAACATCCCACTTAACATTGAATTGCGCTGCGCCTGCTTGACATCGGGCACGTCCGATGGTTCCTCCGCCTGTGTCGGCAGCTCACCCCATTTCCAGGATGCGGAACTAGTCATGATATTACCATCTGATACCTTATCACGCTGTGAGATCTCAAATTCACTGTCACTCTGAATCGGTGTCGATGGCCGTGAACCACGTGGACTAAATCCTGACGCCACTTCAGTGTCGCTAAAGAAATGGATGTCCAAATCACGGATTCGACTTGGCGTTGATGTCTTCTTCTCGCCAATCAAAGTCTTCTCATCGTCGGCTTTTGAATTATCAGTTTTCGCTGATATTTCATCAACTTTTGAAGATGACTCATCGTTTGATGATCCCGTGTTATTCGACAGAGAAACCGTATCTGCTTCCTGTTCGTTGTTCTCCAAATGAATGGATCCCACAGAGCTGCTCGATGAACTTTTGCGTTGGGAATTGCGTTTCTTCACTTGACACTTCTTCCGGCGTTTCTTCTTTGATTTTGTCTCCTCCTTGACGGTCGCGATGGTGGTGCTGGTTGTGATTGTGGATTCTTCTTTGGTTTTGATATCAACTGGAGTCCCCAACAGTTCAATAGTTGGTTGCTGTGTATCGTGTTTTGCATCAGCAGAAATTTCATTTGATTTAAGAGTACTGTTAGTCCAGTCCTACAAAAGCAATCAAAAAACTATCATAAAAAATGGGGAAGATCAAAAACATTTCATCGCCCCTTTATTGATTAGTCATTTTTAGGAAGAACATTTAAATGACTCGATTTTTTGTTAAACACAAATTGAAGAATCATAGAGGAGGATTCATTGGCTTATTATACCCACAGTAATAAAATTACCTTCGTTTTATCAAGTACATCTAATGGAAACAGCTGATCCTCATGCTCAGCCCATTCTTGTCTTATTTTCTGTGTTGTGTATTCCTTCTTTGACGAGCTCAAATCTCGTCGTTGTATTGTGTTATCAGTGTGCCTGCATAGCGGAAAAAATTCAGTTAGCAATGAATATAAATCGTAACACATTCATATTCGAATCGTTTGTTTTTTGTTCAAACAAAGCGAAGAAGCACAAACAAAAACAAAATAAAAATTAAAATATGTGTGAAAATCAGAAAAAGTTGAACAACTCGTACCCACCTTCTATGGCTAAAGTCTGAAATTTGATTTTCAAATTCCATCAAATGCGTTTTATCTTCATTGGTTGATTCTTTTGAGACATCGATTGAATTACGCCGAGGTATTGGCAATGGTAACTCAATGTCTATTTCTTCACTAGCATTGCTAATTTAGATCGAGAAGAAAATTGAAAAAAAAAACTAAAAATTAAATATCTTCTAATTAAATATCGAAAAAAATACTACAAAACATCTAATCTATTTTTATTTCGCAATTTTCTCTAACAAATTTAACTGGAATGTAATGTAAATCCAAGTTTATTGAGTTTACCTATAATTTTTTGAAGCCTCATATTTTTGAAATTCATTTGTTGGTATGGGCGATGTTGCTAGATTTTCCGGAAGCTCCTCGATATCTTCCTCGGGACATTCCTCAACGAAGAAAGCTTCGCCCGATTCACCCAATTTCATGTGTATGTCAACAGGTTCTCCATTTATTTCAATGTCAACCTAAGAATAGAAGAAAAATACAGGAAAATCAGTTTCGTTCTAAATTTTCTAGATTAGAAATGTTTATTTATAGCATTTCCTTGTTGATATTTTGACGAAGAGAAGTTCATTCACATTGAATAAACAAGTTGGATGTTTGTTGTTGTTAACTTAATTGTGACAAATTGTTTTAGTTATGAGGGCTCTGTATTTACTTAGAGATAACACAATAAAAGTATCAGTTCATATGATAAAATTCTATTTTTAATTCTGCTTAAATTCTTCCTTTAAACACTGAGATTATTTTCTTCCTGGTTGAATAACAGAAAGAGTTCTTCGCAAAAAGACTTGTAAAAATCACCAGTGGTGTAAATACAAATTTTTGGGTAAGCTGGAGAAAAACCTTTAAAACTGTTTAGCTAAATGAGTTTGATTATTGCGTAATTAAAGTAATAATTAAAATTAGCCCAAATCCACGTCATTTGAAATCTGTTGATTGTGAATTTACTCAGAATCGAATCGGCAACAATGCTATTCTGTGACTCAGACAAACAACTGAAAAAAAATTGTTTACTCAATAAAAAACGTTTTCAGATTAATTCATTAAAATTTTCCGTACGATAATGAGGCAGCAGTCTTTTCAATATTAATGATAGAAAGGTTCAAAAATTCACGTCGCGCGACATTTTATCAGCGATTTATCAATTACAGAAAGGTGTCGTGCATAGACTTTGTACCGGATTTTGGGATTTGTTTTAAATTATTTTTATATTTACTGAAAACGCTGAAATTTGTTGTTATTTTACAACATTTTTTCATTTAATAGTCTAAAAAGTCGCGCAAAAAACAAGTGCCAATAAGAGGGTTGTATAAAAAATTCGTTAAGCTAATATAAATCTTTTCTGACCCCTTCTCCCCTTCACCATTGTAAACCTTTTTCCTAATTTTCTGTATAGAATTTCCGCATCTTCCGTCCTAAAAGTGAGTCACACACAATCACACCTTGTAAAAACAGAAATGATTAACAGCCGAATTTTACTTACCACTTTTTCACGACTCCTGAGAACCCCCAATTTTCCGAACCTCACGTGAAACGGCGAGCATTGGAAGGTTCCATCGGGCTGTTCGACAACAATAACATCAATGGCGCCAGTCAGCGTAGCTCCATTAATTTCACTATAGAATTCCTTAAAATTGCTAAACACTCTCGCTATTCGGTACATTTTTAGGCAGTTTAATTCACTCTAGCTCGGCACAGTTCTGGCAAAGATCAGTCGAAATTCCTCCTTACTCAACTCTAATTGCTAACTTCCAAAACCTTATGAAGGCCTTCTATTCAAATCCACTGCTCACGTTTCAAAGTTTAAAGCTGACTGCTTCGTTAATTTGATAAGAAATTTATTTTAAATATACACCCGTCCGTCGATCGGTTAATTATTATTAATCAATAATTTTGCTTTCATAATAACTTTGCGCTAATTTCTGAAAATACTCATTTTTTCAACTTGGTTGCGATCGTTTTCGATCGGCTTTCCCACTCTCGAAATTACAAAAATACTAACTTCGAATGATTTAAACTTTGGTTTGATTTCACTACTCTCGAGATTAATTTGTTAAATTAGCTTATTTTCGATTGCGTTTTTTATTTGCACAGAAAATTTATCATCAACTCTATTGTTGTTTTTTTTTGTTGTTTTGCTTTTAAAAGTTCCAATCAAAATGTTTATTTCTGAAAAAAAAAAAAAAAATTTATTTTGATTAGATTTGTATGTAATTTTCCAGATCAAAGTTATTTCGATTGTAATTGGGGTTACATTTAGAAAACATCTTGTGTGTTGGTTCAGTGACCTTTTCGGAACTCACGACCAAAACAGAGACCTAAACATTTTTTATACTCGATACCAGAACAAAAATTCATTCATGACGTCAAAAGATCAAAAACAAATTATTGATAGTCCAGATCATTCGATCGTTTGTAATCGGTGGTGAAAAACTCAAACATATTTGGAATTTTTATGTAATCAAAATTATGCTTGTAATACTCCGCTAATTAAAACTTGTAATTAGTAGAGAATATTTACCCGATGTTACTAAGGAAAATTTTCAACTAATGCAGGAAACCGTCGATGTGTGTAACTTAGAGCAGAGACAAAATCATATCCATCAATTTCAAAGTTTTTTTTTTTTTTGTAAAAACTTGCCCATTTCATAACAATAGCAGACAGTTCGGAGGAGATCGTCAACAAGCAATAATCAACCGACATGAGATCAATTTCTTATTTCAAGATATATGAGCAATATTTTGCGTCAAGTCGATTTGCTGAGTCCAAAGTTTGAAAGAACTTTTACTGCCAAAAATTCAAAACGAGTACAAAGACTGAAAAATCAAGATTTTTGAAACTCTCAATCTCTTTGTTGTGTGTTTTTATGCTAGTAAATTTCGCATATGCACAAAACATAAAAAGTCAAGGTGACTTGCACAAAAAAGGCCGGGCAACTTGAAATGACAATCCAGAATCGAAACTGGTTATGAGAAAAGTTGATCTAATCCCACTTTAATGTTATTTAGAATCAAATTTTTAAAAATTCATAGAATTACGTTTTTTTCTTATTTATGTCGGAATTAAACCAAAAAATTTTACTGAAGAGAAGGTGAAGTTTAAAAGTTTTATGACAATTTTTTACGTTGCAGTATATTTTTGGAATAAAAAACCTGTGTTTTAATAATAACAGCAAGAGATTTTGAACATGTTTTTAGAGCCTGACATAAAAAAAAGCTTCCACTTCACGAAAACATCCAAATTCAGCAATATTTTAATCAAAACAACTGAAACTTGTGAATGGTGGGTCGCAAGAAATTGAAATTTGGTTAGCAAACAGAGTAAAGAAAGTCGCAGATAATCCAGGTGTCATTTTCCCAAAAAATAATAACTTCCAAAGCAAAATATGCAAATTAGTATTCAATTGTAAAAATCGAACGCTTCCCCGTATAATTGAAAGTACCAGGAAGACCGAGCCATGCTCGGAGACCTCAAAATCCTACTTTTGCTGATTTTTGGGGAAAAACTAAGTTCACATTATCTTTACAGAGCTTTTCCAGAGTTTTTAAATTCCCGACCTAGAAAGCTAACGCGCGATAACAAAATTTCATAGAAATCGGTTGAGTGGTTATTGAGTAATCGCTGTCACCGATTTTTGAAATGTTGTTTTAAGACACCAGGTGAGGGAAAAGTTAGGTTTGTAGTGGAAAAATCGAAAGCCCTTACCCCCTTAGTAATACTGTAAAGTTTCATTAAGATAGGACTACCCAATTCGAAGATACCAGGCGAGGGGTATCGAAGGGGAATTTTCTCAGAGGTGAGACCTATCTAGATCGGTTTTTTGTCCTCGAAAATCCCTAACCTCCAAGTTTCGTGAAAGTCGTTAGGCGGGTTTTCGAGATCGTTTGTGCATACAGACCGACAGACAGAAGAACAGACAGACAGACAGACAGACAGAGAGACAGACAAAAAGACAGACAGACATTCCTCGTATTATATTATTGAAATTAAAAAGTATATAATGTCATTACGTTTTATTACTGTTGCAAAATCAAGTAAAGATTATTGCCTTAAGCGGAATGGTAATTTATAGCTGATCCATTAAGAAAATTATTAAAATCGATCGAGCAGTTTAATTATGCGAAATAAGAACAGCATGCAAATTAATTATAGTAATGACGCTAGAAATGTGTTCTGGGTGAATAAACTCATAAAACTTATGTAGCCCTGATCATCAGGCAGGCAAATTCTTCTGATTTGAGCTAATCTTGGACTTATGTTAGCGTCTAATATTTTCCATAATCTTTCCTGTCAAAGATTGGGAATTTTGAACGATAGGCGAATGCGATTAAAACGAAATTCCATATTCTTCTTTGATTTTGATCCAATTATTGATGAAGATACACTTGCGACAGCTTTTTTGATAAGACTTTTGTTTGTCATGGCGATTGGGTTAAATGAAAATATTGAAACTGCGTAAAAAAGTCTATTAAAATTCAACAAATTAATTTTTTAACGAAATTATCAAATCAATTGAATTCGAAATCGACTTAAACGGGGATCATTTGGATCATTTGATAAGTCATATCATTTGTTTTTAAAATGTTTTGGGTTCAAATTTTTTTAAAAACGAATTTATATTGTATTTTGTAATGCATCAAAAAAAAAAGATTTTTGTGATAAGCACAATAAAATTTCTTGCTTCTTAAAATAAATTTAAAAAAATATCTCGAAAAGGTTTTTAAAATTTGGGCATAGAAAGAAAATTTAACAAAATTTCAAACTTTGAGGGAGCTCATACAAAATTTTCACGGTGAGTGGTTGTTCAAATTTGAAGTTACATCACTGTTCACTAAGGCACTATCAGTCCTGAATTACGGTATTTATTACCTTTTTTTGAATCTTGAGAACATTAATATGAGGTTAATGAAGAATGCCAAAAAGGCGAATACTGAAGAATTCCAAAAAGGTAGTCCATAAAATATGTCACGCTAATTTTCGTCACTTGTTACGCTTTTGGCGATTTTTTGTGTGTTAGTTAATACCGCCGCCGCCAAACTACCGCAGACCCCAAACCCTTTAAGATGGGTATGACACAAATTTTTAAAACTATTGATTACAAATGAATTGATTAGTTTTAAGGTTCGCGTTGCAAAAACTACGTTGTAAAATCAACTTTTTTCTCACATTTTCTTTTCCCACAAATCATGGTGTTACCTACTCGTATTCTATTGATTGCAATTGATTAAATAAAATACTTTGTATCATATTTATGGCACATGTCAGGCAAATAAATAGATTTCGCTTAAGTGAAATTGAGTATTTCAGTTCTATCACAAGATTTGTAGGGCTTCATCGATCAGTTCAAGTTTGCTGACACGCCAAAGAAAATACCAGAAACTATATAAAAAAATGACTACAATTATTTTCAATGTCAGGTACGACTTTATATTTTTTTTAAAGGAATTTTCAAAGAGAAACCGTTTACTTTAAACGAATTTCTATGTAGAAAAACTAAGGAAAATATTAAAAATTGTTTACAGATTTAGTCGCATCTGATATTATTATGGCGGGTTGTTGTTTGTAGTGAAAAGTTTTTGGCGAGAAGCCGTGCCAAATGAGTATAAATAGATTTTCGAATGCTGTTTTGGCAACAAAAAAATGCTTTTAATGATTTAGTTTAGAACGTTTCAAATCATTTTCTTACTTTTGGCTTTGGTTTTTTACCCAAAATATAATAATTGTGAACGACATCGACAGAAATTTGATTTTCCGGACTCACGTAAGTCATAAGGTTTCCATTCTTTTCACCGTCAAAACAAGTTTATTTATTACACTGTGATTGTCACGTTGCCATGGAATGGAACTATTTAAAATATATTGACTTAATTCTTGAAATTATGGGGACAATGGATGATCTCATTAGTTTATCGTTAGTTAAATTGCTTAATTTTATTTTTCTTTTTCATGAATTCTATAATCGTGTTTTGAGAGAAATGTTTACCACAATAAATCTAAATATGGTCAACCATGGTAACTAGTTCAGTGTTTCTTTGTAAATAATTTAGACAATTAGATAAAAATAAATGTTACTAAATCGCTATTATTGGTTATGAGAGACTGGGCTTAGTAGACTAATTGGGTCTCGGGCAAAATAAAAAAAGACCAAACTAAATAGTTTCATTTCAAACATTTTTCCTCGTCAAATTCGACGTTGCACCGGTGCAGATGCAAGTGAATTACACGAGCTCGGTAAAGGAATATTCATACCTACTATGGAGATAACAGACGAGTTCACGGAATCTGGATGGCTGTTAGAGTAAAAGGATGACAGTAAAAGTGTATGGTAAGGGGCGGTCTATTAAAGATATCTCACTTTTTGGACGGGGAGGGAAGGGATGAGTCTGCAGTAGTGCGACGTAACAAAAAATCGTCAAGCCAGAAATATTATAGACAGCTCAAATAGAAATTTGTTTTAGTTGATCGATTTTTCAGCCCCGGTCTCCCCTAACATTTAAATTTTAAAAAATACTTCCCTTCCATAAATTTACCGGAATTAGAAATGAAACCATTAACTTAGCAAATTTTAATAATGAAAAAATCTTCCTCATAACATTCCGGCATCAAATCCACACACAAAAAAAACGACCAAATAAACTGAGGTGAACCAAACAAAAAGATTAATCGAAGGCATCTAACTGAGTGAGATTTTAAAGGTCAATTGATTCTCTAGGAAAAACTTTTAGTTTTTTTTTTCGCTGAACATTGATTGACAAGACAGACTAACCGTAGTCGAAATTTGACTAATAATTATAACATTTCGACCTTGATCATGAATAGCACTGAAGATGTTTCAAGAGGCGGAGTGATTGCAATTCACGTGCACCTAATTATCGTTTTTGAGGTTGGCTAAATTTAGCATTGGGCAGAGCATCAGTTGTTTGCTGCAGAGAGTAAACAATTAGAAATAAAGTGAATAAAAACCACTAAACAGCAATATAAGATTTTCATTATTTTAGCTTAAAAATTTGTCTGTAAAGGCAAACTTGAAAAATGTGACATTTTTCGACAGCTGTAATCGTGGGTACTCTCAAAACTGTTGGTCTTAAAATGAAAGGGGGAAGTAAATTGGCGAAAATTAGACAGGCCTAGCATTAACAAAGTTTGTATACAATCTTCACAAAGCACAAACAAAAATTAAGAAAACATAAAACATAAGCAGATAAACCGTCGTCGTCGTTACCACAAAAACCGAAAGCTTAGTTCAAATTTTCAATGACGATAATTTCTGAGGTCGATTACTTTCCGTCCTAAATTTCCAACAGTCAGGTGAGGTGTTCCAATTTATTGGTTTGGTCTCTTTTTTTCAAGCGACTTGGAACTATATTACTGTTCGCCCTTGAAGCAAATCCGAAAATGGATTGCGAAATTCTTTGATGCGAGCAAATATAGACAAAAAAAAGTCAAGCAAGTCTCCTCTATGTTTTTTTTTTCGTAAAACAAAAAGAAAAAAAAATTTTGGTTTAGTTTTAATATACATTTTCAGACCCCAATTGAATCGATCGTTTTGTGACGTTGGGGAACGACGAGACATTTTTGTGAATTCCATTGAGAATTTCGTTTTTCTTAAGATTTTCTTCTGAACCCACCCGAAAAAGAGGTCAAGATTTATAGCATTTGACGAGCTGCTATTTTTGAGCTTGCACTTTCCACAAAAAAAACATGGAATAATGCCCGAGGTTTATTTTTCTCCAACTCACATCAAACTATTCACCTTTTCTTTATTAAAAAGCATAACTTCCAATGATTTATACGACTTCAAAGTACACTTTAATATTTAAAAAATTGTCTAATGTTTCAATAATATATCACAAACTGCATAGTAATTTTTCCGATTTCCAACTGAATCACTTGCGATTCAGCCATCTTTTAAAAATTTTCCGCTTATTTTCACTTGCACTTTGAGGCCAGAGGCGATCAATTTCATAACAAAGAATCTCAGGCCTCAGGTTCACTTCAAAGCAGGCAAACAAACAACAAACGAACAAAAAAAAAAATAAACGAAAAAAATTATATTAACTCTTCCGGAAAGAAATCTTAAGTCGTGTATATACGACGACTTTCAACTGGCTACTAACCGAACCAAAGACGCTTCTAAAGTGAAAAGCTGGCTGGCACTGGTAGTGGCAACTCATACGAAGTCAGTCCCCAAAAACAAGCTTCTGCCCAAGCAGATAAAGCGAGCGGAGCGGTTCACTTGCAGTCATTTGCGATTTGCAAAATACATTCGTTCCCATGTGAGAAATCGAACGAAGCTATTCTGAGCGCAGCTGTCCGAAGCTCATTGGCCATAGAGAGCGTTTATGTCGCGGACACTTGGCTAACAGGCCATAAACTAAAAGTGCTTCAGGTTTTCGCATTCGCGAAAGGTAGAGGAAAACAGGAAAACAGAAAAACAATGAACCCCCCGGGGCAGGCGGTGTGGGAGATGAACTTATGAGACTCCACAATAACAACTGAATACGTAACAATTATTACTCGTGGCTGCAAGTTCGATGGTTTACATCTACCAGTGGTAGAAACCAATGCGGCCCGGGATTCACCGGGAAGAGGAAAGTTGTGGCCATCTAGGGTAGGTTGAGATGGGATTGGGGGAACTTATCGACTCATGATCCTAGTGCGACACCACATTCGACGAATTGAATGGGTTGACACTGAAGCGAAATGTGGCGTGTTGATTACGTATTGTATGTTCCGATGAGTTTCTATAGTGGAGCTCTCGTGGAAATGGTTCGTCGGGGGGCAGAGGCCTTCTCAATGAATAATCAAAGCAGTCAGCAATCGTGGCTGATAGCAGTAATTCACATAATTTCACACACATGTTGTGGATTTGGTTGTAAATGGGAAATCTTTGGACGCATATGGCGTGATCTGGACGATTTTCGTCACACTTTCAGAGCAGGTTTTCTCGTCCCACCAGACTTTAAGCAGTAGCTTTTATTAGTCAACAAAAACCACGCCACTTTGAATACCTACTGCTATTGACTAGACTCTATGGACATTTCGATCTGCAATAAACATTCGACTAGGTGCGGGTTAATGACAGTTAGAGCTCACGATTCAGATATGAGGTAGAGAAAAAAAACGAGTTAAGAAGTCGACTGTTCAACTCCAATTCAATTGAAAGGAAAACAAAGAACGCTCCATGGGTTGGAAGTAGCCACAACTAGTATAGTTTAAACGTTCCAGCATAAAAACGGTATCTTAGCAGTAGTTACACACTAACGTTTGCTTTCCAGAAGCGCAATTAAATTGCGAAAATTATGGAAAAAACGAAAGTGATTTTCTGAAATTGAGGCAAATTGGTAACCAGTAAGCATTAAGATACCCACAGTCAGGTTATTGTGATTTACAAATTCTAATTTCCAAGTTAATTTCGACTTCAATAAGACCTAAGCATAGACAAAGCCAACCCTAGGTAGACACTTGTAGACATACTCTACCGTTAAAATGAAATTTGTATTCACACAAAGCTATTACAATATTGTGTAATTTCAAATAATTATGATTTTTTACTCATGAAGAGTTTTTCTTTGCATTCAGTTAAGGTTGTGAGGTTCTGAAGAGTGTAGACTTACAACGGAAAAGTTAAAAAGGTTTTTAAATTCTCGACGTTTGCAAGAATATTTGAGAAGAGACTCGATAAATATTTTTGGTGACTGGGAATGCCGAAATCTCTAATTTTTCCACTGTTTGTGTCCCAAATTCTTATTTTCTAGACATTTTTCTGAAAGTTAGCAAATTCCTGAAAATACTACGGAACTCACCCAATTAACCCAATGTCAAATTCAAAAATTAGATAAATCTTTCAAACTATAGAAGCAAAATTTAAAATTTATACAGATTTCTTCTTCATGATAGGCGCACGTGCGCCCCAAAAAATTATCATTTGACTTTGTAGGACGATGACAAGAGATACAAGTTCTACTGAATTCTCATATTGAACCAACCGATGGTCGACAGAATTATTATCCAACTAAGAGACGGCAATGATTTTTTTGACTGTCTGTAAATTAAAAAATTGAGTTGTTTATGGAGGTATCGTTAAGGCAGTTTAAAGAATTAAGTTCGGTAATACTGATGCCATCTAAATGTGAACCAAACGCATAAAAGTAATCCACGGAATCATCGATAATAGCTACAGAGTCGCCGAACTGATGGTTAATGGAGATCAGGAAATGGCTAGTCTTTAAATATTTTCACTAGACATCATCTGAGTTAGTTAACAAAACATAAATTCAACTGCAACTGCAATTTGTATTAAAAATGGACTAAAGCGAGCTCGCTTTCTGGAATTAAAAACATCCAACGCATTTCGTTATAAATTCGGAGTAAAAAAAATCGAAAGACGCAACATTACCGAATATCCCCCGCTTCCCGGAATTATCATACCGATCTGTTCAGGTTTAAGAAAGTAAACAAAATTCTGTTGTTTATGAAATTTTCTAAATCACGATGAAACGCATGCGCAATTTATTTGCAAATCTAGTCCCCGAATCAGCTATCGATACGGCAAGTGGAAAATTGCAGCGTATTTCTCTCTAGCAGGCATGTTCTGGCGTTGAGGCACTTAAATCACAGGTCTTAAGTCCATAGAATTTGAGGCTCCTGTGACCAAATTGTGACTAGTCATCTGCCACGGACATTCGACAGAATTGGGTTGTAGAGCTAAGTTTTAAATAGCAAACAAATAAAAACATTTTTTTTATTCATTCAATTTTATGATATGATGATGATTGTATCATAATTTCAACAACGTCAGATATTTTTACTTGAAAATATTGTGCGCCTTTTTCACTTGCGTAATAAATCTTCAGAGTATTGCGATAATATTTTTTCTGGCTTTGTGGCCTTTCTTATCACATTCGATTAATTGAAAAATTTTAGGCTTTAAGCATAGATCGCGTAATTTATAGAAGTGGAATATAGAAATGTAAATATTTTGAAAAATTGTGTAAATAATAACAAAGTATTGATAATGCACTATTAAATTTTTTTTAATGGAATACTTTCTAAGGCATTATAACTCTAGGCAAAAATATGGAAACTTTAAACGAGTTTTTAATGCATCTTTACAAATCTCACAAAAAATGACGTTTTGGAGATTTCAAAAATTCAGTCTTCTGAACCGTTAAAATATTATCCCCAAATAACACGTGCCGACACTCAATTTGATGCGCTCTTTATCAGTCTTTTTTTGGTAAATTGGTGTCTCTGAAACGAATTTTGGCAGAAATTTGGCTAGATAAACTCTAGTATTTAGATATGCACTGCATATCTAATAAAAACTAGAGCTGACTCAGCCAAAACACTGTCAGATTTGAAAAAGCGACCCTAAATTGTTTTCTCAACTAAAATTTCGTAATAAGATTTAACAAGGTTTTACGCGCCGGAGCCCAAAATTTGTAATTACACCACCGCGTATAAAACAGATAAAAATGTGTGATAAATACTAAACTTTTTTTTAGAATTTTCATAAAAAAATTGCTGATTTTACATGAATATTTTTTAGAGATACAGACACAAATTAAAAAGTAAACTTTGGAATTGAATAATATCTAAATAACAGCTTGTGAAGATCTAATTTTTTTATCTAGTTAATAGAACAATTTATCTAGTTAATAGACATTAATCAAAGTTTATAAAACAAACTTAATTTTTGAACGTTTTTTTTTGTCAAAGAAATTTTATTTAAAATGAAACAACGTAAATTGTTTATTCGAAAAAAATTAACTGAATGAAAGGCGTAAATTGACAATTGTTCCAGTACCAGCAAAAATTATGTGTATTTCAAAATACTGTGCAAATATTTTCAAAGATTCGTGATTTTTAGTTGATATCACTGTCAACATTTTATCAACAGCACTTTATTATGTAATAAATTGAAATCAATGCTTTCTTCAGTCTTATATCTTCAGTCCTCCATATTTGTGGTGCACTGAAGATATTCAACTCAGTGTTTCTTTTAAACATAAATTACTTTTAAAGTTACTCTTTTATACAGCGACAAACCGAAAACGTGTCCCCAACGAAGCAATTTTCAATCGAGTTCAAAGTCGTAAAATATTTCAACATTTCGACGTGAGGTTTCTCGACTGAAGCATGATTTTTTTTTTTTTGTGGATAACAGGGGATTGAAGGTGTGAGCTTCTCAAGTGATATCGGCAGATTATTGTGTGACACCTTGAGATTTCTGCAAATGAAGAAATCGTTCGATCGACCGCGCTATCACCTCCGAATAAAGCTGATGGTACTTAGAGCTCACCTGATCCAAAACATTTAGGGTGGGGGATATGTGGACAGGCAGGTGTATGTCCAGCAGGGTGCTAAATAAGTAGTAGTAAATACATTTCAAAACTATGTTGATCTTGAAATTACGATAAACAAAATTATTCACTGCTTACGGTTATAACAGAAAGTCGGTTTTCAATGCAGGCATTTCGTGAATAAAAAAAAAGGTCCATTGGTCATAGTTTCAGAATGCAACTTGCAACTCAGCTCCCTCCAGTTTCATGGTTGGCTTTATTGCGGTGTCAATTCTAGCTTGATAAGAGTGAATTCTAGTATGGCGCCGTTAAGAGCAATTAATGTTTTTGTTTACTAGAAATTGTGCGATTTATTTCCGTAAACATCATTGGTTGATTTTGTGGGCTCGTCTACAATAGCGTTTCGCCTCGCCATGACGATGATGTCTTCAATAGCTTTTTGCGTATTTCGTATTTTATATTAACATATGTTTAATTTGTTTTTTTTTTTTATTTTATTGTTCGTGCTTTTGTAATGACGAAGGCCGACTGGTGCTGCGAAACAAGGGGCAAATTTATGATGCCGGAAAATGTTCCTTTACGATTGGGGAGAAGCCTCAAGATGCGATTGGATTTGATGAAAAATCCGAACGAATGCAACATCAAACGATCACAAACCGAAAGATGGAAGCAATTCAATAGTTTGCCTAGTCTGAGTTATCATTGGCCTTGAATTTGTTTGTATAAATCAACGGAATGTGATTTAACTGTTGCGTTAAATGTTTTGGATTAGACAGCAACGTAAATTTGCATTTTCAGACGAATGGAATTTGAATTCATGCAACTTAAAAGTACTTGTAAATAAAACAAGATTGCAATAAACTTTGCGCATCTTCTGACACACCAAAAGTAGGTGTTACTTAATTTGGAACGTAACTTTATACTTCTTAAGGAATGTGTTTGTTATACTTGTATACCCCTTGAATTTTTAAAATTGCACAAATTCGGGTATGTCTGACTAACCAATCTTTTTTTATAATTAAAGTCATTTTAAAAACTTGTTTAAAACTGCTGCAACTTGAATTAACTCAGCCCAAAATTTCATCACAAAAATTATTGAATAACTGAAATTTCTTGGTCACATAACATCATACCAGTGAGAATTTGACAAAGCTCGATTTAACCTTTTCAATATCTCAACATTGAAAATAGAAAAGTTCAAGATCAAATTTTTGGGAGGTATTCATTGGAGTATGTCTGAAGAAGAAAAAAACCCAAAAAAACGCAAAAAAAATCGCTCATTATGTGATTGTAATTAAACAAGTTTTGCATAATTTTCATAGGTTGATATGGAAATTTAAATGTTGTACAAAAAATTTCAATCCGTTGAAAAGGTATTTTTCTCCATCACATGTTTTCGTAATTTTTTGAATGGGATTTTTTACCACCGCCACACTACCGCAGACTCTCTGTCCCGTAAAAGTGTGACATATTTTTTGGGCACCTCCCTATGTTCAAATTCTTCTCCAAAGAAGTCGCGTGGAGACAACCATTTCCAGGAAATTTTAATGCTTTGGAAAAAAAATTTAAAACAAAATGTTTATTCCAAATCTCATAAGGTTTTAACACCTATAAACATAAAACCGATTGCTTTTGACGATACTCGTGTGTTCCATACGAGTCTGGAGGGTTAAAATAACAAATTTAAATTGAAAAAGACGCCTCTTCAGTAGACAGTAGGGTTTCTTTCCAGTAGTTTGTTATGTCATGAGAGTTCAACGCCATTATTGATTGTGAAAAATAACTCAAGACATCAAGTGTAATGAAAAACCAACTATTGTCAATAATCACGGCAAAACGATAGCTTAACTTTGAAGGTTTTCTTCATGCATTTGTTTCATTGGTTCAACAGTAAAAATGTTCAAGGATGCTTGAAAAAGTTTTTTGTAAAAAGTATCGATAATAAAAAATATTAAAAAAAACTTTGATGCGTTACGAAATGCTCGATTTAAGGAAAGTGAAATTTTTTATACTGCAACGCTGCATGAATGATGAAATTTTCTAGCAGACTACTCAAATATACATATTTTTAAGCAGATGTTTATGCAAACTCGGCAAAGAGTTTGCAACCGAAACATTCTCCGCCATCGAAGGCTTGTTATGAGTATGGAAGAATAAAAATTTCTGATGACTACAGGATCATAATTTTATATGTTGTGCACCTGCTATTGTTTGAAAAAAATCGATAGTCGACATTTGTCTTTGGCAAAGAAATTTTTAAAAATTTTTTACAATTTTTCAGTGTAATCATTCGTTAAACTAAATCATGTAGATGCATTTTCATACGTTTTTTTAAAGGATTTCTAAAATTTTTATATTCCGTTGTCCAAATGATACGCGTGACCAATTAAATTCTGAATTTTCTACGCAACATTCTAGCAGCAAAGTGTTTTTAAACAATTGTCTTATATTATGGTGAAAATATAAAATTTTTGTGCGACTGCCAAATCTACCAAATCAAACAACAAAACATTCTGGGAATGAAAAAGCAGAGAAAATTCCATTTTCTCGAATATTTGCTGTGAGATGAAAGTCCAGTTGGTATGATGTCGACTAATACATGCGTGCGTCGGATCAGCTCTTTAACATCCGGTAGGATGATTTTTAAAAATATCTCCGACTTGTATTGACATTATTCAGAGGCACGTACTGATATTTTACCATCAGTATCCCGTAATTTTCTAGCCGAGGGAAGTAGACGGCATTAAAATTTCGGCTGACTCATCTACAAGTTTTTTACAAGTGACACAGGGAACAATTTTACCTGTACAAATTGTTGCTAGGCTAGGTTGCTAGCAAACTCGGCTGCACTTCAGTATTTTAACCATCATGCAAAATAAGAATTTTTCTCATGTGGCTAAAGGAAGGCATTTTTATAATTATTTTTGACGGTCATTAGTTATAATTTTAAACAACATTGGACTAGAGTTTCGTATAATAAAGTTCATTGATCAAATCAATAATAAATAGAATTTCCCGAAGAGAATCGAACCCAAATAAGAAAGCAATAAATCTTATAGACTGCAATTAAAAGTATTGCGAAAATCAAAAGGTTTTTGCCAATTAGAATTGATAATAGAATTTGTATTTTTCAACGCTAATAATATTGTATTTTAGTCAGTAATAATCATCAAATAGACGTGTTATTTATATACATTTTCTCGAATTCATTTCACCAGACATTGCCACTTTAGTATAATCGAATGAATAATAGATCAAAGTCCAATTGTTATTTACAAGTCTTATGGCATCTTCGATAAAGTAGATTTTTAGCTACAAGACTAGAGAAAGAACAAATACTAAAGTCACTTAAATTCTTGTCACAACTTTTTACAAGAGACCATGAAAAATGTGCAAGGAGTTACCTCCTTTATCGATTTCTCCATCGTTCGATAGTAAAATTCTTTGCCGGCTTCGAAAATCGCGAGTCGCGATAAATATAAGCAGCTATTAATCTTTGATCATTTTGTTTTCTTACCTTTTATATTTCGGCAGCCACGATTTGGTGATTTGAAAAACCAGCTTTCAACACGACAAAGAACACGAGTACGAAAAAAAGGACTTGCTACCCGAACTGACGGGACTCTAATTTTTGTGCGATATGTCAAAATTAGTTCATTTCAGTTAAGCTTTAGTGGAGCTCGAGGTCAATTAGTCGAAGTCAACTTCAGATAGGCTTTAGCTGGGTTCGAGGTGTGCATAAAATCCACTCAAGTATACTTTAGCTGGAGTTTAGTTCTTCTGTTGTTTAAAGTTGATTCTAAAGAAAAGTTCTTGCTGTAGGAGGTTTCGCGATAATTCAAAATTTTCCAGTAAAATATAATTCAAATTACAGAAAAATGGTAAGTAATAACTGCAGAACAGATTTGGCATTACAGTACTTAAGAAATAACGCTGTTAAATTAAGGGATTGAAGGAAACATAGGTTATGTCGAAACAAAATGCTTGGTCACCGCTCTGACTAGCAACATTAATTTGATTGTTTTTCGGTTATTTCTAGGCTCGCAGATATGATTCGCGGACTACTATTTTCTCGCCGGAAGGTACCACGCAATATTTTACATTCAGATCGTTTTAATAACAATTATCGCTAATAGGTCGCCTGTATCAAGTGGAGTACGCGATGGAAGCTATTTCCCATGCTGGTACTTGTCTGGGCATTTTAGCAAAGGATGGAATCCTTCTGGCTGCCGAACGGCGTAATACGAACAAACTGTTGGACGGCGCAATCTTTTCGGAGAAAATCTACAAGCTGAACGAGTAAGTAAAGTGCGGCAAAGGGCAGACATGATTTTGAGATTGATGTTTTTCAGGGACATGGTCTGTTCTGTAGCTGGTATCACTTCCGACGCAAATGTTCTCACCAACGAGCTTCGAGTGATTGCCCAGCGATACCAGCTGAATTACGGGGAGGCGATGCCCTGTGAACAACTTGTCTCATACTTGTGCGACATCAAGCAGGCCTACACGCAATACGGAGGCAAGAGGCCTTTCGGCGTTTCGATCCTTTACATGGGATGGGACAAACATTACGGCTACCAGTTGTATCAGTCCGACCCAAGTGGCAATTATGGTGGTTGGAAGGCAACTTGTATTGGGAACAACGCGGGGGTAAGACTCCTTTTTTTTAAGGGAATTGATTTGATTAATGAAACATTCCAAATTCCAGGCAGCTGTTTCAATGCTGAAGCAGGAGCTGAACGAGAATGAGATAACCTTGCGTGCTGCACAAGATTTAGCTGTCAAGGTTTTGAGCAAAACACTCGACATGACGAAACTAACATCCGAGAAGATTGAAATGGCCACCCTGACCAGAGAGAACGACAAAACAGTGATTAACATCTTAACAAATGCAGAAGTTGACGCCTTGATCACTAAATATGAGAAGCTAGAGGCGGAAGCTGAGGCAGCAAAGAAGGAGAAACTGGGACAGAAATCATAAGAGCCAAGTTTAATTGTTTTTTTTCTATCTAATAAATGTATCCAATGAACCAGATTTTCTAAAATAATTGCATGGTGTAAAAGCCGTTTAAAAAAATTAAAAAAGATTGTACTCTACAAGTTTCTATCCATTCATGATTTTTTGTTATTCAAAGTTGGAATGGCCTTTTATCACAATAGTAGGATAATTGGAAAAAAGGTTTGGAAAAAGTTCATCGCTAGCTATGGCAATGAAGTAAAAATATGTTATTAAACTCCTTCCGCATCAAGATCCACACCGAATCTAAATATTGCGAATTATTATCCCGAAGTAAACTAAATCGGAATTCGAACGAGGTTCCGCCAAAGCGCTTCTGCTAACAAATGCCACCCTTAGTTCCCAATCTCGACACTGCGACGCCACATTCTAAGTACACTTTTACCTTACAACAGCAACTGCAAAATTGTTTCCTGCTATCCAATTTTCCCGAAAATCGCGTCTGCTATGGCATTATAATTTATTTATAACAGTTAATATTCGTTGAAAGAAGTTAATTAAGAAAATATCATTTGTCGATCATTACATTTGAATTGTTTGCAAAATATTCATTCCAGGCTCCTCCATTCGCTTCCAGGACCTATTTCCAATTGGAAATATTATTCCAGTGAAAATTTCTGATGTGCTGGCAATGTCGTTTGACAGGCCTTCCCCCGTCTCCGCCCGGCTTGAATCTTCTAAAAACCAATCTTCCTTGCGCCCTCATCGCCCCGCATTGGTCTATCGCGCGTCGGAGCCATTTTTATGTTTCTCATTTTCTGCTAAAAAATCTGTCGAGAAAACGTGAATTGATTTCCTCATTTCCCGTGTTAGAACCGATTTCGAATTGTTCCACGGTTAGTTTTCCTGTCGAGCATATCCTGGGATCCAAATCTAGACGTTGTGCGTACTTTTCGGATTGTTTATATTCGTCCTTTGGTTATCCTATTTTCATTTCTCATTTTCCCTCTGTGAACACCATCCATCTATCCAAATGCCATCAAAATGGACAACAAAGCGAATCTCTGCAGGTTCAAGCTACTGGTATTTGGCACAGTTTCATTATTGTTACGAGAACGAGTGCTATAAAAATTTTCTTCTGCTTTCTAGGTTGATCGTGCTACGGAAATTTTAGAAGCGCTATCACCCAGTGAACGAATTGAGGCCACCAATTATGCTTTAGCTTCCATTAAGGGCAAACAGCCAGGATCTCTCGCACTAACCAAGAACAACATCGAGGTAAATAAATACGCCAGTGAAAATGCTGGTCAGCTAGCAGCGTCTACCGAGAGTTCATGGACAAGTAATAATAGTAGGACACCGCCGCCAGCCAACAAGGCCGATTTGAATCAAAACTTTGAGAAAATCATCTGCAAAGAGAAGCTAATGTGCGAGGACGATGACGATAAGACGCTACCAATAAGTATTTTTAAGTATGAAAACACATTAGACAACTGTGATGCACCTGTAATCACACGATATAACAACAACACTGTCTCTAATAGTTATGCACAAGAGACTCCCTCATCGTCCTCCTCTTCTGCCATGGCCCTGATGCTCCATCGGACCACACCGGGGCCAGATGGCAATATTCTGCGTGAGAAGCTACTAATTAGACATCCTGCTGCCCGTTTTAGTGGCGCAGAGCGAATTATCGTCGATACCGAAGACTTTGACGACGAGGACGAAATGGACAGCGATGAGAACGACGTCGAAATGGACGCATTCTGCAGCAGCAGCAACAGCAGAACGTTGAACTTTGGCAAGGATTCGTTTCCGTTGGGTGTCGCCGTTAATAAACTTTTTATACCTTTTTTGCGCTTCGAAGAGGAGTTCAATCGCAATGCCTTCAAGCGGCAAATCCTTTCAGTGTTGGAATTTGCCGTCACTCACAGAAAGCCTTTTTTAAGAAATTTTTTTAATCATCTCGTGCTATCTGGCACTGTCACCGGTGTCCGACCGAATATCATAGAAAGAATCTCCGCCATTGAATATAAAACCACACCCAAAAATGGAATTCTCAAGCCGAGTCCGAATAGCAGCATCCTAAATAAGCATCATCATCTGTCGGCGAATCTTTGCACGCTAGAGGAGCTCAGTCAGGATACCGACAGTTCCGAAGATGCGGTGGGACAAGGGAGATCCGATCCACTCGTATCCAGCAATAATTCTGCAGCAGCTGAAACACCAAAGGACAACTCCCAGCAAGGACATTCGTCTACAACAACGACTGCGGTGTCAACCAGCACGACTACAATAGCAGCCGCTACTGCGACTATATCCAAGTTGGTTAAACCGAAGCCAACCTATGATTGTCTTCTATGTCCAAAGACATACCGGAAACGGAAGTCCCTCATTGATCACTACAAACTACATCCAGGCCACTGCCACGACTGTGGGAAGCCAAATGGACTTACGCTTGAGGTAGTTGCTAATTCGACACTATTGTTTTTGGTTTTTTTTTGCATTTTGTTTCTATTCACACTCTTTTCTTATATAATTATTAATTGATTACTTTTGGTTTTTGAAAGGATGAAATATCGTATTCCAAAGGGATCATTTAATGAACGAGCAGCTCCTTTGACCTCTAAATGCCCTTGCTCTACTAGCTTTCCTAAGAATTGTTTGCTGGCTGTTTTTAGAATTTTCTTCACTGGGAAATTATAAATTTATATTTTCGTTCTCGTTTTCAGCGACATACTAAGTCATAACGGTGCGATTCTTTGGTCCCGTTGAATTCATTTCAATACGCTAGAAATTCCATTTGCAATGCTGCTATTAATTTCCTCTGCCTGAAAGTATTTCCGTTTTGAGTTTCATTAGCAAATAGATAGCGGGGCGCGGTCACACTTGTCATTGTAAAGCTGTGGAAATTATCACTAGTTACACATATATGTTTAAACGCATCAATAACAGAATTGGCGGCTAGTTAAAAATTTTACACTATGCCCAGAAGATTTTTGATATAAACATGTAATATATGGTACACTACTTTTTGCCAGTTTGAAATTCAATTCAAATAACTTATCAAAATATCGCAATCGAAATATTTGACCAGATTTAGGTTTTAAAGGAAATTAGTTTTTTTTTCAACAATTTTTTCATACGAAGTGTAAACATCGATACACTACCCCGCAGATATTCCCTTTCCTCTAAATGTGTGATAAACTTATTTTATGGACCATTTTTAACAAAAAATTTTTTTTTCGAATGTCATGTTTTTTTCTAACAGGAGATCAAGGAACACAATCGAAAGCATCATGCAAAGGATTATCCATTCATTTGTGACGTTTGCGGTGAATCATTTTCACGTCAGCAACAGTTCCACATTCACGTCGAAACTCATAAAACAAAGGATGTTAAAAGTATGAAATTTTCCTAAGATTACGTTTTGTTTTTAGCGATTTGACTGCATTTAATAAAATTTTCACAGCCTGGTCGTGTGCTGAATGTGGACAGAAATTCAATAAACAGAAATTATTTTACAAACATCAGACGGAATCTGGCCATAAGCCAGACGGTGCAATATGCGAAGTATGCGGCGCTGGCTTCAATTCGAAGAGTGCTCTCTGCCAGCACATGAACCGTGTACATAAAAAGGATAACTCGTATGAATGTCATCTATGTCAGAATAGATTCTCGCTAAAAGCGAATCTGGAACGGCACGTGCAATTACACACTGAAGTTAAACGGACATTTATATGCGATCAGTGTGGCTCATCTTATTTCACATATCATTCTTTAAAAGAACACTTTAGTAATGCCCACGACGATACATCCGAATGTAAGTGTCCGCTATGCGGGAAGACATTTAGCACCGTGAAGTCCTTGCAGCGACATCAGGCATCACATTCGGAAGAGAAACCCTACAATTGCAATATTTGCATGCAGGTATGAATTTCAATTAATTAATCATGTTGACAATTGCATAATTGTTGCTCGTCCTTCCGTTATAGTCTTTTAAGTGGAAAACCCATTTGGTCCGTCATAAGCAAATGATTCACGCAAAGCCACCAAAACAGAAGAATGTGAAGCGATTTGCAAAGAATGACAAAGGTGAGTTTGAATTTTGTTATTTTCTTAAATGGTTTGCAAGAAATGTGTATTTTTTTTAAGATCTTGTACCTGTTGAAATATCCCCACCGCCAGCAAAGAGTCCAAGGAAATCAAATAACAAGCCAAAGTCCACATCATCTGCGTCGAAATCTCCGCCGAGTGCAGGTCTGACCACGCCTCCGGCAATCTCAACGCCCCATAAAAGCGTAACACCGCAGTTAGAATCTCAAACGAGTTTTCCTTTTACGACAGAGAATATCCTTGGCCGGATCGGCACCCAGAGAGGGACTCCAGGCGCTCCCGATGGGAATCTGATTCTCGGGATGAATAAATTAAACTCTGGTGGTGCTGAAGGTTTTCGATTCGAGGCGACGCAAGCGTTCAAGAGTCCACAGAGGATACCGATGCAAACGGACCAGCAAATGATGAGCTACGAGGCAGCATATCAGCAACAGCAACAACATCACCAGCAGCAACAGTCGCAATCGCATGCAATTCAGGCCCAACAGCAGCATTTACACCAACCTTCACAGCACCCTCCCCATCCCTCTCAACAGCATCCCCAGTCACATCCTCATCAACGGCAACATCCTCACGCGGCCCCCCCGCAACATCCCCATCAAACTCAACAGCATGCCTTGCAGCATCAACAGCACTCTTTGCAATCTCAGCAACACCCCCATCAGCCGCAACAACACCCCCATCCGCATTCGCATGCGCACCAGACGCAGCAACAGCATCCCCCACCACCTGCCCAGCATCAGCAGGCCGCCCATCAGCAGTATCCATGCGCGCCGCTACCATCATCAAATGAGTGGTCGCCCCACATGAATTTCAATAACGCCAACCAGGATGTGAAGGATAAATACTACTCGGTCATTGAGGTAAACTCCAATGATTTTATGGGTCTTCCAATGACGGACATGCCGAAGAATGAGGCCACTATTGATTCCGATCTGCTCAATTTTCAGGTAAATGTATAAATTTCCATCATTTCGCTAAATGTTTCGAAACTAATTATTACATTTGTCTCTTCGAAAATTAGAATATGTGGTCGGCCAATAACCAGCAGTTGAACTTCAATAGCGGGAATAGTATGGAGCAGAATAACAGCTACAATAATATCGGTAGCATATTGACCAATCTGGAATTGATTGGGAATAATTCGAGTATGGAGTATAACTATGAGATGATCGGGGAGCAGCACATACCGCAACAGCAGCACAATCCCTACATACATCCGGAGCTCTACCCGAATCCCGCTATAAGCTATGACTACAGCAGCCAAAGTCATACAATAACCGACATCTCCAACACGATTCTAAGGGACGGAGATCAGAAGCCTAACTTTCAGTATCAGCATCCGCATCCGCACTCTCACCAGCAACAGCAACACACACATCAGCAACACCCACACCAACAACACCCTCACCAGCAACACCCGCACCACAATCCTCACCAACACCAGCCCAGTAGCTATGAGCATCCTGGCCCCAGTGGTGTGAGCGGAGTCCCAGTTGTTGCCAGCAGTGGAGGCAGTGGTCCTGGCGGTCCTGCATCTGGAAGCGGTAGCAACGTTTACAGCCAACGGGACGAGAAAGTCGTCCTGCCGCCGCTGTCCGAGTACTTGCAACACCATCAGCCAATGCAGCAAGAGAACGATGTTAATATTGTCTACTATCCTGGATTGAAAGAGGAAATATAGCAGAGGAAACATTTTTTTTATTAATTGTAATATTATCGGGAAAACAATGTAGCTCTTAAGAAATTTTTTTGTTGAATAAAGATGTTTTATTAATTTTTGTAAATGGCTTTTAAATTTACCTGATTTTTCACCGTCAGTTGGTGACTGACAGTTCCTTTTTAAAATAGCGAACGAAAATTGGTGATTCGAATAACACAATAAACTTGGAAGTAAACGAATTTCAAACAAACCAGAACGAAAATACAAACTGTACATGTGGGGGGTGCAAATTTTCATCATTTTGCACTGATAAAAAAAATTCCACATTTTTTAAGACAAATTTCATGCTATTGTAAGATTTACAGAGTTTTTGTCTACTTTTCGGAGTTTTTCGATACTTTCGAATAACGTTCTGTTTCTAGTAAAAAAAATCTCTTCTAGAATTCCCAATAATGTTTTGATTTCCAGAAAAAAGTTTTCATTACAGCTATTTTACATTTTAAAAATACGTGCTTAATTTAAGTTAGGATTTTGGACATAAATTTGATATTGTCTGAACATTTCGCATTTTTTTATTTATTAAAAATTATAACATTTTCAATGTTTTACTAAAAGAGTTTGGAAACTTGAAATAATTTGAGAGTAAGAAAAACAGTTTAATATGAAATTTGATTCTAAAAATAATAAATATTGAAACCGTTATTAAAGAGTCCCGATTGAAAATGAAAAACAAACTTATGAGTTTTACAGAAGAAATTTTAAAAATCTAACTTTTATCGAAATTCTCTTCAGAACTGTGAATTTGGTCGAAAACAGTACTAAGTGAAAAGTGTTGATAATACAATTTTATATAACTTTTCTAAATATAAAAATTTTGAAACAAACTTTGGAAGTTTCAATCGCAACACTTCTTTTTAATTACAAAACCTATTAAAGAAATACCTCTAAGATTAAGTAGTTGATATTATTAAGAGTGTCTGCAAAACTGTCCAATTGCATTTTAAATTCTAGCGAATGCAAACGAAGATCTCAATGTTAGTTCGGAATGCTTTTCAATAAAAACAAGGAATTAAGGATTTCAATCTCTAATTCGGAATCAGGGAGTAAATTTGAAGAAAATAATTGTTTTCATTAAAGATCTTAGCAATTTTCGCGCTAAAAAAACTTAGTAAAATTAACACATATTTTTGAAATAAGAACTTGGTCCATCATTTTGAATTTCCGCGGTCCAGCACCTTTGGGGTATTTTTCACAACAACAAATGAGGGTATTTTCATGGTGCTTTTCGATTGAAGTCTCAAAAGCTCACCTGACTTTGGGCAGAAATCGCAAAAGTCGGTCTCGGCAACCATCTTTGAGAAAAGTTAAGAAATCAGTTTCGGGAATCCTTAGTAAAATGTCGCTCTTGTCCGCTCGTTTGGCCACCTCTGTGGCCCGTTCCTTGCCGAAGACCGCAACGCAGGTAAATTAATTGCTAATTGCTTTAAATACACTTTTTCAGGACGATTTGTAGCAGTTGAGGGCGGATGAAAAATCAATCTAGTCGGCACCATCCATTTTCATTTTTCTGTTCACGTAATCCACCGGGCTCAGGAAAAGGCATACTAATTGCCAGTTCTAATCGCAGGATTGCTTTCCACGGTTTTTTTGGTAGAAATTTCGATATTTTCCGTACAAATATCAGTTACGCAATCGAAGCGAAACAATTTTCCGATTATGTAACATGGAAAACTCAATAAATAAATTTGCAAGTCGGAAGGAAGAGTGGATTTTCCGGTGAACGCTGCTTGAGTTAGTGGACAAAGATCAGAAGCCAGCCGAAAAAATTTGGCATTCAGAAAGATGGTTATGTAATGTGGCTGGAATTGAGGTTATGGCTCTGGCTGCTTCGACCACCCTAATTTGAAATGGGGCTTCGTTGAATTCACTCCAATTTAAACCGGTGATAATTTTAGTTTACATTTCCTTCTAGGTGATCGCCAAGGCATCGTATCCTGCGGCCAGCATCGCCAATCGCAAGTTCCACGTATCATGCAGTCAAAGAAGTGCAGAAATCTCCCAGATTCTCGAGGAGAGGATCTTGGGCGCTGCCCCAAAAGCCGATTTAGAAGAAACTGGCCGAGTATTGAGCATTGGTGACGGTATCGCTCGTGTCTATGGTTTGAAGAACATCCAGGCCGATGAGATGGTGGAATTCTCCTCTGGATTAAAGGTGAGAATTGTACTAATCTAGAAAGAAAGGTCAGAAATTAATTGATTCAATGCAGGGTATGGCCCTTAACTTGGAGCCCGACAACGTCGGTGTTGTCGTATTTGGTAACGATAAGTTGATCAAGGAAGGCGATATCGTCAAGCGTACTGGAGCTATCGTCGACGTACCAGTTGGCGAACAGCTGTTGGGACGTGTAGTTGACGCTTTGGGCAACGCAATCGACGGCAAGGGACCAATCAACACCAAGAACCGCTTCCGTGTTGGTGTTAAGGCTCCCGGCATCATTCCCCGAGTCTCTGTACGAGAACCTATGCAGACTGGCATTAAGGCTGTCGACTCGCTCGTACCAATTGGTCGTGGTCAGCGTGAGTTGATCATTGGTGACAGGCAGACTGGGTAAATCGACTACTTAAAACTAAATTATTAGGGAAATTGATTTTGTTCTTTGTGAAATTAACAGTAAGACTGCCCTTGCCATCGACACCATCATCAACCAGAAGCGTTTCAACGATGGACAGGACGAGACGAAGAAATTGTACTGTATCTACGTTGCTATTGGCCAGAAGCGTTCCACTGTCGCCCAGATCGTAAAGCGTTTAACCGACACCGGAGCCATGAACTACTCCATCATTGTGTCGGCCACAGCTTCCGATGCCGCCCCCCTTCAATACCTTGCCCCTTATTCTGGCTGCGCCATGGGTGAATTCTTCCGCGACAACGGCAAGCACGCCCTCATCATTTACGACGATTTGTCCAAGCAGGCCGTCGCCTACCGTCAAATGTCTCTGTTGCTCCGTCGTCCCCCAGGTCGTGAAGCCTACCCCGGCGATGTATTCTACCTCCACTCGCGTTTGTTGGAGCGTGCCGCCAAGATGTCGCCAGCTATGGGCGGCGGCTCTTTGACTGCTCTGCCAGTTATCGAAACTCAGGCCGGTGATGTGTCTGCCTACATTCCAACCAATGTCATCTCAATTACCGATGGACAGATCTTCTTGGAAACCGAATTGTTCTACAAGGGCATTCGGCCAGCCATCAACGTCGGTTTGTCTGTATCCCGTGTAGGTTCAGCTGCCCAGACTAAGGCCATGAAACAAGTCGCTGGCTCCATGAAACTGGAATTGGCCCAATATCGTGAGGTAGCCGCCTTCGCCCAGTTCGGCTCTGATTTGGACGCTGCCACTCAACAGCTCTTGAATCGTGGTGTCCGTTTGACCGAATTGTTGAAACAAGGACAGTATGTGCCAATGGCCATTGAAGAACAGGTAATTTTAATAGAATATCCATCCATTTTTGATAATTAATATAATTTCCCAGGTTGCTGTCATCTACTGTGGTGTCCGAGGTCATTTGGACAAAATGGACCCTGCCAAAATCACAAAATTCGAAAAGGAGTTCTTGCAGCACATCAAGACAAATGAGACCACTCTTCTCTCCCAAATCGCCCAGGAGGGTAAAATCTCTGAGGCTAACGATGCTAAATTGAAAGAACTTGTCCTCAAATTCCTTTCGACATTCGCATAAGCGTTTCAATAATACTTAAAGGTTTAGGTCACCAACAGTTAGTCCCAAAACATTACTTAATTGATAGATGCTGACATTTTAAGCTATAAAGAACCTTTTTACCATCTTTAAGATTGACATTCATTAAAACAACATCCAAATACACACAATTCATATTTTCTGTACTTTTCGAATTGGAAATGGTTGTCAAATCTTTAGTTATTTAGGAGCGAAAAGCGTCAACAGCTAGTAATTATTTCTTTGTTATCGATTTAAAATGAAAATGAAAAAAATACGAATTAAGATTGATTTCTATGATGTAACCGACTAAAATATTCACAGCGACTCACACAAGATGAATAAAAACAGTAAAAATCTAAAAAAGGGAGTTTTTCTTAATAATTTTTTCATACAAATCTTAATTTTAAGCAAACTTTGGGAGTTGTGAAGAAGCGACTGGAGCCGTTATCAATCTGATAGTTGAGTAAAGAAATAGAAAACTTGCCGCGTATTTATTGATTAAAAAATTATTGAAAATTACGCTTTACGCTTTAGAGTAACCCAAATATTCACCCCGATTGCGAGTGTCGTGTCGTTTTCGACAAGATTCGTTTTACGTGTTGTTAGTGTTTTTTTTACCAATAACAACATGTAAAACAACTTGTCGAAAACGACACGACACTCGCAATCGGGGTGATGGCAAAGGCTTTTTCCTTCAGATAAAAAAGATTTTCCACGATTGCCTACAAAATATCTCAAATCCCATATCAAGATTTTTAAATGCAAAAACAATATATGAAATCCTTGTCGCATAAAGTACTTTTATACTTGCTTTCAAGTTCAATTATTGACAATATTCGCAGATTTTTTGCAATTCTTTTAAAAACCAGTTTCCTTTTGATATTTTGTTTCCCGGACAAGAAATGAATGTATAGAAAATTTTAAGTCTTCAGCTCAATTTGTACAGAAGTTATCGCATTAATGGACGGACAGAAGTAAATCAAAAAAATTTCGTTTTTTAGAAATGATATTTTAATTTGGTAACATTTTCCAAGTCCTGAATAACGTTGTGGTTTGTAAACCGCGCTCAACGAAATCGCGTTAAAATTCAAATTGTGAAACCGCAAAAATCCAACTTTTAGGTAATTTTCTGCTAAAATTGTACTAGATTTTGGTTAATTTTTGACAATTACAAAGTTGATTCGAGAACATTTGGAGTAAACTTCGTGGATTTCGTGGATTCGTGTGAACTTTTAGTGATGATATTTTAAGGAAAATCGCAGAAAAACTCGGAAATTGCTGTAATTCTGTAAGGATAGCTTTTTTTTTTAATGAGAGACGAAAAACGAAAGGCAAAGATCGGCCGCAGCTGAACTTTCTTCATCTTTCTGTGCTCCAAATTCGACGAGAGCTGTGAGTAGGATTTATTTTAAACTGTTTTCCTTTCATAGATTAATTTTAGAATCGCACTTGTTTTCCCGTCAATCGTTATTCATTTCGTTACGAGATTTCCGTCGCTGACCAATTTTTCGTTGCCGTGGAATAATATTCCTTTTGCGCTCCCTACAATTGCAATTTGAGTGCACTTTGTCAGGCTAGGTAAGGCGGGGCGGGACAAGGAGTCCGCATCGGAAAGTTGACGGAAGTAAGGATCTGTCTCTTCCCCGATTGTCCCCCCAACTATTGTGTCAGTCATCAGTCTATTGATTTTTTGCATTGCGAAATTAGTTGCTGCTTCTGTTCTGTGGTTTTGTTTCGAAAAAGCCTGGTTGGGCACATCGAGACTCTATTTTTAAAAATAGCACTACGACGTCGAACTAGATAGCACTTCCCGGAGACGTTGTCGTGTAAATTCAATTAATATTTTGGGCGAGATGAGCGCAGAGTCATTCACCTTTCGTCGTCGAGAGATGTCAAAAACACCTTGACCGGTCCTTCGTCCTTTTTCAAGGTGAATTCTCATTTCCCCATTGGCATAGATTTTCCGGAGCGTTTCCGGGATTTTTGTGATTCGGGCGAAGCAAGTGGAAATCGAATTTTTTTCTTTCGATCATTGAAAATTATTGAAAAATGTGTTTTTCTTTTCCTTTTGGAAAATACGCAACAATCGTTGTCGTGACGCATTCAGAAACAGTTGTTGCCAATCTATTATTTATATTTTTTTTTGCAAGAAATGTAAAACTGAGCAGCGAACAATGTTCACTTGCCGGAAATGTGGCTGGATTCATTAGTTACATGTTAATAATGTTAATAAATGTATTTGTTTTCCCACATACTTAATTCGATGTTATAAAAAACAAAACTTCATTATCTCTCATTGCTGTTATCAGAGATTAGATTGAATTTTCAGATGGCGATTAGAGACAATTTTCCCGTGTAATGTTATTGTTGGCATATTTGTTTTTGCAGTTTTATCTCACTCGAGTCTTTTATAGGAAATGACTTAAAATTCGTAGTGAAATTGGACAGAATGAGATTTTGAATCTCGCATGTTGTCGTTAAATCACGCTGACAGTAAAAATTGAATTCTAAATCTTAAATAGTCAATCGCCGGTGCATCAATAATCCATAAATAACTGCAGAAATCCATTATTTGGACCTTAGCATTTTCTTTTTATTATCACTCAATGTGAAGTTGACCACGAAAGTAAAAGAAAAGTCCTTGGCATAAATGGGATTCGCCCCAACTACTCGTAGTTTTTATATCACACGAGAAAAGTGCTCTGATTTTCAAAACGGCTTACAGTCTGCCTTTGCATAACCAAGTTGATTTAGTACCACGTTTCCATTATTGTGCTTTTTTATGCTGCTCAAAGAAGGTCAAGAACATTATCATTGATTGCCTCTTTGATGCCAATTTTTTCATATTTTCTCTTTGTTCTGAATCGATTGCAATGTTTTTTTTGTGTAAATTTCTTTAATTATGATATTTTTTAGAAAATAAACATCCTAACGAGACGACACATTCACCAGAAGGATGTCTGATTTCGTACCACGGGATATTCTTCCCGATTTATGGGAGGAAATCCTTCAGCGACACTGGACGTTTTTGGAGACAGAGGAAAGTATGCAGAAGCTGGAGGAACGAAAGAAATTAGAAGGTAATTGTGGAAACAATTGAAATGTACGAGATTGGGATTGATTTCTGGTTTTAATTTTAGGTTGCCTAAAGGAATTTCTGTGCATAGTACCCCACGATAGGAAATTCTTCTTGCCGGAGACGTCACACGTATTAAAGAAATCAATTAGGGAAATGGACGATTTTTCAGCTTATAAAGCGATGATTGGTTTCGAATCGATAAGTCAATACGCTAACAATTTATTCACGAAGCCATGGAGAAAGGAGTATCGTATTATAAAAGTAATAATCGTTTGTTAAATCAAACTTTTGACTATTTTGTGGTCCAATTTTTGCCATTTTAAGACCTCATACTTTGTACTCCAGTTTCACCTCAATGCGTGATTTTAATAAGTTTCTACCGATTAATAATAATGAATTTCCATAAATATTTCAGATGTATTCAGGGTTTTATCAACACGAGATTAAATCGAATTTAATAGATGCCGATAAGTTATTTGAAGCTATGGGATATAAGCAGCTACCAAATCAAATTTTAATGCTCGATGGACCAATTTGTCCGGATCAAGTGACGAACGTTTCGAGGGATGCAATGGCCGCTTACGTTGAGTGTCAAGTAAGTTGATTTTCTACAAAACCATAAGAATTGGGCGTCAGATGTGTGTACAATGAGGCAATAATGAGAAGTGGAGAGGGAGATTTTTTTTGTGTTTTGTTATGAATGCAAAAACGTTTTTTGTAAAATGTTGTCAACATTGAAATTATTTCGGGATTGACAAACTTGGAATTCATAAAACCGTTGAGGAATTCTTCCTGCTCAATTCTAATTTTCAAAAACATTATTTAAAAAAAAATCTCTTTAATAGATTATGAAACAAATATTTTCTGGATTGACGTCCATGCAGCTTTCTTGTTCCTGGCAAGATGTTTTCAATTTTCGTGAAGCTCATATTGGTAATTTTTTTTCGTAATACTATAATATGTTGTTCTATTGAATGTTTTACCTTTTCAGGTGGTGCCTCTCAAGCAATCAAATCGATGGCGTATGCAGTTCAAGAAAGAAGGTTTCGGAAAGAGAAATTCAATTCAGGTACGGCAATGGAATAACTTGAATGCAATAAAATTCGATTTTTACGATTTCATTGTGATTTAGAAAACTGCTATGGAGTTATTCAGCCATCGTTGCAGCAGCAGATCGCCTCGTGCCCCTCATGCGCCCATCAATATCATCAGCAGGCAGCTCAGTTGACCAACAATTGCAGCCATCATCATTTACCGCAGCAGCAACAGCCGTACAATGGTGGAATTTGTACCGTTCATGCACAGCAGCAGCCGCAGAATATTTATATGCAAAATAATATCCCTGTGCCGCACCATTTCAAGCAGCCGGGCTTTGTACCCCCGCAAATGTCCCATTCGAAATCTCTGGAGCATTACGGCGAACACATAAATCCGGCTGGAATTCTGCCCCATCGGCATTCTTTCGACCAGCCATACGACAGTGGCCGTTCACACTACGATGTCGGGTACGATTGTACCGATGGATATCAGAGCTGTAACTTCAACGCCTACAACCATCCATACAATGTGTCAGGGAATCGATATCCGCTTCCATACAACATTTCGAATCAATTGAACAGTCAGTACGGTGCAGGCGGCGGCGGCGGCGGCGGCGGTTGTGGTGTTGGTAATGCTGGCCATTACGGAAATCCACCAATACCTCCACCACCCTCGACAGCGATCGCCGGCTGTGGCCACAAGCTGCAAGTGAACGATGGAAATTGTTACCAGAAACTACCATCTGACCAATTGTATGGTGAGTGCAATGGGTATACTAAGAAACCGCAGGATATCTGCAATTATCACAATAATAGCTCCGGTACCGGTAAGGATTTGATTAATTATAGACAGTGCACTTATATGTCGAACGGAAGATCGAATAATGTTCGAACCGAGCAATTGATCGATTTCGATGATCGGCCAAACGATAGTATTTCAACGCATAGTATTCAACAGCAACCACCACCAACAGCGGTACCAGCAGCACCGCATCGCTCACAAAACAATAGTTTTGATTATAACGATCGGATTTATGATCAAGGAGTAGCTAATAATAGTCGACAGCATAAAACGAAGCATGCACAGCATTACGATATACCGAGAACCCATCTAAATATCACGCAAACGCCAAAGGATTTGTACAATAAGAATATTGAGAATTCGGACGATATGGACGGTAATTATATTTACGCGACCAGCAATATTGCTCGGCCAGAGAAGAAGTACGCGACTAGAAAGCTAGCTGATAAGTATACTCGAAACGCGGAGATTCTGGAACAGTATGAGAAGGCAATCGACAATAACGATCAACATTCGAGGAATCTAAGGGAACGGGATAGGGATAGGGAACGGGAAAGAGAAAGAGACCGGGATCGGGACAGTTATGATAGTTATGAGGAGGCAACTGGGACTGGGGGCGGAGTAGAGACTAGCGGAGATTCGTCGCGATCAAAATCGGTTTCAAATAAGAATCAAGATGGTGTCGGTTCTTTTGAGTCGTGGGACTACGTTTTCCAGAATCTGGAGAAGCACGGCTACACAAAAGATCTTGGCGAACGGGGTGACCTTTTGGTGCAGGGTCTCGATCTCGATTCGATGAACGTTTCGAGTGCGTCGGATAAGCGTAGAAGTCGCAATTTAGATGGAAAGGGCCGTGCAGCAGCGAATGAGTCTAGCAAATCGAAAACGCTCGAGAAAACGGACCTTGCCAAGGAGATGAATAATAAAACAAAAGCTTTAGAGAAATCAATACTGAAACATGACAATGAAACGGTGCAGAAGACCATAACGAAGACGACACAAGTACAAAAATCCAATCAACCAAAACCGCATGGTAATAGCACAAAATCAACTTTGGTAAATAATAATCACACCCAGCCGCCGCATCATCATGAGAGTAAGGCACCACCGACGGCAAAACAGAAAACGTCTGTCGTTGCCAAGGATCGACCAGCTGCAAATGGGACAATCCCATCGGGAATTCGTTCGACAAATGCTGGCACACAAATGACCACACAGGTGACAGTTAATATACCAGCTGCTGCAACTACCACGACCTCGCCGAGCGAATGGAGCTGTCGGTTCTGTACTTACTTGAATCCAGATACGAAACGCATCTGTGAAATGTGCTGCCGTAGCAAAGATTTCAATTTGGATGCTACAAATCCTCCAACTTGTGTCTAAACAACAGGAATAGTATTTATGAATCAGAGGGGAGTGGATTTGGCAGTTGCTGCTAAGAAAAGTATTGAAAAAACATTGAATTGAAAAAAATTAGGCGTGTGCTATCAAATTCACTCTTATCGGATTCACTTAAAATATTGCAGTTGCACGCAAGAAGTAATAAAGCGATACACTCCCGTTTTGTGCCTCCTCCAAAATTGATATTTCGTTTGGGATAACACCAAAGTAAAAAAAAAATTAAACATTTAAATTATCTTGATAAATATTAACTTTAAATTTTCAAAAAAGCAAAAGTTTAAAAAAAGTCACACACACAAATTTCTATAAATTTTTAAACAATTTATATTTGTTGCTTGAGAAACTAACAAATAATTTAATCCGAGTTGATTTTGTTTGTTTATAATTTTTTTCTTTGTTATTGTTATTAAAAACATATTATAATTTTTATTTTACATTTTTTATATTGTAAAAATTAATAAAGTTTATAACGTTTTAAAAATACTACTTCATTGCTATTTAGAATGTAGAAAACGCAACAAAAAAAACTAAAATATTTTTTTTAATCGAAGAAATGAGAACCTTTAAATGTTAGCAAAATTCTGTTTTACGTAATTATTTTTTTTTTTTAAGAAAAGAAATATAAAATAATATTTCAGCTCAATGAATGATGTTAGGGTGATGTGATGTGAGTAAAGAAAAAGTATTTTCCAAATTAAATTGAATAAAAATGTTTTTTTTTCACTTGCAAAACCAATTCGACTGCTTGAATAAACGATTTTCCTTCTTTTAAAGAAAGTTTTCATTTTTGAAACAAGTTCTTTTACAAATAATAGAGAAGTATTTTTTTTTTCGTTGTTTTAAATGTTAAAACACTGCAGCATGTCAACAATAAACGATTGAAGGAGACAATCAAGTTCGTGATGGTTACAGTCGAATTTTAAAATTCTGCAAAAGTATAAAAACTTCAATCAAATTCATACTAAACAATACGTATTAAGACCGGTTCAGACTATATAAGTATTTTAGTCAAGTAGCAAGTAATTTAGTAACTAAACAGGTGTGAACATACCGATTTAGTATCAATTTAGTCAAGTCGTTTAGTTTAGTTAATCGACTAAATCAACTAAATCCATTTGATTCTAATTTTTCAGTCAGTCTTACTAAATACTAAAGGCACTTACGAATCTGAACGTGTAATTTTTAGTCAAGTACATTAGCTGTCAAGTTCATTTCCCGACATGTTTTGTTGAAGCGAAGAAACAACTTTAAAGTTTGATAGTAAATATTTGAGTCTCTGGAATTTCAAAAAATCTGCTTATAATAATTTGCAGAATGCTGGATTTTTGTTTTCTTGCCTTGAACTATGACAACTAATTCACTTACGCACTTATGCCCGACACCTTTTAGCTACTAAAGCATTTGATATCAAGTTAATCACTTGGTACTTGACTAAATACTTATATAGTCAGAACCGGGCTTTACAGACAGGAGACGAAAGAATAATAGACAGCAAACAACCAAGAATGAAATGCAAAAAGATCAAATAATTTTTACATATAAATAGAGACACATAGAAAAAATGCGTAGATAATTAAAAAAAAAAAAAAAACAAGAAATAGTGTAGTACTAGCAGTAAATAAAATAAATTATCAGAATGATAAAATTAAAATAAAATAAACCTGATAACAACTGAATTCATACACTATTTATACAATTTTTGGAAATTGACCTTGAAGTTTTTTAACGACAAATTTAACTAAATAGATTACATTTTAAAGCTAGTCTTTTAATAAAAAAAAAGTAAAAAATTAAAACATTTTCTCAACATTTGATAAATTAACTATAAATAGAAGTTTTACATTAAAAAAAATGTTACAATATCTCCTCTTAAAAGTTCAAGTTTAATATAAAGAAAACCCCAAAGAAAGAAAAATACAAAATCTATATCTTATTAAAGTAACCGAAATGCGGAATAAATTTACTTTTAATGCTTATTAATCTGTTGAGAAAAAAAATCGTACTATTTATTCTAAAGCAAAGAAATCTTGTTAATTGAAAACCATTTTTGAAGAAGCGAATGCAAACCAGGCATTTCTTTTAAGTTGGATAGAAAAAAGAAGAGTAAATGACACTAACTTGTTGAATAGTGTATATTTATCAATAATTTATTACTTATATATACATAAAAATATGTATTAAAAATTATATATATAAATATATATAGATATATATATTTATGGAGAGAACGGATGATAAAAGAAAGAGAAATTGTATTAGACTTTATATTTGTATATTAAAGATGCATTGATTTTAAAGAATTTCCGTAATTTTTATAGTGATATTTTTAATTTTCTTGCTTAATCGAAATGAGTAGCGATAGTTACTGCCTAGTGCAAGTATTTATAGAATGAGAAAGTTTCTACCCCATCCCCACCTATTACCCTCTTCACAACCAGAAGATTTGATCAGGATTGCTATGTAAGATCTACCTCTCTGCCCAATTTACAACGACACCCGTCGAATAAGATATTAATTTATATCTTGTAAAATCTGAAATATCTCAACAGCAAAAGATATCAATTCGCAATAAAAAGTAAAAATGTAGAGAATCCTAATATTTTTGATTGTAATTGAAAACCAATTAACATAAACAATTATATCAAAGCATAATCTCAGGTACAGCGTCTGGAGCATTATTGTTTTTGTTAGTATTTCAGCCTGCGTAAAATATTTTTCAAAAACTTTTGGAGCTAGAGCCATGAAATGTTACAGGAATCGGACGATCCTCTCAACTTTTGGTGAAAATCTGTTAGACGCAAGTAACGAAAATGGTTTTTTCAGTAGTCTTGTGTATAATAAGAGTTGAAGGACTACAATTTCCTACATTTTTGACTTTTACAAGAACTCGATATCTTAAACCTATATCGAGATATATCGTTGTTTAAAAAAATTGTGGAAAATATATCGAAAAATAACCGATTTTCGGTAGTTCAATGTATTAGATGAATCGAAGAAAAAAATATTTTCCATAATTTTTCCTTTTACCGTTATCGAGATATTTCAGATTTTGTAAAAAAAAAATTGTAGTTTCTAAGCGTGAATCTTTGATTCAAGACTTTTAACACGGAGACAGATGGCGGCGCTAGCTTGCACTAAATGTTTAAAGAAATGTTTTTCATATTTTAAGTAGCAGAAGAAAATCGAAAAATGTGTGTCCTTTGAACTGAGCTAAATTCAAATTGCAATTTCAAATCCCCCATGCAGTTTAGTTCTTTTGGTGCCTGATCCTGTTTACAACGGATGCAATTAAAATTCTCTCGAGGTTCAAGTTTTGTTTCGTGGAGCACACCATCAGCAGAAATGAATGCAAAATGCATATCGTTTCCTTTCCCCGGCTTCCGGCTCTAGATTCTAATCCTAGGCAAACTGGGTCAAATTAAATAGTTTCGTTTTTATTTCGCTCACTTGAGATTTATGTCCAACGGATAAGGAAGAAGGCAATACGAGTTTAACAGCGGCCATGTAAATGCAAGTATGGGTAATAAAACTTAAAGGATTCTATAAGAAATTTACATTGCCTACCGTAAGCTTGGTAAATGCATAAACAGAACTACCTCGTTATTATTTTATGCTCATTTGAAAATTATAATGTACTTATATTAATATTGATATTTCGTAATACGGAAATTTACAGAATTAAAAAAAATCATCAATATAAATTAAAGTTAGAGCTTTCAGTTTTACCAGTTTCCAGAAAATATTCTTATAAACACATACGTTTTTGCTTGAATTAAAGCAAAAGTTTCTGAAACAAAAATACGTTTTTGTAAAATTAAAAAAAAACCCTGTCGCCGTTTCAATTGACCATAAAATTTGAATAGACAAATTAATAGATAATGTCTCGTTCAATTTAGTCTTTTAGGTAAATTACCTTCGGCGGTTTTTATCACTTCCGCCCATTTCCACTACGACATCTTCATCGTCAAATTCTAGCGTAGATGGAGTGCTTATTTCAATTGGGCAGGCAATTTTATTTAATAAGGTGGGGCATAACAGTTTATCATAATGTTATCATTAGCATGTGATTCATAGCCGGTTAACATAATTCAGCTGCCTAAAAGGACCTTTTCGCCAGCCTCATCTCATGAAGTACTCGTCGAGTACCAACACATAATTAATGCGATTTGCCACAGAACATTAATAACAGGCACAAATGTCAACTTTAGTATTTGAAGCTCGGGATCTCCAGAATTACTGAATTTCCAATGTTAACTGTGGCGTACGACTGAAGCACAGACTAAAGCTAGAGGTACATAGATTGTTGGTTCTGAAAGTGAAAGTTATTGAAATGTTTTCGAAAAAATATCGGACATTTTCTCAGCAGATGGCTTTGATGCATCATAACTGCAGAATTAAATATTAGTTGCATTATTTAATTTTTTTTAATTTAAATCTGTGGACTGTAGCAAAAGTTATTGAGTTGGAAAAATAAGTGAAATTTCTGAACAAGCTGCAATAAAAGATTGCGGTTGAAGCGAGGTGAAGCTGCGCAGACTTGAATGGAACCCAAGTGTAAACACAGGTGAAAAATCGCAGGAAAATTTCGATGGAAGCAAGATTTTGAGAAGGTCAGATTATTTTTCGTAAATGTTGGGCATTTTCGTGAGTTATATGTACAAATATTAAACAGAATAGTAGAAAACTACCTAAACAGAATCGTAAAAGCTAACATAATGTAACAAACATTTTCCTTTTGAATGTTTCGGCCGTTGAGTTTACGTGTATTACCACCTTTAGACCATATCTGGGGTATATGAACATATCCTGAAATATTTTGATATCCCGAGACATTTGTGTTATACTCGAAAAGGATACTGCTAATGGGTGAAGACAACGCCACTGTAATTCGCAGATGGTAATTAGTACATATTCCTGTAAGATAATCCTGTGTGCTTGTTGGCGGTTGATGTCATAAAGCAAAATTTTATGTTGTCGTCATTTTCAGTTAACGTTAAATAAATTATATGCTACAACATCAACAACATGGATCATAAAATTTTGCCACATGTCACCCAATTTGAATGAATTTATGAAACTGGCATCCACCATCCGGTTAATAGAGCTGCCAACAACATATCCACATTTAGAAAGTCATTTGGTGAACTCCGTAGAATATGTTTTAATGGATTGTCTCTCCCTTCGACCCACTAGCGACAATACATTCTCTCGTCATTATCTTTGCAACTGATTTTGTATGGAAAGTTTCAAATTATGAAATTAGAGAAACATTTTCACGATATGAGCAAAACCAGGTTCACCGCAGACCAGATTTCCTCTTGGAAAATGTTTGCTTTTCTTATACGAATATATGGTGCCTAATAAATGAAATGTTGTTGAAAAACTTTATATACGCTAAGGGAAATATTTTCCACCGCAGAGCAATAAATAAAAATTATTTTGTCTGTAGGACAGTGAAGCGAAGAATAAAACAGTATATGGAATGCGGTTTCGGAAGGAAGTAATTAAATATTTTTTTTGCGCAGGTTTTATTTTTATAGAAAAATATTCCGTTTTTCTGGAATATATGGATACAGCATTTAATGATGCTACCGATTCCGACACAATTACAGTTAAACAATACTTTTTCCTACATTATTCATAGTGTTTCAAACTTGCTTCCTCGGAAAAATTTTCTTCTGCGGAAAAATTTTGTGGGTTCACTAAACGTTGTTGACAATCAAAAACTTAAGAATTTTTTTTTAGGGATCGATCTTCAAGGACCCCCAGATCCTCAAAGCTACAAGAAAGGGGTCTTGGCTCTGGCGCTGCTTTTTAACATAATCGAAGAGGAACAAAAATATATTGTTGTAAAATTTTTAAAACTTGAATAAGCCGAAAACCTTCATCAGACGGACTTTTTTTTTTGGTTTCGAATGATTACGGATTTTAAAGGTTTTTTTTTTATTGTACTTTTAGTGTCCATAATGAAAGTTTGGCTCCTCAAAATTTTTTTCTCTTAATTTCAAATTAATTTTTATTCTGTTAGCAATAATTGACTATTCGTCAGCATTAGTAAAATCAATGACCGCAAGAGATTTTGCTTTTTTTACTTAACAAATTTCATAATAATCTTGCAAAAAATGAAACCTTGCTTAAAGTATTAATCGAACTTTATCGCATAATTAATTTCAGATAAGGGGAAAAATTGTAAAAACATCCTTATTATTCTCCATTTTTTTTGTACATTCACTGATGCTGAAAGATAAAAAGTAATGGAGAACAAATCATTGGTTGCATGAGTAACAAAGTCGAATTTTGTATTGTGGAGGCTTATCTCGGCTCAATCATAGAAGCCTGAAAGTGCTTGCAGGAGCCCTAAATGTATACGAGACCAGTTCAGATGATTGATGACTGGCAGTCAATAAAGTGAACAAGTCTCGGGGCTCATTGATAACTCATGATAAATTGAGTGTGGAAAATTATGTTTACCCTCATCGTCACATCCCAATTTTCATCCTGTTTCCTATCCAGATGTGCATCAGTGGCTCGCTACACATGTAAATATATTCCCAATTCGCCTTGGCTTTTATTCTCTTCCCGCACTCCTGGAATTTTACTTCCGGTTCGTATCGTTTTTCAATTTGTTGTGGAATAATGGGGCTGTGAAATTTCCTAAACTCGTACATATTTTTAGCGCATTGCATATAAATGTCTGATTAATGTCGCTCATATAAATAGTACAATTCAAGACTTAACGAAAAATCTGTTTTATAGTTTTTTTTTAGTGCGTTAGACAAGGGAACGCCATTTGCCAAAATGCAGGAAATTCCATTGAATAACAAAAAAATGTAAATACTAAAATGCTCTTAGATTCTGATGCTTATATAAACTTCATGTATTTTATTTTACGTAATTGAATGATATTCCAGCTCTTTGGGTGTAAAGTGGATGGAAATGTAACGGATAAATCCTAGAAGATTGATTCTTCCGCGCGGTACGACGAATGCAATTCTAAGATACTTTTTAAAAAAAATATTTTGATATCTGCGCTAGGGATCTGTGTATATTTGCTGGGACATATGGTGAAACGAAAAGGAAAACTTTATTCAAGATTAGAAAACCGATTTGTATTTTACATAAAATTGAAATTTTCTCTTTGAATGAAATGGAAGATTTTAATCTTGCGCTATGGTTTAAAAATTTGTCAGGTCGTGAAATGGCTTTACAGATCAATACGAAGATTTGTTATTAATTTAAATATTTTACGATTGTAATTTTCATTTCTATATCATGAGCAAAAAAGAAACGTTTTCTGTGATTTGCAGTGGAAAATTGGTAAAATCGCATTTATAGAAATAAGAAAAAATACATTTTCTATCACCTATTGTGCTGTTCTAAGATGATCGGTTAAAAAATCAAAAATTTAAATATACCTTCAGCGGGTTCTTGTAAAATTTAAATATTTAAAATATGATGACAGTCTCATATGGAGAAAATTAAATTTGGGTCACTGGTGCGCGTATTGTAGGTATTTACATCTTTCATGTTCGTCTGTTAAACATGATATCTTTTCTCCGGGGGGAACAGTAATATTTTTTGGGAAAAAGAAGCTATTTCAAAAGTTTTCTTCCTTTTCCAAACTCCGTTATATAGAAACAGTCATATTCACATTCATATGCGCTCATGTTTTAATGCAGAACAATACCTATAATTAACACATGATGCCCCCGGGACCATGGCTGTTATGACTTTTCTAGTGTCTTTGAAAGTTTTCTAGCTTCTGTGAGTTTTTACCTTACCTTCAGATTTTTTTTCACATTTTTTTCACATTTTTTTCTTATGTGGAAGGAGATTTCGCGATGGGTATATAAGTATGTCAAGTCAGTTGACTCTGGGGGATTGCTAAGTTTTTGTTTCAGAGTTTCGTGATATGTGCGGATTTTTTTTTACAAATTCTTAGGGTATCCTTTCCCGTTGAGACTTTTGTTATAATATATTATATACTGTAGCTCTTGTGTATCAAAAAAATATGGTTAGATGTGTTTCTTGTTTGATGTGTTTCTTGACGGTGTATGCGAATATAAAAAACTGTGACATGGAAGAAACTGTGACATAAAGTTACATGGAGGACAGATAATATTTGTTTGATTGTCAAAGTCACAGCTATTGTCGCCATCATATGCAAATTCCGGTCATTAGGAGCGCTTAGAGGAGTTAAAAATGCAAGTGACATACATTTTGAGTGGAAGTGCGACACATAGGACGAGTAAGTAATGCAAATGGAGGAATTTCCGCCAATTCTAATACTGTCGGGAGAATTATGGGTTATGCAAAAATGGATACTGTTGCGGGTAGGCGTCGGAAGGACGTGCAGTTTGTTCATTGTTGATTCTTAAATGTTAGTCGTGAACTGTGACTCCACTCGTATTCCAAGAACCATTCATTAAATATGCGAATTTAAATAAACCAGAAAACGTACTCCGTTGAGTGGCTGAATTTATTTAAGGACTTTTTTTCATAGGGAACAGTATTTAATGAACTAACTTTTATCCAGTCAATCCGTTTAATCTAGTAACATTAACCCAATTTCCATGGTTCGTTTAATTGCCAGATAACCTTCTTTTTACACAAAGCGACATTTGCTCAATTAATGTTTTTTAATTAAGACTATAAATATTTGAAATAGTCTCATACATCTTACATGTATTACTAGATAAGAGATAATTACTCGTAGATTGGATACCATTCAAATCTTATCGAAATGTTGCTCGAGTTTAGGCTGTGTATTATAATTTTCTCATGATAAATTGAAAATTCGTTTTTCAAGAAAAACTTTATTTTTTTTTTACTTTTCTCTAATCTATTGTGAAATGTGGAAATTTTTGTATTTATCTCTGTTGATTTCATACTTAGAATTATATTTGACACTAGCGAAACATATTTATTTAGGATGCAAGAATTAAATTAGGGAAATGCCTTGACGTAGAATAAAATATTTTCAGAGACGAAATACGATTAACCCTCCAACGCCGACGTTAATTAATTGAGTTTGTTTGAGAATTTTCGTCTCTTATTACGATATGTTAATCCAGATGAGAAAGTCTTAATATCCCAATTTAAAGAAAGTCAATCCTCTTCAACGTTGAAGACAAATTTGCATAAGTGATTTATCGTAGATCCTTCTCCTTTTGTGTTTCAGGCTCAGAGATCATGTTTTATTCATCAACGTTCACATTGACGTCCAAATTTCACATCCATGTTCATGTCCACCACCGATGAAGGACGAAAAGGACTTTGTCACCTAAATTCGATCCATTTCTTGATATCGGTCAGAACCTTGAAACACGTTCGTTCGGCAACGAATTTTTTGTTCTCGCACTTTTTTTTCTTGGATATCATTGGACGACGTGGATTCAGATTTAAATTCAAATGGATAGTTAGAGATTGCTAAGAGGTGTTTGGGTGGTGCTTTGTTTAAACAACTATCGTAGGTCAACGTCAACACAAAAAGAAAAGCTTTTCACCATAAATCCTAAAAGATTTCGGTTACATCAGCGTTTCCCATCAGAATCACTTTAAATCATTTCTATTTTGATTCTGAATGAGCTTATTTTATTCGTCGTTTCTTTTTCTACTGATTTTTCGTCGATGGTTTTTTTTGTTGGTAGAAATTGTGAGGGTGAAATTGCGTTGGTGGTTTAGATTACATCGGAGTATAGGTATAGGGTTATGTCTAAATTTAAGAAATGCCATTAACAATAGAAACCTTACCTATTTCTGTACCTGTGGGAATTTCGGAGAGTTTTTGGCTAATGTGTGTTTGGCTAAATAAATAATGACTATTCATGATAAAAGCATATGCGAGAATTTACATGCATATCTCTATATTCGCTAAAAAATATTGTTGTAGTGTCAATCACTGTCAGCACCCTTGCCTCGGCGAAAAATTGACAATATGTAAAGTAAACAGAAAGGTGTCTATTCTGACAGAAATGGAATAAGATTCCTATTTTACCCATGCCCATTTTATATAGATATGTTTATTTATGTGCTGGATATGCTATAAGAAATATATTGTCACGTCTCGCTACATCACACAAGGGAAACAGTGGATAATAATCGAAATCGACCCCTTGTGTGTGTGTATGTTGTGTATACTCTTCTATACGATATAAATATGAAAGGATGTTCAATATATCTATTATATCCCATTTTCTGGTTTCAGTTCTCTACAATATCGTTTTACCCTCTCCAGAGATTCCAATACGGAAAAGTCTATGAATACATTTTCTTTTCCCATTCCCTACTTCCGCATACACTTTATGTTTAAAAAAGGAAATTGTTTCTCTCAGTTCTTTGGGTTATATTCTATCGATGAAATAAGCTATTTTTACCGTTGATCCAGATTATTATCTTACACCATAAAAACGCATGAAACGAATACATATTACATATTTGAAATTTCGAAAAATAAAATATTTAACAATATTAAATTTCACGATATTATATGTTTTTGAAATATTTTTAGTCAAATTAATTTAATTGATAAAGCGCCGGAACGCAAAATACCGAAGCAGCAAAGAATAAAAACGTATTTTATTGTTTCAGAATAAAAAAATGTGCGCCTTAACGTAATTTACAAATGAAATATTTCATTCTTAAAAATATAATCACAATTGAAACCTCTTTCGGCTTTATGTCTCTTTTAACAATGTTCTCAAGCCGGGAAAAAATCTGTTGAAATTAATTTGCTTCATTAATTTGTGTCTTTGGGGATGTGAATCTTTGTCAAAATTGAGGCTTAGATAAATTGTCCGATTAATTGTTGGCATAAATGGATAAAACACACACAAAAACAAAAATCCTCACATGATGAAGAGTTTCTGCTATATAAATAAAATTTTGGGACGGTTCTTTTGGTAGTTTTGAGTCACATTAAATGAAGGAGCATTAATTAGGTAGAGGGTCTGAATTTCAGATAATCTATCATAATTTTTTAAATTGGTTAAGATATTTTTGCCAGGAAATGGTGGTCAAAGTGTGATTTGAATTTAGCTCAGAAGAGGTTCATAAAATACGTACGTAAAGTTTAGACTGTTCACACTTTTTTCAATTTTTTATGCGGAGTTTAGTACCATCCTCGCAATGCTTATATAGACCTTCCACCAAATACTTTTAGTTAAATCAGGAATTCTGCATTTAGGCAAAAAAAAAATCAATTAAATATTGTGTGGGAGGATGTTTTGATGGTAGTTTTGGTAAGATGTTTAAAATATCCCTATCTGAGGGGTAATAAACAATATGCAACCACCATCGCCACCTAATGATCCTCGCAAGATGTTTAAAAGACTATGATCTAAGGGCTGACAAGCAATAAGCGATTTAAACATGTCTTCGCAGCGAGCAAAAACGTATATACCGCATTTGTATGGCAGAGGTCAAGGACTGGTGGAATTGAATTTGTGGAGTTATATACATAGCGATTGACCGTTTTCGAGAAAATCGCAAAAAACTTTTCGATCTGTATGGGAGAAGGGGAAGGAGTGGACTGATTAAGTTTTATTCTAAACTAGAATTTGGACCCGCCTACGCCCGGCTAAAAGCGCGAGTAGAACAAAATCTAAGAAAACAAAATTCAATTGGCAATAAATTAGATAGAATAAGTTGTCCGTGCTTTTCTTTAAAAGATTCGGATTTCCTTTACCCCCTCCCCTTACTCCCCCCACCTCTCGGGCTACTTTTGAATGGGTCTATGTTGGGGCTGGACCCACGACGAACATCTATGCCAAATTTCAGGCCAATCGATTCAGTAGTTTCCCCGCGAAAGAGTAACATAGCGCAAAAACTAAGTTTCGAAATCACTTTACCCCCTCCTCTTACTCCCCCACCTCTCGCGATACTTTTCCGTATGCCTATGTTGGAATCAGAACAACCACAGACACTCATGCCAAATTTCAAGTCAATCGGTTCCGCCATTTTTGCGTGAAAGAGGAACAGACAGACAGACAGACAGACAGATAGACAGACAGACACCAACTCATTTTTATATATTAGTATGATACTATTGTAATTAAAGTTTTTTTTATACCATGCACCGTTTTCGAGAAAATCATTAAAAACTATTCCATTTATGGGGAGAAGGCGAATTGTGAATTATAATTTTTTTGCGTACAAAGAATACAAGAATAGCGTAATAAAGTAATTTTTGCGCTAATAGCTATATTACCGATTTAGTGTGATAAACCAATATATGAGGCGTTAAAAGCTAGAGTGGACCAACCCACATAATCGAGTTTTTGAAGCTTTTCCAGTCTGTACTATTTTTGACTGAAAATTTTTGGAAAAAAAAATCTGTGGACTTTATTACTCAATGTTGAAACGTTTTTTGGTGCATCCAAACATTTTTGTCTAAAAACTCACTCGCAATAGGGATTCAAACACAAAAAAATTCACGATTTCGACATGTGGGTTGGTCCACTCTAGCTTTTAACGCCTCATATATTCAATATAAAACAGTAAATTTTATAAATTTTTTATATGTGAAAAAGATTTAACAGTTAATGTGTAAAATTGGTTAATTTACAGTTAAACTCCTTCAAGATAATGGTTTTTACAAAAGTGTTGTGAAACTTATTATTATCCAGGAAAATTAAATTATTTATTATTTATTGTAGTTAATCTACTAATATGGGATAAAAATCCTTAAAAAAGGAGCAGGCAGCTCGACGGAATATATTGAAATGTAAGAAAAAAGTTTATCCAAAAAAAAATAGGTTTCTAAATAAATGGTTAACTTTTAATTGAAAATTTAAAAAAAAAATCTTCGCAAAATTTTGTTGAAACTAGTTACGGACATTTTAAAATGATTGAAATATGTCCAAGCGTTATGAGTGAGGAGCGTCCTTAAAAAGGTCTCGATTGCATACTTATACCGAAATTAATTTAGTTGGGCCCTTTTAAGAAAATTAAAAAACTTTTCTCGATAATATTGTCTGCTGTTCGTTGTTTTCTCCTCCTTAGTGTTGTTTTTTTGCTTTTATTTTCCTATTTTCCTTACATATATTTTTTCGCTTCATTTCCAACTTTGCAGCTCGCTCGTGTTCTTCAAGGATTTTACTACTTCGCTATGTCGTTTACTCATGAAAGAGAAAATGAAACGAGCATTTTGTACTCATGAACATCATCTTATGTTCACAGTCGTTTTTCTTACAGACTTCCTGTCAGATAATCAAATTATGTGTGCCTTTGTCCTTTTCCCTCTCTTACTCTCGTATTTCGTTGTTAAATCTTTGGCCCTAATTTTGTTTGTTGTTGTTGCATATTCTTTCCTTTACTTTTTTTGTAGTGAATTTATTTTTATATGAAAAGTTTCGACCCCGAATAAAGTTTTTAATAGATTTCAAAAGGTATAGAAAATAAAAATGTGTTATAAATGAGGCAAATGATTTGAAAATTGATATTATGGGAACAGAAAAGGATTTCTTTTGTAATTTTAATTAGTAAATAGGTCTAAATTATTCTCAAGTGTTTTTCCATAAGATATTTAATCGTTTTTCATTAAAAAAAAGAAAATTTTTATCGATTGACTATTGAAAATTGAGGATATTCTTAATACATGACATGATATTGATATTTAATTACAAATGACACATACATTTAATGAAGGCGTTACAATAAAAAATAGATAAAACGAACATCACAGTAAACATGAATTTGATGAAAAAAATAAAACATTTAGCACTTTAAACGATTTACGACGTTTGTTTATATTTGAAATAAATTTAACAATTTCGGTGTATTTCGTTTGGTTATGTTTGTTTCGTCGAAATATCTGGCTAACATGTAATAGGCCCATCAAAAATGTGTAATAACAATAAACATAATAGCCCTTAAAGGGTTATAATTCCTTAAGACAAAATTATCTCCGACATCGAATTTCTTATAGTCTTGATAATGATGGCGATGGTAATGGCTACGAAGATGATGGGAGGACATCAGTACGGTCACGCACGTTTCTTATCAAAAGGATCCGCATTTAGGGTATAATTCTTAATGATGTTTCAATGGGCACTTTTTTATTATTACTTTTTTTTCTTGCTCACCAGTCTCAAAATGATTCTGGAACGTCCAAGCGAAGATATTTCTATACTTATGTTTGTGGCTACAACGCAACTGACCAAGAAAAAAAAACGTCAAGATCAGGCGAACATTTTGGTATAGTAAAAGGAAATGCTTTGCGTGTTAAGAAGGAGTAACATATTCTATTTTCGCCAGGGATAAAGATGGATTCACCGAATAACGTGGCTGATGACGGTATACAGATATCGATTATTTATCCTTGGCAACCGAAATAAGGATAAGGTCATCATTGATGAGGCTCAAGAAAACGAACTTGAGAAAAAACTCTTGAAAAACATATTAAACGGATGTTAATTACACACTGCTGAAGAGAAAAGCTGTTCCAGACAAATTCCTGGCCAATGAAATAAAAAGAAAACCTAAATTAACGTGGGAGACAAACAAAAACAAATAAAGCAAAGAAGCACAAGAGAAATTCGAAAACAAAGAGTGCAAGAAAAGTGTATTAGCGGAAGTAGGAGCACGAGCAGGAAAATGTATAAAAATTGTTAGTCTAATCCAATGGAAACGCGAAAAAGTCTAAAACCTAAAGCGAAAGTTTTTTTTTTAGTTGGCTGACGTTCATTTTATTACAGTTCTAACAAGGTTTTACGATGAGCTTAATGTTGCGATAATTTTACGATTATGGAAGCACATAAAAATGTAAATGATGCCCTAGAGTTTATTAATTTCTATGCAAATTATATTTACGAGACAAAAGTTAAACTTTAATTTATTTCGAATCTGACGAAATCTTTCACGAAATTATTTTTAGATAAAAGCAAAATAAATAAATGTACCACAGATTTAGTTAATTTTGGGCTTCGGTCTCCCTCTGTAAATTGATTTTAGCAGCAAATTAAAATAATGTAATGGAATTAAACAATAACAAATTTTTAAATAAATTATTCTTCGTTTGCAACATTTCCTATTCTTTTTGGGCTGGGATTCGCGTTTAGTTCGAGTTCGTGTCTATTGCGACTATTTTGCTAACAACTTAACTACAATCGTTCGCGCGAAAATTTATACACGTGTATCATCTCGTTAAGATGACCTCTAGCTTAAAAGGGATAAACATGAATTTATAATCAAGTCATACATGTAACGGCGTTATGTTCATATGTGTATTACGTAAGCACACTTTTTCAATTGTGAATGTGCTCTTTTGGAAAATTTTCCTTTTTTTTCTTGTTTTCCTTTGTCCTAGTTATTTTTATCGCAGAGAGAGAGAAAAAAACATTTTTATGTGTATGTAGAAAATCTGGATGATAGTAATGAGATCGTATAAGGCCCAAGATACTGGCAAAATAAAATCACCCCCAGAGGAGTCTTCCACAATATTTTTGTTAATAAAGTTGTTTACTCGACGAAAATCTTTAGGGACACCAATTCATATTTCTCATATTGTTCCTCCGAAAAGGACGTAATTATTTTCTCCAACCTATTTTTTTGTGCTCTGTTTTTCTTGTGGGTTTGCGAATGTTTATTATTCAGGACCATCACATATGACGGTGGCGCTGTTTAGAGAAATAAACATGCAAAAGGACTTTTGCACATGTTTACTTTGAAAACGTATGTAAATAGACTAGTAGAGTAATTAGGCCCATTTTAAATTGTGTCGACATTGTTTACAGATGATGTTCTTTGCATTTTGTTTTTGTCCCCCCATTAAAAACGCGGCGCAAAAGCTTTAACAAACATCGCTGTTTACTTTTACTCGTTTGCATGTCATGAAGAAAACTTAGACACACATTTTCAAAAGGATTTACAACCCTTTAATCATATTATGTGATGCTTTTTTAAATTTACTCTATACTAAGATAGCAGAGGTTAAGGTTAAAAGTAAAAATTTTCATGTATCCTTTTGTATGAACTTCTGTCGAACTGAATTAAATGATTTTTTTAACGAACCATACCATTCTGTAGATTTGCAAAAAATCTAAAAAGTCGTGATCTTCGCTAACGTTTTGTATCAAAGATTCGAGGCCTATTAGATACCAACATCCAAACAATTTTTATGATAAGTAGAGAACCTATATTCAATAAGATAAGTAGAGAACCTATATTCAATTGTGCCTAGCAGTGGGGTACCACAAGGGTCTATACTTGGACCATTGTTGTTCACAATATTTATCAACGACTTACCGCAATTCCTTAAATCTAAATGCCTTTTATTTGCCGACGATCTCAAAATATTTAGAGAAATCAAATCAGACATAGACTACAATATACTACAATCTGACTTATCATTTTTATGTCTGTGGTGTTCAAATAACGACTTGACTATAAATATTACCAAGTGCAATAAAATTACTTTTACTTTAAAGAAAAACGTTTTATCATTTGACTACTTTATTGACAATGTTCTATTAACTGAAGTTTTTACAATACTTGACCTTGGGATTTATCTCGACTCAAAACTAAAATTTGACTCACACATAGAGCATGTTGTCAATAAAGCTAAAAAAAAGTGTGGTTTTATTTTTAGAACTGCTCATGATTTTACCGATGTTTGTAGTTTCGTAACCCTATTTAAATCCCTTGTCCGTAGTATCCTTGAGTACTGTGCGCCTGTTTGGTCACCGTCTTATATGTGTAATATTGAGAAGATTGAGAAAGTACAGCGAAAATTTACTCGTTCTCTATGCTTCAAATTAAAAATTCCATTTGAATCGTACCTGGAGCGACAAATCATTTTTCAACTGCTATCTTTGGAGCAACGTAGGATTTATATAGATGAATGCACCTTGTTTAAAGTTATGAATCACATCTACAAAAGCAACTTACACCAACACTTAAATTTAAGGTCCCGCGATTGGACTAATAGGTTAAACCTAATGTTTATTTTGCCAAGAGACCTTGCATTCCGCTATTATAATACTTCAAAGGAATCATGATCATTATCGTTTTGGTTCTTTAAACCTGTCTTTTAATGAATTTAAAAATATTATTAGTAGTAAACTTTTTTATATTGTATCTTAAGAATTGTAATCATATAACTATTGTATAATTGGAAATATTTCTGTTCAATAGTATTGTAAATAAATAAATAAATAAAATACAAAACCTACACTCAATCAGTAGAATACTTGTATATCAGAGAAGTAAATTGTCCTATGTTAAATATATGTTAAATTGTCCTATGTAAATTCCTATGTTAAAGTGAACGGATAGTTATAGAGAATACATTTTTCCGATCCAAGTATTTTAATTATTTTTCAAACTTAATTAACAATCGAGGGATAACTTTACATCCAATATACAAACAAAGAAATTAATTATTTTTCATTCCTTAAGTGGGTACCTACAACTTGTGATAAATGCTTCAGACCATAAACACTTACACGTGTAATATCCTTTGTGACTTTTTTGGCAATGATATATGATATCCATATAGTGTTCCATTTACCCTTTTTTGTTACGAGCTTTCCACTTTAAGTGCTCAAAAAGGAAAAAAATGACAACAATCTATCAGATAAATAACATCATCTCTTAAAGTAGTCACGAGTGGTAACGACAGGTCGGTAGTCCTCGATTTGGTAAATGTCATACCTTATTTACCTGCCGTCGACACAGCATACCAATAAATTTTCCAACATTATTTGCTCATCTGATGGGTGTAAAATCTGAAATTGATAACTTTTTTATATAAATTTTTCCGCATATCCTTTGGATCCGAGCCGTTTATTATTATTTTTTTATTTATTGTAGTCTTGCTGCTCACGGGATATTCGTTATTGTTGCAAAACACTTCAAACCGTATGTTAAATGTAATGCTTTTGCGATACGAGTATATATTAGTCTATAGGTTTTTTTGGTTGGGGAAATCACATGGCAGCTGTGTGGAAACATGCGAGGAGTATTATTCAGATAGCCAAAAGGCATGTTGACAAAATCAGCGGTGCGTGAAATGAAAAATCTTTTTGCTGACTTTTTGAGCGACGAAGGTGATAAAGTAGGTACTCATGCAATTTGTTCGCAATTTAAATATGCTTTGGAAATTAAATTTTACATAGATTACGATGAAAAATATATATTCACCAACAATGTTGTAATTGCAACCTGTAAAAATGTTGAATTAAATTTTCAAAGCCGGAAGCTTTTTTTTATTGTAAAGTAAAAATTTAAATTTTTTATGAAAATTTGTTGTAAATTACAATAAATTTTTACGATAAACTGGGGCTTTATCATGTATCACGAATCGAAAATCAAATCGACTCGAACGCCGTACTCGAAAACGAATTGCATTGGCATCATGCAGCACTTTCGTTTCGAGTAAAATGTACTGCCATAAATTAATAGAAAACGCGTAACTTGCTGGTAACTTGGAAATTTCGTGGTTATATTTAGTGTTAATATTGAATAGTTGTAAATAATTTGCTGTTAGTTTTTGCGTTTTCTTTTTTGTGAAATTAATGCCGGCAGTTTAAAAAAATTGAAATAAGAACCGGATTAAAGTGAATGTAAAATAAGTGCCAGAAAAAAGTGACGGAAGTGACGACAGCGTTTTCTATCCAAGAATAGTAAGAAAATTCAATTCATTTCGTTTAAAATCGTAAATAACTAAATATTATATGTTAGAGGCAACTTTTCCTTATTTTTAATAGATTTTCCAAGGAATTTAAATATGTTTTGCAAGAAATAAAATTCTTACATAAAAAAAAAACATTGAAATTACTTAAATTTTCCTTTCAAGTTTCATCTCCGGCGACTGAAAACTGAAAAGTGTTCGAGCAAATGAATGACAAATATTTGATCGAATTCGAGTTAGCTGATACCGATTCAGACATTTCCGTGCATTTCATTTTCGATTCGAGTTCCCTGATAAGGCCCGGTTTTTTTTTCATTTACTTATTGGTATAACGAAAATTAAACTTTTTGGACATCTTTTAAATTTGGGCAATTGAAAAAATATCGGTAACAAGCATTTCCGAACATTATAAAATGAATGCCGGGAACTTGAAATAATTTGTCTTTATTTATATACACTGTGAAGTAAAGCATTTAATTTTACGTGAAATGCCATTTAATAATTTTGTTATGACTATAACTTTAAATTTGTGTATAAACACATGCCTAAATGATTCCTTAGAGCGTGTATATAAAAAAAACGGTTAGAAGTTGTTGAAGTCGCAAAATCTTTGGCTACCTATCACCTTCTTGATTAAGACATTAAATGTTATGTTTAGCTAAAGTAATCCACTGAGCATAATATCAGCATGAAACGTAAGCATACCGTCATAAATGTGAATCCTAGTCGTTGTAGTATAATGAAAGTGTTTTCTTCGTAAAGTCAATATGAAATTAGCTCCTGTTCTACGTTTTATGATTTTACTTGCATCATAAATGGAATTAATTTTTTTCCCATTGCTTGTTCATTTTGATTCTTTTATGTTTGGAAAGCACAAAAGCAGAGATAATTAACTCTTGATGTGATATTTTTACTTGATACAAGTATGTAATAAAATTTCTGCAGGTATTTGGAATACAATATATTGCTTAATGTGTGAACTTAATGAGGCTTATAAGTATTTTGGTACTGTTTTGTTTGTTAGTTTATAAAGTTTGAAAAGTATTTAGCAATTTAGCGAATTTTAAATTGTTTTGACAAATTAAGAAGAAATTTTAAATAGTTTTGACAAATTGCACACAAAAAATTGTTTTAAATAGTTGGCAAACTTTTTTCTATGACTGTGGTTTAAAAACTTTCAGGTTCGGGCTTATATTCATATTTGGGCCACAATTAGAACTTATGTTCAATACTTTTCAATGAAGAAACGGCCCTTTTTAGGAAACTGTAACAGTAAAGAATTCTTTAGGGGAATGATCTTTGCAGCCTGTTAAATTCTAAGATTTCCATACTACGTTTTACAACTCCTTTTTGTATTTGTTCTTTAGAATTGTTCTTTTTAAAATGTGTAAAAGGACATTTTAATCATGATAGCCAAAAATTAGTCTTTATACATTTTTTTATCGGATTTTAATTCACGAGTTTTTTAATACTTGAACTGTAACATACTGACGCTTTAAAACATTTTTTTTTAAATAAATTCGATCAATAAAATAACTCATATATGGTAAAAGTTTCCCATAATATGAAAAACGTTCACCGTACGCAAAAAAAAGTATTATCTGTTTTTGAATTTCCTCTCTCAAGAGTTGCATAAATTCTGTACGAAATATTTGATTAAATTCATTTATTTACTGTTGGTTCTAGTGATTGGTTTCTATTTCCAATGAAAACATCCCCCTTCCCCGTTAATCCCAAACATTAGTTACGTGCATATTTTTGGAAAACACCAACATACATATTTATTGATTGTGTACATTCGAACTGTTTGCTACTGGCAGGAATCTTAAGCCAGGGCAGATGTTGAAGATGTTATTACGGAATCCGTAACCCTCCGAAGGTGAAATTTATGCCTTAAAAAGCTTTTTGCACGTACCAACACATTGATGGGATCTACCTAATTGAATCTAATATATTCAACATGTATCCGGGGAGGTCGTGAAAACTGGATGTTTTTTCGGTGTGTTCAATCAAATCAATAACTTTTATTAGAAATGTTTGCAACGGTGATGAAAATATAAGCTTCCGATATTGGTAATGTTTGCAAAGGCAATACTAGAGGAAAATGTAAAAAACAAAATGAACAAATAAGGACAAATTCATGGGAAAATGAATAAAAGAATCAAACAAAGTAAGGCGGCGGATTCATTGAACAATTTTAATAGCTACGAATAGAAAATGGGATTGAGATGTTCTTCTGGAAGAAGAGTCCCACAGGATTGAATAGGCAAGGTTTCTGAAAAGATTTGGAAAATTGAATACATTTGAAGAGGAAAGGACGAAATTAAGGGTTTTTTTTTCAGAATGACGCCGTAACAGGGAAATAAAAAATGACAGTCATTTTTGGCAATTGTGTTCCATGAATATCGTGCTTAAATGAAATTGATATATACACTAAAATAAGTTTCACCTTCCTGGGGTCAGCAATTACTTAGAAAAAGTTATTAAGTACTTCAAAAATATGAAAATTGGCCTCGAAATTATCAGACACGTGATAGGTCGGAAAAGTTGATTTTCTTTTAAGTTTCTCTCCACATTTCACATTTTCACTTTTTCTTTATCAGCCTTCGACCTTGGAAGGAACTTTTTTATTTGGCTGGTTGTTGTTTAGCAGTATAAACGAGTAGAGTTTTGAAATTCTCCACTTTAAGCAGAATGTATGACTATTTTCATATGGAAATTTTAGCATGAACTGCGTGTGAATTGAAATTTATGAAGCTTTATGGGAGTTTTTATTGTCACATTTATTTCATTTTTCTCCTCTACTTAACTAATATTCGTTTTTGTATATGTATGCTAAGTTAATAATTTGAAAGGTGCGGTTTTGTGAGGAAATAAGCGAATTTTCCTCGGCAAGAAAAGTTATTTTTCATGATTAATGAGATTTTAAAAGGCAGTTTATTATGATCCTTAGGATTCCGTAATATATTTTTTTAAAGAGGGAATTCTTGGCACGAACGTATAAATGAATCAAAATGACGCCAGTTAGGGTGAATTTTTCATTATATTTTGCGAAATTATTAGGCACAAAAATAAAGTCTTGTAAATAGATTGGTAGAATTGTTGTGCAAAAAACGAGAAAATTATTAAAACTAGTACCAGTATTGGTTTAAAACTTAATTTGAGAAAATGTGCTTGTATATGTATATTCAATATCGCAGCTATAAATCTTCATGCCCGAAAAGATTTCAAAACTGAATATTATATTGAATATTATTTCGACGAACGAAACTTTAAAGACCTTTTTTCTGGAGACCGAAAATATAAGGCCGACCACCTTCCGAGGATCAAAAAGTATGTTATTGTTTTCTCGAAAATTAGATTTAAAGTCTTCAAAGTTTTTTCAAAAGCATGATTTTTTTAAGTTCATTTTTAGGATGCTTAAGAGAAATTTTAGAAAAAGGCTAACGACCTTCCAAATGGTTTTTTCTTTGCATTGCTTATTATTCCTTAAGTCTTAAATTAACAAAACAAATTGTTTCAAAACCATTTCGTAGTAGAATAAAATTACGAAATGCTACATACACATTTATCATCGAAATGTATACAGCTATTTAACCATTGTATCAGATGATTCCCATTTTACAATAAAGTAACTTATAAAACATCCAATTTAGCAATTTTTCTTTATATATATATATATTTTTTTTTTGGGGGAGAAAAGAAAAACCTTTTTAGCAGTTTAATACCCACAGCCTAGAGTTATCCTGCTGGCAGACATTCACGTAGACATGTGCTTGAGACAATAAAACAGCAATTTGCGACTCCTTTGAAGATGAAATCGTGAAGCCATCAATGCCGAATCCAGAGTAGAGGAAAAGGTGAGGAGCGCCCAGCTTTCATCCGCAGTCAGGATATAACGCAATTCAGGCATCAGAAGAAGAAGCTTCACACAAAAGGAATAAAAATGAAAGCAGAAAGGGGGAGGGGGGGGGGGGGGTGAATAAATAGAGATAGAAAATTTGAAAGCATATACGAAGGACTCCACAAAACATTGATGACGATGCCCTTTGCCATGCTATGTCAGTAAGTGATACAGGAAAAGGATCCCCCAATATCAATCCATCCAGTCTGTCAGAGTATTGTTACCTACAATGTTACCTCCATTGAAACAAGTGTTCAAACTGATGTACCAATCATTTAAAACATTTCCAGATGCCAATTCCAATTCTTTTGCCGATACTGACGCCTTTGTTGTTGTCTTCCCCTTATTCTCACACACTTCCAAATCGAAAATCCTTCCATTTCAATTTTTGTTTATTTATGTTCTTGCCGCTTGAAAAGTTCGTTTCTGTTTTCTCCTTTTAATCGTCTTAAAAGATTTTTGTTTTATAAATTGGCAGTAAAATTCTTTTCTTTTAATTGAAATTCATAGAAAAATCTGTCACCTTGAAGCCGTGATATCCTATTTTATCTCATTTGCATTTTTTCAGCTCGGAAAGCCACCTTATAACAAGATGTGATTCAAAATGTTATGCGGAACATATTCACAAATCTCATATTGTATTTTATGGATTTTTTTATAGACATTTTTGTGGCGGGACAGCAAATTTTGGTAATGGGGGATCGCTGATCTCGAATCCGTTGTCCGTTTTTCGATAGCTCTCACGGTTTGGCCAGGGTGCCTAGGGTCGCCTCAAAAAATTGTCCTAGCTCAAAATGGACAACAAATTTCGATTTCTCGTCGCTATATTGAGCTCCTTTCATCTTAGACGCCCCGCTTACATGACCAAGAATAGTACCAAAAGAGATTTCAAAGTATTTCTTAATTAACTAAGAAACTTGTTTGATATATGAGAAAAACCAGTGCGTTCAGTGTTTCTTATTTATTTCTTCCTGAACCAAACAGTCCCAATTTCTCTTACTGCCAACAATGGGGTCAAAAAAAAAAAAGAAAAGATCTACAGGTTTTATCTGTTTTGCTAAAAGTCTAGCCTCATCAATTTTCCCTTTTTGCTAACATTAATAGCGGCACAGAAAGTTTAAATGTTGGTGAGGAGTCGAGGAATGGGCGATTAATATTGGTAATTCTTGAGTAAAGAAGGATATTCTGAAGATTAGACAAAAAGAATAACTAAATTGGAGGCGAAGCAGGAAATTTGATGTTTAGTATGTGTATTCGCATAACAGAAACATCGCTTGACGTATCCTGAATGATTTCCGTTGGTAAAACTCCCTTCAAACTAATGTTCACATGACGTGAGGAGGATGATCATGATAAATGTCTAAGATTTCAAAGTAAGAAAGAAAGTATTCTGAGGCTAAGGAAAGTAATTAATAATTTTTTCCATTAGCAATTGATAAGAAATAAGAAGTGGCATATAAAGGAACTATACTGAAATATTTGATTGTGCGTATATTTTGTTTTGTGGATTAGTACTCGTATATGTATATATCTGTGCATGTAACTAACTAAGGTATATTGGCTTAGATTTCTCCGATTTACTTTCATTTATTTTGTGGGACTATTATAAATACATATATTTTTTTATTGGATAAAATTGGGTTACGGCTATGAATTATTTGTTTCATGTTGATTGGTCGTATCTTGCCGAGATTTAGATGATTTAATTGTTCTGATGATATATTCGAGGAAATAAAATTATATATCGGTCTATCGGATATAAGTGTTAGTTCGATAATGAATTTATCATTATATTGGTCTAATTTATTAGAAAGATATCATATCTGAAATATATTATTTTTATTTTCATGAAGAAAGTTAAAGTGTTATTGCTGTGATAGATTGAAGTTTTATGAGAAAATTTATATGTGAATAGTAGTCAATTGAATAGTAATTAAAAGTTAAAACTAACGTTTTTATGAAAATTTTGAAAAATATTTACATTTACATTTCCTTATTAAACAAAATTAAATTTGATAAAGCATTTAACAAAAATATATAACCATATAAAAATATAAATAATGGTTGACGGTAATTTTGTTTTTTTTTCTGAAAAAAATCAATAATTGATGGTATTTATTATCATGTCGATGGCTTTATGTGCAACTGCACAGTGTCCGGGGTCACAGGGCCCTGAAATAGCTCCCTGCGGCGGCTCATACTGAAAAATATGTTTATTATCAACAAATTGCAATTTTCTTCCAAAATTCGCAAAAAAAAAATATTCGAATTCTTCTCACTCACTAACAAAGTTGTATTGGATTTAAAAAATATCAGGACTTTTACAGCTCCAGAGAGTTGTACTCCTAATAGCCTTGCACGGAGACATCAAAACGCATTACTTAAAATCAAATTTTTTTTGGGAGGCCCAACATTGAAAGTTTAGACAGGGTCCATTTTGGTCTACCTACGATGGCCCTATTTATTGAAATTCAGAGCGTTAAAATGCAAACTTTTTTTTAACAATTATGTCGGTTGAATGGATATTTTAACAATTTACATAATATTATTTGTTGTTGACCACAGACAATTTTTACTATGAAAAATTTGGGTTTATAGGTCATCTGGAGTATTTTGCTTCTATCGAAATTATTTCTATTCAAGTATCTAGATTTCTCATGGTCACAATTGAATAATATAATAATTAATATTTGAATGAAACAATGGGGAGTTTTTTAGGGATTTTTTTTGGGGAGTTTTCATGCAATTTTTTGTGCTGACGTTGTTTTCATTTAACAAAGTATAATTAAATAAAATTCTAAAAAAAATGTTTTAACTATACAAAGATGCAACCCCTTAAGTGTTTATTACTTTAAAAAAAAGGAAGTACTTCATAACTGATTTTGAGTTGAATCAACAAAATGAGAAACTATTCAAAACGTGTCACATGAACTACTTTGCTTGTGCCATTTAAAGAAGAATTATTTATCGTGTTGATGAAAGCAAGTCGCTCAAAATCTCACTTAAGGCAGAGAATCAATTTTATGTCAAATATTAAAAGGCAAAAGATAAGTACATATACATATACTCTTTTTACTATGAAAAGAAACTAGACTTTTCCACTCGGATTTGCCATTTAAGGTACACCCATCTCAGTCTCAGCCAGGTTGTTCAGATTTCGAAATCAGACTAGCATAAAAAAACCATATGTGTTGTCTACTACATGTAGCGTAGGTGTAGCTTAGTTTTGCTGCAACTTTATCCTTTCACCAGATTCACAGCTTGTTATGTTCGTTTTGGAGAGTTTAACAAAAACACCTTTTATCCTATTTTGAATTTCATTTCTTTCAATACCATCACACTCCAGCCTGGATATTGTGCCTTTAATGCATACAATATGTACCTCGGGAGAATTTAATACCGTTCTCAGCCTTAGTCATATACGTTTGCAAATGATTTCAACTCTCATTTACACTTGAATTTCAATTTTATCTACCTTAATATGTATAACACGAGGATTCTCATCTATACTATCTGCTGATTGTAATACTCGTATCTTTTAATATGATCTCAAAAGCTTTTAGTAGAAGCAGCCACTTCCGACACACAAACATTCATTATGGTGAGCATCACACAAGTGTCAATTATACACGAATATACATACTATAATCAAAAATGCTGTTTTGTGATGCTAAACATTTTTCAACATTATGTGGATATGGAAAAGTTTAGAGAAACTGTTTTATTAAGTTTAAATATTCGTTAATACATCAGAATTCTGCATCTATGTGAACTTTGAATGCTTTGAGGGAAAAATAAAAGGACAAAGAAATCCTTATTTTTTGAAATAGTTTTGAAAATTAAATAAAAGTTTAAAATAATAACTTTTTTTTGTCATTTTTATACACTTTTTCATTATATATTGTAGTTTTTCTACTCTGCTTTTTGAAGATTTAATGTGAAAAAATTGTTCTACAAAGCATTTCCTTTGAGGCGTCTTCAAATCTCTGCACCTATTAATAAGGATGACAATTTTTATCCATTGGACATGAGCACACATTTTATAGCTAAACATATTTTTTTTTCAACTTTCCAATTTAATCGTTTATTCTTAGCTGCGCTAGTTTCTTTTATAAACGCAATCTCTGCTTCCAAGGAGTTTTACCAATTGCTTGCTTTATACGATATGGCAATGTATACCAGCTTGCGTGTACATAAAAGAAGAAAGCTTCAGGGATTAAAAGCGTTTTTGCATAAATTTCCATCAAGTAATTCCTTTTTATGTGTTCATTAGACCATCATGTTTTTCTTTATATCCACTTTAAGAAATGTGGCTGTAGAGCACATCAATTATATCTTCTTGTGTGCTAAAGTTTTCTTATCATGCAAATTTAGTTTTTATTTCGCTATACAGTCTATCGTTATGTGTACACAACTATTAAATTTCGCTTTTGAAAGTCGATAATATAAAGCATTTAGTGAAAGACCATTAAAAATGAATGCTCTATTACAGAGTTTCATAAGAAAGATCCACAAGTTTTACAATCGAAATTTTCTTTAGTGAAAATATTGTATTCATCATTTGTAGAAATAAAATAAAATGGGGTAAAATATCCTCTAATGTATATTTTTTGTTATTATTGCATTTTCAGATCCTCAAAAAATATCAAAAGCCTTCTTTAAAATAGAGTCCTTAAAATCCCAAATAACTTTTATGTGCATTAAAGCATAAGTTAAATTGTTTAAAACGTTAATTTTTGTGTTAATTTGAAGTGATAAACTTAATTCCAGCATAGGCTTTTAAAACATCGAAAAATTTACATAAGGGAAGTTTTGAAACTTTTTAAACTACCTCACTTCATTTTGGTCTTTTGGTAAGAGTTTTTCGCATGAAATTTCCGAAATGTAAACTTTTAAAGCTATAGAGAAAATTGTGGAATCTTTTTGGTAGAAGGATTTGTAATAATACGTGTTATGGAAACTAGGTCAAACAACTTAAAATTGCACAATATAAAAAAAATCTTTAATTCCATTTAAGGTATGATTTATACATTTCGGAAACAAAAAAGATTGAGTAACTTAAGTGGTGTTCGATTTGAAATTTCGTAAAAAATTCAGCCATCAATTGATCTCGTCAGATTTTCTAATTAATTCATAATTTTCGATATCAATCGGAAGTAGATATCAAAAATATTCAAAGGATTTTTAGTTCAAGTTCCAAATTGAAGCAAAAACAGTGAAAAAAATACAATACTCTTGAATTCCTTAATGACTTTCTTCTTTATCATCGACAACATAATTTTCTTTTCATTGAATTTAGCTAGAGATGACTACAGACAAATACCCTGAATGAATGAAGGAAAATCAAAATATTTCATTCGATATTATGATACTCTGCACTTCTCTTTGTGCTAAAAATTTGATCCGGATTTATATCTTAAACCGTGTATGAAAGAGATAAAAGATATTCGAATAAAAAGGGATAATTTATTCTACTACATTTCCCTCAAGGATTATTAATTAATTTAAATGAAAAATATTCTTTAGTCGGCCTCATTGAAAAATGATTGATACTTCAATTAGTGCAAATACTTTTCTTGAACTCTCGGGAAGATTCAATTATCCGGAAACTCCTTAGAATTGAAGTGATAGAATCTCAGGGAGGGTTTTGTAACAGAAAGGCAACAGAATCAGGAAAGCCAAAAACACAATTAATTTAACAGGCACACTCCGCCGCAGTCTTGATTATTTTTGGGAGGGGCCATGATTCCATCTATTTTCGTCTACTGAAGCCGCCTCCTTCATGGGGGAAAAATCTTGCCTGTAAATTTACAAAGGAAGAACAATAACAACAAGTCATAAAAGAATTGAAAATAACTTCCTCGTCACCAGTTAAGAAGCATCCTTGAACTAAAGTAAAGCAGCTCCTTTCTCTGTCACTACATCCATATGTTACTGACCTTTGTAAATTTATGAAAAATGCCAACAGCTTCTATTGAAATTCCGATCAGATTCTTACTTATCAAGTTCGAAGCCGATTTACATTTTTTTATTAAAGAAAACTGTCTCCAAAACTTTTCAATTTTCGTGTTTTTTTTCTGTTCATGTATCAAAGGGACCTAATTTCCTTGCAAAGAAGAAGGATCGTCAACATATATGAACCACAAAGAGAAGTGGAAAATCAGGGTCGAAATGGTTTTCCTGTTGGGGCGATATCATATATGTATCGACAGTTAGGTATGGAGAAAAGTTTCTCGGTGCTAAGGTTTATGTAAGAAATTTATTTTATGTAGCGCAATGTGGTGGGGATTGAAAATATTATAAGACGTAAACAAGAGTAAATGATATAAGAAAAATTACTGGTTTTATCACCTGAAAAATTTCCCAAAACTGCATTATTCTTAACTTTTCAATAATAAATCAATTTTAAAAGCAGCATCCTCAGTAGCTTTAAAAAAATGTCAGCAAAAAGGAAAAAATACTGGTCCATTTGAGTTTCGAGGTATGGAATAGTTATGTAAAATCGTATTTTAAACACAATTTTTTTGTGCAAACCGCAAAAAACTTATGCAATAGATAGTATTTTTTTAAAATCTACCTAAAATGAAAGGGGAGAGGAGCAAATTGTATTTTGATTTAGAATTAACAATCAATATTTTTTATTCATCAAATCTCGAAGAAATCATTTAAATCTTTGATTGAATAACGTCTAAAATAAAATCTATATGATAACTTATTCTTGGAATTCAGATAATTTCCTAGAACTTAATTGATTTATCGATAGAGAATTGGAGTGTTGCAAAGCAAAACTTTTTCCATCACTACCGGAATCGAGAACTAAATCTATGTAGATTTCTCCTTGAATCTCTTCCGTATACAATTCTCGGGAGACTATCAAACTCCATCAGACAGTTGATGGAGGTGATGTTTCTTTTAAAAGCTATCAACTTGTCCTTGTAATTAATTCTCAATATTCCCAAATACTAAACCCACAAGTGATTTGTACGCGAAAAGGTTGAGGTATAGTAAAGGTGACTTTTTTAGTTGGTTTTTAGATATTTTCAGCCTGAAAGCTATCTAGCTAGTGTCTCCTTCGGAACTCCTAATTTCTCAACAATATACAAATTTTGCAAGTCCTCTCTTACAACGGTATTATGAATTTGTCCCTTTTACCAGTATTCTTTTTGTCCGTTGTCAGAACCCAAATGCAAATATTAATATGAGAGAATTTCGTCATCTGTATTTTTGGCATTTCTATACGGATAGTTGAAAATATATTGTGGCATTTATCCTTTTATGTTTATGATGTAGAAAAAGATGAAAACGTTGCAAGAAATGTTGGAAGGGCGTTAAGGGAGAAAGAGGATTTTTAGGAAACCACAACAACCCATTGCCGGAACATTTTAGGTGAAATATTAATTTGTGAGTGTGCCACAGTGTTTGACTTTGCTCGTCTCACAGCCTTTCCATACCGTAAATGTGTCGCCATCGAAATTCCGGAAAACTTTCCACGAAAATTAAATTTATGTTAAATTTTGGTTAAGTTAAATGAGTGTGGAAATGTAAGGGCACAACAAAAAGGGTACACTGTTGGGTATTAGACCGCGAAGAGACGGTAGATTTCCGAAAACTTTTAGCTTCTTATGGTGAATTTATAATGACATAGGGGAATAAGAATGAACATGAATACTATAAATTTCGTTATAGGACGACAACATTTTGAAAACAAAAGGAAAAAGCCTCATTACCGAAAATTTAATTCGAAAATTAATTCTTCGCTTCCGTGATGGGTTATGGCAAAAAAACAACAACTAAATATTTCGGGTATAGTTTCAATAAAAATATGTGCATTTCAAAAACTTTTGTGGCCAGAAGGTTCTTCATTTGCCAAGTACTGTCCTCAAACTTTTTTTTTTATAAATACTGATAAATCCATTCCCTTAAATGTCTTTTTATTATGCGACTTCCTTATTTGTTACGTTTGAATGAATTAGAAGGCATAAAGAAAATGCTTAATTATGATTTTAGGTATTCCCATTGAAACCAATTTATCTTTTACGATAAAAGTGGTTACCTATTGGTAAACTATGATGTCAGCGTTTTCTCAGTGATTATCATCTTTATAGCATGAAAATGACTAACTTCTATCGTCAGTGTTTTTCGAAATGTTTTCTTGTGGTCGTAGGTTAAATGCTCAAGAAGAAGGTCCAGCATTGGCAAAAATAATTTTATTGTTGCTATAAAACTTTTAGCAAAATAGAATGACTGTCAGAAGCGAAACAGGCCCCAAATGTGTATGAAATAAAAGTCGATTGTCCTTTTATTTCATACATTGGAATCCATTTCGTTTCACTTTCCACGTAGTTCCTTTCAAATTTAGAGGACGACAAGGACTCGTTTTGTTGTGGCTTATTCTCCTGAAGTTAAATATGAAGAGCACAATTTCAATAAGCAAACAGGATATGCTATAGAGTGTCAACAATGTCCTTTGGAGTTGCCAGCAGCTTATCATCACTTAATGGGTAAAATTTTGGCCTTATTGTAGCCCCTAAAAGAAGAAAAATTCTGGATGATTTGTATAGAATTAGATTTCGGGGTTTCTACCCTGCAAAGTAATCGCACGTAATTTCTATCCCTGTATTTGTTTTTCTGGCATATATCCTTTCTGGAAACCAGCATGTCCTTGATTTGGTTTTTATATCTAGGATATATAGGTCGAATTATATGTTTGCAATTGCTGTATGGGAGTTCGTTATACGATTTTATTGCATAGCTTTTATACTGTGCCCGGATAGAAAAAATGATGAAAATAGAAACGAGCGGTAGGATATGTCCTTTTTATTGCTCAATTTCAGTAGCCTGTGCAGGATTTCAGATTTTTTTTCTGTTCTTTTCAAAAGCATTATGTAAGTGGAATTTTTATTCCCAACGGAGATTTCATGAATCGTACTAAGTATATATACTTGAGTTTAACAACCACATAAAAACTTGTAATTGCCCCTAATACTTGTTATGTTTGTGTGTTTTGAGTATTTTTTCCGTTTTCCCTTATACCTACTCCTTTGATGTTATTTAAAGTTTTGTTTAATTTTTCTGTATACTTGTACAAATTCTTTGTGACTTTATTAATTTATGCAATATATCTTGTAAATTTTCATAGCAATCAATTAGCAAAACTCTCAATTTTTTATTAAAATATTGAGACTTTACTCGTAATTTGTAAAATATGACAATGACTTATGAAAAGATGTTTTTCTGAAATTGTATCTATATTTTTAGATAGAAAAAGAGTCCTACCGAATAAATCGTGGCTATTGTATGTTGGATCCTGATCCAGTTTGATATTAAACAACATCTTCCGCAATATAACGTCAGGGTGAAAAGTAAGGATGTATAAAAAGGGAGAAATGAATAATGACAACTCTTTAAAAGTTTTTATGTGTTCGCATTATGGACGTGTATAAAAGGAGAAACTGAAGGCTAATTAATTAACTTGCTCCCAAGAATTTACGTGAAGCTTTACAAGTTTTCATTTAGCGCGGAAAGGCGCATTAAAATCATAAATTCCTGACATAGCTCTCCAGTTCTGTACCCTTGTCGCGATTATAAATTTCATCTTTATCCGGGATTTTAGCTGGGAATTGAGCACCGGAAGTAGTTGGTTTGGCAAGGCAGGCAATACGATATCCCACGGATCGTAAAGTTATATACAGTTACAGATTCAAGTGTAGTAAACAGATAAAGTCCTTGGAGAGCCATAATAACGAGTTAAAGTGCACGTCACGGCTACCTTTTTTTATTTGTTGTACGTTTGGGACTGCATCAGTAGTCTATATACTAAAGCTCTTGGTGTTAATTATTCAACGTGAAAATATCGCAACGTTATGGTGGAAATTCTCGACAGAGATAGACAAAGTTTTGATTACATTTCAAGAAAATTTAAATGGAAGCGATTTTGAAAGTGTCGTTGAACTTAAATTGCTCCCACCTTATGGGATAGGATATTACGAGATTTTACGTTTTTTTTTGTCTAAAGATTTAGTTATTTTCACTGAAGGGTTCAAGTATTGGGTTAAAGTAAGAGTTTTTGGGAAAAGTTCATCTATTTGTTTTCAATTTTTATTTGCACTAAAAACTTCCAGGTGGGGAAGGTGCAAATTTGTAGTTACATTGTTGAAATATACAATTTTGAGAAAGATTTAATTGAACCACATAATAATCCACTATTCATCGGAATTGCCGAAAACCCGTTAGTTAATCGCCAAAAACAGAATTTTTGGAAATAATTATATATTTCGATACAAAAGTGTAGGAAGTTTGACTGACTTCAATTTTTGTCTTACATAAGATTACAGAAAAATGCGTAATTTTAGAGTAAATCGCAAAAAAAGAAATTGTTACTTCCGGTTAACGGTTTTTCACCATAAGTTGATAGGATCGTCCCATGGAACAAACATGACTGTAAAATTTCAAGGCTCTAGCTCAAGTAGTTTTTAAGAAATCCAGTAAACAGGCTGACAAACAGACATACATTACATTTTTGTAATAATAATCACAAATATTCAGGAGTGCACGGTAAATGTTTTTTAGGTAAAATTATAAGGTCGAAATTTTTCCTAAGTACAATAATTTATTATACTTCATGAAAGAAAGTAAACATGTTAAGAAGGATATGCATATAACATATATTTGCCTAAGAGCAAATTCATCATGATAAGTTTTCTGTGTCATATAAAATTTAGCATAACATCAGTCTTCACTTAAAAGCACTTGCTACACCTTAAGCGTCTTTACAAAATGGTAGAAGTAATACCGATATTACAATCTGGTAAAACCACGGTGAAATGGAGGAAACATTGAGAGACGGTGGCGGTAGGATATTTTTAAAGATGTATGTCTCTATGAGGAAAGAAAATTACCAATTCCTTTTGTTCACCTATCCCCCGGAAATAATTTTTTTATTCCTTAAGAAATGAGTTCTTTACTATATATACAATACAAAAAGCATTCAAATGGAGGAAGGAAACATAAGGAGATTCCAAGCAATAGAAGAGGTTGAGGAAACTGAAAGTGGAATTAGAAAAATAACCTTTTACCATTAGCCTTCAGGTCCTAAATCAACATATAAAGCTTTTCACTCCTCAAGGTTCTTATTAAAATGGTATTTCTTCACCGAAATAAAGCGATGACTAACATGGCTGAGGAGCAGCAACAGAATGAATGGTTGACGCGAATACACTTAATACACGTGTTAGTATACTAGCTGCCAATTCTTCACTTCACTTCGGTTTAGTGAATAGAATCCTTAGTGACACCATGTCCCGATCCCGACAAGAACGAATTTGCCTGCTTTTGGCAGATCTCCGAAATAGCTTTTCCCACAGGTATCGCCTCCTGATTATGGAAGATTTGAACCTATAGAGATGAAAGGGCAACGGTTATAGTTGGGTTTTCCTATCAATTTGGCGTCTGCCCGAAGCAGACTACAGGACAGGACTCCAGTCAACTATGAAGGGGAAAATCCAGAACTCGAAATTCTTTCTAACCATCTAACCTTCACTCTCCTTGCCTATTATGCCTATGGATCTCTACTCTGGCCGGATTCTACTTTGTGTTCAGTTTGTATATCCTGATTGTCCTTGCTCTGCCGACCGACCGTCAATGTTGAAAGAAATTCCTTCCATCTAGGGGTAGATGGAAGGCAGGCAGAATGGGACAACGGATCTTGAATGCCATGTCGGAACAAAGAGGGCTATTAATTGTGTTGACATTGACAGATTAGTCACACCGTTTCGCGCCATTTAGCGTGACAGGGGATTTAGTGACATTCGATGGAGATTGGATTCTTTCTAAGGATAATAATAGGGTCGACAACAAGTCCAAAATGCTAGTAGAACGAGAAAAATTGATTTGCTTCCAGTTAATACTGTAACAGAATGTCGTTATTGTTCGGAAGAACCTGCAAAAATCCATATTCCCACACATTCCCTGGGTATTCTCGACTTTCAGTTCACTAACATTTCGCCTTAATTCTTATTTTTTTCCGTTTCTGCTTTTCGAGTATTTGCCGTAATTGAGCGAGAATGTGCTTATGATTCACTTTATTTGTTAAGGACTCGAAAAGTGAAAGTCAAAAGGCGTTTCCAATCAAAGGATATCGACAAATCAACATCCTGATGTCATCCAATTTGATGTGTCTATTGGATTTATATGTGATGAATATACAAATTTGATTGTTTCTTCACTTCAATAGTACTTCTTCTTACACCTTACTCTAAGTATGGATGTAATAAAAAAAGAAAATTAAAAAAAAAACACTTGCAGTAAAATGGGACAAAAATGGGTACGGAGGAGCTTATCTTAAGTAACAAGACAGACGAAATTTAATGCATTTTGAAATGAACAATAACACTTTTGACTGACAACAATCGTGGCTGTTGTGTGCAAGATATGAAAAAAAAACTGAAGAGTCCCCTTTTATTAAGAGATAAAAACGCTGCTAGTACGGAGTAGATAAAAGGACGACGTCCTTACGGATGACCTGATCGTGAACGACCGTTTGGTTTTTTTCTTCTCGAGTGCGCATTTATTGATAGTGAGAAGAGAGTAGTATTATAGATAAAATCATCATTATATTTGATGATTTCAACAGCAATTCAGGTGGAACAAGATTGTGGGTAGTAAAAGTAAAGAGTTAATGTGCAGTAGCGTTGTCCCTGACAATCTAATGGAGGCTTACAGTGGTAAGGTTTTCTTAAGCCTATAGTACACGGCATGTAAAAAGCACATATAAATGTGGCTCTGACGTCATTTTGACGTCACCATGTGGTCCCAATGGCCACATGCCGTGTACTAGCTCTCTTTGTGACACACACATATGGTACACATACGAATGTGTACTATATGTGGCACTCGTGACACATAAGGATATGTGGCTTTTTCGAATGTCGTGTACTACCTTAGCACATGCAGTTTGTGACTATATGTGACATATTGTCCAGTAGTTACATATAAATGTGGCAGTCACAATATATGTGTCTGCACGAAAACTTGACACAGCATATGGATCGCATGTAGCCCTTATATGTAACTTTTGAATGACATTTCAGGCTGACATATTTAGTGGTTTTAACTAATTTTTTTAATAAATAGTATTTTAGGGGTTTGTTCATCCTGCAATTCGACCATCAATTTCGCGCAGTAGCCTTCCGTATCGCGGCTCTTCAGCCAATTCTTCATCCACATCCTACGCTTTCGCACCATTTTCTGGTTTTTTTTTTTTTTTTTTTTATAGATCCAGCCAGAGCTTAGGGGAAGACCCTTTAATGCCGAAGCACAGCTCGGGATGTTTGGAAGGACAAAAGGAGATGCCGATTTATGTTCTCCTTGAACTTCTGCGGGTTATAGTCATGAGGGAACACATCGGATGGTAAATTGTTCCAAAGTCTTGTTGTTCGCGGAATGAAGGAACCCCTAAACTTTACTGTACGAAAGCGGGGAGGCTCAAGGAAGAAGTCGTGCGCACGTGTAGCTGCACGAGAGGGTCTAGGGAAAATATACCGTGGAGGAATAAGTTGGGAAATTTCGGTGGAACATTTCCCATTGAAATATTTGTAGAATATGCTGAGTACTCCAACAGAGCGACGATGCTCGAGAGACGGTAATGAATCTGTCAAAGACTTGTCTCCAATTAGTCGGATCGCACGTTTTTGGATTCGGTCCAGCAGTTGGAGGACAGTTTTTGGGGCTCCAGCCCAAATGTGCGAATTGTACTCGAGTCTCGGTCGAATGTAGCTCTTGTAAATGTTAAGGACGTCGACTGGTGCGAAATATTTTTTGCATCGTCCCAGGAAGCCTAGGCACTGCGATGCTTCCTTTGCTATTTTAAAAATATGATCACTCCATTGGAGCTTCTCATTTATTTCGACGCCCAACATTCTGATGTTATTTGAGTCACTAATGGACTCACTCATAAATTCGACCGTTTCGGGGGATTTTTCGCATTTCATCGATAACAGCATTGATTGGGTTTTAGATGCGTTGAATTCCACACGGTTGATTCTGCCCCAAGCCAGAATTGTGTTTAAATCAGAATTCAAAGATCTAATTTGCTCACTGCGTTTCGATCGAACTGCAATGGCGTTCGATTCTGCAGGTGAACTGAAATGGTAGGATGCGTCAAGGGAGCTGTCATCAGCGAAACAATAAAGTGGATTGAGAGTGAGAGATAGTAGATCATTGATAAATATTAAGAAAAGCGTAGGAGCTAGCTAGGTGTTCGCGGTTTTCGTTTTCTTCATTTTCCAAAACCTGCGCGGCCATAATAGCAACAGCAGCCCACTTTCTTTTCGACATTTTCACAACACTGAAATGATGAAAATGATCTGTCAAACATGAATCGTCTACATACGAATGGTTGCATGTCGCACATCGTGTACTAGAAAACCACATATATATGTGAAATTGTGATGCGCACATGCGATATGCGCATGCTGCGTTGGATACCGTGTACTAGCGATATATATGCAACCATTCATATGTGCACTCAAATGTAACCACAGCATATGCGACCACATTGGTTACATATGGACATATGGATTTTGGGACAAAAGACACATGCCGTGTACTAGCACATTTTTCCCGTATGCAACCACTGTGTCACATACGAAATGTGTACCCAAAATGCGACACCTTCTAGTGACGTCAGAGCCACATTTATATGTGGCTTTTTACATGCCGTGTACTATAGGCTTTATTGTTGAACCGAAAATGAAGGGTTGTTCGTATCAAATGTAATTATTTTTTGTTTAACCCTTTTATGCTCGATGTATTTTTTATAACAGTTTTTTATATAAAAGTGAAAATTTCAAATTTTGCATATTGCCTTATAGAACTAGTTTTTTTCTGACTGTACGGAAAAGGTCGGGCATGTAAGGGTTATAATCTGATTTTATATTTTGATTTTTAAATATATATATTTTTTTAAATTCTTTTTAAGTTTTTCACATAAAGTGTTAAATTGTCATTTCAGTTGGTAGTTTAGCATTAAAAAAATCCATCGACAAATTGACTATTTCAGTTGTAAATTTGATTTTAATTAAATTTACTAGTTCTCCCGTAGCGTAGATTATTGGAGTTATTTAACCTCAGCTTTATTATGAGCGGATGTTGTCAAAATAAACATATGCGATGCATCTTTTATTTTCATTTAGTCAGACTACATAAATATTACATTAAATGACGAAACCTATTTTTTAAACTATATTCAAGTACCATATTTGATGGATCTTGTAATGGTTCTCTCGTTTTAATGATAATATCCTTTTGATGGCATTTACATTTTTGATATCAGAAAGATCCCATTATGATTAAAGCCATTTGAAAGTGAAAACATTTGGTTATCAGGCCCTTAAAACTGAATCTCCTTTACACAATATCATAAAAGGAAAGATTTTGCCCGTATATCCGAATATGCCCAGAATTATATCCATTTTATCTTGTATAAACTATCGAAGCTATTATGCTATGAGTGACATGGCCTCAAAAGAACCTCAGAGTCCCATCAATTTGAATTACGGGCCAACATCTTGAATCACCTCTTAGAAATACATCTTATACACCAAGGAGCAACTCGCCAAGAGTCTTAATGCCTGCACTAGAGGTCCTTCATTTTCACTTGAATTCCTTAGATCCCTAAATTGCGTCGTAAACAGATCTTTAGCCCGGGACTTTCATGTCTCTCAAAATATTACTTTCACCCCTTTTCCACATCCGGAAAAAACAGGGAAAAAACACATATGTATGTACATACAAACTAAAGTGTGCAGATGCTACTTTTGTCCTTCGTACCACCATTCGGTATTCTCTTTTCCTAGGCGTTGTCATGTTGGGTTGATTTTAGCATATAAACATATTTAGTTCAGTTGAATAGAAGATATGAAAAAGGAAAATGGATGGCCATCATTCGGCGGTGATGGCCTTTTGGGGTTGAAAAGGGGAGAGATCTGGGTCATTCATGGATGCGGCTGCTGTCACTATTGTCAACACTTATGGGAAATAATTTCGCATTTTCTGTTTGGGATCAGATGAAATGGAGTCGCTTCGCTGGAGTTCCCCGGTTGACTGAAAAACGGGCAGAGATACAGGCGGAGTAAAGGTCCTGTGTAACATTTGGCTAAACATAAAACATTTTCTTATTGTCTATTTCGTCTAAGGATTATTCAGCCGTCACCCACATCCACGATTTCCATTACACTTTTTTTATGTATCTGTTTTTGTAACTGGCATTTACAGAATTCAATGTATTTTGTTGTTCTTCTGATCGCATGTTAAATATGAAAAGGGAATGCAGCGGTACAATCCTTCTCGTTAACGTTTTGACATTTGTAAGTTTTTGAAATCAAAAAAAAAATCTGAAGAATTTCAAGTCTCAATAAGCCATTTTCGAAAAATGAGACATTTTCGAGAAAATTGCAAAAATCTTTTACATTTGTTTGAGAGAGTGGAATAGGATGGTTCCATTTTTCCCACTTCCGGAAGAGGTTTATTTTTTGATAAAAGCCTGTTCCATGCCAAATTTCAACTTTCTACTGCTCGAGTTTTCAAATGTTTTTGTAGAAAAACTTTCAACATTAGGTCCAAATATATTCATCATATGAAGTTTGATTATGTAAGAAAAGTACCATCTCACCGTTAGGTGGATTAAGCTTCGTTTTTAGAGTACACGATTGACCGCCTGCCGTGTATACAAATTCCGTAGATGAAATTTTGACAAAGGATTAAATTTCAAAGTTTTGGTTTGTTTTGCCACTGTGGATGTGATTGTTGAAAGTGAACTGAGACATTTTCAACATATGCAATCAGGATAAATAGATATAGGATTAGTGGTATTGACAGGAAAATAATGGCATTATTTGAAACGAACGTTGCTAGTCGAAATTGAAAAGAAGTCCATAAACCTGAAGGCCACCAACTGTGTGAATTGTGCCGAATTTTCCCCCATCTCTAGTTCCACTTCAACAGCCATTTGGGGGGGCGAAATCATTCACATTCGTTTGCTATGGAATTTTTGATTTTTATTTACTGATGATAAATTCAGGGATGCGGAAAAAGGTTTCATTGAAAAATGATTTTGTTTCTGAAGGTTTGTTCTATTTTTATGTTTATGCTTTTTTTCTTTGAAACTAAGTGTTACGTAGCACTCTCTTTAAAATATGATTGTGCATTTAATGTGCCACCAATATTTCATTAAAAAATGTCTCTATCTTTCTATGAAATTTAAAACTTTTGAAGTTACAAAAAAAAAAGATGAATAAATGATTTCTTTCTAAGGTTTCCGTTTTACTTTAGTTTTAATATATAAAAACCGTTTTTCACCGACCTGAAATTTGGAAATGGAGAAAATCTTGTGTATTGCGGGAGTCCTTTTAGGGCATTAAAAATTTCATTTTATGATTTTCTGCATTCCTGGCACAACCCACCGAACTGGCTGATTGAAATATTCAAAAGTTTCTGGTTGAATTCATACCGCCACGCTCGTTCTAAACCCCCGGAAAAAGCCATCATATCCGAATCCAAACCAGAACGTTTTTATTTTGTGATGTTTTTGCCTTATGCTTCGTTTAAAATTTTCCTCAACCGAAATCAACAATTTCCGGTAAGTCAGTGAAGCATTTTCAGGGGTCGCGGAAATTGTTGAACTCGAAAGCGTGTACGGCGAAAATCAGTGGGTGGATAGTATATTCGTATAAGATGAGTAGAGTAAGAGTACGTGCCAAAATGATTTTTTTTTCAATAATGCGGCAGATCCGAGTACGTGATTTCAGGGCCTTGTGCGTCGTTTTAAGTGAAGTATTAAGTTAGAGAACAGATGGAGTAGTTTCAATTGCGTTCGGGCAACATCGCATCGCGTTCATTATTATTTAACGAATCTCTTGTAGGTTTCCCCTAGGTTTAAATTTTTTTGCGAAAACACGTATTTTTTTTCGCTATTTTTGGGGTGAAAGTTTTATTGGTCTATGAACCTCTTATGTTGCCCTTACATAAGATTTGAAAATTACGATTATGATTGCAGTTGGAATGGGGGGAAGCAAATTATACCGAGGTTCACAACGACCTCTTTCAATTTAAATGTGCTCCATTAGGCTTCTAAACAATTGCTCATCAACGAAGATAAATATGTAATAACTTTTTTGAAAAAATAAAAATAAATTTAAGGTGTGTATTCATTTGAACAAGAACTTGGTCTGTCTCCCACGGTGAGATCCCTTCTTCTACTCACATGAATACAAATCAAATCAAAAGGGAAACTTTTTTCATGTCTTCCTGAATAGACTAAAAGGAAAATTTCATTCGTTCATTGGGTGCTTCTTTCATTCACTTTGCATTTGTTCGGGAGGAGAGGGGAGAAGATATTATCCTGTATGGCATACAGGAATAGCATTATAGCTAGAGAGAACATCTCTCATGTCTTATGATGCTAAAAACCTCATAACATGCTCCCTAAATTTGGTCTGATGAACCGTAAACATAAAGCAAAATTGAAAATAGTCCCAGAGGCTCCGTTTTCGCAGCATGAAATTGCTCTGGCACGCATATTTAGTCTATGGAGTCCTCAAACTTTTCGGTTCGCCCGAATTTCCGCCTAGGAGCATTTTATTGGTGATGCTGTAGCCATTTGTTAGGTTGAGATCGTTTTAAAGCCGAAATTTGGGAGATATACCTGGGAGATATAGTTGGCATTTTTCGGATCTTTAATCAGTATTTTATTGTTGATCAAATTATTCTGGCATGATAAATCTGCTTGTCACTAAAATATCTAATCGGAGAGAGAAAATACCAATGGCTAGGATTGGTCCGATTTTTTGATACTTACTAAAATTGTTTCTGTTTTTGAACAGCTTGTATTATGACTTTCAAATTAAAAAGTATGCGTTTTGTTTTATGTATATTTTAATTAAATAAAATACTAACACAATTTTGCCCCCCAATAACCCTTAATGTTTTTGTGTAGATAGGAATTCGTTTAGTCTCGACTTTGAGCATTTTCAAAACTGTTGGCTGGATGTCAAAACCTTTAAGTTTTCAATTAGCATCCCCTTCACACGGCAAGATCCAAAAGCGTTGGTAAATATCTTCGACATTGGGGAAAGAGAAAAATAGCAATATAAGCTCCAGCATAGCCTGGTTAAAAAAAAGGACAAATTCCCATGGTGGATGATTGGGAGGATGAGTTCGGTTTTAATGTGCACGATATGCTTTTGTCTAGCAAATTTGTGGAGACTCTGTGATGTGCTGATAAAATTTAATTACGATATGAAACAAAAGAGTTTTCTTACACAAATATTTTGGCGTAAATAGCTAGAAATGGGAGCTATTGTCAGTGTTAACGGCTGCATGGGTGCAAAAAGGAAAATAAGCAAGGGTGGGAAGGTTTAGTCAGTCGCTATTACAAGAAGGGGTAAAGGTTTAGTCAGTCGCTATTACAAGAAGGGGCAAGGGTTTAGTCAGTCGCTATTACAAGAAGGGGCAAGGGTTTGTTTGATCAGAGGTTAGGTAAATGAGGAATGCTCATTAGGCACAGCACGTTAGGATACGATCCCATCATATTCTTCATATATCCTTTTACCTAACATTTATGTATATATGCTGTCTGCTCATATAAAGCACAATAAAAATCTCAAATAAAGTACCCGGGTTTTGGGTAAAATTGCTAACAGAAGTTAAGAGAGCGGGTGGAGCTATCCCGAAGCTGTTCGTGTATCACTTAATTAGGTGCACGCTAATAAACTCTAAAATATAACAGCATGTGGTTTTTTAGTACTGGCACAGCAAAAGTCAAAAACGAAACACCGCAGCAGATAAGGGACAAAATAAGGTGTCAATGATGTTTGCTAGATAAATTTTTAACTGGTATATGGCGAGGCACACTGAAAACTAACTTATGGTGATTGCTGTTTACTGTTTTCTAGGAAATGAGAAAAACACCGTAGCGTAATTAGTTTTAGTGCCAACTAAATTTTTTTTATATAACTCTGTTTCGAGCATAATTAAGATTTCCAGGGAGTTTGTTTGTTTGTCTATTATGTATGCCTACTCCATAACTCTGTGAATGTATTTTGAATTTTTTGTGCAAGACCAAGAGATTACCGTTTTTGCAAATTACTTAATGTAAACCAAAATTTATTTCTTTTGTTATGTGAGAAGATTTAACCAAAATACTGTTTGCCATAGGTATGGACCTGTTGTTAGTTTGGAGACGGAGCTCAAGAGTAAACGCCGATTATGTTTAACGACTATGTAATTTCACAAAATTTTACTTAAGGTGAGGGTCATTTTTTTCACTACTCCAGCTATTAAAAAATACTGAATTTCATATTAAAAATAGTGCATGTGTACAAAAAATCGCGGAAAAGCATCAGGGAGGGAGTAGGGTCTAAAATTTAGCGTGACGTATTTTATAGACAGCAGTTCAGATTTTTGACTGAGCGGCTGAAACCTTTCACCATAACTTTTTACAGAGTTTATGTAAAACACGTCGAGTAAAATATATTTTTCAAAATCGTCTTAAATCCTGCCATTAGGTTTCTTTACTAATATAGAAAAGTACCATAACTTCATACATTTGGGAAAAGTTTTAGAGGACAAGTTTTTATCACCATCTTTTTATGATAATTTGTTAGAGCAAATTTTTCCATCTGAAACTCGTTCGTTTTTATTTAAGTGCGATAAAATGAACACTTGTATAATGCACTCCCTTCAGGCCTGAATAAATTTATTATAAAATGAAGTTGAATGAGTTTTTTAACTAGTTATGAAGAGCAAGAAACACGAAAAACTTTCAACTAACCAAATATATTTGGCGATACAACACTTGAAATCTTTTAAAATAGATGTGTAGGGAAATTTATGGGATTTTTCACTAAAAATGTGGGAAAAAGAAAAACTCAATTTGTATTTTAAAATGACTTTTAAATATTCTTTTATTTGTGTTTATTCTTAACATCACAACTCGAATATAATTTGTTGATTTAAATTTTAATAATTAATGTTATTAATTTATTATTGTTATAAGATTATTCATTTTATCTTACACAAATATACACATGTATTATCAAAATAATATGAACAATTTTTTATAATCCGCCATATACAGAATTATATATATATTTTATTTTTTTTCAAATAATATTCGGTAATTTTTTTTTCTGGTCTTAAGCTAGGTATTTGCTAAATACATCATTTATTTTTAAGATAAATTTTTTAACTGAATTTCAGTACATGAAAAATGATTAAAATTTAATTATAACTTTATATAAATTGAAATCCATTTTAAGAATCTCTCAATTTTATACATTTTTCTTTCATTTAACAAATTTTCACATTGATATGCAGCAAATAACATTACTTTAGTTTTTTTTTTAAATTTAATTTTTACGCGTGATTTTTATTTTTAGAAATTTTGACTTCAAACTTTGGATTTGGTTTTTGGTGTAAATGTCGTGTTCTCAAATTTATTAAGCCGAATTAATGAATTCCTTTATGATTAATTGTTCGAATTTATTGACCACTTGTCGCTATTATCATTAATTAAATTTGTTTTGCGTTTTTTTATTCGCGTTCAGCGAAATGTCTCTAATATATCACCAGATAATTTATTCCAATGATTTTCCTTTTTTAGAAAATTCAATTCGTTATTCTTTCACTAAAAAATCACTTATTTGGCGATGATTCGTATGTCGTATTTGAGTTCGCCCAAAACTTCTTGAGCTACACTTCCTCATAACTTCGGCATTGTGGCACTGCTCCTGACCAATTTCCATCCGGTAGACATCTAGGACGTTCGGGGGGACCATTGGCGCCATATTCAACAAAACCGGGACGACATTGTACACTAAGTAAATCACCAGGGTCGTAATGAAATTTCAATGGGGCTATGAGACCATTTGGAGGGTCGCCAGGGTACGGACACTGTGATTTACCTGTAAACCGTGAATCCAAGGCAAACTTCTTAATTAGTGGTCCAGTACTCTCTAGTAAACTTACAGAATGGTGGCGGATGCGACCAAAATCCAGTTTCCGTGCACACAATGCTCGCTTCGCCTACCAACAAATGGCCTTCGGTGCAGCTAAATGTTACAAGTGCTCCAACTGCATAACGCCGATGACTGCTAGATCCACTTGTACCATCGATACGTCCATTTATTGGTACAAGTGGCTGTGGACATTGAATCGCTGAATAAAAAAGAAAGATGTTTATTGAAGACAATGTTTTGAGGGATTAAGCAATAAATACGATAAAATTATTCAAATACATGGACGTAGTTTTCCCTTTCGGATTGTCAGTTAGTAAAATTAAAAGAAACATTTTAAGTTTTAAGAAAATAAAATACTTACCTCGACATCTTGGCACTGGGCCACTCCAAACGCCTGTTGGTTCGCATTCAAGTCCTGGGGGTCCGCTAAGACGAAAGCCCCACGAGCATTTGAAAACCGCTCGGCCCCAAGCCGACGTATTGAGTTCAGTTAAACTGAGATGCGGATCTTCCAGGAATAGCGGTGGGCATTGAACGGGATGGCAAATAGGTGGCGGTGAAGACCAATTTCCCGATGCCAAACAAGTAGAGTTTGCTGCTCCTTCGATTGTATAGCCCAGTGGACATCGGTACAGAGCACGCTGACCGAGTTTGTTCCCTTCCAGTCGCAAGGACAGCGGCACCACCGGTTCGGGAAGCTGAGGACATTGAGATGTCGCGACCACAATAACAATACTGTTGGTTAGGCCACGTGGCGATGCGCAAGTATAAGTGCCAGAGTCCTGATTTTGGATTTCCTTGATGGTCAAACGGTACTTGGTGGTCTTTTCTTCCGGTGACCATCCTAAAGGGTTCGCCCTGAAGTCAGGATACCATTTAATTACAATCTTTTGTCTAAATAATTTTACCAATGATATACTGATTAAACCATCCGGTCCAAGTCCATTCTGGCGTTCCTCGACGTCTTGGGTACATGCAGTCCAAATGAATAGTACTTCCTGGAAGCACGGCAAGGACTCCGGAGGGTTCAAAAGCGCCTGAGCCAGCCCCAATTTTGATTCGGATCGATGGCGGGCTGTCGTCAGAGTAGTTTGTAAGCAGCGTAGTAGGTACACATGATGGCATTCGCGGTGCCCACAGTCCGTTGGAGCAGAGAACACGTGATTCGCCGAGGAGCTTGTAGAGACCCAAATCTTTACAGCGTGCCTGTAATGAGTGTCCGTGCGGCAGGTCCCAGCCGACGTTCTACAAGGACAACGAGAAGAAAACATGCAAAAGAGTGATAAGAGTGAACAGCGCATTTCAATTTCCATGAAAATTGTCAGACACATTTTATGGGAAAAATGAATACCCCTATTTTTTTGTTTGGCCATACAGTTCATAGTTTGGCTTTTAAAAGGGTTTTAAGAAGGCCAAAAGTAGTTTTTTCGACAAATCTTCCCGCTTTCAAAAATTTGTATCTTCCAAACTATTCATTCTTCTAAATTTTTAATTATTAAATGAGATGATTAGTGGGAAACAAGGCGAAAAAATGTGTGATTCTGCAGTTCTGTGTTATCCTAAAGGAATGTGTTCATGACGTTATTTTATCCACTTTTTTTTCCTTTTCACTTGAACACTGAACACTGAGGGTAGCTTGGGAAAGCAGAGCAGCGGAAAATTCTGCTCTTCCCGATATTCTCCCGTTCCGTGTATCTGTTTGTGTGGTGGGATTTTTTTAGACTGCACGAGCCAGGAGGATTGTCTTTGCGAAAAATTACCACACTGGGAGCAGTTGGGAGTGTTTAAGTTGTCAAATATTTTTTCAAGGAGCGATTTACAGAAACCTTTTTACGACAGGCCAAAGATAATGCGAGTAGAATTTCGAAAATTTATTCACTTTGGGACACTTAGCCAGTAGAAAAATGAAAAAAAGTTATAGGAAAAAAAAAAAAAAACACCCACCCTCATGATACTACTTCCATGCCAGATATGACTTTACGCTTGGCGTCGTTGTAAGGACTAAAAACACATTTTTTTTTTGCCATATCAGTGTTCTTTGATAAGAAAGATGCTCCTCCTGTGAATCGCTGCCGTTCTGTTGCGAACTTTTATGAGCTTGTTAGGCAGGTTTTAAAAAATTTATCACTTTTTTACAGCAGGTCGAAAATTCATTCCATTAAAAATTAGACACAGCGCGCCAAAAAAAAAAAAGAAAATTCTTGTTCCCCACGAAATTTTAATTTGACATTAACAAGGATAAGGAAATTTGCAGAGGCTGGGTGTTACGGGAATAGGTAAAAAAACAAGTAGGTATAGTAAATTAAGATTTAGGTCCCTTCTTACCACTGATATGTTTCGATAGCTGAGCAGCAGATGTGGCGGGATACGATTCACATGACAGCTTTTGTACAATGGCTGAAACTTTACGTTGCCGTGGTCATCTAGATATGAAAGTTATGAATTTTTACGAATGCTACAATTTACCGCCGAACAATATAATTTTGATGGGTTTGTTTGTTTACCTTCTTCGTTTGTTGCACAGAGTGGGCCTACCCATTTGCCTTTTACACATCGAATCTTGCACAGGCGGCGATCCCCAAGAGGACCAACTTCACCTGGAAATCGTATTTCGGAAACATGGCTAAAGTGCGATATTTCAGTACTTTCGGATTCCTTTTCTTCTTCCGAAGACTCTTCATCGTCGTCCGTGTGGAAGGGCACAAAACCACCCTCCTCGTCAAATCCACCTGGAAATTTCATTATAAATAAGCAAAATTTTTGCAATTCAAGCGTTTTGTTTTTATATTATTTTTTTTAAAGTTTTGGTAAAGGACATAACTTAAAAAATTAATCTGCAAACTTGAACTTTTGCCATCGAACTGATGTGTTGAGTATAGTAAGGAAGATTTGTGAAAAGTTTTTAATTTTCCCATATTTGGGAACTAAATCTTAAATCTGCATGATATTTAATGATTTTATTCTCACACGGTTATTTGAACATAATTCATTGGCTTGCATACCTGTCGTTGCCGGGTTAAAGTTTTTTTTCTGCATAAATTTAAGAAACACCCAAAAAAAAACTCAAAAACCGCTTAAAAACTTGATATTCAAGACTTTCAGTTTCGAATATTGAAATCTCATCATCAGATTCTAGATTAGGGACGTTCATTTGCGAAGGATAATTGCGATATTTCTACCGAATCTCATGCACGATTTGACTAAATTTTCTAGTTATCTTGGAAAATTTTAACTGGACTGGACTTTTTAGGTTTTCACTAGACTCTGGTCGTTTTGGAGAAAACTTACTTAAATCACCTGTTAAATTCAACTAAATTAATCACTGAACCTGAGGAACAATTGAAAACAGAAATTTTCAATTGGATTTTCTAGTTGCCTTAACTAGATTTTGGCTAAAAATTTTAATTCGATTTTTTAGTTAAAACGTTTAACTAGATTTTTAACTGAAACTCTAGTTGAATATCACTAAAATCTAGCGAAAAACGTTTAGGGGGTACTACAATATAAATTTTTGTTATTATCTATTTAAAAATTTGCTTTCCTGAAATTCAAACATGCTCCATGACATGTTCAAATCCTCGACCAGTGCTTTCTTACAGAAAAGTTGCCTTTCTCATATCTGGACCGTGAATAATAAAATTTACTTCCAATTGGCTATATATTTAGGTTATATGGTTTTAGTTCAACATTGTGGGTGGATTAACCATAATTTAGCCAACGAATATGAATTAAATGTCCAAAGCAATCCATAACACAAATTGGTAGTAATATGGACCGACATCGTAATTGTTACCTGTCGGAGTTCTATTCTAACTCAATGATACAACAATTCGTTATAAATGGAAGTGACATGCACCATGAGAAAACGAATTGTACGCGATCTATCTTTGTCAAACCTAATCTGATTCTGTCGACATCATTAACGTGTAATCAGGTGCAGATTGATTGTGTCCTACCTAAGGTTGGGCTATATGTATGGTCAAAAAAATATTTACATTCAAGTGTAGAAATTACAATTGGGATTGTTGTTTATTGGTTGTTTTTTATAGGTATTTTATTTGAGGTTTCTGGATCTTGCAATGTATTTGAAGTTCCATAGAAACGACTCGTTGATATTGGAACATTTAGTTGCGATACACCATGTATAAGAAAGGTATTAAACTAACTTGAAATATCGACATTATAACATTATAACGGAGCCTCGCAACCCTGCAAAGTTTGCAGGGTCGAGTTCTATCAGAAAGCTCCAACTGATTTTGATATGGTTTTTTGCATTTAAAAGCGGTTATCGTTTTATAGGACCCTATAAAACGTGATCTGAAAAAAAGTCTAATTGGAGTCCTGCAATTTAGGATTGGTGTTATATAAATTGGGTTCAATTGAAATTCGGTGTATGGAAAAGTTATGTAAAATTATTGAGAAAACGATATTTTTTCTATTTTCATGTGAGCGGTTGGATAAGGGGTTATTTTCTTCTCGTTTTTGAATGTGATTTAACTTTTGTTAAATGACGGGCCTTCACACTGAATTTCAAGTTTCTATCTCCTTTAGGCCTCGCGTTTTTGAAGCACCTTTGTATAATAAATTTCAACTATGTAAAGTAAATTTCAATTAATATCCAATTTTTCAGCACATGGAGTTTATATATGTAAAAAAGATATCATCTATGTTTTTTTTGGTAGTCTAAGTTCAGTTGCGTAACTTCGACATAACATTTTTCACATTCCATGTCGGCTCCTATGTAATATTTCAATAAAATTAACCCGTTAACAAGTATTTGAAATCGTTTTGACAACTCACCTTTGTCACCTTTGCGACTGGTACTCTTGGATCCGGTATCGCCTCCACCCTTAGGCCGACTTAGTGCGCCGGTTGTTTTTCCCGATTTCCTCTTAACCCTCTGCAGCACATCCGTACCATTGTTGCTGTCACCCTTTTCATCCAGGACTGGGTCGGCAACGCTATCTTCAGTTTCGTTCTGATTCTGCTGCTGCAATCCGCCGCTTTCGACATGGGAATCCGTGCCATTCCAACCCTTAATCTGATTTTCGTTGATTTCCTTTTCGTTTTGTGGTGGATTGCTTGAGAGATTCTTGTACTCTTGCTGTACATCCTTGGGATTGCTGTTTGCATCATCCCGAGTGCCGGGCTTGTTCTTTCGCAGGACATCGTCAGCTCTGGGATTCTTGCTAGATTCAGCAGCATCGCCGGCCTTGAGTTTGTACTTTTTACGGGCTCTCATCATTGTTTTGTTGAGGAAGCTGGCACTTAGCAAATCAACGGATTCGATATAATAAATCTTTCCTAGTGGCGGAGGCTGCAGACGTTCGATTTGTTCGTTACTGAGTGGTGCCTGTCTCTTGGTAATTGTATGCCTTTCGTAGCGACCCCCTCTGCCGCCGCCACCATGACCAGCTCCGTGCTCTTTCTCAACGCGACGTCTTTTGCCCCCCGTAAACCGTCTTTTCTTATTTCTACCCCTGGCGTTCGCGTTTGCAGCTGCAACGGCACCTTCGTGCCCTTCCGCCCCGCTATCATCCGTCTCGTGAAGCCTAGCATCGTCAGTGCCGTCACTATCGATTCTATAAGGATTCACTTCAGCGTACTTGTGCCTCCTGTCATCTCCGCTTTCATCCAGCGTCCCGCTGCTGATGTCGATGTCGACATTTTCGCCGACAAACTCAATGTCGGCCGTGGTGAAATCCTCCGGAAGATATATTTGTGTTGTCTCAAATTCAGCGAATGGAGGCTCGGTGGTAAGTCCATCCTTTCGTGGACCTCCATTGAAACGTAAATCTGGTGCGGGACAACCTGTCGATGCTGGAAAAAAGAGGACAGGATAAGTCAAATCAAATGAATGTTATGTAAACGAAAAAAGCAAATATTAACCGAAATGGGTCGAAAGAAATTATTAATGTTTAAAGGCGATAGAGGACAAAAGAGGTAATCCGCATGCAATCCAGATAACAACGTCAAGGAGATTTATACCCATCGGCCAAAGACGGGAATACGTAATAATCTAACAATGAGTCTACAGATATACAGATTTTTTTTGCGCAAGGAAGACAAAATCTTTCCTGCGTTATATTTCTCTTTCATTTGAAATTTAAACTTCTTTTTGTAGGGTTTAGGAGCTTGGGAAAATATATTAAACTCCGTAACTTTAGTCTATTGTCAAAGCCTTTTGAAAAATTCATTCATTTTAGCTTAGTTGAATTTTAAATAAGCGAATCTGTATGCCATTGAGCTACTTTTCGTTCCAATCGATGGCATGAATTTGATAAAATTCCTAAAAATAAATGAAAAAACCCAAAACAAATTAACTTTTCAATGAGAAATATAAAAATCTTTTAAGATTAATTTTCCATGAGAAAAAAATGAGTATTTAACCCGTAAAAGGTATTTGTTTTTCCAATTTTTTTTAAACCTTGTAATTTAAACCCCGCAAGTCTCAGAAACAATAGTTCAAACTACAGCTAGATTTGGAATTAGTGGTACCAAATTTTCCAAAACTAAATGAAATTTTTCCTTTGGGGAAAAATTATCTATGGACTTTAAAAAAATATTAATTATTTAATTATCTCAACCTTTAGTATTTTTAAAATACTTTTCTTGGAGAATTTCGGGCTATTTATTTAAATGTGTGTTCACTTATTGTATTTTTATAAACTCGCTATTTTTTCGCTAAATAAATGCAATTGGTTTTTCTGTAAAAATATTGTGGAAAAAGCTATTTACCAAATGGGTACCCCAATTTTGAACACATCGTAAAACCTCTCAACGCTAAATAATCATAAAAAAGAGCTAAAAGTCAATTTGAACTTTACTTGAACCCTTTTTCACCGTTTTCTAAGCTATAAAAATTCACTTCAATACAGCAACGAAAGCAGTTTCTCAATTTCTCACAATGGATGAAACCCTTTCTATGCTTTTTTTGTTCATGTCCACACCACCCGTACTAGACTAAAAGCAGAAACACCTCGACAAAAATCCTTGGCAATTTCATTCAAAGTCTTTATGTGTGTACATTGCCGTCAGAGTCTAGGAAACTTAGCGCTCTATTAAGAAGCACCAGACTGTAAAACAAGAAAAAAAAAACGGAAGTAAAAATAATAATAGCAGTCTTGTATATATGGCACTGATATACCATACGACCATACACAAAGTGATAGTCTATAACGATTCAGGGACAAAATTCAGGATTCAGCAGTCGGCAGCCAAAAATAACAACAACAATAACAATAATGTGATATAACAAGTCGTCGAGAAAAGTTTAAATATGTGCCATCATAGTAGAATGTTTCTTCGGAATATAACGGGTGAGGGAGTTATGGTGGGGCCCGCCGACGGTGTCAGGACCAGAATCTTTTTTGGGTCTCGTACAACACGCATCAACTATACTTGAGTAAGGCATATTGGAAAAGCCCACCACAAGCCAGTGGCAAAATGGCAACGGAAGAAAAGAACGATGGATGAGAGAGGGAGGGGGGTTTATAGAAGTGGATAACCCGAAGATCGGTCGGCCTCAAGGGTTGAAATTGAATGGGAATCTGAAAACACAATCCTTGGGCTAGGAAAAACAACATAGGGTTAGCCTTATCGAGAAAGTTAAACAAGAAGGAAACAAGAAAAGAAGACCCAAACTAGAAATCAGAACCCATCCGAGTTCCGGCAACACAGTTTTCTCATACTATACTTCATACCAATTTCGACCTACTGGTGGATCTTTTCTGTATATCTTGCTTGGGTTAGGATTTTTTTTCCCTGAATACAGTTCTCTGTGTTTTTTGTTGGAAAAGTGCCAAAAACCTTTACAGAGTGCGATATGAATTTTATTTTTTATTCGAAACTCTTCTTCCTTGGTTCGTGTAAGGGCGAGCATTTTTATTGTTCAGTTTTTACTGTTTTGTTATCATCTTCCAGTTATAAAATGTTCAACACTTGCTAAAGGCTTCTATGGCACTTTTCTTGCACTGCTAAAAGATCCGCAGCCGTCTAGCTTCATCTGACTTTTCATTCAACGTCACTACTTTCGAAAATAATACAAAAAAGCGGGGTTTCAATAAAATAAAAGGTAGTTGAGAATCTGTTTTTCGCCGGCTGCTGCTGTAACTAGGGTTGGTTGGTAAGGATAACCCATATAAATCTTTGGTGGATATGTTCAGGATGTTTCTCGTTTGCTCAATGCTCAAAAGCTTGAAGTGCAGAAAGGAAAGTTTTCGTTTCATTTTTTTCCTATTTTTAGAAATTTCCCTTTTTTTACTTTTGTTTAGACAATATGTAAAAGATAGGAAAAACTGGGACAAAGAGCCAACGGCAAGAAAAGGTCTTTCCAAGTTAAAGAGTGGGAACATTTTTTATTTCAAATTTTTTGTTGTTATGCTACTTACGACCCCCTGTGTTCGCAGTTTTTAAGAAAAGGACAATAAACGAGATACACTCAAACTTATGTTGTCGAAATCCCTGCACTGATGGTTATAGGCGAAGGAAGTTGAAAAAAGTTCCAAGGATATTCTGCTTGGAGAGTCTTCTTCGTCGGAGTGTTGATGACAAAATGAAGGAGGTACTGATGTTAAGTGGATCAGTTTATCAGGTACATAAGCAAAATTCTGTTACTTTTCTTTGTAATGTCTATCCATTTTGAATGATTCTAATTTCTTTAAAAAAGTAGCCACATTGCAGGATTTCCTTTCTATTACTTAAAATTTCTGAAGATTTACAAAATTTTTTTAATGAAATACGAAATTTTAGGGAAGTTTTTTTTTATTTTTTATGTACGGCCTTGATTGGAAATAAATTACGTTTTTCTTTTTGAAAGGACTACAACATTTTTCAACAAATCTCTTACTATTACACACTTATTGAACTCTAAACGCATTAATTTTTTATAAGTACACTTTTTACTAATATTTCACTACCCTGACATCATTTTTCGGACGCGATTCGTACCTCCTGCAAAATTTTTGACTTCGAAGATGTTTCTTTTTGTCCAATACAACTCCTTTCCCCCTCTACTATACAAATGGATTTTTTTAAATGAACATTTTGTCTGTCATCATATAGAGTATTTGTCGATTGGGCCCTGATAATTGTTGCTTTTGTTATGTTTTATATTATATTTAATTAAAATGATTAGTTAAATTAAAATTAAAATAAAAAACAGGGGCATCATGTATCTCGGATCGAAAATCAAATCGACTCGAACGCCGTACTCGAAAACGAATTGCATTCGCATCATGTAACACTTTCGTTTCGAGCAAAATGTACTGCCATAAATTAATCGAAAACAAGGAACCTGCTGGTAACTTGCAAATTTCGTGTTTATTTTTAGTGTCATTATTGAATAGCTGTAAATAAATTGCTGTTAGTTTTTTGCGTTTCCTTTTTTGTGAAATTAATGCCGGCAGTTTAAAAAATTGAAATAAGAACCGGATAAAAGTGAATGTGAAATAAGTGCCAGATAAAAGTGACGGAAGTGACGACAGCGTTTTCTATCCAAGAATAGTAAGAAAATTCAATTCATTTCGTTTAAAATCGTAAATAACTAAATATTATATGTTAGAGGCAACTTTTCCTTATTTTTAATAGATTTTCCAAGGAATTTAAATATGTTTTGCAAGAAATAAAATTCTTACATAAAAAAAACATTGAAATTACTTAAATTTTCCTTTCGAGTTTCATTTCCGACGACTGAAAAGTGTTCGAGCAAATTTCCGAAAATGAATGACAAATATTTGATCGAATTCGAGTTAGCTGATACCGATTCAGACATTTCCGTGCATTTCATTTTCGATTCGTGTTCCCTGATAAGGCCCCAGATAATAATTGTAATTTCTTAGCGATGTCTATTCTCTAAATATCGAAAAACAGCATAAAACTTATGTTTTATCAGACAGAATAGGATTTCGAAAATAATTCTTTGGAAACAGAAAAATTGTTGTTCTCCTGAAAAATGTAATTTCCGCAGTATTTTAATACATCTTATATTAAGTGATTTTTTTGAAGTTGTATAAAGAATTGCCTTACAAAATTCAACTCAATGTTTTTTAATCACTTCATTATCTTTAAATAAGGTCTTGTTATTCCAAAATTTAGCCGAATACGTGAAATTTTCGATAATTGAAATTAGAATTCAATAAGCAATTCGAATAATCAAGGAATAACATATTTTTTTCACCGTAATTTCTTAACAGTTTCGACATTGCGAAACATTTGAAAAAAATTGTATTCAATAGAAAAAAAAACTCTGAGAGCATAATGAAAATCATAGAAGCCTGTAAACATTTCTTTCTTTTTAATAAGTATAGGCAAATTTGATGAGAATTTCAGGAAGTTTTGAACATGATTTATGTTTTTGACTTATTAATCACTTGGACAAAATTATTAAAATTCACCGCGCTAAATTTATGTTTAATGTCGTGAAAAATACACACATCAACATCGGTAAACAAAGGGCGATACGCAACCGTGGGACAAGAGGTGACAATTTACTACGTATACGAGCTGCAAGGATGAACAGGAAACACAAAAGCATATTACATAAATCGATAAGAGTCTACAATAATCTTGCAAGTAACAAAAAAAAATTTAAAAAATTGGAAATTTTATAAAGCTTATAAAAAAGCAAAAAATTTACTTATTATTATTAATCATTTTCCGCCATTATACGGTATTTAATCAATTCTAAGCAAACAGGTATTTTCTTTGCCTTGAAAATTTAATATCTTATCTCTTATGCTCTCCCGTAACGAAAAATAGGCTTATGATTCAATATTTAAAATATTTCTAATTTTGGTTAAATTTTCTCTAAATAATGTTTAGATTTCAAAAATTCCTCATCTGTTCCGGTAAAGAAAAACGCCTCGTCAAAGCCTCATAACTCGCGGCATAATAAATTAAAATTTATCAAAATCCTTTCACCATCTGCAAGGCAAAGTTTCACCACGGTAATTCCATTGTTTTGTGGAACCAGTGCGCGTATATTTGACTTTCTTCATGTTTTTATTGTAGTTTCGTATATTTTAGAGATTCTACTGCAAATAAATAAAGCTTCTGTTTACCTGGTTCAATTGTTGACAGATTGTCGGCTGTTTCACAAAGGTAAATATCCAAAAACGTAATAAGACAAACAAAAAGATATTGCACACTTAATAAATTTGTCATTTTGTCATTTATATATATATAAAGAAAAACCCCAACAAAACGCAAAAAAAGCGAATTTTCACTTGGATGAACTTTCTTAAAGAATTGATTAAAAGTTCGAAGAATTTATATTAATTTTCCATCGCATCGAATTCTGAAGCGAATCAAATGCGCACATTCACAACCCGGAAAGTAAATTTCCGATGGCTTAAATTTGATGCACAAAAAAATTCACAAAATTCACTGTGGGTAAAATTTGTAATACTTGAATCTCGCTACGTCTTTTCCGTAAGACAAACAATGCACAAACTGAAGACGAGCACTTTAAAATTTACAGAATTTTCTGAAACGTCACAGAAATACACATTGAGGGGGTGGAGTAAAGCTAATTTCGTTTCAACTTTAAGGATATCGATTACTAAATTTTATGCCAGACGTTCAAAACGGCATGAGCCACATCACAGGACGCAAAACTAAATGCCGGCAAGAGACATTGCATCGAAAATAAGTAATTTTACACCGTTAGCCACAGTAATAACGACTACAATTCACTGATTCAGGTCTAAGGACACGATTACAAGAGTGTTATCCTTTGTTGTTATCATATGATTATAGGCAACAAAAAAAAATACTTGAGTTCGGAGGATATGTCCAGAGTGCGAATCCTAAGTAACCGGCTTGAAGACTGTCACTGGAAGCTTCACAACCAGTTATTTTATAATGTCCTTGATAGATCCAGGGCGCCTGTACTATTCCCGATTTCTCACGAAAGTTTCGCATCGGATCGGAGCTTTTACCGAAAGGATCCCAATGGTGGTTCGTATACCTCTGCGAATTCTTTAGATTATTATTGACATTCCTACAAGCTGTAAAACACAAGTATCCTTTCTGTGTCCTGATTCAATTTAACTATTCGATGGTCTAATAATGATAGGATGAATGAATGAGAGTCGTTGGACTTTAAATATTGTAAATGTGGGGTCAGATAAATGGCTATCTTTACGTATCACAAAACTCCATCTAAAACGAACAAAATCAAGAGTAGCAAAATAAGGATATTCGTGCAATTTAGGATTACTGTCGAAGTTGAACTATTAAATCAGTCAGCTAAATTGCAAGGATAAAAGCTTTTTAGGCTTTAAACCAAATAAACTCGGAATTTAATTTAACTTTCACTTGTTTCATACAAAGGCAACAAATTCAGACAATGCTTTTGGGCAGTTTTGATGAACATTTTCTTTAACTTGTGTTGATATACATTCAGATCCTCCTAGAGTATCGTATCGAATTCCATTAGATAGAAATTAATGGCGCTGGTAATTAAAGATGCAATTAATCATGGGCAATATTCCCGGGCGGAAGCTGATTGATTGTCATCTAAGGACAATCAAAAACAGACCCAAAAGTTAGTTCGGCTAACCACAAATTGGGCTCAATGTCAATCATTTGTTCAGATCGTTTGTCTATGATAGTAAAATAGGCCGAGAAATGAGAACGAAACGAACGAAAATGTAAATCCCGGGATGAGAATAAAATTAAAAGGACCATCTCGAACAGAATTTAATTCTTAGCCTGGCTGGAATATGCTATCATTTTATTTTTGTTTAATTTAATTCCCAACAATAATTATAGCTCAGCCCAAATACAATAACATTGTCTGTGATGACTTACTGACTCATCTGGGGATCGTATTAAAACATTGAAAATCCCATCTGAATAACCATTATAATATCTAACCAAATTTAAACAGTTTAATAAGAAATTCACAAGGAAATGGGCCTGTGAGGGTAATTAATCTTCTTATGTACTGAGAGGGATGTCATTTGCAAGGTTGACAAATTGAATGGGGACTCCCTTGTATAATAATTACTGCAAACTTTCCATTTTAAACAAAAGCCAAGTGGTTTCCAGTTTCACAAACCATCACTTTGTGAAAAGCGGTTTATTTATGTATGCACATAGTTGGAACTGTCCAACAAAAACCAACAGATAGCTGATAATTTATTTGCAAAGGAATTAAGCATAAATAAAATAACAAAATGAAATTATTTTTTTTTGGAAATTTTTCTTTAGTTTCTTAAAAATATTCCTTACATACAGTTTTTTAACAGAAATTTGAAATTGTTTTTCACAAAAGCAGATTTGTCTCCATTTCTACAATATGCCCAATTTTCTTTTAAAGTTCTTGAAAACATTTTCCATATAGGATCTTGTTTTTACCACCTACTGTAACAAGAGTTTCTTGCAAAACGTTGAATTTTTTCGCAATTTACGTATCGTTACACGGCAAAAAATCCTGGAGTACTTTTCAATCCAAAAATTATATTGACGAAATTTTAATACCATTTTAGATTAGAATTTGATACATAAAATAAAATATGTTAACATTTTTTAATATATATATAACTAGCTTGCATACACGTCGTTGCCGCGTTAAGTTTTTTCAATTTTTTTTTGATGGTCTATGTTGGAGCTAAACTTCAGGCCAATCGGCTCGGTAGTTTCCCCGCGAAAGAGTAACATAGCGCAAAAACTAAGTTTCGAAATCACTTTACCTCCTCCCCTTACTCCCCCACCTCTCGGGCTTCTATTTAATGGTTCTATGTTGGGGCTGGACCCCCGACGAACATCTTTGCCAAATTTAAAGCCAATCGGTTCAGTAGTTTTTCCGCGAAAGAGTAACATAGCGCAAAAACTAAGTTTCGAAATCACTTTACCCCCTCCCCTTACTCCCCCACCCCTCGCGCTACTTTTCCGTATGCCTATGTTGGAACCAGAACTACCAGAGACACTCATGCCAAATTTCAAGTCAATCGGTTCAGCCGTTTTTGCGTGAAAGAGGAACAGACAGACAGACAGACAGACACCAACTCATTTTTATATATTAGTATGATTTAAATACTTTTAATATTAATGTCTACAATTTGATCTAAATCTAAATTTAAAAAAAATTTCATCCATGCCTACTATTTAATTAGAATATTGCATTGGATTGCATATAGGTTCAGTGTAATTCCTTTTTGATTGGAATTTAATCCAAGATTTTCTAGCATGTAGGTTTTTCTGATGCAAATTTTTGGTAGCTTTAATTGAAGTAGAAATAATTTGATACAATTGGGAATTAGAGTGTCTTTTGCTCGCGGTATTATTGGAAAGAAATGAATAATGACTGAAGTTCTAGAATGTAAAAACATTTTTTATCATTTATATGTACCTATTGTTATTTATTTGAAAGCTTTCGAAAGCAAAATTGCTTTCCTGCTCATTAATATCAACCGCAATGGGCTAGATGAAAAATATCATTGCTATCCTGTATTTCGTCCTTGGTTTGGTGAACGTTTTTGTTTTTACCACTGCTCAAATATTAATGAGTTTCTGTTGTGTGCATGTATACAAGCAAATATAGCTTTATAGCTTTGAATGCATTTAATGATTTCCGAGAATTTTTCCGTGCTCAATTCGTTCAGCAAGTATTTAACATTACCTTCACTAGTCGGAGGATGAGTTTCTTGAAAACATGAAAATATTTTCCTATTCGGTTTTTCATTTTTTTGCAGGCCAATATTGAAATTTCAATATAAATTTTTTTTTCTTCAATCTGAAAAATTTAAAAACGAAAAATGTTTTTAAGACCCTGATTATATTTGCGATTTTTTCGAAGTTCTCCGCGAAATTTATTCAGAACTAGGGACTGCGCCCAAACTGCTTCGCCGTTTACCTCCTAACCATGGATCACCCTAAAAAAAACAAAAAAAGTAAAACTAGAACCATTTAGAAAATGTCTTATGTGAACAGCACATGACTTTTTTATACAAAATCTATATTTTTGTGTAATTTACCAGTACACTAACCCTAACCCGACGAACAAAATTTCAGTTTATATAAAAAAGTCGATTTTTTTACAAAATCTAAAATATCTCGATAATAGTAAAATATATCGATTTACGTTAAAAGCAAATGTAATAGGCCCTATCACAGAATCGGATACGAATGGTTCGGATCGTAAACTCAATGTTGTTGTTGGTATAAAACACTAACAACAACATTGAGTTTACGATCCGAATCATTCGTATCGGATTCTGTGATAGGGCCTAATATCTTTAATTCTACTTTTAAATGTTTTTTTTCAAAATACCGTAGAAATTCGCAAAAATCTATTTTTTAAGGCAAAATTAAGAGGTCGAAATTTTACAGGAGTACACTCAGAAAAATGGAGGCTAACTCGACGACCTACATACGGCGTAATTGGCCTCGGGCAGGCGAGCGTTCGCCTGCATGTGGGCAAGTAAAACTGAGTTGACCTGTGGTCGGAGAAATTCTGAAATTAAGCCACCAGCAGGTGAAGTAGGGCCTTGGGAGCTGTACGAGTTGACCTTAGATAGGTTAACTCTGACCGCTAGCTGGCTTACAGACACCTCTGTAAGGTCAGAGTTAACCTGACAAAAAGTTGACCTGGACATTTTTTTGAGTGTATAATACTTTATTATGAATATAATATGCGTATTTTGACTTGGTGACCGAATTCGATTATAGAGAGTTTTAAAAACCTCCAAAGTTTTCAACGTTTTTTAAACCTATGCGTGAAAATAAGATTCATTATATATTAGTTATTTAGGGTTACGAAAAATTAAAACATTTTCCAATAGCTAAGAAATTTGAATAACGAAAATAGGTGGATCCGTACATGGGTATTTTTTTTAATGGAAAATGCATTATAACTATGGGAATTGAATATCCTGTAACACGCCACCATCGATTACAGAAGAAATAACAAGGCGACGGCACGAAACCTCTTGTGCCATAATATTGACAAAGTTTCCGACCCAGTAACAGCCCTAATATTTCTACTGTGCTTATAACCATTGCCAGCAGAAATTTCATCTATCTACCATAGAATTTACTCCTGCTTTGCTTAAAGAATACACAGGAAGTTTTCCTACTCTAGCAGGAAACGTCTATAAGGAATACCGTTTCATGTATTTTTGTTATCATCATGTGTGGGAGTTTGTGTAGAAGGTGTTCTCCTAACGTGAAACCATTTTTTCCTATCTACTTCTGAAAGAAGTGCCTCAGGTAGGAGATTTATTGTGCCCATCGACAAGAATAAAAGACCCCAATATGTGAGGCTTTGAATATTTTATTGCACATGAAGCGGGAAATATTTTTGCATGGAATATTTTTGTTATTCGTACAAGGACTACAGCCAATCATTGTGTTTTTACCGGTTTGTTTTTTAAATTCAGTGCTATATACAATATTACCTCTATTGTTTTCCTACTGGTTGCGAAAGTTCCTGGTGAATATGGGATCGGGTTTCGGGATATTTTGAAGTAGTATTTGTTTTGACTTTGAACACATGCCCATATATACCGGATTTTTCCAGTTGTGTTCCGTCTTACGTTTTAGACTCAATTTAAGAGCAATGTTACTCACAAAAGACAAATATCGACGTGGTTACCACGGGCTCTTTATGAGGCCCATTTTGCAATGTTTGCAAAAGGTCGTCAGGGAACGTTTTCCGATACCCTGGTATATTCCCTACAAGCGGTATAAGCGGAGGACCGCCATGTGTTGTTAAACGTTTTTATGTTGAAGTCAGGAAACGGAAACTGCACCGGAAGATTTCAAATTCGGTCGTGGGGCTAAAATACGGTAAGGGTGAACAAAAAGGATCTATTTTAAGAATGAAATTTGCAATTTTTATGCTACAGCGTGTCACGGAATTGAATGGGAAGCATGAATACATGTCGGCTCTTTTTGAAATCGTGAATGGTAATAACTTTATGATTTTGAGATGTCGAGGATTTATGATCGGTGTGAAGTTTTCCTCTTCATGTCGCAGGGAATTTTCGCAATTTAGCTAGAAGGTTTATGTACGTATAACAAATAAAAAGTCAATAACATTAAGTTATTTTAACGATCGTCGCAATATATCGCAATACATCATGTACCATTGGGCGTTTTCGTTTTTAAGATGGTGGCATTACCTGACGACTGGTGTCAAGAAAAATGCTCCGAGTTTGCCAATTTGGCGTTACCTGACGGCAAAAAATTCTGGAGCATTTTTCAACCCAAAAAATATATTGACGAAATCTTAATACAATTATGGATTAGAATTTAATACTTGCGAATTACTGAAAATATTTTAGTCTTTTTTGCCTCTAGAAAGGTCCTTTTAACAAAGCGTTTAATTTTTGGGGGCCCAAAAAATTTTTTGTCGGCAAGGTTTGAAATTTGAAGTTACGCCACTGCACTTTTAGAAACATAAATTTTTCTGCGTTTGAACAAAAATTAAATTGGCTGGATAAATCCCACATACGTGGATTAATGCCATTGGAATTTTGTTTGACAATAATTGAACAATTTAATTTTCTTTTCACAGTTCAATTAACTGAAATACTCGGTCTCGCTATCTACCACTCAAATTCGTATAAAAAACAAACCGACAAATTTTTCCAAATGTCCTAACTACCCGATAATTCGACACAAGGATTCACATTGTCATGGCTATCAATTCGTATTTGTTTCATCCGCGTTGTGTATACTTCCAATACATTTATGAGGGAAGACCCCAAACTATTGAGATAATGCTTCGATATTCCCGAATGTTCTGAACAAAGTTTCTGATTTGACACAAAAATAATGGAGCGGACCTCATTCGTTCAAATAATCGTTAGTCGAAAACAGCGCAACTGGGAAATGTATGCCTTCGATAGTCTCCGTTGCCACACAGAAATGGTTAGGACGGAAAATTGTACAAGTTTCGGGCAAGAGAAACTTTTGTTAACACTTTGAAATTGAATCTCGATTAACTACAGTCCTGCAGGATATAAGAAGGATTATTTCAACATCGCACATACTGTCAACGTTTGGAGCATCAGCGATAGATTTAAATGGAGTTTTAACTTTCAATGAAGGATAAGGATAACGAAAACGGCACAGACGACAATGCTGTGAAGTTTTCACATTTGATATCTACGATGTGATCATTATATAGTCCCAAATTTCTTCGTATTAGGCACGAATATAAAGACCAAATCCGAGAATAAGAAAAGTTTCGTCAGCACCGGAATTTAATCCTTTCGGATTATCGTACAGAAGTATGGTATGAATTCAGAAAATTTCACAAGGACTTGACTTACTTAGTTTTAATTGACAAAGTTGTTTTGAATGGCTACAAAAGGAGTTGGTCCCTAAATGCCTATCAGATCTGAACAATTCGAAATTTCAACTAAGCTATCAACTATGATACATTTATGCTCTATGCCAGCGTTTTCCAAACTGGGAGACGTGGACTAGTCTAAGGGGAGGCGCGAATATTAGCCAGTATTGACAAAAAAAAGTGCACGTGCAGCTAATACAATACGTAACATATAGGTACATATTAACTACTATGCTGCTGATACTACCCTTACCCCGTAGCAAACATAACGGTTCAAATATTTTTAAGGGAGCCGTGGTAAAATAAAGTTTGGAAACCTCTGGGTTAGTCCATCGATTTTTGGCCAGACCGCCTACGGTTTGGCCAGGGCGCCTAGGGTCGCCTCAAAAAATGGAGATAGCTCAAAATGGACAACGGATTTCGATTTCTCGTCGCCCAAAACCCCATTATGAATGTGAAAATGAAACTGAATGAGATGAATAGGAAAATTTCACATTTTCAGATTGTTATTTATCCATCAAACATATACTTATATGCTTGTGATTATATTTGTATTTCTGTAAAAAAAAAGGATATGGGAAAGTTTTTTTTCTTTCAATCTCCATGTGGTTAAAGTTAATTATCTCAGAAAATATGGTTGCTATCATGCCAGGGCGAAGTTAGCTGATTAATCCCCTTCCATACACTAGCACACAAAGGTCTAGTCATTCGGCATCAACAACGTCCTAGTTCATTAGCTAGAGATGAACTTCCGTTTCTCATTTTGTTTCCTTTTTTTATGGTCTTACTTTTCGTATTTTTTTTTCTTTATGCCATATTGACGTTGTTTTATTTATGTCGGTAGATTTCCAACTCCTTTACCATTCTGTGAATGTCTTATTGCGTTTTTCATCAACATTTAGCCCCACTTGAAACACGGCAGGGAAAATCAATGAGGTCCCCCTCGATATTTGCCCATAATAAACATTTTCTCTTTGTATGTCTGTTGCTGTACAGGATGAGGAGTCTGATGTTTACGGATATCCTTCTACTAGCAAAACAATTCAATATTCTTAAAGTTAAAGTGCGCAGCCGACTATACTTCAATTGAGAGTTTGACGAAATTCATCATCATCGTGATATTTTTGACTATTCCAATATTTTCTTTCATTTGTAATACCTTTTTTAATACAATCAAATAGTTTTTCTAATTGAGAGAATTTTTAGTTCAACTTTCAAAATTTTCATATTTGGTCATGAAAAGTTACCTTTATCACTTCATATTTTCAATTCGCCTAAAAATTTTTAATTGGAGCTCAACAAATACTTATACGATATATTGGCTGTATTACACAAAATAATGTAACATATACGTACGATGTCTATCTATCGTCCACTGAAGCCAATATTTGCAATTCATTGAATTGGGAAAACTGTTAATTTATTCTATGCGACTCCGTTCAGATCCAAGAATAGCTCATACAAACACGAGATAATCTCATCAGGGATAGGAGAAACTTCTGTTTTCAGTCAAGTGGTCCTCGGATGGAAGTTGCACTTTTCAAACATTTTTCGCTGAAAGAGGATAAAATTTCAAATTTCGTAGTGCTCTGTATGGTTATTTGAATATTATAGACGATTTTAAAGCTCTTTTCCTAACTTTTAAACATTCGAAAATATTATTCATTAAAAGCATAATTGTTGTTGCAGTACAGAGTTTCCAAAATCATATTTTCGACAGCAGTCCAATGAATCTTACAAAATGGATTTGTTGAATTTAAATGAAAATCTAAAGTTGGATTAAAATTCATTGAAGTTAAAGTTCAAACTTTGTTTATGAGAATTTTAGTCCATTAAAATGAAACGTTTTAACGATTTTCTGGCAAAGTATTCCTAAAAAGTCAATTATGAAGAAAATCCTGGATATAATTGCAATTTCCATTGGTGGTTGCATTATCGTATTCTTTGGTTATTGATTCTTTTAGATCTATAAGTGTAATGGGCGCCAAGCTTGAATAACCACGAATTCGACCAATAGTACTGGCGTAAAAACGATTGGTATTTATTATATTATCAAAAAAGAAACTCTGTAATATTTAATATTTTATTGAGCATATATTAAAGGTTCCATCGCATAACAATAATTTCAATAATCTCATTCAGTGTATAATATAAATAACAGTATTTTAATGTAAAAAAGTTTTAATTTTCATCATTTAATTTTTTCATCTTGTATCATAAATGCTATCAAAGGATTTTACAACACTATCCCGATTAAATTAATATTTTTGTTTCATTTAATTACTTCACTCCACATAAACAACATTTATTGGATATTTTCTAAAAAGTTGGTGTTTTAAGATATTAAAACTATTTGACTGATAATAAGTAACAGACTTAATATAATTATAATTAACGGCGCGAGTAATTGCAATGTCTTTCTGAAAAATGCTCTATTTCTTTTCTTTAAGACAACTCGTAAATTTTTGATATATTAGTTTTCTTTCTCATTCCGATATGATAAGATTTTTTCTTTGATATTTTTTCGAGTTTCCATTAATTGCGTCCTTTTTATATAAATGACAAAATGTATACTATTCTTTTTTGTCGTATTTTAACAGTTTTTATAGACGATCTTTCACAATTTTAAAGATTCTGCCACACATTAATATTCCACAAATTTTGTACTTTATCCCTGTTGCAAATAGATAAACGTGTACAAAATTTCTAATAGTTATACATAAATGTTTAAGAGTCAGACTTTAAAAAATGAGCAAGAATGATAGAATCTTAGAGAGTATCGAATATTTTCACAAAAATTCTAAATATTGCATAGTCATATTTTCTATCATATTCAAATCTTATTTTTATATTGATATTTTTTAATCTAATGGATAATTTAAAACAAATTATGTTCGGGTTTATATCGTACATAATAATTGTGATAAAAATCAATAGCAATAATGTAACAATACGCGTGCTAAATAGGTAGCTGTATGAATAAAAGAACAATTTTTGAGTAAAAGACATAATTTAACAATATCAAGGCACCTAAATTATATAGATTTGTTTATTATTCTGGAAACCCATTTACTTGTATTCGTTTCGATATTTTTTTTTTTGCAAATTGCTCCTAGGTTGTACGTTTTATCTGGCATTTTGTATTATCATTAGACGAAGGAGAAAATAAGTGGGAAAACCATGCTAAAATGAGGAAGTTTTGGTAGTTGGGAATTTTCAAAGCAATTTTCATTATTTAAACATTAAAGGCTTTTGATTGCTTATTTGTGATTTTTAATGGTTATAAGAAATGTTGTAACATAAATACAATTAAATTGGTGACAAAAAATAGCTAAAAACCAAAAAGATTGCAAATTTTACCTCTAAATCGAGGAATACTTAACCTGAGAAAATTTAAGACAAGCAATTAATGGGATATGCAGAGCAAAAGAAAAGAAAAAGTTTGGTGTCAAGAATTTTTCGAGTTTCGTGCAAATAACTGTTAAAATTCACCATAAAGTGAGGGGGAAAACAATGAGGGCAAAATAAATAAAACTCGTGCATTCAAATAACTAAAATTGTTTTCAATATTTATTAGGTTTTAGTTTCAATTGTTTTTTTTTGCTACCGCTTCATTCTTATAGCTTTTGATTTCATATTTTCTTCTCATTCATTTTTAAATAATTTTTTTTATAAACTTAATTGGTTAATAAAGATTTTCTTTTTTGTAATCATATTCACTTGTTTTTTTCTTTCTAAATAATCTCTTATTAATTAAACATAATTATAATAATAGTTTTATTATTGTTTCAATTGCTAATTCTAAAATTGTCTCAAAAAAAATTTGAAATAAAACAAATATTGATCAATGGAAAACATAAATGTAATAAAAAAATTAAAATTAATTAAAAATCGTTTTATAATAATAGTTAAAATAGTTGTAAATAGTAATAAATTGAATTAAAAATGAAAAAAAAAAAAATCAATTAAAGTCTATGCTTAAAAAAGGGGGCGTTTACATCGTGTTTCGATCAGCATGCATTATAAATAGAAATTTCAATAAGTTTTGTTTCATGTTTTTTTCCTCAATTCAGTATGTTAAAACAATCATTTTTTGCATTTCTTCTTCATTCCCTTGAACATTCATTAATATTTATATAAAAACTGATATTAAAACGAATCAAAAGATATTTTTTCAATTAAATTCTAAACAATTATTTAAGAGAGTGTGTCTAGTTAACAATCAACACCAGTCGGCCGTGTAAGTGAAATCAAAAAAGTATTGTTGCTCCTCATCCGCCAATGGCCGTGGCTCTTTTGGTGGTGTTAGCTGCGGTTTCTCCGATGTGAATTCCTCATCAAAGTTTGAAACATCTTCAAGATGTCGCTGGAAGAGTGGCAAATGCAAATACATTAAATTGTATTGCGATTTGGGGAAAATGAAATTGGACTTACGATTGTTGGTACAAATGGTGGTTTAACATTGCGTAAAAGGAGTTCCTCCCAGGATATTGATCTAAAGAACGCCTGTTTCTTGACATCTTCGGCATCACGTTCTGATGAACCCAATCTTCTTTCAGGATTTTTCCGTAGCAGCTGAAAAAAGTTTACAAAATCGGTTACAAGACTGTGTCGTAAGTAATGATGGTAAGAAAATATTTACCCTTCGCATAATTGCAATCGCCTCCAATGATAAAAATCTTGGATATCTAACCTCATCATTAACTATTGAATCGAATACCTCCTCTTCATCGTCGCCGGGGAATGGTGACTAAAATTATTAAAGATAAATTCAATTAATTCCGTAAGCACCACAAAAAGGCAAAATAATTTTACCTCTCCGACGAGCATTTCAAATATCAGAACACCCAATCCCCACCAGTCGACAGCTCGTGTGTAGGACGTTTCCGTTAATACTTCAGGGGCTAAAAATTCTGGTGTTCCACAGAAAGTTCCGGTACGATCTCCGAAACCCATTCCCTCTTTGCAGAGACCGAAATCAGCGATTTTCACGTAACCTATAATTGACAACATGAAGCAACGTGACTGTTTTGATTCAAAATAAATAAATATATTCGTTACCTTCTGTATCCAGCAGAAGATTATCCAATTTAAGATCACGATAAATGATTTTATTCTCATGTAAATATTGCAGACCGAGGACAACGCAAGCTGCATAGAAAACAGCTCTTGGCTCCGAGAAGACATCCGTGTGAATGTGCATCATCAAATCCCCACCGGCTGCATATTCCATCACGAAGCAGACATGTTGCTGTAATGTTTTGTGTATATTAACATTTCAGTACAAGTCAATTTGTGCAGGATTCAATGCTATTAAGGAGACTTACCTCGGTTTGGAAACAGGCGAACAAATTGACTAAAAATGGATGTCGCATAGCGTTCGCCACCTCAAAAATACGTTTCTCGCTGAGCAGCGATTCGACCTCGTCCCTAGCGATGATGTCGCCTTTCTTTAGCGCTTTAATTGCATAATAGTCCCCGTTGGTCTTGTGCTGCGACAAAATCACTTTGCCAAAGTGGCCGCGTCCCAGCACGCTCAGCAGCCTGAAATTCTCCAGCGAAAGGACATTAGCAGCGGATTGGGACTGCCTTCGTGACTCGTAAGCTGAGTCCCTGTACTGCAAACCCCTGGCAACGTTTCGACGATTAGCTCCAGCGGCAGCGACCGCTGCGATTCCGATTTCATACTGATTCTGATAGATGGGCTGCTGCGGCTGTGCCTGCTGTTGTTGGGGCTGCTGCGGAAGTTGCTGTTGCTGCTGCTGCTGTTGGAATTCCTGATAATGTGGAGTATGATGCTGCCTTTGCGGAGGTTGGGGATATTGCTGCGGTTGAACGATGAATTGCGGTGTTGTTGGCTCCTGGATTATCGGTGACTGTGGCACGTACTGTGGCTGGTTGTTGTTGATGACCAAATTGCCAAATTGTGGAATAATCTGTAAAAGAGGCAGTCAATAGATAAACCGACGTCAACTTACGCTTTATTGATTTTCGGTGAAAGTAATTATAAGTAAAAAAAAAAAAATCACCCCGTCCGAGAAAGTATTAAAGGTTCAAAGTGTGCAATGTGCAAAAAATCAGTCAATAAACAGGACTTTATTGATTTTTTTTAAATTACCAATTAATAAACTTGGAATCAAGCTTTTGCCATATGAACAATGTTATGTGTCCAAGTTTAAGAAGCAAATTATCTCTTAATTTTCTATGGAAAAATATGTTAAAAGCAAATTACCGAACGGGAGAATATGTGAATAGATGTCTTCAAAATCATTGATTTTTCTCGATATTTTCAAAAAATATTTTCTTTAACTTCTTATTTTAACAAAAGACCGTAAAGCTGATAAAAATCCATGTTTATGATGATAAATTTTAAACAGTTTCACATCGAGAGTTGTAGGTTATTTTTCTGAAAAAGTTGAAGCTATCTATTCAAATTACAGTCCTTAAAAGTGTCAAATAACGAAAAGCAGCAGGATTTTATCAAAAAGCTCGCTCAAAGTAAAGACAACTCGATAACGGTTAAACGATTTTGATAAACTTTTAGTGTTTTTGATAAACCTTTAAATTCCGCAGATTAAAGGCGCGTAAAATATCGGTCTATGAAATTACATAAAACAAGGTACAAAATTATAAAAAATATATATCTAAATTTCTGCTGTGAAAACCGTTAGATGTAGCAAATTTCAATATCCGATCCTTGCGCCACCGAAGCAATTAAATGCTATGAAAAATAATCTAAGCAGCATTTATGTCAACTGCTCACATCACGATTGACATAAATGATGCTTAGGACTGATTTGTAGGATCATGAATTATACATTTATTAACAAATTTTGTTTTGTGAAATGGTTAAAGGACTGTATGTGAGAGCATGCATGTTAGTAATAATAATAATAGGACCTCAACACCAAAAATTTTTTGTTTTTTACAATTAGCACAAGGATTCCTGAAATAAAGTCAATTTTGTTTTAGAATCACAGACACAGATTGTTTGCTGCATGTTTTATCGTATCTGCTTTCTCGTTTTAACTAAAATAACAGAGATAAAGCTAAAAACGTACAAACTAACGCAAGAAATTAAAACAAAAACAAAAACTAAAAAACGTAAAATACTAAGAGCAAAATTAAAAAAAAAAATGATAAAAATCTGACCTCGATACAACTAGTATCATCGTCGTCAGGATATTCGACGAGCTGCATTTGACTTGGTGCTGGCGATGGGGGCATTTCGATAATGGGGCTCGGAGGCACAGATCCGGTGCCTCCCATCAGTATAACAGGGGGCATAGACAACAGAGGACGATGATAAACATCCCCAGAGTTTCCCACAAATTGGGGTGGAGGCTGCAATTGTGACGGAGGCAGCAGCAGCTGAGGTTGCGAGTGAGACGTGTGCATCTGGGATGGTGGGAAGTGCGGTTGCTTGTGATGTTGGAAGGAGTGCTGATGCTCTTGTTGGTTCTGTGGATGCAGCAACATCTGCTGTGGTGGCTGCGGTATAATTATGGGTGATTGCCGTAACGGCTGCTGCTGGTCCATTTGATTGAGGAAATCGAATTCCCGTAGTGCGTTCTGTAACTGTGGGCAATTAACAAAAGGAGAACAAGCGTGCTTCTCTGTGTGTGTGTGTGTATGTTTGTGTATTTTTTTTCTATTCGTGTCACTAAATTAAGTGGTGTCTCAATAAATTATATTTTCCGTTCAACAAGGCGAATCAATTAAAAAACCATGAATTTCAACGATTATTCGGAAAACACAAACAGTAATCAAATATATAAATTAAGAAAGAAAAAAAAATTTTGAGAAAAGATGAATTTTTCATGGTTTTCCGTACGATCGTTATTTCTGTCCACCACAACCAAATTCGCTATTTAACAACCCTCACCTTCGGTGTGATAGATCAATTTTACGTGACAGGAAATTTGTACAAAAGGACATGAAATCGTGTACAACAGGCACACGGTGAGAAATTCCATCGAGACTTACCTCCTGGTCCATTTTTGCTGCCGGTGGCGATTGGGTTGGGGGCGGAGGCGGTGGAGTCGGCATTGGGCCCTTCTTATGTGAACGAATGACAGGCGCTGAACCGGAGGCTGACTGACTGGTTACTGAGGAAACGGAACTCGCCTGCTGGTTGTTGTTCTGCTTGTTAAGGTGGGTGGGCGGGGTATCGGGTGGAAGGACATTGACTCCCTGAATTCCGAGAGGACGTGCCCCACTCAATCCGATTACATTCAGGTCAGGATTCTCGCCCGGTGTCACGACCTCCTGTTCGTTCTCCATTAGCGACGAATCGAAATCAAGTTGCAGCGGCTGAGGGCCACCGGTCGCGTAAGGATCCCCGGTCAGTTCATTCGCAATGATGGTCGAAGGCGTTCTCGGTATCTGCATTTGATTTTGATTTTGAATTGATGGAGTGCTACGCTTCAGCAGACGTCCCCATGTCGCTATATTAATGTTCATCTGCTTGGCACGTGGCATATTCTTCACCTGCTGCTTATTGAATATCATTCGCTGGCGTTGAAGTTTCGGCTTCTGGGATATCATTGGATTGAGGAATCTGATTTCGGCGAAAAGGACACCCTGAGGCTCCAGCTGCAATGCCATTCCGTGTCGGACGTCATCAATGAATTCCTCTAATCGCAGGAATTTCACGGCACAAAGCGACCGCCAATCACGCCAATAAACGCCGATTTCGAGCTCTCGCGAACGATCTAGATCAATAGAGAAACGCTGATCCCAGGCTTGTTGTGAGCAAGGTTTCCAGGATGTTTGAGCAACGGTTGTATTGTCCAATTTGATAACAGCCATGATTTCCGAAGAGGTCTCATCCTTAACGCTGTAGCTCTTCGATGAACTCCGACTAGTCACGCCCTTTACGAAGCTTCTCAGATCACCAGACGGGGACGAATTATTGTCTTTGTCGCGGCGCGATCTCCCTGGCACTTCCTCGAGGAGATCCTGACAGCCCATCAGGCGAACTTCCAACTTACCGGTGACGGAAGCACACCGGCCCAACGATGATACTGTGTGGTAGGGCTTTCCGCCAAGACGCGCCTGAAATGGTTGCAGTGATGTGTAGGTGACTGGAATCGGAGATGATGCTTGAACGTTTTGTAATTCGGTCTTGAGCTGTTGCGCTGCTGGAGAATCGTGTGGAAGTTCTTGTCGTCGCAATTCCAACGATTTCCGCAGTAAATCCAATTTACGCGATGATTCAGAGAGACGCACTTGAGCCTGTTTTTGGGAAATTTAACAAAAATTAGATAAAAGTTTAAGAAATTTCTTGAAATATTAAAGATTTTATCTGTATGTTCTGGAAGTTTTGCTTACCAAAATGCTTTTTCTGTTGCGCAGACATTTCTGTTTGAATAAGGATTTTTCTTTATTAATTAAGTCGAAGAGTTAAACTATTCGGCATTTTACCGTAAAGTCGATTTGATTCAATTTAATTTCGACCACATCATTTCAATTGTAGTTAAAAGATCAAAACTTTGCTGAGTAATTTTTTTTCGAATCTTACCGACTTAATTTCTTTCAATTCACATTTTTGATTTTTATAAAAATTTATTTCCAGTAAAGATTACAACAGATTTACATACATATAACCTTAAAACTTAATGGAACTTATTGTTTATTTAAAAAATGCAGCAGTTTTTCACTCAACCCATGCACATAATCAAAACTTCTTACAAACATTTCTTTTGTTAAATTTTTATGAAATTAAAAGCTTTGGTTTTTTTTTTAATTAATTCCAATTAAATTCCCATATATCCTCTTCGTGATATTAGCTTAAAAATATTGACAATTGGTTCAGAATTTTGAAATTCAATTGAAATGAACTTCGAAAGCCGTAATGTTGTGTCAATCAATTGGAAAACTGCTAAAAATTACTAAATATCAAACTTAATATAACATCTTAAGTAAAAACTAATGCTTTTTCAAATAAAATCCCACTATTGCTAAGTTTTTTTTTCCATATTCACATCTAGATATTTATATTAACGTCCATAAATTTACAAATGATAGTCCAAATACAGTGAAAACCTTTTATACCGACGAAATTTTCTCGGAAAGGTCGTGTCGTACTGATTAGTTTCCAGTTTGCAAAAAATTAAATACTTTTGGCAGTAGCGTGAAAAGAGGGAGGGGACGGAGGCAGCAAATTTCATTGTACGACAGAAATCTAGACAAAAGTTTTCACAGAAAAGTTTTTTAATTTTCGCTGGGAAAACTTTTAGGGAAGGCAAAGTTCAATATCCACCCATCAACCAGCCCTCGTAGCGCCACTGGCTCTTATGCCCAGTTGACATTAGGCTAGTTAGGACAAACCTTGAAGGTTTCCAATTAGTTTGATGCTAGTCTAAAAAGTATCTAACATTATACTAGTTGTTAGATACTGTCACCTGGCTTAATAACTACTCAGCATTAGAGTCTTTCTATAAACTTCGTAATTGTAGGGTTTTCGCAATTTTTGTATAGAATATCCTCCTAGATAACTGGCAGATTTCACTGCCAGTCAGTCCCTTAACTGTATCAACATAAAAGTTTCAAAATAATTTTCAGTGTAGTGTGGCTCGCTTCAGCCAGAAAACATTCGCTACATTTGGCGTATCGCCAGTGGAGAAGGCGCGTCCCCGCACTTGAAATCTCTCCGCCATCCAGCGCCGGCAACTATCGCATTGGCATTCGGGGTTCTTCGCCGGCCCGACATGGTGGCCAGGTTTTCGTAGCGCAGTCACAACAGCCCCGAATTTGCGAGCTTTTGCCAGATATTCGGTGGTATAGCCGGACAGATTCGATTGCATTGTGGACGCTTCGCTGCCACTCTTATTGTAGGTGGCGGCAGTGTACATAATTCGATTCGGGATATCAATCACTTCGGAGCTCTGTCGATATCCCGGACTCAGGCCCAGTCGATGGTGTGTAGAGGAGGTTGTACCGTCATCAACTTCGATGGGTTCGTCTCTTTCGGGGATTGTTGAGCGATCGTACATGAAATTATGATCGGTCGTCTCGGAATAATTGTCGTAATAGTCTTGGAAGGCGGCGCTATCGGGCGGATGCTGATGGTGGTGTTGATGCTGTCGCAGGAGATAGTCTTGAAGGCGTTTCTGACGCACCAATTTCGTCGGCGACTCACTTTGGCTCTTGTAGTCCTCGTACTCGAACTGATCGTGCTCGGGCCTTGACCACATGCTCTCCATCTGCCGAATTCGCATCCTGTCGACTGAGTTATCGTAATCGAAGCTATCGGATTGAGCCACACTGGTGCCGGCGGTCACATCCGGCTCGGTTTCCTTCCACGATGACTCAACGTCTTCGTAGTGTGCGGAAGTGGATGCAATTGCACTGGAAATGCTACTGCAAGTCATATCTCTGATCGTCGACCGCGATGAATTCGGATAATTGGAACTGAGGCAATCGTCGCTGTGGTCCTTGCGGACGTAACGGTTTCTTAAATTATACTTGCTACGAAGATCTCCCATGTGGCCCATGTGCTTCTTAAGTAGAATCTGCTTTGATTCATTCACTTCTTCGGCAGTGCTTGATTTAGTGATGGCGTGACCCAGATTCTGCACAGATGGCAGCCGCTGTAGCGTTTGCTGTTGAGTTTGGGTCAGTCCTATGGTAGATCCAGTCGCCCCCGTCTGTGAGGCGGACAGCGAGGGCGGGGGGGCCGGCGATGATGTCTGCGAATTAAGAAATCGCCTTGGAATATCGCTAATTCCGGCTCGTTGGTGTGTAAGACGCATCTGTGCAGTATCGAGAACTGTTTGTGGCGTTGAATTGGATTCTAGTTCGTTAGGATTGTCAGACGATGATTGAGACGATGAATCACTCTCATTGTGTTCGATGTTGTCATCTTCGTCTCCGTTCCCGTCATCTTCGCCTTCGGAGCCCGTGCAATAGACGTCAATGTGAACGGTTCGCGGTGGTTTCTTACCCGAGTCCCTTGACTGCGATCCACCACCGCCACTCATTCCTCTGGTCGATGACCTCTGTTGCTGTGAATTGGCACCGCTCGATTGGGTCGGAGATTGATATATTTGCGATGAGGATTGTGTCGAATATAAGGGCTGCATACAAATATATATATATTCATTGTAGGGATTTTTTTTAATGCATTTGACAAACCAAAAAGTTGTCTCCCTCGTCAACCGGTGGTTGTAGCATAGATTCCGTCAAACGTCGATAATCGTATGGTGTTCGTTTTCGTCCAGAGCTGCTCGTTGGCTCGCTGCTTGTTAATGAACCGTGAATGGTTCTTCTTTCGCGTTTCTTCGATTCGGTGTCACTCGTCTGAGAAAATGCATCGCGTACAGCAAGAATTTTGGTCGCACCGAAATTCTGTGAAGCATTTTGATCGTCGTACGCCTTCAATTGACAAGAAAAAAAACATTTTTAGTTGTGAATTTTGCAATTGGAATCACAACCAAATGAAATCAAATTACAGTCGAATCTCGATATCTTGAATCTGAAGGGGATTGAAAAAATTCGAGTTATCAACGAATTCGAGGTTCGATTGTATTATAAATCTTGGTTTATTTCCATCGAATGACACTCCTTTTACCTGTTCAGGTGAAATCGTATAACTGGCGGTCGTATTAAAGCAAAATGGGTCTGGTTCCTCCGGTATTTCCGTTGCCTGCGGCAGGAAATCTGCAACAGCTGATAGAACAATGTTGCACGTACTCTTACAGCGCGTCCCGTAGGACCCGGACTTGCGAGCATTCGCACTGCTAAAACCGGAGTCGGATGGGGGTTTCATACCAACCCCCGTCGTCGAATGAAAACTTCCATGTTTTCTCTAAAAACAAAAGTACGATTTTTTAACCACGAAAAAGGATTTGTCGGCAAATGAGAAGCTTACTTTTGTTGATGAATCGCTTGGTTCACCTCCTTGTCGGAATGATCCCGATTTTGGAGTTGTCGATTGGTCCTCGTTCGTTTTAAAGTCTTCTGAGCTCCATTTGTACACTACATTAACGGGTGCCGTTTGATTCTGGTCACCAGCACCACCTTCGAATTGTCGGGAAGATCTTTCGCTACCTGGTCGGGATATCCTTAATTGGGCGTGCACTGTCCATTCGGCGGTCAATTCAGCCTTCCCCCCACATCGATTACTCGTGCTGGATGATTGCTTTTGATCCTCGTCACCTCCAGCTCCAGGGGGGACAGGAGTTCGTCTGCCGCTACTATCCATAACTTGTGATCACTTCAAAATGTACCCAGAGATTCTAGAAATGTTTCTTTGCGCTTCGATTCTTTCACAATACGCGCACGGCACGCACTTGAGAAGAATTTTATAATCTTTTCGCAATTAATTTTACGCCATTTTCACCCACTCGTCGTCATTTTCGTTTCGTTCGTTTATTAATCGCGCAATGATCAGAATCGCCGCCAATTCAACCATGAATGTTCGAAAATCTTATTCTTTCACGGGAGGTGGTAGACTAACCGCAGCTGTGATCCGTAATTTCCACCGTATTTTTCTAGCCGAGCACCTAAAATTAATTTCCATCGAGCCATCATGATTGCTTTATGTCTTTTTTTTTCAACGAATTATTTTACAGATTCGATGATGTCTGAGTTATTAGTGGGTGAACCGAACTGATCGCCCCTCGACAACACGTTTTACAATTTTCTTGGGGAAATTCTTTGAAAATTTTCTAAACTTGGGACCCGCACTGTAAAGACTTTATAGCTGAACACCTGAAAGGTGGCGGCGATTAACGTTTCGAATGTAACACTAATTCTGACTGCGAATCTTTCGGCAAGCTGAACCGATGATGACACATCAGAATATAAATGATTTCCGACTAGAATGAAGAACTCTGGGCGGGGTAGTAACTTAGCATACAGCATCTGATCTGATCTCTAGAGTAATGTATTATAATCTAATTCGGTGACATACAAATATTCATCTATTTTTGTATCTTCAATGCGTACGACATGCACAATACACGGTTATTTATACATTAATCTGTGAGCACAACACGGAGGACCGAATCAACTTTTGGCATATAAAATTGACCACAGTTGCGACACAAAGACAACACAGAAGTCTTAGCCAAAAATTTGAACAGCGTATCCGATGGTAGTTGCTCTTGGCTTAAAAATCGAAATATAACTAAAAGAAAATCAAATCGGACATTGATCTACGAAAATAAATTTTTCCTTCCATCACATCGGATCGGTTGGGTGCGAATATTATAGCTTCCCCAACCGCAATTGAATTTTAATTTAAGATAAATGAACTTTTCAAATCTTCCACGAATTCACGCGCTTAACTTGAATGTCGTTGATCAAATTTTAACACAATCACTTACTCAGCGAATAACAGACAAATTGACAACCTAACAACAAAAATATGAACAGATTTCTGTACTCCACTCTTGCTCAAATAAACAATATCGATTGATTAAGATGGAAAAAATTACGCAATTTACAATTAGTCCTTTTGGGTGGGTGTTTCGAACGAAATGTGTTGCTAGTTTGAATCACTCGAAAATTAAAAACATCTATTTATTAAATAGTGAAGACTTTCAATGTCATTTAATCGATAGATTTATCACAGCATAAAAAAGATTTTTCCGGAAAATCAATTTTTCCCTCGAGTTTTTCCTCAATGAACGCCAAGTTCTCTGGCTTCCGTTCGAAATCGACAAGAACTGATATTCCGAAAATCTAGTCAAGATCGCTCAACTTAGTGTCCGAGTCCAAGTCAATTTCAGTATTTCCACATCGCATCTAGGAGAGTTGTTCAGAATAAGATTCAGATTTTCCCCCGATGAGAATGAAAAGGTTTAATAATAAGCTCTCATTTGGCCATGGTCAAGTTGTTTGGTGCCGCCGAGCCGTGGAGGTATTTCCATAATATACGCGTCGAATATTGAGAAAATCTTCTAAGACAGGCACAATTTTCTTCGTCTCTGTTCGGTTTTTCGGTACAGCACATTTTGTAAACACTTCTGTGGCTAGAAATTACGTTGGCCATTAACCGAATAGTCTTACATACTAAATAGCGGTTTAAAGTTCTGAAAACATCCATCTGTCGATCAGTGAATTTGTGGTATTTTTGACTAAAAAAAAAACAAATTTTTATCTTCCCAATAAGGAGGGGGGGAGAGGTTATTTTCAATTGAATTTTAGGTAGATAATAAGAGCAGCTCAGAGGCAACTTAAATTATTTCTCAAAATGTTCACTTAATAAAAAAAAAATTAAGATTTTTAATAAATTTATACCAAAATCGAAACAATGAAATCGTTGATAATGTTTTCAGACACTGTGGCACCATTTAATTTGGACTAATTTTAAGACGAAATTAGATACTTGACGAAATTTCTGATATTTCCTGTGGATTCTTTATTTGTTCCCGAGCACAAATGAAAAATGTGATATATGAATGGGTTCTTTTGAAAAGACGCTGTTCAAAAGTTAATAAACATAGAGAAATGGTAAAAGAATTAGGGCAAATTTTTGCATTTAATTAATATGTGCAACATACTACACTTTAAATAACTGTTAAATTCAAATTGACATTTCACATATATGGATGATTGCCAGATAGTAAAGTATTCGGAGTAAAGAAATCATATTTAAAGATTTCTATAAAACTTTGTTTACCTTCAACGTAGGTATCCTAATGAGACTTCTGTGAGACATACGAATGGTTAATTTCTATTTATATTTTTGAAATCTCAGAATGTTGAGAAATACAGGAAGGAAAACATTAACAGAAATATTGGGGGAGAGGATATTTGACTGCATAACAAATAGAAAAAAATAACATTGTTGTTGACTGTCTCAATATTCATCGTGAATTGAGAGAACACTTTCAAAATTAGCCCGCATAAGAGTTTTTATGCTTCCACTGATAGACTAATAATGAATTTTCTAATTTTGCAAGCATTCCGAATGTTCAAAATTTGAATTTGAGACCGAAATGTCAACTGAGTTTTTATTTAGACACGTCATATATAAATCAGCGAATTTACTACTTTTTGATAGGCGCTTTCCGGTGGTGGTGTTATCCGGTCAACATCAAAATGACATTGGCTTTAATGTAGTGGAGTTTATGAACGTTCTCAATTCGTTTGGAATGGATATTCAGGCCAGTTGGGAGGATTGAAAGCAAAATTGATACGTTGCTGGTTGTGAATGAATTTTCCGGTGAAAACGCAACAGAATTATTGCTTTGGCAGTGGTCCGTTGTGTACCACGCGTTTCTATTTAACCCAATTTTGACTTCCTTTGAAATGTTTGTTTATACGCGTTTATTGGTCGTACATGTTTCACTATTTCGGGTGTAATTGCTTGTTTGCAATTTAATCTGTAGTGGGTGGTCCATTGAACTGGCGCCCAAAGCAAAATTAGTTTAATTATTATAAAGAATTTCTGAAAATTTTCAACAATTTCTTGGGTTCAACAATCTCAAATATTTATCTGGCTTTATAAGAAATTAGCTGATAGATATCGCGTGTTATTCCAGGAGCGTAGGGGAAGTATGCCCAAAATGACATACTGTTTAGTTTTTCGATAATATTTTTTTTATTTGAAGAAGAAACAATATGATAATTTCCAAATTTATTCTTTGGTTCAATATCAATTGATATTCCATACTATTTAGTTTTAGAAAATGCAAATAAAAAAAAATATGAGTCAAAATTCGGAGACCTACGAAAGTTCGCTTTGTTCATACGTATGGGTAAAATGACATACCTAAAATGACATATCGAAATGACATGAGTAATTACACGCAAATTTTTTTTTCCTCCTTTGGCGCATCGTTGTCAGCAGTAAAGGCTTCATTATCGATGTCGTCCATAAAAAAAAGCTTTAGTGACCTTCCTTTTCTTTTTTTTTTTGGTAGATATTATCAGTATGTCATTTTGGGCATATACTATGATTGAGACTTTCATATAAAAAAATATTAAAAGCTAACTGTTTTGTTTTAAACAAACAAGTTTATTTCGAAAACAACATAGCAATGTATGGTCTGGCTAAAACAGAAACAATTTAAAAAAAGAAAACTTACCAAAAATTGAAAAAATGAGATCACTTAAAAAAAACTTTTTCTGCAGAAAAAGACTTTAAATCTTTTCACTCTGACGCTACTCAGTAAACTGAGCTATTGTTTTCACAGGTTGTTAAACTTCACTAACAGCACATATTAAGGTAAAAAGGAGATCTGATATATTCGCGGATTCCAAGATATTGCAGTATGTCATTTTACCCATCTATGTCATTTTGGGCATACTTCCCCTACTCTTTAAATTATTGTGTAACAAAAATGTTGGTAGCAAAACTTCCATTTAACAAACTCAAGTAAGTAATAAAAAAAAAACAATTTAAATGTGCTCAAAATAATAACTTACCTCATGAAGAGCTTTCTTATCGGGAACTTTATTATTTTGTAAAGTTCGTATCACATTTTTCGCTCCATCAACGACAGCTGCCTCTATTCTAAGCCGATGTCTTAACTCCTCTATCCTTTCCTCCAGCGGTGTCTCTAGTCTCTGTGGTCTGGAATCGCCATTCTCCTCGGACGATGCAATTTTATGCATTTGATCCTTGTTTTGCTTGACTTTGAGTATCCGTAATCGAAGGAATTCAATTTTCGCCTTCGAATCGGCCAACATTTGCTGGGCTTCGGCAAGAAGTTTCTTATCACGTCCATGGTGGCCACTCGATATCGACTGAATCATATTCTCGGCACCGTTTTTCACCTTCATTTCGATGCTGAGCTGCTTCTCGAGTGACATGAGCAGTTTATCGTTGGTGGTCAATTCGGGACCACTTGTCGTCGTCGTCAGGGATGAAATAGTATCTGTTAATGGAAAATTGCAGCAGTTATAGACAATTGATCACTGTATAAGGAGGAAAGTAAATAAAATGTCTGTAAATGAAGTCATATTAAAAAAACCAATGCCCACTCGTTAGTTCTTTGCCACCATCTACCATCTATTAGCGGTAGATTTTAATTTTCATTGTTTTAAAAGTCGCTGAAATAGTCTAAGCATTTGGAAAATGTCAATGATATATAAAAGAGATAGGGCGATAGCCACACAGTTCTTACACTGTACAAAGTATTCTCGAATATGTCAAATGATCAATACGAACACATAACACTCGAGTACTTCAAATGCCTACGCAAAAAATATTGTAAATTTCAATTCATTGACGGCTAGCCGGCTGTGGGACGATGGCTACAATTTGAATAAGGCAATAGCACGTGACTGGAAAAACTCCGAGCAGTTACCTCTCATGTAGCCACGGTTGCAACTAAAAACGAAAAGTAATTTGAATCGATGACAAACGAGTTCTTTTTGTTAATAAAATTTGTTCTATAATTTTGTCTCGTGAGATGTGAGATTTAATTCGACATTTCGCAAAACACAAATTGAGAACCTTCTGTCTTATAATACACGCAGAAATTAAAAAAATAGTAAATCTAACTATTCTTTAGATTCATTTTTTTTCTAGTTAAAAAAATGTATCTTAGTTTTTCGGTATGCAACAAAAATTGCGCCGCATGCAGATTTGATTTAAAAAATTATACAGGTCGGAATTATTGCGCCGCAGGCGAAAAATGTTGAATGTCAAAGTCAAATATAGCCTTAAATTAGGGTGACTCTTTCCCTGGACGCTGTCCTCTGTTTAATGGTGTCCAGGGGGTATTTTTGTTGTTTTTGAATACGCCCATGGCGGCAAAATGCAGCCCTAGAAAAGCTGTCTCCCGAACACTTTGAAGAAATTCGTTCTTTATAGTACTTACGACCTGTGGAAAAGAGGAACAGTTAGTAGAGAAGCGCATCTCTATATGCCTTGTCCCTTGTGAGATCGGAATTCGACGCAGCGAACTAGCCGATTAGCTTGCTAAAGTAAATTTGACAAATCATAGAAGAAAATATTGATAATGTTGCTAAATCATCGATTTGAATTTGTTGTACTCGTAAAAAATTTACATCCGGGTAGTGGCCCTTCATTATGACTATTTTTGTAATTGAAATTAACTATTTTAGTTATATTTTCAATTCGAACTATTTTTTCTCTGCGTATAGTATTATTACCACAAACTATTTTCATGAATGAAATTCGATGTTGCGGTAACATCCGTCTTATTACCGGTGGCATCTCTGCAGATGATTTCTAAAGTCAAAAATTTCAACGTTTAACATAAATCGAACAAGGAATTATTTTTGTTTTGTTCCCCTTGTAACATTTTTAACTGTAATAAAAAAAAACTTTCGTTCTTCTCGAAATACATACACAAACGCAGCATAGATATTTTTAATTGAGCGTCAAATTTATATTTAACGATTTATAGGTTTTTGACCAAGAAAAATTGCCTCCTGGCCTCAAAAAATAATTCTGTGCCATGCGAATATGCGCGGTGGGGTTGAATTGTTGCCAAAATGCTGACAGCATTCGATGATCGTTGGCGAAACTATTGTCATATGACAAAAATACAATTTCAATGAATGAAAAATTTCTCTAGTTCCGTGGCAAAATCGTCTGGCAATGTTCTGGCCAATTTTACACGTGTTTTGCAGAGTTTAGTTAAAGTTAAAATTCCCATAGTGGGACTAATCACCATCAATTGTTTGCTATTGACCTCTCTTCTTAATGGGTTAATTGCAACGATGGCTAGTTTTTCGCTAATTACTCCGTTCAAGACATCATAAATCTTTCAATTGTCGTCTTTAATTATGAGTTTGATTTGGTTACATTTGGCTAATAATGATGTTCAAGGCACTCAATGAATGGGAATATTTTTGGGGAGAATTTTGTTGTAAAAAGATTTGTCAGAAAAATTAAACAAATGGTGAAAAATTTAATAAAAAATTCGGTAGATTTTTGGATTTTTTTTCCTAGGTTGTAAAGACATTTTCTAAGGATTTTCCACTTCATAGAGCTATTTTTCTCTAGTCAATGTTGAAATTAAAACTTGCATAAACTATGAAATTATAACAGAACTTCTATAGTTCTCTAGAATCTCTCTAAAGGTGCCGCTCCACATAGCAGCTACTCGCAAATGGACAAGTCTCTGAGAGTCACTCGCAGAAACTCGCGAGCTAGTTTCTGCGAGGTGTCAAAAGTGATTCTACTCTCTAGTCGACAGGCCTCCACAGAACTCTCGGAGAGTAGCTCGCCAGATACGAACAGCGTTTGAATTTCGCTAGTAGCTCTCGAGAACGCTAGAAGCTAGAAGCTTGATTTCGCTAGTAGCGATAGAAAAATCGCCGAAATTAACTCTCAAATGGACAACCTCCTGCGAGTAACTCTCGAGAGTTTTTGAGAGTTACTCGCGCATTTACTGTCATGTGGAGCGGCACCTTAAGTGTGCAAATGTCTGTCCATAAAATACGTCATACTTTTCTGGGAAAGACAACTGCGTTCCGCTGGCACATTGCGTTATTTTTGGAGGAACAAAACAAATTTAGACGTTTTTCCATCTACAAAGGCTGTTATTTGATTAATCTTTATTTGTTCTTATTTTTTTTTGTTTAGTTGTGCCAATTTTGTAGATTTATTTTGACGTTTCTTTTAAAAATTGCGCAATGTGGTAAAGCAACGTGTTTGGTATGCAATAGCTCTGACGTGGTGGTACCAAAATTTCATACAAAAAATCGCGAAAAACTGTGACGAAGACAGGAGGAAGCCGGTACTCGAAAAGCTTAACATTAGCTTCTAACTGATAAATAGAATCATGCTTCAAACAGTTTTCCTTATTACCGGACAATTCTTTTAATTTTACTATCACAAACTTACTTAAAAGAAAGGTCGAAATTCAAGGCTTTTTGTGCAAAGAAATTTTAAAAAAAAGTTTCACCGGCATTTAAAAGACCCCGAATTGAATGAATTAATTGAACATTTTCTCCGCAATGTCTCCACAATGGCAATCGCGGTAAATTCTTCTCCCCCTGTACCATTTTTGATTTTATCGCTACGATTACGAGGAACTTGAATTATGTGCACAGATACTGGACTGACAATGAAGAGGCTCTCTAGCTCTACTTGGCCCAACCAAATCTTAATTCAATTCAATGGCATTTTGCCGTGTGCGGTACAACCTTTTTGGAAAGGTTTTTATTTCACTTTTCCTTTTATTTTCCGAATGTTTGCGTTTAGATTTTTTTTGCTGTCAGAGAAAATGATCGAGTTAAGTACCCACGTCGGAGGGGGAATCAATGAATGGCTAGTTTAGCTTTTTGTGTGTGAAATTCTGGGCCATAGTAAATTTCATCTTGCCGGCAAAAGTCATTATAATTGTTGTATTTGGTCTTGGCTCGCAGATTTCAAAGCAAACCTTTCTTTTTTTCCTTCATTGTACACAACTTCAGGTGGAATTGTTTTGCAATGTGTCAGAGTTAAGGTATTTGACTCGAGGGATTCAGTGTCAGATCTTGTTGCCGATTGTTACCACCAATATGGCCATTGATATGATTGTAAATAGTGAAACGTTCTTTGACTCACTTCCAATGTCAGCCCTCATTTAATGTGGAAAAATGTGGTGTTTCAAGAGGAAAATAACTGATGGCGAGATGCGACTCAAACACTCGGAGATGCCTCCTGCTGAATGAGATAGAAAAGAGATGTCTGTCTACTTTGGGGCTATGAAGTCGTTTTCCATAGTTTTGTAAATGTTTTTTTTTTCATCGCTTCTAAATGTTTTCATATTTCTAACTAAGTTTTAATAAATGTTACCAGCTTTGTTCATCTATGCAACAATTCATAGATTTGTTAAACGACTCGTAAACAGCTCACATTCAAGGATGGCAAAAACCTCTGCTAGCCACCAGACCATAGTTGTAGGTACCAATCTGTACAGATTTCACTTTATGTGCAGACATTATACGTATGCTAAGGAAAACGAATAAAATTCGCAGGGCTCTTGTGGTATTTTCATTCAGATTGGATGATTTCTAAATGTTGCAAAAAGAGATTTTCACCCAGATTTGTTCAACCGAGAAAAATAGATGGCAATTGAATTCCCTATCAAGGCAAGACAAAGTTCTACATGGCATGTGCTGTAAAAGTCGTCGAAAAAATTATTTCATGTCATAAAAATGTCATACGACATCTACTTTAATGAAGACAATTGCACTTGATGCTAGGTAAAATTGCGTTTCGAGTCGTATTAGTTATTTTTTTAACACATTTGCTTTTTCAACTTTTTTCACATTTGGACATCGTGTACCACGGGTGGTACACTAGCGATTTGTTTTCTGGCGGTTGTGCGCCATCGGTGGTACACGGTGCGTGTTTTTATATTACTTCATAAAATACTGACAATTTATGTTAAAATTATGTTTTTATACTTACGACTGTCAGGAATATTCAAAAATCGATTGCACTATGCATGTACCACCAGTGGTACACGATGTCACGAACGTGTTGATATGTTCCTTGGGGAGAGGGGTGTGCAGTATCACGTTTTAAGGGACCGCATTGTCAGACAATAATTTAACAATTTTGTTACCTTTGGTAAATATTGTTATAGAATGTAGTAATAATAAAAAGGTTTGTAAATAAAAATGACAAATTTATTAATACCAGATTTTGCATTTAAATCTTAATATTGGCAGTCGAAAAAAATAATCAAGAAACACTTTCGAACCATAATTCATGTAAGTGAAAAACATAATAAAATCGAGAAAACGAATGGTGGATCTGGTGACTATCTGTTTGCAATTAATTTCTCAAGAATAACAAACAGATGGATGTGAAGTGAGTAACAAAATGGAAAAATGATCAGTTGTTGATTCACTTAGCAAACAATTTATTCTAAACATTTAACTCTAGTTTAGCGTCGCGTCGCTCAAATTTGTTTTTACATCCAAAAATAGCTTCAAACGTCCTACTGATGGATATCACCTTTTTTTTAATTTTATTTATTTCGCTCCGTACACACCTTTCTCCTGCAGATATAATTGAGGCGGGGGTTGAGGTAAATCGTTTAATTTCCTTTGGTGGTATCATTTACATTAAGATCGATATCGGTCGTCCGCAAAACACCACCTTTTTGATAGATAAACGTGTTGAACAAAAAATAACATTTTGTTCGATTCCACTTGAGCACATTTAGGCGTCGTGTTTGCCATATCGGAACAGAATATTTTATGTTGATAAATACACCTCGCAAAAGCAATTAGTGTAATTACAAAACAAAAACAATAACGACATAACAACTTTTGTTACTTTTCTTAAATATTACACTGAATAGTGTTTTCCATGGGTTTATCGAATTAAAAACGAATGGGCAATTTTTTGTGGTTGATATTGATAGGTTGTCCCGGGTAAAACCCTATCATTGCATTTAAGTGAATATAAACTTCTATTCGGTTTTGATGCTCCATCCATCCTTAAATCCTGATTACGTCCACTTAGTTAACTTAGACGAAATGCTGTGTATTTGTGGCCCAGCACAAACGTTAATTCGATGGAATCTCTCAAACGTTTTCTCTGTGGTTAATTTTCTCGGCGATTAAACTGGATTTATGGCCATCGAGTGACTAAAATACTAAAGGCATTATCTATCGCATTTTGTGTCGAATGTGTGATATTTCGTTCGTTTCTCTAGACTTAGACCGTTTCAAATTAGTATTGCAATATCGACGTGTGACACGCAACTGACTTTTCGTTGTCATTTAGTGTATAAATAAAAGCTTCACGAAAAGCAATCAATCGATACAAATATAAATATTCCACATAAATAATAAAACAATAGTTCCCTGGAAAATTTTCCCACAAGATATTTCAAATGAAATTCAATTTGCTATTAATATATATTTTATAATGCCCCCAATAGCGAACCAATATTGGTGATAAATCAAACTCACCCAAAATTAAAGCCAATATAGTGTAAATTGTTGATAAAAATCTCAGTATGGAAAAGGTTGGGAATGTGGTAAAAGAAAAGGGACTGTCCCGAGTTAAAAATATATTTAAAAAACACCTTTTCTCCTTTTGCAGGATTTTGGGAGTTTGCATAAAATACACTATGCTTTTTTCTGAACAAAACTCCCCTACCCTTCACGACATTTTTGTATGGAATTTTTTATCGGCCATCATTACAAGTGCCCCATACCGATTAAATGTTATATTTTATGGACAGCTCCTTATAATTTTAAATTATTTAAAATCATTAAACCTCTGATAATACTTTAAATATTCCGGCAAATATTTTAGATTTATTATTTTTCTTGATTTTTTTATACACTTGACCTCTAGAAAAATAAATAAATTTATGCAAATCACTAGATGCAGTATTTCTTTCTTATGTTTTTCGATTGAAACAATAGCGTCTTAATAATAACTTCAATTCATATGAACGAATCATTCTTCCTTAATCGCAATCGTAAAAATGATTTATTTTACTTGATGTCTATCGAGCGAATCTAATGAAATTACAAAAAAGACTTCTTAATTTTAAATTGCATTTAAATTAACTTCCGTTATGTTTTATTACGTTGACCTTCAATTGCGCCAAGTTCAAATTACATAATTTTTTAAGCAGAGGTAAACAAATATGTATTTATGTATAGGCTTAGAAAATTTCTTTATCACGCTGTTGTTAAAATTATTTCGATTATGTTTGATTAAAGTCAATTTAAAAGAGACAGTTTCTAAGATCCCATTGGATTTTTTATGTACATCACTGAGAGCGCAAAAGACAAAAAGTTTTTGAAACATAGAAGTTTAAAAAAAAAAATAAAGTTCTAAAAGCTGTAAAAAATTCTCAATAATTTCTTGGCATTTCAGTCAAATTGCATATTATTCTGTTTCAATAAAAACTTCCTAAAATAATCCACCAATCATAAAATGAATTTTAACAATTTTATCATTACTTGATGCGTAACATCACTTTTTGTAATTTACTTGGTGTGGATTCTGTTTTGTCGTAAAAAGTGTAAAACAGATAGTTAAATTAATCAAAAGCGAATGAAGTACAAAAAATACAATGAAAATGCTGAGAAAATGATTTCCCACGTCGAAAACGTTTCGGTATCGCAAGTTTGGCGATCTGGAATTCATCAAACCGAGTTACGTCGTCCAAACTTGAGGTAGAGGTGAGACATGCCTTCAGGAAGCTTGTAACTATCGTCTGGATGACAACTCTGAGAATTTTGCAATCTATAACAGTCACAATTGCTATATAAAGAACGATATAGCCATGCACAGCGTAAAAGAAAGTAGTCGATGACTATAGGAATATTTTAAAAAAATATATGAGAAAATTTCTCACCTTATGTCGAATAGGTTTTTACTTTTTCGCTTTTTTTAAAAAATCAAAATAGTATTTTTAATTATTTTCCCCTTTTTTGGTAGATGTGAGTTACATTTATAATATCAAAACGTTGATGGGAATTTTTCGTAAATATTATACCGCTAAAAAAGATTTTGTGGACACAAGTATACACGTGAAATGAGTAACGTAAGGAATTTTTCTTTTACACTTACCACGTCCATTACTGCCCGTCACTGAGTTGCCTTGCGTCAATAAAATTTGACTTTCCAATTCGTGGAGTTCAGACTTGAGTTCTGCTAATTTGCTGTTGCTTTTCTTCACGATGGACGCGACATCTGATAAGGATCGTCGATCGGTGGCCACTTCACGCAATTTTTCAGCGCCTTCTTTGATTTTGAGCTCCTTGCGAATTTCCCGGCGAATCGCCTCTTTGATCTCTTCCAGCCGATTGGGCAAAGCGCTTTCCGGGAGATTATCCGTAAATCCATACTTGTGACTTAATTCGTAAAGTACTGGATGCTTTATGTAGTCACCCTGAAAGAGAGAAAGCAAAATTACTGTTGTTTTTCCATAACCATTATTTTTCTTGCGAAATATATTTTTCTATCTTTAATTTAGACACTTGACGTTATATTATTTATACTATTTGTTCAATGGTTAAGAATCAATTCTGAGTCATGGTTTTTACTCGATCAATTACTATATTAGAATCTCTCGGAATACAGGTCAAAAAAAAATATAACCAAATTTTAGCCAAGAAATTCTAATAGAATATTTCTGCAACTACAGTTTTTAACCATTTTTCCACCCTACTATGAATCTACAATTTTACATGGATTTCAAACCATGGATGATTTACTACATTTGTAATGTTTAGCGTTGCAACTAATTGACAACAGGGGTCGTGGTAGCAGTCTAGATCGATGATGGGGCTAGCAACAAGCAGTAATTATCAACGTATACAATAAAAACGTATACAATAGGCCCTATCACAGAATCCGATACGAATGGTTCGGATCGTAAACTCAATGTTGTTGTTGGTATAAAACACTAACAAGAACATTGAGTTTACGATCCGAACCATTCGTATCGGATTCTGTGATAGGGCCTAATATGTTACGCATTCAGCGGAGAGCGGGATTGGTGATTACAGTCTAAAAAGGTATAAAATAGCTTGATGTCCCACTTCTTAATAAACAAGCTTAAATGCAATCATGATTTTCTGGATTTTCACAAAAATTTTCATTGTTTGCAGTTGCTATTAATCGAAATTAAAATCGATAAAAGAAATTCTCCTAAAATATACTTATAGGTATATGAACTTTTAATTTTGCGATCAATGAAATTTCTTTGTCACAACTGAAGATAATTTTTATCAACAAAAAACGGATATTTTATATAATTTAAAATTATCCAATTAAGTACTTGTTTCAAATGAAAGTTTTTTTTGCTTTATTGAATGAAGATAAATTTTAAGAGTTGTTCAATAGAAATTTTGAAGTGGTGATAAGGGAAATTTTTGTTAAAAGATTTTTTCCCTCACTTTGTGAATTAAAACTAAGAATATGTGTTTAAATTTCAAATAAAAATGTCGCCATTTAGTGTCTCCCCCTTAAAATTAAAACCCTTTAGTTATATAGCCAATCCAAATATGTCGAATTTTAAAGAGTTTATCTGGATATAATCATTGCAAGCACACAAAAATGTATCTAATTTCGAAAAGAGGCCTTAAGAAAAATAGTTTTTTTTTCTTTTCAATAGAAATGATTCATTTTTACAGAATTCCTAGTGATGAAAAACTAAATGTATTTGATACAAAATTGAAAAATAGTTGACAATGAATGATTCACTGTTTCGTTCCAAAGAACTCACCGGAAAGAATGCCAGGGAGGTTAGAAATTAGGTACCTAACATTCAAATATTTGTGAACTGATAACCTTATCGGGATTGTTGGAATGTCATGGGCACCACTAATAGGGAAGCAAGAATTTTACCTGGAAAACTGATGCGTTTACACAATTTAAACAAACGGTGCCTCGTCGAATGGCTTTAATTGAGCTTTTGGAGATCTTCCTCAATCGTAAGGATTTGGATTTTCTTAATTCCATATTCTGACGTCTTTAAAAAAAAATTAAAAATCAGTCTTTTTTGAGATGGCGAAATTTTGGGCAAAAGTGGCATTCGCGACACCACGTCACCTCGTTTGCTATGGCGGAAAATTATCAACACTCTACAAGGGGTTACAAGTCACATCACTTTTCGAACGTGGTGTTACATTGGGCATAATTAGCGCCATAATTGACTTTCCTTCAATCCATTGACGTTAATAATTTCAAAAATTTATACAATTTGTGTCAATGAATTTCACCGCATCATTAACCCCGCACTATGAAACATTCCATTACAACCAGAGGTATCACGTATAGCGTGTATCACGTACAACTATCTATTTATGTATCTATTGCTTTACGTTTACGACTAAATCTATTCAATTGTTTAGTTTCATAGGTAAAATGAATTCAATTAATTAAAATTCATTGCAATCGAGGGTTCTCACATATGTTCCATAACCATATTCCACTGTAGGTATCGATTTTTATCCGATTCTAGTTTTAGAAACACTTTAATCCGAAATCTAATATGGCACATCGGAATTTCAAGCACTGCATAGTCATTGACCGCGAATTTTGCACAATTAAATCAAAATCATTTATGATTGACTGTTTCCGATTTCACAAAATTAATCCGAATACGGATTTTGCTGAAATAGAGTTTCGTTTTACAAAATGGAATTTTGCTATAATTTCAGATTTTCTCGACACGTCAATTGATATTGACTCTAGCTGGCTGGCTAGGTTGGTTGATTATGGGGGAAATGGCATACGCGTTTGGGATTTGTGCTCTTATCAGTTAAACACGGCGAAATTAACACCATAGCAGAATCATCATTTAGGTGTATAAATGTAGGACGATATCACTGATTTAAAGGTGGTTATCAGTTCTACCTCATACGACATTATTAAAATAGGAAAGTATTGTGAATGTTGAATTATCACGATGACTTCCAGGTAAAGCTCAATTACAATTTCTGCCATAAATAAATATTCAAATACCTTGGTTCGATTTGAATACATGATCTATTAAAATTTAAAAAAAATCATGATTGATATTTCGATGAGGTGCATGGAATGTTTCCAATAACTACAGAAATAGCACGGCGATTATTTACTTGGATTCGAAACTGAACTTAAATGGCTTCAGTTTTATTCTTCCGCTAATATAAATATATATATATATATATATATAGAAAAAATAAGGTCATTCGTCTAATTGGATTATTACCGCTTTTGTTTCTTGGCGGGTTTTCTTTGTCTGCTACATAATCGTAACAACCCTTTCTGTTTACATTACGTGCGACAAAAAAATCGAAATGTGTAGTAAAAACCCAAAAGTCGATGGAAATTTGAAATAAATGTGCTAATTTGATGACACAGTATTAACACCTTAAGCTATAGATCGCGTGTGTAAAAGTCAAGTCACATTTTTTTGGGGTAAAATAACTTATTTGGTCGAAAACAAGGTGAAAACCTGTACAAGATTAAAAACTTTTTTGTATATCAATATCTTTTTTTTATATCAATATCTTTTACACTAAATTTGTATCAACTCGCTTGTTTTTATCGACATTTGGTATCAAATGTAAAAATTTGATAAATATTTGGTGTTATTTTGACATTTGGCACCAAATGCCGATAACGGCAGGCAATTTGATACAAATCTAGCGTAAAAGATCTTGAAAAACAAAAGTTTTTTCATATAAACCTTTAAATTTTTAACCGTGTAGTATTACGGTGGGTTAAACGTTTTAGCTTTGAAATTGTGGTAAAAACAGAGATATTGTCTTAAAACATTTTTTATTATTTCTCACACTACAGAAAAATGTTCGATTAGACCTGCTTAAATCACAAATTTTGGCTACTCGATGAAATTTTGAGACCCTCATTAAGACCCTTACTAAATTTTCTTCCGACAACCGAACATATTAGGATCTTGGTGACAGATTTTCAGCCCTTAAATTTCCAAAATAGCTAGCGCGCGTATGCTCCCTCTAGATATCACTTCGGTAAGTAAGACACGCCATTTCAATACAATGTAGACTTCTTCAACTGTATATTTCTCAAATTTAATGAATTAAATATATAAAAAAAAAGTTTTACTTTTATCAAACCACCAAATAGCGATATCATGAGATTATGGTATCGTCAAGTTCAGAAATGATAAAAAAAAAGTTTTTAAAACATCGGAAAAAAGACATGTTTAAGTGAAAATTGCTGTCGTATTTATGTTTGCATCCAATCAAAATCAATCATATATCAATTACCTGGCAAAATGTGTTAATTGGAAAATTATCGCAACTGCTATAAATGAAAATTGGTTTTTCAAATCGGAAATTGAGGGGTGAGAACGGATCTTTGGATCTGTGAGCAATGAAAAATTTAAATCAAAAGAGCTATACGAGTGCAGCATTTTCCACAGCATAAAATTAATAACTGATTGAGACTGACAGTGGCAGTTCGAGAATTTCAACGAATAACAAACGAAGTGGAGGGCGAAGAGGTCTAAAATCTACCATAAAGTGAACAATATTGTGTGTTATGTGTTGTAACATCAACTGAACTCTTGCTTTATAATCGATTGGCTTCCATTAGACAAAAAAAAATAGGAAACGGAAGAAATTTGTTTTGCCGGCAACAATTTAAGAGAAAAGTACATTTAAATGCTGTAAAATCGAGAAACGAACGCCTTTTTACATTAAATGACCGTCTATTAGAGGCACAATTTCTTTCGGCAATTACATTTGATACGATAGAGCTGTCTTGGAAATATTAAACATTACTCTAGTGGTTACAAATTCCATAAAAAGACAATAATTGGGCGGCACATGGCTGATATTTTCATTGACCACTTCAGGATTAATGAAAAATGGTTTGGACTTGACTAAATTCTCCATAAACATAAAAAAATTGGAACCATCAATGGTCTCTGACTTCCACTTTTTCCTTATTGTCAATAAAATTGTAGTAACTTTCACCAGTACTCGTATTTTATAGCAGCGTTGGAACTTGTTATAAAACTTTTTTTTAGGGGAAACATGATTTTTTGCTTCTATTTTTTTGTCCGTATATGTTTAGGAAAAGTTGGAATAAAGGCATCAGAAAACTTGTAATTTCCAAAGAGGCTAAAATAAATGCTATGGGATTTAAATAGTTTCAAAGATAAATGTTTGAAATTGGAATTTGATAAGGTTTTAATTTATCTTAAAACCTGATAAGGTTTTAATTTATCTTAAAGACGAAATCACAAAAAGGACTATTTGGCTTTATTAATTCGCAAAAAAATACTTTTGTAAAAAAATATAGGAAAAACTTGCAACAAGGGCTTGTCCATAAAATAGTTCACGTAAATTTTCGTCTTTTCAAGTCCCCCATCGTCACACTATTATTGACGAATTTTTTGTTCGTCCGATGATTAGTGCTGTGAAATGGTAAAACGACCAAAATACTATGTGTTCTTCAAACAGCTCATGATAAGTTAGAATAATGTTTATCAGTATAATAAGTAAATATTTACATTCGCAAAAATAGATTCATATTTCCAGTGAATTCGTACCGCCGTTCAAGATTTTCGTGCCTTGTGAACTGTAAGCACTGCAAAAGTCAGGGTAATGGTAGGTACTTGAGGACAAATTAATTAATTAGCTTTGATAAACTTACACACCAATCCAGCTTATTCTATTATCATTTCTGTACATATTTGTTGATGGAATTAAGTAAAAAGAGACAAAAACTTATTATTTCTAATATAATATACTAGCTTGCGTTGCCGGGTTAAGTTTTTTGAATTTTTTTTTTGTGGTCTATGTTGGAGCTAAACTTCAGGCCAATTGGCTCGGTAGTTTCTCCGCGAAAGGGTACCATAGAGGAAGAGCTAAGTTTCAAGATCACTTTACCCCATCCCCTTACTCACCCCACCTCTCGGGCTACTTTTTAATGGGTCTATGTTGACGAACATCTATGCCAAATTTCAGGCCAATCGGCTCGGTAGTTTCCCCGCGAAAGGGTAACATAGAGGAAGAGCTAAGTTTCGAGATCACTTTACCCCCTACTCCCTCCCCTTACTCCCCCCCACCCCTCGCGCTACTTTTCCGTATACCTATGTTGGAACCAGAACTACCACAGACATTCATGCCCAATTTCAAGTCAATCGCTTCAACCGTTTTTCCGTGAAAGGGGAACAGACAGACAGACAGACAGACACCAACTCATTTTTATATATTAGTATGTGTATATGATCTACATGTGTAGAATATAAACATTTTAATTATAGTTATGCAATATAATTATCATATAGTGTTGTTCAAGTAATACTAATACATAATATCGGAGAAAATTCAATTAATTTTATCGTTAATTATTTTTTATTGATAGAAAATAAATCACTAATGAGAATCCCACTTCAAAGTCATGTTCGCAACAAATTAAGTTATGGAAACTAAGTCCAAATATTAACACAATCAAGTCGAAGCTGACGGGGCCCAAAGAGCTTGTAATGATCGAGACTCGACTTATCTCCGTAAGGTTCCACTATATTGAAGAATTTCTTTTGATCGACATGAAATACACAAAAAAGGAGCGAAAATGAACAGGTGATGTTAATGAAATAATCTATAATCGTGTATTTGAAACGCTGCTCGAGTTAATTCGATCATGCATATACTGAATATATTTACTGGTTATGTATTTTTTACCCAAATAAGTCGGTAGAAGTGTCTTATATATTAAAAATAAATCTTGTTCTTAAAGTTCTAGTTATGTTCCGAGTTCGTAAAAAATATAACCAAAATCAACAGAAAAAAAAACAAGTTTTCTACAATACATACTTGGAATAGGTATCCCTTGATTTTAGATGTGATATCCTTTAAAAATACCATATTTATGGCAGCTGTTGACATCATTTGGTCGATTCAATTTTAGTATAAAACAAATTTACACTTAATATATATTTATAATAGCACAAATTTACAATAACAATTTTTATTAATATTTTTTAAACTTATAAACATTGAAAATCGTTTCGTATCATTCTGGTCTCTTTGCTTTTACTTCTGTGGTTTTTAACGACTAGTACTGTGATTTGTTTCGTTGAAAACACCGTTGGTAACATACTCACCAAAGAGTAATTAAAAGACAACCGCATGGTAACACTGTTTCACTAGCATTTAAATTAATATAACCATGTCGTAACATTTCATGTAAAATATGATATCTTTGTTTTATGTTTATTTTTTTTTTTTCGTTAAAGCGCAGCCTAAAATAACAAATAAAACAGTTATCAAACTTATTTTGTAAGGGAAAAACCAGCTCAATAATCTTCTATGACGACTCAAAAGAGAACCAAAATGTACAAGAAAACCGCCAGCTGGAATTGAACTTGAAATTTACGGTTTCCAAAATTCAAGTTTTTATGGGATTTATGAGATTTTTTCGCCATAACCGGAGACTCGTCTAGCGATAAAAATTTCCTAAACTCAAAGACGATCATCAGTGGTCAAGAGGTTTGAATCGAATCCAATTGACGCCGGACTAGGCACCAGTTAACACAAGTTATCCAAGGTACCAACGTTTTCTCATCTACGGCGAATAAAAAAGCGAAACATTTTAAGATAAACAGACGAAAAAACAAGATTACCAAATAAAAAAAACTATTCAGAGAGTTCAGTCAACTAAATTTTTTTTTAAACGACTAAAAAAACTGAATGTTCTTAGATACTGAAGTCGCTAACGTCTTGATCGGGAGTTTTTTTTTAATTTCCATATGAACATGTAATTCCACATTAAATTTTTAAAAGAATTGGACAAAAATCGGTCATCTCTTCTGATTTCTGAATTTATTTTTTGTAATTGTGTAAATATTAGCACAATTTTATGTCTATCAAACGATTTTATTGTTGCAGTTTTTTTTCCTCAAAGTTATTTTGCATGAACCTCGTGTAAAGATAAGAGTTTTCTGGCTAATTTAGGTGTAAATTTATTTTTTGGCATAAAATTGAAACGGGTTTGGTGTAGCAACACAATATAACCTGAAGTGAAGTTTATTAAATGAATTTTTTATAGTTTAAATGCTCGTCTCGGATGAAACAAGTTATGAAATGTTGAATAGAAATTTAAACGTTTTTGCTTTATAAGTGAAAATCAATGATGCAATATGAACATTTCTTGAATTCTGAAAATGTTTTCATAGGTTTTTGCTACCACATCCTGAGGCGGAATTGGGCTTCCTCGATTTAAGAATTTTTTCTCGGCTGTGACATCAGATTTGGCGTCCCTCAGCGAAAAGTTAAAACTTTTATTAATTCTACTTTCGGGGACTGTAAAATTAAGGGATTTTCTTTTAATCCATGGAAGAAGTGGAAAAATCGACCTCATCACCAACATTTTTTTATGGCAAAATTCTTTATGGTCTCTGTTAGAGCTAAACTTCAGGCTAATCGGCTCGGTAGTTTCCCCGCGAAAGGGTAACATAGAGGAAGAGCTAAGTTTCGAGATCACTTTACCCCCTCCCCTTACTCCCTCACCACTCGGGCTACTTTTTAATTTTTAGCCTCTCGGGCTACTTTTTAATGTTGGGGCTGGACCCCCGACGAACATCTACGCCAAATTTCAGTCCAATCGGTTTAGTAGTTTCCCCGCGAAAGAGTAACTTAGCGCAAAAACTAAGTTTCGAGATCACTTTACCCCCTACCACCTCCCCTTACTCCCCCCACCCCTCGCGCTACTTTTCCGTATGCCTATGTTGGAACCAGAACTACCACAGACACTCATGCCAAATTTCAAGTCAATCGGTTCATCCGTTTTTGCGTGAAAGAGGAACAGACAGACAGACAGACACCAACTCATTTTTATATATTAGTATGATTGTAACACAAAATAGCACAGAAACTTCATTTTTCTACGGAAAAAAAGCATGCGGAGGCATCACAGAACGTGTTGCAGAACACTTAAAACTATATTTAATGAGTCTTGGATACCAAAAAAATACATTTTAGTGGGGTGGGTTTGGGGATTACTGACCCCAAAATACAAAATTGGCTCAAAATACGTTTTAAGAGCTCCAGAATGCGAAAAACTGCATCCATAAAACGTGTAAAAAAAATCATAGTTAGTTTCTAAAAAAAATGTAATAACAAACCAGCAAGACAAAACAAGAAAAACATTTTTTTTTCTTTTTTGAAAAACAAAATGAAAATCACAGAAAAAAAACAATGAAAATGAAAGAAATATTTGTAGCAACTCGTTTAAATCTACACATAAAACTTGCGTTACAGTCTAAAAATAGCGAATGCTTGCGAGCATCGAGAGGCAGAAAAAAAAGGAGACTTCGTTGTGTGTGGTTTATTTTTTCAGTAAGAAATAAACCCCATCCCACTTCTTATTATTAAAACGTTGAAGGTATTTAGTAGTGATCATCACATACGAATACGAACGGATTCGACAACTTGATTTTATGATGGATATTTACATAAGAGTCTACCGCTTGCCAGCAAGTGTGCCATGAACTTCAAACTGGACATAATACTGTATGCATTGAAATCTCAATGCGAATCTAGCAGATAATTTTTTTCTCGATATTTTTGCATAATTTTTTGTATCACTATTATCAATTTTTTTATTGTTTTTTTAACACCTAACATCGATTTTTGTGGACAACAGTGCATTGAGTCTGGTTTAAAGGGGTTCCACACTAAAAATATTTTTTTATGTGTGGAGTTTTACACAAAACCATAGTAGTAACAATTTACAAAAGTAACCCATCTTAGAGTTGTGATCTATGGATTTCTAATGACAATTTTTTGGTTCCGCCTGAAGTCATTGCATTTTTTTGTTATTTTCAAGAAGCCAATTTTAAAGATATTTGGGACAGAAAGTCATAAAAACCACCATGACCTAGACACAAAGTATCAGATGTTGTGCCATATTTTCTCGATTGACTCCAAAACGCGTCAAACAGGTGGATCTCTATAGCATAGAATAAAAACAAAACATCTCCCAATCACTACACCACGATGATTTCTTATCGTGTACTGTTTTCAGCCGCAAAACTTCTACGATTATGAGGTAAGCGAGTGAAAACGGATTAAAAAAAAACACACACAAAACGAAAAACACCTGGAAACAGTTTTAGGTCATTATGGCCAGCCAAGTGATAGTAGCTTGGCTGATTTTAATCTTTGATCTAACTGACTGACTTGGCGAATTATGTTTAGTTTTTACACTCGATGATTCTCTATAGTTATGCTGCCAATCGATGTCTCTTTTTTTCAGATTTGCTTCATGTGGTATTAGCAAAAGACATGAGCTCTTATTTAAAAAGAACAGCGAAAAAAATCACTGGTAGTCAGGTCCTCTACTCTATACTGTCAGATCTGACAGGTAACAGCTTTACTTCAGGTATTTTCCGCAAAATATGAGAACCGTTAGCATAAGATCATCGATGTATGATTATGTATGAGAGCATTCAATGCTTAATGTCGATCTGCATTCTTAGATTTTTTTTTTATTTGCCTCTTAAAAATTTTTTTTTTACTCTCCAGTTAATTTGAACAAGAGGATAGGATCGAATCGGTGAAAGAACAGAATTAGTCTCGTTTGTGAAATTTATTGGAAATTGGAGCATGAGCTTAAAGACGTGTATGTATAGATAAAAGTTAGCATAAATAATCGAAAAGATTGATAATAGTCGCTTATAATATGGTTGATCTTACATAGGTTGGTTGAAGTTGACTCTAACATGAAATTTACTCAACCAATTGTGATGGATTTTTTACTGGAAGAGACGGATTTTGGTTCCCTGCTAAATTGGAACGCAAGACGCACGGCAATTTTATCTGGAATATGATCGCCATCATAGTGCAAATTAGATGGTTATGGGGCGCTAATTCGTTACATCAAGTATTTCACACGTCTAAGCCGAATCCAATAGAATTCAAATAGCGAAAGCGGGCAAATTTGTGCTAACTCAAATACCGGCAATGATTGATGATGACCCCTTTTCTGTGATTGTGGGGGCATCACGGCTAAATCATAAGGGGTTTTTTTTTTCATTTGACGAATGTTATTATTTGAATTTGTCGTTTAATTGTATCAAAATCTTAAATTCGTTATCGATTTAACCATTTGGTTATTTAAAAACTGTGATGATTGATTCAAAACTAGAAACTTACTATATTCCAAATATTCTTTAAAATTGCGTCCATATTTTCGTAAGCCAAACACTTTGTTTGACAGAGATTTGCCAGCCACGCAAGATAATTGTCGCCAAGACAATTTGACAGTTTCTCATCAAATATCGTGATGATTTCGGTTACAAACAATTAAACGGTCTTATTGGTGTCAATTGAATATCGAAAGTTTGACCAATTAAGAAACAAAACATGAGAAAAGTCGTTGATCTTAATTTTTTAAAGCTTCTGTAGAATTTCGATGATTTCAATGAAATTGCGTTTTAAGAAAGATTAAACACATTCAATATTTAAAGGAATTTTTAATAAGGATTTTGCGATTATACTGGTCATATTTTTAGAATCAGTGAAGGATATTAGGGGCTGTCCGTAAAATACACCACCTTTATTTTAGATTTTTCGAACCTCCCTCCGCCTTGTAATTCGTTTTCACAATTTTTTGGTGTGGAGTTTAGTACCTCCCCTCCATCCCTTAAAAAATGTGACTTATAGGTTTTTACTGTAAAATGTAATCTCGATTTGTGAGCGATTGGGTTTTTGAATATAGTTTGCAACTCGAAAATTCTTCGGTTTTGCAATATTTAAGCCTTCAATCACAATTGACACAAAAATTGTGCAAAAAAGATCATCTTTTTAAAAATGTCTGTTGCGAAAGATGCGTGGCCTGGTTCAAATATTGCATCTTTAGGTCAAAAAATACAATAGATCGAAATCTCTTTATCAATCATTATAATTCGCGGAAAATGGAATTTAACGGAAATCTCGATCAACGAATTCTTATTGTTCAATGTATGCTAAATGGCATTCAACCAATTTTTGACATTATACAGAGCTTTAGCATAAATTTTCGATATTCCCGTTTTTTTTCCCTGCCATCAAAAGAGCAGAAGAAAGTTTTCTATGAATTTGAAAGAATCCACGATTATCATTTTAGCTCTCTATTTTCTTTCTTTTATTTTCAATTAAATTATACAAATATTGTCCCAAATATATTAAATTTCGATTTTCAAAGGTCAAGCTTATGTCAAATTTGGTATGAAGAATTTTGTTGTTGCTACTGCGAAAGTGTATGGTCAGGTGGACCGGAACTACAAGACATTAAATGTGAAAATAATTTGTTTAAAATGAAATCAGTGTCGCATTGGTAAACACAGTAATTTGACTGTACAGAAAAAATGTTTAACCACTACGGGGTGTTTTTTTTTCGTTCGCGTTTTACTTAAAACCAAAAGTATGTGTAGCTGTCAGGGAAAAGTTTGGATTACACAAGTGTTTCATAGGTGTTTTCTTGGAATGTAAATTTAATTAAGGTTACTAACTAATAACACCCATGAATATTAAGACATAAGAGAATTTCCCATGGCAACTGAAAAGAGTTTTCCCGAGATGATGATTTCCATATAGACGGAATGATACGTCGCCATTCAATAATTGAAATTTTCCGGAGAATATAAATTAATGTGTGTCACATAGCACGAGAAGAAAATAATCATAGTCATTGTGTTGCACACACATAAGCCATCGCTCATATATATCCAATATTTGTAAGTCAATCCGATCCGTATATGCAAATTAAATTGCATTCAACAACAGTATATATAACATTATGCAAGGCGATGCAGAAGATCCGCTGGTGAATGAACTCCTACCAGGCGTAGCAGCGCACCAATGTTTATCTGTTCCTTGTGAATTTTCAATGTTTGGCAATAATATTATTGTTTCGCGAACAAATCTCATAAATCCCATCAGAAATGTGTTTCTTCAATCTCGCTCCCGCTGAGGAAATTACAGAAAAATAAAAAAAACACCTTGGCGTTGCCAGAAGAGCGGGCACTTTATCACATATTACGCAAAATCAACAACACACCTTTAGCCGTTTTGGCAGAATTTCAAATCATTCTTGGAAATTTTTATTTAAATTGCACGAAACACAACAAATATAAAATCACAGGTTGCACAGATATGGAAAACTTCCAGGCTCTTTATCGTATGAACTTTACGGATAATTCCTTAAGACACCATGCACAAAAATTCCATATCCCGTGTAATTAAAACCATTTGGATCGGTCGACAAGTATTTCCTCTGTTTGTAACCAAACACCCGAAATTCGCGACTCGTACTAAACGGCGGAAACTTCTCAAATGTTGAAGTGGTCTCAGGCTTAGAAGACTCGACTCTGACTTGGCTGTGGCTCTGCCACCGTATGGTGGTGCGCTTGGTGGTGTAGTTGCTATCGGACGGTTGGCACTAGTTCCCTTTCGCCCGTTCGCCCCGCTCAGCACTTGCTTGGCTTGAATTGCTTTGGGTGTTTTGCACTTGTCGGATATCATCACCAGGTGGAAGGAAGGGACGCGCACAGGTAACAAACGTCTAATTTAACGCACACAAAACGAAGACAACGACAAAAAAAAAAATACTCTCCAATCTGTGAACATTCGGAAGAAATTACTTTTCGATTGGCAATTTTTCTGTATAGTCTGCAAATTGCCAGACGAATTTTTTGGACAAAATAATCTTTTCTAAGTCAATGGCGAGGACTCGAAGACCTCAACTATAGGCAACCACTCGTGGCGTCAATCATCACGATTTCTGTTGCTACTAGTAGTGAATACTGTGCCAAAGAAACTCGACATTAACATAAGATTCGCGAGAGAATTTTCGTAAACAATTTATACGCGTTCGTGTATACACAATCCAATAGACTGCGACTGGGGGCAATAAAACATCTTCACGAATCTTGAGACTTTGAGAGAGATTGGAAAATAGCCAGCCAGTAAAAGGGAAGAATAAAACACCAGCAGCCCAACTGGTAAACTTGACCAAAGGCGCTTCCCCGTTGACAATCACTGATCATGGACGAAATCGAAACTGGGCAAAGTTCAAAATGCGAATTTGAAGTTCTTGTCGACTGAAAGTTTGAAGGAAGAGAATGTGATGAGGTCACAGCAACTTTGAAGTGGACAAGGGATCGATATGTCGCAACTATCTGGAGTTTTTAAGTACCCCTTCAAGTGTGAAGCACGGAGTATATTCCACTTCTTCCTGTCCACTTCTGGATGGCAAACCAAGTTGCTATGATAGGAAAAATGCAGACACAAATTTTGTCGCGTGTTCAACTGGAGTTGATTTTCTTGTTTTTACACTTCGTAAAACGTCATTCGCCTTAATTGACTGCCAGCGATTATTTGGTGTTTTTGTTTTAACGCCCCGAGCTATATTTACTGCATCGATTTCATTAAGAGAAACTTATAAAATGGGAAAAACTGGAAAATCAGCCAAATAGTTAACATTTATGTTGTCTAAATCCGGGAGCATTGCTACACATATACACTTAGCTAATTTTCCCTAATAGGCTCAAGTACGCCAATGTAAAAGTTTTGCTTTTGTTGAAACTACCGTCATTTGACCGATTCTACTTGTTTTTAACAAAACTTTTTGACAATCTGAAAACACTGGTTGTTTTAAAAATAAAGGAAAATTCCACTAAAAACACTGTGAAGTTTATTTTTAAAACGACAACAAATATTTCCGGTGCAAAATTCTAAATATAAAAAAATTCCATTGGACAAGAAGAAAACAAAAATGTTCTGTACATATACATATTTAGGTTTTGAAAATATCCAATTTCCTAAATGCTTTGAAAACCTATAATGTAAGATATTGGGAAACGTGGGTCGTCTGCAATAAAAACAACATTCACTGAGCAAAAATTATACAAAAATATTATAAAGTGAAGTTCTTTAGTTGAAAAACTCTGCAGCACAACCGCAGAATGTAAAAGAAAAGCGAATCTAATCGGAACAGTATTAAGGCGATTTCACGTTCACGTTTCGATGCCTCTGGCCTTTTTCCATTTACCTTCCATGAATCAAAAAAAAAAAATACCATTCGTCTACTTTTGTCACTTAAAAGGCTTCTGTCGATATTTGACATCCATTATCGTAGATTTCCCGTGCATGTCCGCACTTTATTACGCGGTTACGCTATTGGATCGATTTAGAACCCTAAAACCATCCACAAAGTTAAGAAAGTTTTTTTTCATTAAACGTCAAGGAGATTTTAGAAGGATTAAAAAAAACTGTACTATAGAGTAGGAGTTGCAAAAATTGGGGTATATTGTTTACACAGATTTTAACAACACAAACAACATTTCAATGGCAAATTGTCGCATGGTCGATATAAAATTCACTTCGAACTTTTTCAGTTTGATTTTTTGATAATTAAAATAAAAATTGACGAAATGTTTCCTAAGTACTAAGAGTTAATTACGACCATTTATTTAAGAATTTGAAAAACAATTATTTTCGCGACGAACATCTCTTTAGAATTTTGATGAGGCGAAATAAGTAAAATACGACAAAGGCCTTGGATGTTAAAAGTGAAACTGAAATTCTATTTTGTGGGCGAATATATGAACATCAAGCTGTTTTGCTATTATTTTTAGATTGTGCGTCTGTTTGTTTGTTCACATGTTGTTACTTCAACAGCAGTCAACCCCAATTAAATATTAATCCATTGAACGAAAGAGAAACTTTTTATTGTTTTCAAAATGAAATTAAACCGAAACTGTAATAAAGACACCTGATGTGATATTAGTAATTGTTTTGCCTTAAGATTTCATGTTTTCGTGTAATAATTGAGCCATAAAGACACGAAAGTAGTCATAAGGATAAGGTTTACGGATTAAGCGCGAGAATAATTGAAGATAGATGAGTGATATGTTTGATTAAGACAGATTCCAGATACTTTTTAGTTGTGTCAGGGTGGTTTGTTTTTGTTGATTTTAGCCAAAGGTAACACATGGATCAATAAGTCCCGAGACTAACCCAGAGATGACGCTCGTAGTAAACCAGTAACCACGTCTTTCTAGAGTACTAACCTTTGCTTGAAACGTGTCAAAATTTTAAGTCGATCGGACCAGAAACAGCTGAGTTATCGAGGTTGGAGTAAAGTCGTTTTGTAGTTTGTTTAAAAAATGGAAAAAACCGAGTTTCGTGTTCTGATAAAACATTGTTTTTTAATGGGTAAAAACACCGTGCAAGCGAAACAATGGATTGAAAAATGTTACCCGGACTCTTGTCCATCAAAAGCAACGATTTGTCGGTGGTTTGCCGAGTTTAAACGTGGTCGTACCGACACAAATGACGCGGAACGCTCGGGTAGACCTGTGGAAGCCGTTACACCGGAAAATGTGAGTGAAGTGACAAAAATTATAATGAAAGATCGTAAAGTGAAGCTCCGTGAGATTGCTGAGATAACACAGATATCATATGGAAGTGCATTTACTATCCTTCATGAAAAATTGAGCATGAAAAAGGTTTTTTCCAAGTGGGTGCCGCGATTGCTTTCGATGGAACAAAAACAGCAACGAGTCGATGATTCAGAAAGCTGTTTATCGCTATTTACTCGCAATAAAAAAGATTTCTTGCGTCGTTACGTGTCCATGGACGAAACATGGATACATCACTACACTCCAGAGTCGAAGCGGCAGTCATCTGAGTGGCGCACAGCTGGCGAAAGCCGTCCGAAGCGTCCGAAAACGCAGCAGTCAGCTGGCAAAGTCATGGCGTCAGTTTTTTGGGATACGCATGGCGTGATTTTCATTGACTACCTCGAAAAAGGTAAATCGATCAACAGTGATTATTATATTGACTTGCTGGTGCGTTTGAAGGAGGAAATCGCAAAAAAACGACCGCACATGCAGAGAAAAAAAATCCTTTTTCACCAAGACAATGCACCCTGCCACAAGTCGATGAAAACAATGGCAAAATTGAACGAATTGGGCTTTCATCTGCTTCCCCACCCCCCATACTCGCCAGATTTAGCCCCCAGTGACTACTGGCTCTTTGCTGATCTTAAAAAAATGCTCCAGGGAAAAAGATTTGGCTCAAATGAGGAGGTCATCGCTGAAACTGAAGCTTATTTTGAAGCGAAAGATAATTTTTTTTATAAACATGGTATTGAAAAATTGGAAAAGCGTTGGAACGATTGTATCACCCTAAAAGGTGATTATATTGATGAATAAAAAAAAATTTGGCAAAAAAAATGTTGTTTTCATTGTTAGTCTCGGGACTTATTGATCCATGTGTTAGATATGCTTTTTAAAATAGGGATTTGTAGAAATTGGGCTTGGTTTTCTAATGCGAATCCGAAAAATCCAAATTTTAATGACATTTTTATGAGAAATTCCACAAATGTTTATGATTGATCGACATAGTTTTCAGATACAAGAAAAATCTATCTCAATAACCAAAAACGATATTTTCAAGTCGCCTCTCCAGTCTTGCATTAATTTTGCCAGTCTTCCACCCTGCATTTCTCAAAAATTAGAGCTCATCCAGCCAAACCGGGACACCAAATTACCCAAAAACTACTCTAATATCGAGGACACAAAAAAAAAATCTGTTTTTTCGATCTGTGAAATGAATTTCTAACTCACCACAACTGGTAATTATTGTTATTTTAAAAAAAAATCAATAGACAATATAAAAAAAAATCAGAAAAATTTAAGTTATCATTAACTAAATGGAAATCCACGAAAAACAATTTCAAGTGGGAAAATATTCCACTTTTAATAGGTACCTCTATTTACTTGCGTTCATTTACGTAGATTTTTGTTTAGTTTTTATTTAAGACCTTTTTGGGATCCTAAACTTACAAAAATCAATAGAATGAATAAGTTTTTCAACAGAATTATCTTCGCTTATTTTTTAAGCGCAAAAAATGGTTTAGCAGAAACTCTAAATTGGATTTTTAAATTACAAAATTTTTATAACTCCTTTTACTAATATGTCGTTAGATAATCAGTAAAACGAACTACTTTTCGTAAAAAAAATACCCCACAAACAACTCTGTGTAATAAATTTCAAGAATTCCAGCTTTTTGCAACACAAACAGTTTTGTCCAAAAAACATAGTCATAATGTCGCAAACGTTTTTTGAGACATCATCTTTGACATCACAAGACGAACAAATCTGATTACATGATGCTGACTCTTAAGACCTACTAAGGATAGTTAAGTGATTTCTCCATAATGTTCCCTCATATGTAATTTCGATCGTAAAAAGGTGGTTAATATCCATCAGGAAACAGTGCCGACATTTTTTTTTACTGAATTTCCCTTTAAGAAACCAAACGAACTTTGCGATAAAACAAGGAAGGCAATCATAGGTGATCAAAAGGTCATTCATCTGATCTGTGTTGTCATCACAGAAGCACCCAACAAACAGCATAACCACAGATGATGTCTAGCTTGTTATACATCAACATTAAAACGAAGACATCGGCGATGATGAACGTATAGTCGTTGACCAAGGGTGATCAGTGATCATCATCATCATCATCATCACATTCCATTATCTTCGCCTTCGTAATTATATCGCTGTTGGTGTATCCGAAGAAAGTTTCTCCGGAAGTATCTGTTCAGGTGATCGACATCCTATGCAAGTTAGAATTGAGTCGAGATAAAAAAAAGTCAGTAAACTATTGTTGGAAGAGCATTTCACTAAACGCCAATAGCAAAAATGTGCAAAGCTATAAAATGTGAAAATGATTGAGAAAATACAAGTCGAGCATGTGAGCGTTGACCAACGTTATTAATTCACCTTCAAGTCATCTCAGAGATGGGTTTGTTTTGCAGGCTGTCAGCATCGGTTAGATCAAACCACTTTCAACGAAAGTAATTTTGGAACTAAAACTCAGGTGATCGATATTCCAATGCTTTCGCATAAACAGTATTACAGGTACTTGGATGTAGACTCTGGCCAAATTGTTTCGTCACATATGATCAATTTAAAAAAATTTTTACTTTCTTCTACGGAGTATAATAAAGTATTGTATTCATGAAAAATTTCGACCTCTTAATTTTGCCTAAAAAACATTTCCTGATCACTCCTGAGTCGATTGGAGTCATATTTAAAAAATGTCTTTCTGTCTGTCAGTCTGTCTGTCAGTCTGTCTGTCAGTCTGTCAGTCTGTGTACAAGATTTCTCAAAAACTAATAGAGCTAGCGCCATGAAATTTTATAGGCATGTTGGGTCCTGAAATGGGACGATCCTATCAACTTTTGGTGGAAATCCGTTAACCGAAAGTATCCAAAATGGCGGTTTTTCAAAAATCGCAATTTCGTTTTTCTCGATTTACTCCCAAACTACGCGTTTTTTAGTGGCCTTAAGTATGACAAAACTTGAAGAAAATAAAATTTCCCACACTTTTGTCTTTAGCTATAACTCGATATCTCCACCTGTTATCGAGATAAACCGTTATTTCCAAAAAAACAGTTTTTTGCGATTATCTCGAAAACTAACGGGTTTTTGCTGACTGAATGTATGAAGTGAATTAATGAGAATGACATTCTGCACAATTTTGTTTCTTACCGTTATCCGTTATCTTTTACCGTTATTGAGATATTTTCATCAATATGTAAAAAATCATATGTTTGCGAATAATTTGCAAACTAACGGTTTTTCGACAAATCAGTTAAAAGAATAATTAAAGGTGTTAACATTTTCTACATTTTTGCCATTTACCGTAAATTGATATCTTTTACCGTTCTCAAGTTATCTCAAACTTTGTACGTTTTTGATATTTTTGGATAAACCAAGAATTACAGGGCTCTAGCGTAAATTGCGCAGGGTCGTAGATTTTGTAGAAGAAAGTTTTGTGTTGACCACAACTGATATTTTTTTATTGTGGTTGTATGGTGATTTTTTTCCGTAAAACTGTGATTCGGTCAAGCAATTGAGTTTTTTAGAAGCAGAAGTTCCACCATGGAGGAATCTCGGTTATAACGACTTGGGGCTGATTAAGATTTTTATCATTATAAAGAACTGTGTAGCCAGGAGAGTCAAGACCTTGTAATGAAAGGATCTCGAGGTTTTGTATTTTGAAAGCTACTTAAAAAATCGATCTTCAAAAACTTTTTAAATTTTCAGTAGTCAAAAATTTATGATCGTAAAAGGGGTTTTAATTTTTTTTTCATCCAATACAAAAAACATATTGAGGAATAGTTAAAATCTTGAAATTTGAAGAATAACATTTACCCAATCTGTTATCGAAAATTCAACGGTTCGGATCAAACTGGTGTGTTCAGCTAATACCGGCCAAAGCTAGTGCAAATTCCGCAATTATTTACTTCTAATAATAATAATAGGTTCACAAATGCAGTTCTCTCGCGGCGTAAGTGTCCGAGCGTCTTTTAAAATATGTTCATCTAACCCACATGGGTATTTTTCTCGTTCGTATCTACGCATAGTGTTTTTAATGGGAATTTCATAAATCAGTATAAAACGTATGTTGATGCATATAACAATATCCAGCAATGGCTCACTGCCTTCAGTAACTACAGAATGACGCAGATATCCACCGAGTTGGCATAGAATTGGAATTGGCGACCTAATCCAACGCAAGTGTTATATTTTTCATTCTGGATTGACTATGCCACCATAACAGAGATTACGTGTCTCCAATAGTAATTTCTTGGGATTTTTTCTTCGAGAATATGTGTACAGATTTTTATTGAAATGAGATCATGTTGGCTAAACACAAATTTCGTTAAGATATCGTTGACCTTTGATTAGGCAACCGACTGCAGCGACAATATTACCAATTATAACAAAACATATACGGAAATCGTGAGCACAAATATATATTTTATTGTGTAAAACATGTGACAATTTTTGATTTATTAAAAAATACCACATTTGGTTGCAAACCGCGACTATCAAGTGTTGTGCGTTGAATTTGAATGTATAATACGGATATATTTGTTCAATAGCAAATATTATTTTAGATTCTGTATGAAAAATTCAATGAAAAGATAAGAAAATTGTTCATTTTGAAAATTGTGTAGTATAGAGAAAATATGCAAACATTAGAAACGTAACTTCTTTGTGTTTGAGGTAAAAACCTCATGTCTTCTCAATTATGCATAAACATTTGTGAATGCGATTGTATTTATCAATTAATAAGACGATGAGAGTGACACAATTTCCTTCAAGAACTTTATTATAGTTAAGCACTCTTCAATCAATTATGATTAGCTTCAGTATAGCCTCTTGAGTATTAAATCTTCTTCTAGACATCCGTTTTTCGTCTCATTTCATTTGCATGCACGAGTGACTCTGTCGGTATTCTAAATGTAGGGCTTTTAATGCTTCATTCACTATGCTTTTAGTAGATACAGTGCAGCAAATTTCATAAATATTGTTAATACCTCTTATGTTGGATGTTTCTACATTGCTTTTAGGTATGTGAAAAAAATCGCACTTGACGTTTCTAAAATAGTAACATAGAGATGAATTGTTGGCCTAGTTGACATGTGAAGGGGCAGAAAAAATATTTAAAGCTTGAAATTTGGTGCAACAGGAATTATTTATTTAGTATTTTTGCAATAATTTATACACATCGCTCAGTATATAGTGTAACTAATGTAAATTACCATTTTTTTCCATTTTAAACGTGTATCTGTGTTATGTACAGTTGCCAGTAAACTCTGCTGCTTTATCCAGAATTTTATGTCAATCTCGATAAGTTGAATAATTGGTCATGGGCAATCGTGACATACCCTAAGTGATGTAGTTGAAATAGAATCGAGAATATTTCTAAAATTTTGTTTCATACAATTGAAATTTGAAGATTGTAGGTAATTTAGAACCATAAAGGTTTCGCGAAACTTTTAGCGACGCTTACTCGGTTTAGCAGATCTTTTTTTTTTTGCATAAGGGCTGTCCATATAACGTTACGCTAATTAATTTTAGACTTTTCGGAACCATCTTCGTCACACTTTTTTCTTTGTTTGAAGTTGAAGTAGCGGCCACACTAATCAGTTTTCCATCATATTTTGGAAAAACTGGCTGGTGTGACCCCTACTTTAGTGCCACCGCTACACTTTCGTATACCTCCCCCTCCTCCTCTTTAAAAATGAAACGTATTTTATTCTCAGTCCAATAGGAAAATTAAAGGATTCTGGACAACTCTCTTACTGTGTTCCCCGCCAGCCAGTTTTTGAACCGTTCACCAAAACCACGGCACATTTTGGGCTCAAAAAAATTTTATAAACCGAATTTTTCACAAACCTGAGGCGTTCCACTGTACATTATTTCTCTCCCTTCGTGTAGGGTATAAACACACGTTAAAAGGTCAATTAATTTGTGTTCGTAGCGTAGACACACACATTTTTTGCATAAATTTTTATTTCTGTTCCACTAATTCTCATCCTCTACTATTTGCCGCAATAGAAATTAAGTTGAGACGAGCAAGACGTGGATGAATCGCCAATGGGCTGGATTTAATTCGCCTCGAGCTAAGGAAAATTCAGTTTTAATCATATGTTTTGATCCGGAGATGCATAGGTAGAAAACTTTATAATAATAACATTCGCAGTTTCTTACAGCACAATTGCATGCGTGCGTCATTATTCCGCCAAGACTTATTCAACTTGTTAGAGATATATTTACACGAATCCGTTTTTCAAAAAAAAAAAAATCATTTTGTTTACATTTGAAGACAGAAGCTTCGCAACGAGGGGGTGTCAGGGATTTGCAAATTTTGGTCTATGACAGAGAATTACACAAAAGGGTTGCTGAAAAGCATAAAAAATGTTTTCAAATAGAGGCAATAAATTTTAATCTTTGCCCAGGCTTCCCCAACCATTGCAACGCAACTTTGTTTTAAAGGGTTGAGATTTCAAATAAATACTATTGTTAAAATCTCAATGGATTTTAGAATAAAATGGAATTTTCCAGTACGTACTCTCGGCCTTCGTTGTCCAATGCATGTCCCTTGTTTAGAAATGTGTTATCGAATATTTCCATTCTCGGCGAATGCATACTTCATTCAAAGGTTAATTCTGTCTGTTAGGCATTTAAGTGCATTTCATTGGCTTCATTGTGATCAGATAAACATTACAGGTGAAGCGGCGTCATAGTTGTAAAATTTGAGCCATGAAGTGGTTTTACTGGCGATTTTTAAAAGGTTTTCGAATCATTGGAGGTTTCTCTTAATCGGATTATTGGATTTCAATATAAATGGTAAAATTCAGATTCTATTCTGGGCTCGTTTGCTAAGATTTAAAGTTAACATTTATTAAATTTGAAATCGCTCTATTAAACAATACAGGGCGAGTTCTTAGAGAACTCTGAACGGTCTCATCGACCCTCTATCCGTTCTTTTATTTGCTCAGAGTCCTTTGAGTGCTCAGAGTCCTTCGAGAACTGTGTCCCATAATTCGATCGATGACGGTTTTAAGCGGAAAATTTTGCACAGTCCTCACCCAACGAGATAATCTCAACTTTTTGGATTAAATTGGGAAAAGCCTTGCATTTTAGCTGGAAAATTAACGAGAAATTAATTAAATGAAATTTGCTGAACTTGAAGTGATAAAATAAAAAAAAAACTGTGAAATGTAAAAGGTTTTTTAATAGAAAAATTGAGAAAATTACACATTTTTTATTAATTAAAAGATTTTTAACGACAATTATCGCATTTTGATGCAAAATGATGTCTTTGATTAGGTCCAAAATTTAAGGTTATTTCAGAACAACTCGAACTGTCCCAAAATTATTTCAATTTTAGGAGCAAGCGAAAATGATCTGCTCGCTTGATTGAGAAAATTATTTTTTCTTTTTGTTTGAATTTCTTGATTATTAAAATTGAATACAATTGTGTTAACAGGGATATTTTTAGAATTGTTTAACTCATATCGATTATTCATAACGAAGTATTAGAAAAATTACGCAAAATGTCAATCGCACTTCGTCTGGCTTTTGAACTATTGACGAAAATTCAAAATTTGCCAATACGTAAAAGATATTTTGAAGAGTTTGTAAATTTCTCATCATTGCAAAAATAGATATCTGGCAGGGAAAATTACTTATGGATACTAGATTTAAAGTAATATTTCGTAGATTCAATAAATTATTACGAAATTGGGAATAGTTTTCTGTTGCAAATTTCAAGTAGGAAATTTTTTTTTAAATAATTTAAATGCATGAATCACGCAATTTATTTAAACCGTTTACAATTTAATCAACTCCAGAAGATTTATAGTAAAGAAACTTTTGGAATGATTGCGGGATGAAGATAAGTTAAAATTGCGATCATGAAATGTTCAAGTACGGTGAACGATTTTAATAATAAAAAATAATTACGATGATGATATACAGAAATAGCAGTTGCATTTGTGGTTATGTGGTTTCTCTGGGGGTCGTCAAGACGCCATTTATTCTAACAGCACTCACCTAGATGTAGAATTAATTTAAAAAGAAAATCATTACGTATCGGTTATGAGAATTCACAGTGATATTTGCTTAATCCATGACCTAATCGGAATAAAATCCTGCAATTAATATAATAAGTCTCAATTCAACAGTAAACTCTCGTAGGATGTACTTATAATTATGATTCTTTGGAATTGTAATTTTAAAACGACATTTTCATAATGAAAAATCTCTTCTTAACACGTGCTAGGGGATTTTTCAAAGTATTTTAGATTTTAGTTGAATTGCGACAGTGAAATTGTTCAACACACCGCGCGGTTTTCACATTCGCCGATGTCTTTTAATAAATATTTATGTTTGAAGAATTTCTTTGAATACTTTTAGAAATTTTGGCGGCAAATAAAACCAAAGTCACTGTCATTTCAGGGTGAAGTCTTGACACCGCAGACAACACAAGTGAATTTTTGGAATTTTTTTTGATCTCTCTAATTTTTTAAAATCCCGATTCTGACTTTTTTTTTAGAGACTAATTCAAGGCTATTGTAGAACTCAAGTGTTTTTTTTGACTGTTTGTTGCAAGTTACTCTGAAATTATACACTTGAGGCCGAATTCATCAAACCTGAATTTTAAAATGATCGAAATTCCTATAAAATATACGAACGCTTAATTGTGCAAGCCGGACTCATAAAAGTCTGCTTCATACAGTGTTTGATATATATATATTTTTTTTAGGAGTGTGGTGTATTTTTCGCTAGTCTGATTTCTGAAAGGCTTTAATTTGTCCTTTTAAATATTCATCACAAAAACTATAGTTGTTTGAGGACAAATTTCGGGAAACTATGAAATTATGAACTATGTATCTATCATGGAAGTTTGATCTACCTGCAACACGTGAAAATCACTGAATATCCAAAAGGGGTCGCCATGAATGCTTCATTAAGCTTCTGTAAAACTACTGGTACATCAAAGTGTCCCTTTGCTGAAAACCTATAAATCAACAGGTGTCACTAATTGGTCCTGCAGATATTCGGAGCCTAGAAACCGCACGATTCGATTGGATTTTTTAGGTAGATTTCAACTTTGCTACGTCATCGTGTTTATTCAAAGGCCAAATTTTTGACAGATTCATCTCGAGTGTACGAGGCGCGGGGAGAATTGTCAAAGGTGAGGGAAGCCATCGTCAACATTTTGTGTAGGTAGTAGAACAGGTGTGCAGGTATCCGGGCTGCGGAAACGAAGGCGGGGATATTCCAAGTGAATTTCTTGTTTAGAATATGCCATGCGTCAATGATGGCGCGCGAATCTACTTGCGAAGGGCTAGCTTTGGACAAACAAGAACATAATTTGACAGACTTCCGGCCGCGAGATGGAAGCCAGACATGAGATGGATTTTGATGAAATCACATTTAATGAAGATTAGTTAAGTGCAGTGCTTACCTGGTAGTATGAGTCCGCCATTTTGCAGTCCTTGACGTTAATTAAGCTTTCTTTTTCGATGTTGTTGGAAGCAAATCTTCGTGGTTTTCTTCGGCCGTCTTGCTGACTTATCTCGCTGGTATTTCGATTCAGTCTCTCCCAAAACAGATTATTTTGTGATTTTCAGGCTAGATTTGGGTATATGAAACCTCTTAAACAACTATTTTCCGCATACGACTACCCTCCTGCCCCCCGCGGAAAAACCAGAAGATGAAAGGTGGCGACTGACTGCTCAAGATCGGTCGCGAAAATCGCACTTTTTCGTTTTTCTTACAAATCGCTATTTATTTATAATTTATGTCCCTGCTGTTCACTTGAACTGTAACTTCGAATCCGATTAAATTTCGATGTTCTCCGCACCGCACAAGAATAAAAAACGATGAGCAAACAACAGAACGCAAGATCAATTAAGAAACTTATTTTTATTTATAGAAGAGCATCTTCCACGGCCAATCGATGCGAAAATTCTGTTGCACTTGCACAAATCACTGGACCGAAATTCGTCCAGAATCCGACTTTTTGCTGCGGGCGGACACGAAATTGCGTTTTTCCATCAATTTGTGTCGTGGAATTTTAGGGAGCTTCGCTGGCCAACTGACCCTTGTTGTTCGACTCAAAACGTCCTTCTTCTTACTGTTGTGGTTCAACGAAAGCCTTTTTTCACAATTTCACAACTCGCACCTTAATCTCCACATTTCCGGGTGTTTCTCAAACGTGTACACTGAATTTCAGCAGTTTGTTGGCACAAGAAATACGAAATAAAATCGAAAAGGCGAGGAAAACAAAAAAAATGTCCGCTCTTGGCTTCGAACCCACATTGCCAACTTAACTTTTTTCCAATTTTGTAGTTTCCATTTTGGTGCGTGTGGCTTACTTTGCCGGTGAGTCAGCATGGTTTTTTAAATGGAATTTCCCAGCGAAATTTCCAAAAAATATTTTAATTCGTTCTAAATAAATATGAATGGTACAAAATAATAATAAAAAGGGACACGTATTTCCATCAAAAAACAGATTTTTTTAGGTTTTTTCAAAATTATATTTACGGAAAAGTTTTGTAAAATTGAAGTCGAAAAACTTTTTGTTTTAAAACATTTTCAATACACGCACCGTTACTGCGAAAATTACACTAAGCCTTTCACTTGGATTGACAAATTTTCAAAACTTGGCTTTTAACTTTTCCTAAAAGTCGCCACTATTCAGAATTTGTGTAATTTTTAGAAAATTTAATTTTAAAAGTAAAAATCAATAGTTAAGTAATTTTTAATTTTAATAAACTTATAATAATACAGAATATATAACAAACTTCTAATAATTTTTTTTATAGAACTAACTATGGAATACGTCGCGCTAATTTTTCCAATTTTAGACACCTTCATGTCCTTCCAACTTATTTTTAAACCGTCTCTTCCCTCACAAATGCATGACGTATTTTATGGGCAAACCACCGTACAAAACAATTGTTGCTTTTAATTGATAAGCAGATTAGTAACCTCATCAGGTGTTTTTGCAAGAATAGTTTCCGGATTCTCGAAACCGCTTTCTGGGTCGTGGACTCTTTCATAAATCTGTTTGTAAATCGCGATAATGACACTGAAGGATCGCTTTTGAACCGTGCTTCTATGCTTTGCACTCATCAATAGATTCATTTGTGGCATCAGAAGGATTTCAGGCATTTCGAGGAAAGCGTCCAACTTATTCATGAATATTTTCAGTAGGTTCTGATCAATTTGGGCTTGACTGTTTTGCAAAATTGTGTAAATCGGACCCAGATTCAAATTGGCGACCAATGAAGATGCCTGCTCCGAAGTCAAAGTATCCATTTGGGCATCTGACTGAGCCTGCAGCCTTTCTAATCGTTCGTCCATGTATTCGTACATGGCCAGGGTTCCTTCCATGTGGTACAAACAATTGAGCATATAAACTGCCATGTCAATGGTAGGCAAATGCGATGCAGACTCCGTAACAGATTGCAGTAGGGGATCAATTACGCAAGATACGATTTTTGTGATGTCCGCTTGTCGACCCTCAACCATGCTGGCGACAGAGAGAATCTCTTTTAAAATGTTTAAAAGTTTCCCAACACTCTGCGGTGGAGCCAAGTCTCGTTGCGGAGGCTCTAATCCAAGTGGTTGCGACGAAGGCCCATGGACAATTGTACGAACTTGCGTGGACAGAGAATTTAAATATACCTGCTCGCTGTATTGCTGGAGTTCCGAAAGGAATTGCTCTAAATTGCCACCCTTTACCACCTACAGAAAAATAATTCTCGTAATAAAACAAAGAAACTTTGAATTTCAATGCGAACTTACGTTGTTAATGATATTCTGATAGAATCTCAAAAGATTTGATAACGAATATAGAATGATTGTGTCCTTCTCGGTGTTTAAAATGGTTTCCACACGCACTTTTAGCGGGTGGCAAATTCCATCTGCGATATTCGCTAAAGCGATTTGAATCTGATCGGAGAGATCTGAAATAAAAATCATTTTTGTATTTCCGAATATCTGTTCCGTCTGTGTTTTTACCATTTTTATCACAGAGCTTAAGAAGATTAATCAAGTTCTCCTTTTCAGATGGAATTGCTTGATGAAGCCAGGCAAACATGTCACCAATGTATCTTTTAGGATCGTGTGCCAGCATCTCAATTGGTTTTGGGTTGCCTCCCGGTCCACCCACCGTCAAGGCGTCAATAAATGATCGGACAAGGACAGAACGTCGTGCCGTTGCGTATTCATCGATCACATATCTGCAAAGTAATTAAAAATTACTTGACTTTAATGGTAACGGAAATAAATTTGAAAAATTCACTTGAATAGGACTGGTCGATCTTGAAGGCGACTCATTGCTTGTATGACGAGTCCCCCCAACTCCTGTGATTCTACGTTTCTGCAGTGATTCTGGGTCCATCTGTAGAGCCGTTCCAGAGCGCCTTCCTGGTGCAAAGTCATCTCCTGCATGATGTCCAGAGCCGCCGTTTGAGATCCGTTCTGCATTAGCATCATCCTGCAATCAGAATGAATGACCTGCACTCGGTCAAGCACCGTGAAGAACTCGGGGGTAATTGGCGAGTCCCTCGTGGCCCCGTAAAGCGTTTGGTGTTCCAGCACCTTCAACTGGAAGCGCCCCAAAAACGCCTCTGCGATTTCCTGGTGAATCTTCAATTTGTTACTCTGCTCTTGCAAAGTATTTGTTTGCTGAATCAGATCGTGCGTTAGCGCTTGCGAAGCACCTAGATTGTTTTTCATGGTTTCAGCAGACTTTGCCATAGTTTCAATTTCATCGCAAATCTCGTCGAGGGACTCCTTTACTTCAGTGAAGGCTGCTAGGAAGTTTTCGTTAATTGTGACATTGCGCTTTTGGATTTGACTCTGCAGATTTCGTCTCGTCAGTGGGGTATTCTCAGTGAAGAACGAAGATAGGTCCTTCAGCGCTTCCAAAGTGTCCTGCAATTAAAAATTTAACAAATCTCATTTCACTGTAAAAATGATTACAGATTAGTATTTTTGTTTGAAGCATTGTCTAGTAAGAACAGACGAAATGTCGAGAATAAAAGAGAAATTTATTGACATAAAATTTGAATCAATCTGACCAATAAGCCGTAAACAAATTTAAAAAAAAAACTAAAATTTTAACAAATCCTTCGAATTTGAAATTGCTACCTTTTCATCGATTCTTGTTTCTAGAATTTTGTTGAGACGAGCCCGAATTGCATCTTCAGAAACTTCTGTCATGCCGCTATTTTTGCTTCCAACCAGGGTATAATTAAACTGATTTCTAATAAATTCGATAAAAAAGCGAAGAAGGAAACTATTTTGACATTTTATTTACGTCAATTTACGTGTACTATTGCGTGACGCGAGAACAAATCGTACGAACTCAGCAAACAAGCGAAATCAGCTCCGACTCCCTTTTTTAGACCGGTAGAAATGTGAACCGGCAAAACACCCGATTCAAAGAAAATATGTCCACCGGCGGCGCCACTATCGTATTCGTTCCTCACGGACTTTCATTTGAAACCGAAATGGCGATTTCAATCTTTGTGTACTATGTAAATCGAAACAAAAAAAATAATATTTATAGAAACCTTTCATCGACTTTATCCTTTGTTTCTTGTTCAAACTTTCAAAAGTAAATCGTCAATTTAATCAAAATAGTGCAGTGCAGTGCAGGGACTCCGAAATATTATTTAACTTCTTGTGTTTCCGTTTTTGAGAAATAATGTGGTTTTATTTTTTAATATATTCAAAATACAGCGCGAAAAACATTTCAAACAGTTTACCTAAAAAATCAACAGACAAATGGAACAATGAAGGTAAATTTTCTTTTTTTCCAGGATACACGGAAGTTGGGGAAATATTGGAAAATCCTGCGCTTTTCATATAATTCCACGTCACAACACAAACACGTGGACTGCCGTTTTTCCGATTTGGTTGAATTTTCTTGTCGTCTATGGAGCAAAATGTATTGAAAATTAATGCTCTTGCATTTTTAATATGCAGAGATATCTTGTTCCAAAAATATATCGACAATTCAGCATAATAAATTAACTTCACACCGAAACCTAAAGGTCGCTATAAATCTCTGAAATCAATCTACATCGATATTAGAATATACCGGCCGGGGATTATGAGAATGATATAACTTTTGGCCGGCGTTGGTATGAAAATTGTTTCATAATGGATGCAATTTGCATTTAAATAATAGCCTGATGTTACGTAATATTTAATAAATTACAGTAATTGAATAGAATCTTTATTAGAGCTTTTGAAAAGGTTTATTTAAAACACTAACAAAAATAAAATAGAGTAAAATAAATTTTTTACTTGCATTTTATGGGATGTTGTCAGTTTTTCACTATAATTATGCTAAAATGGCAGCAAATACATTAATAAAACAAACAGACGACGTAAAAATCAGTCATAAGAGAATTTTTGGTTGTTATCGACAATTTTTTTGTTTCTTTTTGTTTATTTGTAGTTGATTTTCTTCTAATTATTTAAAGAAAATGTCATAAAAGACTTTTTATTATAAAAGCTCCATGTACGCTTATGACAAGCGTTTAGGAAAGGATCAAGTTTAAAAACCCAGGATCGACTCTCTGAACTTAAGATCGACTGTCTGATATCGTTAAAAATAGATTCATATGCATATCAATAACTTTCTGCCAAATGACGTTTTTAATATCTAATAAATGGAACTAAAATCTAGAATGTATTCGGGTTTGAGTAATCGATGCTTAAATGGATTCCAAAGGTGTATAAATGTGGCATTTACTTAAATCTCAACTGATTTTCGTTGGCAATCTAAATTTAAATGCTGCCAGTCACGACAGTCATCTTGCCGAAGTTTCTTGTAGGAAATTCCATGCTTTTCTTTTATGGCCAAACATTTTGTTAGGCGGTTGGAAGTAAGTTTTTTTTTTTTTGATAATTTTATCCGTCACGGCACGATTGATGGGCTTGAGTCCTCAGGGTTCCGCACAAAGTTTACCTTTACTTTTCCTGTATGTTGGGATTTTACGATAGTGGGAATTTATCACCCTCCATATGTGAGTTAAGTAAATATAGTGGAAAAAGTTAATTTATCCTAGCGTCTCCGTTATACCTAAAATTGGCCCTTAGACGGCAGCTATTTTGGTGGTTTCAATGGCATTTTCTTTTTTTTTTATAGATAAGATCCACAGAGAGGCTTACACTAAATGACATGAATTCCCTGTAAATTTAAATCGATGAAAATGTTACTGAAGCTTTTATACCTTTGTTGACGAGGAAAACTTCTCTACCTTTTGCTGTCTTGAATGGAACAAGATGATAAGGGTTTTCCGTATAAATGTGTTTAGCTAAATTTTTTGTTTGGTTAAAAAAATTCCTGTTTTTACCATTGTTGCTTTATTTTATTCCGTATAAGAGATTTTATAGAATGAGTGTAAATGCCAGAATGACTTTGATTTTGCGTACAGTGAGTAAAATTCAAAATATTTGTGGGTCTGATGAGAAACCATTAAATATGATTAGATATTCTGAAGTGATAATTAAAAACACGCAATTTATGATACGAATTTTTATTGTTTTCTTATCGGTATTACAGAAAACTTTACAGAAAATTCAAAAATTAAATTCTTGAAGACTAGTAATCGTTCCTTTTAGCATATTTGAAATAATGAATAATTTTGATTATTCAAACCTTATAAAGAGGTTCTGCATTGATCAACAGCAGCTTTTATTGCCGAGATTTTGGCCTATACACTACGTCAAAATACCCTGTAAGTACCAGTGTTGTTTTTGATATTTTAATGATATTTTCAAAATGTTTTAGTCGATGGCCCAAGGCAAGTCTTTATACCCATCGTAATTAAAATTTCAAACTATCAGGCGGCGATTGAAGTGTATAAAGGGCTAATGAGCTGGGATCAAAAATATTCAGGGAATTCAGCCATTGCAGTTCGGGCTTTCATGACAGCCATTACTACAGGAATAGCGACCACGGTGGTTACTAAAAGCATAGTGGCATAGTTCACTTGACAGATATGTGTATTGGAGATCTTTCAAGGCCTAAAAGGTGTATAATTGTCACAAAATTTAATGGTGTTAATGATTGCGTGTCACGACTTCGCCGATTTCCAATGTGTCCTCTGCCTGTAGAACCAACAATCTGTTATCTCATTATTATAACCACATTTAGGGGTTTTTTCAGGACAACGATTTTGTAAGGCCTAAATTTTCGGTATTTAAAAACTATTTTTCTTTATTGTAACAATTTATTTGGAGAATAGAACTGGCGAATCATCATGATATCTTTTTACGGCCGTATAATATTTTTAGCATAAAAGGACTCTGGTCACCCACCACCTCATATTTCACCACAACAGTTCTAAGAAACATTTCCGAAACTGTTTTATATGACTTCGTCTAGGCTAATATTTTAAGAAATTTACCGAAACAATTTAATGAGAAATCAATCAATATATTTGCAACGATTATATCAAGTAAAAATTCATTTAGATTAGAATATTTCCATGATTTTCTACATTATTGGAAATTTAAGGTGCCACAACTGTTGGGTTGATTACACCCGCGGATATAATTTAAGCAACTTATCTCAAAGATGGATACCAAAAATATTCTAGTATTTTAAACTGCATTAAGAAAATGTATATCAAACAAGGTGTGAAGGGTTTTTACAGGGGGTAGAAAAAGAATCTAATTTATTTATGAAAAAATTTAACTGACAAATATTTCAGTTCTGTTGGATACTACTGTACTTCAGTTATGTGGAATGTTTTGGTTTTGATTTTATATTCTGAAACTAAGGAAATTGTCGAAAAATTTGATACGAGTGTACAACGGTTATTATAAGAAATAATTTGCTATATCCGTTACCAAAACGAAACTAGTAATCAAGAATCAGAATCCACATAATAAATTTAATTATAGATACCATTATTAAAAAACATTGTCCACGAAAGGGTCAAATAAATCCATATGTTTCTCTTATGTGTATTTTCTAAGCTTTTATAGGACAAAAACCACAAGTCAATGTAAATTTGCTGACAAGTGAAGGATGTCAAGTATTAAATAAATAAACTGAAATGGTTTTTTTTCTTAAATGTTGATCCTTGTTAAGGAATACCTTAGAATGGTTTGTTGTTTGGGTTTGTAAGTACGACAAGAGGTAATTTTGTTTGCTTACCTGAACGTTTTCACTATCCTTCCGGCCACACATTTCGTATGCAATTAAGTCACTGTCGCTGAAGTCTTTTATAGTTACGCTGTAACTTCTACAAATTTCTTGTTGTACTCCTATCATAATTAGTATTACAGATAGATATCATAGATAGCGCCGTAAGAGGATAATTTGATTGGGATCTTAAATGGGAAAATATTCCAGTCTGAGGAAATTTACTTCACGAGTTTTTCTATAAAACGGTTTTTCACCTTCAATGTTTCGAGAGGACAGAACTTTTTTTCTCAAGGATGAGTTTTCATTGTCCTGACAGTACTTTTCGTAACTCAAATTATGCTTTCGTAAATGGAGATTTAATAAACGTTACAATATTTCTTTTAATGGCAGGTTTATAATCTTAATTGGGACAGAAATACTATTTAAATTAATCTGTTGTACATAAGTAATCTATCACTGGACATCTTAATGCTAGTCATTATTTACATAAAAACAACTTAAATGAAACGAAATGAGGTCCATTAAATATCCATTACTTTTCAATTGATTGATTAAAAAATGCTTTAACAGCGAATCCTTTCTTTTCGTTTGGATAATGAATTTTCCATTAAGCGAAAAAAAATCAATATTCCCTGTTATGATCAGAATATGCTCGTATGTGTATGTCACAGTAAATATTTTTATTATTCGATATGTTTTTGATCTTGAAATATGTTGAAAGATGCTCAAAATAATTGAAGTGCACAAGTTTTTCATTTGTCAAGTATAAAATTTACTTAGTCCTTATGAATTTTGTCTGGTTGAATTTTATTTTCTTGGATAAAAGCAATCTATCAAAAAATGAGATGTCTGTGACGTATCAACAAGTATGAAATGATGTTTTATCTAACCGACATGTAATTAATCAAATTTTGTTTTTCTACTCAGAGCTTGTCATTTTTGTTATATTTTTACATCGTCTTCAACTCTATGATATGTGTTATCTTTTAAAAAGTTGAAAGAACATAAAAAATATTAATATTGGAAAAATTGTCCAACCAGTAAACTTTCGCAACCAGGATTAGAAATATATCTATTTTTTATATAATAGACTTGTGTGTCTGTCTGTCTGACACACAAAACTCGAGAACCACTGAACCGATTTTGATGAAATCTTTCTGGATACTGCCATCAACGAACGGGTTTTTAATCATGTGTCAGCCCAAGGTTCACCATCTTTCTTACCAGTTTCCTCGATTTATGAATATTGCTTGCTGTTCTTCGTCTGTTCTTCGTCTGTTCGTCAATGTTTTGAAACTTTAAAAAGATTTTGATGTAGTTTAGTTTGTGGTCGGAGACCGACGGGGAGTCCGAAGGCCCAAGTATTGAAATATAAACGGTGCTTATAATTTCAGCGAGCGTTGACTAAGATTTGACCTATGGTAGCTGATAATAATGATTGATTACCAAAACTAATTAGATTTTGATAGCGGTATGTAAATATTAAACTTTGGAAAAGTCAGTAGTTAAGTGTGGTTTATAATGAACCTCAATCTCATAATTGAAATAGGTGAAAACCGATTCGTTCTAAATTTCAAATGTATTAAATACCACACTTCCAAAATATATTTTTAAACGCCCAAAGTGCTGCTTGCATAAACAGATTCATCACAATTTAAGTTTAATGTAAAATAATGCCCGAAATTTTTATTACATACATTCTTATAAATACACCAGTGCAAGTTGCCCTTAAAGGCGTTAAATTTTTTTTGCAAAATCATTAATTTAAAACGCCAGCCAATACACTAATCTGTGAAATTCAAACCATGTTTATCGATTTTTTGTTGCAAACTAAACTTTTCTTGTTTCAAGGATAATACTAGCGAAATATTTGATCAGAAATCAAACAAGGAAAAAAAATGCGAAACATTTTCCCGGCAAACATTGATCTAGAATTCATTCCATCAAAATGTAATATTTGGCAAACTTTTTTTCAGTTGTAATCCGGAATGGGTTTTGGCATGCTGTTCAAAACTTGAAGTGAAATCCCGCTGCCGTTTGGGTTAGTTATTCTGTTATTTATAAGGACAAAGTTTCGTGAACGTTAAAAAATTTTCTTACGATGTTTTTTTTTCAATTTTCTTTATCTTGTTTACTGGTAGATACTGTGTTTCGTTTACATTTTGCCTGCCAGAGTTTACGTCTGAATTCCTTTAATGCCTAATACCTAAAATTCAAAAGAAAGTATAATGTTATTCAAATGTTTGGTTATGTTATTCGCATTTGATATTTATTACTAAGTGTTTATTCATTACCCAACAACGAGGTGCTATGGGATTTTGATAATAAACGAGGATTACGTGCCGTGTTAAAATGAAATAGGAATTTTTCATGTTGAAAATTTAGTCAGTGGAAGATCCCATTTAATGGGAAACGTGTAAGGACGGCAATAAAAGGAAACGATGTATAGTTTCTCGAAAGTAGAATTTAAAAAAATATAAGTTTGTGCAAAAGGGAATCAAAAGTTTCAGTTTCGCCCATTATTCGTAATAAAAGTTTAGAATAATTGAAATTAAAACAAAATCTTTCAATCAAGTCTTTCAATCAACAAAAGAGGTAAATTACTGACCAAAAATTTAAATAAAATAAACGGGAAAACATAAATCTAAGAACGGGAAAACATACATATACTCAACATAAGTCTCGATTAGACATAAATTGCGATTTTTGAAATTGCATTAAAATGTCCCCTGCACTCAGAAAAATGGAGGCTAACTCGACGACCTATATACGGCGTAATTGGCCTCTGGCAGGCGCGCGTTCGCCTGCATGAGGGAAAGTAAAACTTGTGTTGACCTGTGACCGGAGAAATTCTGAAATTAAGCCACCAGCAGGTGAAGTAGGGCCTTGGGAGCTGCACGAGTTGACCTTAGATAGGCATTTCGAGGATGTAATGTCATGTAATGGAAACCTCTGTGAGCAGCTAGCGGTCAGAGTTAACCTGACAAAAAGTTGACCTGGACATTTTTCTGAGTGTGAAGGCAGCAGTTACCAGATTTTTTTCGATATCCTAGGCAAAAATGCTCGAGAAAACTGAAGTTTGAAATTACACACAAATGTCACACCCTAAATCTAGATAATTTATTTTCAAGCGGGACATAAAATATTCCTGAAGCAGCAACAAATACTTGGTGAGAAACAAATTTGTCCCTAAATTAGATACAAATTGCCGTCATCGTGAAACAAGGAAAAAAATATTTCCAAATCGAATACAATTTGGTTGTTTTTTGAAATATTTTTCTCTTAGTGTATGTTTAAATCCAGAATATCATTAACTTAAGTTTCATATTCCTCCTTTTTCAAATTCTCTTGGTAAAAAACATTCAATAATTTACTTTGATACTTCGATGTCAATCGACCCAAAAAAAATCTGAAGTTTAAAAAAAAACAGATAGACACACGTAATAAGTATTTTCATATCATGGCAAAAATAGCCTTGAAGAATAAATTTGAAAAAATACAACAAAAGAAAAATGATGCTTTATCGAAAATTTAAAAATGATTATCTCTGACTGTGTCGGGATTTTCGGTTCCTGAAATTCCTTTTTATTTGGAATTTAAATTAGATTTTCTTGGCTTTCTATAGGGTGTTTTTATAATACCACTCTAGAAGCAATGGACAAATAATAGCAAAAAATTGGAATTCCACATAAAAGAAAGCATATTAGCGAAAAAGGACTAAAAAGGAATGATTTTCGCATGCTCGCATACAATCACTTTAGTTCTGGAGACGATTTTCCGATTTCAATGATATTTAATACCAAATTTTCCACGATAAACTAATCCGTGACGAAATTGCTATTCGTTAGGACAAAAGGTAAGGAGGAAGTATAATCAAATCAACTTTCGCTTCCTTTACATTTTTATGATGGCGAAAACCAATTTCGGGATAAATTTTCACTTGTGCTCATTTGAATGAGAAATTCCCATCTTCTCAAGCGCGCGTAACTTTTGAAACTTAAATCGATATTTAAATTGCTATACCATACGTCTATCTGTGTACTTCGGTTTACCCTCGCAAGCTCTAGGTGCGAGTAGATCAAGAGAAAACACTCAACGTAGATGACACCACGGAGGCATATTGAAGATTTTAAAACATTTTAGCTGTTGCGGCTGTTGCTCTGCGTGTTGTATATTTTGTATAATATCCACAAAATCATTAGCATGGAAAGTGAAAATTTACCTGTTTTCACAATGTACTTAATTTTAAACGAGAAAAGTTTTAAACTGATCTTTTTGGAGTACTTATATTAAAGACTGAACTGAAAGTTTTTTTTTGTATAAAGTAAACTTCTGTATGTGTCATAAAGTGTTCCTTTCGGAGCTATTTTGGGGTTTCGGGCATGTATGTATAGCATTCTGACTGCAAATTGAGTGAATTTAACACAAATGTTTCTTGTTTTATTTAAATTGACATGAAAATTTTCACAAGTGTTGTCGCAAAACGACAATTTTTGAATAAATTTCACAGAATGAAATACACGTATGTGACTTTAAAGATACTTTTTACTTGGAAATGAACTGAAAAAGGTATTTTGTTTGATTACTAATTTGTATCATATTTGCTATAATTTCATTTTAATTAGGGTCCTTATTCATTAATTTGTTCCTTAAAAAAATTGATTTTTGAAAATTTTACATTTTTAAAGGATTATATCATTTTTCAGATTTGTAGGAAAAATGATAAAAAATCATAAAAATACTTACAACTTGTGATGTTTTCATATACAAATTCAAATTGCCAACTTTAGTTAACAACAAGTCGTTATGCTTATGACATGCTTCAGAGGCAAAACATTTAGTTGTCCACTAAACTTTGAGGTACTCGTACAGATGTAAGATTTTTAAAAACTTTAATATAACCGCAATCGATATTTTTACTGATAATTTAAATGGACATATGGTATAAATAATACTGCATTAAAAAATACCCCTAATGGACGAAAAAAACACAAAAAACGTTAAGGATGTTTATTATTCAATTTCATTTAAATATATTATTCGGTAAAGTAAAATTAGATTAAAATTATTTTCCTTTTTGTGCTACATTGGAATTTAGAATAACAAATATAATCCTCAACGTTTTTATAAATGTGTCTTTTGTTCGGAAAAATATGAAATTTTTCCTTTGTATTTAATTAAAAATTAAATATATTATTGTTGAATGAACGAAGAAATTAAATAATTCACTAACAGGACGAAAAATGGTAGGAAGATGAAAAGCGAAAGGATTGCGCACGACCGCCAATATAATAAAACAACATAAAATTACGAGGCGATATCCTTACATGAAGTCCGTTGTCATAAAAACACATTATGTGTCTGTGGGAAAGATTTATTATATTCCAAGATATAGAAGAACCGGAGGAAATGGCATATATAAGAGGAAAAAACAGTAAAAATATTATGTTCCCCACGGAAAGTTGCAGAAATATAAACATAGCCCACAACCAAAAGGTTCCAAAAGGAAAGGAAAACTTCCAACAAAATGCGGTTAATAAATTTTGTTCGTGTACGTGGTGGGTATTTCGGTTTTTTTTGGGGGTAAATGGAAATGTCCTGACAAAATTGGAGTTTAGGGCAATCCACCACCTCAACTACTGGCGGTGTTGGAGATGAATGCTGATATTTAGAAAAATGCTTTAACAAGGGATGAACTTAAAACTGACTAAAGAACAAAATTCTCTGACTGTCTAAGCCTAAATGCACAAAAAAACCTTCAATGTAACATAAAAATGCCCTAAAAGTGACAGGGTGAATAAATACAAAACGCCAAACATAAAAAAATCATCCCCTCTCTCAACATAAACATTTGATAGAAAGTAATTCATTCGAGTTAATACGATACTCTAGCAAATTGACAACAATAAAGTTTCCGTTAATCTGAATTGGTGCCGGATACAATCCAAAATGGCAATTAGTGTAAATCAGGATAAGTGTAGGGTAAAATTATGTAACAATCGACAAAACCTAAGTAATTTCATAACCTTTTTTTATGGCTAGAATGGTGTGGACCTAAAAGGGTCGATAACTTTTGGTTTAGCGATAGGTTTCATCAAACAAACTTGAAGTACACACAAATTTTGGTTATAGAACTAACTTTAGTAAATTTATTCTATCCTTTTAATACCTTTACCCCCCCTTTCCTTGCGCTTCACATGTTCCCAGAAAATGTGATAAATAACAAACGATACTCGCATGGAGTGGGTAAAAGTCATCAAACTAATAATCGCATTTTAATTCAGATGACACTAGTATTGAAAATATTATATGTGAAGTAGTTATTCATGTGAATTCACTTTGCGTCATTAACCTTAATCAGCTCAGGCTAATTTTGTCCTTAATCCACGCAGGCGGTGACTTACAGTCACCATGCCGAAGAAAAGAATAATTTAATAAAAAAAAATTTTGTAAGTTTGCATTTTTTAATTCAGTTAATAATATTTATTTATATATATGTACATCATTCGTACTCTTTATAATTGTAGCATAAAATCGATTTTCAAAAATTTTCGTTACAAACATTTTTTTTGCACCTTAGCAATGGGGACACAGGAAGCAACTTTTGGGAAATGCTACAGTACGCTCCGATATTTTGCGAAACAGAAGCAAAGTGGTACCAAAATAACCTTTCTTTGCTGGTAAAACCGTTACGGTGACTGTAAGTCACCGCCTGCGTGGATTAAGGGTGAATTTCATAAAAGCGAAATATTATTGCTGTAGTAAAAAAATTTAAATTTTTTTTTTCGTTTTTAAATAGTATTGGCATAAAAAAACAAAGTCAAGGAGCATGAATGCAATAACTTTTCTAACATTCGTAACAATCACTCTCAAAACTGAAACGGTGACTCAAAGTCACCGGGTGTGCGGATTAGGGTTAAAAGTTTTGATTTTTTAATACAGAAAAGTTTAATATTTCACTAAAATACGTATATAGCTGTCCTGCTAGATCTTTGAAAGCGAAAAACCTTTTTTGATGCAAAATAGACCTATTTTTTGGTAACTTTTAAGCCTAGTATGCAGTTCGAGTAAAATGGAATTTTCCATACAAATTTAACACTGCGCTTAAATTTAACCTCAGAAATTTTACCAGGCGGTACGCAGTTCGCTGGTAAAATGATGTGAAAAACTCATGTTGCAATGTTGCCTCACTAGTTGGCGTAGAAAGTCTCCACTTGATTTTACCAGCATTTTAACTGTTCGGTACATTAAATTCGAGGTAAAAATTTGACAGATGAAAATAATAGAGGTTCTGTTTCCAGTTTTCTTAACGAGTGTGGTTTTTTAATTGTGTGTGCTCGGCTGTCAATGTTTTTTCTCCACAAACAGTTTTTACTTCGGTTTTAATGTGCCAATTTGGAGACCGCGTTAAAATTTCATTTTACTCGAACTGCGTACTAGGCTTTAACACGGTGTATATTTTTAAGTTCTAAAAATTCACAATTTCCGGCAAACTTGCAAAAAGTTATGAGTTGGTATGTGGAAGATGAAGTAGGTACAAAAGCAAAATTTTAAGGAACTTTTTTTTGAGAACGGAAGAATTTTTTAAAAGACATTATAAAGGTTTTAACTTTCCGAGGATCCCAAATCTATAGACATGCCACTGTACCACAAAAGCTATATGTTAAATCGTCTATTTTTTCTTCATAAAGGTCATAAATTCGTTTTAATTATCTTCCAACACAAAATCACTTCTCACTCATTATCAAATGATAAATGAATCAAAAAACTGAAACTTTTTTTTTGTGGTTAAACGATTAGTTCTACTTTCATCTATAGATCCTAATTCTATATTAAATAACTCCATGGTTTAGTACTTTTTCAGTTTTATCCTTAGTTTGTCCCGCAAATGGAATACGGAAAATCCTTTATAATAGATAAACTCATGACCTTCCGCAACATAAATTTTCTCCCCTCATTTTTCCACAATCCAACGCTGGCAGTGACATCACTTCCAATAGCCAACTGGAAATAGGGGTATTGTATATAAAAACGTTCCACTTACGACAGCATGTCCTTTTACCTTGTAAAATTTTAACGGAATTTGGCACGTGACTATTTCGGAATAAAATCCAAAATTTTCATTATCCACTAACTGTGGGTGTATGTCATTCAATGAAATTCTTGTTCAGTTGAATCCAAAGACTCGCAGATGAAAATCCCTCGCAATTCTCCAAGTTTAGTCGATGTTCCGCAAGCTCTGTGAAAAATTCAATTTTACGCTTTTCTTCGTTTGTGAGATTCTGTATTGAATAAAAATCTAATTAAATTTTTGAATCAGTCCGCGATTTCTTTAGCATTTGAGAAGAATAATCGAATTTTTTTTTTATTATTTAATGCGTGTTTTGTTGTATTGGCGTTTCGTGCGGAGCGTTTGAAAGGCTTGGTTTTAGCGGTTGCCTCGTTTAATCGGGATTTCTACAAATTTCGGTGCATTATTGATTCAGAGGTCTTTTTTTAGTCTCTGGATTTCTTCTCTTCATTCACCAAAAGCATTTCGTTCATTGAAATTCAAGTGGGATAATTTAATTGTGTGCAAAATTTTATTTCAAACAATAAAGTGCAACAATAAAGCGCATTTTAAATTCGCTACAACCGGTCGGTCGGTCGAAAATGTAATTTTTCTTAGTGAGTCGATAGTGAAATGGTCGACAGTAGTTTTGTGGCGGTAGAAGTGGATTCATTTAGAAAAAACAATCGTGCCGACGAATATTTTAGTTGAAGTGATGTAAGAAAATGTAGAGAATCTTCAATGGTAAGGACGTCGAGAATAAATAAATAAAGAAGTAAATTCTATAAAGGAATAAAGAAATTATAATTTCTTTTTGTTGAAAATTTTAAACAACCCAAACAAACAGGATACAGTGTTTGTGGTGCGGTCATAGGATAAAATCGTGTATCATCCATCAAAATATCATCAACAAAGTGTGGACACTACTTCGATCGCCACTGCCCAAAGGGGCTAGTGGCGGCTATTTTCTAGCTAATGGGGCTAGTTCTGAAAACATCGAGGAGGGGCAGGACGAGGCTTTTTTGAATACTTCTGGCCTATTTGGAAGCACATCAAAAATGGCCGCTTATGCACCGAGATATCGTTTTAGGGATCTACTATTAGGCGATTTCGCTTTCAATGATGACGGAGAAAGGTAAGTAGCTATTAACAAATATGGATTGATTATCATGAACATATCTGAATATTAAAATCCTAATGTTAACATCGATTACTCATGTGTACCCGGCCTACATGTCAATCGAATGATTTCCATGATTACCGATATTTGTTATACAAACCGAAACCTAACCCCAGAATCGTAGAATTTAGTATTTCTATAAATAAACATCGAAAATGTCTTATTGTGTGAATAATTGACTTAGTTGTCCTTACACATGGCAACCTGGCGCGGCGGCAGTGCGTTATACGAGGGGTTAGTTGATTGAACTAACATTTATTTCGTACTAGAACTGGAATCTACTTTGAACTGCGAATGACCTTTAAGGGTAAGCGCATTTCATTCGAAAAAATAACACGAAAAAAATAAATACAAATGATTACCACAATTTGACGTAAAAAAAGTATTAATAAATTAATAGCGACTCCATGTACTATTTGTGAATATTTTATCTTGATTTCACTTAGAGTTACAAATAGACCTTTTATACTTTACTTCTAAATGTAGTTCCAAGTATAGTTTAATATAATTTGCCCTTGGGTTTAAGCAGAATAATCAATATATACCTAAAAAAACAGTGAAGCAAAAAATAGTGACCATCAATTATTCGGCTTTGATGCGGTGCACACCTGAATTTATCAAAGATTTACATCAGTCGAGTTTACTTCTTAGGTAGACACAAATTTGTCAAAGGATAAACTTCATTCAAAGGTGCTCTGCTATAAAATATTTGGGTCGATTTTAGCCGAGAAAGGCTGGGCCTTGTATGGTTTTTTGAGACATTTCGAAAGGCTCGTTTGTTTGATCTTGAAAAGCAAATTTCCATTTTTTTTTGTATTTTTCTAGATGTCTTCGGGAACAACAATAGAAATAGAAACCCTTTCATTTCAACAATTGATAAAATAATTTCAGATTCTTGGAATAGAATTGAGAAAATGTATTACTTCAAACGATGTAAACCTCAAACACAATTCTTTTAAAAGATGTATGAAATCAACATTCTAGTGTCGAACTTTAAATTGAATTGCAAGCTTTAATGTTTGTTACTAATTGAAGGAATTTTTGGCAAAGTTTTTAGAAAGACATATTTTTGTAAATATCAGTTATGCCACAATAACATAAAAACGAATTTTTAAAAAAATACGCTTTTAAAATGTGGGAAAAACTAAATCGAGAGTTTTGAATTTTATAAAAGAATCCGTGATATGTTTTGTGTTGTTGGCATCTTCTGAGATCAAAGGTTTTTAAATTTTCGGTTCTTTAAATAATATTTAATTTTAGGGCTCGCATTGGGAAAGGAGAGGTAAAAATTTGTAATAGATATAGACAAACGTTTTTTAACCAGTGGGCCCACAATTTTCTTTAGGGTTTTATTTTTTAGAAAGTGATAAAAGTTTGGATCTACTAAAAAACTAAGGTGCCGGCCGGCGCCCTTTAATCTGACACTTTATTCCGCGGATTTTATTATTCGACACTAAATTCATGTTTCACAACCATTTACACTACGACACAAAAAAGCAGAAATTTTTTCCTGAAAGATGCCCAAAGTCGCATTTTTTCATAAAAATCTTCGTCTCGATATGAATTGCAATTTTTATAAAATGTCCCAGAATTTTTTTGATATCTTGTGCAAAAATACTCGGAAAAAATTGTCATTTTAATGGCAGGCTGTGAAAAAAATCGCAGTTATTGTCTAATCACAATCTAAACTAATGCTACATTTACACGAATGACAAATTTGTCATTTTTTCTTGTCATTATGTTAATTCCCGTGTAAATGGCATAATTTTTGTATTTTTTTCTGTCAGAAAATGTCAATCTCTCATAAAAGAATGAACTTGTCCATTCTTTTATGCCAGATTGTCATTCGTACAAACGCAATATTAGTTATGACAAAAGTTGAATACTAAAGTTGTCATAACTAATATTGCGTTTGCACGAATGACAATCTGGCATAAAAGAATGGACAAGTTCATTCTTTTATGAGAGATTGACATTTTCTGACAGAAAAAAATACAAAAATTATGCCATTTACACGGGAATTAACATAATGACAAGAAAAAAATGACAAATTTGTCATTCGTGTAAATGTAGCATAAAGCCTTACGACATTTTGACATTTTGAAAATTTTAGCTAAGTAAATTTATTCAGCAATAGATGAATAAAGTTCGCAGAACAAATTCTGGGGCTTTATCATGTATCTCGGATCGAAAATCAAATCGACTCGAACGCCATACTCGAAAACGAATTGCATTGGCATCATGTAACACTTTCGTTTCGAGCAAAATGTACTGCCATAAATTAATCGAAAACAAGGAACTTGCTGGTAACTTGGAAATTTCGTGTTTATTTTTAGTGTCATTATTGAATAGTTGTAAATAATTTGCTGTTAGTTTTTTGCGTTTCCTTTTTTGTGAAATAAATTCCGGCAATTTAAAAAAATTGAAATAAGAACCGCATAAAAGTGGTGAATGTGAAATAAGTGCCAGATAAAAGTGACGGAAGTGACGACAGCGTTTTCTATCCAAGAATAGTAAGACAATTCAATTCATTTCGTTTAAAATCGTAATTAACTAAATATTATATGTTAGAGGCAACTTTTCCTTATTTTTAATAGATTTTCCAAGGAATTTAAATATGTTTTGCAAGAAATAAAATTCTTACATAAAAAAATCATTGAAATTACTTAAATTTTCCTTTCGAGTTTCATTTCCGACGACTGAAAAGTGTTCGAGCAAATTTCCGAAAATGAATGACAAATATTTGATCGAATTCGAGTTAGCTGATACCGATTCAAACATTTCCGTGCATTTCATTTTCGATTCGAGTTCCCTGATAAGGCCCCTAAATAAAATTCGAGAAGAAGTACAAGAAAGAAACGCATAAGTACATATAGGTAAGTTATTAATGAAGAAATCTAAACTCCAATGATTTTTCAAGAATATTTTTTGTTTGGGGCGGACCATTCTCCCCCTCACCACATAAAAGGAATTTTTTTTGTGAAGTTTTTTTCTGTTCTCATGTAGAGTATATGACGATTAACACCTGGCAATTGGAGTTTTCCTTATGTTTTTTTCTTACAAAATTTCAACTGCGGGGCATTTAAAAAAAATTTTAACGACCATAAATCACCAGATTATATTAAAGACGGAGAAGGGTTTGGAAATTCTTTAATAGCTCTAAATTTCGAAAACTGGGTCGCGATAAAATAGTTTCGAAACTACTGCAATAGGCACACCAAATTTAAAATGGGTACCGCTTTTTTCTATCACAAAAGTTGCTTTTTCCAACCAAATTTTTAACATTTCATTTTCTTTTAGAAAAGCCTTTTTCGTGCAAAAAGGCTCTTTTTATCGACGCTTTAGGATTTTAATTTCGAAATATTTTGGAGTCAATATTATATTGACGGTGGAGACAATATTATATTAATTATTCACATTTCTAGTTTGGAACATGTAAAACATCTTACCAACGTTTTGGTTGAGAAATTGAAAAAAAATTAAAGATTGAATGTAAAATGTTATATTTTTGTTATCTGCTGCAGATTCGCTGACCGAAAATGTTGAAGTAGAACTAAATGGATTTATTTTTAGCATTTTCTTATTCATGAAATTTGAGTCACTGTCCCGATATAATTTTCCATGACTTTAAAAAGTGCTGAGTTGATACAAGGGTGCGAAATCCATTGTAAAGATATTTAAATGTGCATTCGTCAACTCAGTGCAACATTCACCGCAGAGTTGACTTCTGTAGAATACTATTCTCTCTTTTTTTTAAAAAAACAGGTCAAGAGTTTGCTATTCACAGAATTCAACATTAAGCGAATGTGTAAAATGAGATGGAAGTTTTTTAGTGCAAATGTTAATAATAGTGATAAAAGTACATTTTTGTTCAGCAATCAACAATGAAACTGTCATTTACGAGTTTTTCGGATGAGAAATAAGCACACGTGAATTTATTGATTTTTTTAAAGGATAAAGATAAACAGGATATTTTTATGTGCGAAAATATATTTAATAAAAAATATTGAGTGGTTTCAATGAAACGATTTTTCCCGTGAAAGATTTTCTTATACGCATTTCCCATTGAATCCAATTCTATTTCGCTTATCATTTATAAGCTCTTGTATTCGAGGCAAAGAGGAAAAACTTAAGCAAAAAGTAAACTCCCAATACGGGGGAACGGTGATAAATAAATAAAAGGAATTTTTTTTGCCATTCTTGTTTTCCTCGTTTGCTATCGCTTAATGCAAACATTGGAAATTCGACACGGAGAGCTGCTTCTGCCAGCAATTCTATAAGAAGTAACGAAACATTTTTTTTTCTTCAGAATTCGATAATACTCAATTTATGTTATATTATGCTGAAAATTTCAGTCACGATGTTTGACACACCGATACCTAAAAGTTTCGTCCTGGGTAGTAACGAGTTTAAGGACACTCTATTTAAAAAGTTCCAAGTATCCGCATACATTAAAAAAAAAAATTCTGTCTTTCTATAACGTGAAAAACTTGAATTCTAGGAATGGAAAATGTTAAAGACTTCCCTTTCTGTATTACTTCTATAGAAAAACCTCCAAGTGCATACTTAACTTTCATTGAGTGTAATTTTATTACCGGAGATTTCTTCATGCAAGGATTTTAAAAACGAAATATACTTTTTACGATAATAATTATTTTTTTTAGGTTAAAGTGGCAATTCCTCTAATGAGTATGAGCTACAAGTGTGTGGTTAAATTTTCAAATCGTTTTTATGAAAATTTGTGTATGTACCGTTAAAAAGATTCATCACATATGATTTATTAAATGAGTTACACTCAGAAAAATGTCCAGGTCAACTTTTTGTCAGGTTAACTCTGACCTTACAGAGGTGTCTGTAAGCCAGCTAGCGGTCAGAGTTAACCTATCTAAGGTCAACTCGTGCAGCTCCCAATGCCCTACTTCACCTGCTGGTGGCTTAATTTCAGAATTTCTCCGACCACAGGTCAACTCAGTTTTACTTGCCCACATGCAGGCGAACGCGCGCCTGCCCGAGGCCAATTACGCCGTATGTAGATCGTCGAGCTAGCCTCCATTTTTCTGAGTGTAGAAGTTATGGTAATTTTTAACATATTTCCGCCTTTGCCCTGTTAACAGTAGAATTTTGTTTTCAAAAATCATCTCTATTAGGGTGCCTAATTACATTTAAGCAGTGGTCATATCTTTGCTAAGATGTATTTTCCATTTGTTTACTAAACTTTCACTCTATACTCGTAAATATTATTATTAATTTAGAAACAATGGCTAAAAACTCAATAATATTGCGAAAATTCTATATCCAGATTTTTGTTAAAAATTAATTTTTCAACATTATTGCATGTAGAATTTTCGATTGCGGTTAATTTTAGATTTCCATGTTACTAAAGTACGAAAGTAATGGAAAATTTATCAGAAAATATTAAATTTAATAGCGTTGATCATCAATCGATACTGTTTACTTATTCTATGCGAAACTACCAAATACCATAAATAATAATTAGTTAGCGTATCAAAACTTTATTATCGACCACAATTTCTAATTTCGTGTTTACGAGAAATGGATTCCCTGCCATGTCACTAAAATTGGTCTTCGTCAGGATCTGAGTTTGGGTCTGGGTCTGAGTATACTTATTGATCTAAGTAAGGCGCAACCCCAATGACAATTGATGCAAAGGCGAATAAAATTTCAAGTAGCTACCAATTGTGGTTACACACTTATTCCGTACTCATACATTAAGAGAAGCGTAGTCGGGATTGCGGTCAAAATACAAACTTTTTTTTATTGATTACAAAAATAGGCTTCAATTCACCGCCAAAATAGAATGACGAATGGTATAATATTTTGACTGTAAACAAGTAAATATGTAATAAACCACGGGATATTATATTTTAATTGAAGCTTTACGAATCAAAGTACCTCCTAAGATCGTAAAATGAAGACTTGAAGGATTTTGTAATAATTTTACACCTTTGGTGGTAAAAGACAAGTCATTTATAAAATTTCGAAATCTTGCTCGTGTTTAATCGAATCTTTAATATAAATTCAAGACGAAAAAAATAATTCTTTGCCCGACTTCAATGGAAAATAGGTCAAGAAGTCTACAGAGCGATAAAGTAGATTACTCTAAAAATTATGAAATTATCGTGGTAGATTTTTTACAATTCCACTAATGAAGTTTATCCGTGTTAATTAATGGGGAAAAATAAGTCAATAATTTTTTATCATGATTTATAATTGGAATGTATAGAAATATATATTTATATCTGGTAAATTCTGTATATTTAGTTACGTTCCAATTATAATTCAACGACGATAAAAATAATTTTACTTTCTTAATGATAATTTCCCATTACAACGAAATACCTTCGCATAAAATTCAACGGACTATAATGACGTATTGATTTATTATTAAGATCTTGACTATGCTGTTACATAATATAGTTAGAAAAAGTCATCTTTATAATTAACAGAAAGACATTATATACATAGTTGGTATTTTTATGGTGGATACAGGAAAAAACGTTTAGATTCTTTCAAACACATAAGCAGATAAATGAAATTCAGTCACATACAAAGTAAATTAATGTTTTACCTTCTTCAAATAAAGTTAATTTAGAATGAAAAATTATAATGCTTTTTTTGACATGGTTCAAATAAAAAGAGAAAATATTTTAAGACGAGAAACGAACAACAGGTGGGTCACATTTTCCCAAGATGCTTGTTTATTTATCATTTTAAAGAATTTAAATAAAACAATTTTGTCTTGAGGACGAAAAACAAATTACACATCCGTATAATCAAGGTTTTATTGTATCTTTTTAAAAGCTTTTATTTATCTTGCCTTCGTATCTGCCCGTTTATTTGTCTGTTTGTCGGGGTCAAACCTTGCAACCCCCACTTCCACTCATTCGATCGACTTGAAATTTTGTACACATACGTAGGTCCAATGACAATACATTAATTTCACTATTTAGTCCTTGTAAGATAACGTGATTATCATTTTCCTCAAATTTCCCGGAAAAAATCTCACTTGGAGGTTTTTGGGGTCGTTGAATCCGATTCCGACGTCAATAAGTTTTTAAAGATAGCGGAAGGTTCTTGGGATGACGCGTTTATCCTTTTCTTCAAATTTCATGAAAAAAAATCTCATCTGGAGTTTCTGGGGATTGCTGGATTCAATTCTGGAGTTAAAAAGTCCGTTAAAATATCTCAAAGGCATAAAGGATATATATTCGAAGACTAAAAGTATAAACAAACGTAGCGAAAGACAGACAGTCATTTTGATTTAAAAAAAAAACTCATATTTTTTAACAACACAGGGTGAAACATAATAATGTATTGTCCTCAAACTTGACTGAGATTTTTGGATATTTTCTTTAATTGGACAAATGTGGCGATAAAATGCCATTTTTTTCGAAAATAGCCTGTTTGTCGCTATTATGGCTGCCCACCAAATATCTACGTCCATTTTTTTAAAATTGAATTAATTAAAAAATTAGTTTAATATAAATTAAAAAATCCATGCAAAAAAAGTGTTTAGTATAAATAAAAAAACGTTTGAAAATTTGTACATAATATAAGTATATCTTTGCTAATACATATATTATATTGAAAATTTGTCTTGAAAAACGAATAAACAAAACGCAATGACTTGTTGAATGTAAAATGTGGACATAAGACTTCATTTTCGACAATTTTAACGAAAGTGAAATGATGTTAAAGTCAAAATAAACAAATTTGTTAGAAAATTGAGGAACATATTGCTGCGAAAAAGCTTTTTTTTCTGATGGAATATTCGCGAGATAAGAATGTTCCCCCGAAATATTTCTCCCTAATAAAATATTCAGTTTATTTTTAGACTTCCATCAATGGTCTTGTTTCGGTTTTATTTGATGCTGGCTGCAGCAATTAATTTTTATTACCTTTTTACGTGCTCGTTTTAGTTATATCATAAAATGTTTTTTTTTCTGAAAATCTTTTTTGCTTTAAAAAGAATTTTGCTTGAAAAGAGTCTTTAAACTTTCCGACAGCCAATTCGGTTGAATAGCAATGTTTCACTGTTTTTACATTTTTCGAATATTTACTGCAATTTTGCATATTTTATAAACTACTAGCTTGCATACCCGTCGTTGCGGGTTTAGTTTTTTGTCTAAGTTTTAGAATACGAAGAAAACCGGAAAGAACTTAAAAACTTTTTAATGGGTCTATGTTGGGGCTGGACTCCCGACGAACATCTATGCCAAATTTCAGGCCAATCGGTTCAGTAGTTTTCCCACGAAAGAGTAACATAGCGCAAAAACTAAGTTTCGAAATCACTTTACCCCCTCCTCTTACTCCCCCCACCCCTCTCGTGACTTTTCCGTATGCCTATGTTTGGAACCAGAACTACCACAGACACTCATGCCAAATTTGAAGTCAATCGGTTCACCCGTTTTTGCGTGAAAGAGCAACAGACAGACAGACAGACAGACACCAACTCATTTTTATATATTAAATAGTAGGTATATATTAGTATAATTAAAATATTTTTTTTTTGGAAACGAAAACCTTCATCAAATTGTGTAATGATCAATCAGTTTAGGGTTCGGGGAAACAGATTTCATTTAAGGAAAATTGCTTTCGGGGAAAAAGTAGATTTTCTTGAAATTTCTCGTTATTTTAGATTTGAAAGTTGATAGCAACTTTTAATTCATTCGAGTGCAATTTTTCTTGATTAAGTACTAAGTTTTTTCTGGGCGGTAATAAAAATTCTTGTTTCACATTACGAATTCTGTACCTTTTTATGAGTGCATCTTGCGGTTTGATGACAAAAGCTTAAGGTGTGTTTGTGAAAACATCAAATTTAAATCATGAGCATATATTTTCTCTACTTTATGGATAAAAGAAACAATAAACGTAAAATATCTTAATGTCAATTATTCATAATGTGACATAAGCTTTAATGTCACAAAAACGTGTCTCATAAAATGATGTGCAATATAAAATATATTTAGGTTCAGAAATCATTGAAAGCGGAAATAGCTTCTCATGGTCACTTTCTAGCACTGTTCGATTTTTGGGACTGAACATAAATGCAAACACCAAACACAGGATAGAAATTGAAGGGAAAATTCAGTGCTCCTCTTAACGGTGCTTCAATTCACCGTTGTTCACCTTTAAGAGAAAAATTGAAAGAAAAAATCTTCTATAGTGCCAGAAAATTGGGAAAAACAGGACAATGTTGTGCAAAACTTTTTCAGATTCAACTTTTTCAGAGTTTATTTGAAAGCCACAACAGATTAAAACGGCTTAAAATGACGAAGATAATCTGAGCAAAATAAGCTTTTGATAGGATCATATCAATGACGGATGCCTAATCTGTTATCCTTAATTTATTTTAAATTCTATGGCATCGGGCTTAAGAGCTTAATTCTGGATCAAGCGATATCTTCGTTTATGATACACTGACTTAATGTACATACATGTTCTGCTAGCGTTGTTAGCCTTGAAGGGATTAACACTTTTTCCTTAACTCGGCAAAAATCCCTTCGCATTAAATGATTTTGGGTCTGGGCGTTTGGTAGGTGCATAATAAACAAAAATCAAGCATAAACTTTTGCTGATAAATCCTTTTTGCCCAAAGGAAAAATAAAAAAATATAAAAACTTGAGAAGACTGAAAAAAATACTCTTAAAGCACTTCCAGGAAATGAAAGGAAGTCTTGTTTTGTGGAGTTGTAAAAATGGGCAACATTTTTATTCAATTAGCTAAAGTTTTCTCAATTTTTTCGCCCGTTATTTCAATTTTTTCTAGTAAAATTGTAATCGGATTTCAAGGAAAACTTTCTTGGCCAGCTATTGGCTTTCAATTCATTAAAAACGGACAGAAGAAAAGAAATGCTTAAAGGTTGGAGAAGTGAGGCGTCCTTGCTGGTTGTCAATTATCTATGGGTCGCTTAACTTCATTTCGATAAGACAGCCTTTTCAATCACACAGATTCAGTAGGATTTTTCAATAAAAGGAACTTCTTTTCTGAGAGTTCTTAATAAATGTGAAGTGAAAAAAGATTTTCAAATCGCAATTTTGTTATATAGAATAAGGATAATGACGTACATACATTTGGCCAAACTGCTGGGTAAAAAACATAACTTTTTTAACGATAATTGAAAACCTAAGATAGAAAAGGAGAGGGAAAATTCCATTCCCCTGCGACTCCGTATTTGTAATTTGATTGCAAAAATAAAACATATCAAAAAGTCCATCTCGCAATATGTTGGAAGTGGTTCAGATTCAAAAAATTTTGTAACACAAATGGAATAATTTAGAAGAAATTATAAAACATAAGTCAAAACGACTTTTTCTTTGGGGATGTGGGGATGAAGAAAAAGAATCTATTAACTAAAGAGCAACTATGAATAATTAAGGACCTGACTTGAATTGTTAAACTATTATCGCACTGAATAAGAAGTAAAAATTAATATCTTTTATCTCTGGAACTAATTGGACCATATCCGATTTATCCTTTCCAGACGAAACAAATTTTAAGCGAAACGGAAGTAAAATTTTATGTCTTCGGTGCAAACTTGATAGAACGCAATTTTCTTTCCGTATGGAAATAATCAACTTGACTTTAATTAATTAGTGAAATTGTAGATCCTTTTCCATTTTATTTCAATCTAACCATTTTTCTCCTTTCAAAAATTTGTTTCTTTTCCTTTATTTCAGTTTAACCGTGCTAAGAATACGAACACTATTTATGCGCGTTAAATAAAAAATCAGATAATTTTAGAGTTCTTTCCTTCGTGGGATTCTTGTTAGTCGAAGCGAAAAATTTGGTTATTCTGTCCTGATAAAGAATTCATTAACGTCTATGGCGTGGTCGTTTTATTGTCCAAGTATTTTCTGCTTTACTATTTAACATTTAAATTGACCTTTCAATGTATAATACTATAAGGGGTGTATGTCTGTCCTTTTGACCTTTCCCCTTCCATATACAAATTACAAATTTCGATATCACAAGTTTTCTTTATTCTAGGAAGTGGTACGAGTTCCTTGTGAAGGAGATTAAAATAGATTTTTACCGGCTGAATTATTTGTCCCTAAATTTAGTTGACTTTTAAAATCTAATTTCTTTCCGTATTTTTGTCGACATCATCATATTTTTGTGGGAAGCTTTAAGGCTTTAACACGGGGTTTACACGTGAGACTAACAGTCGTATGCAATATCTCATCGTAAAAAATCTCGCATGAAAGCGGAGTAAATCGCAAATCAAGTCGTATGCGACATCCTCATACAATCGGAGCTGCGACTTGAACTGCAACTAAAATTTGACGTTTGGATTATGATCGAGTTAAATTGGTGAATTTATACATTAAAAATAAGTGTTTTTGGAAACCTCATCGAAATTATATTAACAAAATGATTTGACGCTTCAGGCATACGAAAAAATGGTCGACAAAAGTTTTTGGAGTGAACCCCGTTTTCTTACCAAAGAAGTTCTTCTAGCAGATTCACTTTGATACCAAAAGTTTGCCTTTTTGGCGAGAAAATTTTTTACCCAAACTTTTCTTTTTCTCTTTTTTGCTATCTTTTCAGCGCTTTCTGGTATATTCCGACCGGAATAAGACAGCACAGTAAATCGCAAGCCCCGTCAAATCGAAAGACGCCATAGAGAGAAGAGTCGAATACGATTTTTAGTCTTACGTGTAAACGCCGTGTTATGGTTCAGAAAATGGGGTTATTGGCGGTGCCGGTAGTGGTATGGTAATATAAGAAAGTGATGGTTTTGCGGTGTTCTTTTTGCTGTCGCTTGGCTTAATGAAGATAAGTGATGGATGTTTCAAGTGATTTTATCAGTTTTCAACTAAGGCCGAGATTTTTCGCCATTTTCTGGTAATCATTACTTTTTTGATGATTGCGTGATGTCCCAAAAAAGTCACTTGACACATATATTCTGCGGATCACACTTTCAGTAGCGTTTGTTAAACTTCTGATGTAGCTAATATAGTATGTTTGTGGAATCAGATTGTGGTTGGGGGGAAAATAACATATATTCGTGTCAACCGCATTTGATATTATTCTATGATCTTTCAAAGTAGGTTCCTCAGTCATCCTTGTAAGAGGAATTAGCAAATTTGTAAGTTTTTATTTAAAAACAAAATTAAATCTAAAATTATATTCGTACATTTAGTCACATTTTAGCGTAAACAACTTCTGAAGATGGTCACCTCCGTACCGAAACGTCTAGTTAAAATAAACAAACAGAATACAACATTTATTACAACTTAAGTTGCTTTTTATTACAACCTAAGAAAGCAACAAGAATGACCCAGTAGCCCATTTTGAAAAATCAGAAAAAAAAGATTAGTGCAAAAAGTTTGGATAATTAAACAAAACTTGTTTCCTTCAAACCTAATTTGGTTCGCTCAAACATATTATTTTTCTCTGCGTAGTTATGACAAGTTTTCTAGGAAACAAATCGAAATTTTTGTCTAATCGAGACGAGGTTTATGGTTTTGATTAACAATCATCAAAATTGAGTTAATTAAACGCTAAAACGACGAAATTCAGGTTCCTATAACCCCTAAACACATAAGGGGAAAGATTTAAAATCGAGAGAAGTATTAGGAAAATGAGAATCTATTGTTTGTAATAATCATTGGTACTTCCCAACATTATCAGAGGGAGATAAAAAATTAGGGATAAGTAAATTTAATTCGGCTAAGCAAACAGTGTGCTATTGATCAAAAACCTCTTATCTTATGCTCAGATGCTCAGTGACACCAAATTTATTAAATTGTGCCATCTTCCAAATATACAGCATGAAAAATATTTGAAGTACGTGCCGTAATTAAATTTCAAAATTATTAATAAGTTTTTCCACTAGAGACTTCGTTGGATAATTTTTAAAACTTCAGGAAAAGACATTTTCTTTAATCTGATAAATATATGAAAGTGTAAAGGAAGCAAAAACTTTGATCCATTTGTCAGAATTTGGAAATGTTTGACTTTCCTAAATTACATTGAAGTATAATTTGGTAAATGAAAAATATGTAATATTGCCTAATTGGGTTAATTTTTCATAACAATAACTGATGACGAACGCATTAGGGAAAATAAAAAAAAAATACATCTTCCAGAGTTAACAAAATTCCGACGAAAAATCTAAACGAGTTAAAAATGAATTTTCAAAATATTTGAAATATTAAATATCTAGTTATTTCTGTAGAAATGTTAAAAGAGCCGATATAGCCGATATATTCCTAGACAATAAGATAAATTATATTCTTTTGCCATATATTTTTCCACAAATCTCAATTTTTTTTCATAATTCAGAAGGGTCGGATTTAAAACTGATTAGTAGTTAACGGAAATCAAACTTTGTACAATTATACCTAAAAGTATTTAATATTATATCGAATTAACCGAAATAGACCAATTTGAATAAAAATGTTTTCAATTAATTATTCACGGCGAAATAACTTCAAAGGGGAAGAAACAACCGGAATAATTTCTTGAGAAAATCGTTTAAGCAATTCCAGTGTAAATATCCCCAAATCCCAATGGACATAGTCGCCTTAAACAGATTATTTTTTCCGCTTAGACGAAGTTTTTAAGGAAACGAAATCATTTTCCACCTGAACCAACAATTAGAAGCAGGTGGTGGTTAATGGGATATAATTTTAGCCACCCTTTCCTGTTTTTGAGGTGGATTAACTTTCTTAAGATATTTTGGTTTTTATTATTAGTAAGTAGACCGACCGAACGACGTCATCCATGGAGAATTGGGAGTAAATTCCAAGGATAATCAAAAAAATGCTGAGTATTATTTTATACACATTTACCATAAGCAGCATGGCATAAATGCCTTTGTTTTATGTGAGATCAGAGTTTATACCTCATCTAGTTTTCATTTTTCTTGAATTTTATTTTCATACCGCGGTAAAATATTCACTTATTTTTATTAATATTATGGCAAAGTCGCACATTTTTAAGTATATTAAGGGAAAGCGATTTGTTTATGGTTAAAATGACAGATTATCCCCAGATAAGAAGCCAAGCATAATATTTGCTAGAACTGTCTATCTTCATATTTAAATGGAGTGCTCTTCGCAAAACAAAATATTCGTAGAAATTCATCTGAGGAAATAATAAAGCGTATGCAAATTCACAAAATGGTTTACAAAATTTCATTTATTAAGTCAAATCATTTTTTCATCTAATATGTATTTCGTCGGGGGTGCATAATAAATGAAGTGCTTTCACCACGTAATAAGTTTTTTATTATTTAAATCAAATGAAATGATGAAATACTTCTGTGTCATTTTATCTGAAAAGTTATTATTCTTTATTGATTTTTTTTTTCATTATAGTTAAAAGATATTCTGATGATATTGAATGGATTAAAATAAAAGCTTAAAAAAAAGGAATTTTGTGACAGTTTTTTTTAATCAAAGTTAAAATGTTGTTTCGAGAATGCACAGCAGTGTCGTCAAAAAAAAAAACAACTACAACTTATCAACATTTTTGGTGTATCGCACACGTATCTGCCACTAGAAGGTACACATTTCTAGTAGCAGATACGAGCCATGCACCATAAAATGCTAACAGGGAGCACTTGATTAGATTTTTCGCTTTTTGCGTTCCCTGCAGTGTGATTCTGTCTTTTCTTTTGCGTTGCATCCAATGGGAATAAAACAGAATGTCGTTAAAATTACATATTTTTATTGAGTGATAAGGAAACTAAAGCAGAAGCTATCGGATAGTATCGTATTTGGAATTTTATAGCGTAATAATATGAGCCAAGAAAGATGAGTCTCGAGACCCACACGGGATTCATCATTGTGAAATAGGGATTCAGTATTTATTTTAGTGAAAATTATGCCGCGCTAGTTTAGTTTTTTTGCGAGATTCTTCAGGGATCAAACATTTTTAAAAGGATACACAATCTATCGAATTAGAACGGGAATTAGCGTGCATTTTTACGTTGCGATTGGTTCAAATCGTAAATTCAATGTTGTTCGCGTTTTACACATATTTGATCCCTGAAGAATCTCGCAATGAAGTTTGCGCTTCTAGAGGATTTTGGCTGGAAGTTTATGTTTCGATATTAAAAGATTGATAAAAAGTACATATCTCAATAACGGTGCATCTTATCAAAAAAGTCCAAGAACAAAGTTATTTAGGATCTGATTCTCCCATACATCAAAATCTGATTGGAATAAATTTTAAAAATTCTTATTGGAAAGTTTGACTTCAAAGTGGAATTTTGGCACCACTGTTCCAATTTTGATACGAATATCACCATACGGGTTTTCCCCGTAGCTTTTGTTTTGTTTTATTAAATCGGAATACTATTTCAGCTTCGACGGAATAACGTGGACTGCAGAAAATGATGCCCAGTTGATGGAGGCGACAAGGGGCTTAAACGAAACCTCTATCTGGAAGTTAATCCCTCCACATATAACAAACTCGGCTTCGTGGTATCAAGTCCGGAAAAGGTGGTATTCCTTGGTGCCAATGATGACTACCACCTCCACCACCCCTTCCACCCCTCTTTCCACCACCATCACCACCCTAACACCATTGGTGGTTGAGGGGGGAGAGATTACGTACGGAATTTTCTTAAAATAAGATTTTTTTTGTAAAGGTAATAATTTTTTTCCTCTCACAGATCCAGTTTCATCTATAACGCGATGGTGTATGCGGTGGGTTTACATATCATATGAGTACATTTTCATATTAGTACAAAAATCACATTTTTTTAAATTAAAATTAAAGGACGGAATGAAGTATTATATGTCCGCTTTGTTCAAGAATTGAGTAAACGCACTCAGTCACTTTTCCATAGGGAATACCTAAAGTATTTAAATATTTTAGATAAAGAGTCTGAATAATTACATATTATTTGATTTTCCCCAGATAAATGAACTTTTCAAATCTAGAAATTAACTTTCTTTGTAGCACGTTTTTTATAGGGCGAAAATGGTAGTGTTTTGAGTCTTTCAGTAGTGTAAGTAGTGTTAGGTCAAATTATGTCAAAATAGTAGTGTAAAACTACGATAGTAGTGTAAACGGGATCCCTGCTAGCCTCCGATTCGTACAAATACTTTCATACAGCTTTTGCTAAGAACAAGCATAGCCACATATAGAATACGAACACCAATCTCTGTTTCGCTTTTCCCCTCCAGAAAAATAGGTCTTCTTACATAATTCCCCAAAAAAGGTCTTCCTACATAATTCGGCGAAACATTTTATATATTAAGAAGAATAGGTCTTCCTACATAATTCCGTAATTTTTTGGCATACTTTAACTTTGCCTACTCATTTCAAATATACACGAACCGCCACTGACAGACACTTTAATATTGTTTTTTATACCCGTATGGTGAAACCAAAGGGTATATTAACTTTGCCTTACCGTTTGTAACGCCAAGATCCCGTCATCGCACAAAAAAATTAATTACACCAGTGTGTTTAGAATGATAAAAATATTTAGTTTTTGCATGTCCGTCCGTCTGTCTGTCTGTCCGTCTGTCTGTCTGTCTGTGGCGCGGATTGCGGGCGCACGGATTGAGCTAGAGACTTGAAATTTTGCGTGGATCCGTTTTTCGTAAAATGCGAGGCTAAGTTCGTTAATGGGCAAAAATGGACCATTAGGGGGGGTACCCCCCATACGAACGAAATCGTTTTTTGTGAATATCTCAAAAACGGTGCATCTTATCAAAAAAGTCCAAGAACAAAAGTTATTTAGGATATGATTCTACATAAAACTCCCATACATCAAAATCCGATTGGAATAAATTTTAAAAAATCTTATTGGAAAGCTTGACTTCAAAGTGAAATTTTGGTACAACTGTTCGAATTTTGATACGAATATCACCATACGGGTCTCCAATGATTGCCAGATTGGCAATTATAGCTTTTGTTATGTTTAATACTGAAAATATTTTCTTTCTTCCACCAGATTGACGTTGTTTAATTTTCAACAAAAATTGTTCAATTTTCAAAAAATTTTGCCACGTTGCGATATTTTTCTCATTTCGTAATTGACAGGCGAAGTATAGTGGCTTGTATGTGCAATTTCTATGAAGAAAAATTAAATTCTGTGCAGTTGGAAATATAATAAACACTTTTATATCCCAAAAACCCCTGACATCACTTTTCAGGAAATAAAATGGAAAAATGAATATTCGCGTCTTCCTCTCAGGACCTAAATTAATTTGAATACAATAGCAAAAAAATTTATATATTTAGCAAGACTAATTTGTGTTTTAGATGCTTGTTTAATTCTATCGCTTTTTTAAATGCTGTCCAAAAAGTTGAAAACCAAAACAATCGTCACTTGAATTTTAAACTTTTTTGTTGAATATTAAACAAAGATTGTTGAGTATTAAACTTTTTTTGTTAAAAATTATTTAATTTGTTTTGAAAATTTCACTATTTGTGTTTGAAAATTACACTTGGTTTGTAATTTTCCTTCATTTAATGAAGTAAAATTCAACAAAAAGTTCTTAGAGTGTGAAGTTAGATTTCAAAACGAACTATGAGCCGAGCACCCATGTTTTCAACAAATATGGGGATGGTGGCTGAGGCATGCGTGAGGTGGTGTATGGGGATGGTATACTTTTTGGTTTCTAACCTACAGAAAATTTCTAATCTATAAGATGGGGTGTCTATCCCCCCTGGGCTTCCAGGGGTCCCTGCTCCTGCCTACTTTTTATATATATATTTGTTCCCTACTAATATATATGCGTTTGTAGGAGAAAGGGTTACGTCGTTCAGACAGATGTGGCTTGACTGAGTCACTTTCGGCCCTGCCAAAGGCCTCTTCAGAGTCTTCTACTGGTGGTATTTTGCGCGTTAAGCGCCTCTTGGTCACCCTTATACTATATATAGGGGGATCCAAAGTTGTTATAATATTCTAATATGTTATTTGTTGCGCGTTAAAATATTTAGTTGTGGCAAATATAAATATATTTTTTAACTTTCCTACCTTATTTTCCTTGATGGTCCTTTCTTCTCCTCTGCTTCCCGCCTACTCCTTCCTTTTCCTCCGCCTTCCTTCTCCTTCCGTCTCCTCCGCTCACTGTCCTTCCCTTTCCTTTTCCAAGATCCTCTATTATCCTCACCTCCTCTCTCAGAATGTTTAACTTGGTGTTTATGGGGTGCCCTGACTTCCAATTGATGGTTCTGTCTGATTTATATGGAGGTCTCCAATGTGTAGTCCATATTTCCCCCTGTTCATCCCATCCTATTTTCATATTCATGTATGTTACTGCCTCTTCCTCCTCCTGTCCCATCTTTACTTCCATCTTCATTTCCCTTTCCAATTTTTCCATTACTTCCTTCTTCTTACCTATAAAAATCAGGTCGTCGACGTATAACCTTACCCAATCCACTTCCTCTGTTCCCTTCATCCACTCCATAACCTTCTCCTCAACATACAACCTTGCCACAATCCCTGAGATAGTATGTCCCATTCTCAATCCCCTCCTTTGCCTGTATACCATCTCCTCATCCCCGACTTTGACTCCAATGAATGATGTTGTTTGCACCACATGGGTAAGTATTTGGTTGAAGTCCCTCCAGTCTAATCCCGCTTCCTTCCTGATGTACCTGTCGTATTTCCTTTTTATTACCTCCTTCGCTTCTCCTACCGGGATCCTAGTATACATCTCCCTAATATCCGCTGTTCTAATTACCGTTCCCTCCTTCAGTTTCATACCTGCCATTTCCCTCGCATCCTTCACATTTATCACTCCTTGCGGAATCCTGTCTTACATCCTCTTTATGTATCCCGTCAAGCCCTCATCTCCTATTCCCGCGCAATCTACGATGGGCCTTATCGGCTTCCCCTCCTTGTGAGTTTTTATCCTCGGCCTCAGTTGCGCTATCCTTCTTCCTTTGCCCCCATCCTTTACCATAATCGCTTTCCCTGCCTCTATTTTGGCCAAGATTGGCTTTATTCTACTTTCATATCCCCATTCCACAATCCTTTCTGCAGTTTCCTTTCCTACCCTTTCCAATATTCCCATCTCCTCGTTTTCCTTCAGGTATCCCCTTATCTTGTCCTCCAATTCTCCTTTCCTCATTATTACCGTTTGATTCGCCTTGTCCGCTTCTACCATGATTACTCCCTTATTCCTTCCCATGTACTTCTTGTTTCCTTGTACATATGGTTTATTGCCCTGTGTTTTCCCGTCTCCTTGATCCTCTTAGCCGCCCTCATCATTTGCTTTCTTGCTTCCTTCATTTCCCTCTTTCTACTCCATACTATTGTCGGATCTCCCAATATTGCCCTATTCTTTATTTCTTCAAACATCTCCTCTCCCTCCTTTTCCGTCGCCCTCCTTTCCTTCACGAACTTTGGTTCCAGTGCCGCCAATGCCGCTACCTCCACTATAAGATTTTCTAATTTTGTCATAATACTATATTCTGAAAATCGTAAGTTTTTTGTTCTCCTCCAGCTATCTGGTGGTCCCTATTCCTACCTATTTTTTCTATTATTTTCCCTACTCTTGTCCTTTTTTATTGGGTATTTGGTCGTTTAGACCTTCTATTGGCATGGCTGAACGTTTTCGACCCCGCCACGGGTCTCATCAGAGCCTTCTCTACTCTTTTTACACGTAAAGTGCTTCGAGTGTGGGTTTTCCCAATATTTATACGTATTATGTTATTTATTTTTTATTAAATATTTATTATTTTTCCCACTTACCTTTTCTGCAGTCCTTTGTCTTGTTCCTCTTTCCCGTTCCGCCTTTCCTTTCCTCTCTGCCGCTGTCTCCTCCTTCTCCTACTCCGCCCCTCTGCTCCGCTTTCCCCTGCTCCTCCTGGTTTCCCCTCACTCCACTTCACTTCTTCCCGATGCTACCACTACGGCCATAGAATAAGGAAGCATAGAAAAAACTCTGCCGAACAAATTTTCGACAAATTTCCCCGTCGAAGGGGGGGAAAAGGTCCCTATCATTCACTAGCTACGGCTTAAAAGTTAATTACTTTTAGACTAGGGAGCACGAAGCAGAGAGAATCATTTTCGTCGTATCTATTCAATGAGATGGAGGAATCGAATGGATAATTTTTTTGCGTGTTACATCGGATCCTCTTGCTTCCTCTCACAGTGGAAAAATTTTCTCTAAAAATTTGTTCTAAGAGTTTATTCTCTAGATTCTTTTTTCTCTGCTACGGCACCTCTCGGTCAACTGGCTGGATACACGTGCTGTGCTGTTTCTCCTTTTATGTTTTTCCGTACTGGCTCTGTGCTTGCATGTTAGAAAGGTACTTTTTAGGAAGACCTTTTCCCGTTGCTCACCGTTTCCCTTTATACTTGATGTCTTGTTGTCGCCTCTGCTTCCGGATCTCCTTCTTACCTTCTTCTGCTTCCTCCTCATCTTGTTCCCATTCTCTTCCCTTCCCTATTCCCTTCTCCTATTCCCTTTCACCTTATTTCTCCTTTGTGCTCGTAGTGTTCTTCCTTCCTGCCCTCTCTCCTTCTTTTCCCTGCTTCCGGTCCTTCTCCTATCCTTCTTCTGCTCCTAATTCTTTTTCCCTCTCCTTCCCCTTTCCTATTCCCTACCCTTTACTCCTCCTTTTTCTTTATTATCCTCTCCTCTGCTTGTGTTTTTATTTCCCTTTCTTCCTGTCTTCTCTCTTCACTCTTCCGCTCTTCTCTGCTTCCGATTACCCTCCTCCTCTGCTTCTCCTAATACCCACTCCCTTCCCCTCGAACCTTTGACATCCTCCCGATTTCCCGTTTTTCTCCTTATCCGCTGCTTGTCTTCCTTCTCGTGTCATCCTTACGCTCCTGTCCTCTCCCCCTTCCTATTCCCTCCCTTCTATTCCCTACCCGTCTGCTTCCTCCTTTCCCTGCTATGCTACTCTCCTTTCTTCTCTCCGCCTCCCTGCTTCTCTCCTTCCTCTGCTTCTTCCTTCTGCTTCCCTTTTCTCTCCCCTTTCCCCTCTCCCTTCCCCTCGATCCTCTATAAACCCCCCGATTTCTCGTTTTTCGGGAAAAATAGAAATGGTAGAAAAAAAACACAACATGTGAACAAAGATAGATTGTTTCCCTGTGCGACTAGAGATAGCGAATCCCTACCCAGTTAACAAAGGAATGAAATTCATTTCCTAAAAATGAAATATGATTTTCCTTTCCTTGGACAGAGATGATCTATTCCTCATTCACATATTCCCTTAACAATACACAAAAACATGATTTTTTATTCGTGTGTTAACGTGTGCAAAGTTCTATATGTGGCCTAGTTTTTACTTTAATGAAAAAAAGGCAATTTCGCATCGTTCAAGGATTTAGAAAACAATTTCGAATGCGATGATAAGTGAAAATTTTTATGGAACACAATTTATGGATGTTTCCATCATTTACAATTTGCTGAACAAGTTTGATTAGAAGTGTTGATATATATGGTCACAACACCATTTTGTACTTATTATATTTCCTGAAAATTATAATTGGTTAAGTGGGTTTAAAAATATCACCCAGAGAACAAATATTCTTATGTAAGAAAGGAAATTGCATTTTAAATTGCAAAAAACATGAAAAAACTGATACACAATTTCGCACGAATATACTTTATTATAGCAATTTGGGATTTTCCAGTAAAACTTCCTGAAATTTTCGTTTTTTTAGCATATTTCCCGATTTTATTAGAAAGGTAGAAATTTTTTTTTTTCAATTTATCATGGTATCATAATTAAGGGTTGTTGTGATCATTCAAGATTACTCGGGAAATCTCCACGCACGTATTTTGTACCCGCTTATAGACAATGAATTGTGTAAATTATGGTATTTATTGAACTGTAACATGGATCACTGACACAACTTAATTATAGCCAAAGCGCGCAATTCCATTTAGACGAAAAAAAATATATTCCTGCACATGGCGATTTCTAAGTTCAATGGGAATTGATAACCACGTCGGAAGCCATTCATTATCATTAGTTGGTGGTTTTCGAGCCCGATCCTATCCAGTCACGCAAAATACATTAATACGAAAGATATTCCATGACCCATGACCCTTTAACTCTTCACCCGACAAGACGAATGTAACCGCTTTTAGTTTTAGTCAAGAATGCGGGTCAATCTGGCGGAAGGAGCGCTGGAGAATCACACAAATACTGGCAACTATTGACATTACTAACATTTATCAAAATGATGGCCAATGAGTTCCTCAGAAGGAACCAACAGAGTTTATTAGCTCAGTAGGTACGTATACTTTGTGTGTACGCCATCTTAATTAGCCATTTGTGGACTCAGCTGAAGAAATTTTCTTGAAATTGCCACTTGGCCCGACCGCTGAGAGCTCGAAGGATTTTTGGATTCGTATATAGTGCGAATGGACTTATCGAAAACTTGGGAACATTTTCTACAGCAACAACAAGCGTATAGATATCGTAAATAAATAAGTAAGGCACCGCAGATGGTGTGAATGAAGAACAGCTATCGACATATGGAAATGGATAAGTGGTTTCATCCCAGAAGTCTAGCCCACATAATCGATCGTCACTCTGTAACTTGTTATGGAAGCGTCCGTCTATCCAAATGAAGTTTTTTTGTTCAGCAGGATATAAGATGCTGGCAAATATCCTGCTGTGCTGTTATCCATTCCACTAAACAAGAATGAAATGAAGAAATCTGGTGTTGGGCGCCATGACGAGTTGATGATATGCGTTTCAGGAAGAATTGTAAGAAGGATGCTGTGACTGATAGCAGAAGGCACATTCATCAGAATATTACATTTCCCGTTGAAGGATTTCTTTAAGGCAAACATCTTTGAGATTTTGTGTGCAATTTATGTCTATCTACCCTAAATTTTTATTCAAAAGAATATCTATATGATTTACTTTGCTCACCTTTTCATTATTGTATCTATCTATCACATCTTTCAAGCGTATGTTTTGTAGACTTTATGCATGTATTAAATGTAAGATGTCAGACAAAAATAGTATAATTACTAATGATGATTTTTTTTTGTGGGAAAACAGTTTTAAAAATATTAGATTTTTAATCGAGTTATAATCAATTAATTTTGTTCTCTTTTATTTTCAGGTAAGATTGATACAACATTTATCTGTAAGTGAAAATTTTAAGAACTTTAATTTTGGAAAATTCCAGCAATTAATAATTTGAAAGCATTTCTTGCACAGAGAACGCAAGAGTTTGCATTGGACGTTCGTATTTATATGTTGTGAGTCGCTTAAGTTTGGTTTGGGAGGTTAAATTTGGCAGATCTAGTTAGGCGAAGGTTCCTGATCTACCAATCTGTACAGATTTTTTTTTTAATATTTAAGTACTTAATGCATAGACTGTATAGCAAATGTGGGCAACTTGCCTTGCCCAAATTGTACCGAAACGTTCGCCATAACATTTATTAAACCCCATTCGCCGAGAGTGTAGTGTTGGTATAAAGCAGTAATAAATGAGTGTTTTGAGAAACAAATTAATATCGGAATTACTTTTGCAAACATGTATCATTCCCTAAAAAAGGTAAAAATCTGTCCATAACAGAGAATGGATAAATGAAAGTAGGTACTCTAAACGTAATTGCCATCGTTAAATCCTTGTAAATTGAATTCGGGATATTATGATAAGATTATGATTGTAATGATTATGTATTATGATGATTATAGAGTTTTTAAAAATATTTGTATAGTTATGATTGTGTAAATGCTGACAATTGGAGGGTAAGAAAGCAATATACGTAGGCTATAGCAATGACAAACGCATTTCATCTCGCAGCATTATTATACCCGTATGGTGAAACCAAAGGGTATATTAGATTTGCCTTACCGTTTGTAACGCCAAGATCCCGTCATCACACACAAAAATGAATTACACCAGTCTGTTAGGAATGACAAAAGATTTTGATTTCCGCATGTCCGTCCGTCTGTGGCGCGGATTGCGAGCGCACGGATTGAGCTACAGACTTGAAATTTTTCGCAGATCCGTTTTTCGTAAAATAAAAGGCTAAGTTCGTTAATGGGCAAAAATTGATCACTAGGGGGGGTACCCCCCATACGAACGAAAACGATTTTTGCGAATATCTCAAAAACGGTGCATCTTATCAAAAAAAATCCAAGAACAAAAGTTTTTTAGGATATGATTCTACATAAAACTTCCATACATCAAAATCCGATTGGAATAAATTTTAAAAAATCTTATTGGAAAATTTGACTTCAAAGTGAAATTTTGATACAACTGTTCGCCGTTCACTTAAATCACCATACGGGTTTTCAATAATTGCCAGATTGCCAATTATAGCTTTTGATATGTTTTCTAATCTACAAACTTTCCTTAGTAAAACAAGAGCACAACAGGAATCTAAACAACGATAAATAAAAACAATTTTGAATTCTATTAAAGAACAACTGCTTGAAAAAGGATATTGATTGGAAAAAATAAAGATATATGCGTGCACACATATATAAATAATGATAGGAGAATTGGAAATAAAACCTATTAAGGACTAATAGTACCACATTTTATTCCTCACAATACAACCACGTATTTTTTTGAAATATTGATAGATCTATTCCCATCTATATTGATTGTGCGAAATATATTTTTGGATTCTAATAACTCAGGGGTTACTAGTACAACGTTTATGATTTATATATTTGTTTATGTTTCGTCTATATTTAGAAATACTTACACCACAAGTAGAAAAAACACCTTAACAAAATGTGGAGGTGAAAAATTGATTTAGTTTATGTAAAAAAAATATCGTTTCTTCACTATACATTTACAATTTATATTGCTATCAAACATTTAATTTTAAATCTATTTAAAAAAATCCACGTTTCAATGGTATCATTTCTGATAGCAGTGACGGTGGGTACTGAAAAACAATTCCTGTTAAATTGATTTTTGATCGTGTTGATACATTGGTAGATATTAAATGATTTTTTTTTTCATAAACATAACATCGCGTGAACTTGATTCATTTGGACAAATATTTGTCGCAGTTCCTAACTTTTTTGATATTATTAGAACACAAAGCCTAAGAAAGCCATTACGCTTTTGCGCCTCTTGTGTTGAGTTTTAGGAGGTAATTTCCGAAAAATATATTTTTACATTTAATGCTCTTAAATATGATCTTAAAGGATTCTAAATAATTCCTGAATTACCTATGACTATAGTGGCGCATTAAATAAATAGAGTGGCGCATTAAAAAAACAAACCAGGATGTTTTTTGCAAAATATCGTCGACTGTTTGAATCGGAGAAAACTTAAAATTGAATAAAACTGCTACTGCATATTATTTTGTCAGAAAAATGCGTCTTGGAGGTATAATAAAAATGACACTAAAAAAAGTTATCGAATCTAAGCTAGAAAAAGCAATCCATATAAAAAGAACAAAGTTTTAGTGATATTCGATAAAATCCTATTTTATTGGATAAATAAAAAAACTGTTTCGAAACATGTGAATTTATATCATACGCTAACCCTTAACAAAGTAAAACTTTAGTTAATTGAGAAAATATTGTATATTTAAAGAAAGTTCTTAAATAAAACGCTAACAAAGTATCTAGTACAAATGATACAATTTGTATTGTCTATGAGAACTTCTTTGTATGCTTGATATAAATAAATAAGTTCAAAACACCACAATTCACTTGTTTTAACAGACATTGAACTGTAAGTTAGTTTGAAAGTTGTAAAACTTGGTACCACACAGGTAGATAGGAATTATTGCTGTTTTTTTTTCTTGGTTTTTCTTAAAAAGTAGAAAACCATGTTTATGATAAGATCCAGTAAGTTGTAGAAACAAGTGCTCCTAGAATGGATCTTATTCTGTCGAGACGACTAGGAAATAATAGCAAACATACTACTTCAATACATACAATTAGTAACAAATCGACTTGACTAGACGGACTGACAAATTTCTTGATCAGAATTCACCTGTTTTATATCTACCTGTAAGTAAATTAGATTACACAATCTTATTCCTTAACAGAAATTATATTGGTATCCGTTGCAAAATTTTCCATCTTTGCTTTAGAAGACAAGGAAAATGGAATGGTGATTAAAATATCTTCTGCAAGAAAAAGAAACGTAAATGCTTGTATAAAGTGAGAGCTATAAAAACCTACAGGACTTATAAATATCGTAAAATGGAAGAGATTTCTTAGGTTCTCCCCTGGGGTTTAAAATCGATTTAGTGATATGTTCCGAATCGGTTCGTCATTCTCATATAGCACACCATAGAACCATGTTCTGCCGATAAAGGCAACATACGCTTTCCACCAACACAGAAAAACAGTCGGCCGAGCAGGAAAAACATATTCGAAATCCGTAACAATGGGGTGGTTTGTTCTGGAAGGAGTAATTTTAAACATGCAACATTAAATCATCTTGGGAATTAAATTTTAATCAGTGAAATTGATTTCCATTATACTTATTTTGCACTTGGTTTGTTTAAGGGATGCGGATATACTTGTAGATCTTTTTAAAGAATATTTTTGATAAAAATGGATTATTCAAATTTTTTTCTAATGCCGAAGATGAACACATTTTATCAATTGCGACGGTTTTTTTAGGTGTCTGATGGAATCTTAAAATCCTCGAGAATTATGTAAATTTAATTGTGAGTACTGACCTAAAAGTCGATTTTTATTTTCTTATACGAAGTATAATAAAGATTGTATTCATGGAAAATTCGATCTCCTTATTTTGCCTAACAACATTTCCTGAGCACTCCTGAGTCGATTGAATTAATATTACAAAAATGTTTTTCTGTCTGTTAGTATGCTAGTTTGTCAGTCAGCCTGTGTACAAGATTTGTCAAAAACTACTAGAGCGTTGAAATTTTACAGTCATGTTCGGTCCTTGTAGGGGACGATCCTATTAACTTTTGGACGAAATACTTTAACAAGATGTAACCAAAATGGCGGCTTTTTTAAAAAAATCTAATTTCATGAAGACAGTAAAATTTCCTACATTTTTATCTTTTACTAGAACTCGATATCCCAAACCTGTATCAAGATATACGATTATTTAAAAAAAATCAGTTTTTTTTTCAAAAATTAACAGGTTTCCGGTATGAGATACATTGAGGACAATAAATCATACTATATAAAAATGAGATGGTGTCTGTCTGTCTGTCTGTCTGTTCCTCTTTCACGCAAAAACGGCTGAACCGATTGACTTGAAATTTGGCATGAGTTTCTGTGGTAGTTCTGGTTCCAACATAGGCATACGGAAAAGTAGCGCGAGGGGTGGGGGAGTAAGGGGAGGGGGTAAAGTGATTTCGAAACTTAGTTTTTGCGCTATGTTACTCTTTCGCGGGGAAACTACTGAACCGATTGGCCTGAAATTTCGCATAGAACATAGACCCATTAAAAAGTAGCCCGAGAGGTGGGGGAGTAAGGGGAGGGAGTAAAGTGATCTTGAAACTTAGCTCTTCCTCTATGTTATCCTTTCGCGGGGAAACTACCGAGCCGATTGGCCTGAAGTTTAGTTCCAACATAGACCATAAAAAAATTTGAAAAAACTTAACCCGGCAACGACGGGTATGCAAGCTAGTTTAGTATAAGAAAGTAATGTGCTGCTCACATAAAATTCTATTTTATTCAGAAAAAAATTTGTATAAATCTATCTCGGTTTATTCTTCAGAAGGGACGACGGGGTAGCCCGATTTCGTTCTTTAATGTACTTTTGCAAGAAAAAGAAAATTATTCGGAAGTTTTAGCGCCCACAAAACTCCCGTTCTTTAAACTGACACACTTAAATCATATTTTTAATTCAACGTTCGGTTCTTTGGGTTATAAACATGTTACTACATGTAGGCTAGCCTTTGTATGTTATATGGATACGATTTTTGCAAGATATTTTCAAAGATATTTTCATAAAACTGCTTTGATTAAAAAATATCTCCTCGGTTTCGGAAAGTAATAAAAAAATATATGGGAAATAATTGACATTCCAGACCAAATGAAGAGGGCCGAAAATTAAACGGGAATACCATAAAAAAAGATAAAAAAAAATCTTACACGATTTTTCGATATGATGGCTTCTTTGGCAAGGAATAAAAGGGTCAAAAAATCTTTGCTGAAGGCAAAAAAAAGGTTGATCCTAGGCCCCATCAATGGAGTAGTTGTTTTTGGACTACATCGGACTGTAGTAAACTATGATTTTTTCCAAGAAGCATATACCCGTATTATACATGTCCAATATATTTACTATCCTCTTCTATAGAAGGAAAGTATTGTATTTATGATGGAGACCAACTCGAGAACCGGGGAAGATAGAAAATTTCTGATCAGTTGGCGTCCGTTGTACGTATCTTAAATAACTCGAGAACGCGTTGACCTAGCGATTTGACATTTTTTATGAATAAGTTTTACAAAAATTGTAGTTTTCTATCAACTTTTGGAAAAGTAACGGTAACTATAACTGGCACTTTCCATACATTTTTTTTTAAAAACCGTTTTTTTTTTGAAAATTTCTCGAAAACTACGCACTTTAGTGAAAAAATTTATATAACCAAATTTATAGGAAATAAAATTTCCTGAATTTTTCCCTTTAACGGTTTTTAGGTATTTTTAACGGTTCTCAAGATATTTGAAAAAATATTATTATAATAAAAATATTTTTTTTTTTTTCGAAACTAAATATTGCAGAGGAGAGTTTTATGTTGATCACAACTGATATTTTTTGTGAGTGACAAGAAGCAACCCTTCCTCTTGAACCCGGTGCGATGGAATTTTTATCTTTAAGATGAAACGACGTAAATATTGAATGTCGCCCTTTTCCGCACAATGAACATTCAAAAGGTTTTTGGAACCTATCGCACCATGTATAAAACAGCTGAAGGACTTGCAGTGTTTCATCTCTACGGGAACGTCATCGTCTTTTATGTATGAGGAACAATAGTTTGCTCGGGGGTTGAAATTCTTGATGGCAGGTTGAACAAGCACTTGATTATATCTGCCGGTGGTTGACATTCGATTGTATATATATGGTACAACGACTGTATAAAAGAAAAAGTTAGTCATGTCAGTTGGTAAGTGACAGAACACAAATATCCTCGCAGCCATTGAATAGTGTGGGGTAATTTATTGATTATCATTAGCTCGACTGACTGTCCCAACAATATACGGTTTCCTTTATAGTATACCTACACGTATTGATATTATAGGCGGTTTTATACATTACATTAGCTTTAGAAGCATAACTTCAATATCGTCGAAAGCTATTCGTGTACTCTAAATGTTGTCGTTGTACCGATCCATTCCTCACACCCGGAACAAATCGTCGGAAGTACATTTCGCTACTTCAACCCACAATCCATTATGATCATCACCCAACCAACATCCATACCTTCTGATGCTTGCAAATTGACGTATTGATTTGGTATATGATACCTAGCACTTGAAATGAGCACATTTCCTTTTTTTTATTTAAAAATATTGATTTGTTTAAGCACTTTGTGCAAACAATGTTTAAGATCTTACTTGACATCCTTTCTGTCAACGTAAGATGCCTTTAAATACACAGCAGATATTCCGCGCGTATCTTTCCCAAAAAATATTTATATATTAGATATTGGTATTTAATATTACTTCCTCAAGAATCGATTTTTAGCATGTGATTGAGGTAAACTCTTTTTATTAAAATTGCGCTTCTAGCAACGAACCTTTTTTTAAAAAATCAACTTTGAAATTTTAAATTATTTTCCATATAATAAAAATGCTTAACTCGTTTCCGAAATAGCTTTTGTATAATTTTTCGTATTGGTACGGGTTAAGTTTTCCAAAAAAAATGTTTTCGTGTAAAATTTTCATCTTGGAAAAAGGATTTTTGTAAAAAGTAAAGAGATTTACCAAACGTGGGTTTCGAATTGTGAATATGATGCGCATTTTCATGTTGTTAAGTTCAATGCTACCAGAAATATTTCCAAAAGAAAGTTTTGTCTCCAAAAATTTTTCACCCAATAACAAAACGTTTCCACCACTTTTTCATCAATTTTGAATATTTGAAAACCGAATTTGTTATTCGTAGAGGATTACCGCCGTCTGCTACTTGAGGGCTGATTTATTGTTAAAGTAGATAACAAGTCATTTACTAACAATGAGTCCAATTTGTATAAATGTCACCTTAGAAAGTATCTGCCATTTCAAAACGCCCACACTTTCTTACTATTCATGTCTAGGGATTTTTTCCATAAATAGTTTGTAAGAAGAACCCTAATTTAATATTTTAAATGGGAATAGTTGCTTTTGGATTATTTATTGTGAAATTTTGTGTTATTGAACATCCTAACGATATCCATCTGATGCTTAAATTTAGACATCACATCAGGGAGAGAGATGTGTCTATGGAAAAAGGAATTCAGGATATTCGAATTATGCTGGCGGCATGTGGTGTTGATATTGAGCGTAGCAAGCATCAAAGGGAAAATTCCCATAAGTCACATACGAACATTTACTGGTTGGAATTATGTGTGTATGTCAGCAGTTGCCCAGTTTGGTGTGAAAAGCTAGCAGCAAAATGAATTCAATTGAATGAAACGTTGAGTGCTACAAGTTTGGGGACTTATCATGCATTTATGTACATACGGATATCCCATTGGACGTGCTCAACATTGAAATTTAGCAATAGTGGTATATTCAGACGCAAAAATATGCGTACGTGTCATGGGATTCAAGGACTTGCCGTCGCCTGCCACGGTACGTAAGTATATGAAAAGAACAAATAAGCGCGTTAAGTAGGATTCAGCGATTGTTAGGATAACAACCTCCCGCATACAAATAAATTGCAAGATTATTATTATTAAGCATAATTCCTAAAAGTATCATTTTAAAATATTTTACAGAACCCACTTTACTTTTTTGTGTGTATTTGTGTTAACCTTTTTATACCCGTATGGTGAAACCAAAGGGTATATTAACTTTGCTTTACCGTTTGTAACGCCAAGATCCCGTCATCACACACAAAAATGAATTACACCAGTGTGTTTAGAATGATAAAAAAAATTGAATTTTCCATGTCCGTCCGTCTGTCCGTCCGTCCGTCCGTCTGTCCGTCTGTCCGTCTGTCTGTCTGTCTGTGGCGCGGATTGCGGGCGCACGGATTGAGCTAGAGACTTGAAATTTTACGTGGATCCGTTTTTCGTAAAATGCGAGGCTAAGTTCGTTAATGGGCAAAAATGGACCATTAGGGGGGGTACCCCCCATACGAACGAAAACGATTTTTGCGAATATCTCAAAAACGGTGCATCTTATCAAAAAAGTCCAAGAACAAAAGTTATTTAGGATAGGATTCTACATAAAACTCCCATACATCAAAATCCGATTGGAATAAATTTTAAAAATTCTTATTGGAAAGTTTGACTTCAAAGTGGAATTTTGGTACAACTGTTCGAATTTTGATACGAATATCACCATACGGGTCTCCAATGATTGCCAGACTGGCAATTATAGCTTTTGTTATGTTTGAAATTTCGGATTTCTCTTGTGGCTTGGCTGTGGTTAAAAGGTTTAATTTTCTAAGTTTTGTTAAATATTCATTTTTAGGCAAATGTCGAAGGTTTACACCCCAGTGGTTACCTAGTAATTTATTTAAGGCAATTTTAGTTTTTGCACGTTTTTGGTCGGAATACTTGTAGGTGTGGGAAGAAAAGTCAACCTTTGATAATTGTATATGACAATTAAGTTATGAATCTTTGATGATTTTTCCGAAAAAGACGACAAAAAATATTTACATGATAATTACAGTGGTTTTATAGAGAGTTTTATTAATATTTCAATAATTATAACAAAAATTGTTCAATTACGAAATTGTTTTACTATACAGTCATAACAAAAATTGTATGAGAGGCTAAAAAATCAATCTCCCAGATCTTTCGACAAAATATATTATGACGAAACCCTGAGATTCTCGAGGCAGAATACGTTGTCAAGTTTTCCAACGTGAAAAACTCTCCATGGTACACGGAGGGGGCCTACGATAACATGACGGTTGTTATTAATTTCCATACAAAAAATTGCCAAAGAGTTCGAATGGTGTGGGTGGAAGGGGAGAAGTCTGAAAAGGCTTAGATTAGCGTTACGTATTTTATGAAGAAAATTTATTTATTTCTTTCTTTTTTAAATTTAGCATTATGTCATCACATCAGCCATCGCAAACTGCTAGTTTACGCTAAAACCTAGCAATTTTTTGAATCTAACAATTTGATACAGATTTTACAATAGCAAAAGTTTTTTGCATCTTCATTTTCTAATTTTTGGCACGTAGTAGTGATTCTAAACTAAAATTTACTTGATATTAGCGTCTTTGCTTTATGCTTCGAAATCCAGACAGATGGCGTCCTCTGAGTCATGACTTAAGAACTTTTTTGCAAAAATGCGTCTTGGCTAGAATTTCTTGTAGATAAGGTCCTTCGAAGTTCTTATGGGCAACACCCCTACACACATATACATTTTTGCGCTTGGCTCACGTTTCTTTGGACATCAGAACGTATTGAATGATTAATGATCTCGACATTTAGATGAGATAATTCAGTAATTTAATTTGATTCTTATCATTGCACAACCCTCTTATTTATTCAATGTCATTCCTGAAAGCTTTCATGGCGAATTTTCTTGTTTTTCGGTTATCCTAGTATTTGCTTAGTAAATACAACCTTTCATTGTTGTTCCAGACGTTTGATAGACTTGCGTAGAAAACTTTCACTATCGTCACGTTAATCTATATCTCACTTGGGTTTCGGCCAGCAGCATGTTGATGGTCGTTAAAAGCTTTTTTTGCCTGTGGCTGACATAATTTGGATGTGAGCATGTTATTCCCGCCAAAACTTTCTTAGTGCGAACCGAAAGTCATGTGGTGGCCTGGAATACAACGGGAATGGAATACACGCGCGACAGCAAACCCCATGTCACCCTCATGGAGCTTTCTCCCCCACCCATCGGGAAAAACTGTTTGGCTTCTGTATCCAGATTGTCCCTGTGTTAAGTTGTGTTGTCTATCCCATCTCCATCTATCCATTCACAGATTCCCCTTTTCGACTTCGGGTTTCGATGTGCATTTCATGGATACGTTATTTCGTTGATGTGCCACGATTCTTTTTATATACTTTTGCGTAGATATTTGCGTATTTGGTGATTCTTCTAGGGCCATGCCATCATCAGTTATAATTTAAATTCTTGCCTGTGTGTGTGTAGCCGAAAATTCTATACGGCGAAGATTTGGCTTTTTGCAGAATACCATCCAACACAAATACTAGCGAAAAACTGCTGCTGTTTGTCTTTTGACAATATGAATCTAACCATGGTACAAACATACAAAATTTTCAGTAAATACGGGCGAAAATATCGCCAAACCCATCTGAAAATAAAACGTTCACACTGCGGCTGAATATAAAAAAAGCTTGAGATCGAAACTGAAAATGAAACAGACACAGCAAACTTGAACTGCTCCCGAGCATAGTTTCCCAGTTCTTGGCCAGAAAACGTGCTGTTATCTTAAATATTGCAGTTCGCGGTAACGAAGAATCCTTAAAATCACTCGAATCCGGCAATATTAAAAAACTAGTGGAGAAAGGATTGAAATTTTCTATTTAAAAAAAAGAAAAACAAATCGAAAATTCGTTTTCCCTCGTTGTGTTTTCCTGTGGTTGGTTTAAAAGTCCTATCCAATCGTAATGTTATGACTGTTTTTTCGTACCAACCGTGATTAACTAGGATTTTTTTTTTTACAATCAACCTGACCTAGAAAATCTCTCCACTGATTATGTGCGATTTAAAGTAATCCACGAATAGTTGGCCAGATGGACACTTCGTTTCTTTGATCAGTGATAATATGCGGAGTGAATGCTTCAATAAATTTCCATTTCATCAAATTTAACGAAAGGGCGAAATCAATCAATCCTTAATTTCATTTTCAAAAAGTCCTTCTGGTGTTGTGCGATTTATTGAAATTCGATCATTTCACGCTGATATTGGTGGGATTCCTGTTCGACTGTATAACTGGTGAAATGCGATAACTCCTATCTAAAAAAAGGACATTCAAGCAAGGAGCTCCCCTTTTGTGACCGTGTGTCCTATTTTAGTTTGTTGATTTTTCTTTTCATTTCGTTCAGTGAAATTGGAAAAAGTGAGCTGTTAACCTTTTGAATCCGTGTGTGAAGCTTACCTTTTTTTTGTAGAGAAATGTGATATGAAAAAGGTTTCAAGATTGCAAAAAAAATGTGAGATGATTTACAGTGTGTTTAACTAAATTTTTTTTAAATCCTGTTGGGTGATGAACATCAAATAAAAATTTTCTTCTTCGTTCAATATATTGCGCTTCCATCCACATGTATTCTGCGTGATGTCAAGATTAATTAGGATTACTAAGGATTAACAGATTAAGCACACGCTCAATCTGCAACAACAAAGCGTAGAAAATTTTCGCATTTTCATGGAATTTGATTTGATTAAAGTAAGTTAGATACGAAGGCGAGGCATTTCGTTGGGGATTTCACACAAACGCGTTTAAATACAATAAATTTTCCCTACAAAAATGCAGTCTCAATGGGTTTTATTTCACTAATCTGTTTATTTGTTGTGCGAAACAGTTATAAATCGTAATTAATACTCTTGCATATTATGGTAATTAGTTCATAAAATCATGTCCTTTGTCTAAATTCAACACAAATGGGAATATTGTCGCTTGACATGATTGTGCTTTTCCCAAAGATTCAAGGATTACATCATACTCAGTCGAAATCGTTTTTCATATTGTCGTGTGTTTGCAGAGTAAGGAATTTAGTTTTATCCCCTTTTTAGTGTAGGAAAAAAGCACAATTTGCGGGAATATATTTAATAATTTACGAGAAATTCTTAACCAACAATTTTGTGGGGACTTTCCAACATTTTATTGTCATAAAAGTTGAACTCCATCAATGGCTTTTATCCTCGAAAAGTACTAAGGTTTCACATAACCACAGTCACACAAGAATTTAAACCAGAGATTTATTACTTTAAATTCAAATAATGACTTTGTCGTCATGAGTTTTGCCGTAATATTTAATATTGATCCATTTTTATTCCGATTATGCGTCATTTTATACTTTTGTGTCTATTTCTGATGTTCTCTGCTTTTATTATCAATAAATTCTAAATGCTACCAATAAACATTTCAAGATATTAAAAATGCTAAAGAGTGTAATTTGTTTAAGGTCATAAAAAGAGTGTGTTTTAAGGTGATTGAAATTCAAGAAAAAAATATATTGTTTGCCATAAAAAGGAGTTATGTACATTTTATTCTTTACTAATAAGTATAGAAACAACAATTGACACAAAGGAAAATTGAATGCTCACAGTAATTATAACACAAATACACACATGTAAGGCAGGACATAACATATGTATTTTCTAAGGAGCTGTAAAATACATCACCACTTAGGAGGAGGCGAGACCTTAAAATGTAACACACATGTCGGTATTAAATTCCAAATCCCGAAAAGCTCGAGGTGGAGGGAGTGGGTTCACAAAAATTACCGTGTCGTATTTTATTCACACCTCTTATACTAAAAAATATTTTTGTAACCAAACATTTTTTAACCGCGAAAAAAATTATTGCGAAAAATATTGGTTGCTGAAGAAATTTCCGATGTTTTCTTCTTTACCTGATCATTCCAAGGAGCTATTTAAAATTCTAGCTCAATCTGTCCAGTGATTCTGTATGATGTAGGTTTTTTGGAAAAGATGTTCTAATCATCATCATACTAATATGAGTTGGTGTCTGTCTGTCTGTCTGTTCCTCTTTCACGCAAAAACGGCTGAACCGATTGACTTGTTTGGCATGAGTGTCTGTGGTAGTTCTGGTCAGAGTTCCCACCCCAAAAATGAAAAACGGAGTGTTACTGACCGAAAAATAGTAGTGTCAGAGGGATTTCAGTAGTGTCAACTTTTTTAACAGTCAATTGGAGTTACATTGAGACAACACATTTTAAATGTTAACGTCTAATGTTTTATTGTATTCAGTACATTTTTATGTTGGCACAAAAATCACATATTTTTTAATTTCCCCAGATAAATGAACTTTTTAAATCTAGAAATTAACTTTCTTTGTAGCACGCTTTTTATAGGGTAAAAAAGGTAGTGTTTTGAGTTTTTCAGTAGTGTAAGTAGTGTTAGGTCAAATTATGTCAAAATAGTAGTGTAAAACTACGATAGTAGTGTAAACGGGATCCCTGGTTCTGGTTCCAACATAGGCATACAGAAAAGTATCGCGAGGGGTGGGGGGAGTAAGGGGAGGGGGTAAAGTCATCTCGAAACTTAGCTCTTCCTCTATGTTACCCTTTCGCGGGGAAACTACCGAGCCGATTGGCCTGAAGTTTAGCTCCAACATAGACAATAAAAAAAAATTTGAAAAACTTAACCCGGCAACGACGGGTATGCAAGCTAGTAAAAGATATTTTTCTCGATTTTCTAAAAAAAGAAATGGCATTTTAAAGCTATAACCCGAAAACAACTTGACCGATTGAGCTGATATTATACATCCTGCCTTCTAGACTAAGGGTAAGGGCAAGAGGAGAAACTTTGAAGTTGAAAATAACTACATATTCTAACCAAAAATTTAAAAAAATAAAACGATTTTTTTCCCGGCAACATCCGAGGTCATAGCATAAATTCCCCTCATCTTTTTTTTCCTTTTCAGTCAGACGAAAAGGAAATTCAAATTCATTATTTACATTAAATACTGATATAACAAACTTGATTTAAAATATCAAAATATTTTTGTATTTCATTCTCGTTTTATTTTGCAATTGATGTTAAGAAAATAATGTTGTGGGTTTTTTTCTCATTTATTAAAAGAGAGTGATGAGGTAAAATATTGTGAAGGATCTTTGCTACAGTAGCTCTGGTTTTGTTTGAAAACGAAAAATAAATAAATATTACGTATGTTTAACCTTTTTGATTATTTGTTTTGTAGATAAATATGTCTTCCGTAAATATCAAGAACACAACCTGTTTTATTATAAGCTTTTTTTGCTAATAAATTTATTAAACGATTTTCGTGTTCTTCAATTTTCAAATGTTTTTAAATTTTTTTTAAAGAATTTGCTATAATTTTTTATTCCTTTCTAAAAAATTCGAACATCTTATTTTCTAATTTGTGAAATAGAGTTTTATGTGTGAACGGATTATGAAAACAGATTACGAATTCTTCACAATATTTTTGGCTGGGCTTATGATCATTCGTAAAACAATAATTATTCGTAATGCGTTTATTTTTAAATTATTTTTATTATGCTGCATTCTGTATTACTACTGAAATACATTTTATGAACAAAGATATTTCTAAAATCTTGGCCTTGATCATTACTAGATTTTTTTCCTTGGATATCTACGCTTGAGTGTAGAAAAAGAATGAAATCGAAATCATTCAACTCAATAAAAAATGGCCTAAAAGATTATTATCAACAGTTGGGATGGGAAAGTCTTCAACTTACCTCGAAATAATATATGTTTAAAATATCAAAGCATTTTGGTGTCTGATTCAGCGCCTATCATCAGTTCATCTAATTTCATTTTTAAATATTTCTCAAAGTTTCCGAATTAATATACGCTGATGTCAGTCTATAATTATCATCATGAGACTCAAATATTAGCCGATTTTCCCGAGAATTCAAGCCTTTTCCACTTGACAGAGCTCGACATAAATACAGAATGAGTGAGAGCAACATTTTTGAAAACAACAAAGTTGAGGAAAATGTTTTCCTAAATGCCGAAAATAAGTTTCAGCGTAAGACTTTTATGATAAACAAAATTTTCACTCTAAAAAAATTAGCTACGGGAGCTATTAAGCTAAGCGTCAAACGAAGAAGAAAATTGAATAATTCAATTGATATACGAGTGTCTGCTAAGTTTTTTTATTAAATTAGTTTAACTTACATCAGTATATAACTAAAGACAATTTCTTAAGGATTAGATAATACATATTCGGTCGTGACTTTATAGGCAAACTGGATTCGTGTAGAGAAAAATTCTAGTCAGAGAGTATTTTTTTGTTCTATGTGAATTAATGTGTCAAGGAAAATTTCGAATCTGTGTGAAATCCCATTTGACGATTTGAGCTCATGGAAATGATATCTTCGAAGTAACAACGAAACAAATACATAAGTATTCGATTGTCACAGATAGCGAAAAAAAACTGACCACAAATCCTTAAGTGACATGTGTTTGTGATGTGTTTATACCCTCAATCCTGTTATAGTAATTCGCTATCCTTACTTCCACTCAATGTCCTCGTTATACGATAATCTTGCGTGTTGAGCAGATACTTCGCCCACCCTTTGAGGGTAGAGATTTGTTTTGGGGAAAAAAAAGTCCGACTTCTTCGTCGTCTGACTATCCTAACCAATATCAGGGGTGCGTTTCATCCAGCGAGTGTGTGCTTAGGACTAAGTTCGGATACAGTTTTTGTAACTGAGGAGATATCTTTATGTGAATCCACATCACTATTGTATCATAGTTCTAATTTTACACAGATGTGACCAATTTTGTAATTATATTTGATGGGAAAGTTTTGCTGTTTTATGACATCTACACGAGTCCTTGTTCACAATGCAAATTTCGATATATAGAATACATACACGCTAGAGATTGGTCCTCGGATCGTTGTTGGTTTTCATTCAAAGGTGTATTTGGCGACGGTGTTCATTTTAATGTTTGAACAAATTTATTAACTACAAGCACTGTTAAGAAATCTCCAATGCAATCTGTAAGTTTGTGTCAGTAGATAATATGAAAACATTTGGTTAATAAAGCTGGGGATTTGCATTTATGGACAATTTGCGTTTTCCCAAGTTATAACAAACCTCTTAAACACAATGAGCCATACTTTGCAAAGATTTCGGTGTTTCTGCACATTATAGATAACAGCTAACAAGCGAAAGTTGGTTGGTCTTAATAAAACATTTTCTATTATTATGTAAATTTAAGCGAAAAGTCGGGTTTTAAAACAATTGAAAAATATTACTTACATTTCAAATTATTTTAAGTACAAGTAAAATCAATAATTTTTAATATCTCTGAATAAGGAGCCTACTTATTTAATGATGGTTCGAAACTACATTTCTTAAAAAATTAAGTTAAAGTTAACTAAACTTAGGGGTTGGTGCAAACGACCATAAATATTACAGGGTCAATTTATGAAGTCATTATAATTTGTCATTAAATATTTATTTATAATAAATACCCACAAGATTTAAAAACATCAAAAAATATTTGTATATAAACATGTTGCAAGCAAACCATTAAATGGTTCTGACATAACATGCAATAAATCAAAATTGCTTCAAGCTAAAAACAAACAAAAATAATCAAATGACAAATATATTATCGAGGCAAGTCCTGGACCCTTTTTTCCATCCTTAAAGAATTCATTCCTAGTCTGTGGGAGTTGAAATGTTCCAAGCAATTAACAACATTACCTTGTAAAATGTCCCTTTTTCGTTGTGAATAACTTCCAAGACAGGGACACAATCTCGAACGAAAGGAAAGGTCCGGATAAAACTTTTGCTCCAGATTAGATCTTTGAGGGGAGCACAAAAGGAAACAATATGAATACAATATACTAGTATAATAAATAAAAAATGCTAAGCGTACAATCTTTTGTTAGGATGTGGGTCAAAACCCAAAAAACACACAGTTTCGGCCACAGAATTTTAACACAATAAACATGATTGTGCATAAGGGCCTGAATTGGGGCCTGAAATCGGAGCGTTTTGCAAACATGGCATGTAGCACGCAGCAGAGCGAAGATCATCTCAAGTGTAGGAAAGCATAGTTCCCAAAGGCATTTTACCATCAGAATACGAAAAAGAGTCCAGAAAAATGTGCGATAGGAGCTGGAATGCCTTAAATGGGACTCGGGTAGGAAAGAGAAAGAGGGAGGCAATATCCCGAATCACTAGAAAGGGATTGTTTACATTGATTCACGTAAACTAAACCAAATCAATTGAAAATTTTCCTTCGGTTATGCTTTTTGAAGAAGTTTCGTCGTGATTTCGGCCGTGAAACTTTCAATTTCCGATCCTGTGTATAGAACGTTAGACATGTACGAGTTTTGCTGTTCTGATCGCCCACCATTATTTCGTTTCTTATAAATAATTTAAAAGGTCTACCGCAGAAATATTCCATCTTAACCCTTCATCGCTTAATCATAAAAATATTTTCTCATAGTCGGAAGGATTGATGGTAGTTGGCCTGCAGGGAATTACAGTGTCAAGGCTGAAAATAATTTTTTGTTTGTTCACTTCATCGCCTTAGGGTACTTGGTGTTCAAATAGAAAATATAAAAACGAAAATTCACGGCCATGGGGTAAACTGGGAGTGAATTATTCAAATGGAATTTATTTCATGGCCGACATTCCATAGTTTTCATAGCCACTTGAAATATTGTAGATAAGTATAATGCCATCCGGACAAGAATACAACAATGCATCAAAGTTGTACACAAGTTCTACATAAGGAAGTTTAAAATATTTATACACGAATACAATGAAGTTTTTCGGCAATTTATAATTCGTTTCAGATGACCGGAATAATTCTTGGCGAATATCCAAGGATATTTTAGAGAAGACGAGAAAACCTAAATTTATTTCACGCACACTCTCGAAAAAATGGAGTCGATTACGCACCGAAAGGGAGTTTGAGGGAGTCCATCACCTATTGGAGAAAATCGAGCACCGGGCTAGGGAGTTCACAACAATTCCTTATGGGTGTTAATTTTTAACAATTTTTCGGTGTTAAACCAATTTATTACCAAGAAAAAAAAACCTCGCAAATTCTCTTTTTTTTTTGCAAGCATTTGAGATGTTTTGAGTTTTTTTTCGTGTTTCCAAAGTTAATATTGACTTGTTAAATACTTTTCTTGCATGTCTCTGCCGGGACTCGTACACGGGACCTCTCGAATTGTAAACCATTTGCCTTCCCAATAGGCTGTTGAAGCCAATTGGCAAGCCTCTTCTAAACGTGAACACCCTTTACAATTAAACAACTCCTAAAAGGAGTTGTAGTGAATTTTTGACTCCTTTTCGGAGTTCATTTAAAATTTAGGTCAAAACGGTGTTAAATTGAATATTTAGCTCCGTAAAATAAAAATATAAAAATAACTCCGCGCTACGGTGTTAAACTTTTAGCTATGTTTTCAGGCGGAGTTAATTCGTCCCCGGATTTTTTCGAGAGTGCAGCAAACTTTGAACTTGATTATGGATTTCTTAGAATATCCTTTTTCCATTTTTTTAACGAATTCACGGTTTTGGTCCACACGTGGGAAATACTATTATCGTGGTGATATAATGTTTCTGACAATTTCCTGAATAAAACATTATCTCTTATTTGAAGAAATAATCGACTAGAATTTTTGGTATATGCCACGTATCTGCCACAATAAATGCATTCTATTTATGTGCAGATACCTACCATACAACAAAAATGCTAGTGGGATAGCGAAGTTAACGAGTAATAATCATTTATGAGAGCAGTCATTTAAGATTTTTCTTCTGAAAGAGATACTTTTCTTTGCCACATGAATAAAAAATCAGACATATATTTTTTTCCAGATTTTTCCTGCATTTCGAATGTTTTCCATATTATTATTGTAGAGTTCAAGAATTTTATGCTCATAAATTGGCACAGAATTTGGTATAAAAACTTGTGAAGGAAACAGAATCGTTTCAAAAGTGAGTTTAAATCATTTCCATTCGCCAATTGTTGTAAAATAGCTAGAAAGCTTACTTAAGTGAGATAAAACTGAAGTGAATTTTTACACTGAAGGGAGTAAGGGAGGATACCTTAACGTAATGTGCAACAAAATGCAATAAAATAAAGTTTTTTCTTTATAACCACAAAGGAATTTTTCTATTTTCCGAACTCAAGGACTTTTGAATGAATCGAAAGAAAATTTTATTTTTTATGCTTTCTAGTAATGCATATAAAAATGCAAAGTAATTGGTTTTGATTTAAGAGAATGGATTTCAATTGCATATAGAAGTGCAAAGCAAGGATTTTCGGATTGGAAGGTACTTTTTTTGTATGGAAAATACTCACAATTTCTCTCTGAATTAGGGATCCTCTGAATCTATTGTATTGGTTTAAGTTTCAATCTTAATAACTTGAAGGGTTTTAGAAAGGATATAATCAAAGTAATTGTTGATTTAATTCACCATTACGAGTTTATGCGCTATTTCAAACTAACGCATAAGAAGATTGAATTGTTAAATGATTGAATGATTTTAGTATTGTTATTAATATGTACAATATTTTTGTGGAAAAAATTCTTGCCAATGCTTCTCAATTTATTTTCTAAATTTCATTTTTTTCATATCTAAATTTCATTTTGATTTAAATTAATATTTTCCTCATGAAAATAAAAAAGCTGCTGCGAATATATAAAGTACGTCATGTTGTTCTTTTTCCCGTTTTTCATTTGAAAAATAATCGATAAGACTGCAGATACTTTTTATGATTTAAATAAGAACCGAGTCATCTGGCTTCTCTTCTATTTAAAAGGACATGCAGAATATTTGAATCGCAAGCCAATGGAATGCAATCGGTACATACTTGAGCAGTATTTAATTTTTTTTGAGCAAACTTTGAGCAAAATCAAATTACTTATAAAGAGATTTTGAGACGAGAATTATCGAAGCGAATAACATACACCACCTGTGTAGGAATTTTCACAATTTTTTGTGAAAATTCCTACACCGCTCAAGTATCCTTTCAATAAGAAATAGAAGCTTTCGAGAAGTATAAGTGAAAACTTGGACTTCAATAAGATAAAAGAAATACCGGAACAGATAAATAACTAGGAAGACAATATATATTTTTTTTCTAGAAACTTCGCACTTTTTATATGATTCACCTTTGACTTCATTTTGGAAGGAAAGTTAAATTATATTAAACTAGCTTGCATACCCGTCGTTGCCGGGTTAAGTTTTTTCAAATTTTCATTTTTTTTGATGGTCTATGTTGGAGCTAAACTTCAGGCCAATCGGCTCGGTAGTTTCCCAGCGAAAGGGTTATATAGAGGAAGAGCTAAGTTTCGAGATTACTTTACCCCATCCCCTTACTCCCCCCACCTCTCGGGCTACTTTTTAATGGGTCTATGTTGGGGCTGGACCCCCGACGAACATCTATGCCAAATTTTAGGCCAATCGGTTCAGTAGTTTCCCCGCGAAAAAGTAACATAGAGGGAAAACTAAGTTTCGAAATCACTTTACCCCCTCCCCTTACTCCCCCACCCCTCGCGCTACTTTTCCGTATGCCTATGTTGGAACCAGAACTACCACAGACACTCATGCCAAATTTCAAGTCAATCGGTTCAGCCGTTTTTGCGTGAAAGAGGAACAGACAGACAGACACCGACTCATTTCTATATATTAGTATGATTTTAAATTTACTTTTGAGATTATATTAATTTAAAAGTGCTGGTGCCATTTAGCTCCTTGCCATTTATTTGTCATTACTAGAAACGATTCAAGATGGAAACTTAACAAGGCTAAAGAAAAGTGCTTCGTAAAAATTTTCAGTTCTACTCGAACCGAACCAAAACCATCATAAATCGAAATTTAATGTGGCCAATGGTCGTAAACTTCTCGTCTTAACAATTAGTACTAAGGAAGAGAGCACTTCGCGGTAATGATAACTTAGGAAATTAATAAACTCCACAAAGTTACGACCAGAAGAGCTCTTCGAAGTGTACTTTGAGAGTAGATACAAAGTACAGTACATAAAATCTTGGGATTAGGTCCATTAATCCCAAAATGGCGGAATATGCCATGTGTAAACCTCCACACTACACCTAACGAGTCAATATTGTCCTCATGTAGGTATTCACAATATCTTCTGTAAACCTCTGAATACTCACTTAACTAGAAGATTCAACCATTTACCATGATTTCTTAAATGAATTTCCCATGGAAGATGGTTCTGACATCGAGGTGATTTTATAACAACCCCGAAATTCTTCAGCAATATTGTGGTGCGAACAGATATCCGCACTTCCTGGCCTATATTTCTATCATTTCGGTCGTCAGCTTTCATGGGCTTCGCACTCAAGGATGTGCTATTTCGCACAGCAGCTAGAACTTTCATCCATCAACACCGGTGTTCAATTTTTAATATAAAAAACATATACTCGTAGATTCGTGGCATGTTGTGAATGTGAATGACGTTGTGACTCTCTTATACTTAAGGGAAAGTAACGAACCTTTATAACTCATATAAGCTGGTATGACAATTATTGGGTCACACATGTACATATGATAAAACGTAAAAGATGTACAGTAAATATTTTGTTTCTCACCACGATTCAAATTTCCTCAAATTTCGTACTGTGTTTGCATCTTATGAGTGTGTAAAACATATTTTTTTTTACTTTTTTTCTGTCGGAAATACTCAGCATAACGCAAATCTGAAATTCCTATGCTAGCATGTGACATATCACAATCGCTAATGACAGTTTTACGTGAAAAGCATTTCATTCACATCAATCGGTAAAAGAAGGAGAAAAACTTTGGTTTGGTGAGGAAAAACATGAAAAAGAAAAGTCATCAGGCTATCATAATGATGTCTGAATTATGTTTTTGCCTTGTAAATGGCAAAGTAATAGTGACGAGCATTCAATTTGTCATTATTATTCTTGATCACTTGAAATCACACACATATTAGGTGGAAAATAAACAACCCTGACATTTGATTTCATGGAATGTTCCTTTTATGGAAATGCTTTATTAAGTATATCAAAAATACTTCAACTCTTTATGTTTGCATCCTGTTCAAAAAAGCGCGAATCTTCTAAGGAGATTTCGTTGTTAGTCTCGGAAATAGTACGGAGCGGAAATTGTGGTGCGTATTCTATGAACAGCCCCTGATCGAACATTTCGAAATGGTGACAATTTGAAGCCAATTTTTCATTACAACACCGAAGATAAATACTGAGGTTAACAAAAAAGTATTCGTTGGCGTTCTTTTGCGATATAAGTGTAGTTTTTTTCTCTTTAAGCAACTTTTGCAGCATGATTTTAAAAATACCTACTATAAAAAGGGCAAAATTTTACATATTTTTACAGAAAGAAAAGCATACGCCCTTAAGACGTGGAAACTTCCTGTGAACTTTTTTTTTGTGGTTTCAGCACGAGATGCTTACATTCCTTTAGTGTTGTCTGACGTAGTACGGATGGTTCTAAAATCAAGATGAAAAAGATTCTTCCTCAGAGTATTCCGCCTTTTTCTTAATACAAAATATTAAAACGTAGACTTACATAATGAGTTCGAAGAAAATATTAATCTTGTTCTAAGCCCAAGAAAATTGGTTAATTTTGAATAAGGATGATTAAATTTAGAATTCAACAATTGGTCGGATAATGCGTGAAAATTCCACTTTAATAGCATCTGATAGCTTGAACAACATTCATTTATTAACAGAATTTAATAACCTCAATTTGATGAGTAAACAATGGGCGCCAAAGGATTTACATTTAAGACGTTTATACAAACTGCTTTTTGAATGTAATGAAATTTTTCCCATCTTCTCACCTCATACTGCGATATGAATTCGTGAAAAGTCTTGGGGATGAATTACTGAATATCGGATTAAAGAGAATCGGAGTACAATTTAATGAAGTGAAAATTCTGTTTAATTTCCACAATTTTATGGAAATTCGATGTCTTATACAGATTTATGGTGTCAGAACGATCTCAACTTGTTATGATGAAGTACTTCTTTAATCAATGGACTTTGAATTATACAAATTCTTGCCAGAATAATGTCAGAGGAAAATCGTTTTAAGCACAGGATTTAAAGTCTTTTCGGGAGGTAATCAATATGTTGATTAAGTGGTAATAAAGTTTTATACCATAGGGATATTATTAAAAGCTTTTCGCACTTAATGAGATCAATGAAAATGGAAACCTTCGCTACATGAAAACGTTCGAATATTCTCTCTGTAATTGCTATGTAATTTGATCAGACACTCACTTGAGACATTTCAAATACACACTGGAGACGATATTACAAGATTTTCGAGTCTTTTTGTGCTATTAAAAAAAGCAAAGCCTCGTTAGATTTTAAAAATATGCTTTTCCTATTTTTTTTTATTTTAGCAAAATTTTCTGTATAATAACAATAATATCAAATACGAACATTAAAAGCGATAGAAATTAATGACAATCCCCTTTTCGTTATTTTTGATATACAAATTCGAATCCTAATCACTGTCAAATGAATATAAAATTGAAATACTGACGAGTATTTAACGTCCGGAGTTCTTATCACGTTTTTCGTTCAGATGTGATTTCCTTGACATCAGACATTCAGATTATCCGGCACTTTGAAGCTATCCAATAGCAAATACAGCCCAATAATGAAGTAACTTACTGGTGGCCCTATACTATTTTTGCTATAAATATTTTTGCAGGTTGTATGTTTTGGTATTGATATGCATTGGCAAAAACCTCTTGTCAGCACAATGCCTTTAACTTTGGCCAAATGATGGAAAAATATCCAATCTTCTTGGCACTGCAGTAAAGATGTGACGTGTTTATAAATCATCCAGACGCACCTTTTGTCTATTAGGGGTTAAGAGGGTCGAACAACTTGGGCCACATACATTTGTCATCCATTCGCTTCATCATTCCATAGACACATGGGCAGGTCCCCGAAAACTAACTAAGTCGATTTAGGATTCGCCTTCGAAACTGTCTTTTATGTCTTGAAACTTATTTAGCTTTGTCAATAGATTTTCCCATTTGCTATTCAAAGATTTCCATAGCCAGTTATTTTATTTATATCCACGTATTCAGGGAACTATGGGCGTTCCACCTCGTTATCGGATATTGGTTCAATTGTAGAGACATTTCTTGCCCTTTGATATAAAGCATGATGAGTCGGGTCATTTCTTTTTTCAGAAATAAAGAATTTTTTATGGTAATTTTGAAAGGATCAAAGGAATTTTTTTGGCATATATCTATAAGAGTAGTTTAAGTTTTTCATGTTTTTATATACCGAAATAATAAAAACAAGAGATAAATAAATTTTAGGAAATTTTTCTTATGGAAAGAAGAAACACATGTGATATAATTGACTTATTTACCTTGTAATGATCATCAATTGAGTTTTACTGTTGTGATTGTTTTAAAGAAAAACTTAATCGAATGGAAGATAATTTGGCAATTAGTATACTTGAGATTAAAATTGTTGGGGAGTTATTTGAATTTGAATAAATAGATAAAATGTGTTTATCTAGAAACCATAAATTGGTTCTTTTTGTCTAAAAGCAAAAATAAATTGAAGATGTCTCTTTTTCTCATAAGCAATGGAACGCATAATTTGAGGATATCTGGGTTTAATACTGAACCTTATTTCTATATCCTTTCATCATCCAACTTTCCTTGGAGTGAAGTCAACCATGTGACAGTCAATTATGACAATATGAAGTCAACAAGTGGAAGTAACCAAATTGAGCGAAAATTCGTACTGATATTAGGGGTGAAAATGTATCCCATTTTTCTTTTTGCTGAAATTTTTGTACAATTGGTGGTAATCTGCTATCTCGAGCCATTCATGATGATTTTGTAATTTCTCTGATGTAAAAAGCAATAATGTCAGACAACATTCCCATTCCATTATGGTAATTTCTTTCGCCAGATTTTTATTGTGTTTCAGAATTCATGCTGGTCCAAGACACATCCAGTTTGTGGCATTATACAAGACTAGCTTGCATACCCGTCATTGCCGGGTTAAGTTTTTTCAAATTTTTTTTTTGATGGTCTATGTTGGAGCTAAACTTCAGGCCAATCGGCTCGGTAGTTTTCCCGCGAAAGGGTAACATAGAGAAGCTCTAAGTTTCGAGATAACTTTATCCCCTCCCCTTACGCCCCCACCTCTAGGGCTATTTTTTAATGGGTCTATGTTGGGGCTGGACCCCCGACGAACATCTATTCCCAATTTCAGGCCAATCGGTTCAGTAGTTTCCCCGCGAAAGAGTAACATAGCGCAAAAACTAAGTTTCGATATTACTTTACCCCCTCCCCTTACTCCCCTTACTCCCCTTACTCCCCCCACCACTCGTACTCCTTTCCGTATGCCTATGTTGGAACCAGAACTACCACAGACACTCATGCCAAATTTCAAGTCAATCGGTTCAGCCGTTTTTGCGTGAAAAAGGAACAGACAGACAGACAGACAGACAGACAGACAGACAGACAGACAGACAGACAGACAGACAGACAGACAGACATCAACTCATTTTTATATATTAGTATGATTAGTATGATTGAAATTTGGGGATATTTTCTTAAAATTGTAAACCCATATCTTATTCAACCTGAAATGATTTTAAGATTTCAATCCACCATATTACAGTCCTATTTGAATCAAAATCGTCCTAGAGTTTTAGGTGATGTGTGGAATTTAGTGAAATTTGTAAAATTTTGAACACCGGGCCAAAGTTTTTAGGTAGTAAATTTACAACGTAGTAGGTACGGAATGTAGTACATTTTCAATGTAATCGACCTTCAATGTGTGGTTGGGGTGTCAGAGGGGAGGGGGGGGGGGGGGGGGGGTGTAAGAAGAACTTTTCTAGGAGTGCCACTATTTTAATTTCAGTTCAGCATAGAAAATATCACAATAATCTAACAAGCAAAGCCCGCGAAGTGTGACTCTCAGATCTTGATGAAACTTACAAATGTAAAAGACTGTTGAAAACAAAAGACACGCATTTTTTTTTATCGGCAACCAGACCTGTTTGGGGTCCTTTTTAACCTCCCGAAAAGTATGCGAATTTTCATTTATTTGCATTTTTTGAAAGGAAAGGTCAACATTGGCTAAAACGATACTTTAGGATGCTTTGGTTTTTATACAAGTGTACAATTTGAAGTTTGATTATGTCAATATCACAAAACTTATGTTTGCAAAGTTTCAAATTTCACACTCACTCCGCATCGTAATCTATTTTACACGATTCTTTGAAATTCGGACATGTTTCTGTTATTTACAAATGTATTTGTATTTTTATCCACATATCCGTTTGAAAACAAAGATTTTTCCCCTAATTCTTATGGGCCTAGGGATCAATTTATTTATGACACGCAGCGCATTGTCTACGGATCTAAGAGGCTACTGTGATGATTTTAATAAATCGTTTGTAAACACATACAAATTTATGTCCTTCAACGGAAAATCATCTATGAGTTTTTTGCTCGAAATATTTTTAAAAAACTTGATGATTCTGAATGGGTTTTTCAGATGAATACAAAGAGTTCTGACCTTTAAAAATGTGAAAAGGTCTACCCTATGTTGTCTGGTGAATTTCCAACTTTGTAATAAATTCATCAAAACAGCCGGTGACCGAATTTGCGGCTTTTTGAAGGTCCTTTGATGGAATTTTTGGAGGGGCTTTAATAAAATGTAAACTGTTATAATATCGTAGATGTCGAAATTTGGGGAAATTAATGAGTCTTAGTAGTGCTTGGAAATCGGAATCGATTTGACTTAAAATGGGAGACATGTTTACATATTTTTTATATCGATGTTTCATGTTAATACCATAAAACTGAACCCAGAACACTTAGTAAATTTTGTTTGGGTGGAAATCGGGTATCTCATCAAACACTTGATCCGCTCCCAATTAACCTTTTCGGTATCAACTTACAAGTCACGTTCCTCCAAGGGCGAAATAAATCTGCTCGCCAGTTCGAAAACATCCTTACACTGATCTAATGTTACATCAAAGTTTAGTGTGGACTAACCGCGACGTTGTTGCAATCATCTCCATGAGCTTAAATAAAATCATTTGATGATGTGCTAACTTATAAATCGATGAAATAAATTTCTAATCAAAGTTCATTTTAGTAATACTGAAATACCAGGGATACAGACAGATATCTACCACTGAGTGCGGAGGACTTTTCCATGAATTAATGGGAAAATGATCGTAAAGTGCTTTTCCGGGAAACATCGTTTTTTTTACTAAATAAAGCGAAGCCGGATCGAGCTAAGCTCACAAAAAAAAAATTACAATAATCGAAGAAAAGTGGTGTTTAGTTTAATAAATTTTTGTGAAAAGTTTCTGTTTATTGAGTGGCCAGTCTAATGGTATAGGTTATGTGGTTAGGCCGCAAACTTTCTTTTCCACATCAGTGGAGACGAGATGAGTAGATTCCATGTGAGCTACAGTGCTCTTGGGATGTCGGACGACGGCTCGTCATCAATTCCATCTTGCCGGACAGTCAGGAATGTCAATTTTCCACCGGAGACTGCCGATGCAGGAAACAGACGTGGCTCCAGATTCTTCCAAAGGCCACGCTCCATGTCAGCATGGAGCGATATCAGTCGGAGTAGTATGAGACTTGACGAACGGTATGTTTTGTAATATACATTTTTTAATTATTCATAATTCATATTTCTACTTTAAAAAATTCAGTCAGTATTAAAATTAATGAATTTCAATTAAAAAGTATCATAAATATTTTAACTAGTATGTATCATATTTATTTAATTTTTAATAATTATTTTCAGTCACGAGTTTTTAGTCTGGAAAAATCTAAAATGCAAAAAACCTTTTTCGCATAATTTCTTTCTTCATTAAAAAAATTGCCAAAAAGGATATACTATGTATTGTTCGATTTGTGATCTAAATTTCAAAATATCCAACATCATTCTAATTAACGATCGATTCCAATTAATTTATGAAAATCATATTCAGTTAGTCTGAACGCGCGCGAAGCATATCAAACTGAAAATATATGCTGGCTATTTTGATTGAGTAGATTTTCTTCGTTCTTATAATAGAGTGGAATTAGAAGCCTTACCATAAAATAATTGCTTAAGCCGAGAGGCATAATTGTATATACTGGTATACATAAAAGGGAGCAGTTTTCATGTCATGAGTTATTAGGAAATATCGCAGCAGTTTGACTCTTGTGAATCTTTGGTCTACGGAACGCTTTCAGTCCTTAAGTCTGGCGAGTCTTATTTTACAACATATATTTTTAGACGTACAGATAAACGTTAATTGTTGCTGAATATTATGGAAAAAAAACAATACTTCATAGATAGACGCGTTGTTAATGAAGTCCCTGGCATTTTCCAACTTTTTGAATAATGAATGTCTATTGGGGAATAATTACTGACTTTTCTCAAGTTGTTGTAGATTTTTGTGTGCGAAGTCACCTTTTTCGGTGGCATATATATATGCGTAAAGGAATTTAAAACTCAATTTTAAAAAGCTTATTTTGTCCTAAACCGTAAAGTTGGTAATACTTTCACATAATTAACGTCATATGGAAATTGAGTACAAGATGCTATTATCCTTGAATATTTAAGTATTGTATATTCACGATGTACATTTGTGCGTATATACTTAATTCAAAGTTTGTATCTTTTTCAAGCAAAATGTTTTTATTTGTTTCTTTATTGTTATAACGAACAACGAGGAAAGGTTATTTTCCTCGCGGGAGTATCGATTAATAACTCCGAACGAACGCTTGCTTATTATATTATTTGTTTTACTAAATAGCAACATTTTTTCTTAATTACTCTGAGATTGTTTCTGCAACTTATTTTTTATCAAAGCAATTGTAGGATTATGTGCAGAGTCCTGTTACCTCTTTTGGTACTTTTGCTTTACAGTGTTCTTAAGCATGTTTCACATAGACTTACACTTGTAGAATTTAATTTTTAATTCAAATTCGTTTCGCACTTGCCTTGCGTGGAAACAGAAGAAAAAAAACTTTGCTTCACTTGAATTTAATTAAATGTATTCTCTTAATTACTTGCCCGTATCTATCCTTTTTAAAACGGATTTTTCATTCATTTTCATCATTAATCAGGACCAAATATTTTTTTGAGTGCGATCTGTTTTTGTATAGACTATACTTCTAACTCTTTAACGCTCTGATTAATGGTTAAGAAACGAGAAAAGATACTGCCTCGCCATTAGAAATGGATTTCACCAAGTTTAGATTATTGAATTTTCATCTCTTTGAATTGGAGGAAAATTGGGTTTTACTTAAAAATGGTGAAACGGCAAAATTAATTAAATTATCTTTCAATTTTTGTGTGATTCAGTATCCAGTATTAATTATTTGATATCCGAAAAAAATATTTCCGGTGTTAAGTCAATTTTATTGTTACTGCTTTGTTTTGAGAAAGTAAAGGATGTTTCTGATTAAGTTTTGATGAAAGCAAAATTGGTTCAAATTTAAATCATCTTGGTAAAATATGAGCTCATTAATTCCTACTTTTTTCTAATTACGGGTTAAATTTATTCGTAATTTGTAATTATTTTTCCATAGTTCTTGATGACTATCGTGTGTGAAAATAATGAGTTAGCGACGCAGGGGCAAATATACATCTCAAAATCTTGAATATCTGAATCATGTAAATTTCTTAAGTGCCAACGCACACGCTTCATCTCGTCGCGGCAACTTTTGGTCCTCAAAATGCCTTTCCGACGTACACGCTTCTTCACTTTTTAGTAGCAAAAACTTGTGTACAACAAGCGATCGCTCATGTGTGTGTGGTTCTCATATATGTGTTGTATTTCCAGCTCATTCCCTTTCTAGCTAGCACCGAGGCAACATCAATTGCCACAATAGAAACTGCCAACAATCGAAGAATAAGAACTGGTTATTTTGTTATTCACCTACCTACCTGAAAAATAAAACTACCTGCAATTGGGATTTGATTATTTCCATTCAATTTATGTTTTTTTGGGATATGTTTACGAGTCGGTGGCTAAGCACCGACTGACTCAATGAAATTACGCACACATGCATGCTGACGTGCTACACGAGCGACTTCGTTTGTGTGCGTAAAAGAAGACGAGAAGAACACTTTTCGAGTGGCAATTTTTCCCCCCTTGTCGCACTCGTTTCTTTCCTACAATTTGGTGAAGTTGCGGCATGCTGATGACCGAAAGTTGCTCCGTGTACGCCCATACTTAGTGCTCATTGTTTTTCGAGTATTTACTTTGGGTCAAGTAAAGCAGACTTTTTAAATTGCGGATACCTGATTTTTTTATTCTTCAAGCTGTAGCAAAGAATCGTCAACCATACAGACCACAACAATTTTTTTTTAATATAATAGATATTAGAAATGTCAAGTATTCCGTGTCCTTTTTCTGTCTATACAAAAATTCAAATTTAAATCGCTATATTGAAAAGGATAGTAGGTATTTCGATAAGACGGAAAATAAATGAAATATTTTTTTTGTTTACCAAGAATTTGATTCTTTTTCATTTGTGTGGGAAATGCTCTCTTTTTTGTTTCAGTGCCCCATGATTTCGATATTGCTTCGTGAAAAAATCTACAAAACGACTGCAGGTTTAATGAACCGAATATAATTTCCAAAATAAAATTACAAATAAAAATTTTTCAGTACATTTATGGGTGGGATTTATATCCGTGCACTAATAAATATTTGAATGACAAACATGGAAGATAAACGAAGTTACCAACACGCTATATATTAAAGCGATAATAACGTTTTATATGCTCCGAAGTAACGTTGCGGCGAGATATTCCTACAGGGGCTTTAATCCTCTTATTCATACAAAATAATGCTAGCAAGCACATAAAGTCGACATAGAAAAGTTGTTTTTTTTTCGCTATTTTTTATGCTGCCAGTATATCACTACAAATCATGGGCTTCGTTAAGTTCTGTAGATATGTATAGTTATAATATAATAATAATACGACACATGGGACTTGAGCAGCTTTTGCGACATGTTCGCTAATAATAAAAAAAAAACGTTGTGCACACAAAGCAACTCAAGGACATAATGCTTTTGGAGCAACAAAGAACATAAAAACTTTCTGCACAGCTTCTACGTTGAGATGAAATGGAAATGTCTAAAGGAGCCAAAACAGAAAAAAAACCATTAAAATAATAATTTATGCTGAGAACTGGCATGCAAATATACGGTTGCATTGAATGTCATGTCTTTCACTTTTCTATAAGTTTTTAAAAACTTGAAAAGAAACGAAGTATTCATATAAGAAACAAAAGTTTTGAAATTAAGGAAAAGGATTTGCTTACAAAAGTCAGACATGTTTTTTTTTCAAAGACAAAAAGACCACAATTCAATTCCAAAACTCGTTCATATTTTTTTTCGTTTTTCATTATTCGTTTAGTGTTTCTAATGAGATTTGGAAATAAACTTAAAGGTGCCGCTCCACATGAGAGTAAATACGCGAGTAACTCTCAAATACTCTCGAGAGTTACTCGCAGGCGGTTGTCCATTTGAGAGTTAATTTCGGCGATTTTTCTCTTTTCAAGACCAATATCTTGATTTTTTTGACATCTTGCTTTGGCGAGCTCTAGAGAGCTACTAGCGAAATTCAAACGCCGTTCGTGTCTGGCGAGCAACTCCCCGAGAGTTCAGTGGGTGCGTGTCGATTAGAGAGTAGAATCACTTTTGACAGTTCGCAGAAACTAGCTCGGGAGTTTTTACGAGTTTCTGCGAGCGACTCTCAGAGAAGTGTCCATTTGCGAGTAGCTGCTATCGAGAGGTTCTCGCCGGCATTTACTCTCATGTGGAGCGGCACCTTAATGCTATTACTATTGTAGAAATTTTAAAATCAAATTCAAAATAAAATTTACCTTTCAAATATCCGTTATGTAGGATAATATCATTTGGATGGTCACAATAAAACAGACGTACAGAAACTTTTAAAACATTAACCCTGGACCCGTGTACTGGGCACTGAGTGCCCAGAACGATTTTCGAACCGAAATTAACCATATTTTTAATAAAGAATATGATGAAATGCAATATATTTCTGAAAGGTACTGAAATTTAGAGTACAAAAACAAAAAAAAAATCCAAATTGCATATCTTCGGGGGGGTTGTGGAAGCTGTCAAAAAAAAAGCGTAATATCGTGTACTTGGGCACTCAGTGCCCAAGTCAGTACATTTTGTATGAATTTTGTTTTTATTTTGATTACAGCTTTGGGTTTTTCCCCTTTTATGATTTTTCTTGTATGCAGATATTATATTGTATTGTTATATTATTTATATTATAATATTTATATTGTATTGTTGTCATGTATTGCATTTTCTTTCGTGGAGTACATGATTTGTTGGAGAAATCGAGTACCAGATTCGCGAGCTTACAAGGTGGTCTATATTCTCAGTCGATTTTTGCAAATTATATTTTCCCATTGTATTTCTACTTGTTTAACGAATAAACCAATTTTTATGGTTTTTAAACAAACCAGCCATACATTTTCTATTGGAATTGCATCTGGGCACTGAGTGCCCAAGTACACGATAAATGGAAGTTTTATAGTACACGGGTCCAGGGTTAAGGCCGGTTTGCGCATACTTATTCTGTGATAATTAAGTTTGACTTCGCCTACGTAAACCGTAGAAATTTTGGGACTTAAATAATTTAAGTTAAAAATATAGTTGGTGCAAACGGCACTAAGGCAGGCACACAAATTTTACTGTGATTTTAAATTTTGAAATTGTCTGTAAAAATATTGTCAAAGGAGGAATATAAAAATCAGAGAGAGAAAAAAGGACGGTAAAAATCATATTATTAAATAAAACCTGCTTAATGAAGATAATTGTTTAATCCATTAAAATTTAACATTTTCTACATTTATGTATACAAATTCTCATACACAAAAAAAAAATCATCCGTCCCATAGAAAAGCCGGACGTACCCTTAGGTAATTTATAAAATTTTCTCATCTCTGGCAATTACGGGCAAAGGTGCCACAAATGTCGCTCGTAAATCATTTTAAATTATTGTTTAGTTTTACTATTGTTTAAACTTTCAACAAAGGAATATCAACAAATATTTTACACCTCAATAATAGGTAGCTGGCATTAAAATTCAAAGATATTTCAATCGACTATGAGAATTTGAATTTAATTTGGCTTAACAATGAAAAAGTTGTACATATTCTATTTCACAGTTGAGTCCCTTTTTCTGCCAATTAGGTTTAAAGATATTAACGATTTTGTTTTAACATTTCAGATGATACTGAGCAATTATTTTCCTAATAATATAAGTTGTCTTTGAACAAACTTCTCCCCTTTACTCTTTTAACAACTTCAATGATAACTTTTAGCCGAAGATTATTTGCGTTTCTGATATTTGAAGTCAACCCCAGCCTGTCCGTTCTGTAAAGAATTCCAAAAGTTTCAAAGTCTTAAGAAAAGGACATTCTTTGGGAAATGTTTGTGGAAAATTCAATTGAACGGAAATTCTAATTTTTTTCCACTATATTTACGAAAGAGTTAGGTCTATACTTTAATTGAATTTGATGAAAAAAGTTTTTGCTAGGTAAAAAAATCGACTGGAAATAACGAATTTCTCCTCAGCGAGCGGGCAAAGTATCAACCAGAGAAATAATTATGTTCCTAAAATGTTTTTTTTTTTCAAAACGCTACATTTTTAATGCTCTTTATGATATTTCATATCATCATACTCATCATACTAATATATAAAAATGAGTTGGTGTCTGTCTGTCTGTTCCTCTTTCACGCAAAAACGGCTGAACCGATTGACTTGAAATTGGGCATGAATGTCTGTGGTAGTTCTGGTTCCTACATAGGTATACGGAAAAGTAGCGCGAGGGGTGGGAACAGTAAGGGGAGGGGGTAAAGTAATTTCGAAACTTAGTTTTTGCGCTATGTTACTCTTTCGCGGGGAAACTACTGAACCGATTGGCCTGAAATTTGGCATAGATGTTCGTCGGGGGTCCAGCCCCAACATAGACCCATTAAAAAGTAGCCCGAGAGGTGGGGGAGTAAGAGGAGGGGGTAAAGTGATCTCGAAACTTAGCTCTTCCTCTATGTTACCCTTTCGCGTGGAAACTACCGAGCCGATTGGCCTGAAGTTTAACTCCAACATAGACCATAAAAAAAAATTTGAAAAATCTTAACCTGGCAACGACGGGTATGCAAGCTAGTAGGAGTATATTAGATTTAGTATACCGTTTGTAATGCATCGAACCAATCGTCGGACATAAAAATAAACTACACCGGGGTGTTAGGGGTGACAAAAGATTTTCATTTCCGCATGTTTGTCTGTCTGTCCGTCTATCCGTGAACACCGTAACTTTCTACATTGAGCTAGTGGCTTGAAATCTTGTATAGTTGCGTTTCTCGTAAATGGCAAGGCCAAGTTTTTGAACGGGCAATATTCAATCATTCCTTCCCGCCTCTCTCATACAAATCAAACAGTTTTTTTAAACTATTTTTTGGAAAACGGTGAGTTGTATTGCAAAATTTTTAAAGGAAAATGTGGTTAGAATATGATTTTACATAACTTATCCATACATCAAAATCCAGTTGGACCACTTCTTCTCCCTCTCCCACTAAAATGGATTTTTTTAAATAAAAATTTTGTCTGACCTCATATAGAGTATTTGACGATTGGCACCTGGCAATTGTAGCTTTTCTAATATTTTAAAATTACGTTTAGGGCGTAATTTTAATTATCGTAGTGCGTAAAATGTATCTTTATATTGTAATTGATAACATCAATAAAAACTTTATAGAATTCGTTAATAAATTGATACGAAATTTAAAATAAGGAATAAATTAAAAAACAGAAAAATATACATAGAGACAATAAATATAGTAGTTCTTAAAAATGTGTTAAAAGGAATTGAACCGAACTGCTCTGCCATAAAACAGAAATAACAAAATAATCGATTTTAAAGGTGACTAAACCTTCTGCACAATTTAACCTGAAGTAATGCTAAAACTCATGAAAAGTTCGTAAAATTTAATCAAAATGAAGTTATGAATGAACATCAAGTTTACGCTTTGAGCAACATGAAAAATTTATGCAAATCAAATTAATTTTTCCTGTTTTGGCTTCAGCGTTAACATGTAGTATCCATTTAACATCTATTGAGTTCACACCAAAACACTACAGGCGAACAGTATTTTCATTTTAAATCTCCGAAAACACGACAATTCAATTTGGCATCCGGAGGCCGTTCATAGAAGTTTTTTTCTTAGTTTTGTGAACACTTTGCCCCAAATTTAGGTTTATTTATCACTTTGGTCTATGCCGATATATCGATTACTAACCGAAAAAACCCCAAATTGTCATTTTAGCAATACGTTAGGCACCCGTCCAGTTGGTTTCCCCAGGACATAAACGGAATCCATCTACTAGGGTTTGTCTAGCAAGTCTTAAGAGATTTCTTTGTTGTTATCCTATCCCGTCAGTCCGCTGCCTTATCCTTGTGGTTATGTATTTGCCCAGTGAGTATACCAACTGGTCTTCTATTTTGACCATTAACTGCCAAACGATATTGGACTTCGAGTTGATAAATGTGAAATCAGATCGGCTCCTACAACAACCGGATAATTTCATCGAAAATACTTCATATCTGATTTCTGTACCTGAAAAAAGAAAGAAATTACTGCATTTATTTACCAATGGCAAAACACGTAAGTTAACATTCACAACAAGCTGGGCAATAAAAATATTGACAGGAATGAAAAAGCTTAGCATTAATTCGTATCATTGGGCTATCTTCAAACCATTTTGATGATTATATTGGCTTGCAAATATAAAAATTCACAAAAAACCACCTAAACCCATTTTTGAAAAAAAAAAAAAAACATTTCGATTCGAACGTATTGAATTAAGATATTTCGGAAAGAAGTTTGATAGAAATTTTTTTGTCAATATACTCACAATGAATTCTTTGGATTGGATATCGGTCCATTGAACCTCTTAACCACTCAATGACAATTTAGAGATTTTTGGGTCGGAAAATGGTTTTCATCGGGGATATTTTTAAGTGACCAAATCGATAACGAAAGTAGAATATTTTATATATTTTCACATCAATGAATTTCGGACAAAGAAATAAAAATAAAGCACCACTTATTTATATTCGGGCCACTGACAATAGCAATAAATCATGTTTCTCGATTGAGAATTTAAGGGTGTCTCTTAGTAAGTATCAATAATTTCTAGCATAATTGAGCATAACATTTTTATCGATAGACTAATAAACGTTGATAGATTTTGTTCACCTTACCGTCAGATCTTTTACTCTAATTTTATAAAACTCTTTTTCTTCACATGAGTAAGTCAACAGCAAGTGTTAGTTTGAATGAAGGGGGCTCCCCTGGGGAAAAGGTCCTTATTGATGTACTTAATTATGCACACGCAACAGAACCATAATTTAAACTCATGAGCCCGAAATTTTGGGAGATATTCATGCCATATCCATTGAACGATCGCATTTGCAAATGAACTTGGGCCAATAATGCCAACGACAACTGTTCCTTCCTACGAATAGGTGTTTAGTGTTTTGACGATGAAACGCTCTAGGCTGTGGGGTGAATATTATGATGGGGTTGATTTAATTAGCTCTACATGCCTTAACCTTGGACTTAAGTTCCAGCCTATATTCCTCCTATTTATATGATTTTCTTGCTACATGGCTGGTAGTCCATTGCCGGTTAATAAAATCAGGGGCAAATAATCCGCCCAGAGTGTGGTGAGAAGAAATTCTCTTGCCCGACCTTAGTGAATTGGTCGTTTTCGTTAGTTTATGGGAAGCAAAAATGAAAAACATATTTGGCAATTTAAAAACGACATTAGCCTGTTTTGGAATTCATGCGAAAAGGAAATTTACACTTTTGCATGTAAATGGAGGAAAATATATGTAAATTCCCTTTTGGAATTCGAATGGCATTTTGGTTTAAGTGAAAATTTCAACTTTTTTAACTTTTATTTCATTCTACCTTTCATTAGGCTTTGAATTTTAATTAATTTCTCTCTTTGATGTTTCCGGAAATTCACATATTTGTAATTGGGTGTTATTAACATTCCGTAAAGTTTAAATTATTTTTTAATGGTTTTTCGCTGTTTTCATTATCAAGAATATACTTGAGAATTTTATAAGAAACTAGCTTGCATACCCGTCGTTGCCGGGTTAAGTTTTTTCAATTTTTTTTTATGGTCTATGTTGGAGCTAAATTTCAAGCCAATCGGTTCAGTAGTTTCCCCGCGAAAGAGTAACATAGAGGGAAAACTAAGTTTCGAGATGACTTTACCCCCTCCCCTTACTCCCCCCACCTCTCGGGCTACTTTTTAATGGGTCTATGTTCTACGCGAAATTTCAGGCCAATCGGTTCAGTAGTTTCCCCGCGAAAGAGTAACATAGCGCAAAAACTAAGTTTCGAAATCACTTTACCCCCTCCCCTTACTCCCCCACCCCTCGCGCTACTTTTCCGTATACCTATGTTGGAACCAGAACTACCACAGACACTCATGCCAAATTTGAAGTCAATCGGTTCAGCCGTTTTTGCGTGAAAGAGGAACAGACAGACAGACAGACAGACCAAATCATTTTTATATATTAGTATGATATGATGTAGGTATGCTTATCCTTTTTTGTTTTTTTTGTCAGTATGTTTTTATTTTGTAGAAGTTGAAAATTCCAGTTAGTTTTGGTTTATTAACCGAAAGAAAAATATTGTAAATCACACAAAAACTTTTTAAGAAATTTCCCTTAATTTTAAAGAAATTTTGCAAAAAAACTACTTTTGTAACGTTATTGAACACATAAAACCACTCTATAAATTAGTTGATAGAAACACGTTAGATTGGAAATCTAACTATTATATTATTAAATATTATTACGCATGAAAAGATATCCTTTTCGCATTGCTGGCGTAAACATGTTTCAAAAGCGAAACTAAATCTAGTCATAAATTTCCTAACAATAAAATTAAATTCTTATTATCGTTATTTTCTTCTTTTCAGGTAAGTTCCATACCATTCAACCGTAATACATATTTCGAGGGACAGGGTTTAAAGTTTTCTTTTTTTAGCATCGAAGAAAGGTAAGTGAATAAAAGCTACAGAGATCTAAAAAAAGGCCGAAGTGAATTTGCTGTTTTATGTGCAATCATTGTGATCTTAGGCCCGATATGAAGCGAAAGATACTACTTCCCCACCGGAAGGAATTACAAACAATTTGTGACGGAAATAATCGTACTAGGATATAGCAATATGGGAACCCGAACAATATTTGGAAGGCCATGGAATAGGATAAAAATTAAATAAATGTCCTGCCGTATAAAATTAAATCAAATATTCATCGAGCTGGCAAAAGGGTGTCTTGTTCGCTTTGTCTTTCATAGCAAAACATAAACAGGAATGTTTTGAGAAATAGGGATCGAAGGAGACTGGGGGCGGTTTTGCTAAACTGTGTCATTTACGTCGCGTGCCCGCCCTTGAGTAAAATTATGGAAGACAAGCTGAAGAACGTCATATCCTTAGGTCGCCTGTCTCCATAATTTTACCTCGTGGAGTTGAAAAAGGCGGAAAATATAAAATTCGATCATAAAATGAAAATAAGAATGAAAAATGAGCTACGGAAAAATTGGTTCTTTAGCTTTGTTTTTTTTATTACTCCACAATCATATGGTTGTTATTTTACAGACGCAATACCGACAAAAAAAATTGTTGAATTCTTATAAGTGATGAAAGTTGCTAATTTGCCGACAAGACGTTGCTTTGATTTATGGGGCAAACTTTCCTGGAGGTAATTCAATTTTTAAATGTATAAGTTTGATGGATTTTAGCAGGTGATTTTTATTCCTAGTTGTGCTTATCGCATTTTCGATGTAATTATGAAAATATTATCTATGCGAAAACAGCCAGCAATTTGTATTCTGTGGAGCGACATCGAAATGAAAATTTATATATTTAATTGGACGTTTTTTGCATTCCTTCGTCAACCTTGAAACTTTCATGGAAAATATGAAATTATACCAGACTTGATTTCGTTACCATCTCATTCTGACCAGCCCCAGTGGAATTGCGCTTTTGGCTTAGGTTAATTTGAAATTCCATTTAATGCTAAAACTTGATCAGATAGTGCTATAAATTTCGCAAATGGAAATTTATTGTGTGTTTTAGGGGAGATGAGAATCTATTGAAATTGCGGAAAAGTATCAACATTGGTACTTAATGTCCAAGAATTTCAAAGAAATTCATGAATTGTTATGGCAATTATATAGAATTTTATGGCGAAATTTAATGGAATTGATTTAATTGGATAAATTTAAACCATTTATTTTTTATCCATAATCACCAATGGATAATTGAAAAGCATCAAAAATCTGTTTAAAATTTAACCAAGGGAATCATTGCTGTTATCGAATTTACGATGGTACGAGGGTGAAGTAAAAATGTTGGGGCCGAATGATTTGAGGCAAGTGCATGTTTCCTTGTTTTCAGGAGTTTGTTCTTAACAAGACATAAGAAATGTTAGTTTAATCGGTCGATAGGTTTTGAGGAATTTCAGTTTAACCGGTCGAGCCAGCGGTTTTGGTTCAAACTCAAAATTGGGTTTATTTCTCTCAATTATATTTTATAGGTCTTCAATTTTTATGGTTGAAAAATCAGTTACTGGATAAGAGCATTCGGATATAGAAATGTCTTCAATATGTTTGTCTTATGTTCATGTCTAATATGTACAAATTTATGCGTAAAAGAAGAAAATCAATAAAAAATCTACCAGTCCGCGGAAATCAAGCAAAGCCATCATGATTCTGGTTGCCATCGTTGCAAGTTCCACGTAAAAGTAAACAGTTTTGCAAAACAAGATAACAAAGAGAACACCAAAAATCTCATAGCATATTTTTTTCGTGATTCTTTGCTCTAATTCAATTATTTTATCGCGAAAAACTAAAAAAAATCCTCATGGTTCATTAGATCAAACATTGTTTTCGTTATTCCAATTAATCTGAAACTTTTTTGATACTAATTATAAGTTTTATATTTTCCCCTTGTGAAATTAACATTTATCAAATCCAAGAAAATTATTTAAACGGATTTTTTTAAATTTTTGCGCAAAGAAATTTCCCAAGGATATTCTGTTGAGGTGAAAAGCTTTAGTCATTTAGGCATTAATAAATGCATTCAAAGAAGGTGTCTCGGCTGATAACTCTAGACACAAACCCAGTGGTTAAAAAGTTTACAGTTAAACCTGTATAAGCCGGAATTTCCCGAGACCAGAAAATTGTCCGGTTAAAGTAGATTTGTAGTTCATCCGGGTTTGTTTTTCTACTCTTTATGAGAATCATATAGCGGTATATTAGATTTAGTATACCGTTTGTCACGCATCGTTTGTGATGACAAAAGATTTTGATTTCAGCATATCCGTCTGTCTGTCTGTTTGTCCGTTCGCTGTTGAAAGAATTGAGCTAGAGACCTGAAATTTTACACAGATTTAACATAACCGCGCTTTCTAGTAAAAAGTGCGGCTATGATCTTAAACTGGCAAAATTGGACCATTCCCTTCCCCCTCCCCTCATAAAAACGAAACAGTTTTTCGCAATTTTCTCGAAAACGGTAAGTTATTTTGAAAAATTTATAATGTTCAACTGTGTTTGGAAAAGGTTTTTACATAATTCGTCCATACATCAAAATCCAATCGGATTACTCCTTCCCCTTTCTCCCTCACAAATGGGTTTTTGTTAAACAAAAATTTTGTCTGCCTTTTTATCGGTTTAAGTAGAGACCACCATTTCTGCGGGCGGTCTTTACATGAAAAAGATTACGTGTCCATAGGATCGGTGTACTATTCAAATTTTCGGAAAGATACTTGTACAGAAGAAAGGTTTTATTCATGATCGAAACTTGGAGTTGAAATCCAGGAGTGCTGAGAACGAAAGACTTTCGAAATATTTTTTTTATCGTGATTCGCTGAAGTGGAAAAAAGACCCAATCTTGACTCATCTCTTTGACGTCTTCCTCGCTGATGAATTTTTGAGGAATGGGTGGAAAAATTTTCAGTTTTTTTCCGGCTTGGGTTTGTTTTTGATAATATCCTTATACACGATAGATATGTATAGGATTCAGTCAGGTCAGTGTTTCCCAACCTTTTTCACAGGAGTACACCCTAGCGAGCTGGTTCTTTCTCGCGTATCCCTTATCCCTTGTATATACAAAATCTTGCCACAAACTGTACCGCAAAAACATATTTTTTAAGAATTATGATTTTTTGTTCGAACACGACATTGATGAATTTATAAGAAATCAAAAGTAGTTGCGCTACAGGTGAACATTTTTCTGATCCCATTCGATAACTATAGTAAAAAGCTCAAATAAAAAAAATTGTCCTAATATAGAGTAGTTTGATATATGTATACTTATCATAACTATATGAAGAATATAAAGTTTTTATAATTGAATGAACATTTGTTTTGTTCTTATAATTCTCCAAAGAATTTGAGTTCACAAAACTTGATTTTTGGTTTTTAGATTTCGAGTACGCCCTGGGCACCAATCATGTATTCCGACGCGTCTCTGTCTTTCGACTTCGACGCAGCTTTTAACTCTTGACTTCACCATATCAGCAGCTTCAAATTTCCTGGAATGACAGTCAGAATCACGTTTCGATTCATAGTGACGATTCCGAGAAATTTCAAGCTGCAGATATGGCGAAGTCAAGAGTTAAAAGCTGCGTCGAAGTCGAAAGACAGAGACGCGTCGGAATACATGATTGGTGCCCTGGAACCAGGCGATGTACCCCTAGAGGCACATGTACCGCGGGTTGGGAAACACTGGGTCAGGGGATGGATTGTTTGTTGATCGAGGCCAAACAACGGTATATAAAAATATCATAGATTAGTGGTGTTGGTTGATTACTGAATTCGCGTGCGGGACACTTTTTATTATGCTTTGGTCGGCGCGGCATCGTGTCGCGGTCTGTTGTCCGATACGTTGTCTGTTTGTTTATGGAAAATTGATGATGGCCCTTGATTAGGACATTCTTAATGCTTCCATTGCTATCGATATCCTCGATGGGCCGTTTCATATCCGTAAAAGCATTTACCGATCGATACTCACGGCCGATGTATCACAATATTTCAATTCTCGTTAAGTGCGTAGTAATCTAAGGGCCTTGCCGTTTTTCATCATCGTTTCTTATGATATCCTATCAACCCCAACCTTCTTCTTATTTTCCTTCTTATCATGTGCTTCTGCCGCCGCGCGTATAAACTCTAACGTTGCTCACCGACCGGTAAGATGTCGCAAGCATTTCCTATCACAATCAAAGCTGCGGGTATCACTTGACGAAATGCTTGAATTATGGGTTTTGGGGTTAATAGGTTTGGGCACATTCACCACTCCATAATATTGAAGAGCTCTTCATCTGCATGTTCGACTGTGCTGGTTGCTTTTGTGGTTGCTTCTAGGATAATCATACATCCTTTATGCCATATTTGACTCTGGTGAACTTTACCAGTTAACGTTTGAGAAACCTTCATATTTTGATTACAGTGTGTGCGAAAGGGATTTTAAGTTTTTGGGATAAACGATATGGGAATATACTATACTTGTTAGAGCTTCAACGTACAATACTTTTCAGCCATTAGAAATTTATTTTTGTGGTTGTGACTTGCGTTGATTTAATTGCTAATTTAGCATTTTTGTTGTTTGTGGGTGTTTTAAGAGATTTCGAGATATTTTAATTACGGCATTTAAATTTATTCATCACAAACATAATTTCATCGAATTGTTTTTTTTTTTGTAAAATTTTTCATATTTATTAGGAAGTTTTTTAAATAATCTTTAATTTGTTTATTTTGGAATTGAGCACAGCTTTTAAATTAAATTAAAACTCATTTAAACGCAATTTTTCATCAAGAATTTATAAGATTTTTTTTACTGTTTAGATAGTTTTTTGCAATTTATTTGGATTGAAAAATGTGTGATTTCTTTTACTAAATTTCAATCAAGTTTTCTATAACTACAATTAACCATGATGTGATAAAAATCCTTTCTGAGTACTTTTCATCATGAACTTTGCTGTTGAATAAACTTTGTTGCAAAAGACGCGGACCAGATATATCGCAGCTGGAGTGCTTAAGTTGGCAAACATAATTAGAGGCTTTCCTTAGGACAATAAGGAATGAAGGACTTGTTTGTTGTTTGTCTTCTAGTGTGAAGACTGTTTGTCAGCAGTTTTCACAGTAAACAACACAAAAAAAGGCGATTTGACCTAAAAACCAAATCCCCACTGAAGAAACGTATTATTAAAAGCTTTAAAAGTACATCAAAGTCATAAACTTTGTAGACATTTCATTTTGAGATGCATCATTTTTAATTTAAATACGGAGAGGGATGCTATTGACACTTAGGATATGGTGCACGGTCTGTTGAATTGGAGTAATAGCAAACTCATAACTTCATTATGGGGTTTTTTTTGGTGATAATTGTAAAAAGCATTCGCTGAAATGATGGAAGCAATTTTTATAACAAATTCTTAACATCATCAAAATAGTAATAAGAAATGTTTCTGCGGGCGCCAACATTAAAATATATTACTTTACGGTCTAGAAATAAATGACGTTGTAAGCTGGGAAATAAATTTTGTTAAACCCTTTTGCATTGGCAAGTATTTTTTATTATTGGGTATAGCCGCTCTCCCTTCCAAGGACAAACACCAATTATTCGTGCAGTTCCTTTTATGCGTTCGACATGTTTGAAACGTTTTTGCTACAATGAATAAATTTCGCCATAAATTATTGACTTAATTGTTAGTAATGTTGAATGCTGTATCTGGAATGCGTAATTCGGAACGATTTGGGCGCAGGGAAAAAATGACAAATCATGAATTTTAGCGAAACAGATGGACAAAAGTAAAAGGAAATACAAAAAAAGAACGAAATTTCCATAATCTTCAAGCTATCTGTTGATGTTGAACACCAGATTCGCAAGATTCAATTTTGGCAAATGTTACTTAAACTTTTTACCTTATTTTTCACTTGATGAGTTCAATTAGAGTCTAATTGGTCTTTTGTTTCAGTTTCATAATTCAGATGGAAGAAACATCTGAATCTCAGTTTAAATAAAATATTCATTGAGTTACTTGCAAAATTGTCATGTCTACAGGACTACACTGAGGCTATATCTGCCTCTGACTGATGCCTTAGTTGCGATGAATGGAAATCATCAGGGTGTCTGTTTACGTCGGAGTGTAACGTAGGGTCTGTTAGACTACATTATAGTCGGGATTTTAGGGAAATATTGTGTAGGACTTGTATACGAGTAGATATAGTAAAGTAAGATGAATGGATTCGTTTCAGAAAAGGTCTGCATAGACTTTTTAAAGTTGAAACATTGAAATGACATTGCAGACTGTGTGGTCTTAATAAAATGTATTTTCTGTGAAATTTGTTTCTAGGGAACGAAATTTGAATGGGAGTTTAAAATAAAAACAATAAAAAAAACTCGCCATATCGGATTTTGAGAATAAACGATTTAAACCAATTTAATCAAGTGTAAGTTAATGAAATATTTATTCTTCGCATTAACGTACTCGGGATAAGATAAAGAATATCACGTTAATAACGCTACATAAACACTTAATTTCGATTCGTATTAAAATTCGAGTTAATCTTCACGAGACTTCCGCTTTCGCAATTTTCCAGTAAATAAAAATTCTATTTTTAAAATCTTTGGCAACGCATAGAAGCTGGCTTCACCTATATTTCATGTAGCGCATTTTCAATATCGGTAGAAACAAATATTACAAATGAGAGAATTAAGTAAAATTTATAATCTTCCATCGCACACAGACTAAAAAAAATTGGCAACCCCCGCCGCGCCGTTGCTGTCGACAGTTGGAAATTTTTCATTCTACCTTTATTATTTTTCCAGCAAAGCCGAGTGTGGTGGACATTGTTTTTCATTTTCTGAGAAAAAATTCCAGGAAAATGAGAAACACAGTGAAAAAGAAAAAAAGTTTCATCCGAAAGAAATATTTTGAAAAAAAAGAAAAAAAAATGAAACACTGTTTTCCCATTAGGTCCAGACTCCACGCACAAACAACAACAAAATTCATTGGTTTTTCTTAATTTTTATTTGACTCTGATTTCTTTTCGATTTTCCCTCTTTTATCCCGGAATTGTCGTTTGATTGATCTAATTAGACGAATTCATTCCAATAGACAGTCTTTATGGTCTGGGAATTAAATTGCTTTTATGTGAATTAGCCTCCTCATGGTGTAATTTACATTTTATAGATCGCGGTATTTTTGTATTCGCTGAAATTCTGAACGTTTTAGTATTGTTCAGGGGAATGATGTAGCCCCTGGAGGGTTAATTAATAAACTTTGCTGAGCTTTGAATATACACACATTTTTTCATCGTTTTTAAGTTGTTTGTTCTATTGTTGTAAATACTCAGGTTGCTGTTTACAAATATTCACTTTATTAATTACTTTTCATTTAGCTTTTCACCGCGCAACTAGGCGAACAACAGACACAGTGTTTAGAGTTGATGATGCGATTATTTAGAAAATAATGCACACCTACTACAACATTAATAGACTGTATCTAAATAAACAGAATTCTATAATTAGTTATTTTGTTGATGCTAGTTTAGCTTCTCAATAAATTTATAGTTAATTTTTCTATGTATAGTGGGAATCATCAAAGGGACTGTGAGTGATTTTTATTTGTTGTTAACTAATTAATAATGTGAAAAAAATCTTATCGTGTAGATTTTTATAGAGGTTGTTAAAGTTACGAAAAAAAGTGTCTGTTTTTTCATTCATCGATGCTTTTATTAAATCATATTTTATGACCCAAATCTGGTTTTAGTAATGATATTTGCATATTTTCTTCAAAGTTTCTTGTAAAAAACCAATTTATTTTTCTTCATTTTATATATTTTGGAACTATGGCAATTTTTAACTTTAGTCTTTTTCAAGAAAAATATATCGAAAACTAAGCAAAAAAGCAATAAAAATAAAATAAATACTATTGCGAAAGAGTGACAGGTATTTTTATACCCCTATGGTGAAACCAAAGGGTATATTAGATTTGCCTTACCGTTTGTAACGCCAAGATCCCGTCATCACACAAAAAAATGAATTACACCATTGTGTTTAGAATGATAAAAAAAGTTGAATTTAGCATGTCCGTCCGTCCGTCTGTCCGTCCGTCTCTCTGTGGCGCGGATTGCGGGCGCACGGATTGAGCTAGACACTTGAAATTTTGCACAGATCCGTTTTTCATAAAATGCGAGGCTAAATTCGTTAATGGGCAAAAATGGACCATCAGGGGGGGGTACCCCCCATACGAACGAAAACTTTTTTTCTGAATATCTCAAAAACGGTGAATTTTATCAAAAAAGTCCAAGAACAAAAGTTATTTAGGATATGATTCTACATAAAACTCCCATACATGAAAATCCGATTGGAATAAATTTAAAAAAATCTTATTGGAAAATTTGACTTCAAAGTGGAATTTTGATACAACTGTTCACTGTTCACTTAAATCACCATACGGGTTTTCAATAATTGCCAGATTGGCAATTATAGCTTTTGTTATGTTTTACTATTTTTATGCATTCAATTTAATTGCGTCTCAGAATTTTTTGTTTTTTAATAAATTTTGAATTCAAATAAAAGAAATTGTGATAATATGATCCCATAACTCGTTTGTGTACACTCATTTGGATTTAAAATAAAATCATATTTTATGAGTTCCGAGTAAAATTAAATATTAAATCACTTCATTTGTTATGAAAATTACAAAATAGCATTTTTCGACTTGTGGTAAAACTGTTGAATGTGTTTCAGGAATCCAAATAAACCGCGCTTCCGCCCCTTTTTAGAAAGATTTTTTTTAATGCTCTGTCGAACACTTTTATGTGCTCTCTATGTTTATGTATTCGAGAAGGTCAAAGATATAAATTTAAATAAAATATTATCCTTCAGTGAACCACAAATGTGAACCCCATCAGCACTAAAGGGTTTTGAATGAAAAGCAAAATTTTCTACCGGGGTCACGTGTGTAAAAGGCAGCGAGCATTCCGTATGATTGTCGTCATTAAAATGAGAATTAGATCATTACATTACTTTGCATTTAATATGCGATTGTACCCGAATGATTTTCTTTCTATATAGGTAATTCTTCCGCGCCTTTAATCCGGTTTCACGTTGGGTTGGGTCGAACATATGATTATTCTGACCATGTTTTGATATTCCCAAACTTCCTAATGATATTTCCACGTGGAAGATGGTTTTATTTTGCACGATGAAAATTCCAACTTAAGCGCACATGTCGAAACGTTTTCTAAGGGACAACAAAATAAAAATTCGAAGAAACTTTTCTCATATACTTTTCTGTTAGCCTATATTGAGCATGAAGTTCTCTTAATATTTGTTGGAAAAGAGTTTTCCATTTGCAATTGAAAGTTTAGCGATTGCGCATCCCTTCCACTGATCAAAACCACTTAACTTTTTTCATGTTCAACGAGAAAAATCTTTCGCCTGAGAGATCCAACGGAAAATGAAATCTGTTTCGGTTTTTTCCTATCATGAGAGACATGTTTTCTATCTGAAATTTCTATCGTCACTGTGATAAGAGATTTTCCTTAACATTTTGATTAAGAAATTCTCCGGCTTTTCACTTGTCAATGGGAATTTGTTGTTGGGATTTTCCTTTCATAACGGCTACTATTCACTCTGGAAATTCATGATGTTCAGTTTATTTTCATTCGTCGCGCTATTAACATGCTTCTCGCATATTTTATTGTAGCATAACCGGTAAAGAATTCTCATAAAATTGTTGTTATTCTATTACTTTAAAAGGTGGAAAATCAAAGAGAATAAAAGTTATGGGAAGTTATCGATTCAATTATTGATTTTTTTTTGTTCCGTCGATTTGTTGTAAAAAAAAAACTGAATTGATTTCATTATTTATATTATCTCACAGTTAAGCAAACATAATTAAAATTTTATATACATATACCAAGAATATGTTGGTGTAGATTTACAAATGAAAACGTGAATTTGTTTAATATTATATAAAAAAAAAGTTTGTAAATTAAAAATCGATGTTGAATTTTAAAAATTCAACTCTATAGTTGTTGATAATAAATAAAATTGTGATAAGTGATATATGTTTATTAATTGTAATGTAATACAGTGGATAAAAGCTTAGCTGACCTGAGTTGAAGCATATTGAGTTAATTTCTATTTATTGAGATGTTGTTTAGTAGATTAATATTATGGATTACTCCTTGTAGCCGCTCATTATAATTAATATGATGAAATAACCGCTGTTTACAACACAGATGTTTTCTCATCGAGATCTTTAATTAGGAAAAAGGTAAATTGAATTTATAAATCTTTAATTGAACTGAAAGCCAGACTAATTACTAAACAAACAATAGTATGTAAAGTATATAATAATTCCCTATAAAATGATAAACAGATAATTTAGATAATTTCTTGAAATATCTACAGAATAACAGAACTCTTATAGAAGTCCTTCAGATAAATTTGAATTGTGATCTAATTTTGTGTAAATATATTTTTTATCATTTACTTTGAATTATTCATTTATGTTATATTACAGTAGGTATTATCAAAAGATCAGATTTCCAATCTTGTATAGATTTTCATTTTCCAAATAATGGATTCGACGTAACATGGGTTTTACGCTTTGTTTCTAATTTTCACGAAAAAATTATTTTTACTCATTTCCGTGTAAAAAGCGGGTTTCCGAGAAGTTTTTCAAAAAAAAATGTCCTCCATTTCAATACACGTTTCATATACTAGTATATACCTACTTGTATTCTTCCTTAAAAAATATACATTCATAATTGCTTCTATGTAATCTCCGTTGATGTGGTGTTCTCCAACTTCTTCGTAATGAAAAAAAAACTGAGTAGCTTAGGGTTAAGATGTCTTTTACCATTCACAAGTGCAGAATATTTTTAGCATAATAAATGTCCTTACGCTGCTTTCTGTCACGTATCTAAGATTTATGGGGAAGGTAGGCTCATACGTACGAAGAAACTAGTTAAGGAAGTCAACATATATGTGTAACAAAAGCGTTTAAGTAGGTAGAGGCATCTGTACATAAAATGAAAAATTATTTCACCGTGAGTTACATCGAGTCTGGAAGTTGGTTTTGGTAACATGAAATTCTTTTCATAACTTCTACATACCTGTCATTTCGGCACAAGTCGTCGCAGCATTTATTCGTCGAAAATTTTTGAACATCGTTTCAGTCACATGTTGATAGAATGCCTTCAAAGGTAAATACTTAAATCTGGAGTTCATTTTTTTTTTGTTGACATAGTGTAATAAAAGAAATGTAATTGACATGCGCCACCTTCATATTTTATAGCAATCCTTTATTGTGTGAATATTTGTATTTAAAGTGACTTTAAATTAATTAACTGGAAATAAATGAACTTGAGTCGTTTTGAACATTTGTTAAAATACGAACAATATTTTTCAATTTGAACTAATCTTTCACAATATTGGATGTGAAATTAAGAAAATAAGCGGACACTCACGGGACTAAGGTTTATATTCGGTTATCGGAGGTGTCCGTTTATCAGAATATGTTTAATATTGGAACTACGAATTTGCTCATAGGAAATGTGATGATTTAAAAGAGTTGTCCGCCAATAGTAGGAATTCACAAAGGGAGGTGTCACTGTATATACATAGAATATGCACGCACTCATTGCATATCTTACTTATATCAAATTAGTCAAATTACCAAGAAAACCAGTAAATTTTACTGGTTCCAAGTATATTTTACAGAAAATTTTTTTTTTGACGAATTCTATTTTGGTTTTCCAATAAAACTCACTCCCTCTGTACAGATTAGTTACAGGATTTTAAATCTCTAACCAATAGTGCTGCAGAACTACTGGTTAGAGATTTAAAATCTTGTAACTGATCTCAAAAGTTCTTCATATCATAAAAAAGATGATGTTCGAATTGCTTGTACATAAATTTTGAAATTCCTGATAAACAAATCAAAGATTATAGAAAGATTTAAATGAAGGTCTGATAAAAACGTTTGAATGTTTTACAAGAAATAAAAAAAAAATCCTTTTTCTGCAACTTTTCTAGCATCATCTGCTTAACAGCTAAGAACATTCTACTTGACTAACTTAACGACCATAGATTATCTTGGCTTGGCTTTGAATTTTAGCATTACTAATGTGTTTCTGCGTATTTCGACAGCTGGTGTCCTTTGTTTAGGACATTCTGAAAAGTTTTTACCTTGAGCCTAAAAAAGCTAATTTGCATTAGAGAATCCCGAATAATAGGAAAATGATTAATTTTATCCAGCATGCCAGAAATGAACTAACTTCACGGAAAATGGATTAAAAGAAATTAAAACTGGAAATAATGATAAAAATCTCAAATCGATAAAGAGGAGTCTTGAGTGTTTAACCACTTAAATGTCAATTTTCTTTTTATAATTTTATTTATATTTTTAGAAAAATAGAAAAACTGCTCGCATAGATGCAAGTAATTAATGGCTTTCCCGGCGAAAATTGATATACCACATTACTTTTGCGTATATTTCTGTTTTGAATTTACATTTGCCATCCTTAAATATCGTTTCCTTTGGCATTACCACCCCCTTTTCCACCGACCTCGAAATTTATTAAGCGACTGTATAAACATTTATGAGTATTTTTTATAATGTTTTCAATTAGGTTTTTTTGTGGAAAATGCAACACTTATAAACACATATGTATTATTGAAAGTAATTGAACATTGATGTATGTTGTTTTGTGTAATTTAAAAGCATTTAAAAAAGCAAAAAAAAAAAATCACATCATTTATAGATATATACCTGCCTCTGATGTAAGACGAAACGGTACGTAATTAATAAAAAGGTTGATGGAAATTCTGAGAGTTTATCGTATCGGAAAATTTCAAGATGTACCTAATCCATCAAAACCTCGGAAAACTCCAAGTACGTTTTTAAGACTCTTGTGGTTTGAAATATTTTTTTTTTCAAGCATAAAGTAAATAGGACGACAAGAGCAACATTTTTGTAGAATATTCGTTTTGGCATAAGAGGTTTTCGACTGCTCTTGATTTTTTAAAGAAAAAAAAGTGTGATATAAATATATATATATTCATAAATTCAAAAATAATCATGTATATACATATATTTATATATAAATGTGAGATACCTGTCACAGGAAATAAGTTTTGATTCATGCTGTGGCGGAATTCTCCATTTTGCCGGAAAAATTCTACTTTGTAAGTGTACTCTCAAGATTATTTTAAAGAAGATTGGCACGGGGAAAATTTTTTTACGATTATCTATTTCTGGTGTTAGAAACATCAATAAAAAGGCTAGCGTAGAAGTTTGTAAATATTTTTACTGAGTTGGCGAAAGCCTTTAACTTTACGAGACCTAAAGGGACTGTAAAATTGACGTCTGGCATTGTTTTTCAATGCGAATTCCGCGACAGGTGGCGACTTATATCGTGACGAATTTTTAGATTTATCAAATATTTTAAGACGACACGCTGGCTGGTTGTTACAAAAGTTTCAATTTTACGATGTGCTCAAACAACATTTCTTTATTCAATGAAATACCTGTATGGTCCTTTGATGATTTCACATAAAAAAGAAGGTTCGTATTTTCCATCTAAAATATTATGTTACAGATTGATGTTTCTGTATTTCGGTAAAAGGATTGAGTTTCAGGGTCAGGTACCGAATATAGCTTTTCGATCCCCATAATCGTTATCATTTTTTTATAGTACCTACACATGACGATATTAAAAAAACAACGAAATAAATGATTGCTTTGAAAAGGAAAATTTCGAGAGCAATTATTTTCCGTGATTGTTGTAATTTTTATTTTTGCCTTAAGGTTGTCACAAACGATCCGTTCAAGAATAACAAGTAGGCTAGTCCCGGATACAAGGGGGTAGAACGGAAAAATAGAAAAAAGAACTTGATAAAAAATAACACGAAGGAAATTGATAGCCTTGGGGTGGTGAAAATTCGTATTTGATGTTGTAAAAATGTAATTATCGTAACACATAACGGATTCTTCATTCAAGACATGCAGACGTCCTCCCAAGATGCTGTAGCATGAAAGATGTTATCAAATTGCTGACTAGGTCGGTTTCACCGCTACCCAAGAGTGTACCGCTTTACAATACAGTCACACATTATCAAGATGGTTGTCGGTGAAGCTAATGGACCTTTCCAATAAATCATTTTTGTGTAAGGTTAATTTAAAAATAACTCCACTGATTAAAGTCGGAAAAACTTCTTGCGGAAATTCAAAAAGGAAATAAATAAGATTGGGCCACTGGAGTTAAAATATTTGAACTGGTCTTTTTTTTTTTAATTAAAATAGCAATTTTAATCTTGTCATGTTATACTGAATTAATCATACTAATATATAAAAATGAGTTGGTGTCTGTCTGTCTGTCTGTCTGTCTGTTCCTCTTTCACGCAAAAATGGCTGAACCGATTAACTTGAAGTTTGGCATGAGTGTCTGTGGTAGTTCTGGTTCCAAAATAGGCATACGGTGGGGGGAGTAAGGGGAGGAGGTAAAGTGATTTCGAAACTTAGTTTTTGCGCTATGTTACTCTTTCGCGGGGAAACTACTAAACCGATTGGCCTGAAATTTGGCATAGATTTTCGTCGGGGGTCCAGGCCCAACATAGACCCATTAAAAAGTAGTCCGACAGGTGGGGGAGTAAGAGGAGGGGTTAAAGTGATCCGGAAACTTAGACGCGCGGCCGAAGGCCGACCTGTGGGCGGGGCGTGAACCGTGAAGCGGTTCGGGGCGCAGCCCCTAGTTCATATTATTTTCTTCATATTTTTTATAGAATTGGGTTTTAGTTTTACTAGAATAACTAACCGTTTTTACTTTCAGTACAAAACTTTTGTGATTTATGCTAGAACTGTTTGCAATGCCTAAATAAAGTTTTGCGTCTATTTCATACGCAAGTCAAATTGTCGGGGATTTCATATTCCTGTATGGCACAAAATAATTTGATTTTGCAGCCCAATATAGCTATTTTCACTGCCCCGTTATGCAAATCACTGATAGATTTAAAAAAAGCTTCAATTTTTAAAAGGGGAAATCTCGTTTGAAAAATAACTAGTCGCGTATGAAATGCAGAGCAAATAAATAAATTCTGTTTTACGATATTTTAAAAACTATTAATTTTAAAAACAGCAGGGCAACGAGCTTTTTATGTTTTCATCAAAACCCACTGTTTTTGATTGACCTGCCATGGTACTTGGAAAAACTTTCCCTGCTTCATACGCTATAGACGTAAAAGTTTGAATTTAAGAAGAAATATTGTCAAAATCTTTTTTCAGATTTCATTAGAAAAAAAAGATTTATTTAAATGCAATATTCGTGGTAAAGATTGTAATTTTGTTCAAAAGAAAATATATTTTCCATGTTTTACCACCACAATTTAAGACTTGCACATAATTCAAATGTTTTAATAGGATTGTAGAGACAAAAAAAAATCCATTTATTAGCTTTCAAAATTCCAGGTTTACCGCGGTGGTAAAACTTTGCCTTCGTTGAATCTCATCATGTTCTATCAGAATCCATTTTGTTGGATTTTTTCCGAGTACTATGCATAACTTTTGTGAGATGTAAAACATGTGACCAAACTTGGGCCAACCAAAAGAAATTTTTTCGTCTTTTTCCTGGTATGTCGAAGGTTTGATTACAACTTGAAACTAAAACTTTGTCATTGCTAGACAAATGCCTCCATCTCATAAGATTCCTTTAAGTATTTCAAGTAGGCCGAACGCGGCTATAATAAACTTTCTGCAGCTAGGGAGGTTTCTTAAATTTATCTTTGCATTGGGGACAATTCATTCGAATTGTGTATCACTGTACAAAAAGTTGTATAAGTTTTCTGCCAGGATTTTGATTTTTCGATTTGTTTTCCTCGATGAAAACAGTTAATTATATAGAAACAGTTTTTTACTTTTACGTCTTGGTTTTCGTATTGGAGCTGATATAGTCTTTGACTTTCCTTCATAATTCGTCGCAATGGATTTAATTTCGATGAACTGCAATTTTATTACGAAAATTTCAAAACGTTCTTTTTCTAATCCGCAATTGCCAAATTCACTATAAAACTAATTACAGAAAATTTAATAACTCCTGGAAAAATTGTGCAAAGTCAGATAAGTTTTATATACCTAGATAATGTCTGACTATACCGCGACTTAACATAACAGAGAGACTTCATACTTAGCCAAAGCCAACAAATTAATTCGATTTGATATAATTTTGATTCAGGATATTCAGTGCCATGTCTTTCTGTTCAACTTTAATTATATTTGATGAAATACAATTAAATTTCGGCGATGGAGTGGAGGATTGAGGTTTCTCTTTCTTAGAGAGACTAGTCCCTTTTTAGCAGGACCCTTCCCTTATCATTAACAGTTTGTGTTTTCTAAGTTTTACGTTCTTGACCCCAATCTAATAATGGATATAATCCAACAACAAAATTTTTGTGTGTGTGTTGCGGGTAGAGAAAAGTGATTTCTTTTCGGTTGTATGGTGGTTAGATAGATAGATAGATAGATTGACAGATAGTTGATTATTGAAGTTCATTCAATTCGTGACCAAAGTGTTGTTTATTGATCCACTAATTGTGTACAAATGGTAATATCCTTTCTATTTGTTTCGAACTGAACCGAAGGATATACCTATCTATATTTGACACATTTTATTCAATCGCCTTATCATTCGACAGTAAATTTTTAGGTTATTTTAGGTCTATGTGGGTTTGAATTGAAAATGAATCAGGACACGACCTTGAATGAATCCCCAAACAAGATCTTCACTTCCCCCTTGAGAAAACTGTGTAAATACAATAAATACAACGTATTATTTACAACTAATTTCACATGCATGAAAAGACAATTAACCAAATCAATGGATAAATTTTTATTAAACTAAACTAATTGCTTTTATGAAAGTGGCCATTAGATTCATTTCTTTAATAGTATCGATATCCATTTTTTTTTTCAAAGCTACTGATATTTAAGACAAATTTATCTACCGATTTTCTAATACAAATATGATTTTCAAAAATTCTGTTTGAATTTTCACCCATATTAGAAACAATTTCAAAAACACTGAGTTCCTGTTTCACCACTGCTGGATAAGTTTTATCTAGTAAATAAATATCTATCATATCTCTTATGTCTACGGCACAAGGTGGCTGAGATGTACTTATAACCACTAGATCAAACTTATTCAGTAGTGGTGAAACAGGCGCTGAACTGAATTTCCATTTACCTTGGTTTTATTTTATTGAAAAATAAAACCAAAAAATAATGAAAAATAATGATGGTTAACAATTTAACAATTTATTAACCTGTTAATGGGTTAAAACCGATTAATGTTTATTAGCAAAAGCGCGTACAAAATACGCAAAAAACTGTTAAAATTGGTTGTCCATTAAATTTTTGTGACAATTTTGTCACTGGGGATACGTTAGGGTATTGGACGCGAATTGTAAGGACTATAAAAATCCAACAATAGCACGATATCAACTTTCAATGTCATTAACGAAATAGTAACTTCTGTTTTAGGCGCTGTTTACATCTGACTCTTTGTTTCGCTAATTTTCATCTGCGACTATAGTTCACGTTTCACAACCGTTTACACTTTAAATTTCAAAATGGCCGCCAATGGCAAAAATGCGAGCTTTGAGACCGTGGCGTTAAGTATAAACAACTTTTTTTAATACCCTCCCTAAAATTTTAACTAATTTTAAATCTCCTCTGAAATACACATTTTAATAATCTTTCCAGCATTAAAAATTAACAAAGTCGATGAATGAGGTTTAAACTCCCTCTTGCTCTCGAAATTAATTACTTGGCTTTTAGCTGCTTCTAAAGAGATATCGATTGGAGGTAATCTCAAAATACATATAACAGATTTTTAATTGAAAATTTCAACCACTCGCCTGTGGTTTCGTCTAAAAGAATTCTCAAAGCCTTTTGAAGCTAATAACAGCATCTTTGAGTATAATAAATTCAACTTTTCTACAAGGATTAAAAAATATTCTTTTTTTTTGCTATATCAATTTACGTTATTTTGGTAAAGATTATCAAAGAATGGGAATTCTTTTGTCGGATATTTTTAAATTAAATTAGATAAAGAAAACTAAAATCCTACATTTTTATCATTAATTTTTCATTGTTTTTTTTTATTATTATTTATTAATTTTATTTATGGCATAAGTAGAAATATTTCGTTCCTTTATATGGTGGACATTATTGTGTTAATAAAAGAAAACTTTACTAATCGAAAATTCGTTAAAAATCTATTATACAAGGCTTGTCTGTCTGTTCGCTTAAAACTCCACTGGACAGGTTTGGATGAAACTTTCAGGGTAGGTTACTGGGAATTAAGGAGCAGATTTTAGGTCATGACTTAATCCAAGGCTTCCCGTGCCACCATTTCTAACTTCTGTATCGTGATATCATTAACAACAATTAACACAATACGTTGGAATGAATAAATGAAACTTTCAGAGATTGTAAGAAATCAGAATTTTGTCATAATTCTCCAATTCTACATTTTCTTGAAAATATATTGCCAAAAAATTCAAAAATGCATCTGCAACAAGTACAAATATAGACGGAATGGCCAAGTATTTATTGTGTGTAATACATTGTTTTTTTTTTAACTTTTTTCTGATCCTTTCTCTTTAATGGATATTATTAGTAAAAAAAAAAAGAAGAAGGATCGGTCGCATGGTCAATGGGACAGGGAGGGTTGGACTTTTAAATCAGCTACTGGAAGTAATTGAAATATTCTGAGCGTATGTTCAAATATAATCCTTGGAATCATTAATTTATCCATCCCTCTCAAAACGGAATTATTTACCACATTACAATGACTTACAAAGTGACGAGGGTAATATCCTATCATAAACGAGCTTTCGGTTTTATAAGAAGAAGCATAATGTGGTCTAGCCGTGATAAACTACGATTACGGAAATTCAATAAAATACAACCTGTTGGATATTAAACAACATTAATAATAATATGATTTTCTAATATGAATCGAATAATATATTTAAAAAAAAAGTATATTAGAGCTATACTAGTGATTCGTTGTAACTGGCATGTTATTGGATTTATTAAGTTTGTTTTGATTCACACCTTTGTAATTTTTTACTTGAAGATGACAACAAATGGACTTTCGTGATTAATATTTGTTGCCCTCCCAAAAATTAAAATCCTTGTTTAATCCTCTTTCGGCGACAATCAGGGAACTTTATTTTTGACGACCACACTACAGGAATGTCTAAAAATCTTGAGGGTTTAGAATCTTGCCCACTGCTTGAATACCTTCAATAATAAGTTAAAAATACTAAAATTCTTTCTGGTAAAATCCAGTCACAAAAAAACTTCTACGAAAACATCTTTAAAATTTGTCAAACATTCGACGATACCGAAATATTTAAAAATATCTTTGGTTACAAAATTTAATTTGAAAAACTTTATAACTTTCTGATTTTTTTCCCTTTCACGATTGATTGGTGCCGGATAAAGACCGTTCGATTTCCCTTTTTATTGTTTATATACGAGAGGAAAAATGTGGCTATCGACCTTTTTTGCAAAATTAAATATTTACCTGTAGTTCTACGTTACCTTCTTTACGTCCCCATTATTTAATAGTCAAATATTTCGTTTTTGTATCCTGTGTAGTGTAAGGCTATTGTAATATGTATAGTTTTTTATGTAAATGTCCTCAGTTCACATGACTTTTGCATAGTGGTTTTACTACAGAAAGATCGATTTTATTAACTCAAAAGCATCATCACCGGATCCACTTCGGGCGACCTGTTTAAGGACTTTTAGTAAAGTGCCGGCATATTTATTCATGTTAGCCCCATGTCCTCGAAAGAATTTCGCACATAATACAGACATGCAAAAATGTTCTCGTCGTCTTGTTGTGGAAGTAGGTAAAGAAGGACGGATACCCTGAACGTTCTTCATCTTCTTATAATATCGATCTAATGCCGTAAACTGATATGACACCAGAGATCTTGATAGGAGGATTTCCACTTATTGCCATTGTTGGTGGAATTACGGTTTTATTCAACTTAAACCTCATATAATGGCAACGGCAAAATCTTATCTCTGTGCCATAAAATCATTGAAGACGTCGAGGAAGTAATACGAATTTTCTTCGAAAACGTCTTCAATCAATATGATTTGTTTTATTAGTACGGAAAAATTCCAACATGAAAATTCATAAAAAGTGCTTGAATCTATTCGTGTATAGTAAGGACATATTTGAATCAGTCCGTAGCCCCTTAAAATTAATTTAAAAAAAAATCCGCATCTCTTGTTTATTTAACCAATTTAAAATTCTCTTGGTAAACGTCGTAGTCATTCTACTAATGTACAACTCTTTGCGGAGTTTCTAATGAAAATTTTCCAAACTTTTAATGGCCAGTCATTAAACAATTGCGAATAATGACTTCTTTTCTTTACTTAATGCAAGACGAACATTGACTATCAGAAGCGAAATCAAACTTTGCTCTCAAAACTTTTACAAACTAATATATTCCTTATTAGGCAGACTTCACTCGTCACAATATGGTGGCTCATTGCAAAAAGGTAGAAAAAGTTTATTTTCTACTTGAAAATTTTCTTGCAAAATGTCCTTAACAGGCAACGGATGTGGAAATATTATAAGTTATTCGTAGCTTCATAGAATCTTCTCCTTTGTAAAACGATTATACTTAGTTAGATTACAACAAGATGCCAGAAAAAAAATGAAACTTTCAAATTTCATTCAAGAGTTGATAACAGATCAGATATAATTTTCCTTTTTGCTATCATCCAAGCACCCATATTTAACCACCCTTAACTGCAATTGTTGTTGTAAATACCACACAGCGTCTGAGGGCCTTGAATTCTCATTATTTTGTCACTTTTGACACAAATCCTTTTAGAAATTTTAATAATTTAACTCCATTTTCATGCTGATGTACTTATTCATGATGCGAAAAACTGAAATACTTAGAAAAGAGTGATTTTAATAGCGCAGGCCCATTTCTATTCGCTAAGTTCTCTGTTTTGAATTTCGTCAGATCACATAAAAAATCATATTTTCCGGGCCATTTAAGAAAAAATCGAATAAAGCAAACGCGTTTTGTCAGAAAGGATACCTGAAGCATGAGTCCAAGCTGACTATTAATTCGCCTTCTTCACATAATAAGGCACTAGAATTTTTATTTTCCTGGTCAAAAAGTTTATAGCAAACTGAGTACACATATAATATGTAGTAGTATTTGGATTTGCAGTCAAGCTGCAAGTTGGATCGATAATATTTTTGGTTAAAAATCACACATACTCGTACTCATAATTTCAAATCGAGCAATAGAGATTTTATAGCAAGGGTCCTCGTGAATTTTTTACTAGAAATACTAAATCACGATGTTGTTGTTATGATACGCTTCCGTTTTGTTTTGTTCATCTGACGACTGGTAACTTTTTATGCTCAAATGTTAATGTTCGTTTTTCGCGGTGTTGCTAAAAGCATGGGTTCTTGTTTAACCAGCAGAAATATTTGAAAAAATATCTAATGTGAAAAGTGCATGACTTTCTTATACAAACTCTAAATTCCTGCGCAATTTACACTATAATCCGATAAATAAAATATTAACCTATATAAAAATATGATTTTTGTCTCAATAACAGTAAAAGATATCAATTTACGAAAAAAGGCAATTTTGTAGAACATTTTAATATATTTAATTTTTCCGGTAACTATTTTTACGAGGAACTCTTAGTTTACAAGCAATTCGCAAAAATGGATTTTTTCACTTTTAATGAGGATATCTCAATAACGGTAAAAGATAGCGGATAACAGTAAAATTTCATGGCTCTAGACCAGGCCTCGGCACCATGTATGTAGTGATTTACTACTACTCGAAAAAATTTTATGTTTCTTCATATACTATAACACAAAATGAGAAAACGCATCTTTTTCATTTTTTACGCTCTTTCGCTTTTGATGGAGATGTCTAGGAACAGTGGACTACAGAATTTATCATGATGCGATTACAAAAAAATAATAAGTTCCGTCGTGCAAAAAAACTTGTGGGGACGTTTTTCCGGTTCTGTGCTTCGAAAAAACATGCGCTAGATTGCATTATATTACCTGATAGGAAAGCTATTAATGAACTTGAAAGACTAAAAAGCTCATAAAAATTGTGAAAAATTACTGTTTCAAAATTGTTTCTTTCATACTTTTATACTCCAGCCATACGTAATGATTTTGAAGCCATACCACCCAAAGATACATGTGAACGTGATGGGGACGAAGTACCCTCGCCCAAGAGTTTTCAAAGCCAAATCGGGGAGTTTGATATCTGGCAGGCCCCCTCGCCTCTGCCATTTCGAAGTTAAATCGGGGAGTTTGATATCTGGCAGGCCCCCTCGCCTCTGCCATTTCGAAGTTAAATCGGGGAGTTTGATATCTGGCAGGCCCCCTCGCCTCTGCCATTTCGAAGTTAAATCGGGGAGTTTGATATCTGGCAGGCCCCCTCGCCTCTGCCATTTCGAAGTTAAATCGGGGAGTTTGATATCTGGCAGGCCCCCTCGCCTCTGCCATTTCGAAGTTAAATCGGGGAGTTTGATATCTGGCAGGCCCCCTCGCCTCTGCCATTTCGAAGTTAAATCGGGGAGTTTGATATCTGGCAGGCCCCCTCGCCTCTGCCATTTCGAAGTTAAATCGGGGAGTTTGATATCTGGCAGGCCCCCTCGCCTCTGCCATTTCGAAGTTAAATCGGGGAGTTTGATATCTGGCAGGCCCCCTCGCCTCTGCCATTTCGAAGTTAAATCGGTATCTGGCATTTCAGTTCGCCTTGACTAAGGACATCGAAATCTATTTCGAAAGATTCTGTTAATGACAAACGAAGCAAATCCACTAAATGTATGTCGGATAGAGAAGTTCTATGTTCAGTTTTAATGTTTTTTAGGGTCGAGAAAGCACTTTCACAAACATAAGTGCTTCCAAACATGGAACAATATTTTAACATGGCATTATGCAACTTTGGATATCTTTCAGAAGGGACGTTTTTCCAAAAGTCAATGCCATTTCTAACGATATTTTTCAAAGAAATGTCCTCTTGAATATCGCACAGTTCCAATTGCCATTCCAAAGGCTGGTCCTCAATTCGACATGAAATAGGGTTAGTGAAAACTTCACTAGCTTCCCTTATTTTTTGGAAGTCCACAAATCTTTTGTCTATTTGTGTAATCAGAGTTTCAAGTTCATCAGCAAAACCAGAAAAGTCGACATTTTCGCATTCTTCAGAAATTACCGAACAACATTTGAAGTGGTGCAAGTTATTATTTAAAAGACAATTTTTCAAAATGGACAGTTTTTTCTTTAGAGCACTTATTGCGGCGACTAAGTCAAAAACTGTTTTATTTTTACCTTGCATTTTCAAATTAGTTTCATTCAATATTTCTGATATGTCGGTGAGAAAGGCCAATGAAATTTTAAATTCAGAAGAAAGAATTTTCTCTTGCAATACTTTATTGTTATTTATTGTATTGGTATTTCCTATAAAGCTCGCCAGTTCGTTTCTAATTGCAAAAAATCGTTGCAGACATTTTCCTCGGCTTAGCCAACGAACTTCTGTATATAACAGTAGATCACCATATTCGGCATCAACTTCTGCTAAAAATGTTTTAAGTTGGCGATTAGTCAAAGCATTATGGCCCCCTTTCAATCGATTTACAAGAGATGAAACAAAATGCATTGTGGTTTTCAAAGATACTGCTTTGGCACAAAGGGCTTCTTGGTGTATTGCACAATGCATATTCATTACGTCAATGCCATTTTGTTTCAGCAAACCTATGAACCCGTTATTTTTTCCTATCATCGAAGGGGCGCCATCTGTGCATACCGAAGAAAGTTTTTCTGAAATTTTGTATTCTTCCAATACATTTTTTACTGCGTTATAAATATCGCATCCTTTCGTCGTTCCATGGAGGCTAACACAACTCAACATTTTCTCCTGCGTTTCAAATTTTGTGTTTATAGTTCTAACATATATTAATAACTGACTTATATTAGAACGGTCAGTGGATTCGTCAAGCGCTATTGAAACATAAACAGAAGAAGCCAATAATATTTTCAAACCATTAACAACAAATTCATTCATTTTTTCAATTCTTCGAGTTACCGTTCGGGGGGATAGGCAAACGGTCTTAACTTTTTCGGCGAATTCTTTACCTTTTGGCCCGTAACATTTCAGAACTTGTTCCATATTTTGTTTAAAAAATTCACCATCAGTTAATGGCTTTTTCGCTTTAGCAATATTAAAAGACACAATGAAGGACGCCTTTACAGATGCAATTTCAGAATCATTTGTTCCGCCTAAAGGAAATTTCTCTAAAAAAACTTTCTTTAACCTGTCTTACTCTTTCTACTTCATTGTATCGGGCAAAATCGGACTTATGGCAGCTGTTGTAATGGCGTTCTAGATTGAATTTTTTATTCGACATGTAACTGCAAACTAGACATTGACGGTTTTCATTATTTGTGGTTATTAAATATTTGTTTTCCCAATCACACGACATAGTATTTGAATTTGAATATGAGCGCTTCATAATGGAAAAGGAAAACTAAAAAAATAAAATTTCTGAAAAAATTTCGTATGTCAGTGTTCTTTGGGAAGCAATTAAGGTTTTGGGGAGCAAATGTATACACCCGTACGCATCAACAGCAGAAATCATACTGAATGACTGTCGTAGGCTCGCTCCATCGATTGTTAGTGAATCGTTTGATTTCGGCTGCCGAAGTGGCCGTCGTCTACCAACACGTATCATTGCGTTGGAGAGTCGAGTAAAAACGTTCATACATTGATTGTATTCTCGTAAAATTTGAATAAAAATGTTATCGTTGTGAGGAGCCAGACGAGCCAAGCAGTGCCGAGGCTTGCTCTAGACTGACAGACTAACAGACTAACAGACTAACAGACTAAGGCCCGTTTGCTGAAACAAGTCATAGCGTCTTATGTTCAACTTAAATTATTTAAGACCCAGAATTTCTATGGTTTAAGTAGGCTAAGCAGAACTTAAATTGTTATGACTTGTTTCAGCAAACGGGCCTAACAGACTGACAGAAAAACAGACTAACAGACAGACTGACAGACCGAAAGACATATTTCTGTCCAGTAGACTCAGCAGTGCTCCGGAAATGTTTTTAAGGCAAGATCAAGAAGCCGGAATTTTTTATGAATTCAATACTTTGTTTTACTACGTATAAGAAAGTATAAACAGCATACGGAGAAGATGGTTCGTTACAGCAATTTCATTATACAAATTGCATTTTCTTGGGTAAATTCTTTTTAGATTACAGATTGAAGTGGCAGACTCTAATAAGATTTCGTTTAAAGAGAAGCGTCCATTAAGTTTCCGAAGTTGGTTTAGATCGTGTGCAAAGAAGGCCAAGTAAGAAAGCACTATGATCTAGTCTAATCTTGTATTTTTAACTAATTGCTACTACGAAACAGATTTAATAAGTAAATAAACATTTTGTTGATCTCTGAGAAATTTTCCATAGGAAAACGATAAGTTAGTTTATTGTCAAAACCAAAGAATTAGATAAAATTGACTTTACTGTAGTTATGGTGTGAATCCTGTCTGGTAAAATTAAGAGGTTTCTTTTTCTCTTCTCGAGAAATAACAATTTAACGATATTGTTTTATTGAATACTACATGATTCTGAATCTGAGAAATTGCATAGGACTACAAATCAATATCTGATGCTTGAATCTTCATTTTTTTAGTCATCACAACTCAACCCAATACAATTTAAAAGATGTACGCAAAAAAATGCTGAAGAAATAAAAACATAAGGGAGTTATATCTACACAGAACTCCATTGGGTATTTTAAATTCATTTATCTCTACTTTTGTGTGTACTTGTGAAAGAATATGAAAGAATCCAAGCAGAATTTAAGTCAACCATGATGTTAGTGGTTAACATATGTCGTCACGGTCGTCATTATGTCAACGGTGATATATATATCTACAGCTAACGTCACGATTGACATAAATGCTATTTTTAAACATCGACTTTTTTTAAGATTTTTCGAAAAACTGAATCATTTTTCTATTTTACTTAAAACTTGAATCTATATTTTAATCTTTTATACTCGTGAGAAGAAAAACCATTTTGTCGTCGCGATTACACTAAGAATGTGATAATATATAAAATTGTCAAACTGCTCATATATATATGACGCGATGTATTGCTTGTCTTATACCTTTTCTATTCTCAATAAAATTGAAATTGAATTTTCTTATAGAAAATTTTATACTGGAAAACTTTTCCCATCGAGTTTGTCTTCAACTTTATTAATGGTGTTACAATGCTGAAGCAATCTTCGCAGATAACTTACCGACGGCAATCAAAGTTAATAACGTCTGAATTATTTGTGAAACGTGAAATAAAATTTTTATTCACAAGAAGAAATTGGATCTCGGATGGTGGGTGGATCGGGTAAAGCAGGTATTAGATATAAAAGTTCACTTTTCCACGTATTCCAAAATTACACCCTCGACATTATTGTTGTTGCTATCGTTTCTGGTTTTCATTTTATTTTTTGTTCACGAAAAGAAACGTGAAACAATTTGAAAAACTTTGGCAGTCCAATGTTGTATGAGAAACAAAATAAAATGTTCCTAGGACAATGTCCCTTTTTTCAGTTTTTTCCTCTCATTTTATTTCTACTGTTTTATTATCATTATCACCTCAATATATGTTTGTGTCGTTTATGGGGCGAACATTTTGTGGTGATTCTCGAGGAAAATCATGGCAGAAAAGTTTAATGCCCAATAGCAAATTGCTTAAGAGCTTTATGGGTAGAACGGCTTAATTGGTCAGTTGTAATCTTTATTTGACCATTGCAAATACCAACAAATTCATTTTAGGCGAGACTAAGGTAAACATTATATAGATAAATTGTGGTTACTATGGTTGCGTTCAGGTATATCTAATCAAAGTTACACATTTTGCGTTTGTTGGGTATACATAAATATAAATACGTATACGTGTATCCACTTTACAAGCATTCATGTTCATATGTACCTACATGTGATATATAATTATTGTTTCCCTTAGTCCATGGAAATGTTGAGCAAAAAGCAAGTAACGCACAAAAAATTCATCGATTGAATTGTCTTACCGTTTTATTTAAGGAAAAACGCCGGGGTATCGACGCCTGAAAAGGCCAAAATTAGAAATGCCACCTTTTAAGGCAAATAAAAATAGCCCCAAACTCATCCGATCGATTTGATGTTTGTTACATTTTCGGAGCATGATTTATTCAAATTTTCACTCTCCACTGGGAAACTGAAATTAAATTTATTGTTTATTTATAATGCCTTGCCTTGTTACCAATTTTATACCTTTTAATACAAAAAAAAGCTATAAGAATATTTGAGATACCAGATTTACAACACTGACAATTAAAAATCGTTTGAATGTTTTTCGATTTATCGTTGTAGATATGTCATATCATCCATAAGACCACTGAAACACGTGTAGTTTTGGAATAAATAGCACAAAATAAAATTGTAATTTTTAAAAATGCGCCATTTTGGTTATTTCCGGAAATTGGATTTTCAACAAAAGTTAATAGAATCGTCCCATTCCGGGACCAAACAGTCTGTAAAATTTCATGTCTCTAATTCTAAAAGTTTTTGAGAAATTTTGTTTTTGAGAAAAAAGGTAGAAAGACATTTTTGTAACATTACTCCAAACGACCCGGGATTGCCCGGGAAATATTTTTTTAGGCAAAATTAGGAGGTCGAAATTTTTCATGGATATCGAAATTTTTCACTCTATTATCTCTATAATAACATTAAAAATAATAATCAGGGTATTCACAGTCCTCTTTTAATTTTGGGTATTCGGTGTTTTCGGTAATATTAAAAGACTGAAAATATTCTGCTGTGAACATCCCACAGCACAGATTTGAGAACAGCGCTTTTATTGGATACATGACCAAATCATGAACTGCGAATTTAATTGTAAAATAAGTCACATACCTTTAAATCCATGTTTGATGTATTCTTTTGAATTTCTATTGTGACAACGGCTATCAAAATTGAAAAAATTTGCATCAGTCCGATGAGATTAACAAAAAACCAGCGAAAAAATTTGACAACTAAAAACATTACTAGCGCCACTCGCGGTTGATTCGTGATACCGAATAACCGGGCCGGAAAACACGACTCAAGGCATGTCTACAATTACCGAATCCGGTAATTCATTTTTACATGAACCAAGATACCGTCTCGGTAAAAATCTGTCAAATTTGACTGAATTACCGAGCGGTAAATTTACTCGCAATTTAAAAGAGGACTGTGTATACCCTGATTGTATTCGCAAGTTAATTAAAGAGCATAGCATCAATAGGTTATTGCGAATTTGATGCAGGAGTATATATTTCTTTGGTATGCAGAATAATGAACGGATTATGGGAACAAATTCACGGAATAAATCTACCTGTATGCAAACTGGGTCATTCGCGGAATTGATTCAGCCTTCGAAAACCCGAATTGCTGCAGAATGACTGAAATATGAAATGTTAGGAAAAACATGCAAATTTTCCACGAGCACTTGACATACGCCTGCAAATTAAATCAGCGAATTGACTTTATATTACCATAGTTTATACTAGTTAGGAAACGTAGGGCTTTTTACGTGTACCTACGTTGGAGTAAAGATAACCGATATACTCTGGACGCGGTTTTTCTTTCTTTCCTATGCGTAAATTACCAACAAAACACAACACATGTAAAACCTACCTATATTTTCATACACCACCAACACATGCAATTTTCCGACAGCGGGAGATTGCATGTGTTGGTGGTGTATGAAAATATGGCTAGGTTTTACATGTGTTGTGTTTTGTTGGTAATTTACGCATAGGAAAGAAAGAAAAACCGCGTCCAGAGTATATCGGTTATCTTTACTCCAACGTAGGTACACGTAAAAAGCCCTACGTTTCCTAACTAGTATAAACTATGATATTACCAAGCAATCTGCTGATGTGTTTGAATCATTTGTAGCCATATAAACGAATACTAGATTATTATCTGCATCTATTTGTACCCTATATGATGAAATCATGAATTTTAATCACAATATAAGATTGTCACAAAAAAATTGAATTCTTCTTCCCCTTCAAATTAGATTTTGCGACAATTTTCATTCCCGCAGCCGCACCTGTAATTTTTACGTAGGTCGCGAATAACTGATTTGTAAGACTTTATATCATGTTTATTAATTTTGTGGTAATTTAGAAATAGGTAACAACACTTTTCGAATGATAAAAAAAATATGATGAGATTTTTTAGAATAAAAACGTTATGAAAATCTTCAGGACATCCGAGATTCTCGAATAATTATGACCAAAATAATTGAAACTGTTTTTATTTCCTTGAATTCAGACTCAAAATGTTGTGAACATTTGTGTTTTATTAAAGTTTACTTACTTCTAATTGTACTATGTGTAAAATTCCTTCGAGAATTGCACAATGGCTGAATTAATCCCTATAGTTTAGAAGGATTTAATACTATAATACAATTGTGCAATACTGTCTTTACTAAGTATTCCTGAAAGTTTTAATTAAAAGTTGCTTCCGACTGGAATTACTTTATGATATTCAAAATGATCTTTTTATACTCTTTTTATAAGCATATAGAAGCGGACAAAATCGAGCCATTCCTTCCCCCATACAAACGAAATAGTTTTTTGCAATTTTCTCGAAAATGGTGTATCATATCGCAAAAGTTATACGGGCAAAATGTGTTTCGAACATAATTTTACATAGCCGTTACATTCCTCCAAATTCTCTTCCTTCCTCCATCGTACGTACAAATGGATTTTTTTTAAATAAAAATTTTGTCTGTCCTCATATATAGTATGTCTACTATGCTCGTAAAATTAATTAATTAAAAAAATATGTTGATTTCGTGTTTCGGAAAAAGGGCTGATTTCGTTTTTCGGAACACAAAATGAGTCTTTTTTAAAATTCTTATTTCCATTTTTTGTATTTTTTGAACTCCGATTTCAGCATTAGTTACGCTGTAAAAGATTTCGTAATAAAATCGTAAATGCTTTACTCATAAAATCGTAAATGACTTTTGGAAAATTTTCTACATTATTATAAAATCTGAATGTAATATCATGTCATTTTTTCCAAACACTTGTACCCGATAAATAAATCATAGTAAAAATGTTTACTCGCAAGTATACTCGTTAAGAAATGTTATTAACAGATATCTTGTAATTACAGGGTGTTCCAATGGCTTGGACCGATGTTAATAGAAAATCAGGCCATGTTATTTGTTAAAAAAAAATTGATTTCTTTATTGAATCATGTTATTTGGCACATGGCAATTATGTGTGAAAGATAATATCGCTCAAATGTTCGCCAAGGCTTCGGCGGCATTGATGGTCAAAATTTTTGATGAAATCTATGCAAAATTGCTCCTCAATTCCACGAATATGCCTTATTATCGCATCCTTAAGCTGTTGAATTGTGGCTGGGGTGTTGGCATAGACTTTACCCTTGACATAACTCCCACAAAAAAGAAGGCCAAAGTTGTCAAATCATACGATCTTGGTGATGAAGTGTGCGAATCACGAAGTGCGCGAAATACATTTTTGCATGAACATCCATTTTCGTAATAGGCTTCAAAAACTTTATGCCTGGAGCCCAATGAACGCAACGCGAACGCAGAAACTGTCACTTACAAGTTTGTTCCATAGAAATCATTTGAAGTGAGCACACAGTGAACGCAGTGAACGCAACTACAACGCAAAAGTTTGCAAATTTCTAACTTTGCCGCAGAATTCTGCGTTGACAGTTCATAAAGTGAGGTTGGGGAAATGTCGTTCGAGGAAAAATTGATAGGCTTAGTGCAATAACAGACAAATGACAAAGATAAAGACCAACAAAGCAAATTATCGCTTCAAAATTATCAATTTTTGTAATTTTGCCAGTTTTATACCACTTTATATTATGTCACTTGTACTACTTCACGAGATGCCATTGGGCTCTGCCGCTGAAATGTTGCGCTGCGTGACAGTTCACAGCGTTGGAGTTGCGTTCGCGTTGCGTTCATTGGGTTCCAGAGGTTAACACGTTGTTCCATTGTTAATCTTTCCATGGTTGAAATTACCAAAGACTGAATTTGTTAACCCAGAAAACAGATGTCAAAAACCATTAGACATTTGAGCCTCAATCACATTTAACATCGATCCAAGCAATTGGAACACCCGATATTATTGCCGCTCTTGAAATTATTTTGTTCCACGTTTTATCTACATGGAAAAATCAGAAGAAAAAAAGATTTATAGTAAGTAAACTGAAGAGCCCAATTATATAATCGATATTATGGCACATATTAGATAGCGCACGCGACCGTACACCTCCTCGATTCCCACAATTGATTTATTTTTATGTTCCATCGATACCCTAACTAGCATGTAAAGAACAATACTAAATGATTGGATTTTTTGTCTTACTTGTTCAACATGAAATTTTGTTTATGTCGACAGATTACTATAACTTTAATTTTTAAAAGGATTTTTTTTAAATTTTTTTCTGATTGGTGTACGAATTATAAAAGGCGATTGAATAAACTAATCTTCATAGCTGGCATATCCGTCATTGTCGGGTTAAAGTTTTTTTTGGCATAAGTTTTTTTTTCAAAAAAAAAAATCCGAGAAATAAAATAAAAACTTTTGAAAGAAAAAAAGTCGGTATTCAGAACATTATAGAGCCTTTAGAACATTATAGAGCCTTTAGAACATTATAAACTGTTATAAATGGTATGAATTTTTCCGATAGGGTATTAAAACATGTTGAATTTTTGCTGAATGAAAACCTAAGTTTATGATAACTAATTTGATTGTTTTTTAATTGAGCTGTTTTTTTTTATTATTTAAGACAATCAACCAATCCTTGCTTAAGATCATCGCCTGTAAACGTATCCCGTTTGCGAAAAAAAATGCCAGGAGCTTATTTCGATTTTCATTCTTAAATCAAAATATTGAATATTTGCATATCTCGTGCGTAGCAATTTATACAGGCCTAATCGAATCGTGTTCCAAATGAATAAAATTGGTATCGACAACATATATAGAGATTCTACATTTATACGAACTCGAAATTTCCCGAATTCCTCTATTTTTTTTTTCTTTTACAAAAGATTTTCACCAAACATTTACTCATGCAATGAATGGATGAATGTGTGCTTTACCGTATTCCCGTTTATTTTATTTTATTCCATTTCATTTGTATATTTATTTTTCAATTTTTCTCAATTTCTCCCATACGTATGTTCGTCTGTCCTGAATTCAAAAACGAGTGGTACAAAAACAGTTTCATGCTTTTTACACTCAATTTTTAGTGGAATCATGTGAATGAATACAAACATCAGCATATAATAGGTACGTGAGTTTGGTTCCTGATTGCGTTGGATGGACCACGTCTTTTCCTTTTATATATACGCGTATATGGTATATATTTTTGTTTGGTATATTTTCCATGGTTTACCTTCTATATCAATCGTCTTTAACGAATTTATTGCTCGAACCTTTACCCTGGGTTCAATTGGAATCTCGAATATCAAGCCCTCGAAAATTTATTATTGTAACTCAATCAAATCGAATTATCTCGAACGCCTGATTTGAATTTTAGAATATCATCGGCATTTAAAAATGGCATCAGTGAAATTTTCCGATGTCTTTTCATTACTGCTATCATTATACCTTGCCTAGTACTCTAAAAAACTGTAATATAATGCAGTATGAATGCTAAAAATAAATGATTTATATATTAAAGCGCAAAAGAGTTAAAAATGCTGAAAAACAAAATTTGTTTTATTTTCAGGAATTCACATCTGAAATTTATGACCCAAAAGAAAGGTTGAAAAATTGTATTTTGAAAGAATTACGCATTAAGTTAAGATATCAAGATTTCCATATTTCGATCATTTGATATTGATCAGTTGTCATATTTAACATTAAAATTGATAACATTTTCCTATTCAATAGTTGAAATTAACATGTGAAACCATTATATTTAGATTAACAATTTCAATCAAATCGTTTCAATGCGCACAATGGCCAAGTTCCATGGGATATTGATTAATTTTTTGAAAGATTTGTCCTGATTAATCCGATACACTTATATGTCCTTGATTCCGAAGTTATGATATAACCGTCCGTCGCGTCGGTTAGCTTCAAATGAAAAGTTCCGAAAAAGTCTGCCCATAGCCTAAAAATAAGTGTACGTATGTACTCATATAGTAAAAATGTTGATCCCATCGACAAATCAATAGCTTTCAACTATTCATCTATAATGTCCAGAAGTACAAAAAAAAAAGAATACAAATAATGCCCTTGGGCCATGTAGATAGGCAACAAGCAGGCTATTGGGGCACTTTTTGTACGGCCAACATTGTTGAATCATAAAAAAAATAGTGAAAATAAAAATGAGAATAAAATGAAAAACACTCATAAAAAGGTTACATGTTAGACCTTCAACTCCATCGTGACTCTTTTTATAGTTTTACAGGGCAGGCAACAAAACAGGTTAGATTGAATAACAATTTGAATGATATGGTAAAAATCCCACCTTAAATATTTGTTAGTGTGTGCGTGTGTGTCCTTTCTCGAGATTTCACTTGGTCAATTATGATGACAATTAGAATGGAGTTAGAGCCAAGATAGCCGGAATTACATATACCTAAATGACCGAAGTAGGAATGATAGAAATCGATAGTTTGCTAAGAGTGTTTATTGGGTGGTCAGTGAAGTTGGCGGCAGTTTTAAATTGTCCCATTAAGTAAAATTTCGGGGATAACTTTGAAATGAAAATGAATTCAACAGATGGCACTTGTTGGGCTGCCGAAGATTTTCCAACCCAGTACACTTTCAGTCCGGATTAATTAATTAATTTTGCAGAATCATTGACACCCTCAATAGAACCTATTGTTGAGCGAGGTCTAAATACGGAAACCCTGGAAAATTATATGGTGGCTAATTGGCCAGGAGAGGGTTAAGTCTAATATAGATTTCCTCTTGTAATTTCCTTAAAATCATTGAATATTATTTAGTACCTACTGCCCGCCAGATTATAGACTTATGTCCTTGATTAAATGACACCGTTCAAGGTGAGCTCTGATGAAGAGGAAAAACGGCGAAACGACAGGAATATTTTAATTATGGAAAACTTATGGAAGGTATTTTCGAAGAATTAGCATAAATTTTTGCCTCGGGAAATCGACAAATCGGAATTATTCACTTTTGGACCTGTCATTCAATTCAAATACCTGGACCTTAAGAAAACCTTAAAAAAACCTAAGAATACGAATGGATTTTTCACCCACACAATTATATGAATATGAAAGGAAAAACCATTATATTTTTTTTATTATGCAGTCAACGAAATCAAATTGGCCATCATAAATTATGCAAAAAACCATAAATATTTCACATGTGTGCATGAGCTTTTCATCAATCTTTTTATTGGTATTTTATTGATTTCAATAGTACCCAATGGCGGCAGTAATAGGTTATCTCATAACCGAATAATTATATGGATTAATTGTTTGACTTGAATCTATAAAACTTTTCAAGTATCCACAAAATCTTAATTTAATTATTAGATCGTAATAGAGCTCATACAAATGAAATATCGATAAAGATATTTTAGACCAAATGGGTGGGTACTAAAATGGAAATTCGATGTTGATCTAATCGCTGAAACTGATATAAAGAAAATAAATTTATTGACGGTTTTAGAAGGGTTTTAGAAGGTAATCAGTTTCACTTCAGCACTCCATCCTTTTTTTGATTTATATGTAGGTTCGTCTGAAAATGCTTAAATGTATTTTTTTTTTGGTGTTTTTCTTAGAAGTAGGGTGACTGTATGTCCCGGATTTTGTAAATAGTATTTATTTCGAATACAGTACATTTTTTCAAGGATTTCCCATATAGGTCGCATATATCTAAAAAGATTTCAACTGTGGTTTATTTATGCCTTTCACATTGCAATCATTTATAAGAAACATGAAAAAATTGACCCAGTTTTTGTTTGGGACTATGTTTCAAAAATTTCTTCTGCAATTTCTTGCTTTCAGTCCCATCCATGTTTACAGGGTGTTTTTTTAAGAGCTTCATTTCTGAATAAAATTTTTTGGTGAAAAAGCGGATAATTTTGCAGTTGTTTCAGCCCATTCACCAAACACCAACGGAAACTATGATCTTTTGACTTCCGATTTTGAACCGATCTGAAACTACTTATTCGTTATTAACTCGACGAATAAGTTCCTCAATTGGACGATTATGTACACCATAAACTTCACGAAATCCTCTCGTGAAGGAAAAAAAAATCATAATTTGTAAACGTGGTTGCCATGCAAGTCTTTTGATGATGAAATTTCATACTACACTGAATAAAAATTGCTTTGACAGCTGCCAAACTGACAGCTGATTTGACAGCTATCCCTATCAGAAGTTCTGACAGTCTAAAAAACACACACTTTTTTCTATATAAAACTAGCTTGCATACCCGTCGTTGCCAGGTTAAGTTTTTTCAATTTTTTTTTTGATGGTCTATGTTGGAGCTAAACTTCAGGCCAATCGGCTCGGTAGTTTTCCCGCAAAAGAGTAACATAGAGGGAAAACTAAGTTTCGAGATGACTTTACCTTTACTCCCCCCACCTCTCGGGCTACTTTTTAATAGGTCTATGCTGGGGCTGGACCCCCGACGAACATCTATGCCAAATTTCAAGCCAATCGGTTCAGTAGCTTCCCGCGAAAGAGTAACACAGCGCAAAAACTAAGTTTCGAAATCACTTTACCTCCTCCCCTTACTCTCCCCACCCCTCGCGCTACTTTTCCGTATGCCTATGTTGGAACCAGAACTCCCACAGGCACTCATGCCGAATTTCAAGTCAATCGGTTCAGCCGTTTTTGCGTGAAAGAGGAACAGACAGACAGACAGACACCAACTCATTTTTATATATTAGTATGTAATCCAGGAAAATTAGGATTTAACCTCTTAAAAATTCCTAGTTAACTGGATTTTTGCACAGACCTTTATTTTGGCATAACAAACAACGTCCCAAAAGTCCATTCCAAAATTGCGCCGGCGTCGTGAGTTATTCAAGGTCAAAGGTCCAAAAAATCAGTTTTTTACGTTTATCTCACTTTGTACGGGTTGTACGTCTTTTTGAGGTTCAGATGAATTAATCACAATAAAATTCTCTACAAAAAAGGTTAAATACAATTTTCTTGTAGAACAAACAGTTTTCGAGATACAAGTCGTCAAACTATGCGTCGCACAGAGAAATTGCTATTATTCAAGGTCAAAAGTCAAATAAATCGTAAATATCTCGCTTTGTATGGCCTGTCCGCATTTTTTGTGTTCAGATGAATTGCTCCTCCGCAAATTCTCTACAAAAAAGGTTAAATAAGGTTTTTTTGTAGGGGCAATAGGTTTCGAGATAGAAGTCCAGACACTGTGAACTGTACATTCGTTTCCCGACCACAATTTAGGTAGAATACAAGGCGCGTTTTTTACATGGTTTCCCCAGTAGGCCTAATCCATATTCTTTCCACCTTCATTCATTTATTCTTCTTCTGCTTCTTCTTCTCCTTCTTCTTGTTCTTGTTGCCCTTCATCTTCCATATAGGTATCACCTTCACTTGCATTTAACGTTAAGGTACCAATAAGATCGAGTTCATCATCGACATCGTTTAAATTGTCAAAGGATTCAGTGATATCACAAGAAGCAGGATTTAAACATGATTGACCCCGACAAAAGCTACAAACGATGGAGCACGGTAATCCAATTTTTCTGCATCCACAATTGGAACCACAACCTTTTGTGTAGTTGCAAAAAACGGAATTCAGGAGTTCTTCCGGTGCTGGTGGAAGTAATGTACTACCTGGCTGCAAGAAATTGTCGTTAAATGTCCATCCCCACTGTTGAGGGTCTAAGTCTTTTCCAAGCCAAGTTTGTACCTGATAATATGGTGTTGTGCGGCTCCTATTGTGGGTGGAGGTGAAGATAATTTAACTGCCTTGTTGAGTCTTGTAGATTTAGCGAAACTCAAGTAGCGATAATTGTCGAAGGCGTCTTCAGTTTTTGGAGCTCTGTACATTGCTAAAATAAAAAGTGTTCCATTTCTGGCAATAATATCCCGTGAGCAATTCTCTTGCTTGAATACTTCGACAAGACTCAATAAGGCAGTTAAATTATCTTCACTTCCACCCACAATAGGAGCCGCACAACACCATATTATCAGGTACAAACTTGGCTTGGAAAAGACTTAGACCCTCAACAGTGGGGATGGACATTTAACGACAATTTCTTGCAGCCAGGTAGTACATTACTTCCACCAGCACCGGAAGAACTCCTGAATTCCGTTTTTTGCAACTACACAAAAGGTTGTGGTTCCAATTGTGGATGCAGAAAAATTGGATTACCGTGCTCCATCGTTTGTAGCTTTTGTCGGGGTCAATCATGTTTAAATCCTGCTTCTTGTGATATCACTGAATCCTTTGACAATTTAAACGATGTCGATGATGAACTCGATCTTATTGGTACCTTAACATTAAATGCGAGTGAAGGTGATACCTATATGGAAGATGAAGGGCAACAAGAACAAGAAGAAGAAGAAGCAGAAGCAGAAGAAGAATAAATGAATGAAGGTGGAAAGAATATGGATTAGGCCTACTGGGGAAACCATGTAAAAAACGCGCCTTGTATTCTACCTAAATTGTGGTCGGGAAACGAACGTACAGTTCAGTGTCTGGACTTCTATCTCGAAAACTATTGCCCCTACAAAAAAACCTTATTTAACCTTTTTTGTAGAGAATTTGCGGAGGAGCAATTCATCTGAACACAAAAAATGCGGACAGGCCATACAAAGCGAGATATTTACGATTTATTTGACTTTTGACCTTGAATAATAGCAATTTCTCTGTGCGACGCATAGTTTGACGACTTGTATCTCGAAAACTGTTTGTCCTACAAGAAAATTGTATTTAACCTTTTTTGTAGAGAATTTTATTGTGATTAATTCATCTGAACCTCAAAAAGACGTACAACCCGTACAAAGTGAGATAAACGTAAAAAACTGATTTTTTGGACCTTTGACCTTGAATAACTCACGACGCCGACGCAATTTTGGAATGGACTTTTGGGACGTTGTTTGTTATGCCAAAATAAAGGTCTGTGCAAAAATCCAGTTAACTAGGAATTTTTAAGAGGTTCATGCTTTTTTTCGCCTAATTTTCCTGTATTATATGATGATGTATCACTTTGTTGTTGTTTCGCTCGAGGTAACCCCGATTGTCTTGTACCTAAAATAAATATGGTCACCCTAATTTAGGAGACATATCGTCTAGGTATATAAATATACTTGATAGAGTTTAGCAATTTTGAAAGGCAGACGAGACGATGAATCTTAAACGGATTTTCTTAGCTAGTTACCCTTAATCAATAATTGAAAACCTTACACAGTTATACGATTTAACAGTTCGTTTGAGTTGATCTGATTAGGGAATTACCATAATATAAGAAATTCAATTATTAATTTTAGATTATCAAATTTCATTGAACCGAGATTTAGCATGTCTTTTATTATCTACATTATTAGGATTATTTTTGGCAATTTAAGACTTGAAATTTTTTTTTGTGAATTTTGATTTTTTTTTTTTTTTTTTTTTTTAAATCTTAACTTTATAAAGAATTGTGACTTTTCATTACAAAACAAGAAGAAAAATTAGTCTGGCTTTAAAGTGAATAAAAACTAAGAAATATTTTTAATAGGAATTTTTAAAAAAAATTTCAGGACCATCCAAACTGTCAACATATTCTTATGAAATTTTAACCAACGCGAACGCGCTTTTGCTAATCAGTTACAATCCAAAAGCTACAATGGACATCCATATGCGGACCAAATATAGAAACGGCATTATTTATCAGATTTGAATAAATAGAAAAAATGAATCAGATTTTATCAAGAGTAATAAATATACCATACTTGGAATTCAACAACAGTAGTCAGCACAATATTTTTATACCATAAGTGACCAATGTTAAAAACACAATAAAATTAGATAAAGAGCTTTAAAACAAAGTCAATTAGTAAAACTTTTTCCGATATATTTATTTGATTTTACATATTTTGAGAGAAAGCCATTAAATTTTTTTACAAAAAATATTAAATTTTCAAATAGAAAAAAAACATACATATTTATACTTCAATTCGTGTTGAACTGTAGCTATTATGGTTTTTAGTGAAAAAAATGTAGTTTAGTGATATTTACAAGACTAAAAATTAATTAAGTAATTGTGTTGAAAATAAAATTAAAAACGAAAAAAAAAACTCTAATTACAAAAACTGTTAACTGCGAGTAGTTACGTGTTATTGTGATTAGTTTACAATTAAAAGGTGTCAATAATAAGATAATCAGGTAAATGACTTAAAATTAATCTGCTCGTATTGTCGATGTGTAATGTCCAAAATTCTTTACGCTCGTAAAAGTGTTTCAGTGTTTTGTGTTTTGTTTAAATTGCACACAGCTGTCTCCTTATTTCAGCCTATATACTATTATTATTTTATATAGATTTTATTTTAAGATTACGTACTTCAATTTTCTTATGGGTTTGACAATCCACCGTTTAGTTATTGAAAAATACTGTTTATTGAGAAACTCTGATAGTAATTCAATTGATTTTTTAAGTAATCGTGAATGTGTGTGTGTTTTTTTGTTCAACCGTAAATTATATGCAATTTAACTTGCACCCCGGATCAAAAGTATAATCTACTTTCACCATATATCCATATATGGTTTCATTAGTAAGTTTTTTTCATTATTCCTATTTATTTATTGTTTTCCCATTTAAATGTGTGTTTGTAGTAAAATCCATATAATCCCTTGTCATTCCTAAATCCGTTTATATTTTTTAAAGGCTCAAATCCAGTAAAACACATGGCAGTTTTTATTCAGGGGAAAACATGAATAGATTTTTTCCTTGTATCTTTTTTTTGTCAGAATGTGTAAAAAACAAAAAAAAAATATCTTATGTGAACAGCACATGACATTCTTATACAAAATCTACGCGTCTGCACAATTTTCGTGACGAATAAAATATAAGTTTACATAAAAATATGATTTTTTGTTTTACAATATCTGAAATATCTCGTTAACGGTGAAAGATATCGGATAACATTAATAGACAAAATTATGGCAAAAATTAATCTCTTCAATTCATCTCATATATTGAACCACCAAAGACCCGGTATTTTTCGAGATAATCGCAAAAAACTGCCTTTTTTAAATAACGGTATATTTCGATAACGGCTTGAGATACGAAGTTCTATTAAAGACAAGGATGCAGAAAAAACGGATTTCCACCAAAAGTGGACAGGATTGCCCTATTCCAGGACCAAAAATCCTTGTAAAATTGGTTCTAGCTCTATTAGTTTTTGAGAAATCTAACTGACAAACAGAAAGACTGTCTGTCAGTCTGTTTATATTTTTTTTAAAAGGTATTACTACTAAACCTTTTTTTAAAAAAAATATTAACAGACTGACAGAAAGACTGTCTTTCTGTTTGTCGAATCAGGGGCCTTATTCTAGAACTCGTACCGAGTCAAATCTCTACCAAGTGGTACAAAAAGCGATTCTTGAACTCGGAAACGAGCGATTTCTTGCGAGTAAATACTCGGTGACGTTTAACCTGCCGAATGAGGTCAATATGAATCTGAAACTATCTTTTGAGAGAGATCGCTCGTTTCCGAGTTTAAGAATCGCTTTTTGTACCACTCGGTAGAGATTTGACTCGGTACGAGTTCTAGAATACGGGCCCAGGAGTGCTCATCGAAATTTTTCATGGATACAATACCTCATGGTACTACGTATAAGAAAGTAAAAATTAAAAGTTGGCGATAAAAAATATGTTCTCTCTTTAAATGTCGACCTGATATTTTCTCGAATATGATTTATTCATCGCTTTTGTTAGGCAAAAATTCAATTTTAAAAATTCTTTTTTTATTTTGACTGTACAAGTGTTGTACCGTGAGAATTACAGACGAGGGTTTTACAGTCTCAAATGTAATACTATCAAATAAAAGAGAAAGTTGAGATGTAATTTTTACTTTTTTGATAATAGCAAATGCCTTAAGAATATACTACTTGTATACCAATGGGACAATGTCTGTATTTCACGCCGTATGTGTTTAAATATTTAAACCGTACAGAATATTATTATTTCATAAATATATACTCGGCTGTACGGTTAAGTGTTCTATAAAAAGTGTTAGGACATTTTTCTGTTACTTGTAAAATAAATTCCAGTCACTTTAACTTTTCTGAATTTAAAGTTGATGTTTAGTTTGCACCATTACTCACTTAAGCTGGTATATTTATGCTGTGGGCAACAAGATTATACTACAGAAAATTTCGCATTTTCGTATAATGCAGGAAAACCCAATTTAAATGTTAAATGAAGATAATTTCATTTCTGTTATATATTTATAGTTTGTGATGTGGTGGTATTTAATTTACTAGGTCTTAAAAAACACAACTTTATGCACTTTTAAATTGATGATTTCCCAGCTACTAGCTAAAACAGGAAAAAAATATTCATAAAATTGAATAAAATAAATTTAATTGTTTCTAAGCAATTTGTATTGGTTATTCAAAATAAGATACCTTGGGACCTCGTCAAACGGTACATAAAATATGAGATCAGCTTTTCTTCAAGTATATTAAATATTTTTGTTTCAACAATTTCTTGTCCATGATATCCCTTTTAGCGCAGATACTCTATGTGCAAAGGACTACTTACCTACTACTTAGCTATTCAATAAAATATCCAGTTACGAGAGGAAATTTCCATTCATTCAAAGAATTTGCATTTCAACGTTTGTATTGTATAAAATTCGCATTTAAAATCCTTAAATGTTTGAAAACAAGGTTAATATTCTGTTTCTCAATATTGCAAGGCTGGAAAAACAAACAGAAATTACATTAAGTTTCACGGACCCTTTTTTTTTGTTTCAATTTTTGTTCTCCTAGTATTCGTTATTTTATTTGGTTTCTTCTGAGACGGAAGAAATTTCATTAAATTCAAAATGGAGAAATTAGGACACAGATAAATTTGCATATGCAGATTTTTTGATGACATTTACCATTCTTGAGCACACTTCAACATTAATTATTTCTTATACGTAGTATAAAAAGTATTATAAATTCCTGAAAAATTTCGACCTCTTAATTTTGTCTAAAAAGTATTTGCCCAACGATCCTGAATGAGTCGATTGGAACATTATTACAAAAATGTCTTTCTGCACTCAGAAAAATGGAGGCTAACTCGATGACCTACATACGGCGTAATTGGCCTCGGGCAGGCGCGCGTTCGCCTGCATGTGGGCAAGTAAAACTGAGTTGACCTGTGGTCGGAGAAATTCTGAAATTAAGCCACCAGCAGGTGAAGTAGGGCATTGGGAGCTGCACGAGTTGACCTTAGATAGGTTAACTCTGACCGCTAGCTGGCTTACAGAAACCTCTGTAAGGTCAGAGTTAACCTGACAAAAAGTTGACCTGGACATTTTTCTGAGTGTGTCTGTCAGTCTGTCAGTCTGTGTACCAGATTTCTCAAAAACTAATAGAGCTAGAGCTATGAAATTTTACAGGCATGTTTGGTCCTGGAGTGGAACAATCCTATATACTTTTGGTGAAAATTTGTTACCCGGAAATAACCAAAATGGTGGCTTTTTAAAAACCGCAGTTTCGTTGTTTGTTATTTATTCTGAAACTACGCGTTTTTCAGTAGTCTAATATACATATAACAAAAGTTGGAGATAATACAATTTTTTACATCTTTATCTTTTATTAGAACTCTGTATCTCAAGCCGTTACAAAATATACCGTTATTTAAAAAATAGAAAAAACCGAGTTTTTGGTCATTTTAGGTCGCCCTCCATTACCATGACTTCTGTAACTGCAAAAAAATGCAGAAAACTAGAGCAAGATAGACTTATGTGGATCTAAAAAGGAATGACTGAATACAAGTATAAACGCTCTGCCTTCCAGTTTAACAACTTTATAGCAATCATATCAAACCTTATGCTATGAATATAATGTTCAAATTGGCATGGTAACAAAGCTTTTGACTATGCATGCGAAGGAGAAAAATGACATCACGCTATAATAACAGTTTGAATGTGTCCGTGCTTACTATTCACTTACAGGGACAATGTGTGATTGCAGTAGAAATCGCCATAAAATCGCCATAAAAAACAGGGGAAATTATTTTTGCAGTTGCCGACAAATTTTTGCAGTTGATTCTTATCTCCCTTTCTCGTCAACGTATCTTCACATAAATGTGTCTCTATTTTTTTGCAGTTGCCGAAGTCATGGTAATGGAGGAGAGCCTTTAAAGTTTAAGATGAATTGAAGAGAATGATATTTGCCATAATCTTGTCTTTTGCCGTTATCAAGATATTATCATTAAAAATTAAAAAAATGTATTTTTGCGAATTGCTTGCAAACTAACGGTTTTTCGAAAAAAACAGCTAATAACATAATTAATGGTATTAAAATTCTCTACATTTTTGCCTTTTAACGTAAAGCGATATCTTTTACCGTTATCGAAATATTTCAGATTTTGTAACATGAAACTTCATATTTTTATGTAAACAAATATTTTATTCGTCAGGTAAATTGTGCAGAAACGTAGATTTTATGTAAGAAAGTCTTGTGCTGTTCACATAAGATATTTTTTTTCAAACGAACGAACTTTAACTTTTCACCGTATTCGAACTGACTTTGATGGGAAGTTATAAACAAAAATTAAATACGTAGAATGCAGATTCGGTTTGAATTTTGTTTTTACCCTCAGTGAAATAATCAATTCCATAAAATGAAAGTCAATTGCCAGAAAGAAAAACAGGAAATGTCAAAGTTTAAATTAAAAACGGGAAGTTAATACGAGTACCGACTGATTTTGTTATACATTTTATTTCACAAAAAAAAAAAACAAAAAAGTTTTCCATCTTAAAATGTTTAAAAAAACTGTACACTGGAAATAATTTCCTTTTTAATTTCTCATCTCTATTCTAAAAAAAATCAGCTTGCTTTAATTGGAAATGAAGAGAACATAAAGCATTTTAATCAACGCATCGTAATTAAAAAGCCACCAACTGTTTAATGGTCACTTCTTTTCGAGGCTAGCTTCTCGATAAAGTCTATTTTTGCACTTTTCACGGCAGGATATCTTAAGCTTCAATTATTTATCCAATCAAGTCTATGATTAGAGTAAAATTATCTCCATTAAATCGTTTCTCTTGTTGACAACATAAATTTTTCATATTCTTTTCACTATCTCCTTTTAAATGTAAACAATATTGAGATTTTCTTATTGAATTCATGTTTTCACAAAAAAATATCAAAGCTTTAACACACAAATATGACGTTTATCCGATATATAATCGGTAAAGGAAAAAAAAGCAGTTTGAAAACTGGTGTCATTGTATTCAGCTCCCCCGTAATCAATTTATACATGATTGAATTTTGTAAAGATTATCATACAATAAACATGAATAAAAAAATTCTTGCCAAAAAGAAAAAAAAAAAAACACGATAGAATAAAACACAGTAGAATCGAGGTTATGTGGGCTGAGGCTGAAAATAGGGTCATAGGTATTTCCAAAAATAAATCCGATTTTCTTTTATCAAGGCTATCAATTTAAGGCTCAAGGTTAATATTTTTTGTAGTTTCAAAATTACACAAATTTGATAAAAGATTTAAATTATATCCCATGTCGGTTCAACATAAATTCGATGGGTTGAATTATTTGTTGTTCTATGACGGTTCAACTGTTTTTGTTATTCAACTGTATGGCGGTTCAACTGTTTTGGATCTAGTTGATCTCTTTGTGCATGGTTATTGAACTACTATTAAAGTCTGGCTTACTACGCGATTAAGGTGATAAGAAATATAAAGAATTTCCATGAAATAAATTTTTACATCCAAATTCAAATGTCTTTGACGTATAAATTCTTGGTATATTTTACATAACATGTGCAAAACGTGATTTCTTTATTTGACATGTGAAGGAAATGACAAAAATTTTGAAAATTCGATGTCAGATTGAAATTTATAACCAGAAACTAACGAGTTTTTGATAATGGTTGGCATGTCGCGCGCACACTGTTTTATTAAAATTTCAATCTTTATCAGAGCTTGTTTATTAAGGAGAAAAGGTATTTACAAAAGACTTGTGACACGAGCGCATAAATGAAGTGGAGGAATTCGTTCTCAAGCTCAACTATATGAACTTTTGGAAACTATAATACTTTGGATACGATTTGTGTGTAATTTTCTTAAAATTTATTTATTATCTTGAATTCATGAATTAAAGTTTGTGTTAAGGAAATTGCGAGCTGGATATTAAGGCGGCCTTTAATGAAATAACTTAGGGAGCAATTAATTGTATTGGAGAATTTCTGTTGTAAGGACCCCTCACAAGTATCGCCTGAAGCAGTTAAACAGACTGAACATAAATCGCAAAACATGAAACTTCGGATCATTGAACAAAATATTGTAGATTGCATAGATATGTATATAGCTTTTATTATATTGATAGAGTATCCATGTTTCGATATTTTGATATAAAATAGTGGTATACAAGTATTACCATACTGTATAAAGGATGCTATTAATCAAGTCTAGTAATATACTAACACAATGGCTATGTTTGATTATATTATAAGTCGATAAAACTGACTGCATAATTGAACGCCAATAATAACAACAAAAGTTCATAAAATAAACGCAAAAATAAGTAACGACACTGTATAGACAGTCAATTAAGAAATTCCAACGTTTGATTTTATGCTAGTAAATTTGCCGCATCCCGCATTAAGGTTATATCGTCATCGCCACAAAAGAAAGTTAAAGGGGTTAAATATAAATATAGATACTTGTTTACGACCAAACGATTTTATTTATGAAATAAAATTATCCAGGCGGTTAATTATGCCCGAAGCACTTTCCGAACAAAAGCCCAGACCCGAGAATATACAAAAGAAAATCACAATACATACGTATTATAAGGATAATATGATTGTCTGGCAATAAGATAAAATAAAGGGGGAAAAAATATCTGTAAGAAAATATCAGTTTCCATTTTTATTCTTATATCAGCTACGGTAGTTGTGTGACAGATTTCCCAAGAATATCTCGCAATTACTGTCAGATATTGAGATAGAATTTCTTAGAAGCTTTATTTAATTATTCAGTAAGCTTGGAGATAGGAAGTATAGCAATTCGCTGAAATTCGTACATAGGAAATAGATTTTATGGGGTGATTGGCAATTAACATAATCACAGTAAAAATCACAGAAAATATAATTTTGGAAATTTCAACACTTAAATTAATAAAACACTGAATACATTAGGAGCTTCGAAAGGATATTCCACAGTTTTCGCCCTAAGCTAAATATTATAGCTTGCCTAATGATAATGTAGCATAAGTTACAATATTTTGTAATTATAGTTTGATAGTTGTAAACATATATGGTTTAACATCCCTATTTCAAAAAAAAAAGTTTCATAACTGTACAAAAAATTCTTTTTCACTTGAAAAACATGGAAAGTATTTTAAGCAATTCAAATGCAGAAACAAATTTAGGTTTTCATCGAGTTTTATTCGTCATATATTTGGTTTAATATCAGCCAGTATTGAATCATTAATGTGCAAACTTTTCTATGTTTGAACTTTTGATACATTCATTCACTCGTATAGGTATACCATTTGTATAATATCTTGTATGGAGGCCCTAATATTAACTAGTTGGATATCAAATTACTGATCCCAAACATAATTTTTGTACTTTTTGCACACCTATCCATCGAGATGAAACTTTTTGCACAAAGTTTTGACATTCTGTGATAAAAGGAAATTAATCTTCGACATGATAAATGAATTAAATTATGACGTTTTGAAAGACGATGACCAAACCAATAGGTATACATAAAACAAAAATATTTAGAGCTATTAATTTTTATTATAATTCTTGGAATTGTATGGAAGAGGTGAGAGAATATGTACTAAATGAAATGTAATTAAATGAAAAACTCTTTTCAACACTTTTAATGTCAATATTTCAAATTGAAATATTATGGAAATGACAAATATGGTAAATTATTTTACGTGCCTTCGTATCAAGACAAAAGCCTCAACCGAAAATTTTTTGGAAGAGTAATAAAATCTTTTGTGATTTAAATAAATCCGACAGGCTTTTTGTTAATGAAAACTCAATAAAAACAACTCTGTCACTTCACATCATTTTTCAAATGAGATTTATTTGTTTTAACTTAATTCGCATTGTGTGATAAGTATGATTAAAAAGCAATAAAAACTGCAATTGTTTTAATGGATTTGATGTCAAAGTTTTTCCACACATGGTACTTTGTCCTTCTGGCATGATAAAATCATTTTGTTTCTAAATTTAGAATCCCCATTTTGTCAGTAGGCGTCTTTTTGTGTCGATTTGTAAACTTTTTGTTGAAATTGAATTGTTTTAATTAATTTTTTGAAATATTTTCACCTGCTCCTAAAATCCCCGTATCCTCTAAACTAGAATGTCTATGTTCTTCTTCCGATTGCATAACCTTCAGCGGGCAGAGGAAAATAAGCGGAAAAAGCGCGCCGAACGTCAGCGTCAACGACGCGGCGCCAAAGTTTTCCGATGCGTCAGTGATTCGGCAGGACACTTGACGCTAGCGCCATCAAGACTCTTCGAGAAAACGCCAATGAGTCCATCAGATAGTCTGGATGAAATTGCATTACAAATTCCCAGGTATTTCTTAAAAATATTAACTAAAGAAATTTTGTTTACACAACTTTTTACATATATTTGATTAAAAATATAAATTATTTTTGTAAACTCGAATAAAGCTTTGTATTTGTTGATTTTTATTAAATCCTCTACTTTATTACTTTCTTCTATCTGCGTAGATTTTTTTTTATAATTATAACAACTAGAGAAAGATTTCGGGAACCTTGAAATATGTAAATTCTACACTGTTGGAAGGATTTTGATTGTGTTGTTGTATGGGTAAATGCCGACCACATGCAAATCAGAAAGATCCCTTATAAGGATAGGCGGCGGCTTAAATAAATAAAATTCTTCCTTGTTTCTAAAGAAAACAATCTTGATTTTTCATAAAAATAATTTTTCAAAAAAATATGATCATTAAAATTTTGAACGAGACTGTAAAATAACTGGGATAATTAACTGGTAAGGATTATAACTAAAACTAACTAGGATTAGAACCAATCCATACGGATTAGATAGCGATAGGTTTGCATCCCGAATGCAAGTGGGGAGTTATGTTGAATATCAAATATCACGGTGGAACCCATATTTGTACTCCATTAAATTATTCTTTTTTAAGAATTTTGAAATAATAAAATTAGTAAATTATGAAAATTGTAATGTGAAATAAGATTAGGTAAGGGGAGAGGTAAATGCATATGCGATGTAGTAGGAAATTGTTCTGTTAAAAAAATATATATATAAAAGGAAAGAAGGCGAACTAGTTAGTGGAGCACAAGTGGATGGAGCCCTAAAAGGAAACGTTCGCATGGAGCTCAGGGCTGAGTTGATTCAAGATGGCTAGTTCTTGGTGACTTCCAGTCTGGTACTAGACGCGTGGCCGTGCGCACAAGCCGATAGAAAGTTAAATAAAAGTCGGCAAAAAGAATTTTTAAAACGCGGACGAATAGTTGGAAAATGTCCGGAGTAAGCCGATAGAAACATAATCTCTGCAAGATTAATGGTGTGTGGTAATCAGACGAATCGGATACCGCGAAAAGATTGCGCAAAGTGAATGAGAGTGTACCGATTAAAAGATTTTTCATCGATTTGAAATTTGATCGATCTCAATAAGTTCTCGTCGATTTATGAGTTCTGGGAAATTCAAGGAACTTGTGTAAACATAATGCATTAATACATTATCATCGAATAGCACATTCAAAGGCGTTAAAAAAAGGTTGAAGGCGGCGTTCCAGAAGATCCACGTTTAAGATTTTGGAGCCAGCGATCTGCGTCTAGCGATCTTGCTAAATTTATTGTTTTTGAGCCAGCGATCTGCGTCTAGCAATCTTGCTAGATTTATTATTTTGAGCCAGCGTTTAACGATCGACGATTAGCGGTCTTGCTAGAGTTTTTTTTGTTTGAACCAACGAATAGCGATTTTACCAGAATTCAACGCGCGTAAAAGATTCAAGAAACATCTGGATTTTCTTATACAATTTTCATCAGAAGAGGGTTCAACAGAACACGCGGTGCGGAAAGAGACGGCGAAGTACCAGTTGAAGAAGCACGAGGAGCTCTCCATTTTAAAACTGCTTAGCAACAGCGTTCATCCGAGTCAACGAACACAAGGGAACGTAGGGCGATCCACGAGGTGCAGGCGACGGAGAAGAACAATTCCATTCTTTTAATTTCCCGTTGTCAGGAATAGAATCATTTGAAAGCTGAATCATCTGAGAAAATAATTAGCAATTGCGATAGGAAAGTGTAGTCAATCTATTAGTGTAATGGTTATACATTTTAATTAGAAATTCCAAAGTTTTCTTTTTAGGAAAATAAAAACATTTTACAGAAGATAAGAAAGAAAATAAAAAGATTCACGGATAGTCGAGATCAGGAGATTGTGCGCACAACACCTTAGATACGACCATCCAGGTTAAATTTAATACAGGATAAAAGTGAGTACACCTTGGTTTTTATTACGATTTCTAAACGTAAGATGTGTAACCAAATTAGAGTCAATTTAGTAATTTAGATTTTTATGAAATTTAAAAATTAATGTGTTAATTTAAAAGGAGAAGAAAAAGAATTATGTTTGTTCATTTTATTAATATTTGCTAAATCTTATAAAATTTTCCTGACATCGCAATAAATTGTAAAGATTAATTGATAATTTTATTTACCACTGTTGAGTTCCCCTGGGCGACTTGGATATTTAAAAATTTCGCTTCCGTCAGATATAGATGTCGCTAGGGCAGCGCACATTTGTACGAGATTTTATTAGGGTTAATTTTATGATCATGTGTGATTAAGTTTATTTAGAAGGGAGGGGATGTGATCCATGAGGGGTATTTTTGGGCAGGTGAGGCCGCTGAAGGACTTTGTTTTTCCTGATAAAAAAATTTTACCTGGTCACGTAATGCAACATTACATTTCTTTTCATTTTCATTTTCCGTTTAACTAATTTTCCGTTGCTATTTTCTTTGCATTATTTGATCAGTGACCCAGTGAAATATAGGCACGAGAATTCTAGTGTTATAAATCCGTTTTTCTCCGACAAAAAACCCCCCCAATCCGACGAGTTGAGCCGGCAAAGAAGATGTGCCTAGTCGGGAAAGAAAAATGGACAGATCACAGGTGGTGAGAACAGCAAACGCCACCTGGAAATTACTGTTGGAATTTCCTTCACGGAAGTTGATCTGCACATATAACAGTTGGCGCCCAATTTGGAGTAGAGAGCGGAAGTTTAGATGGGGCACCAATATAACAGTTGGCGCCCAAATTGGTGAGCTTAGGCTCAGAAACATCTATGAAAGAAGAATTAGGAAAAACAGTCCGAACATACACTTGTAATTTTTTTTGATAAAGAATTTAGATTCTGGTAAGAGGGAGTTGGAAGCTCTTCTCCTGTCCTGATCATGGGAGCATGATTTAGAGTCTGGAGGGAGAAAGAAAATTTCTTTAATCTTACTGGATAATAGGTAGAAGGGTTTGATTTAGCTATCCTATATTTGGGGTATCCCGAATATAGTTGTTTTCAATCTTTAGAAGGGAAAAAGGGTTGAAGCATAGTAGTGTATTTTAAATCTTTTGCATAAAGTAAATTATTTTCAGTTTTGGCAATAACAGTCATTTTCACTTATCTGGAGAGTGGATAAGAGTAAAAATAGATGTTGGCGCTGGGACGAAAGTTAATATGAAGGTCATGTCTGCAAGAAGAGATTTTTTTTTGTATTGCTTGACATTCAAATAGTAAAGTAAAGTAAAATAATTTTTCCGTTAAATTTTTTTGAATTTAATGAAATTAAAAGTTTCAAATCTAGATAGAAGTTGGTCTCATTAGTCCGAATTGAGATTTTCTGTGATCACATCACCTCCCAATATTATGAATGAGATAGTTACAAGAAAGATTATTATTTCCGAGAATTATTAGTTCGCGATTTTGTGTGAATAGTTATATTGGTCAAGAAAGTTGATTAGAAAAATATTTGAGATAATTGTTAAATAATAAGTATATTTTCGATTATTATTTATTTATTATATGTTGGTAAATTATTTATTTATTATTCATTTTTGGTGATTGTTTAAAATATTAGTCTTAGGATAAATAGATAAGAGTTGTATTTAATAACGTTACAATTTTCATAATTAAGTTTAATATATAAAATAAATATTGAGTATTGGGTATTAAAAAAGGAGTTGGTCAATCGGTCAAGATGGTCATTACTAGAAGACAAGGGAAAGGTTTAGCAAGTCAGGTTAGAGGTCGTGGTAGGGGTAGAAGAGTCACATTTTCTCCGTATCCGAACGCGGAAGAACGGAAAGAGTCTGATTCAAGTGAAGATCTCAGTCCCATTAGAGAAAAACAGATTGATAAAAATCAGACACCTAAGTCATCTAGAGGTGGGTCAAATTTTAATGTTTTCGAAGATGATGTTTATTCTGCGCAGTTGCCCAGGATGAATAGAAACGAAAATTTGATAAACGAAGAGTTAGGTGCGGTAGGAGGTATGAGTTTGGAAGGTGTAGAATCAACCAGTTTCGGTCGAAATCCGGCCAGGATTCTATCCGAAAGGGAACACTCCCAAAAGCAATATTTACCGCAAACTAATAGGGCATTGGGAGATCAGGATTTGTTGGAAAAGAACAGGCTAAAAGATTGGAGTGAGATTCCGAGGGAAACGGGGGCAATTAGAAAAAATCGCGAGGAACAGTATAGCCCGGATGCTATGTCTGAAGTTTTGAAGGCAGCGCAGGGTTTAACCGAAACTTATAGAAGAATAGAACGAAATAGTCCCAAAAGTCCTGAAAATTTAATGGAATTTCCTCATACAAGCCAGTTTTATCGTTTAGCAAATAAGGGATTCTCCGAAGTCGGACCTGATCTGAGAATTGCCAAAGAATCTGGATTAGATACAACTGAAAGGGTTTCAAATTTACGTTTGAGAGATACCCCAAGTTCTTTCGATAAGAATAATCACGGGGTTTATAAAGAATTAAAACAACCTAAAAATAATTCAGACAGTAGTTCAGTTAGGGACATTCTTGAACAGGTATTGGAGAAAATAGCTGATTTACGCGTTAATAATGAACGAAATGAAATAAACGATAGAGAATATGAACGACCGAAAACAAATAGAGTACCTTACCAGGAGCCCACTCCTAAACCAGTAATAAAACCAGAATTTAGTAGATTTCGAAATATAGACCCGGAATACTTTACAAGATCAGAGTATGACACAGATCCAAATTCAAGATACGTATTTTCAAATTTTCAAGATAGACAAAGGGAGTATGAACCGAGATTTCCGGAACAATATGGGGGTTTTCGACCACGGTTTCATAATGATGTTAGATTATACAAATGGGGATTTAAATTCGATGGAATATCACCATCCTTTTTGGTAGAGGATTTTATTTTTCGAGTTGAGAAGTTAGCAGTTGCGCAAGGATATTCTCAAAATCAGGTGATTAGCAATTTCCATGTCCTTTTGTCAGGTACAGCCGAATCCTGGTATTGGAGATTTGCCAAAAAAAATCCAAACTTAAATTGGGATATTCTTAAAACAGCTTTGATAAAACAGTTTAAAAAACCTAGCACTGATTCGGACATATTAAAATTCATAATAGATAGGAAACAGGAAACGGCAGAAAAATTCGATGATTATTATGATAAAATCATGATCGAGTATAGTCGATTGCAGTATCCGATTCCTGAATCAGAGTTAGTTAGCATTATTAGACTAAATGTAAAAGATAAAATAGGGCAATTGATATTTTCGCAACCTATGTTTAACCTCGACCAATTAAGAGACGCGTGCAGAAAAGCTGAATTGTATTTAACTCAGCGTGGTTCTCAATATTATTCGCGACCATCGATACCATTTAGCAAGCGTAATGTTAGTGAAGTTGAATTTCAGGGACAGCATAGTGAGATAGAAGAAATTCAAGTAGAAGCTATTGGTCCGAGAAGAACCAACCAAATTTCAAATAACCGGGATCAATCCGGCTACAAATGCTGGAATTGTGATGGTATGGGCCATTCTTTCTATGATTGTCCGTCTGAAGAACGTAAACTATTTTGTTTCCGTTGTGGATACAAAAATGTCGTTGGTAGATGTTGTCCACGGTGTTTTCCGGAAAACGAACCAAGGGCCGAGAGGATGTCGGGGAACCCTCGACCCCAGAACAAATAGCCCGACCGGAGGATAAATATTTAGATAAAGTTAAGATCTTGAAAAGAGAAAATATAAATGTTCATACTCAAACTTACCCTAATATGTCACTACATGAAAGATTAGCAAATTATGAAAACATGCGTAGTAAAATTTTTGTTGAAGAAGTCTTTGATTATAAACCAAAACAGTCCATTTTAAAACTTCGCGAAAAATTTAAAAATCGTAAAATCATGCATCGCGAAATTTCAGAAACGGTTTTGAATTCAAATTTAGACGACAGACCATATGCCAAAATAGAAATTCACGGAAAAGAGATAAATGGTTTACTAGATAGTGGTGCGTCGGTTAGCTGTATAGGAAATAGAGGTATGGAAATTTTAAGTTTATCCGCTGTACCATATACGAAGTTTATTACTTCTGTCCAAACAGCTGATGGACAATCTCAAACTGTGTTAGGCAAAATTAGACTTCCGGTTAAATATAAAGATAAAATGGAAGAAATAGACTTTTATATAGTACCATCTTTATTACAAGCCGTTTATTTAGGGGTAAATTTCTGGCGCATTTTCCAAATAGCACCTGAGATAATATCCGAAGTAAACCTAAGCAAAACGATAGATTCGAATTCGCATAGTTTATCCGTAGATCAAGAAAAGCAACTCAATCAGATTATTAGAAAATTTCCATCTTTTGAACATGAGGGATTAGGACGTACACATTTAGAGATACATAATATTGATATTGGTAATGCAGACCCGATTAAACAACGTCATTATCCGGTATCGCCCGCAATTCAAAAACTTATGGACGAAGAGATCGAACGTATGTTGAAGTTAGGAGTTATAGAAGAAAGTTCAAGTGCATGGAGCTCTCCGGTAGTTCTCGTTAGAAAACCCGGAAAGAACCGTTTATGCCTTGACTCGCGGAAATTAAATAGCGTAACAAAAAAGGACGCATATCCGCTTCAACATATTGAGGGATTATTGAGTCGATTGGCGGACACACATATTATTAGTAGCCTCGACTTGAAAGATGCCTATTGGCAAATTCCTCTAGATCGAAGGTCAAGGGAAATGACGGCGTTTACGATACCAGGGAAACCGTTATATCAGTATACAGTGATGCCTTTTGGCCTCTGTAACTCGAGCCAAAGATTAGCTAGACTCATGGACAAGGTCATTCCATATCGTCTGAGAAATAGGGTTTTTGTATATCTGGATGATTTGTTGTTGATAGCTGCTACTTTCGAAGAAATGATGGAACTTCTTGAAGAAGTCGCAAAACTGCTTAAAGAAGCCAAACTAACAATCAATCTCCAGAAGTCGAAATTTTGTTTCAAGGAGCTTCGATATTTGGGTTACGTGGTAGGAGGCGGCTGTTTGAAAGTTGACGCAGAAAAAGTTTCGGCAATCACCAACTTTCCCGTACCGACATCCTTAAAACAAACGCGTCGATTCCTGGGGATGGCTGGTTGGTACCGCCGTTTTATAAAGAACTTCTCAACATTGACCGCTCCTATTTCCGATTGCTTGAAACAATCAAAAAAGTTTAAATTTTCAACGGAAGCGATCGAATCTTTCGAAAAACTTAAAAGAGCTTTGACTTCTGCACCAGTTTTGGTACACGCAGACTTCAACAAACCTTTCTATATACAGTGCGATGCATCGAGCTTAGGCATTGGGGGAGTTTTATTTCAGCTTGATGAGGAAAATCAAGAAAAACCAATTTCGTTTATCTCACAGAAATTAACGACTACTCAAAGGAATTATTCCGTCACTGAATTAGAGTGTTTGGCCGCAATAGTGAGTGTAAAAAAATTCAGACCATATGTTGAAGGACATCCCTTCTCTATCATTACTGACCATGCCAGTTTAAAATGGCTGATGAGTCAGAAAGATCTTAGTGGAAGGTTGGCGAGATGGAGCTTAAAACTCCAAGGTTTCGACTTCCAAATACAGCATAGAAAGGGATCCTTAAATGTAGTCGCAGATACTTTATCAAGAGTATATGTCGAAAGTCTAGATAATATCTCAAATGATCGAGTTATAGAAGTAGATCTTCAGTCGGATGAATTTACATCTGAGGAGTATGAAGAGTTGAAACGAACGATCGAAGATAACAAAGACAAGTTACCTGACCTGATAATATCTGACGGCTACATTTATAAAAGAACGACCCATTATAGAGGTGATCCAATACAGGAGGATCTTTGTTGGAAATTATGGATACCGTCTAGTCTAACCGAAACTTTGATCTTGCAGGCTCATCAGCCATCGCAAACTGCGCATGGGGGGATAAACAAAACACTTTATCGTCTTCAACAGAAATATTATTGGCCAAATATGTCTAATCAGGTGCGTGACGTAATCAATAACTGTGAGATTTGTAAGCAGGTAAAATCTCCGAATTATGTGATGAGGCCGGCGATGGGAAAAATGTCCTTACCAGAGAGTCCGTGGCAACGGCTCTATATAGATTTTCTAGGTCCGTATCCCAGGTCGCGTAGCGGAAATACAGTAATTTTTCTGGTGTTGGAACAATTTTCAAAATTTCCATTAGCTAAAGCTTTACCTCATGCAAATGCTAAGTCTGTAGTGAAATATTTAGGAGAAATTTTTTCTATATTTGGTGTGCCCGAAGAAATATTTTCCGATAATGGCAAACAGTTTATTTCAAACCATTTTCAAGAATTTCTTAAATCATACGGAATTAGGCATATGAAAACAGCGGTGTATTCGCCCCAAGCGAATGCATCAGAGAGGCTCAATAGATCCATTCTGGATTCCATACGAGCATACCTTTCCGAAGATCAGAGATTTTGGGATACCAATTTGAACCACATCATGATGTCTCTAAGAAGTTCTGTACATACCTCCATTGGAATGTCTCCTTACCAAGCGTTATACGGAAGCATGATGATAAATCATGGTTCTGAATACGAACTTCTTCGTAAACTTGGAGCATTGCAAGACGGAAATTTAAGACTTCAACAAAATGACAAAATGGGGTTAGTAAGAGCGAACATTTCAAAAAAACTGCTTAATACACAGGAAAAAGTTATAAATAAATACAATTTGAGATCGCGAGAAGTTTCATACGCACCGGGTCAAGAATTGTATAGACGTCAATTTGTACTTAGTGACGCGAGTCAAAATCGAAGTGCTAAGTTATGCAAAAAGTTTGTAAAATGTAGAATCCTTAAGAAAATCGCCAAAAACTTGTATCAAATCGCGGATATGAAGGGAAAATCGTTAGGAGTATACCATGCGAAGGACCTACACACCTGATTAAATGATTAGATTGCCCGGCTAGCATACTTCTTTAACACAAACATGAGACTTATCTCAGGGTGGGACAGCCCCACGTTGAGTTATGTTACTTTACCCATTTTTTCAAAAATATTCGACGACTTTGACCGCAACGAATTTTTTTGCGTTGTTGTATGGGTAAATGCCGACCACATGCAAATCAGAAAGATCCCTTATAAGGATAGGCGGCGGCTTAAATAAATAAAATTCTTCCTTGTTTCTAAAGAAAACAATCTTGATTTTTCATAAAAATAATTTTTCAAAAAAATATGATCATTAAAATTTTGAACGAGACTGTAAAATAACTGGGATAATTAACTGGTAAGGATTATAACTAAAACTAACTAGGATTAGAACCAATCCATACGGATTAGATAGCGATAGGTTTGCATCCCGAATGCAAGTGGGGAGTTATGTTGAATATCAAATATCACGGTGGAACCCATATTTGTACTCCATTAAATTATTCTTTTTTAAGAATTTTGAAATAATAAAATTAGTAAATTATGAAAATTGTAATGTGAAATAAGATTAGGTAAGGGGAGAGGTAAATGCATATGCGATGTAGTAGGAAATTGTTCTGTTAAAAAAATATATATATAAAAGGAAAGAAGGCGAACTAGTTAGTGGAGCACAAGTGGATGGAGCCCTAAAAGGAAACGTTCGCATGGAGCTCAGGGCTGAGTTGATTCAAGATGGCTAGTTCTTGGTGACTTCCAGTCTGGTACTAGACGCGTGGCCGTGCGCACAAGCCGATAGAAAGTTAAATAAAAGTCGGCAAAAAGAATTTTTAAAACGCGGACGAATAGTTGGAAAATGTCCGGAGTAAGCCGATAGAAACATAATCTCTGCAAGATTAATGGTGTGTGGTAATCAGACGAATCGGATACCGCGAAAAGATTGCGCAAAGTGAATGAGAGTGTACCGATTAAAAGATTTTTCATCGATTTGAAATTTGATCGATCTCAATAAGTTCTCGTCGATTTATGAGTTCTGGGAAATTCAAGGAACTTGTGTAAACATAATGCATTAATACATTATCATCGAATAGCACATTCAAAGGCGTTAAAAAAAGGTTGAAGGCGGCGTTCCAGAAGATCCACGTTTAAGATTTTGGAGCCAGCGATCTGCGTCTAGCGATCTTGCTAAATTTATTGTTTTTGAGCCAGCGATCTGCGTCTAGCAATCTTGCTAGATTTATTATTTTGAGCCAGCGTTTAACGATCGACGATTAGCGGTCTTGCTAGAGTTTTTTTTGTTTGAACCAACGAATAGCGATTTTACCAGAATTCAACGCGCGTAAAAGATTCAAGAAACATCTGGATTTTCTTATACAATTTTCATCAGAAGAGGGTTCAACAGAACACGCGGTGCGGAAAGAGACGGCGAAGTACCAGTTGAAGAAGCACGAGGAGCTCTCCATTTTAAAACTGCTTAGCAACAGCGTTCATCCGAGTCAACGAACACAAGGGAACGTAGGGCGATCCACGAGGTGCAGGCGACGGAGAAGAACAATTCCATTCTTTTAATTTCCCGTTGTCAGGAATAGAATCATTTGAAAGCTGAATCATCTGAGAAAATAATTAGCAATTGCGATAGGAAAGTGTAGTCAATCTATTAGTGTAATGGTTATACATTTTAATTAGAAATTCCAAAGTTTTCTTTTTAGGAAAATAAAAACATTTTACAGAAGATAAGAAAGAAAATAAAAAGATTCACGGATAGTCGAGATCAGGAGATTGTGCGCACAACACCTTAGATACGACCATCCAGGTTAAATTTAATACAGGATAAAAGTGAGTACACCTTGGTTTTTATTACGATTTCTAAACGTAAGATGTGTAACCAAATTAGAGTCAATTTAGTAATTTAGATTTTTATGAAATTTAAAAATTAATGTGTTAATTTAAAAGGAGAAGAAAAAGAATTATGTTTGTTCATTTTATTAATATTTGCTAAATCTTATAAAATTTTCCTGACATCGCAATAAATTGTAAAGATTAATTGATAATTTTATTTACCACTGTTGAGTTCCCCTGGGCGACTTGGATATTTAAAAATTTCGCTTCCGTCAGATATAGATGTCGCTAGGGCAGCGCACATTTGTACGAGATTTTATTAGGGTTAATTTTATGATCATGTGTGATTAAGTTTATTTAGAAGGGAGGGGATGTGATCCATGAGGGGTATTTTTGGGCAGGTGAGGCCGCTGAAGGACTTTGTTTTTCCTGATAAAAAAATTTTACCTGGTCACGTAATGCAACATTACATTTCTTTTCATTTTCATTTTCCGTTTAACTAATTTTCCGTTGCTATTTTCTTTGCATTATTTGATCAGTGACCCAGTGAAATATAGGCACGAGAATTCTAGTGTTATAAATCCGTTTTTCTCCGACAAAAAACCCCCCCAATCCGACGAGTTGAGCCGGCAAAGAAGATGTGCCTAGTCGGGAAAGAAAAATGGACAGATCACAGGTGGTGAGAACAGCAAACGCCACCTGGAAATTACTGTTGGAATTTCCTTCACGGAAGTTGATCTGCACATATTACAGTGTTGATTAAGGATTGTAATCAAATATCATATTACCTGGGAAACATACACAAAAATATTTGCAAATAATGTATTTAAAAGAAATCAGGGCACCAATCATGTATTTCGAAGCGCCTCTGTCTTTCGACTTCGACGCAGTTTTTAACTCTTGAGTTCGCCATATCTGCATCTTGAAATTTCGCGGAATCGTCACTATGAATCGAAACGTGATTCTTAATGTCACTCCAGGAAATTTGAAGCTGCTGATATGGCGAAGTCAAGAGTTAAAAGCTGCGTCGAAGTCGAAAGACAGAGACGCGTCGGAATACATGATTGCTGCCCTGTTCATTTCAGGATTTAAATCTTATTACTGATATCTTTTATACTATAAGGAATTCAATATAATGTTTTTATTTCTGCGAACTTTACTGCGATGAAGTTCACTTGATATGTTTCTGCTCCAGGATTTTATTCCCTTTATGCATATACATATCTACGAATATAAAATGTAACAAAGGATTTTTCAGAACTTCCTGAGATGCCAACAACTTTCTTTGTATGTAGAACTTACTGAAACTTATTTAGAATTGAATTGAATGAAATCTTTGTGCCAGAACCACTACTTTTATGTGTGATCAGGACGAACTTTATCAATCTCCAACTTTATTTTGTTTCAAACTCTGGCGTATGTCCTTCATTGTTCATATGTATGAGTACAGAGGAAATATTAAAGTTCACCCAGAGACGAATTGACTTTTCTTGTTTCGAATTTATTACGGGGACATCAAGGCGCATAATCAAGTTTCAGGATGAAATGAACGAGACCTTGTACGGCTTATCATTATGTAGCAGATTCCCCAGGAAACTGAAATTGAATTAATATGTATTTGCAATTTGCTTTATCAAAAAAAAATTTACCACCCCAAAACGCTGGTTAAATTTTGTAGCAATTAAACATTTCGTATCGTTAAAAATTTAAAATCGATTTGTTTTTCATAAATTAAATTAGCGAAATGAGAAAATTACAGGAAAATTTACAAATTGTTGATCGTAAAAGGGGGAAATTGCTATAGTCGTGGACAAATTAACGACACAAATAATAATTTCTTAAATTCTTTCCTTTTTAATGCGCCCCATCTAATGCTCGTAATATATATATGTTGGTGGGTGGTAAGAAAGCGGTTTTAAATGGTAGAAGGCACACTACTCTAATTCCCTTTGGAAATAAAAATTTATCAACCCTTAAGAAGCAATACGAGTACAGAATGTATACACAATGTTGAAGTGAGCATAATAATGTCGTGACGGAATTCAGTCAATTTCCCTCTTCATGTTACTTTTTTTTATATTTCTGCTCGTTTCAGGCCCGGTTGTTCTTTTGCATTTACATTAACGTTAGATCAAGCTCCACTCAAAAGAAGATTCTGTCACGTGTACAAAGCTCTCATTCATGTAAATATGGCAGGTAACGCCATTAGAAGGCAATAAAAATAAATGTTTGGATTATTTACGGTTGATGGTATGTTATTTCCACATCCCCTACCCTATGTTATATCATCCCCCCCTCCTCTATACTATGTGTAACGTATAAAATTACAGTATGATGAGTTCCGTTATCATTTCGACATGTAATATAAAAAAACATATAAAAATATTCGATATCAAACAACTTGGCGATATGTTTTTATGAGCAATTAAATAGTATTATTGCTTTATCAGTAATATTAAAACATTCGCTTGACTTGAACTTTCAAAATACAAATTTAATTTAAGTAAATGCATATTTTACTTTAATTTAAGTAAATGCCATTGTAAATGTACACTCATATTTCAATTGAGCAAGAATGTGGTTACTTTCGTGAAATATTTGTGGTATTTTTCATTTTGTTTGCCATTGTGAATGTGATAATCAATTGGGTCTCAACTTGATTAGAAGAATCCCATTTTGGTTCAATGAGCATCCATTTTTGAAATAACGATTGTATTGTCTTGAAGTGGTGGTTGATCAACACATTACTTTTGTATTATGTTAACAAATTATATTTAATGACTCAATCACTTAATGTAGATTAAATTAATTTGTTAAACTTCAACCTCTATAAAACCAATATTTTTTTGACCGCATATTTCACCGGCCTTAGTAGTTGACATCCTTGTTGTTGAAATTCTCATCGTTCGCATATTTGTGGACACCTTCTTCACAATAGGAAAGTGGAAATCCATTCGTCCTTCGACATCGAACTCTCAAATGCCAAATGTCTTCAAATCAAATGAATTTCCCTAAGGTATCACAGTTAAATGGGTTCACACTTCGGAAATTGTTCCTCTCTAAGGTGTATTTCCAGAAAATGTTAAAACGAAATAAAGTAGAACAGGATAGAATACTGAAAATATATAGAAACAAAGCACATAACACACCAAAATGTAGCAAAACGTAACGAAATGAAATATTTAGGGGTTCGTCCATCCACAGGCGAAACAATCCTGAAGGATTAGTTGAGATTTCATTAAATTGGATGGCATGGGTTAAGTGGTTTTTCTTGCTATAAATAAAACCGTCAATGGAGATAAATGTATATAAAGTAATCGAGATAGCTGGCGATTCCGATACCAATGCGAATTTGTTCTGCTGCGGAAATGGAGAGCCTTTAGGTTAACCCTATGTCAGCAAAATAATTTCGATAGCCCATAGATATATACTAAGGGTAAATAATTTATTATATTATATTCGCATTTGTATAGATAAACCTGGGTGAAGTTCTAAATGTTTAATCATCTCTTTTCAAAAGATTTTATTTATCAAAATCACTTGAAAGATCAGCAAAAAAAAAAAAATAATAATAAATTATAATGTGTGCTCTAAAATATTTTTTCAATTTAATTTCTAAATTTTAATTGAAATTTTTAGACTCCCTGTAAAACAGCAATTTTGAACTTAAAATTTAGAAATTAAATTGAATAAATATTTTAGGGCACACATAATGTTACTTGAATAATGATCACAGGTCTGAAATAAAAGCCATAATAGGGAAACACGAAGCAATTGTCGGGTCAAATTAGTTCCGATCCCAAAGGAATGGCATAATAAATTGGATGCCAATGAATGTTTTTCATCTTTATTTATATGGTACCATACGTAGAACTGATGATGATGCTTTAATGTTGAATTGAAATATTTCGCAACGAATCTAATATTGCCATAGTTACTGAACTATGGCGCCATAAAATATTTTAAAATCATTCTATTACAAAATGGACGTTTCAATTTCAGTTTAAAATTTTTACTTTCTTATACGAAAATTTTGACGCATCGCATAAAAAGAAACAACAAACACGAAAAGGGGTAATTCATAGTACACAAACGTTTCGAAAAGTGCGGATATTTCCGTAATCTAAGTTCGAGAATACGGTTTCGTAATAAGTGGTGAATCGTAATATAGGAGGTGCATACACCACATAGAGGTCCTTTACCGATCCACCACAAACGTTACGGAAAAATTCGAAAACATTACAGAAAAAGTTTCGAGACTAGACTCCCTGAATCGATTGGAGCATTATTAGAAAAATGTTTTTCTGTTTGTCAGTCTGTGCACAAGATTTCTGAGCCGTGAAATTTTACACAAATGTTTGGTCTTGGAATGGGACGATCCTGGAAATTCGTTAACCGCATGTAACCAAAATGGCGGCTTTGAAAAAATCTCAATTGCTTTTTTCGCGATTTACTCCAAAACTACGCGTTTGGTTCTTATGTATGACAAAAGTTTCCTACATTTTCAACTGAACTCTCAATCTCAAACCGTTATCGAATATACCGTTATTTCAAAAATTCAGTTTTTTGCGGGTATTTCGAAAACTAATGGTTTTTTTTGATGGTTCAATATTTGAAATGAATTGTAGAGAATAGCATTCTCCACAATTCCATATTTTACTGTTATCCGCTATCATTTCCGATATTTAGATTTCTTTTGTAAAAGTAAAAAAAATTATATTTTTCGAATTGTTTGCAAACTAACGGTTTTTTAATAAAAAACTTAAAAAGAAAAATTAAAAATTTAGATATTAAAATTCTCTACATTTCTGCCTTTTACAGTAAACCGATATATTTCACCGTTATGGAGATATTTCAGATTATATAAACTGATATTTTATTCGTTGGGTCATACATTGCGCAGGAACGTACATTTCGTATAAGAAAGTCACGTGCTGTTCAAATCAGATATTTTTATTTAAAAATTTAAAAAAAAATCTCATTTAAACAAGTTTAAAACTAAGCATAAGTGAATCTTTTTTATTAACGTATATATTAGTTGTAAATGCGATGGTGGTAGGAAAAAAGCTTTCATACATTTTGCATTCTAATAGCCGGAAAATGTGAAGAAAATGTCAAATTGTACGTTTCATCATAGTGAAAGTAAGGACACCAACGGAATCTTCCATCACTAATTTCAAAATATCAAAGCTTTTCATTGTCCTGCCCTACATAATTAATTCTCTTATACTCGTATGGTTTGCCAAAAGCTCTAAAAGTTCCTCACAACCGGATAATTGTGGGAAGTCTCAAATTTTACTGCGCAAATGTCACTCTCCAGTTCCGATAGCATCCGAAAGGACATGTGCCTATCCTAATCATAATATTGTTCAATAGCAACGAGTATAACAGTTTCCTCATTGCACTCGCATGGTTAGTCGCGATTCGATAGCCAACGCGCGAGCTGCGATTTTTTTTAAAGAAAGGATCTTAAAATCTACTAAAATCTGTTGTTTTTGTGTCTATTTGTTAAATCTAATTGGTTTAAAGTGGCGCATTATTTTCATATCTTCGTAAAATTCCAATTTCTTAAATGCTTCGAAAAGTAAATTTATATGAGTGATTTTTTTTAAACAAATAAATAATACTATCGTGTGCATAAGTGAAATTGCGATTTTGAATAATTTCTTCAGTGTAATTTAAAAAAATTATAACAAAAATTCCTATTTATGTAGAAGTGAAATATTTTGATTGTTGTGAAATTATGTTAAAACTCAAAAAAAATATCTAATACAGGCTTTTTTTTAATTTAAAAAATAAATACGATAATACAGGAGTAAAAACTCGCCACGAAACGTTGTTATTTTCAAACTTAATTGCGTGTTTAAGGGATTATCAATACATAATTGTTTATTGGCACCATTTATCGGCAATTTTAATTAAATGTGCTTTCATAAAACTCATTAATCGCTTAGTCCCTCTTTAAATATTTAATATCTGCATTTATTGATCTGAATTAAGCGCATATCTTTTTATTTTGGGTCATCATCTAGAAAATTCGTCAAAATTTACTTTCATTATAGATACAGTTATATGCGCGTATTCATAGACGTTTTCAAACACATGTTTCTTTCAACATGAGTTTAAACTGACAAAAAACTATAGAAAACTGTCAATTAAAATTCATGTTTAAGAATACCTATGTTTAAAAAAAACGTGCCATAGATTTTAATAAGTATTACAAAGAATGTCCATTAAAAAAGTGGGTATTATTGACAAAAAGTGCGAAAAAATTGTCAGTAGGTCATCAAAAAACGTTCATCTGTTTACGATATTTTTTTTAAGACAACAGTATAAGTACTAGAAAGATAGATATCCATTAGTTGGAAAAAATGCTCATCTTTTGTTTTAATTTGACGTCAATGGTGGCTCGTAATTGCCCAATTTTAAATTTTTTAAATTTAATCTTATGATATTATTGTAGGTTAATACTTTCCTCATTACTTACAAAAAATATTAAAAAAAAAATTAAATTTGAACCGTTGATAATTTTTCTTCGTCTTCCACATCAAATCGCATTACCCTTCCAAAAAGACATCAGGGAATATGCATGTGTATGCGCTTGAGCATCAGCGTCAGCGTGCTTTATGTATGAAATCAGGAAAAAAAATCTTTTAGTTCTTGAGACTATAACTCAAAAAATGTAAAAAATATTAAATTACTAGCTTGCATACCCGTCGTTGGCGGGTTACGTTTTTTCAATTTTTTTTTTTTGGTCTATGTTGGAGCTAAACTTCAGGCCAATCGGCTCGGTAGTTTCCCCGCGAAAGGGCAACATAGAGGAAGAGCTAAGTTTCCAGATCACTTTACCCCCTCCCCTTACTCCCCACACCTCTCGGGCTACTTTTTAATGGGATTATGTTGGGGCTGGACCCCCGACGAACATCTGTGCAAAATTTCAGGCCAATTGGGCCAGTTTCCCCGCGAAAGAGTCACATATCGCAAAAACCAAGTTTCGAAATCACTTTACCCCCTCCCCTTACTCCCCCATCCCTCGCGCTACTTTTCCGTATGCCTATGTTGGAACTAGAACTACCACAGACACTCATGCCAAATTTCAAGTCAATCGGTTCAGCCGTTTTTGCGTGAAAGCGGAACAGACAGACAGACAGCCAGACAGACACCAACTCATTTTTATATATTAGTATGATTCTAAAACACCGTTTTCTGATGCTCAGTTGAATAAAATTTTAAGAAAATCAATTTGGATTTCTGCACACTGGTTTCATCAACCCCTTTTTAGCCTAAAAAAAGCAACATTGACTGCGTTAAAAAAAACTTAAAAAATAATTTATTATTAAAACAGTCAAAGTTTTTTGGGAAAATTATTTACATGCTTAGAAACTGTTTTGAGATAATGATTTCCTGCGAAGACATTTAGATTACGTGGCATAATCGTGAATATATCGCAAATAGGATTAGTACACGAACTTAAGTAGTGCACGTGCCAAAGGTAAAGGACATTATTAGGAGGGATATGTATTTTAAGAAATCACTCATTTCAATTACAAACATCTAAAAATATGAATGGCATAGATTGAATCTCCATACCCGGTGATCATAGCAAATTCTGTTCCAATGTTCATTGGAATTCATTTAAGTCTGCAAATAATTTTGTCACGTGCCGCTTATTGCCAACAAAAATAAATTTTTTTGCGTGTAAAAGTGGTTCCGAAAACATCATCAGAATCTAATTGAATAAATATATGACGTTGGACAAATACACGAGTACATACCTGTATATTTATCTTTATTAATATTAACATAATCCGGATCTGCATTTCTTAGTATCAGAAGTTGAAATTTTTGCGAAACCTCTACTAAAAAGTTCATAGTTGACTTTTGAACGTGAATGCCATGTGTATGATTTCTTTTGTCAAATTCCCGAAAGGATAACCAGAATTTTTGATTTCTGGTATACCTACACGCAGAGAAAAAAAATTGTAAATTTAATACAACTAAAATAACAAAAATATTTTGTGGTTAAATCGACTATTTTTGTAATTGCAATTAACTATTTTAGTAGTATTCCCGATTTCCCATAAGATTTGCTATTCTTTGCTCTATGTGTACGGGGCTGTCCATAAAATACGTCACGCTAATTTTCGTGTTATTCTCGACCCCCGTCCCCTAAAAGTATGACGTGTTTCAAGGACAGCACTTACCCGAAATTTCCATGTACTTTATATCTCTGACAAAACTTAATAATGTTAAATTATTAATTGAGTGGAAATTCATATTCTTCTAAAAAAAACAATTTTTTAGAGATCATTAGACCAAAATTTCCATCAAAACTTTCCTTCATCATGAAATCGATTGCATCTAATGATTATTTGTTGGGCTTCCCTTCCGGTCAAAGTTCATGAATAATCGCATGATAATGAAATCTATCCAAAGGATTGAATTACTGGTATATTATTTGTATAAAAAAGGAACTGGTGGGTGTCGGTTTAATCGGACGACCTCATCTATTGGCACAACCGCATCATTATCGACTAGGGGGGCGTATTAAGGTGGAGGACATACTAATTAGAATTTCGTGATACGTAGTAAAAAGGTAAACAATATTAACTATAGTGATGGTCACAGTTTACTGCAATCTATAAACTTCTTACTGGTTTTAATTAGTGATCAAAATAGATTATTGATTTTTTTTATAATACGGTGCCATGCTTCTCATTCAATTCACTTTAGTGCTAATGATTTAGAATTTTGAAGACCATCACAGATTGCTAACAACAGCAATATATGAGGCGTTAAAAGCTAGAGTGGACCAACCCACATGTCGAAATCGTGAATTTTTTTGTGTTTGAATCACTATTGCGAGTGAGTTTTTAACCGACTTCCAAAAAAAGGAGGAGGTTATCAATTCGTTTTGGTCCAACTTTATTTTTAGATAAAAATGTTTGGATGCACAAAAGAACATTTCAACATTGAGTAATAAACTCCACAGAAATTTTTTTTTCCAAAAATTTACAGTAAATAATAGTACAAAAGTGGAAAAGCTTCAAAAACTCGATTATGTGGCTTGGTCCACTCTAGCTTTTAACGCCTCATATAAACTATACCGCCCCGATTGAAAAATAAGAATTCTACGAATATCCATTCATCAATTTAATATATGAAACTTATTTTTTATTCAAATCAAAGCCTTTCACATCATTTGTTGACGTTTCAGAAAAACAGAGAATCTTCATAACTGGGCCATTCGTTATTTTTGAGTGGAATGAAACCTTTTGGTTGTACAAAGTCAAACGGAAATCGAAAAGGTCAAATGTCAATTGAGTATGTGAAATGATTCTGACACCGATACCTTTCAATTCGCAAAATTCAAAACGATTCGATATTTCATTGGTGATTGAAGGAAATCCCTCTACAGATGTTCCAACATCGATCGGATAATATTCGGTTGTGGGACCAAAATGGTGTTTAGCGGCGAAACTAATAGTCTTTTGACATATTTCCATTATGATTAATGACGGATCAATTGAGTCGTTGCATTGAAAAAAAAAAACAATCTGGTCTGATATGCACATGCGGATAAATAACTTCAATCCCAAATGGTTATTACACTTTGCATATCCTTGCAAGAAAATGCCATAAACAGTTTCCTTACGAAAGCATTTTTTTGTAGACTCAACGTCGAAACCACAGACGATGGACGGGCGGAAATTTGTAGGCGAGACATCGTGCTCAAAGTGGAATCGAGAACCTACGCTTTTTCTTCTTAGCTTTTATTTCTGTATTTTCACATAATTTCCATTGTTCGTTTTCGTCCTTTTGATTTTGTCGTATGTCACGGCCGAAAATCAACCCCGACACAGTGTAGTAAGTCTTTGATGATGTTGTATGGAGTGTAAGAGAGAATTTCTCCGTCGAAAAGAATGGCAAAGTCAACAGCACGTAATTGATTCGTGATTAGATGTACGGGGAGGGGGCGAGGGATCTTTTAGAAATGCGAAATATATACCAGATCTTAAAGTAAAAATCAAGTGTCAAATGGGGAATTATTTTGTCTACTGAATTCGGAAATGACCTCAATAGTTAAATGGTTAACAAGCTAAAAACCCAGAAAAACCCACTAGTGATGTCGACGCCAAGGAAATCCAAATAAAACTTAATTGAACGTCAGCAATGACGGCCTTAGACTTCATTAACATGAAAAAGCATAAAAATAGTTTATTATTATTTATATAAATCTGTGCGAGTAATGAGTAAGTTTATATTACAATAAGAATATAATAAAATTAGGTTAACTTGATTTCCTATGAGATTTCAGTGTAATTCTGAAGTACTTTATCTAGGTTTAATAAATTAAATACATTGTTTCTATCTTTTATAACTACATTGTATACACGTAAACATGGTCTGAATTTAATTGAACTTCTTTTATTAACTTTTTACTCGACTGATTTTTTTTCGTAAGAAATTATAAGTTTTTTTTATTGTAAACTAGCTTGCATACCCGTCGTTGCCGTGTTAAGTTTTTTCAATTTTTTTTTATGGTCTATGTTGGAGCTAAACTTCAGGCCAATCGGCTCGGTAGTTTCCCCGCGAAAGGGTAACATAGAGGAAGAGCCAAGTTTCGAGATCACTTTACCCCCTCCCCTTACTCCCCAACCTCTCGGGCTACTTTTTAATGAGTCTATGTTGGGGCTGGACCCCCGACGAACATCTATGCCAAATTTCAGGCCAATCGCTTCAGCCGTTTTTGCGTGAAAGAGGAACAGACAGACAGACAGACACCAACTCATTTTTATATATTAGTATGATTTAGAAAAACTTTATTAAATTCTGCGGAAAAAACACAGCCAATGACCTAGATGTAGGTTTTTCGGAATTAACTAAACGATAAACTGTAATGTTATTATTTGTACCTATGCCTCAATTATATCGCATATTATCTAATCACCTAAAGTTCAAGCATAATAATTGCTAAAAATTTCAAGATAAATGCCAGGCAAAGTTTAATCATTTATTAATCACAAAGAATTGTTTATTTCATTCATAAGCATTAATAATAAAGTAGTCTAAATGGTCAAAAGTTATTATAATAGTATGCCGATACATATTTTTGCATTGGATACACTTAAAAAAATATTTTGGTTAAATAGGATAACTTTACTATTGATGCTTATTAATGTGATCAAATTTGATTGGTAGCTCATTGTCTTTTAAAAATAAACGTTTCATTACAATTTGGTGAAAAAGTTTTGATTTTTTTAAAATCCTGTTAATTATTCAAAAGTTTTTCCGCATATAAAAGTCAACTTTTTACTTTTTGTGGTGTCTTATTCAATTGATGGCCACACCGTAAGTACCTATGTGCGATACAAATTTCAAATAATTGTTTACAGAAGAAAATTAAATGGCGAAGTCCCATTGGTTCATCATTTTGGCATTTTATAAGTCTAAAGGTGCCGGTCCACATGAGAGTAAATACGCGAGTAACTCTCAAAAACTCTTGAGTGATACTCGCAGGAGGTTGTCCATTTGAGAGTAAATTTCCGTCATTTTTCAATATCTTGACCAATATCTTGATTTTTTTGACATCTTGATTTGGCGAGCTCTCGAGAGCGACTCGCAAAATTCAAACGTCGTTCGTATCTGGCAAGTTACTCTCCGAGAGTTCCACTAGTGTCCACTAGAGAGTAGAATCACTTTTGACAGCTCGCACAAACTAGCTCGCGAGTTTTTGCGAGTTTTTGCGAGCGACTCTCAGAGACGTATCCATTTGCGAGTAGCTGTCTCGCCAGCATTTACTCTCATGTGGCCCGCCACCTTATCATTACCTTATTTAAAAGTAAAAGTTTTTTGTTTTTGTTTCAGATGAAAAAATGTAGAAAATTTTATTTCTTAAATTTTGGTATTTTCTATCTGCCCCCGTTCTCGCGTCGGTCTCCGTCATGAAGACAATACTTTCCTTCTATAGACGAGGAAAGTAAAAATTTTTTAAATTTAAATTCGTTTAAAAATTGAATCCATTATTATCGAGGCGTTCATAAACCCAGCTCCACGGATTTTTTTCACACTAAAACACTAAAAGGATAATTTAAAAAAAACTGAATTCGGAATCGTATCTTGTTGACATTATTATAAAAATTCTTAGAAGCAACAGCTAGCAAAAAACCTCAAATGAATTCATTTAGCGGTCATTTTATTCCGCAGAAATTATCAGGTGAGGTGCCCCGCCTAACTAGTCATGTTTACCTAATTAATTGGATCTCATGTTTTGCGTCATTTTTCTCAATCCATTATGATGTGGGGTCAGTGTAATAGATTAGGTAAGGGAAACGGCAACACACAAGACGACTAACCAAAAAGAAAAAAAAAACGAAAGTTTTTCTACTGTAATTAACATAAAAAACAAAAACATTTTAATTATTCAAATGTTCGTCTTCCATATTCGATTGGAAAGGGTTAATATCCCCTGTATTTACCCATGCTCAAACATACTCGTATAACAATTCCAACAGCAGGGATGAAAAAAAAATGATAACGAAAAGGACATGTTTACGTTGGAGTTGTTTTTTTCTCCCATTTCTATGATTGTAGTCGGTGTCGACTGAATTCAAAAGCAATATGCAAATGCCTGTAATTGTGATTGTAGTCGTGTGCGTATGTGGTTTATGTTTGTATCCTGTATTATTTGGCCACCTGTAATTAAATTGGATCTCGTATTAATAGTGATTAAGTGATTGTCGGTAAATTAACAATCGAAAGTCTAACAAATTAATTTCTATTATTCCTTTAATTTAGCAAAGTAGAATAGCGTGCGCATTCATTTAGTGTGATGATTATTCAGTGTGTTAGTGAATCGAAATTTTCACCGGTTAAAAGTGACCTTTGTTCAAATAAATCGGAAACATGTTCAGAACATTCAGCTAAATTCAGTCCAGCACGATAGCATTCCGGAATACCGAATCGGCAAAAGGACACTCAGATGGAAAATCTTTTATGTAATATGGCGAGTTCAAGTAGATACTCGTCTTATAATTGCCTAACGTCCTGGGACTCGTACGATAAAATTCCAAGGTATTGAAATTATAAGCAAAATCTATTATACAATATGTTTTGTTTTAAATTCTTAAAGATCAGCTTCAAGATATTTCAGACAGACTAAGGCACTTGGCACACCGAATGCGAATTCGCACCGCATTGCGAAAAAGTTCAAACTTACCGAGCGATCTTATATATTGTATGCAATCTACATGAGTTCTAATTTTGCAGAGACTGCAATTTTGGGGAGATCGTTTTGTTACGTAATACAAAATTAGAGCTCAAGTAGATGACATATGATATAAGATCGCGTGGTAAACTTGAACTTTTTCGCAATGCGGTGCGAATTCGCATTCGGTGTGCCAATTGCCTAAGTGACAGAAAAGCCTAGCTCTTTTCCGAGATATTTCGAGGTAAAAAAATGTATTGTTCACGTGTGATTTTTATATGACCAAATAAGACTTGGTGAGGAAGGGAACCAAAGAGTCTTTTCCAAAATGAAACCCCCCCTATTAACAGCCCTCTTAATTTCACAATTTCAAAGTCACATCACAAATTATTAATATATTTAAAGAAAATCTTTAGGTGTTAAACTTTCAATAACCCTGGTTTTTTTAATAATAATTAATAGCATTTTTTTCAAATTACTTTAGTATACACTCAGAAAAATGTCCAGGTCAACTTTTTGTCAGGTTAACTCTGACCTTACAAAGGTGTCTGTAAGCCATCTAGCGATCAGAGTTAACCTATCTAAGGTCAACTCGTGCAGCTCCCAATGCCCTACTTCACCTGCTGGTGGCTTTATTTCAGAAATTCTCCGACCACAGGTCAACTCAGTTTTACTTGCCCACATGCAGGAGAACACACTCCTGCCCGAGGCCAATTACGCCGTATGTAGGTCGTCGAGTGAGCCTCCATTTTTCTGAGTGTACGTTTAATTTTTTTTGTTTCTTCAATACTAAAGAAATATGCATGAAAAAATAATAACTCACAAAAGTTGCTCTAGACAAAAAAAAACATAAAAACAAAAATCAGTAAATAAGAAATGTAACTACATAAAAGAGTTAAGAAATTTACTACAACTACTAAAATCTCAAAGCTCGGCCACAATAAATTCGGTTTTAATGCGAAAGCACAAAGTCAGAGAGTTGGTACTTAAATTCATTGTTAAAATGTCATTGGAAAATTCAATTTTGATTAAACTTTGCTAACGGGGACTTTTATTTGGTTCTGTTTTATTATCTTCTATGCCTTTCCAGGTGTATAGTGCTTTTTCGTTCCCTTCCGCTTAACCTTCTTCCACTGCCAACTCTACCTTGTGGATGTGACGATATTTATGTCGCAGTTATGAACGAAACCTAACTCTGTGTTTTCGTGTAACACCTGTTTGCCCGCGGGAAATCACAAACACTTCTAAAATGGGATGAATTTCCTCCTTTTTCGCAGATAAAACATTAAAAGAAGTCTTTTACGCCATAAAAACAGTTGACTTCAATAACTGGGGAGACGAAGAAAAAGAAGAAGAAAAAGAAGTAATACAATAAAATAAAATTCACGATCAACTAACACAATTTGCAATTATTTGATTTGATGGGATTTCAACCTGGCTAAAAGGTTTTAAATTTGTTGTTTTCTTTTTCATCCTACATACATAGATAGCTCTAACACAAATTGAAAGGTGGCGCAATTTTTAGTAATACTTCAAAACACAATTTAATATTAAATTATTGATGCCGAAGATTTTATCAACCATTAACACATATATCTAAGTATGAAATTACACTAAACTTTTAGCAGCTATGTAGCTTCCACCTCATTGATGTTTTGCCTAAAGTGAAGATTATTTTCATAAAAAAAAATGTTTGACTGTAGAATTCCTCGGTTTAGCCCAATTTAATTATTCAGTTTGAAATGTTTATACCTATATTGTAGCATTTTTAGGTAAAAGCCGTGGAAAACTTTCGCTAGAAAATTTGAATCTCCACACATGCATTAATTATTCGAGTCTGATGGTTATTATTGAACGCGAATAGAAGAACATCCTCGGTAAGAACGAACAAAATTTGTGTGTTTTTCTTTTCCTAGACTTTGCTAAAATGCAGATGGGTCAGTGGACATTTCCTCTTGCATATTTATGCTGTCTCTACCTTTCAATCGACCAATTTTCCAGAACAGTATATGCTGTCGAAGGAATGTAGTCGGTCTATATTTAGTTTTCCCTTTTCTTTTTCTTTTTTTATTTTATTCTATTGGTTTCAAACATGTCTCAGCTATTTGCTCAATTAATTCCGGTTTGCTGATATATACAATTCCTTTTCGTATATTTAGCTAAAAAATTTACCAAGTATATTCCTGTGTTTGTGATTTTCCTGTAGAATCTACAGACACTCGTATAGAGTCAGTCCTAATACCATCACACGAAAATCCCATAAATTGATGGAAAAGACACTTGTTCACCACAGAAATGTATATATTTAGTTATTCTATGTTTTACTGTATACCATTTAATGCTGTCTAGGAAATCGGCCACTCATTTTATTATCCCCCACTGCAAAAGGATGAAGAGGTCTTGATCGATCCTGATTGTGTCTAGCGATAGGAATAATCCCATTGACGGCCCAATAATTTCAGTCTTTTGACGTTACGTAGTTGAACGATGTTAAATATTTTTATGGTTAATTTTCCAATTCGAATAGAAATAATTAATGGAACTCTAATCTTTGAGACCAAATATCCCGGGTTTGTTGTATTTGGCTTGCTTTTGGGCAGTACAAAACCATAAAAGTGTAAATAAAATACAGCAGTGAGATATAGATACACACTTATGTATTTGATAACAGTTTTTGAATAATTTTTGAAATAAACAATAATTAAATAAATAGTTGATTGAATGGGAAAACTATAAAAAAAACGTCTTTTAAAATTAGAAAATCTCTCTATATATGGACAACGGGATCACATTAATTAATTTTCCATCAATCTCAATTTTATGAGGTATCTGTCTCCCACAATCAATTTTCTATTCAATCAATATTTCAACAATGTCTTACATCCACTCAATCAAATTTCCCATCAAAAGCTGATTGAAATGGTTGCTTCGTCCATTAAAGGTTAAACAATTACATTATTATTAGGTTTTCTAACACATACTAAATAATACATATACATTGTCTAATAGAAAATCGAAATCTTGCCTCTGATACGCATTCAAAGTACACATTCGGAAAAGTATCTTCTCGTTCTTAGCAATAATGTGTATATCCAATTACGCAAAACTTTCTCTATAGCATTTTATCTTTTTGACTTTGCACTTTCATCTCCCCTATCTTTATATTTCTGACAGCCTAGATTCTTCCTTTTTGGTCGAATTGTAGAAGAAGTTCAAAAAAAAATCCCCCAACTAAGAACTTTTGCTTGTGGCTACACACCAACACAGATACGACATCAATTTTGAAAGTTATGTTTCCAATCTAAACAAGGGTTGATCAACACCTACTTATATCGTACTGTATGTATCTTTCCGACCAAGAGTCACACAAAATCAGATCCATCGATTTCTTAGTCAAAATCACTGGAAATAAAAATCAAATGCTTTCTTTGTTCCTTTTGTCCTCGAATCTTAATTTCCCCTTTTTTTTGTTTTATTTTAACTTAAAATAGTTGCTGATAAAATCATAAAGTATTATTTTGGAGATGCTCAAATTACACTTTAGTTGCAGTTTCATAAAATTTCAAATATAGCATCAAGTACACGTACGGCTGTTAATTGCAGTATGAAGACAAAAAAAAATAAATAATCCGCCACCATAAGCAATTTATCTGCTTTTTATTACCACACGATAAACCCATATTAGCACTTTTTCTTCTTTTAAAGGTTTCCTAGAGGCCTTAATTTTCTTTTCCTTTCCGTCGACTTAACCGAAGGAAAAAAAAATCCCCTTTTTTTCTCCTGTAACTATACAGTTAAACGTATTAAGAAACAGTAAGATGAATTCTTGAATCAAAATAATGTGAATATGGATTTTCCAGAGCACCTCCGGTGACTGAACGATGAGTGTTTATTGAAATACCCCTCGGGTAGTTTTTCCATAAATAAATGGGGGCGCGTCAACGGTATTTTTCATTTAATATTTAGGTCGTCGTATTCGTTAATGTTCTTTGATGTCGAACGAATGCGAAATTTATTTTTTTTTACTATGCTAAACAAGTTCTGATGATTTGTGAACGGGAAATTTTAATCCCCCGCTAACGGCCAAAAAAGAACGACATAAATTATTTATGAAGTTAAGCGCTGCTATCGTAAAACATCTAACATCTAAAAAATACCTTTCATATATCGTATAACGTGTTTGGTTTTTATATCTTAGAAATTCGTGTGTCAGAGATGCGAATTTACAGACTTCTAGTGGCAAAAAATATTCTAACGTTCCAAAATCCTGGAGAAAAATAAAAAAATCGAATCTTTGTCACAGCATAAACCGTAAATAATGTTGTCATAACAAGACAAAATCTCAGACATATTCTTCACAATATTTACATAGTAATAATATTATTACTATATAGGATCAGATATAAGAGTTGTCGCATTTTAACTGGTAATCTACTCAAAAGATAAACATCATATTTTATGAGATTGTCAAATATAAATATGTACGATTAGTTTTGTTATCGAAACTGCACAAAAAAAATTTGAAATAACTGACATAAAATTTGGAGAAACTTATGTTTTTAATGATAAATATTACTGTACCAAAACATTACTCGTATTCATGTCAGCTTAGACGATTGTAGAAATCTTTAAATGAGTACAAAAACAAATTGTTTCAGATCCACTTAAATTATGTAAATTTGATCCATCCAAATCGAAAGCATTTCACAAAAAAAAAGGAATAAGACGATTTAACCGTCGTTTTGCAGATTAGAAATTTTTTATATGATTTGACATTATCCAAGAAATTTCTTTAAATTGGCATTCTATGCTAAAGAGGTCTTAGCCCTACGCTTGATAAAATGTGAAGCAGTAAATCCTTTTAATGATAAATTTTTCATCTCGTCATCGAGAAAATTATTAAAATATACATAAGCATATTAAATTGGCATGCGTCTTGTTCAAGAAAACGCTAAAAAAGCATAAGAACACTAAAAATATTGAAATTTTTGATGAAAAAAAATTTTTTGCGAAATTGTCCTTGAAATAGTAAGAAATATTATATTAATATTAAGAATGTGGTTCATTGAATGTTTTTATCCGCCTCCTTAAGTATGAATTTCGAAAGGGGAAAAAATCAACCAATCGAAAAGATATTTGATGTTTTGCCTAAAATGTAAAACTTTTCATAGGACGCAAAGTTTCGGACAAAAACGTGATAAGGATAAGAAGATGGACTGGACTTGGACCTTGACTTCATTCGGCTACGGTACCCTTGCCACAAAGGTAAAATATCGCAAAGAATCGTAAAATTTGGAGCTCATTGGTATTCTCTGGGGCATGAACCCTTTTTCCGTTATTTTAGGCCTCCAGAGATTGATGAAAGTCACCAAGGATGGTTTCGAGGGCAATCTAGATGTATTTCTGTTGTTGCTTGTGTCCCACACAACTCATAGTATCCTTACCTCAATTCAGCGATGGAAAATTTAATTTTGTGGCTGCTCCTTTGACTAAGACATTTCAATAAAATCTCATATCAAATCTCAAATGAACGCCGCTGACCACTTTTAGTTAAAATGTCTTTCTGTTCATGAATTGGGAATTCTGGCCACCTTTACGAAATAAATACGATACACGACCCTACATGGTTAAAAACTTTTAGGGTTTTTATGAATATTAAAAGTTTATTAAATTCGTTTACACCAAATTTGGATTAACTCGCAGGTTTTTTTTAATCGACATTAGGTGTAAAATGTGAAAACAACACCAAATTTTTTTTTATTAAATCTTAACATTTGATAACAGACGTCGATAAAAACATGACGTCGATGAAAACATAAATTTTTAACCGTGTACAGATATTGTTGCTCTTAGCAGACATGAAGACTAATACTTTTTGATTAGGGCATAGCGATTTGTAGGATTTAGGATATAACCATCATATAGGAATCTGAGCTAAGAAGTGAGAGCTCAATTCTTGGTTTTCTTTGATAGGGATTACATTTTATTTATTTACGTGACACATGCCGTTGGAATGATACCAAACCTTGTAGCTATGTTTATAAATTATACATTTAGATGTATGTTGTTATTCTGAACAGACATTCAAATTATAGTCTCACTAATAGATGAGTTTTTCTCACTTAATATAAATTATGTTTGATAGTTTGAGGAGAGCAGACCTTATCAATATCTATCAGATCAAAAGCTCTCAAAAACACTATCGAAAAGTAAAGTTACTTCTTTTCACAAAAATTTTTACAGAGATACTTTTCTTTAAAAAAAATAGCAATGTTTTTTTACATAAATAATTTATAAACAAGCTTAAAGTATAGCCTAAACCAAATATTTATATAATCTGGTCTTCAATTTTTTATCAGATAAGATTCAATAATAAATAGTAGAAATATTTCTTCTTAATGAAATTTGAGATCAATTCAATTCATTACCATTGATCCAAAACAAATTTATTTCTTCATTCTTACATAAAAAATAGGCATAATTTATCCGAAAAATTATATTTTCCATGTTATCAAATTTTTCTCAGATGATTAAATTTCCAAAAGAAAAACGTCACATCGATTCGTAGGAAGATGTTAAATAATTTTTATGAAAGATGTAATACCACGCAAATCTCACAATCGGAATAGAAGAAAAAGTAATTATGGTTCATTCAATCCTGATTTTTACCCAGATTTTATGTAAATATGGAAAAAAACGGTGTGAAAATGGAATTCAACATTTTTTTGGCAGTACAAAGATTATTCTCTTTGTCTATGATACAAAATATTTCCATTCGAGTGCATATCAACTTTAACGAAGAGGGAAAATGTTCTTTAATAGCTGAAAAATTATATTTCTATGTGCACTCAGAAAAATGTCCAGGCCAACTTTTTGTCAGGTTAACTCTGACCTCACAGAGTTGTCTGTAAGCCAGCTAGCGGTCAGAGTTAACCTATCTAAGGTCAACTCGTGCAGCTCCCAATGCCCTAATTCACCTGCTGGTGGCTTAATTTCAGAATTTCTCCGACCACAGGTCAACTCAGTTTTACTTGCCCACATCCAGGCGAACGCGCGCCTGCCCGAGGCCAATTACGCCGTATGTAGGTCGTCGAGTTAGCCTCTATTTTTCTGAGTGTGAATAAAATAATGTGTAAAAGTGCCGCTCTACATGAGAGTAAATACGCGAGTAACTCTCAAAAACTCTCGAGAGTTACTCGCAGGAGGTTGTCCATTTGAGAGTTAATTTCGGCGATTTTTCTATCGGTACTAGCGAAATCGATCTTCTAGCTTCTAGCATTCTCGAGAGCTACTAGCGAAATTCAAACGCTGTTCGTATCTGGCGAGTTACTCTCCGAGAGTTCAGTAGAGGCGTGTCCACTAGAGAGTAGAATCACTTTTGACAGCTCGCAGAAACTAGCTCGCGAGTTTTTGCGAGTTTCTGCGAGCGACTCTCAGAGATGTATCCATTTGCAAGTAGCTGCTATCAAGAGGTTCTCGCCGGCATTTACTCTCATGTGGAGCGTCACCTTAACACCAATTACTTAAAGGAGAATGGAAAACTCTAAAAGTCAGAATTTTATAATTTAATGCATTTATTGGATTTTTAATAAAGTTTTTATTGATCCTTTTGCCATCCTGTTTGTTATTAAAATCTATTGTAAGTGCTAAAAAAAAGGAAACACTGAAAATTTACTTAAATTTTTGTGTATTCAACACCCTTTAGCGTCAGGTCATTTTATTTTGTTTTTATAACAATAAAACTTCGATTTGCCAAGTTTTAAACAAACACTCGTCAAAAAGTCGAAAATTAAATTCAAATATTTGTTCGGCATGAAATTCTAGTCATACAATTGTTTACGTTAAATTCAGTATGGTGCAGCGAAGCGCGAGGGATGAATTTGAAAATGTTCCGTAGTGTGGCGTGACTGCTTTGTGGAAAAATAGTAGCCCTAAGTTTTTCAACTCGAACGTTCCTTCATTTCATATTCTATTTACAGGTTTTTGTTGCGAATTTTCTTTATTCGTTGTGCTTCGACTTGTTCAAGTGATTTTGATCCTTTGGCGGTAATGGTATTCTGTTATATATAGATGACAAATAACTAAATTCTTATTTGCTACTAGCTTGCATACCCGTCGTTGCCGGGTTAAGTTTTTTGTCTAAGTTTTAGAATACGAAGAAAACCGGAAAAACTCAAAAGCTTTTTAATGGGTCTATGTTGGGACTGGACCTCTGACGAACATCTATGCCAAATTTCAGGCCAATCGGTTCAGCCGTTTTTGCGTGAAAGAGGAACAGACAGACATTTTTTCAAACATCTCGAGACCCGTTAAAGATACGTAAAGGTCTTTAAAGGAAAAATGCAGGAAATTTGATTATCTTTGAATTTGGTTAAGTGCAATTTTTCTAAAAAGTGCATAGTTTTCGAGAAAATTAAAAAAAAATATAATTTAAAAAAAAATTGATGAAAACTACTTGCTAGGTCAAGGCGCTAGGTCAAGGCATTCTCGAGTTATTTCAGATATGTAAAACGGACAGATGGACAGACTGACATACCGACAGACAGACAAACCGGCAGACCGACAGACAGATGCCCGGACATCCTCATCATTACTTTCCCTCTATCGCAGTGAAAAGTAAAAAGTGCTACAGGTTTTTGTTGAAAAATTAAATATCTCTTTGAAAAAAAAAATGATATTCACAAACTTAATGATGGATTATTTGGTAGCGCCGATTTCTTTGACACCAATATTAATTATAAAATACAATTTTATTAATTACAATTAAATGTGCATAGTTATGAGATTTTTTTCTTTTTTCCTATCGTTTCAGAGTACGAGTAGAATATTACGTAAATGAAAATACATTTAAAGAAAGACTGCAATTATATTTCATTAAGAATCAGAGATCAAGTAAGCAATTTAATCCTGTTTAAAATACATATCAATTACATTTTAATTATTAGATATCAAAACTAGCGTGGTTAGCAATAAAAATAAATTAGATACAATTATATAAACCACAATGAGCAGTACATAGCGTAAAATCTATTTATAAAATATTGATTAAGGAATTCATAGTGTGAGAAGAAAGTCGTCGTGGCGGATAATAACATTAAATAATTATTTAGTACCTTATTATCAAGGGGTTGACCTTTATATATATACAATTTATTGATCTTCTCCTCATCTTTTCATAAAAGAAATTCCGTCTTTGTTTTGTTTTCTATTGTTGTAAAGAACTTTTATTGGAGTTGTGCGAATTCATGTTCGCTTCGAAAAAGCTAACTAAATTTTGCAATTTTAATTTCAATTAATAGAAAGTTCACTGTACCGCCGACCCAACCGCCATTTTTTCGCCATTGAGTCGCTAAACTAGAGGATCTCGCTCAAACCTTTGTTCTGAAAGCAATTAAAACACTTAAATGTTTCAATAATCAAGTTTGATATTGATTTTTCTTTCTGAAATTTGCAAGGTAACCTTTTTTGCTACTTAAATTAATCATGTTTCGAGTTGACAAAAGTGTTTCTTTTCTCCTAGTTGAATATTTCAGTTTCATCGTTAGTTTTTTTCTCATTTTTACAATACTTTTGATACGATTTTTGCAGAGCATTACATCCATAAAACTCAGTACAGGTACTATTATTTAGATTCCATACTGGAGGATAATAAAAAATATCACATATGTAGACATTAAATATGAATTGAATATCATAGGACGCTTGCTTTTAATTAGAAAAATAAAATTTTTCGCGTTTCATAAAAAAAATAGTTGCACGCTGGTAGACGGGTAAAATTCTAATGTACAAAAAAAATACCAAAATGGTTAATAAATTACTGAGTGCGTTTGAAAAGCTTTAATAACTAAATTAAGTACTTACTTTAACCCAATTTATATTTCACGCGGTCGTACCTATATTCGGTAAATACATAGTATCAGACCACATTGGCCAAATCACCCCCATGGGCATTTCTATATTTTTTTTTACGTTGAGCAATTGCCGTGAAAGCTTGCACCGTTTTGTCACGCACATTTGTACTGGTATATGACCGTCGTATTCAGCTATTATTAATATTATATGATAAAATAGATTTCAAGTAACAGACAATTTGAAAAAAAATCGTTTTTTTTATTCTTTTGTTTTTTTTCAGGCCTACGAATACGAATAGCCGATCTATTTTTTAAGTTACTAACGTGTGTTCTGTATATAGTTCGTGTGATAACTGATACAAATCCCACATTTGCCACATGGTATGTATCCTATGGCCACAAATATTTTAAAAATTTACATATCTTTCCATAGAATATAAATAAAAAACTAATTCAATTATTCATGGTTGGTTACTAAATTCCCTTTAACACATTGACTGCCATGGCTAACATTTTTGATAGCCAGTGAAAATTGGCACTATGATTCATGAGCGGCCAAGGCTATCATTTTCGATAGCTAGGTCTACAATCTACATGCATACATACATACATTTATACATACGTACATTCTACATACGTCTTAATGTATTGGCATCTCCCTTACATTTTTGCAAAATTGGTCTGGCAGTCAACGTGTTAAAACACCTTTGAATATAACATAATTCTTGTTTCATTTGGTTAATATTTTAATAATTTTTCTTTATAAAGTTCGGGTTGCACGCCTGGCAACAAAACGATATTCCTGGATTCGGCCTTATTGACTGAGGAGGAGTTCCAGGAGAATCCGATCATTAATTGGGATGCGATTTTGTGGGTGAATCGACCAACAGTTCTATGGGCTGTACAGTTAGTTTTAGCATTAGTGTCATTAACCGAAGCACTTTTACTAACATATCTAGGCTATAAGGTAAGTTTCAAAAAACACATTTCTTTGTTTCATTGATAAAATTAATGTGAATTTCGTCTCAAAAAATATCTTATATGCATACAGCAAATACGATAAAAAAAAAAACGTTTCTGTTTAATTTTCTAGGGGAACATATGGCAACAAATACTTTCGTTTCATTTTATATTAGAATTAGTCACGACAATACCTTTCGCTCTAACGGTATGTTTGATTTACCTACATATATTAATATTAATAATTTCGTTATCAGTTTGGTTGTATTTGTTGTCCATCCAAATGGATCTAATTTGACAATCTATTTTTAGATACTATGGCCTCCTTTGAAGCATTTATTCATACCTGTGTTTCTAAACTGTTGGCTAGCAAAAAGGTCACTCGAAAATATGTTCGTAAGTATGCAAAAGTTTGTTGTCCTTTTTAAAAGTTCTGGTTTATAACAAGAAAACTTATGTGTAAGGAACTAGTTTGCAACATAAAAACTTTAAGTCGTAAATTATTTTAATTTTTTGGGACTCCGGTCTTTGGGGGGCTCCGCTCTTTGAGGAAGAATTCCAGTAACTTTGAAAATATAAATCTCTCAAATTATTGCACGAAAAGCAAATGAATAAGAAAAATCTTGCCTGGAAATTTGAAAATCTTACATGGAAATCTTGCCAAAATCTTACCTGAAAATTTGAGAAAAATTGATATACCTACATCCAGCAACTGTGGAAGAATTTCCTCAAAATTCGGCTTTCTATATAATTGGTAAACATATCAGTTGAGTCACCCCAAATTATACTCAAAAGTGTTTATTTATATTGATTTCAGATTAATTGGTAAAGTCCTTAATAAAATAATTGATTTTCATGGTTGATTGAATTTTAATCAAATTTTTGAAATCATTCACTAAATTTTCTATAATAAAAACAGAAATATTTTATGCTTTCGGGATAGAACGACCTTCATCGAGCCATGCAGAAATCTCAGTCAGCCTTATCACAGCAATTGACAATATTGTCTGCCACCTTATTATGTCTAGTGTTTACCAGGTAAGAAAAACATTTTATTTAATTTCAATGATGAATAACTTTCAAAACTTTTTCATTATTGTATTGAAATTCTGCCTTTTATTTGTTTCAATTCGATGCAGTGTTTGTGGTATTCAGCACTTCCAAAGGGCAGGACATCGACATCTAAACCTATTCCAAAGCACATATTATGTGGTCGTGACATTCTCGACGGTGGGATATGGCGACTTTGTTCCTGATATTTGGCCTTCTCAGCTATATATGGTTATAATGATTTGTGTAGCCTTAATTGTCCTACCAACACAGGTAATTGAAACGATGTAGTTTAATCTATAGGTGCTGAGAAACATGCTTAATTAGAGGTAGTATTTATGCATGAAACGGCAATACTGACGTAAAAATGGATTTATAGAGTGCATGAATTTTATTTAGAAATTCTTAAATATTAATCTAGATCTATTATTTGTTTGTTTTAAGAAAAAATAAACGTGAATAAGAGGAATTTTGATTGGAAGAAGTTTATAAAACTCCAATCAATAATAAAAATTATTCTTTGTGCTTTATATTAAATGATTGATGGTATTTTTCTTTACGCTGATAGAGTATGTAGACTTTTTACTTGCAATTCGAAACTGATCCAATGTCGAAATATTGTACAATAATAAATGGCTAAAATACCTTTTTAATCGCTTTTACCCTTTCTGTACAAATATATAATTTCATCCGAAGGCAAAAAATTTGTTTTAAGTTATTTTTTTTATTCGAGATTATATTCCATTTGGAAAAAATCGAGGATCAAGTCAATTACAAAAGACCTTTGTGGAGTCCCTAGCTAATTGATGAACTCATTACAATTTCAGTTTATATCGATTTTCTGGTCTAGGGAATTTATCGTTTTTCCGCATTTTCCGCATTTTCACATCTTTCCATTTATTCCTTTGAACCATTTAAGGAATGGTTCTCATGCTTCTCAGAAGAATAAAAAAGAATCGAGTAAAAATACAGAAAACGTGAAAAAGAAGAAACAAATAGAGCAGTCACATAGTAACATTGCAAAGCTTTCTGGAATGAGGCGTGAAGCTATGTGGAAAGTTTTTCAAGTTGGTTGGATAAAACTCGAGCTGAAGATATTAGTCGATAAAGTTTTACGACCCCACAACCACAACAGTAAAAAAATCCAAGTGAAAACGAAATACATAAAATTCTATATAAAATGAGTAAAACGAACACAAATAAAATGAATGATAAAAGGAAAACATTTTTTCAGAGTTTTTGGCGATGAAGGATACTCGTATATGAGTCGTAAGCACAACATTCGCAATGTTCGCAAAATGTTTTCAGCTTTTTGGAAACACTTTAAGTGTTGCACTATTTTCTGTTCGATTTCTAGTAATTGAGCCGATTGAACTGTTGAAACACAAAAATATGATATTTGAAAAAAAAACTCTTTATTTTGTTCAAGTTTTTCAACTAAATTACACTTTATAAACGGACATAATTTTGTTTATTTAGAACGCATTAAATGAAATAAATACACCAAATTTTCCACAGTAAAATCTAATCACAATACTTAAGTTTCCTAGGAAAAAGGTTAAAATTGATATTTCTAATAATAGAATACACATCCAATGTATGTCCTTATTTCCCACGATAACAAAAAGGAATATTATTGATCAAATAATTGCGTGGTCATTTGCCTTTACGGCCTTCTGATCGAAATGAAGGTCATTTTTTGATATTAACTCAATAAAATGATTTCTCTTCCGTGTCAAAAAAAAAAAGGAAAATATAAAAGGACATTTCCTCAATAGATCTATAGAAGTTGTAATCAATAAAGGTAACAAAAAACTTTGATACGTTGTCTATAATTAAGTGATATAGACATCAGTTATTATATAGAGTTGTCGCAGAAAATAAGAAATTGTTGTAATCTTTAATTGGTTGGCAGTTAGGACTCATTTATATTGCTTTCTATTATGTATATCTATTAGATTTCATTTCTGTTTTATTTTTACACATATTTCATCAATATTAATTTTCAGATATTACTTTCTTTTACATATCTGGTCCCTTGAAGCGCATTTCCAATTTTGTAATACATTCACACTTTACAAATTTAGTATATAGAAGGACCAAGCATTTTTTTATGTATTCATAATCATTTTCTGTAGCTTCCCTTATTAACCATAGAGTATATTTATGCTTTCCAGTTATTCCCAAGTTTTATGAGAAACGAGGCAATTTATCCGGGTTCAAAATTCTCCTTATCCACATCACCTTCAGCGGTGGTTTTAGTTAAAGGTTTTTCTTAAAAGTCTTTTATTAGTTATATATTTATTTTATACTAGCTTGCATACCCATCGTTGCCGGGTTAAGTTTTTTCAATTTTTTTTTTTTGATGGTTTATGTTGGAGCTAAACTTCAGGCCAATCGGCTCGGTAGTTTCCCCGCGAAAGGGTAACATAGAAGAAGAGCCAAGTTTCGAGATCACGTTACCCCCTCCCCTTATTCCCCCACCTCTGGGGCTACTTTTTAATGGGTCTTTGTTGGGGCTGGACCCCCGACGAACATCTATGCCAAATTTCAGGCCAATCGGTTCAGTAGTTTCCCCGGGAAAGAGTAACATAGCGCAAAAACTAAGTTTCGAAATCACTTTACCCCCTCCTCTTACTCCCCCACCTCTCGGGCTACTTTTTAATGGGTCTTTGTTGGGGCTGGACCCCCGACGAACATCTATGCCAAATTTCAAGCCGATCGGTTCAGTAGTTTCCCCGCGAAAGAGTAACATAGCGCAAAAACTAAGTTTCGAAATCACTTTACCCCCTCCCCTTACTCCCCCACCCCTCGCGCTACATTTCCGTATGCCTATGTTGGAACCAGAACTACCATAGATGCCAAATTTCAAGTCAATCGGTTCAGCCGTTTTTGCGTGAACGAGGAACAGACAGACACCAACTCATTTTTATATATTAGTATGATTTAACTCTCTAACACTTGAACACTTCTTATTGCTGAAAAATAAAGAGTACCAAAAACAATTTAATATATCGAACTTGTATCAATTTTACCAATTGAAACAAAGAGATTTCTGATAAAAATATTTATAGTGAAATTTATTTATTTCAAACAAATATATCAGCATGAATAATTTATTTTTATTACCAAAAAGTAGCGAAATTTTCATTCTATAAAAATCCTGCTACAAAAATTTATTATTAATTTTGTTCGCAGGTCGAGCGTTGTAAAATTGATGTAAGTACAAAAGATTTGTACACCAAGAACCAAAAAATAAACAAAACAACAATGACTTATTCCACATCGAAACATTACACTATAAAACAGATTTTTTTTTAAATTATATATATGGATGATTATTACATTCTGAATTTTTGTTTTGACACAAAGTTGTTTTTACTAGGTACAGATACCAGTGTTTTAGATCAATTTTACATTGACAATAGATTTTGATTTGCAAAATATAACCCTTTTTTCTGGCTCTACAGATGTTAGCAAATATTTTATCACCAGAGTCCCTTTAGGTAAAACCGGTGGATAATCTTTTGAATCAAAAACAAACACATATGTTTTCTACAAAAAAAAAATTCCATGGAATTACAGTTATTGTAATGATAATTAATTGACACACCTTTGGCATCGGACATGTGGGTGGAAGCTCGCCCATTTTCCAATAATTCCACAAAAGTGCAAAGGGAACATTTTTCATAACTGCTCCTTCAAGTATCTTACAATAGTCAATGGTATTGTTTATAAAAACACTTTCTCGGTTATTTCGTATCCATTTGGCCTCTAGATGGACATAAGGTCGTTGAATCGAACGTTTTTGCTCCATAATACAATCGAGCGCATCACGACGCTCATGAATGATTTTGCACGATAAGTTAAAATAATGGTAATTATTCCAAATGTCAATGGATTTATAGCTATATCCATATTTTCCCTATTTAATATTTTCAAAAAGGAATTCAATTAAATATAGTTTATAGGGCCCTCCATAAAATACGTCACCCATTTAAGAGGGAGTTTGTGGTGGTCTGCAATTTTATGCAAAACGTAAAAGCGTAACCAAAGGAGTTTCGAAAAGAGGAAAATTGCTGTGACGTATTTTATGAACAGTCCCCTAAGACAAATAACCAACCAAAATGAAATTTTTATTTGCAAGTAAATAAATAAGCAACAGCGTCCACAACATTTTGGTTCAAATTTACTTTTTACATTGTAAATTCGCTTCGGAATTTTTTTCAAAACATTCCCTCTATCATTTAATAGCGTGACTCGAAAGATTTATTAATTCTTAAAAGCGGAACTAATTTTTTTTTAATTTCTTTATTTATATAAACAACTTTTATTCTTATAATTCACATTTAATTACTTTGTCCAAAAAATTCAACTCGAATAGTTCAAAAAATTCAAAATTTGTTCGCCAACTTGAAAAAAAAATTACTCACTAATTTCCCAAATCGAATTGAATACGACAAATGGTCTTCAATTTCTTAAATTGATCATAAGTATGAATATTCCAAACAGCAGATAATACTCCTTTGGGGAAAATTGCACGATTATAGAAGCTAAACTGATAATCAAAATTTCTCTGTAAAGATTTGAAAAGTTTAAAAATCGATTTTTCTTCTATAAGGAATATTATACTTTTGGAATTGGACATTTCTTTGGTATTCCGGTTACATTTTTGTATGCTCCGATGAACTCTACAACAGCAACTCGGATATCTTTTCCATCTAGAATACCGCAAAAGTCAATGGTGGTGTTGAAAATTGAAAATTTTCGTGATGATCTTTTAAATGACGTTTCAATATTGATAAAAACGGTGTCCAGGTTTCGTCTCAAATCAACCCACAAATTATACATTGGCAGAGATGTCTTATTGATCTCTCGAATAGGAACAGGACTAAAAGTCATGTTAATGTAGTTGTAATCATTATGAATATTGAATCCTTTTAGGGTGAGTTCACGACTTTCCTAAAATTATCACCAAATTAACAGAAAAACATACTTTGTGTTAAGATTTCTTACTAAAATAACAAGAAAAAATCCTGCCAATAAAATATATAAAAGAACTTTTGACATCTTTATTTTCAAGTCGATAGTCTACTGAAATTCCAATTCCAATATCTCTGTTTAAATTCGTGTTTCTATTAACACTTTATTAATGGTTTTTTAATTGTTTCAACACAATTTTTTCAGTGATTTGGCTGTGCATTTTTTTTATTCTTAAATTTTAAATAACGATGTACCCAAAGATAAGAAAATTGTAAATAATGTCGGTGTGACACTGATGGCAAACGTTTAAAATTTCATTTAATATTTTGTATTGAAATCTATCATATTGAGAATTAATAAAAAAAGGTAGAATATTTTATAAACGCACACACTCTGAGAAAGTTTTTCTGTTTCGCTTTGCCAGTTCTTCATAGTTCGATAAGTATTGCGAATATCCCGACCCAGAAATTTCAAAATTTCTTTTGATTTTGACGACATTTAGAAATTTTTGGGTCACTTTTATACGCGATTCCGCCGCTAATATATAAAAAATTAATTAATTTGCTTGCGTAATTCCATTCGGATAATTACTTTTTATATATTTTTGAACATTTATGTTCAGTTAGCGAGGAAAATATAAATATGAATTATTAGATTTTTCATTTTTACAACAAAAAAAGTCGTGTGTTTTTATTATTAGCCAAAACTGTAGATTTTTAAAACAATTTTTAACTTAGAACAAAATCCAAATTAGAAAAAAAAATCCTGTCTTTTAAGAAATCTAACAAATTTAAGAAATTGAAGTACATTTTAATCAAAAAAATTTAAATTTAAGAGATTTATTAAATTTAAAAAGAAATGTATTTTTAATGAATATTTAATAACTAAATTAATCAAGAGATATAATTATCATTAGGGAATTTAATTACTGATGAAAATTTTTAGTTGTTTGGTGGTAAAATTAAGATCACTATTCACTCAAAGAAATCTTAAAACAAATTATATGCGATTTCAATTTATTTTAATTGTCGTTACTTTATTCTTTCACAAATTAGATATTGTGCTTGCATGTTTACTTTATTTGCACTATTCCTAAAGTGTTCTCAAAATATTTAACAAATATTAAACTTGTGACTTTGAATCAATGACAATCATGTTTTTTTTTTGTCAGAACTGTATTTCTACTATCTAAAATTGACTAAAATATTTTTTTTTTCTATTTTTATGTATTCGTATTCATACAACTTGTCGCATTAAATTTAATAAATGTTTGTAGTGTGACTGTTAAAAATTTTCTTTTGTTGTATGTAAATTGAAGACAGGTTGAAATTTTTTGTATTAAAAAAATATTTTAATTTGAACATTTCAGTTTGAGCAACTGGCTTTCACGTGGATGGAAAGACAAAAGCTCGGAGGAAGCTATTCTTCACATCGTGCCCAAAGCGAAAAACACGTGGTCGTTTGTTCGACGACACTGCATGCGGATACAATAATGGACTTCCTTAATGAGTTCTATGCACATCCCCTGCTCCAGGACTATTATGTAGTCTTACTGAGTGCAATGGAGCTTGACACCACAATGCGAATGATCCTTCAAGTTCCAATTTGGGCTCAACGAGTTATTTATATCCAGGTAAAAAATAAAACAAAATTCTATTTTTAAACATTGAACCACTTTTTGTTTATATTTGAAAGAAAACTTTCCCTCCTACTTCTAACTCCGGAAATCTCCATTCTTGGTATTTTTCCCCTTAGCCGTGAAAGACGAGAATAGAAATTTCGATGCGTAATTGAATAGCATCGCCAAATGTTGGAAAAGTGGTTATTTAAAAAAGTTTTTTCCACCCCCCCAAGAAAATGTTTAAATCAATTTTTATTCCCCACACATGAAATGTCAAAATCAAAATATAGCCATCTAAACTCAATTAATTCAGTAAATTGGGGAGAAAACAAAGTTTTCCTTGAAGTCGCTTAAGGATATTTTCAGGATAATTCATTTTAATTAAATTAACCTTTATATCAGCGTTGAAAACAAACATTGCGTTCAGATTTTTAAAATCGAAAAGTTGTGATGTACTTACAGAAGGAAAAGTTTTTTTTTTCTTCGCTGACATTTGTTTACTTAAGACATACCGAATGTAATCACGACCAAAAGACAAAGGAAAATCCATCACCGAAGAAACTAAATTCTTGAATAATTTGTCTGTTTAAACAGGAGGAAGGAAGCTAGGAAGGATATTTCATTCACTGTTTGAGACGCTGTTCTAACGTCAATGCATTTGACATGGCGACTGCCAACACAAAACCAACGTGACAAGTAATTGTTTTATAAAGCTTGTGCTAGCGTAAATAGTATGTCATGTTCATAAAGTTGGGCAGAACAACTAATCAATAGCAAAGGCTTTTTTGCTTTTGCCATTGGGCTTTCGATATTTTCCTACACAGACTTTGTCAAAATTGCTATTGTGTCTAAAACCTTCGGAATCTTTTTTTTTTTGTTATTCTTTTTTTAACTGACATCGTTTTTCCTTTAACCCACGTCACGTGATATGTCTTAACTGCTTAATACCGGTAGATTTTGTAAAATTTAATGAACCCATATAGATCCTATATAACTGAGGGAATCGTCTCTAAATCAATAAAATATTGCAGGGATCCTGTCTGAAAGATGGTGACCTAGCCAGGGCCAGAATGAATGAGGCTGAGGCATGTTTTATCCTGGCGGCAAGGAATTACGCCGACAAGACAGCTGCCGATGAGCACACGATTCTACGGTCATGGGCAGTCAAGGATTTTGCCCCAAATGTGCCGCAATATGTGCAAATTTTCAGGTAAATTTGACTCCGCATTGAAATTTGGTCCCTCCAATTAAACCATTTTGTGTCCTTAATTTACAGGCCGGAGCATAAGCTACACGTGAAATTTGCTGAGCATGTCGTATGTGAGGATGAATTTAAATATGCCCTTCTCGCAAATAATTGCACGTGTCCGGGGGCGAGTACTTTGGTAACATTGCTCTTGCATACATCCCGTGGACAGTAAGTATTGTTTTTTTTTTAAATAAAATTGTTATATTTCAAAAAGTAGTAAAACCCGTAGAAACTTCTGTTCTGCCCTCGGATTTTGATTAAACGTATATGAAAGAAGGTTAAAATATAACAGCCACACATTGATTTTTATCAGCAACCATCCCTGTATAGGGTCCTTTTTGATTTCCCGAAAAGTACGCAATTTTTCGATTTTGACCTTTTTTCCATAGAAGGACTCGTCTAAAAATCATAGTGAAAATTGATCCATTTCCCAACATTTTTTAGTAATTTTTTTTAAATTTCATTTTGTAAATTTTGGAAATTTAAAAAAAATCTCAAAAAAATTTCATGTCCCGAGAATTTTTTAAAATTTTCTACAATGTCAGAAAAAGCCGTTCTCCCTGAGAAACCCATCTGGGCCTTCTTTATCCTTTTAAATCGAATCGGACGAGTCCTCCTATGGGAAAAAGCCAAAAGTCGGAAAATTGCATACTTTTAGGGGAGGTTAAAATACATGAATAATACGTGCCTCTTATTTTTTGACCTTCTTTGTTAAACAGGTTTCCGCCTTATCCAGGGTCCGCTTTATATAGGTTTCACTGTATATCTTTTTTTTTTCTTTTTATAAGATAAATTAACAATTTTCACTTTGAAATTCAATGCGATAGTTTATCTCACTTACAATAGTTGAAAACTTCCGGAGAGCAGACAAACTCTACTGTTTATCATCATTTGAAAAGTGTCCGAAAATTCTATTAAGGTGACAGTCCTTTGAGAGAAATAGGTTTAGGGAGTATATTTATATAAATTAGTAGCTGAATAAGCAGCATCACGGGATAACAATCCATCAAAATTTCCGTTGTTTTGCCACTGGCACTTCGCTTCCATGCCACATGGAAAAACGAGTCATTTGTCATTAACGAATTTTCGTTTTCTGATACTAATAGAATAAAAAAAGCATTAAACCATAATATTCACACAATTTTTGCCGTTTACTATAGAAGATTTTGTGAATAATATTGAGAATTTTTCAAGGTACCAATAATACGTTTTAAATTTATTTTATCGACCCAAATTCGGAATTCATAGGGTTTGCTTTTGCCTTAATTTCCTAAGAGAAGTGTTGGTCTCTTAGCACGGACGACATTAAATTACAAGTAAAAAAAAATCAACACTAAAATTCATCCAATCAAAACTTGAGCAACGATTGGCGTCGAAGGTACAGAATTTCTGTAGGTGTATAGAGCGTAAGTATAAGTACTTACCATTATTGAGCAAACATCATAAAACCTTTCCAGATGTACAAAATAACTTAATTAGTTCACATCATTCCGTCTCTACAGTTGGCTTCAAGTCAAATTAGTCTAAAGTATTAATTTTCTTCCATTTCTATCCGTACCGCTTCTTGTAGTATACACAGAATGGACCTTCATCTGATGATATTTTCCTTCATTAAAGGACAAAAATCCACTTAACATCAGAAGTGAGGGTGGCATTGGAAAAATCCTTTCCTTTAATTTTAGATTTTTCAAATAGAAAAAGGTAGCGACAAATGTCGTGTCGTCGGCGAGTGACAGACATAGACGCTAATTCAATTTTGGGAACTTCTTTAAAATTCCATAATCATGCAAATTTCTCATTTCGGGAATTTTGAATATAAAATTTCACTAAGTACACACGAATATACACATAGAATCACTCTTTAAGCGATCTACTCGTACACATAGTTTAAGGAGTTATGCTTTTGAGTCAAAAATTTCGCCTCAAAGGAGTCTTTGACACTTTAAGTTCGCATGCACGACAGGTTCGGGATATAATTCTCTACGTCGACCCTTAAGCTTTAGCATATGAATTTCTTTTTTATCTGAATATTGTATTGGATTTTTTTTTTGCTTTTCTATTTATTTTTCCTTTTTCTATTTCCAGAGAAGGGCAACAATCACCGGAGGAATGGCATCGCTTATATGGAAAATGTTCAGGAAACGAAATTTATCACATCGTCCTGGGCGACAGTCGATTCTTTGGGGAGTACGAAGGAAAGAGTTTCACATACGCAAGCTTTCATTCACATCGAAAGTAAGTGACAAAAAATTTTCTCCATGACTTTTAGTATTTATCGTTTTGGTTTTTTGATCATATTTTTTTCTGCAAATTTTTCACCTTTTTCCCAAACGAATTTCACCCACATTCTCTATTTAGTACTCGAAACGTGCGGAATTGAACTATTATCAAACATATTTTGCAATGCCATCACGAAGGAACAGGTGAAATCTGAACCCTGTATGGCTGTAGTTGACTGTAGTTGAAACTGCGATTTACAGATTCAATATGGATGGAAACACCTGCAATTGAAAATTGAATTAATAATTTTCTTGGCAACAGATTTCGCAACTTTGAATTTATTTGTTCTTATTCACCGGTATTTTAGCAATTTCATTCTTCTTCTCTTTAACTTTGCAGTTGAAATGTGAATTTGAACAGACTCATAAACTCAATTATTATGTTGCTATTTGATATCAAAAGGCTCATATTAATTCTTCAAAAAATAATTAAATACAATCAAATCTCCCTAATTTCCTATTCTGATTCCGAGTTGTCGCGAATAGGGAGATTTGCAAGGCAGATACTGATAGTAGTTTGGTCGAATATCCAGAAATCGGACTATTCTGCTAATTAATAATTCATATCTATTCGGCATATACGGCCCTAATTATACGTTTTTTCTACCCATTGCATGCAGATTTGTTTAACATTTTATAATTACAATTTTATTCATTCGATTAATAAATATTTTTTTAAAAAAATGTTAGATATGGTGTAGCACTCGTTGGTGTTCGACCTGCGGAATTGCCAGAATTCTATGAGGACACGATTCTATTAAATCCAGGACCAAGGCATATTATGAAAAAGGACGACACATGCTACTATATGAGTATAACAAAAGAGGAAAATTCCGCCTTCGTTGTTAATCAGAATCAAACTCAAACAACCGATTCAACAAAAGACGGTTTGTATTAATTTACATATTCACTCCTAAATTGTATAGAAAAAAAAAGAAAAATTTGAAGCAAAATTATAAAAAAGTAAAATTTTAATTTCGATAAAAAATTTTATTTGTTTTTGTTTTGTTTTGTTTGAAAAAAGACAATTATTGTTCTGTCCACTTTAAATGTTTCTTTCCTAAATGTGCTGTTATTTGAAAAAAGAAAAAAATCATTTGTTTTCATATATTTTTTTTTATTTTTCTCCAAACTATATAAATATCACTTGGTTCTCATGAGTTTTTCCATTCGAATTTCCAAACCAAAAAAATTTTGTAAATGCCCACCTGGAAAAAAACATTGTTTTTCATTTCATATCTTCATTTGACCATTGATTTGTTAGTTAATTCAAGTATTATCAATATTAGATAATAATTTTTAAGCAATACACAAAAATATAGAAATTTAGTTAATATAAATATATAAATTAATTTAGTTAGAACAACAATTAACAACAACACGACCACCATGACCACAGTGAATCCACATATGGCCCCAGTGCCCTCAGTATGCGTTCGTGTGCCCCATAGCCCTATATTAGACTCTGGGCCGGGTACGCCAATCAAAAGGCATCCATCCGACAGTGATTTCACAGCATTATCCGTGCGTGAGTGTGCCACTCGACAGAAGTGCTAATAACCAAAAAGAAAAGCATTTGAAATTTTGTTTGAGGAAAACTATTTTTTTTTTAATATAAATAATCAACTTTAAGAAATGGAAATTCAATCAAAGAATTGAAAGAATGCTTGTTAGAATGCCTGCCGCCTGCCTATAAAGAAACAATCAGTTCATAGAACTTTTGGTTTAACTTTAAATTTAGTTCTTGTCAGCTAATCAATAGAGATTTTTAAATTTTTCCCTTCATATTTCTTTATTTTTCTTTAGATTTGCAAGAGCTAATAAATTGCATGACTAGTAACATTTCACGATATATCCGTGCCCTGAAACTCCCTTTTAGTTTACACATAATATTTGGAGATTTAGAGTAAACTGCTTGTAATTTGTCATAAAAATAGTTCTCTTAGCATATAAATTATTGCATGTGAAACTGAAATTCATTAGCAAGTATCAGTTACAAAAAAAAAATTTTACTGTATTTGAATGTATCAAAAAATTACCCATTGCCCTGCATTAAGAGCTTTTGCATAAAGAAAATTGGAATCTCATAAAAAAATTACACATAGTATATATTTCCATTGTAAAAACTCTAAGCTATCCATCACAGTTTAACATGTGCCTCACGATTTATTAGTGCTCTCTACTTAATTACTGAAAACATTTTACAAAGGTGTGCTCACTGCTCCCACATGCAATATTTGATCATGATATTTGAAATTTGCGCCAAACGCATGATTTTTCACTGTTCTGTGTTTTATTTATTTATTTTTTGATAATATGGCAGATATCAAGAAATTTTGTTTATAAAAATCTATCGTTTCGTGAAGTTATCACTAGCCTTTAGTATCTTTTAGTATCTCTTGAGAATTCAAATATTTAGCATAATAAAGAACAACTCTTAAAGCTTTACTTCTTTTTCCAATTTCTAAAAAAAAAATTTATTCGAACTTTTATCCCTTTTACATATTAAGTGCAAAATTCTTTATCGTACAGTAAAACTTAATTTAGAGTCTAATTTATCTAATTCTTCCAAAATTACTAAAGAATTTTATTTTCAAAACGTCATTTTACTGATTGCAAAAAGGAACACCAGAAACAATAGGCGAATTTAATGGTTTTATATTTTATTAATGAAAGAATTTTTTTTTGCTGATTAAAATTTCTTGAAGAAATTATCTTATTGTTAAGCGGAGTAATAATCGAAAGCTTAATTAAGTGTTTGTTCGATTAACATTTTTCAAAGTCATTGCAAATAAAACAAAATGTCAAGCAATTGTCTTAGTATAAAAACAAGGGTCAATAAATAACAACAAAAGGTACATTTGCCTCCTGGGCGAAACAGTTTTGTACGAGAATTTTTGTTAAAATAATAAATTAAAATTCAGGGCAACATAATTATCTTCGTTTTGTAAACATTCAAAAATTGTTATGCGAAAAATGATGTTTACCATTTCTTCATTTTCATCCAGTGCCACAATTTAAAAATATCAGTTGTGGTCAACACAAAACTTTCTTCTACAAAATCTACGACCCTGCGCAATTTACGCTAGAGCCCTGTCGCGTTGTCAGCCTAAGACGACCTCCCATTAAATTCTTGGTTTATTCAAAAATATCAAAAACGTACAAAATTTGAGATAACTTGAGAACTGTAAAAGATATCAATTTACGGTAAATGGCAAAAATGTAGAAAATGTTAACATCTTTAATTATTCTTTTAACTGATTTGTTGAAAACCCGTTAGTTTGCAAATTATTCGCAAACATATGATTTTTTACATATTAATGAAAATATCTCAATAACGGTAAAAGATAACGGATAACGGTAAGAAACAAAATTGTGCAGAATGCCATTCTCATTAATTCACTTCATACATTCAGTTAGCAAAAACCCGTTAGTTTTCGAGATAATCGCAAAAAACTGTTTTTTTTTTTTGGAAATAACGGTTTATCTCGATAACAGGTGGAGATATCGAGTTATAGCTAAAGACAAAAGTGTGGGAAATTTTATTTTCTCCAAGTTTTGTCATACTTAAGGCCACTAAAAAAATGCGTAGTTTGGGAGTAAATCGAGAAAAACGAAATTGCAATTTTTGAAAAACCGCCATTTTGGATACTTCCGGTTAACGGATTTCCACCAAAAATTGATAGGATCGTCCCATTTCAGGACCCAACATGCCTATAAAATTTCATGGCGCTAGCTCTATTAGTTTTTGAGAAATCTTGTACACAGACTGACAGACTGACAGACAGACTGACAGACTGACAGACTGACAGACTGACAGACTGACAGACTGACAGACTGACAGACTGACAGACTGACAGACTGACAGACTGACAGACTGACAGACTGACAGACTGACAGACTGACAGACTGACAGACTGACAGACTGACAGACTGACAGACTGACAGACTGACAGACTGACAGACTGACAGACTGACAGACTGACAGACTGACAGACTGACAGACTGACAGACTGACAGACTGACAGACTGACAGACTGACAGACTGACAGACTGACAGACTGACAGACTGACAGACTGACAGACTGACAGACTGACAGACAGAAAGACATTTTTTAAATATGACTCCAATCGACTCAGGAGTGATCGGGAAATGTTTTTTAGGCAAAATTAAGAGGTCGAAATTTTTCATGAATACAATACTTTATTATACTCCGTAGAAGAAAGTAAAAAAAAAAAACAAACACCTCCACCCCCTTCCGAGAGGTCGACATAACTAAAGACTTTTATTTTTGTTGCTCGTACTTTTTGTTGTCGTTAAACTCCTAAGGCGTTGCGGAAGGTGTCAATTTCCGTTCTTAAAAGTTAAGCTTCGGAAGTCGTTGCTGCTTTTCACGCAACTTGATGTGCCATTGAAAAAGTGTTTTTCGCGCCTCATTTCACTTTTAAATTTTCTATAGCTAAGAAGGATGCGAGAAAAATATAAACATAACACCCCTTAGCGAAAAGCGACTTGCCTTAAGTTCGTTTACCAGAGACTTTTGTGTTGATTACAAGAAAATGAAATCGTTTCCTTCTTCAAACAACAAAGTGAAAAGGTCCCTTCGTGTTTTTATTCGTTACTCGAGTTCTATTCAATTCCAGGAAAACAATTTCGTCTAGACGGGCAACTCATTTGAATGGATATTTGAAGATTTTCGAAATTTTTAGAGGATTTGTGCTACATTACAGGAACATTACAGTTTTTGTGGTTATGAAAATTACATACATATGTATGAATTTAGATGAATTAATAAGTATTCTAAGAAATTATTCTTTCAAACTTGTACGATGGCTACAATTGAAATCATTTACATTTGTTGGGCGTATCATTGTTCACTACAAATATTTTTAATGCTTAAATCGAATTATAGTTTGCTTAAAATAACATACAATTGCCTACTAAATCCACTATCGAATATATAATTTGTTATGATATTGTTACTTGGAATATAATAGCAATTACGGCAATCTATAATCATTCCCATTAAACGATTTTCTCAGTGAATTGAAATTTGGGGAATTTTCATTAATTTCACACAGCCACGCTTTGATGTGACATTTCTATTTGGCTGTTAGTGTAGAACACGCTGTAATAATGATTTAAAATTTAATATTAATTAGATAATAGTTTACATCGTTGCTGGCACTCTATATTTATATTCAAAAGATCAGTATTTAATTTAAAAAATATCAAAATGGTAATTGATTCAACAAATGTGGTAAAAAAAACCACACTCAGAAAAATAGAGGCTAACTCGACGACCTACATACGGCGTAATTGGCCTCGGGCAGGCGCGCGTTCGCCTGCATGTGGGCAAGTAAAACTGAGTTGACCTGTGGTCGGAGAAATTCTGAAATTAAGCCACCAGCAGGTGAAGTAGGGTATTGGGAGCTGCACGAGTTGACCTTAGATAGGTTAACTCTGACCGCTAGCTGGCTTACAGACACCTCTGTAAGGTCAGAGTTAACCTGACAAAAAGTTGACCTGGACATTTTTCTGAGTGCATATAAGACTTGTGGAGGCAAACTTCGAAATGCTATCAATATAACCTCTTTTGTGAAAAAATAGCATTAACCCTCATACTGTCCTTAAGAAAAATAACGTATGATGTCTTCGTGTGTCAAGAATGACCCATTATGACCCATTTATGACCCATGAAGACTACAGTGCTCTTCAATGGATTAAAATATGAACAAATAGATTATTGTTTTCGGTATTCAAAAGAAATTTGTTCACAGAGCCTACACCATACAAACATTGTTCATGTAGTTGAGAAGATACTTTTAATTAAAATCGAATTTGGGTCAGAAATGACCCGAGGACAGTATGAGGGTTAACCAGAATTTTATTTTTATTATTTTAATCAAATATAACTCATTATATAAAGACATTATATAAAGACATTATATAAAGACATCCAAAGGTATTTCCCTCTGGAAACTGAAAATCTTACATATTTTTACATGATTATATCTGATGTAGTTAAACATTTCTCTTGAAAAACATAAATAAAAAAATCAAAATTAAAAATTCTGCCAAAAAAAATACATTTCTTGAACATAAAATAAAGTGAACACGCAAAAAATACTCAAAATAAATAAGAAACTATATATAAAACAGCAAATTGATACATCACTTGAGAACCGAGCTTATAAATGTGTACGTGTGTGTAGTGCTGTATCTCTTACGCTTTAAGCTTTCTGCATTTTTTTTTCGTATTAATTGTTTTTCTTAATGGAAATCAACATATTTAAGAACATTTTATTTGACCGAGTTGATTGAATGAATTTTATTTTGGGGAAAAATGCAGCAGTTTTGACGCTATGTCATATATATGTATATCATCGTGTGGCACACTTTAAACAAATTGGAACTAAAGGCTTTGAGACCAATGAAAATGATGAAAATGCTTTGAAACCCCATCCAACAACAAAATAACTAAAATAAACAACGACATACCTACACACAAGCATATATAATATAATTCAGCTGAATAAAATGGCTTTTTAGAAACATCGAACTTGAGTGCTGTACCTATTCTTTCATTTTGGTTTTCTTTCTAGCAAAAGCTTATTCTACAAAATGTGGTATAAGTAATACAAATTGATTTTTATTTATTTTTTCTGATGTGCTTTCATAAAAATCTATTGATAAAATTTTACTTTGAGATTAAATGTCGGGTTTTATATGGTGAATTATTATTAATACTACATTTTGTATGAATAGTGTTTTTTTTCATTATAAATATCATAAATACTTTTATATTAGATATTTAGATGATAGCCTTAAGGTTACATGCATTAATATAAGTAGAATTTTACATATCTCTTAATTTTAAATCAAATTTTATTCAATTAAATGTTTTTGTTTTTAACTTAAATCAATCAATCTAAAATAAAATAATTAAATGATCACTTAATTAAAACATGAAATGTGCCTGGTAGTGAGGATGTTCTTATTGTGACCATAAATCCTTTACCAGATTACTTCAATTATTTCTTTCTACAGAGTATCTACCGATACACACTGACTTTCGTCCATATTTTTGTGCTCATACATACTATTTGCCTTGACTCTGGCCACCTACATAATATCGATGGTTATTTGACCCCCTGTCCCGCACAGTGTGTAGGTTACGAATTATTAGCAACATTTTCTATCGTATGGAGAATTTCTGCTCTTATATTTTCAGATCACGTTTAGATTGTATGCATAATCGTCATTAGTTCTTTCAACCTCAGCCAATTTGACCTTTTTACTGTGCTTCTCGTCTTTAATACTTATGTTGATGTAAAACATTACAGAGTTTATATACCTCAATGATACCAATCAGTGAACTTTTTCCCAAGCAATGGTTAAATCAATTGAATATTATTGCTGTTTTTTCTTATTGACTTTGTATTATTTAAGTAAGCAAATCCCCCAGGTTAGCAAGTTTTTTTCCTGATCAGGACGAAAAATATTTCCCTTGAATGCGCTTGCCAACTAAAAATTTCTGTACACAAAAAGTAAAAAAAGCCGATAATTTAATTTCAGCCTTTTTGCATTTATAATCTTCATCTCGTATTAAAACGTAAAACACTTAGTCAGAACTTTTCCATTTATAATTGAAATTAAACCCAATCGGAATACTATTTTAATGAATAGAGAGTATCTATATCTGGATATTATGGTATGAATGGAACGGGATATACCATAAATTTTAACATAATTTGAAATGTAGTTCATGAATAATTCAAGAAATAAAGAATTTATATAGCTTTAGTATTTTTTTTTTGTCGATTCTGTAGTAACTTCTCTAATAAAACCCCAAAAAGTCAATTTGTATATACGTGTTTTTAAATGCATTTTATGGCTTTTTATTCCGTTTTAATATACAAAAATATCCTGATGGTTCTTACACTCGAATGCTATCGCAGTCCGTTATAAAGGTGCCTATTGACTAATTTTAAACTTTCAATGGACAATAGAATTAAAATTCTAAATTCAGATCTGGCAGAAGATGAGATTCGTGTGAAATAAAATATTCTAAATTGAAAAAAAACCCTATTGTTCTCGCATCACGTCAACATATTACTGGATCATTTTACAAGTTTGAATGCTGAATAAGAGTTTACTGTTCTCGAACCTTATCTCACGTTACCTTGATAAATTTTTACGGCTTTTCAGAAGCCAATGTTGTTATTCACGTAAATTTTGAACCACTGATATTCATTAGATGCAAAGTTAAAGGATTTTAATTAAATTTTCACAATGGAACTTTCTCACCTTAACCAAAATCCATTACGAAGTCGAAGTATAACCAAACGGCATTACTTGCTCAATCTATCTATTCTCGAAACCATCATGGCGCAAAAGTATTTTAAATTCACAGTGAAACCGCACTTGAACACCATTAGTGCCATCATCAACGTCGTCACCATTATATGGTTACAGCAGCATCATCGTGCCAGAAATTCTCGTTCATTATGGTGAATGTTATGAAAGTTAACGTGGCGGTGTCTCGTCTTCTTTGAAAACACTTCGTATTAGTGTTTCATTTCACTTCATTTTTAATGATATGGAAATTTTACACCTTTCACTGTATACTAACTACATAAACAAAAAGTTTTATTTTCTGGTGGCAAGAAGTCTAGCTTGCAAGGCGAACACTATAGAAACACTAAATCCTTACTATTAGTTTGATTATAGTAAAGCATTATACTCACTTGAATGCTTCAATTTTAATTCAAAAATAATTTCATTTAATCTAAATCTAAAGCACTTAAGACTTAAATTACTTTTAAACTACTTGGAATGAAATATGTACTTTCGTTTATAATTTTTTTCAAAAAAATACTTTTCAATCCTGAAACTACAAACAAAAAAGATTTTTTGATCTTGCATCTTTTAATACTTTTTTTATGAAAAAAAAAAGAAATGGTTAAAAGCATTTGATACTAAAGGGATATTTTCAATTTTTATAGCAACTGAAAATACGGCTGCCATTACGATCTCAGATTCGAAACAAAATCTTAAGGAAGCTGCTGCATCGACACCTGCAACCCCAGCCACAACGGTAACCACTACTCCTCATTCGACTACCGTAACAACGACCGGCAATCATCTGGAACTACCACAGCAAAGTAATCCGAATCTTCTTAGTCCTGATGTTTTGAATCAAAGAAGAGGTAATCACAATTTATCTTACGTAAATTGGGCATTGCGACTATAAAGTGAAGAAATTAAGTTACGGTCGCAACCACTTTTGTTACTTGGGCTAGTTAAGGAAATAGAGAACAAACTCCATTGAAAACAACAGCATTTTCAAATATGATAACGAACGATAACGTGTGATAACGAAAGAAGTTATTAAGATTATCCTTAATTTCAACTGATTAATAATATCGTCCGTTTTTGCTTCGTATTATTAATTTCATTGGATAGTAAATGGCTGTTTGTTCAAGTGCTCAAGCAAATTATGATTGCGTGTTTAGTTAATAAGATGATAGAGTGTTATTTATATTTGTCAAATTAGGGAGTAGACGTCCTTCGATTTTACCCGTTCCGGATATGTTCACTTCATCGTCATTCAGTATATCCGGAAACGATGATGGTGACGAAGGAGATGAAAGTGATGACGAGCTAGATGATGATGTACCATGGAGATCTCCATCTGAGAAAATAGCGTGAGTAATAGATTTCCAATAAATTATGTTCAAATATGCTCAAAGAAATAAAAACATATAATCGATATCTCCTCTTATATATGCATACATATGTACATACTTCTATGTATGCAGATATATATATCAACTTACACGCTAAGAACGCTTTATTCGATTACAAAAAATAAATAAAGCATCCTCAAAATAAATTTAACCCCTTTTTCATTTAATATAGAAACACATTTCCAATTTTATGGTCCCATTCTCACATTTCTCATCTCATTTATCACATGATGTCGCTCTAAAAATTTCAGTTATTTTTATCACATTTTCAGATTGCCAACATTTAAAGAACCGTTTTTATTTCAAATCCGTAAAAATTTTCTTTCTCCATCATTTTGCGTATCATCATATCAAGATATGAGGGGAAAATTCAACATTGATTACAACCAAAGTACCTTCAATTTATTTCTTTATCTTTAGAAATAAAGTTAGTATACTTTAGTCAATAAAATATAAACACTCTTCACAACTTTTTTTGACTTAAACCCATTTTAAGTTTGCAGAAAAACTTCTTTAATTAATGATAGAAGTTCTATCCAGGTGAAATAAAATAGTATACAATCTTTGATAATTACCACAATTGATTTAAAAAGTTTTTTTTTTATGAAATGCAAACATAATTCCTCCTCAAACAAATTGAAATATCAAGCTAGATGACACGAATAAACTCTCAATGACTTCAAAGAAGTGAAAATGTTATTGCAGTTGCTTTACTATGGTGCAAAGCAATCGGGTCATCACTACATATAGGCTTCTCAGACTGGGGCAAGGATAACAAGATAACTGCATCAAAATATCTTTTGTAACAGGTATTAAATAGGAACATGAGTAATCCTTAACTTTGTCGTAGATATTTTTGATACGTACCTTTGCCATTCAGATAACAACATTTAAAATAATTTTTAAGGTTTAATGAAACAACGGAACATTAAAATTTCACCTTTTTTATAAAAATACTACCTGGGTCATTGCAATGAAAGAGTTACCTCTAGCAACATTAGAACAATTGAAAAAAGCAATCTGTCAAACAAAGTCCAATGTGAAACAACAACAACAAAAAAATTAAATTTGCATCAATGTACCAGTATTTCCGCTTCAGAAATTTTTATGTCCCTTGTGTGCACCGAAATACGGTATTCTGGTGCCCATAGGGAAAGAAACTTGGAATAGAACGATATGTAGGTGAATTCCCAGAGATCTGAACGACATCACATTGACTTTTATGCACACAGTTTCAAATATCTGTATACAAAAACCGACAAGTGTTTCACAGAAGCTAAAATAAATATCGGAATTTAAAATTCAGCACAAAAAATCGAACAGCCGAATTAACCAATGGTACACAGGGTAGAAGGGGAAGTTTCTAAAACTTTCGTTGTACTCATTTGTTTTAAATAAATTTTTCTGACATTTTACGTAAGGTACCTACTGTTCCAGCTACTAAATAATTCATTGTTTCAATTTCCTGAAAAAAAGGATGAAAAAGTTTGAAAAGCCATCAAAATTTCATTTCTTTGTGACACTAAAGAATACTCTTTTGTTCATACCGATGCTGCCCTTAAAGCACTCAAATTATCCCATTATTTATTTGTCACAAATTCACAAAATATGAATACCGGCATGAGTTTAGTTATGATTCAGAGATATTTCTAATTGATATTCTCTCCTTGAATTATTAATATTAGTCATATCTTCCGGAAAACTGGAACTCAAAGTATGGGGAATTATCCTTAGACACCATTCATTATATAATAGGACTTTACATCATTACACATAATCATTCAATACATTTCAATTAAATAATTTCCTCATTTCCCTGTTATTTAGCATTTATTTTACACATGAAAAACCTTTTTCGCTATATATTTGCTTGTGACAATAACGAATAAATATGAAAAATGTATACCATTTCTTTAATGTATTTATAATAGCACAGTAAACTTTTCCCTTAACTATTTTATTATCAAATATCCTTAATTTTCATGTTTTTGATTTTTTATTATTATTATACAATATAATGTAACTAAGTAATGCATTTAAGGACTTCCAGTAAATACAACACCAGGTGATATCTTGATTAGCACGTCCTTTATGTATATAAAATATTGAACACATAGAAAAGTGTCAAAAAATTAACCATAAAACAATGTAAATAATTTCCGGAAAAAAAATTAAAAATCGCATACAAAAATATTTATTTGACATTACTTGCAGTCAACGACAGATCATAATTGAGGCGTTAAAAGCTAGAGTGGACCAACCCACATGTCGAAATCGTGATTTTTTTTGTGTTTGAATCACTAGTGCAAGTGAGTTTCTAGATAAAAATGTTTGGATGCACAAAAGAACATTTCAACATTGAGTAATAAAGTCCACACAAATTTTTTTTCCAAAAATTTACAGTAAATAATACTATACAAAAGTGAAAAAGCTTCAAAAACTCGATTATGTGGGTTGGTCCACTCTAGCTTTTAACGCCTCAATTAACAATATTAAAATTTTTTTAAACTTTCAAAAAATATGGTATTTTTTTTGACACTTTGTTGATGAACTTTTAGTTGAGTAAAAAAAATGCAAAATTTTGATACAGTAAGAAAACTTTTGTAAAATATTATCCGCAATCCTGCTGTAGTATCCTGTTTAGAAAGCCCCACATATTGTTCCACAATTTTTCAGATGAATGCTTTTACATATTGTTTTTTAAAGCCACACATATTTTTTTTAAATATTATTTCTTTTAAATTAACTCAGTAAAAAAGTAAAAAATTAAAAACTCAGACGAGAAAAAGAAAAGAAAGTAATTTTTTTATTTCAATGTGTTTGTCACTCCATGTATTTTCCCCCTATCCATAATTTCATGTAGCAACTTCAGTGGTGACTTTTATCCCTTCTTACGTACATATTCGCTTGTATTGAGCACATCAGATGAGTCAAATCGTTGTTGTAGTTCAACCAATGGTAGCCAATTGAAAAATTCAACAACATCTCCAACAACAGCTACAACAACCTCAAACCACTGTACACCCCCCGCATGGCATGCAGACTGTTCCCGGTAAGTGTTACAGCTGAGAGCTACAAAAACCTATAGCGCTATCCAAAAGTGTGTTCGTTCGCCATTTAACAAATTTTCAGTTTAAAAAGTAAATTAACAAACATTTAAAAAAATTAAAAAAAATAAAACAACTTTTTTTTTTTAATTTGAAAAATGGCACATCGTAGAAAAAAGGTTTGGCATCGTCAGCAGAAAGAGTCTAGTTGGAAATCATACAAGTGCGACATAACATCGGCCTAATATTTTAATATGGAATTTTTAAAGACGACGAAAAACTATTCAATGTAAATAATAGTACAAAAGAGGGCAAAATGTGGTCGCCGCAACCACAAAATCAATTAATTTAGGTGGCCACGACTACTTTGCGACGTTTTTACAACTTCTCCTGTTAGTCGGGAATATCAAGCTTTATGAAACGAATGTTAAGAACTAAACGCCAAAAACATTCCGAAAATATGATTTACGAAGAAAATTTGATCAAAAATAAAATTCTGAAATTTGGAAATGCTTAAAAAAAAGAAAAGGACTACAATTTTTTTATTTTTATTTTTTTCTTAAAACCATTTCCCAATAAATTAATTAATTCCAATAAACTTCACCGCAACACTTAATCAAAAACAAAGTTTTTTCTCCAATAAAATTAATCCAATTATTTCCATTTCATTACAAAATTTATATCTTTTATGAAAACTTTTAATTTTTTTAGATGTACCGTTTTGCAATGGATTGGGCGGTATGCTTCAAAGTGTGATTATGCGAAATCCTTTTCAAAATACGATGTGCCATGCAAATTTTCTTGTGGAATGTGAATATGCTTTAATTTTTAAGTGACCAAATTTTAACGCAGTATTCCGACCACAAATTATAAAATAAATCACTAAAATTTAAATAACTTTGCATTGAAAGCTTGCATTGAAAGCTTGCATTGAAAGCTTGCATTTTTTAAGAGGATACGAAGCTTTTGGCTCGCTAATTTTTTCAAAATAGAAAAATCAATAATTTTGAATTTTGTTCCTGTAATAACGGGAAGCTTTTGCAATGCGATGCGTTTTCACTCATCATTTTTACATTAAATATGATGTTATTATTTGTTGAGTTAATAAAATATTCAATCAGTTGTAGCAAATGAAATAGAAACTTAAATATTTAAGATGCTTTTGGTAAACATTGGTTTTTAGAGCGAGATTTTTTGAAAACGATTTGGCCTCAAGTTTATTTGTTAAATCATCTACCACTAACTTGAGAAAATTTGAATAGTGATCAGAACTTTAGCCTGTTGGTTTGTAATAAAAAAAAAACTTCATTCTTGTAACAGTTTTAGTTTCCGTTGCATGTCTTTGGCTATGTCCTTAACATAGAATTGCGATACATTGAATAATTTTACATTTTAATTAAATTATTTTATGGAACTTGATCACGCACATTTACCCATCGCTTTGGTGCATTGCTGCAGTTTTACTTTATAAAATTTTTGAGTTTTGTTTTTTCATTTGTTCCAAATCTTTGTTCATATCCTCTTTCGTTCTATATGTTTTTTTTTATCTAATTTTTCAATTTCTATGTATTATTTTTAGCATGTACTACACTCAGAAAAATGTCCAGGTCAACTTTTTGTCAGGTTAACTCTGACCTTACAGAGGTGTCTGTAAGCCAGCTAGCGGTCAGAGTTAACCTATCTAAGGTCAAGTCGTGCAGCTCCCAATGCCCTACTTCACCTGCTGGTGGCTTAATTTCAGAATTTCTCCGACCACAGGTCAACTCAGTTTCACTTGCCCACATGCAGGCGAACGCGCGCCTGCCCGAGGCCAATTACGCCGTATGTAGGTCGTCGAGTTAGCCTCCATTTTTCTGAGTGTACATTTCGGTTATAGTTACTAACTCATGATGGTATACCTACCTATCAAGAAAAACCATTTTTTTTAGCGTTTTTTAACTGATAATGATTTTTTCTAAATATTTAATTTTCATGCATACTAAAGATAAATGATTAATTTTTTTTAAAATATAGGATTGTCAAAGGATTTCCACCCGTATCGCCATTTATTGGAGTCAGTCCCACGTTATGCTATCTGCTAAAGGAGAAGAAACCACTGTGTTGTCTACAACTGGCTCAGGTAATTTTCAATAATCGTTCAATTAATTTGCAAAATATTTTCCAATATTGTGGTATTGGAAAATCATACTAATATATAAAAATAAGTTGGTGTCTGTCTGTCTATCTGTTCCTCTTTCACGCAAAAACGGCTGAACCGATTGACTTGAAATTTGGCATGGGTGTCTGTGGTAGTTCTTATTCCAACATAGGCATACGGAAAAGTAGCGCGAGGGGTGGGGGAGTAAGGGGAGGGGGTAAATTGATTTCGAAACTTAGTTTTTGCGCTATGTCACTCTTTCGCGGTAAACCAATGAACCGATTGGGCTAAAATTTCGCATAGATCTTCGTCGGGGGTCCAGCCCAAACATAGACCCATTAAAAAGTAGCCCGAGAGGTGGGGGAGTAAGGGGAGGGGGTAAAGTGATCTCGAAACGGGGAAACTACCGAGCCGATTGGCCTGAAGTTTAGCTCCAACATAGACCATCAAAAAAAAAAAGTTTGAAAAAACTTAACCCGGCCACGACGGGTATGCAAGCTAGTACCACAATAAAATTTTTAATATTTTCATGAAAATAAATTGTGGCGTTTAAAATAATTAATTTCAGTAAAAGTAAAAGAAAAATTTCTAAACAAATTTTGATTGGACATAATCGATTCACCATTAATTATTTAGATTTTCAGAGACTAATGTGTTTGATAAGGAATACTGATTTATCGATGAATTATTATAATGACATTGATAACAATTGAAATGTGTTTCTGAATCAATTTATTCGCCTATAAATAAATTCAATGTTTATTAAAAATTGATGGCAAATACCTTTTGGTACCTGTAACTTTTTGAAACATGAGAACATAAGTAAAAAAAACGATTTTTACTTTTCAAATGAATTTGATTTTTTCACTGTTATTATCATATTTGATGAAAAATTCCGCATTGCTTTTAAAAGCCACACAATGAAACCATAAATGTATTTATCATTAGGTTGTGGTTATAGTCAATAGCTTATTATGACTAAAAGTAGCACTATCTCTTTGATGATTTCTTATTTGCATTAAAGCATACCAGCAGAATGTTACGAGCAGAATGTTTATAAACATTAAATGAAGTCAATTAATTATTACTTGTTTGAGTTGAGGTGGCAAATACCTGCAACTAAACTTCACATTGCGGTGCAAATTGAAAGAAAAAGTTGGCAAATCGATTTTAGCACATGTTTAACTACCATGAGCGTAACCACAAGAGTGCATGTATAATCTCTCTGCCATGATTAAAATTTAAAATCACATTACCGCGTTATTTACTAAGTACCTTTGACCTAAGGACGTGTTGCAAAGACTCAATTATGCAGCAACTACAAATGAAATTCCACAGAATATTGTTTTCGTTCAACCTTTCCATATTACTGACTTAGTTTTAGTGTCGTAGAATTTTATTATTTGCCATAATATTGCGTGATTAAAATTATTAGAATTTAATTGTAATTGCAAGAACTGAAACTTATCCTAAATTTTATATTTCATTCATATTTTTTTTACATTTTCACTATAGGTTTGCGAGCATTGTAGCTATCGGAACGCAAAGGAATACCAATGGCAGAATAAGACCATCATCCTGGCTGCTGATTATGCATCAAACGGCATCTATAATTTTATAATACCTCTTCGTGCCCATTTTAGATCGAAAACTTCCTTAAATCCGATAATATTGCTATTAGAACGTAGACCAGATGTAGCCTTTTTGGATGCCATTTCATATTTTCCATTGGTAGATTTTTTGTGCCGCATATGAACATAAAATTAATCATTTTCAACAAACAGGTGTATTGGATGTTAGGATCTATAGATTGTTTAGATGATCTTTTACGTGCTGGGATCACATTAGCCGAGAGTGTTGTAGTTGTTAATAAGGAATTATCCAATTCAGCTGAAGAGGATACGTTGGCTGATTGTAATACAATCGTTGCTGTTCAAACTATGTTTAAGTGAGTATTTCTCTTATACAGGATTTCCAAAAAAAGTAGCCGGATTTTTGTCATTCAAATTTGACTTTTCCTCCCGTTAGATTCTTCCCGAGTATCAAAAGTATCACCGAACTATCGCAAAGCTCAAACATGAGATTTATGCAATTTAGAGCGCACGACAAATACGCCTTACACCTCAGTAAAATGGAAAAGGTACATTGGTTTCTTAATTCAGAATTCATTGGTCAATCAATGTAAATGTGTGTGAATTTTAGCGGGAGAAGGAGCGAGGCTCACACATATCATACATGTTTCGGTTGCCATTTGCTGCTGGTGCCGTGTTTAGTGCATCAATGCTGGATACGTTGCTCTATCAGGCGTTCGTCAAGGACTATGTAATCACATTCGTTCGACTACTATTGGGCATTGATCAGGCACCAGGAAGTGGTTTTCTCACTTCGGTAATTTTAATTTTGAAGAAATTTTTCGATTTTCACACTTCTATTTGACTATAAAAACTGTTGTTATGATACCAATTTACAGATGAAAATAACTAAAGATGATATGTGGATACGAACATATGGGCGTCTTTATCAGAAGTTATGTTCAACGACATGTGAGATACCAATTGGTATTTATAGGACACAGGATACATCAAGCGCTGAAGCATCTCATGTGAGTACCTCACCAGTAGAGAAATGGGGACCATTTTCAGCTTTCGGGAAACACTGTGTGCGATTGCGACCGTCGGTGAGTCCAATAAATTTTGAACCAAAACAAAACATATTATAATCACTTCAAATAAACAAATTTTCTTTAAATGACTGCTAAATAAATTCAACAAAAAAAAATGATGAAATTAATAAGAAATAAAATTTTAGTTTTTACACTTTTATTAATTACTTTGTCTCTCTATTTTTCTACGATTTTTATAACAATATCTTTTTATTATTGTTAATTCAATGACAGTATGTAAAAATATATTAATTTTATGCGAAATTCTCTTAAATCTATAGAAGACAACATTTCAACAAAAAAAAAAAAAACAAAAAAAGAAATCAAATATCAAAAATCATAGGCAAAACATCAGTAGTATTGATTTTTAGACCCAAATCTTTCTAAATTTTCTTAACTTTTTTTGTACATAGTTTTGTTTCTTTCAAATTAAATTAAATTTGATTTCATTTGATTTGAGAAATTCCAATCGTAAGTCTGTAATTTGTTATGACAAATTGAGAGACAAACAATTGAATATTGTTAAAAATTTACATTTTATTGATAGAAAAACTAAAAAAAAAGAATTACTTTTTTTGTTATTGGTTTAAAATGATCTCAGTTAAAAAGTTATTTCCACTTACTTTCAGCAATAATTCTATCGCATTTTCAATTGAATTTCTTGCTATTTTATTTATACGTAACAAAATTATGGTATATTTTATTTATTTGATTTATTTATGATTTACACGAGACAATATTCAGCTAAAAAATTTTTTTTTGGAAAACAAATTAATGCTTCAATTAATATATTTATTGAGCTTTTGAACATTATATTATATCTATGAGAATTTCAATTTTTAAATTTCTTTTAACTTTTTTTACTTTTTTACTCTTTTTTCATAATTTTCTTTTAGTATGTTTTCCTACTTTTAAATTGACTTAATAATAAAAAGCTTTAGCTCAGAATTAAAGCTATTCATACTCTAGAAAAAGTAAAAATCATTGGAAATCTCGAGTATCTAAAATGAGAAACTTATTTCGAAAGAGATATTTAATAAATGTTAAAGACTTTTTCCAGAAAAAAGAAAAACTTTGAAATAAGAAAAACCATTAAATATTTCCAATGATTTAGTAATACATCCTAATTAAACAAACCGTAACATTTGCACTGTACCTACCTTAGCTAATATCCAGTTTAATTTTTTTTGAATACTGAACAATTTTAATCATAAATTAGTAAATCAAAAGTAAAAGTAAATGAACTACCTACATTATAAATCAGAAAATTTACAAAAAAAAAAAGTGTCGTCAAATTTTTTGGACCCTCTGATAATTCCGCACACGCACGCAGTGAGTCTATTTTTTCATCTCTCCAGAAACTTTAGTTTTTATTTTATTTCGTTTACTAACTACTTGGTTTGAAGGAGTTGAATAACAGACAAGATAAATGAATTTATGTTGCTTTTTGTAACAAATCAATTTTATTAAAATAATTGTGTTTTGATTTTTTTTTAACTAAACTTTTGTTGTTTTGTCAATCGTTTTTACTTAATTTTTATTTTTTCATAATATCTTTTTTTTTTTAAGAAAGAATTAATTTCAATATTCGAATCCGAAATTTCCTACAAATCAAGGCTTTCAAAGTTTTTTTGCGCTTATTCAAAAATTCTTTGATATTTCTTCCACAATATTTTAGTTTTTTTTCGAAATTTTTTAAATCATTGTTACCACAAAAGCAAACCGCTTTATACTCATTGCAATCACAAATTCCGCCAAAAATCAATCAGAAAATATCTACCTTCATTTTCATCTTGATTTCATAGAATTTAAATTGAACAATCAATAACTTTCTTTAGAGTAATACATTTGCATGTGAACTTTTAAGCTTTAGCAACAAATTTATTGACCGTTTATCAGTAGATAGAATGATATTCAATACTCACAGCTAAAAGCGAAACGGAAATTTGTAAAAAAAAATATTATTTCAATTAAAATGTATTGAGAGATGAAGTGTATGACTTTCAAATGGCTTTTACTATTTTAAGAATACAAAACCAAATTAACTTATTTGTGCTATTCTATTATTAATTCTTTACTTAACATAACCTTAGTCTTTGAACTTGGTAATAGAGTTCTACTGATTTTTATGTGCTTACTTTTGTTGCTTGGGCTTTTAAAGGTTTATTTAATACTATTACTATATGAATTACTTGATTTTTATTTTATTCACACTTATTTAGTTCAATTTTTTAAGAGATAGTAAAAACACAAACAGGTAAACTTAGTTTGTTTTAAATATTTTAGTTTCGTGCTCTTTCCCAACAATAGAGTTCAAAACATACTCAAAATAATTTCCACTCAATGCCCGAAGTTTTTCTAGTCTTTGTGAATTTTGAAGAAACTTAATTTTTTTTAATGTCAGTAAAAATTTTCTATTCACTACAAGTACCTTTGGTGAAATTTTAATAGAAATATTTTAGAAAAAAAGAAAACTCTTCACGATCTAAATTAAATATTTTTCTCACAAAAATTCCAATGAAAATATTTTGAGAACGATCACAATTTTAAATTTTACAATTCACGCACAGAAATTCGAGCATGAGCACGAATTTAGTTGTTTTTTTAATCAACATTAAGTCAACCGAAACATCACCTTTTAGTACATTTTTTTTAATCTTTTGTTTGTCAATTAAAACAAGAAATTAATTTAATTAAACAAAAAAATAATAATTTAAAAAAATTATATTGATTTTAAAACCGCAATTGAGTTAAACGTTTTTTTTTCATATTCATTGTAAATTCTCTTACGAAATTGGCGAATTTTTTCCAATTTAATTTTACTTGAAGTTTATTTGATTGTTTTGATTTCTATGAAACATTTCAATCTGGTTTGACTACAAAATTTATATGAGTATCCCATTATGATTTGCTTGAACGCATGTAATTAGTATGACGAGGAGACTGGTACACCGGGCTCAACTAAAGATAGCAACGAAGGTCTTCGAAGTGTTACTTATCGTCCACCAATTCATCATAAATCTACGACATGTTTAGGTGGTTGCTCCGCTCGTAGGGGATCATCAGTAAGTATTTAGCATTATTAATATTGTCCATAAAAGTTTAAAAAAAACATGTTTTAAAGTGAACAGAAAAAATATCGCATTTTATTCACACTTGTTCGCTGTTTATTTTCAAAATATATATTTTACAAACTACGCGAAATAAAAAAAAAACTACGAAATATTTTCTATGTTCACTTGAGAAAGTGTTTCTGATAAAAAAAAAATATCTAAAATTATCAATTGATAAATGCGAAACAAATTGAAAAAATTTCAACACCATTGAGAGAAACTGATATTCTTTGAAAAATTATGTTTTAAGAAGCTGATGGTAGGAAGTTTGCAATTAGAATTATAATTTAATTTAAATGAATTATTTTTACACATCGCCATTAACACGTTGACTGCCAGACCAATTTTTCAAAAATGTAAGGGAAATGCCAATACGTGTAGACGTATGTAGAATGTACGTATGTATGCATGTAGATTGTAGACCCAGCTATCGAAAATGATAGCTTTGGCCGCTCATGAATCATAGTGCCAATTTTCACCGGCTATCAAAAATGATAGCCATGGCTCACTTCCTATCAAAAATGATAGCCATGGCAGTCAATGTGTTAATGTAAAGATATCTAAAATCAATGTCAGCAGAGCATGAACTTAAGGTAGGTAAGAGAAAGTGCATTTCTATCCGAATAAACTTTGCAATAGCTAAAAAAATGAATGAAGTTTACTAACATAAAATTGATTTTGGTCTTTGAATCTCTTGAAATTTAGACTTTAGATTGCTTTTATTGAGAAAAAGAAATATTCCAGAAATCTTGCCTTATTCTATGCATATTTAGCTGACTGAGTAACTTACAAAAAAAAAGTGAAATAACACAAAATGTTTTTATTTTATCAGAAGAGATGGTTAAACTGTTAATTGTGAATGCTTTTAATAATTTCATACGCTTGTGATGTTGACAAAAAAAAATGAACATGAGAAAAAGAAAAAAAAAATATACAGAAACTAATCAATAAATTAGAGAAATTCCGTTCCTATGTCGTGTTTGATAATTTTTCTTAACTCTGAGTGTAACTTTTTCAGTATTCTATAAATATGGCGGATGAGGCACGAGATAATCATGCGCAACAAATCGAGCGGGCAGAAATTGCGAATTTGGTGCGTAGTCGGATGGAATCACTTAATCTTCCAACCATCGATTACGATGATGTCAGCGAGAAGAGGAATCATCTGTCTTATGTCATAATAAATCCTAGCTGTGATCTTAAGTTAGAAGAAGGAGATATCATGTAAATATCTCATTTCATCTTTTTTTTTATGAATTGAAAAACAAGAACAATTATCATGCGAAAAGCTTTAATTTACAAATATTTGACTCTATATACGTTTTCGTTGCAGATATCTAGTTAGACCGTCACCGTTTTCAGCACAAAAAACATTCGAAAGGCACAATTCGCGCCGAAAATCGAACATATCATTTTGTTCGAATATTAATTTGGGGGCGGCTTGCGGTCCAGGAGGTCCAGGCTCCAGACGTGGCTCCGGCCTTGGCCTCAATACGCTCCAGAGTGTGCAAACATTAGCTGGGTATGGTTCACCACGTGCTCCTCCGCTCATAACTACAATTAAATCCAATTCTCTTTCTCTACCCGACAGCCCTACAGTTGTTGGTCAGGCGCGGGGAAGAAGCAATTCATTAAGGGTTCGAACAATTAACATTAGCTATAGAATACCAAAATATATATTTTACTAACCAAATAACTCCACTTTTGGGGGTTACATTTTGCTAAGCTTTATATTCCGTTTTTTTTCAATTCGATATCTCTGTTTTACAGATCGACAGTGACATTCTATTAAGAAGGTCGAGCTCCCTTCGTCAAGGCCTGCCGAATGTCGGAGTATCTGGACGAAGAAAATCATCCCTTGAAGAAATCGGAATTAGTCATTTTACCACATTAATGCAGGCAACGAATCACTCGAATCCCATTAAAATCGCACTAAATGGCAGTATTGGACTGGAGGTAAGAATTTCTTTTATTATTCTTCTTATTTTTTATCTCTAGTTAATCACACTGAACGAATTACTAAATGTACTATTTTTATGAATATTTTCAACAGGTAACTCCACCTGAGGAGCCATTACCAGTACTCGGCCTACCATGTGTTGGTGGTGTTAATCCTTCCACGTTGGGTGGTTCCACGCTTGGCGGATCAACGCTAGGCGGTTCCTCCTTGGGCATCAACACATGCGATATGGGTGGTTCGTCGCCTCTGCAAATTCCTCAACCTGAACCATCTCAATCTGCCACACAGTCGCCACAACATCTTCAAGGGACAATTGTTAGTCTAACCAATGAAATTTTAAAAGGCCACAAAAATTCATATATTTAATTTTATTCTTTAGGTATGATACAACCTAATGTGGGGCCGAAGGCTCCGCTCAGCAGTAAATAAAAACAAATGGATTTAGGCACCGCTCAAGAAATCAAACCGGCGATATCAAAGTTAAAATTAAGTAGGACTCTTTAACCACACAATAGGATGTTTCAAACAAGATCATCAATATTATAAATTACACGAAATTTTTAATATCGAAATTTTTAATAAAAGCGAATTGATGGCTCTCTCATCCTCCATGTCAACGTAGATGATCGAAAATGAAAAATCAATAATTAAAATTATCTAAATATTAAAGTATAAAATATTTTTTAACCTAATATTCAATGAATATTAGAAATAGTGCGTTTTTGGGAACAAATTAGTAGAACATAGAAACACTTGTATAACTTTATGTTATTAAGAACAAAACCAAATAAATGAACAATATTTTCAAAATTTATTAAACAAAAAAAAAAAAGAAACTCTTAAATATGTAACATTTATTGATAGCTGTACAAGGTAATATAAAAAATTTATATATTTGCATTGAATTAATGAACAACTTAGTATGAAAAGGGGAAAAAATTTACTTATATCCAAGTTCATAGTGTAATAGAATTACATTTCTCAAGTTTTTAACACAATTTAAAATTGCATTTACAAAACCAAAATGTATAAACAGAAAACTGACACCAATGGTAATATTTATATGCTTGATTGTATTTGATATAATGGGACTAGTTCTGTCGACAAAATTTTCATTTTCATTTTGGTTAAAACAGGAAACCAATCATGTATTCCGACGCGTCTCTGTCTTTCGACTTCGACGCAGCTTTTAACTCTTGAGTTTGCCATATCAGCAGCTTCAAATTTCCTAGAATGACAGTCAGAATCACGTTTCGATTTATAGTGACGATTCCGCGAAATTTCAAGCTGCAGATATGGCGAAGTCAAGAGTTAAAAGCTGCGTCGGAGTCGAAAGACAGAGACGCGTCCGACTACATGATTGGTGCCCAGGGTTTTTGCAGTACCTACTACATGTGATTTTCAGCAAATAGTTATTCTGGCCAAATTTTGAGTGCCAAATTCTGAAAACCACATCTTCAAGAGCTCGGTCATAGGACTGCAAGGACTGCAAGAACTCGGTCATAAGCAAAATGAAAATGTTCTCCACAGAATTAGGCCCAATATTTTACCAAATATTTTGTCCTTGTTCATATATACTTTTGTATTTTTGTACTGTCTTACATATAGCAGCTAGGCAGGGACAGCAAAGTTTTTATTTCCGCATTCAGTGGTTCCTGTCTTTAAATATTAAAAATATTTTGTATTTTTTACCAGAAAATTGATTTTGAGCAAACGTTTTTTTAAGATATCCTCGAAAAATTTGAATTCAGAAAAGTGACTATATTAAATGATTATTTTTAAATATTTGGGTGAGTGGAGTAATTTCGTACATACTCATATCTGTGTATTATTTGTAAAAAAAAAATAGAGTAAATTTATCATCATCCTAGACAAAAAAAATATTTATAAAAATTGTATATAAAAATTTGTAAATTGAATTGATAACAATAGGCTAACTATATGTTTTAGAGGTTATTGCGTATAAGTAAAATAGCCTATCAAGTGTAAGTATTCCTCGATGACCCATAAATCTACAATATTTGTAAATCTATACAATATTGAGACACAAAACAGAATTTTCACCTATTCAGAGATAATTGTTGGTCGGTAAACTATCTAAAGCAGGTAACAACAACCAGAGGAAAAGGAAATAATAATAATATTAATAATAGTAAGATTAATAAGGGGTCCCAATACGTTATAAACGTTTCAGAGCTTTAGTCATTACGATTTTATTTCGACCGAACCTTATTGAGGCATTAAGCTAATAAATTTTATAAATAGCGACCCAAGAGAAGGCTTAACGTCACCTACGATGTGATCCTTTATGTTCAAGCGCTGACTTTAAGCTCAAAATACCTAATGTGACATACATGTCGTATAGTAGCCTCCCCGCCTTCAGCATTAATACCCAGCACCACAAAATGGATAAAACAGTACCAAAACAAAGAGAAAACACATCTATGTAGACCTCATTTTAACTGAATTCGTATACAATACACCTTCAGAATGTCCTTGATCTTACAATGCTACTCCAATTTAGGCTTTCACTATCTATACTCATAGGTATATTATGCGTACATATCTACTCTTATTTTGAAAGTATAAACATACAATATTATATGTTGCACAATGAGAAGAGTATCCCAATATTAGTCGTAGATACATACGTTTGTATCCATTCGATTGTACCTACATTTTTACCATTATTAAAACGAGTATTGTGTTTTTTTTTTGTCTTGTTGTTGTAGGCTTTATAAAAGCTTTTACTTCATAATCCCAAGTGAATTTATTTTATTGAGTGAATACCAGATGAAGGGTGGCACTGTTATGATATGAGATGGAAGGGAATTTCTCGTATTGTATTAATATCACCTTCATTATGGTATTCACGTGTTGCTCTCCTTCCCATCCTAAATGAAACGGATCCCATTTCGTACGAGACATATTGACACAGTGATGGAATGTCCCAACGCAATTCACACGAATTTTTTCTCATTTCGTATAATTTGTCAAACATTACTTCCTTAAGCTGTACCTTAAACATGAAGTTGATTTGATGGAACCATTTTTACTTATCAATATATTTTTGCACGCATCAATAATAATTTCGTTTTAAGAAATGAACAATATCGCCTACACAAATTCTAAATCTGAAATTTATTAAGCAATCTCCACTAGCTATTTTCCCTAAGACGTACTTTCTCAGGACTACTTTGTTTACCCATAATTTTAATTTTATTGATTCCTGGGCACCAACCATGTATTCCGACGCGTCTCTGTCTTTCGACTTCGACGCAGCTTTTAACTCTTGACTTCGCCATATCTGCAGCTTGAAATTTCGCGGAATCGTCACTATGAATCGAAACGTGATTCTGACTGTCAATCCAGGAAATTTGAAGCTGCTGATATGGCGAAGTCAAGAGTTAAAAGCTGCATCGAAGTCGAAAGACAGAGACGCGTCGGAATACATGATTGGTGCCCTGGATTCAATTCTCAAAAAAGTCTCTCTTTTCTACATTAGTGCTCATAAGGACTAAAAGGACAAACAATTACCCATATTACCAAAACCTCCCTCCCTTCTGAAATCAATGTTCCGCCATCTATTCAAAATGTAAATTATATACTTAAATGCCATTTCGTGTATAGAATTGACCTCTAAAAACGTTTCATTCTATGTACAGAATGAGCAAAATGCTCAATTAAATTATGTGAAACCATATAAAAAAAATTATTAAAAGTAAAAATTCATAAATGATAATAAATGATTAAAAAACGCTTTGGTATACTGTGAACGCTTTACTAAAACAAGACAACAAAGAACAAAAAAAAAATGTTGTAAAATAAAAAGTAAATATTGTAATTTGTACATAGAAAATTATCATGTTAGATAATAACCAAAAAAAGAAAGTTTTGGTTAATAAAAATCTAGTGATTTCATTTTTTATAATAAAAAAAATTTAGCATTATATTTATGTGTATATCTGATCAAATGAAAAAGCACAATTATAGAAAATTTCTTTATACAAAAAAATGAGTAAATATCAAGAAATTTATTGTAAATATCAATGTAAAATATTAGACAGAAACAATTAAAAAATATACGAGAAAAATATTCGATTAAAAAATATTTTAGAAAAAACACTAATATTTCACAAAAGAAAAAAAAATGTAAATACTTAACACAGATTTTTATTTTTGATCGAGGTTTTATTAGTCAAGATTGTTTTAATTTTGTTTATATTCAAATTGTTGTGTAAAATATTTTAGTTACTCGAACTGAACCTAAAGGATGTTATATTTTCACATTTAATAATCATTGTAGCTCATTCATTAAAAAAAATCATCTATTTAATAAAAAAGAAATTTTTGTTTTTGTACTAAAAAGGCCTTAGATGAAAAATATATAAAAGTAAATTATAATAAAAATAAATCTTAAAATGGAACACTATTAACTACATTGATAAATATTATTTTAACTGAAAGTCGTATATAATAAAAATGTTGAAATGTATGAAATGAAAATAAATTTTCCTATGCAACTTAAGATGTGATTTTCATTTCACAAAGAATTTATTTTCACAATTTTGTCTGTTCACCTTTAGTCGAGATTGTTCTACCGTGGCCTTATGAAATTTTGATTACAACTTGTGCCGCTGGTAAATATTTAAAAAAAAACATTTATGATAATGTTGGTATTAAATATTGGTCAATGAAATTCTGAGAAAATTTCCGTTTTGAAGATAAATCTAGCAGTAGGGAAATCGTTATCCAAATTGTTTGATTTTCGGTAGAAAATTTAGTAGAATGTCAAGATTATTGAATGGAATTATTATGAAATCGTGAAATATTTGTGAACAAATAAAAATTCATACTTAAAGACTATGGAAAATAATTCCAATTTTCAAATAATAAATCACAACTTCATGTCAAACTCATGCTTTGAATTTGAATTTCAATAATTAATGTCAATACTATGTCCTAATTGAAAATTCATGATCTACTCAGCCGATACAAGCAGCAGGAACAGGATAAGCATTAAGCAAGTAGCGAAACAAATCGATAATCCTACAGTGGATTATTATTCTACCTCGCTTTTCTGTCCCACAAACCATACCGAGTGCAATCAGTATCAGTACCTACCGCAAGTCGCTCGTGTCACAACATTGAACTCTAAAGTAGACAACCCAATTATCCAAACACCAACACAATTATCCCCAATGAACTGCGACGGTACCGTCAACAACATCATCGTCGTCATCGCCAACGTCAGAAAAGTGTAAAATTTCCCAGCGTCAAGAACCAATAAAATTGTCTTTCGAGAACTTCATCAATGAATGTGACAATCCAAAAGAAAAAAACCGGCGACATCAATTAGAGGTGCTTTTATTATAGCTGCCAAGTGGGAATCGCGTCCACGGACAATAATAATCTCTTGAAGACATAAAATTTTATTGAGATTCTCCATTACACAAGGCGAAAATTGTGTAAATTATTCACAAGGATTCACCGATGATCGCCCACCCCCAACAATATTTTACTGCGTTGCCATAAAATCGAATGGAGTAGGGAATTTTCCCTTATGAAAAATTAAATATTTTGATATAATTTGCTATAGACAAAACCGTGCATGATTATTTGAAGACGTGATGACGTTAATTTACTCCTGCATAAAATCACTAACACATTAACCCTTTGATGCTCGATGTTGCTTACAAGCAATTTTTTATAACATGGTGCCTCTCTAGAAATCTCTAATAAAGAACGATAATTCGATCCACGAAAAAAAATTGTTCTAACTGTATGGAAAAAGGCGGCCATGAAAGGGTTAAATGAAATATTCTTGTGGCTAGAATACAAAGTGAAAACAAATTTGAAAAATTATCCTCCTGCGTTGTAGTTGAAAAAACATACATCCAAGAAGAAAATTGAAAAGATGGGGCAAAACGATGATGAAAAATCAAAGTAAAAGGTTAAAAGGGCATTCAATTTAATGTTCGGCATCGATTTTCATCGCATCTATGCTTGCCCCTATGACGAATGCGAATTTCCTCTCATTTCCACTACATGTTATTGGCATATCAAACATACTCTAAAGGATAAGCCGTAGTTGTCTTGCTTCAAAGGGATTATCGGGATTTTTTTTCCTCCCTTGATTTTGTTGGTATTGATATGATGGTTATTGTGATGATGATGATGCGAACCCTTTTAGTTTCCGGTCAATAAAAGCTAGAATCGAGCTCAACTGAACCTTTTTAGAGCATGGAGGCACCGCGATCAGAAACCAATAATCTCTATTTATGTTCAATTCGATGATTTAGCTGGGGGTATATGACGGCGTCCGATCATCTAATAGTCTATCTAACAGTCAAAGCTGAAGCCTATAAAAATGTGAATTGCTGCGAACGGAATTCAATTTTCCCGGCTATTGAACCCAATCACCTGCCATTCCGACACTAGCACACCGACCACAAAGGACCCTTTTGGAGCCAGAACTTTTATCGCTGCCCAAGAAAATCCAATGAATATTTGATATCCATCTGTAAGACGTGTGACTTTTGATGAGATAACATGGGCCAGACAAGATATTTTACCCCTTTGTTTTTCTTTTCTGTAAAAATATAACTCCCAGTTGATAGAAAATCCTACGGTTTTTTTATGATAGAAAACATGTGGATAAAACAAATAACGCCGCCCCAATAACCCGAATAGCCTTTGTCTCAAAGTCAGTCTCTTTTCTAGCTGTCCATATTTGCAAAGATAATAGACGTTGATATGATGGAAACATATGTTTCCTCTGATAACAACACAATCCACTGAACAATTACGAATTCATTGCAAACAACTCCCTTGTATGTATATCGGAATGAAAGAAATTTCTCAACCGCATATTATCTAACAAGTGGTCACTATGATGGATGACAGCGCTAGTCTGGCTACATAACACGCACAAAACAAATTTACTCACAAGGGAACGGCTCATATGTCACAGTTTAAATAATCAACTTATCTGTATCTATTTATTCTTGTTAATATGACTAAAATTTCCCCAAACGTTTTTTAGCAAGCTCAAAAAATTCAATCAATTCCTTCGAATTACGACATAATTAAAAAAAGGGAAACAAATAGAAACAATCAATATAAATTTAAATTGTAGCCAAATGCCATGAATCTTCAATGCAACGAAAATTTCAATTCGCATTACGAATTGTTTTCAAAATAAGTGCGAAAACACTTTTCATCTGTATTTCAAAGGAAAAATGGACAACGGATTTGTGATCAGCGACCTCCCATTACCCTCTACGCCAAGTTTCAGCGACGTTTATTTTTTGAAAAAAATCGCAAAAAATTGCAGTGGTTACGGCAAAAAATGTTTTTTTCTTATTTTTTGTCTGATCGCGCTGAAACTTGCCATATAGGGGTTTTGGGGAGCGAGAAATCAGAAACCGTTGTCCATTTTGAGCTACCACCATTTCTTGAGGCGACCACTAGGCGCCCTGGCCAAACCGTGAGAGCTATCGAAAAATGGACAACGGATTTGTGATCAGCGACCTCCCATTACCCTCTACGCCAAGTTTCAGCGACGTTTATTTTTTGAAAAAAATCGCAAAAAATTGCAGTGGTTAGTCCATGATTTTTTGATGGCAAAAAATGTTTTTTTCTTATTTTTTGTCTGATCGCGCTGAAACTTGCCATATAGGGGTTTTGGGGAGCGAGAAATCAGAATCCGTTGTCCATTTTGAGCTACCACCATTTCTTGAGGCGACCACTAGGCGCCCTGGCCAAACCGTGAGAGCTATCGAAAAATGGACAACGGATTTGTGATCAGCGACCTCCCATTACCCTCTACGCCAAGTTTCAGCGACGTTTATTTTTTGAAAAAAATCGCAAAAAATTGCAGTGGTTAGTCCATGATTTTTTGATGGCAAAAAATGTTTTTTTTCTTATTTTTTGTCTGATCGCGCTGAAACTTGCCATATAGGGGTTTTGGGGAGCGAGAAATCAGAATCCGTTGTCCATTTTGAGCTACCACCATTTCTTGAAGCGACCACTAGGCGCCCTGGCCAAACCGTGAGAGCTATCGAAAAATGGACAACGGATTTGTGATCAGCGACCTCCCATTACCCTCTACGCCAAGTTTCAGCGACGTTTATTTTTTGAAAAAAATCGCAAAAAATTGCAGTGGTTAGTCCATGATTTTTTGATGGCAAAAAATGTTTTTTTTCTTATTTTTTGTCTGATCGCGCTGAAACTTGCCATATAGGGGTTTTGGGGAGCGAGAAATCAGAATCCGTTGTCCATTTTGAGCTACCACCATTTCTTGAGGCGACCACTAGGCGCCCTGGCCAAACCGTGAGAGCTATCGAAAAATGGACAACGGATTTGTGATCAGCGACCTCGCATTACCCTCTACGCCAAGTTTCAGCGACGTTTATTTTTTGAAAAAAATCGCAAAAAATTGCAGTGGTTAGTCCATGATTTTTTGATGGCAAAAAATGTTTTTTTCTTATTTTTTGTCTGATCGCGCTGAAACTTGCCATATAGGGGTTTTGGGGAGCGAGAAATCAGAATCCGTTGTCCATTTTGAGCTACCACCATTTCTTGAGGCGACCACTAGGCGCCCTGGCCAAACCGTGAGAGCTATCGAAAAATGGACAACGGATTTGTGATCAGCGACCTCCCATTACCCTCTACGCCAAGTTTCAGCGACGTTTATTTTTTGAAAAAAATCGCAAAAAATTGCAGTGGTTAGTCCATGATTTTTTGATGGCAAAAAATGTTTTTTTTCTTATTTTTTGTCTGATCGCGCTGAAACTTGCCATATAGGGGTTTTGGGGAGCGAGAAATCAGAAACCGTTGTCCATTTTGAGCTACCACCATTTCTTGAGGCGACCACTAGGCGCCCTGGCCAAACCGTGAGAGCTATCGAAAAATGGACAACGGATTTGTGATCAGCGACCTCCCATTACCCTCTACGCCAAGTTTCAGCGACGTTTATTTTTTGAAAAAAATCGCAAAAAATTGCAGTGGTTAGTCCATGATTTTTTGATGGCAAAAAATGTTTTTTTCTTATTTTTTGTCTGATCGCGCTGAAACTTGCCATATAGGGGTTTTGGGGAGCGAGAAATCAGAAACCGTTGTCCATTTTGAGCTACCACCATTTCTTGAGGCGACCACTAGGCGCCCTGGCCAAACCGTGAGAGCTATCGAAAAATGGACAACGGATTTGTGATCAGCGACCTCCCATTACCCTCTACGCCAAGTTTCAGCGACGTTTATTTTTTGAAAAAAATCACAAAAAATTGCAGTGGTTAGTCCATGATTTTTTGATGGCAAAAAATGTTTTTTTCTTATTTTTTGTCTGATCGCGCTGAAACTTGCCATATAGGGGTTTTGGGGAGCGAGAAATCAGAATCCGTTGTCCATTTTGAGCTACCACCATTTCTTGAGGCGACCACTAGGCGCCCTGGCCAAACCGTGAGAGCTATCGAAAAATGGACAACGGATTTGTGATCAGCGACCTCCCATTACCCTCTACGCCAAGTTTCAGCGACGTTTATTTTTTGAAAAAAATCGCAAAAAATTGCAGTGGTTAGTCCATGATTTTTTGATGGCAAAAAATGTTTTTTTCTTATTTTTTGTCTGATCGCGCTGAAACTTGCCATATAGGGGTTTTGGGGAGCGAGAAATCAGAATCCGTTGTCCATTTTGAGCTACCACCATTTCTTGAGGCGACCACTAGGCGCCCTGGCCAAACCGTGAGAGCTATCGAAAAATGGACAACGGATTTGTGATCAGCGACCTCCCATTACCCTCTACGCCAAGTTTCAGCGACGTTTATTTTTTGAAAAAAATCGCAAAAAATTGCAGTGGTTAGTCCATGATTTTTTGATGGCAAAAAATGTTTTTTTCTTATTTTTTGTCTGATCGCGCTGAAACTTGCCATATAGGGGTTTTGGGGAGCGAGAAATCAGAATCCGTTGTCCATTTTGAGCTACCACCATTTCTTGAGGCGACCACTAGGCGCCCTGGCCAAACCGTGAGAGCTATCGAAAAATGGACAACGGATTTGTGATCAGCGACCTCCCATTACCCTCTACGCCAAGTTTCAGCGACGTTTATTTTTTGAAAAAAATCGCAAAAAATTGCAGTGGTTAGTCCATGATTTTTTGATGGCAAAAAATGTTTTTTTCTTATTTTTTGTCTGATCGCGCTGAAACTTGCCATATAGGGGTTTTGGGGAGCGAGAAATCAGAATCCGTTGTCCATTTTGAGCTACCACCATTTCTTGAGGCGACCACTAGGCGCCCTGGCCAAACCGTGAGAGCTATCGAAAAATGGACAACGGATTTGTGATCAGCGACCTCGCATTACCCTCTACGCCAAGTTTCAGCGACGTTTATTTTTTGAAAAAAATCGCAAAAAATTGCAGTGGTTAGTCCATGATTTTTTGATGGCAAAAAATGTTTTTTTCTTATTTTTTGTCTGATCGCGCTGAAACTTGCCATATAGGGGTTTTGGGGAGCGAGAAATCAGAATCCGTTGTCCATTTTGAGCTACCACCATTTCTTGAGGCGACCACTAGGCGCCCTGGCCAAACCGTGAGAGCTATCGAAAAATGGACAACGGATTTGTGATCAGCGACCTCCCATTACCCTCTACGCCAAGTTTCAGCGACGTTTATTTTTTGAAAAAAATCGCAAAAAATTGCAGTGGTTAGTCCATGATTTTTTGATGGCAAAAAATGTTTTTTTCTTATTTTTTGTCTGATCGCGCTGAAACTTGCCATATAGGGGTTTTGGGGAGCGAGAAATCAGAATCCGTTGTCCATTTTGAGCTACCACCATTTCTTGAGGCGACCACTAGGCGCCCTGGCCAAACCGTGAGAGCTATCGAAAAATGGACAACGGATTTGTGATCAGCGACCTCCCATTACCCTCTACGCCAAGTTTCAGCGACGTTTATTTTTTGAAAAAAATCGCAAAAAATTGCAGTGGTTAGTCCATGATTTTTTGATGGCAAAAAATGTTTTTTTCTTATTTTTTGTCTGATCGCGCTGAAACTTGCCATATAGGGGTTTTGGGGAGCGAGAAATCAGAATCCGTTGTCCATTTTGAGCTACCACCATTTCTTGAGGCGACCACTAGGCGCCCTGGCCAAACCGTGAGAGCTATCGAAAAATGGACAACGGATTTGTGATCAGCGACCTCCCATTACCCTCTACGCCAAGTTTCAGCGACGTTTATTTTTTGAAAAAAATCGCAAAAAATTGCAGTGGTTAGTCCATGATTTTTTGATGGCAAAAAATGTTTTTTTCTTATTTTTTGTCTGATCGCGCTGAAACTTGCCATATAGGGGTTTTGGGGAGCGAGAAATCAGAATCCGTTGTCCATTTTGAGCTACCACCATTTCTTGAGGCGACCACTAGGCGCCCTGGCCAAACCGTGAGAGCTATCGAAAAATGGACAACGGATTTGTGATCAGCGACCTCCCATTACCCTCTACGCCAAGTTTCAGCGACGTTTATTTTTTGAAAAAAATCGCAAAAAATTGCAGTGGTTAGTCCATGATTTTTTGATGGCAAAAAATGTTTTTTTCTTATTTTTTGTCTGATCGCGCTGAAACTTGCCATATAGGGGTTTTGGGGAGCGAGAAATCAGAATCCGTTGTCCATTTTGAGCTACCACCATTTCTTGAGGCGACCACTAGGCGCCCTGGCCAAACCGTGAGAGCTATCGAAAAATGGACAACGGATTTGTGATCAGCGACCTCCCATTACCCTCTACGCCAAGTTTCAGCGACGTTTATTTTTTGAAAAAAATCGCAAAAAATTGCAGTGGTTAGTCCATGATTTTTTGATGGCAAAAAATGTTTTTTTCTTATTTTTTGTCTGATCGCGCTGAAACTTGCCATATAGGGGTTTTGGGGAGCGAGAAATCAGAATCCGTTGTCCATTTTGAGCTACCACCATTTCTTGAGGCGACCACTAGGCGCCCTGGCCAAACCGTGAGAGCTATCGAAAAATGGACAACGGATTTGTGATCAGCGACCTCCCATTACCCTCTACGCCAAGTTTCAGCGACGTTTATTTTTTGAAAAAAATCGCAAAAAATTGCAGTGGTTAGTCCATGATTTTTTGATGGCAAAAAATGTTTTTTTCTTATTTTTTGTCTGATCGCGCTGAAACTTGCCATATAGGGGTTTTGGGGAGCGAGAAATCAGAATCCGTTGTCCATTTTGAGCTACCACCATTTCTTGAGGCGACCACTAGGCGCCCTGGCCAAACCGTGAGAGCTATCGAAAAATGGACAACGGATTTGTGATCAGCGACCTCCCATTACCCTCTACGCCAAGTTTCAGCGACGTTTATTTTTTGAAAAAAATCGCAAAAAATTGCAGTGGTTAGTCCATGATTTTTTGATGGCAAAAAATGTTTTTTTCTTATTTTTTGTCTGATCGCGCTGAAACTTGCCATATAGGGGTTTTGGGGAGCGAGAAATCAGAATCCGTTGTCCATTTTGAGCTACCACCATTTCTTGAGGCGACCACTAGGCGCCCTGGCCAAACCGTGAGAGCTATCGAAAAATGGACAACGGATTTGTGATCAGCGACCTCGCATTACCCTCTACGCCAAGTTTCAGCGACGTTTATTTTTTGAAAAAAATCGCAAAAAATTGCAGTGGTTAGTCCATGATTTTTTGATGGCAAAAAATGTTTTTTTCTTATTTTTTGTCTGATCGCGCTGAAACTTGCCATATAGGGGTTTTGGGGAGCGAGAAATCAGAATCCGTTGTCCATTTTGAGCTACCACCATTTCTTGAGGCGACCACTAGGCGCCCTGGCCAAACCGTGAGAGCTATCGAAAAATGGACAACGGATTTGTGATCAGCGACCTCCCATTACCCTCTACGCCAAGTTTCAGCGACGTTTATTTTTTGAAAAAAATCGCAAAAAATTGCAGTGGTTAGTCCATGATTTTTTGATGGCAAAAAATGTTTTTTTCTTATTTTTTGTCTGATCGCGCTGAAACTTGCCATATAGGGGTTTTGGGGAGCGAGAAATCAGAATCCGTTGTCCATTTTGAGCTACCACCATTTCTTGAGGCGACCACTAGGCGCCCTGGCCAAACCGTGAGAGCTATCGAAAAATGGACAACGGATTTGTGATCAGCGACCTCCCATTACCCTCTACGCCAAGTTTCAGCGACGTTTATTTTTTGAAAAAAATCGCAAAAAATTGCAGTGGTTAGTCCATGATTTTTTGATGGCAAAAAATGTTTTTTTCTTATTTTTTGTCTGATCGCGCTGAAACTTGCCATATAGGGGTTTTGGGGAGCGAGAAATCAGAATCCGTTGTCCATTTTGAGCTACCACCATTTCTTGAGGCGACCACTAGGCGCCCTGGCCAAACCGTGAGAGCTATCGAAAAATGGACAACGGATTTGTGATCAGCGACCTCCCATTACCCTCTACGCCAAGTTTCAGCGACGTTTATTTTTTGAAAAAAATCGCAAAAAATTGCAGTGGTTAGTCCATGATTTTTTGATGGCAAAAAATGTTTTTTTCTTATTTTTTGTCTGATCGCGCTGAAACTTGCCATATAGGGGTTTTGGGGAGCGAGAAATCAGAATCCGTTGTCCATTTTGAGCTACCACCATTTCTTGAGGCGACCACTAGGCGCCCTGGCCAAACCGTGAGAGCTATCGAAAAATGGACAACGGATTTGTGATCAGCGACCTCCCATTACCCTCTACGCCAAGTTTCAGCGACGTTTATTTTTTGAAAAAAATCGCAAAAAATTGCAGTGGTTAGTCCATGATTTTTTGATGGCAAAAAATGTTTTTTTCTTATTTTTTGTCTGATCGCGCTGAAACTTGCCATATAGGGGTTTTGGGGAGCGAGAAATCAGAATCCGTTGTCCATTTTGAGCTACCACCATTTCTTGAGGCGACCACTAGGCGCCCTGGCCAAACCGTGAGAGCTATCGAAAAATGGACAACGGATTTGTGATCAGCGACCTCCCATTACCCTCTACGCCAAGTTTCAGCGACGTTTATTTTTTGAAAAAAATCGCAAAAAATTGCAGTGGTTAGTCCATGATTTTTTGATGGCAAAAAATGTTTTTTTCTTATTTTTTGTCTGATCGCGCTGAAACTTGCCATATAGGGGTTTTGGGGAGCGAGAAATCAGAATCCGTTGTCCATTTTGAGCTACCACCATTTCTTGAGGCGACCACTAGGCGCCCTGGCCAAACCGTGAGAGCTATCGAAAAATGGACAACGGATTTGTGATCAGCGACCTCCCATTACCCTCTACGCCAAGTTTCAGCGACGTTTATTTTTTGAAAAAAATCGCAAAAAATTGCAGTGGTTAGTCCATGATTTTTTGATGGCAAAAAATGTTTTTTTCTTATTTTTTGTCTGATCGCGCTGAAACTTGCCATATAGGGGTTTTGGGGAGCGAGAAATCAGAATCCGTTGTCCATTTTGAGCTACCACCATTTCTTGAGGCGACCACTAGGCGCCCTGGCCAAACCGTGAGAGCTATCGAAAAATGGACAACGGATTTGTGATCAGCGACCTCCCATTACCCTCTACGCCAAGTTTCAGCGACGTTTATTTTTTGAAAAAAATCGCAAAAAATTGCAGTGGTTAGTCCATGATTTTTTGATGGCAAAAAATGTTTTTTTCTTATTTTTTGTCTGATCGCGCTGAAACTTGCCATATAGGGGTTTTGGGGAGCGAGAAATCAGAATCCGTTGTCCATTTTGAGCTACCACCATTTCTTGAGGCGACCACTAGGCGCCCTGGCCAAACCGTGAGAGCTATCGAAAAATGGACAACGGATTTGTGATCAGCGACCTCCCATTACCCTCTACGCCAAGTTTCAGCGACGTTTATTTTTTGAAAAAAATCGCAAAAAATTGCAGTGGTTAGTCCATGATTTTTTGATGGCAAAAAATGTTTTTTTCTTATTTTTTGTCTGATCGCGCTGAAACTTGCCATATAGGGGTTTTGGGGAGCGAGAAATCAGAATCCGTTGTCCATTTTGAGCTACCACCATTTCTTGAGGCGACCACTAGGCGCCCTGGCCAAACCGTGAGAGCTATCGAAAAATGGACAACGGATTTGTGATCAGCGACCTCCCATTACCCTCTACGCCAAGTTTCAGCGACGTTTATTTTTTGAAAAAAATCGCAAAAAATTGCAGTGGTTAGTCCATGATTTTTTGATGGCAAAAAATGTTTTTTTCTTATTTTTTGTCTGATCGCGCTGAAACTTGCCATATAGGGGTTTTGGGGAGCGAGAAATCAGAATCCGTTGTCCATTTTGAGCTACCACCATTTCTTGAGGCGACCACTAGGCGCCCTGGCCAAACCGTGAGAGCTATCGAAAAATGGACAACGGATTTGTGATCAGCGACCTCGCATTACCCTCTACGCCAAGTTTCAGCGACGTTTATTTTTTGAAAAAAATCGCAAAAAATTGCAGTGGTTAGTCCATGATTTTTTGATGGCAAAAAATGTTTTTTTCTTATTTTTTGTCTGATCGCGCTGAAACTTGCCATATAGGGGTTTTGGGGAGCGAGAAATCAGAATCCGTTGTCCATTTTGAGCTACCACCATTTCTTGAGGCGACCACTAGGCGCCCTGGCCAAACCGTGAGAGCTATCGAAAAATGGACAACGGATTTGTGATCAGCGACCTCCCATTACCCTCTACGCCAAGTTTCAGCGACGTTTATTTTTTGAAAAAAATCGCAAAAAATTGCAGTGGTTAGTCCATGATTTTTTGATGGCAAAAAATGTTTTTTTCTTATTTTTTGTCTGATCGCGCTGAAACTTGCCATATAGGGGTTTTGGGGAGCGAGAAATCAGAATCCGTTGTCCATTTTGAGCTACCACCATTTCTTGAGGCGACCACTAGGCGCCCTGGCCAAACCGTGAGAGCTATCGAAAAATGGACAACGGATTTGTGATCAGCGACCTCCCATTACCCTCTACGCCAAGTTTCAGCGACGTTTATTTTTTGAAAAAAATCGCAAAAAATTGCAGTGGTTAGTCCATGATTTTTTGATGGCAAAAAATGTTTTTTTCTTATTTTTTGTCTGATCGCGCTGAAACTTGCCATATAGGGGTTTTGGGGAGCGAGAAATCAGAATCCGTTGTCCATTTTGAGCTACCACCATTTCTTGAGGCGACCACTAGGCGCCCTGGCCAAACCGTGAGAGCTATCGAAAAATGGACAACGGATTTGTGATCAGCGACCTCCCATTACCCTCTACGCCAAGTTTCAGCGACGTTTATTTTTTGAAAAAAATCGCAAAAAATTGCAGTGGTTAGTCCATGATTTTTTGATGGCAAAAAATGTTTTTTTCTTATTTTTTGTCTGATCGCGCTGAAACTTGCCATATAGGGGTTTTGGGGAGCGAGAAATCAGAATCCGTTGTCCATTTTGAGCTACCACCATTTCTTGAGGCGACCACTAGGCGCCCTGGCCAAACCGTGAGAGCTATCGAAAAATGGACAACGGATTTGTGATCAGCGACCTCCCATTACCCTCTACGCCAAGTTTCAGCGACGTTTATTTTTTGAAAAAAATCGCAAAAAATTGCAGTGGTTAGTCCATGATTTTTTGATGGCAAAAAATGTTTTTTTCTTATTTTTTGTCTGATCGCGCTGAAACTTGCCATATAGGGGTTTTGGGGAGCGAGAAATCAGAATCCGTTGTCCATTTTGAGCTACCACCATTTCTTGAGGCGACCACTAGGCGCCCTGGCCAAACCGTGAGAGCTATCGAAAAATGGACAACGGATTTGTGATCAGCGACCTCCCATTACCCTCTACGCCAAGTTTCAGCGACGTTTATTTTTTGAAAAAAATCGCAAAAAATTGCAGTGGTTAGTCCATGATTTTTTGATGGCAAAAAATGTTTTTTTCTTATTTTTTGTCTGATCGCGCTGAAACTTGCCATATAGGGGTTTTGGGGAGCGAGAAATCAGAATCCGTTGTCCATTTTGAGCTACCACCATTTCTTGAGGCGACCACTAGGCGCCCTGGCCAAACCGTGAGAGCTATCGAAAAATGGACAACGGATTTGTGATCAGCGACCTCCCATTACCCTCTACGCCAAGTTTCAGCGACGTTTATTTTTTGAAAAAAATCGCAAAAAATTGCAGTGGTTAGTCCATGATTTTTTGATGGCAAAAAATGTTTTTTTCTTATTTTTTGTCTGATCGCGCTGAAACTTGCCATATAGGGGTTTTGGGGAGCGAGAAATCAGAATCCGTTGTCCATTTTGAGCTACCACCATTTCTTGAGGCGACCACTAGGCGCCCTGGCCAAACCGTGAGAGCTATCGAAAAATGGACAACGGATTTGTGATCAGCGACCTCCCATTACCCTCTACGCCAAGTTTCAGCGACGTTTATTTTTTGAAAAAAATCGCAAAAAATTGCAGTGGTTAGTCCATGATTTTTTGATGGCAAAAAATGTTTTTTTCTTATTTTTTGTCTGATCGCGCTGAAACTTGCCATATAGGGGTTTTGGGGAGCGAGAAATCAGAAACCGTTGTCCATTTTGAGCTACCACCATTTCTTGAGGCGACCACTAGGCGCCCTGGCCAAACCGTGAGAGCTATCGAAAAATGGACAACGGATTTGTGATCAGCGACCTCCCATTACCCTCTACGCCAAGTTTCAGCGACGTTTATTTTTTGAAAAAAATCGCAAAAAATTGCAGTGGTTAGTCCATGATTTTTTGATGGCAAAAAATGTTTTTTTCTTATTTTTTGTCTGATCGCGCTGAAACTTGCCATATAGGGGTTTTGGGGAGCGAGAAATCAGAATCCGTTGTCCATTTTGAGCTACCACCATTTCTTGAGGCGACCACTAGGCGCCCTGGCCAAACCGTGAGAGCTATCGAAAAATGGACAACGGATTTGTGATCAGCGACCTCCCATTACCCTCTACGCCAAGTTTCAGCGACGTTTATTTGTTGAAAAAAATCGCAAAAAATTGCAGTGGTTAGTCCATGATTTTTTGATGGCAAAAAATGTTTTTTTCTTATTTTTTGTCTGATCGCGCTGAAACTTGCCATATAGGGGTTTTGGGGAGCGAGAAATCAGAATCCGTTGTCCATTTTGAGCTACCACCATTTCTTGAGGCGACCACTAGGCGCCCTGGCCAAACCGTGAGAGCTATCGAAAAATGGACAACGGATTTGTGATCAGCGACCTCCCATTACCCTCTACGCCAAGTTTCAGCGACGTTTATTTTTTGAAAAAAATCGCAAAAAATTGCAGGGTTAGTCCATGATTTTTTGATGGCAAAAAATGTTTTTTTCTTATTTTTTGTCTGATCGCGCTGAAACTTGCCATATAGGGGTTTTGGGGAGCGAGAAATCAGAATCCGTTGTCCATTTTGAGCTACCACCATTTCTTGAGGCGACCACTAGGCGCCCTGGCCAAACCGTGAGAGCTATCGAAAAATGGACAACGGATTTGTGATCAGCGACCTCCCATTACCCTCTACGCCAAGTTTCAGCGACGTTTATTTTTTGAAAAAAATCGCAAAAAATTGCAGTGGTTAGTCCATGATTTTTTGATGGCAAAAAATGTTTTTTTTCTTATTTTTTGTCTGATCGCGCTGAAACTTGCCATATAGGGGTTTTGGGGAGCGAGAAATCAGAAACCGTTGTCCATTTTGAGCTACCACCATTTCTTGAGGCGACCACTAGGCGCCCTGGCCAAACCGTGAGAGCTATCGAAAAATGGACAACGGATTTGTGATCAGCGACCTCCCATTACCCTCTACGCCAAGTTTCAGCGACGTTTATTTTTTGAAAAAAATCGCAAAAAATTGCAGTGGTTAGTCCATGATTTTTTGATGGCAAAAAATGTTTTTTTCTTATTTTTTGTCTGATCGCGCTGAAACTTGCCATATAGGGGTTTTGGGGAGCGAGAAATCAGAATCCGTTGTCCATTTTGAGCTACCACCATTTCTTGAGGCGACCACTAGGCGCCCTGGCCAAACCGTGAGAGCTATCGAAAAATGGACAACGGATTTGTGATCAGCGACCTCCCATTACCCTCTACGCCAAGTTTCAGCGACGTTTATTTTTTGAAAAAAATCGCAAAAAATTGCAGTGGTTAGTCCATGATTTTTTGATGGCAAAAAATGTTTTTTTCTTATTTTTTGTCTGATCGCGCTGAAACTTGCCATATAGGGGTTTTGGGGAGCGAGAAATCAGAATCCGTTGTCCATTTTGAGCTACCACCATTTCTTGAGGCGACCACTAGGCGCCCTGGCCAAACCGTGAGAGCTATCGAAAAATGGACAACGGATTTGTGATCAGCGACCTCCCATTACCCTCTACGCCAAGTTTCAGCGACGTTTATTTGTTGAAAAAAATCGCAAAAAATTGCAGTGGTTAGTCCATGATTTTTTGATGGCAAAAAATGTTTTTTTCTTATTTTTTGTCTGATCGCGCTGAAACTTGCCATATAGGGGTTTTGGGGAGCGAGAAATCAGAATCCGTTGTCCATTTTGAGCTACCACCATTTCTTGAGGCGACCACTAGGCGCCCTGGCCAAACCGTGAGAGCTATCGAAAAATGGACAACGGATTTGTGATCAGCGACCTCCCATTACCCTCTACGCCAAGTTTCAGCGACGTTTATTTTTTGAAAAAAATCGCAAAAATCGATGGACTAACCCGCAATTTTTTACGTTTTTTTCAAAAAAAATTTTTGTCTCCGATCAGGCTGAAACTTGGAATGTAGGGATTTTGGGCGACGAGAAATCGAAATTATATTTTATTTTTCCAATTAAGAAGGGTTCGGTGAACGCGCATATGAAACTGGTGGGTTTCAGTACCTCCAACAAGGTTAAGAACCACTGCTCTATAAGTTGAGATCCCTAGGACGGTGCCGTGAAATTCCACTTATCCAGGTTCGCCTGTATTTAAATTAAAAATGATTCTCCAAAAATGACACCGGTATGAGCAAACAAACGATACAAAAATTAACAATTTAAAAAATCGTACTGGACACCTAATGCTAATCAAAACTTTGAAACTTTATAAAAACAGTTTTAATGCACAGAAAAGGTTTCTTATTAGCAAAAGGTGGACATTTGAATTAATTTGAGGTACTGAACTTAATTTTTTTTGGTAAAAATCTAAAATCAGCAAAAAAAAAATAGCGAAATCTAACTTTTTAGCAAGTTTTTGTGATTCTGAAAAATATGTGCCTGTCCCGAAGCTAACAATTGAACATTTTGAGGGCGAAAATTGCATCAGTCAAGTTTGAGCCCAACACGGACGAAATCTTTTCATTTGTTTAAAACAACGGTTAAAAACTTTAGCGTCAATCGTCTCATGTATATTAAAAAGCATAAAATTGAAGATTGCTGTATAAAAATGTTTGATTGATTGATATCGAGATTTATTGCCAAACATCCGTAAATACGCATCGAGATAAGCAAGGATATAAATCCCAATGACCTTTTCGGGGAAAATACCTTCACGTTTTATTGCCCTTTTGATGTCATCCTTTGCAATTTTGTGAACAATAGATTCGTTTTTGAGGAATTTATATTATATAACTGTAATACGCAATAAAAATTTCTAGTGTGAAATGAAGGCCTCTCGTAGTTAGTATTATGGCAGTAAAAAATGGGAAAAAACGAAAGCGTATATTCTGTTAGATATCGGATTTTTTTAAATTATTTTTAACGGAATTTTATAAATTTCATAATGAAAAAAATGTAAAACAACGTTGATTTTGAAAGTTTTTATGATCTTATACTTCTTATAAAAACCATCAATATTATTATATGTAGAGACAAAGTTTGAACGTCGTAAACTAGTTTAGCTTTAAAATTTCCGTTTGTTGAATTTATTTTCTAAACTTTAACGAAATGTCATCAACCAAAATAACCAAAATGAGAACTGTTATACCGACAAGCACTTGACAAATATTTGAGTAACCAAATTTTCCCAAGCTTTTAGCACTTTGAAAATATCATACCGGATGTTTGAGGATTTCCCCAGGATATCCGAGTCGGATTCTCTTATATCTGATTCTCTCCTTGAAAGACTTTTATTTCATCAAAAGCTCCTTTGTACTTTCATTGCAAACTGAAGTTATTGTTGCTCATGGATTTCGAGAAGTGATAACTACTTAGCAGGAAAAAGGGAACTTTTTAACACGTGCTTGAAAATTTAAATTTTTTTTCACTTATGTTTTGATTTTTCATTCCGAAGGAAGATTTTTCGTTATTCACTGTATTTAAAAATGCTGTGGTGGGTATAAAGAATTGAATAGTTCCTTTTTATAAACTGTCTACCCTTAAAAACATCCAATTATAATGAAAAAAATATAACCATAAAGACAAATGATTATTTAAGCTGAAATAAAGATATATTTCTTGAGTTGAAATGCTTAATGTTTAATGAAGTTTGAGAGGTTAGTTTTAACACGTGATGGATCATTATTTATTCGTGGACCCCAACATTTTAAATATTTTTCAATTTATGAAATTTCCAATCTCTTTGTGACAGAACAAAGAGGAATGAAATTTTTCGAATGTGTTTTCGGTATTAAAGTTATTTTGTAAACGACTTTTTTTTTAAATAAAGATTGTATCGCAAACTTTTGGATTTGTAAATAGCTAGAAATTTTACTATCCAATCAATAGCTATGTTTCTCAAATTACTGTAGGTAGTAGTAACGCCCTGGTGACAGAAAAGGAATTTAATGAAATCGAATTATTTACCAGGAACCAACACGAATCGATTTTTATAGGTTTTTTCGAGGTTGCACCTCAGGTTATACGAGTCTTAAAGCTGCTATAACAAAAATTATTACAGTGCCATAATTCAATTGTTAAGACTATCATAGTAATCGTTGGGCCAAATAAATGTGGCACCGACTAACAATAAATGAGTTTCTCCGCCAGTTAATAAGAAGAAATGAGACTTACACAAACAAGCAAATTAATTTATAGCAACGTTCGTCGAAGGTGGGCCATTATTTTTCGTCGAACATCTTCCAGAGAGAAAGAGAAAAGCTATTTAGACAGCAAACAAAGCAAATTCTTTTGTTTTTCCATTCAATCGAATCAATCGAAAGCTAAATAAACTGAAGTCAGGGATCAACTTGAGACATAATCCTGAAAGCGGGTAAAAATCCTGTTTATCATTGCTATAATCCTTGCTGATAACAAAAATGCGCCGAAATTTTTTTTTAAATTATGGAAATGAAAAAAAAACCATACAGATAAAATAATCTTATTGGGAAATATTGCTTCCACGATTAAAATATATATGGGATAATCGATCGTTACTAATAATATCCACTAGAATGTATCCAAACACGAAAATCCCCACACGAAATACAAATCCTTTATTCCCATGCGAAGAAATTTAAAAAATATCTATCAGGAAGTGGCACATTTCACTTCCGAAACAGATAAGTCGATGTGTGGTTTTTTTCCTTCGTTTTTTAAGAGTTTCTTGTTTTTACCAATTCATCGAACGTTAGACTATTTGAATATGTATATATTTAAGAAGCTAGTCGATGATGTCATTTAACGGTGAATGCATAAATTCGAAACTAATGGATAAAACATGTTTTGTATGTACACACATATTTTCTATATCGTGTTTCAAGTTAAAGCTGACTTAAACTTTAAAGCTATAATTGTGACTTCCATTATGGGAAATTGCATGTGATGTATAGAAGCTATAAAGCATATTAGGTTTCATGTGCTATCAGCGGAAGTTTCGCGTGAGCGGTAATCAAAGTGCCACACAATATCAACTGGTAAATGACTGGTTGGTGATGCACAGAAACGCTGTTAGGCAATTCCAAACTACAAACCTTTTCAGGACCTTTTCATTACACATTCACATTTAAAAAATTTACTTCCGAATTTGTTTTTGTCAAACCTGATTGTTTGTGGAACATTTCTATCGTATATGGAATCCGGTCATTTGTGTCAATCAACATTTTCCAACTTGTGTGTATTTGTCGTAGTAGATTTAGTTTCCAATTTGACGAAGCCCACTTGGAGTAGTACCTACTCTTCAACTATTAAATAAATTAATTAAGGGTCAGTGGTTTGTAATTAAATGTACTTAAAATGTGATAAAGTCTATCTTAATTAGTAGATATAATTTTAAAAGTTTTTGTGGTACTCTGTTGGGTTTTCCCCTACCAAAGCTGCATTGAAAATTTGCACTGTGTCGATTCTATTATTATTAATATAAAAGCTTAAAACACAGTTCAATTTAATTTCTAAGTTCTGAATCTTTTAATGGCGATTGGTATTTATTTTTTTGCCTAAAATGCGCAAACTGTGTACATTTTTTGACAATGTCCAAGAATTTAAAATTTCTGATTAAGTTAAAGGGCCCATAGGCGGGCAACTTTGTTGCCAACCTGGTCGCCAACCTGGTTGGTAGTTTTTACCACAGACGAGACGGAATGTTGGCGACCAGGTTGTAAACTTGCCTACAGACACCCCAACATGAACGCCAACATGCTAAGTTTTCAAAATTTTTTGATTCTCAACCTCGTCGACAACATGAAAAACCAACCGCCAACTTGGCCACAGACGTACAACATCGACTCCAACATTGCATGTTGGCGACCAGGTTGGCAACAAAGTTGGCCGTATATGGGCCCTTTTATTCTAACATTAAACAATATTTAAAGAAAATGAGTTTATAAACTCGATCTTAAATGAGTTTCGAGCTAAGGCTCGGTCGCTCCAACTAATATGTTAAATTAAATCTAACGAATAATTGAGATTGCAAAATCATTTTCTAGAAATTGCATTAACGCAGTTATACAACCAAGAAAACGGTTGAACTACACACCAACACTCTTCAGACTTTAGCAGCATCTGCAATATTATTATTTTACAGTAGTAAAAAATATACTTTTCTATGCGTGTGTAAAAGGAAGTTATTGTTGATATATACATACTATTTAATAGATCCGTACTAGTCTCCGCGAGAAATCGATTAACGTCTTCCCTTAATACGATATAAACACAAAAGTGTTCCATATCTCATCATCATAACAAACAATCCGCACGCATAACGTATGTTAATCAAAAATTTTGTCAAACGAAGCTTTCAAGGCAGGCACTTTGTTATTTCTAGAGATTCGGATGAGGATTATATGTAGAACAACCAAATATCATTCGTAGTCCTGTTGTGTAATTTAAAAAGTATGGTTAACCTCTGCCTCCCGCTTCCTCAACCATTGTAAAGAATCCTTGTCGTGCGCCCCGTGGAATAATTGTATAATTCACTTTGAGGTATAATGACACGATAACTTGCTATTAATCCCTGTTCCCGTCTTTCCTGTGTGGCGGATATTCACGTAACTAGGAGGGAATTAGTATGGTAAAGAATTATATAGGATTTCTCGCCCTGTTGAATGATGAATTGATATAGCAGAGGGTTAGATCCTTGAATCGACGTTGCGGCCGACGGATCTGTTAACATACAGACATTGAAAATGTTGGTTGCTTAGCTTACAATCAGCTCCGACTTTACTTTTCAGATTAAATCACTTCACCCTTTTGCAAAAAAAAAAAAAAAAACTAAAATAAAATGAATACTCGTCTACGAGCGCAGCTCGTTGTCTGTGTTAATTAAATTTTAATTCAAAGATTTTGGGTACGTAGTCCAATTCCAAAGGTTAAGCTCTCATCATAATTAAATGAAGCATCTAAAGCAGTGCTTCTTAACCTTGTTGGAGGTACTGACCCCCACCAGTTTCATATGCGCGTTCACGGAACCCTTCTTAATTGGAAAAATAAAATATGATTTTTTCAAATTCAAAACATAGGTATATATTTATACATAGGTGTACAAAATGAACAAAACCATTAAAGAACCAATAACATGATTTTCACATAAAAACAAAAAGTGTGTGTTTTGATCTCCGCTGCACCCCGGAGACTGACTCACCGAACCCCTGAGGTTCGATCGAACCCAGGTTAAGAACCACTGGTGTAAAAGGTAATGAGGGCTCGCTGATCACGAATCCGTTGTCCGTTTTTCGATAACTCTCACGGTTTGGCCAGGGCGCCTAGGGTCGCCTCAAAAAATTGAGATAGCTCAAAATGGACAACGGATTTCGATTTCTTGTCGCCCAAAACCCCTACAGTCCAAGTTTCAGCCCGATCGGAGACAAAAAAATTTTTGAAAAAAACGCCAAAAATTGCAGTGGTGTTAGTCCATCGATTTTTGCGATTTTTTTTTCAAAAAATAGATTTCGCTGAAACTTGGTGTCTAAAGGGTGACTTTTCAGAGACGACGAAATACGGTAAAACAAAAAATAAAATAAAATAAATACCAGATTAAATTTCAGAGTTTTCCCTTCAACGAAAAAATTCTGCAATGTATTGAATCAAAGATAATTACGTGCAATCGACATCAAATCGGAATTTTATTCTCTGTGTGTCAATCATTTAAGGACATCAGGCAAGTATCCCCAAGAGGATTTTACTAACAAATGAAGCATCGTAAACTGGTAATACTGTGAAAAACGTATCAATTACACGTACAAGTGATATGCTTCTACTCGTACTATGCCATATTTCCACCTTTAATTTATCAATCTTATTTCAGGGAATAAAAATAAAGCGAAAGGAAAAGCCGTATAGGCACCAAACTCCATATCAAAGTGTCATTTATAAAAGTATGAAAACAAATCATAAAAAATCTTGATATTCCAATCTATCACATTTTCACCTTTCACGCTTCCCTGCCCTTATATCCGATCCTATATCACCCACCAATGCGTATTGTGTTCACACATTTTTATGCCACCTTAAAACATTCCAGGATAAATCCGTCTGCAAGGACTTTATTTCCGACAAATGAGTTTCCTTGCTTCGATAACTCAAGATATGTAATCGCAACATTCCGTTTATGCTGTCTTTTATATTATTATGTGGGTATAACACATACGTAAACTCCAGAATCCGATTGGGCGACGTACAAACAACGGAGGATAGTTGTACAGAGGAGGAATCATGAAACAATAGCACGAATGTATGCTCGTAAAATCATGAGAAAATTGATTTGGCAAATATTTTTGAAGGATTCAAGGAACGCAGGCTCTAATCTATTTAAGGATATTTTTCACTTTGGAGTTTTTTTTTCTCTATTCAACGTATTATTAAAATATCGAAGTAGGGGAGAGCACAACCGATTCCTTTCTTTTATTATATGTGATTTTTTGATGTTGTTTCTTTATGTTAGTTTTTTATTTTTATTTTGCCATCTCACGTATCTTTTAAAACCGATACTATGGGTGAAGAATTGTTTCTTTACACATCAGTTTTCAGCCCACAAACGAAATGATAAAATGATAGAAGTCTCCCCATGGATATCGCAAATGATTAAATTGAAAATTTGAAGATGTGATTTGATTGGGGACCGATTTCATTCAGTTTTTAAAACCGAAATGCTATAGCATCCAAGGAGCTCTCACCATTTGCCAGCAATAATTATAAGAAACAAAATAAGTACAATAAATATATGTTTTTCCCTTATCTGAAAATTTTCAATATTGCGTTACAAAGTGTGTAAACCAATAAAAATAAGATATTTTATAATTTGTCCAAAGACGCCTATAAAATATATTATCTTCCGATGCTTTAAAAATTTACCCCATCATGAATAACAAACCTAGTTAGGATTTTTTTTTTAAATGTGTCCAAAAGCGAATTTAACGAATAAATATGAATATACTATTCAAGATTATTTTTTGAATATGCCATTAAACCTCCATGATAGTCTAACCGTTAGAATGTGTTTTAAATATAAAAACCTCATGCACTTTACCCTTCACTCTCATTACTCAATATATATTCCTATGTAAAAACTATCATGATATATATTTAATTCTCAACCACTATCAAGAGAGAGCCATCCAATATATCACGAGCACATTTTCTCTTTGGTTCATGTGATGTTGCGCACCAAAAAAAGATCTCCAAGGACTTAAAGAGAATTGAAAAGCTTATAGTCCTGTATCAAAAAATTATTCAAGTCTCATGCAACCAATTCAGTTAGTTCATCTTCTTATCCTTTTGTAAGCGCACGAGATGTTTAAAATTCACAAAATGAAATTTACGACTCGCAGCGATAATAAATCACACGAAACATACGAAAATGTCCTAAATCTTTTATTCCTGGCTGCTCTGTTTCCAATCCCAATGAAATCCTTTTCATTTCGTTGATTCCATGGGCCTTCTGAAGAAGGTAATTTATTACGCTATCGACAGGATAACAGCCAAAAATTTAACACAGTGGAACATTACAAAGGTAAATAAAGTCGGTCGATGTTTATATCTCTTCTGTATTCGTTTTTGGGCAATTAACTTCGTTGGAATAAGTTTTGAGAGATGTTTCAAATGGATGGTACCCGGACTCGTTTTCGGGAATCTGTGCCATCCTGTTTCGCCCAAATATATCCTTTTTGTCTCTATTATGAGAATTTCACGATTTCGACCGACATTTGTCGCAAAAACAGGAATCGACCGTTTAGTGAAGACTTTTAAACTTAATGGCAGAAGACACAACGCTGATTGCATTTTGACTAGAATAGCATCAAATGCAAATTAAAATTTCGGTTTACGTTCGTTGATTATGTATAACTTGGTATAACTAAAGAAAAGGTCCTGCTTCTCTATAAATTTATTCGCTGATGCGGTTTCTTCACCATCTTGTCTTTGTTCATAATCGGTACACAGGGCTAACAGTCCGTTGAATGTAATTAGGTCAATTGGATTACTCGAAAACGTGCTTTCCTCCCCCGGTTTTCTCTAAAGTGTGCTCTACCTTTAGATGGTGGTCCATTCAAGCAAATTTTCTTTAGTAAACTAATGTAGCGATTGTTTGTTAGAATTGATGCCACCAGCATGTTTTGTATAAAAAAGTTTTGTGAGAAACAATCTTGAATATAGTTTTCGCACTCACATCTTCTTACAACAAAATTAAAATTCAAGTAGAGACAAAACAAAAATACTTAATTATTTTACTCATTTAAATTATTTTTTGCCGGTAAACTAAAACTACGAATATAAGATTTACTGATTGCTTTTTTGCTGTTTTTGAGCTTGTTTTGAAAAATCCTTTCTGTTAGAGGCAAAAAAGGGGCTAAAAAAATTAACTGAATAAAATTGTTTTGAAGGCATTTTGCCGACAAAGTATTTTATTTATTTATTTTTTATACAAAAATTCATAAAAAGTTTTTAGACAGTCCAATGAATGTAAACGAATATTTCTCTATGTTAAAAAAAAAAATTTAAAAAGTTTTTATTTAAAAAAAATCGCACTATCAGAAATATTTATCAGAAATAAAATCGAGATAAATATTTATTTTATTTTTTATGCTTTATCTCGCATTTATTTCCGCACTTATTTTTGATACATAACGCCCAAAAAATTATTTTTCCCTTTTAGTGCATTTTTTCAGAAAAAAGTAATCAGATTATCCTAAAGGTAGAAATAGACGCTGCGATGGTCGCACCGACTTGTGTTGGACCGATATCGGGCCGACGGTTGTATACAGCACACACACGATACGATCTACTTGCGATTTTGATCGAATAATCAGTTTTTACTAGCAAATATCACTCAAACAACACAGCACAGTTGTGAAATAATATCGTATCGACGGTCGCATGGCAGACCACAAACGATACAATCTGTCGCATGCGACCGCAGGTTTTGGCTCAGCGACGTACGACCGTGCGATATCGGGCCCAACCGTCATTTCGTGCGCATACACTATACAATTATCGCCTGCAACCACAAATCGGCCCGACGATTGTATCGACCATCGCAGCAGCTATTTCTACCTTTACAGAACCTTCCGTTATACTTACAGATTTCTTAATGCCAGAATCGGATTCAACGACCCATAAAACTCCCAGGTGAGAGTTTTTCCGCAAAATTCGAGGAAAAGGATAATCACGTTGTCCTTACAGGACCTTCCGTTGTCCTTACATGGACCAAGTATCCAAAAATTTTAATTCAATTGGATGAGTAGAAGTGGGGCAAAATTGAAGTGCAAGATTTGATCTGACAGACAGACAGACAGACAAATATGGAGGCAAGCTAACCAAGAGCTTTTAAAAAGTATTAGAAATAAACAAATTTTTCCTTTTATTTGTTTTTTAACGAAATATCTAATGGGGGATTTGTTCATTATCTAATCTTTAAGTGCCCTCCACTACTTAAGAAATTCATGAATTGTCTTAATGTTCTTCGAGCACGAAAACTTTTAGTGTTGCTTTGTACACATACAAATATATTTATTACGCATAAAAAGGAATTTCTACAATAATTCCAACTATAAATTGAATGAGAACGTGACAAATGTTCTAAAATAGTTTTTAAGACGGTTAAATATCTACAAATAGTATACAAACCTCACATTATACTAGGAGAAAAATAAAACTTGTTTCACAGGTCAAACGATTTAAGCATTAAATTCGGAATACCAAAAAAATAAAACAAAACTCAAGTGGAATTTCAACATGAAATGGTTTTGTGGAAAAGCTTTCTTCGGTGAATTATAAACACGAATAACGGAATTGTGAGATTTTAGCAATTCCTTTTGTGATATGTAAGAAATTTTTTTGAAGTTATTGCCAGTTATTGCGGTACTAAAAGATTCCCCGGTGAATACTATAAGATCTTTTTTGTAAGTTCCTGTAACTTGTGCAATTTTGGTTACCCAAACGAAATTCGCCTCTTTAAAAAAGGGACTGTTTTGCTTCGCTACTCCCCGGACCTTTTTAAACTGACCACATAATTCACCCACAAATTAAAATTCTGGAAGTTCTCAAAATCCTGAGTGTCAGAAAAAGTGAACAAATATACTTTTATTATACTCACAAACCCCAAGTTACCGCAATGAATCGTAAAGACATGAATTTGAAAGAAGAAAAAAAAACACAACAAAGAATAATAAAGAAACAATTAAGTTATAGGCCGGCTTACCCATATTTTTCTTTCCTCCGAAAAAATAGCCACATTCTTGTAGTAAAAAGGATATTTTTCGATAATATGTAGTAATTTTTTCGCCCCTTACTAATGGCAATTGGAAAAATTTTACCTACGTTTTTCCCCCATAATAAATGAACGAGAAGAATGACCTTTGGAAAGAATGAAAATGTTCACAAAATAATAAAAATAGAAAAGGAAAATCTTTCCTTATGATGGACGAAGGGGAATGTGTTCCACTTTTTTATGTATTTTATCAGTGTTAGTTTTTTGTCAATGACTATCGACCCATTGTCAAATTGAATCACTCCACGATATCTTTGTAACCCATTTCCATCGAAAATACTTTGAATAGTCTAAGGAAACGCTTTTCTTATGCTCCTTTATATCTTTTTATGGCTTTCATTCACTTCTTTTTCATCAGTTACATCCCCGTTCAGATGAGAAAAATGATTGACTTGAAGTTATATAAGGTAATTTGCAAAAAGGAATTCTTTTTTTTTCCAGATATGCGTTTGATGAAAAGAATTTGATAAAAAAAGTTTTGATAACCCCAGATTAGTAAGTTATAAAAACACCTAACAGAAAAAGACTTTTATTTATTACTTGTAAGTGTAATACTTTATGCCATATATTTTTTAAAGTTCAAATACTTAACTCAAAATGAAATTTTTTGGTGAAGAATCTCAAATATGGATTGATTTTTCTATTGTATTTGGTAAAACTTTAATATTTTCGAGTTAATTTCTAAGCAATTGTTGTCTTTAAAAATTTTGCAACTAGAATAAATACTAACTTTTAAAAAATGGCGTTTCATTAATAAAATTTTAAAATAAGCTCAGTGTGGTCTAATTGTTTGCATGTCATAATCAAAAGTGATTTCTTTTCAGAGCATTACTGTTAAAACCTAAACACAAAATGGAAATTAATTTGAAAAGCTTTTTTACCACAAGCGAAGCTAAAACACCATCTACTGGAATAGTTTGGTAATCAAATAAATATCTTATATGTTTCGTTTGCGAGATTCAGTCTAATAAAAGCTTGTTAAGCTTGTGGCTAGAAAGTTCCTAATAGTAGAGGAAATTAATAATAGTGGTGAATTAATAAATTTCGAAATGAAATTGTTTTAATCTTCACGTTTAGATTTTTAGAAATGTGTTTTTCTTGCAGCTTAACTTTGTGACCGAGATTTTCCGACAGATAATAATTGCAAATATGGAAATAGAAATAATTCAAATTATTGTAAATTTTTCCATTTCGGCTTGTCTGTTGGAATTTGTGTGTTTCGGTACACACATGTTGGCATAGAGTAATTTATTAGAGTTCATACAGTGTGCAAACAACATTGACCTAGGAAAAACACTAATCGAGGATTTTTGACCTTGTTTTAAGCTTTCAAGCCTTGCATTTTCTTTTTAAATAACTGTCACTACGACTACAACAAAAGTTTCGATGAATTCGCCGGAAATAAAATACCCCTTAACAACTTCAACACAAAAGAACAATTTCCTCACCCAATGCCATGTAACAGGAAGCTTTTACTACTTTCCCAACACATACTTAACGTAAAAGCTTAATAAACGTGTTACATAACTAAAATAAAATAAAAAGTTTCTTAATGCAGACCTACAGCTTTGACCTTCAACAAAATATTTACATCAATAAAAGGGTTTTACTGTGCTGTTTTTGTTTTTATGATATCTTCTGTTTCCCGAGTTCAATTCCCAACAGGAATTCTTTTCTGCTTTTCTTTCTTTTCGGTTTTTTCAATTTTTTTTTATTTTATCTTCCCACTGCGAATAATATGGCAAACGTTTTTCTCGAATTTGGCGCGTTTTCTTCGCCGAATTCGAATAAAATATTCTTACTTACTGTACTCAGACACTAGCGCCGGCGCCACCAGAAAATCAAACCATATAATCAAATCATATAATAATGGGGAATTAAATCCTTTTCACAAAACAATAAAACATTCAGAAAATCCTGAAATTCTAACAAAGGGGACATTAATAAAACCAGAAAAGTCACATTTTAGTTAAAGTTTATTACAATCTGATTCATAAAGAAATTATTAACTTTAAGAATTATTAAAGTTCCTTAAAAAAATTCCTCACTACTTCTTTATAATGTTTCAATTTGTTTTTTTTTATTGTAGTTTAGTTTTTCCAAAATTAGTACTTATTTAAGTATACAAAAATTAAGCATAACCTAATTATTAACAAAAAAAAACTTTTAAAATTATATACAATTTAAATCTTTGCTTAATCTGTTACATTGATACTCGTATTAAATTTTTCAAATGGCATAAAATATGTTGAAAAATACATCTTTTAAATATGGCCAATTTAGAAGATTCATTTGAAGAACTTAATAATCGGAGGCGAGAATAAAAGCAAAAAAAGATTTTTTGTTCTGGTTTTATGTTGTAATTGGATTCAGCAACATTATGCCCTGTTTTGTGACGATTGAGTAAATCTAAACTTCGAAAATGTAATTGTGAATTATTCGAGTTAATTATAACGTCTATTGTTAGTGTGTTATACATAACTAGAAATTATGGTTATTATACCTATTTATTGTATAAAAATTGGTGTCTTAATAAAGCTGCTATATATTGTGTGAATATGTGATGTAAGCATCGTCACAAGAAATTACCTCTTTTTGAAATCACCTTATATATAGATATTTTTTAACTATTTTTTGTGTTACACAAAGGCTCTTTGGTGGAGTAACTATTCATTACATTGTATTGGAATTGTCAAACTATTGCATTTATGTTTTATTGTTAGGTTATTTTTTAAGTATAAAATCAGAAATTTGTGCGTCTTAAGCTATAAATATACAATACAAATTAGTTGTGAATATAAATTATGGTTGCAAATCAGAATTTATAAATATTTTCCAAAATCGTTATAACTTTTGTTTTCAACTTGAGGTTAAGTATTTGTCAATGAATACAATTTAATTTTTCTTTTCTTCACCAAATTACAAATTGAATATAATATGAAATTTGAATAATTAACTAGTGCTACAAATATAATTTTGAAAATATGACAATATATTAGCTACAAAAATTTTGTTAAGTTTAAAAAACTAGTTATTCAGTCACAGTTTCCTTTTTGCAATCTACATCCATAAAAAAGTGATTTAGAATCAATTTTATTCCAATTAAAATACAAAACGAAAAACTTTTTTGTTTCATCGAATGTTTGTTTGTTTGTTAGTTTAATGTACACTTAATACTGGGGCTGGAATCATCTTAAAACTACAGAAAAAATATTTTCGATCATAAATTCGATCAACTTTTGGAACAAAATCTAAGAACAAACAGCCTTTGAAAAACATTGTCCACTGAATGGAATCGCTCAATGGGACCTCATCACATTTGCCATAAATTCACCAATAGTGTTTCCACGTGGATGATAATTGCACACAACGACAACTTTACCCTTTTTGGTTTTTGCTAGACCTACGCCCAGTTCCCGAGTCGATTTCCAAATCAATTGTGTAAAATGTCCAGCTCGGAAGACACCTTTCGGCTCGACACCGTAATTATGTTCACGGTACTCCTCATACCATGATCGACAGACATCCTTTGGATTTGCTTTGGCATTTCTATCGGATGACCACAAACAGTAGATATTCTCACCGTAGCAAGAATGCGGACGGTATGCAAAGCGATCCTCTTTAGCAAGAGTTTCAGCCCATTCCTGAGATAGTTGACAGAGCTCCAAACTTAATCTAAAATAGAAATTTTTTGATATTCAATTTTCGCATTATGCGAAAAAGTAATAAACTGGAGCACATTAACCGTAATTGCAATAAAATATTTCTATTAGAATAATTCAAAAATATAATGCAATTACTGCCAAATCTTTGCTTCACTATACTTTAATTCTGGTACTCCATGTTTTCGTCGATAATCGTTATGAAACCTGAGAATTTTCAGTGCAAATTCATTCATTTCGTCACTGTATCCATTTGATGACAGAGAAGTATCAGTTGAATCAGGTACTTTATCTATGACTATTTTCGGTGTTAAAGGAAAACCACCGAGTGGTGGTACATTCTCGGCAAAACTTCCGATAAAATTTCCGGGCGGATCATAATTACAGACGACAAACACTTGACCAGATCGATTTTTGGCTTCACCGACACCCAAATCTCGACTATCCTTCCATACAACTTGAGTAAAATGTCCTGTACGCAGAGTTGTTGGCTCCTTCCCGAAAATATGATTGTCCACTTCGCTGTACCTGTGAAAAAATTCAATAATTTAATTGAAAAAATTACACTTTATGTGATTAGAATTTCTTACCAATGTTCGACTGGCTCTCGCCCGTCAACTATTGCGCCATGTGGCGATGAACTCCAGGAACAGAAGATATTCTCTCCATATGGCGAGTTATTTCTGTGAATTGGATTTCCCCTTGATGCTAGAACTTTGGCCCATTCCTCAGCTATTCGACACAATTTCCTATTCAGTTTGAGTGGTGGCACTGCATGTTTACTACGAAACTCATTATGAGCATGAAGGCAATCAGTTTCGAATTCCCCATAACCCGATCTCTTCAGCGTCCCCGGCGAAGGAGACTTCTGTCTAAGACTCAGTTGGGTTCCCGACTTACTAGTCCCATTGCTGTAGATTGTCCTATGATCACTGAAATTCACTTCATTCGTCGACACGGAAAGCGAATGACCATCGCCTTGAGGCGTCATACTGCGTCGCATCAGGCGGACAACGCTTGGTGATTTCTGCATGTCTGTTGTGGAGAAGTCCCGCCGTTCCTTTGTAACCACTGTCCGGTCCGGCTTATGGCCCTTGTACGTTTGAATTGTCTCGAATGTAACAACTTCGCATTGATCCTGAAACGGAAAAAGGACACACCACATTTATCATTTTTGATATTTTCTGATAATAGAAAATCCTGACGAAATCTTATTTGATATTTCAATTCGATATTTTTAAAAAAAAAATCCAATTGGTGTTTGATGTATGGGAAAGTTATGTAAAAAAAATTTTATTCATTCTGATTTTCCGCTCTATGCTGTCGGAGACTTCTTTTTGCTTAAAAAGTTCAGGATGCTCGAAAATAAAAAAAGATTAAACTTCTTGACACACAGTCGTTTATTTTTCTATTTCTTTTCAATCTCGACACACAGTCCATCTCCCGGCACACACAGTACTACTTCCTCTTCTTCTTCTTCTTCTTACAGATTTCTCTTACTTCCTAAGCTTATTACAAAATTCTTCTTACATTTCGGCCATTCTGACCCTAATTCGACCTCGAATTATTTAAAAAAAACCAAGAAAGAAACCGATTAGCATTCACACTCTTTAGATACCCAAGGTTTAAGTCTGGTCACATCGAATATACCCTCAAATGATCTTTGGGTTATTTGGAACCCTTCAATATCCTTAATCAAATATCTATCGTTGTCAAAAACCTTTTCGACTCTGTAAGGACCTCTGTATTTGGGAATCAACTTTTTATTCACTCCAATGGTTGTGTCGACGTTGGTTATCATCACCAAGTCACCAATAGAATACAACTTTGGCGCTTTTCGACGCAAATTATACCTGTATTCGTTATAATTCTGGCTTTTATTAATGTTAGTGGCGGCGTCTTCGCGTAATCCCGCAATATCCCCTCTATTCTCATCGTAAATAAAATTTTCCAAGTAGTCCTTCACACGATCCACTACATCACCCTTTTGTCTTACGCCAAAAAGTAACTCAGTCGGAGTATGCTTTGTACTACTAGAAATCGAATTATTTAGGGCAAATTCAACCTTTGACAAAACATTATCCCAATAAATTTTTTTGTCTTTGTCCACTAATTTTGCTATCATAGGTCCCATTGTTCTGTTAACTCTTTCAACCTGTCCGTTCGCTTTTGGACAACCACTGGCTACCAAAACGTGTTTGATACCTTCTTCATTCATGTAGTCTTTAAAATTGGAAGAAGTGAAGCAAGTTCCTCTATCACTGATTAATCTGAAAGGTTTGCTGTAATTTTCAAAATACCTAATAAGACATTTAATAGTCTCCTCCGTAGTTGGGGCTTTTGTAGCGTAAAGCTTTGTGAATTTCGTGAAACCATCTATTATGGCCAAAATATATTTATTTTTATTTCTTGGTTCTAATGGTCCATAATAATCTATATGAATTGTTTCGAATGGTTTGTTACCTTTAGGGATTGAATGTAAAAAACCTTCGACCTTTCCAGCAGAACCGCTGAACGTAATACATTTTAGGCAGTTTCCAATAAAATCTTTTACCCTATCCGTCATCTGCGGAAACCAATAGTTTTTTTGGATTATCTCTACAGTTTTCGCAACTCCCAAATGTCCTGCCTGTTCATGTGACAATCTAATGACTTGAGATACCATATTTTTAGGGACGTAAAATCGAATCTCATTCTTAGTTATTTTGCGATAAATCAACCCATTTCGCAGCTCGTACAGATTACTCTCTCGATTTTCTAATTCATTCCGTAACTTTTCCAAATCGGGGTCTTGACTCTGGTAAATTGACATTGTTTGTTCGAAGGTATTTTCTTCTAGAACTAGGATAGCAGTTGATCTGCTGAGAGCATCAACGTGCTGCATCCTTTTTCCCTCACGATGCTCCACCGTATAATCGTAACTAGACAATTCAAGAGCCCATCTACTAATTCGCGGATTCAAGTTTTGCTTTTTCAGTGTCAAGGTTAAAGCAGAACAGTCCGTTACTATCTTAAAGGGTCTCCCTAACAAATATATTCTAAACCGTCGTAAAGCGTAAATCATTGCAAGGGTTTCCAATTCGTACGAATGATATTTAGATTCCTGCTCGGTCGTACGCTTAGAAAAGTAAAAGATCGGGTGAAGTTTCCCGTCACTCTTCCTCTGTAGCAGCATCGCACCATAACCCACGATGCTCCCGTCACAATGTAATTCGGTTTCGTCGCCGGGACAAAAGATCGACAACACTGGCCGCTCTACCAATTTGGACTTTAGTTCCTCAAATGACTTCAACTCAACCGGACCCATTATGAAAGTCTTGTCATTAGTCTTTATTAAATCTTGTAGGGGTTTTGCAATATGACAAAAATCTGGAATAAACTTCCGAAAATAGGAGCACATGCCCACAAATCGCTGTACTTCACGTACGTTTTTTGGCAGGGGAAACCTGTCAATGGCGGACACGTTCGATTGATTAGGCTTTACTCCACCCTCACACAGAGTGTATCCTAAATAGTCCAATTCTGCACATAGAAATTTGCACTTAGAAGTATTTAACTCTAATAAATTTTCCGACATGATCTCGAAAACTTCCCTTAAGACCTCTAAATGTTCGTCGACCGTTTCTGTCGCTATTGCTAAATCGTCAATGTAAATTGTCGCAACTTTTCTTTCAATTAACCGACGGAATGCTTTTTCAACAAACCTCTGGAATTCAGGAGGCGCGTTTTTAAGCCCAAACGGCATTCTAACCCACTCGTATTGCCCTAATGGAGTTGTAAAGCTCGTAAATTTAATGGACTCAGGTTCCATGTAGACGTGATGAAAACCGTTTTTCAAATCCAAAATTGAAAAAACCGTTTTTCCTTCAAATCGGTCGATTAGATCTTCAATAACGGGTATTGGGTAATTGTTGCGTAACGTCAATTTATTTAAACTACGATAATCTATGCACAATCTGTAGTCGTTCGAATTCTTCTTGGGAATAAGAACAATTGGCGACACGTACGGAGATTCGCTCTCCCTTATGAATCCCTTTTCTAGAAGGTCACCCAAGATCTTTGACAACACCTCGCGTTCATGAAAGGAAATTCGTCGCGGCTTAAAATTAAACATTTCATCCTTCTGCAGACAAATTTTCATTTCCGTTTTAATCGTTGGGTTATCTCTCAATGTCGCATTTCTTTCATAGTTTTTGTACATTTCTAAAATTTTGACTTTAGTATTATAATTGACTTTATTACCAAAACATAAATCAGAAAAAATCAAACTTATTATCTATGTTAATATTAAGTAGTTCCCTATCAAAATTTAATTCATTTAAATCATCATAAATTACTAGCTTCATACACAAAATATTTAAGAAATCTCTGCCTATTATCATATCTAATTCCATAGTTTGATCATCCACAACAAGCAACTTAATGTATTTCATACAACCGAAAATATTTATGTATCCCGTAAATGATCCCAAAATGATTAATTTAGAATTATTAATCCCGATATAATTTGTCAGACTGTTATTTTCGAATTTGTCAAAATTGCCTACAAACTTCTTTTTCACAATAGATACCGCACTACCTGTATCCAATAAACAATTTAGCTCTAATTCAACGGTATTACCTGTGTCAATTTCTTTTACAAAAAGTCCTACTTTTGTTGTAAAATCCGTTGTCTTCAAATTACCCATAGCGATGTTATTGGTCGATGTACTCTCGGTTGAGGGATGCTGTTTCTTCGGACACGCCTTGGCCATGTGACCATGCTCTCCACAATTAAAACAGGAACCTCGTTCTTTTCTGGAATCCGGACAGCTGGACGAAATATGACCGGTTTTGTTACAGTTGTAACATTTCTTCATCGTCAGACCCGACACTCCTGAATTACCTTGTGCGGTTGTAGATTTCCTCGTCATAGTCTGGCTTCTGTAATCCGGAACATCCTTCAGGCTCAGCTTTGACATGGCTTTTAGAAGTTCTTCGGTGCTCTGAAAACACTGGATTCTGGCTTGATTCTTCAAACTGTAATTCTGGATACCATCGATGATGACATCAATTAGTTCCTCATCCGATAAATCCAATCCATTCGCCAAACACAATTTATCCTGGAAGTAGCTTGCGAAGACTTCTCCTTGTTTCCACAATCGTTCCTCAAGTTTTTTTCGCACCGCCAAACGATTTGGTCTCGTGTTGAAAATCATTTTTAACTCGTCCAGTAGCTGCGATAAATTTAATTTTACATTATCCGCTTTGGAATGAAACCATTTTAATGCTCGGCCCTTCAGCTTAGCAACCACCAGTAATTTCAGCTCTTCATCTTTCAGACATTTATATGCTGATTTAATGTTCAAAATTTGATGAAACCACACTAAAAAATTTTCTCCGCCATCGTACTCATTTAACAATTCGCCGATTTCTTTTAGCTTATACTTTTGCTTATGATCATCACTTTCCAAACCAACACTATTTGAATGCTTAACAGATCGTTCTCGTTCAAGTAGCCGGTTTTCTCGTTTCAATATTTCGATTTCTCGTCGAAGCAGCTCTAGTTCTCTCTTTTGCAAATTGTCAATTTCACTTGCATGTATTTCGCTTTCCACACAATTCGCCTCTGCAGACAAAGACGTCGCTGCAATCATCGTTTCATCTCCGCTTGCTCCGCTGCTACTATCGCTATCTCCGTCTACCACTTTATCTGTCTCTGCTAAACGCACTATAGAGATTTCATCATCTCCATCTACGCCATCTTGATTTTTGTTTTTACACAAATTTTGATCACTGTTTTCCTTTGAATTGGGGACTTTTTCACCTTGCTTTTTTGCATTTATTTTGTTGTGCTCTAGAATTCTTTCATAAAGCTGGGTTTTATTCCCTTTTTCCACCAATTTCAAGTCCTTACACTTTTGCACAAGTGCAGCTTTTAGATATTTTTCTATCGGCAACATATTCGCTTAATTCCACTTCTGAAATTTGTCGGAGACTTCTTTTTGCTTAAAAAGTTCAGGATGCTCGAAAATAAAAAAAGATTAAACTTCTTGACACACAGTCGTTTATTTTTCTATTTCTTTTCAATCTCGACACACAGTCCATCTCCCGGCACACACAGTACTACTTCCTCTTCTTCTTCTTCTTCTTACAGATTTCTCTTACTTCCTAAGCTTATTACAAAATTCTTCTTACAATGCATTAAAATGCTAGTCATCGTCAATGTAGTATTATGTTTAAGTGGCTGTTCACAAAATAATTCGATCTCATCTCCTACCCCCATTCCGCCCTTTTCCTTCATCATGGTTTTTCACGGTTTTCGTTTGGAACCTAATACTGCAGCCACAGTAGCGCAGGCCGACATTATCCTTCCGAAGGATACGAACAGAAAAGAGTAAAGGACAAGAAGAGATGAAAAAAAAAACAATTCAAGTTACCATCAATATAGTTTTTTTCGGTAATCACATAATATAAAGTTGTAATTAATGATCACTATCGAGGGAATCATTTTCGCCCATCCGTCAACACCCACTTACTACTTTGTTGTCGTCAACAGAATAGAAATGAACAATTTCTGCTGACAATAGAAATGTCTTTTAATTCTAATATACACAGATCAGAAACTGGAGTGAAGTTCAGAAGCGAAGAATGCAATTGTGGAGTTTTCAGGCATATTCTATGGCGTAATTGCCACTAATTGTATGGCCAGTGGTCAGTAGTTCAGTGGCCACTAAATGGGCAATTTTCATTTGACACACAATAAAAATTTAGGTGAACTACGTATACTTGCATAATCGATTAATTTGGTGATTCCTCACGTTTGCTTTGTCTATACTAAAGGAAGTGTCAGTGTTTTAAATTGTTTATGTTTCATCCGTCATGGTTTTATTAGGTCAATTCCGTTTTCGAAGTCGGAGGTCTTCCGCTTTAACCAATTTTCCTTTGGTAGTTTTGATTAGCAAGTGCCTTCACCACAAATGGAATCTAAATTCAAGTCACTTTACATGACTTGGCATATTTTCCAAATCGTCATACCGTTTAGTTTTTATTAGACAGAGAAAAGCGAAATTTTCTGAGGTGTGGTAGAGCCTAAAAGATTTCCTAATGCATTATCATTTTCCATTACATAACTTTGCCTCTTTATCCACTCATCTCTCAATGAGGTTCGTAACATCAAACTCTATTCAAAGTGAATACGACAATTGCTCTGTGTTGCAATTACTCACCTGAATGCTTGCTAATTAATCATAAATAACAATTATGACCGAGTGTACATAAATGCTTTAACTTAAACATTTAAACATTATAAGCATTCTAATAAAGCTAAGATTCACTTCCATTCGCTAGTAAGAATTCGTAAATTGATTTGCTTTGAATTGACATTGATAGTAGAAAAATTCAAAGCTAAATTAGGTCCCAGCAAGTTTATGATGCTTGTTTGAAATGTAAGTGATCTGAATTAGATATCAGATTAATTAAATATTCAAATGCAATTCAATTAATTAGGGAAAAAAATGAGCCATGAGCTAATTTTCATAGGCGATGGCAGCATACTTAGTAAGGTGAATTTGGTTATTTTCATTTGACAACTGCGTAAAATTCGTGAACCTTAATTAAATTAAACCAATTTACACCTTTGGAAGCTTTGGGAAATTTAAATTGTTTACGATTAAATCAAAAACCATATGTAAATTTGATTTATTTATGTGTCCTTCACAATCACTGTTGAAAAAATTGAGCTACAAATTTGAAATTTTGTATAAAACTATAAAATGTAAGATCAAGTCTTTGATGAGCAAAATCAGGCCACTCGTATCCTTGCATCCACATTAAAACCGAAAAAGTTCGATTTCTTAGAAAAGTTGTATCGGAAAAAAAATTCAGAATTAAGAGACACTTTTTGACTATAGCTCTCAAAATAATAGTAAAAGTGACCTCCTTAGATATTTGAAGATAGGATTTTTGCTTTGTAAGAAATGTAAAAACACATTGTTACGAAATTAGAATATTTTTGCCTCGGTTCGTTTGGCTTTTAAACACCCAAGCAGTTTTTTGTTGTTGCAATATATTGTAATTTTGACTTTTTATAGTCATTGGCTGGTGAAATTATAAAGTCAAATCTAAACGACAAAAACGTTTTTCTGAGCACGATCTTATTGTAGACGTTGTATTTATTGATGAACTTTTCAGTTAACACTTGATAAGATAACAGTTTATGATGAGCATATAGATAGCGGAAAATCTGTTTTATTTTTTGAAAATAAATTGAACGTAGTAACAATTTAAAGTAGGGAAAGAATTATTATTATCAGCCAAAAATTAATTATCAGTGAAATGGTTTTTGTCATAAAATGAAAAATTATGAGAAATATGCAATAAATTTAGACTATGAATTAATCAGACAACTTCCTTCTTATCACTTCAACATTGAAATATTTAGAGAAAAAACGTAAAACATGTACAGTAACCGCATGACTTCGACAATGAAATCAAATCTGACCGCATAAAAAAAACTAAAGTAATGATTTGCTCTGTGATGCTACTATTCAGAGGTCTGAAAAAAAAAATTCTAATCTAGCCAACTCATTCTAAGTAGCAGACCAAACAAAGTAATTAAACCGCGAATTAGATTAATTAATAGGGGAAGGTGGGGTATTCTGGACCGCTTTTTCATTTTGGCTAAAAAATCGTAAAAAAATAACTTTTTCTGAAAATTTCAGAGCTTGAATTTGTAGTACGATAAATAACCTCTCTTTGGGTCACAGCAGTTCGGTCAAATTGTATTAAATTATACAAGTTTTATCAGTTGGCGCAAAAATGGCGTTTTTGCGATTTTGAAAAATCTCGGGGTATTGTGGACCACTTTGTAAATCGATTAAAAATGGAAAAATGTGATAGACAAACTTTTTTTTTTGATTCATATATTTATTATATAACAGACAAAGTGAAATGAAGTGAAAAATTGCAATGAAAATCAGTCCGAAACGCAATGTTCGCAAGTCCAGTAACTTGCAGTCATTCCGGAGCATCCCAAGTGAACAGCTCGATCGCACACGTTGCAATGGATGGTATGGATGGATGGGTTCATTTTTTTTGGCATATTTTTCTTACAAATTATGCAGAAATCTATGTATTCTTCCACCTCACAATAGGTTGAAGATGGTTGTTTCTTCTGTGATGTCTTCGATTTGACACGATCTTTTTGCTTTTTCGATTATGGTTTATCACCTTTTCTCTCCAATCTCTTTCGCTTCATATCAGCCTTCTCACGAAGGTCATTTACATCCTCTGGCGATCTCAAAACGGCCGATTTAGAAACTAGCTTGTATACCCGTCGTTGCCGGGTTAAGCTTTTTGTCTAAATTTTAGAATACGAAGAAAACCGGAAAGAACTTTAAAAACTTTTTAATGGGTCTATGTTGGGGCTGGACCCACGACGAACATCTATGCCAAATTTCAGGCTAATCGGTTCAGTAGTTTCCCCGCGAAAGAGTAACATAGAGGGAAAACTAAGTTTCGAAATCACTTTACCCCCTCCCCTTACTCCCCCCACCCCTCGCGCTACTTTTCCGTATGCCTATGTTGGATCTAGAACTACCACAGACACTCATGCCAAATTTGAAGTCAATCGGTTCAGCAGTTTTTGCGTGAAAGAGGAACAGACAGACAGACAGACAGACACCAACTCATTTGTATATATGTATTAGTATGATTGCCGAAAATCTAATGCTGTGTTTTTGCATGAAAAAACACTTATATGCATCAAATACACGAAGTTTGCTTGTCAAATGTCAAGAATTGAGTGGTCCATAATTCCCCGACAAAAGTGGTCCACAATTCCCCGAACGCTCTTTTTTACAATATGGCAGCTATTAGTAACACAATGCAAACTTCATGCAAAATTTTTTGTCAGTGTCGAATGCTTAAGGCTCCGTGAATATTATCAATATATTTACTTGAGTTGATTCTCGAAAAATGTGGTTAAATTTAAGCGAAACACAAAGTGAAAAAAAAAATTTCGAAGTATCACTTTTCTATTTGCTATCGAAGCGAGGGGATAGTGCGTATACACAAGTCGAGTACTGTTAGGAAAATTAGCTTAACATGAGGCAAACTGATTACAGTTATTTGCAGCTACCAACCACTACTAGGGGAAACAAAATGACGCTGGTCCGCAATTCCCCGTGGTCCAGAATACCCCAGTTTCCCCTACGTTTTGAAAAACAACTGACTGGCAATGGTGGCAATGTAGAACAAAATTGTTTAAGGTGTTTTCTAATCGTGATAATGAAAAAATATTAGATTCTCATAGAGTTACAATCGGATTAGTTTCTTAGTACTTACACCTTGCGCCTTTTTGTGGTTAATAAGTCTCTGATCGGTCTTTCTGACCATCACAACTCGCGACAGGGAACCACAATCGTGGGACGAGCTGACCATTGGTATCCGTGTCACATCCATCAGTACTGGTCTAGCTGGCCTGAAAGTAACCAAAGAAAGTAATCAGATATTAGAAAATGTTGCACTTTTTTTATATAATAAAATCTGACTCGTTGGAATTTAAAATAATCGAATTTAAGTTGATTGAAAAAAATTCAATTTCTCATGTTCGACACTAATGTTACATGTTAACATTGACAGAATTAGCTACCGGAGAGTTTTCAGCTATTTGCGGCTAAATGCCATCTATCTAATCATCAAGCGCCGACTGGATATTGGATCCCGAATCAAATTGACTCGAATTGAATTCTTTGGTCATGTGAAATCTGAAATTTGACCCATGGATAGCATTGAGTTGCACGCGGCGACTATCGATTTCGATTATTCGAGGCGCTTGCTTAACGGATAAGGCAACATCATAACCAGGTGTAAATTTGCAGGCCGTTTTGCGATCTTCGATCGTTTCAATTTTATTTCTTTTTTTATTTTATTTAATTCGATTTCATATCACTCATTTTCAATGATGCTTCTGGCTTGACCAGTTCTGCGAATTCGATATTTGCGCTTTTATTACGCGAAAAATGGCCAGCAACTTCGAAAGTGAAACGGCCAGCTTCAACCTCTCTTGTCTTCATGGGGTTTTACATAATCGCACCGAACTAGTTAGACGAGAATATCGGATTTTTAAGACAATTCAGTTTGCATTGTATGTATTTTCTTAGTCAGACAACATTGTGCTGTTGATTGTTTACTGATGTTAACCGAGTAGATGCAATCAACATTTCACTATTGGACCATGAACTGCAATCGTTCGCCTTGATGCGCTAGTATTTTTTCTCTAAAATGCATCAGTCCTTCAGTTGTCGGTATATTAGCATGACGTCTTCTACTTTTTTACCAAATTATAAAAAACCTTTGAGATTTTTTTGATGCCATATTCGGTTTTTGTAATTAAAAACTAAAAAAGTCATATGAGAAAAACCTTAATATCTACCAGACAATTTGACTATGCAAGAAAAGTTATATATAGCATTATAATAAAACTTGAACTTGAATATATCATCCGAAAGCTTAGACTTTAGAGAGTTTTTCATATTTAACTGTTTGATTTCCAGTGTTTGGTTTTTTAGAAACCGATTTTCGAGCAGAAAATGATCGTTTTGAGAATTTCTCAAAATGTTATCGAAATTTGAAATGTAATTAAAATGGGCTTTTAATGTGTGTAAGTCTTATGAGGCCTTAAAATATACCACGCCGATTTTAGGGTTTTCGAACTCATTTTCCTCCTATTATTTAATTTATTTTTAACTGATTGTAACTGCAGCCGCCCTAAATTCTGTAAATGACAAAAAAACTAAACACTTTATTTACAAACGAAGCAAAACGATAAAAATGTGAGCAGATTCTTGAAACTAATTTTATGGTCTAATATCGTATTTAAATGTTACTCATGTCATCTAAAGTCAAGACCTAAGAAGATTGCTTTGTCATTAAATTATAGACAAGGCCAACCATTGTATCATTTCTTCTTTAACGCATCCCAATTTGTTGTTTATAGCTAATAGTAGACCAAAGATTGTTTTCAAACAACAAAAACTCTTGTCATTCTTACAGGCTTCATTCATTCTTTTTGTTGCTTGCTGGTTAATAAGAAAATACCCTAAAACGAAAACATATTGCGTATTTGCATATGTATGTATGTAAATATGTACTCCACTCCATCATGTTGATTTTCAAGATGCTTCATCTTCCATCTAAAAGCTGATCATTAGCTTCCTTCTATTTTATTTTCTCAACTGAGAATAATTGTAAATTCTACTTGTAATCCGGTTACATCATATTTAAATTTTGCGTTCATTAGACAAATAGTCTAACCGGTCTTAACGTCGAATATTCACGCCATTTAAAGCGGCCATTGAGGATAATTATTTGCTTTAAGATCGTTAATTAACCGAAAAAAGAATCCAATTTTTTGTTTAGATCTCGGTGTAAAGAGAATTGGGACAATTCAAACCTGGACAAGAATTTATTTTATTCTTATATGAAGCATAACTATTATTTTTATTAGAAAAGTTAAACGTTTTTGCAAAACAATCGCATTTTGAAAGATCTTAGTTTCCAGATGCTGTATTTTTGTGATTACTCAAATTTTTTATATTTTAAAATGCAATCCACATAAACTCAATCTTAATACGTACTAATAACATTAATTGATGACACGTTTTAAATTTGTAGCCAATTAGCATTAAGTAAAATTCTAAAATTGAAGTAAATCAAATTTTAATTAAATTTTAAGACGCCATGAATCTTAACACGATTTTTCATTTAGCATTTTTCTTTATAATTTAGAATTTTTCCAACAAAATCGGCAATAAACTTTTACTAAAAATGCATAAAAAATTAAATTGTTTGGGTGCGAAACTATGAGATAAAATAAATTTCCCGACAGTTTTTTTTATGAAAATATAAAAAGAATCTTAAGAACGTCCTGCTCTACTTTATAGATTAAAAGTGTGTCCCACAGCACCCCCACATTTAAAATAACTTAAAGGTGTCTGTTTTTTAAGAACAATCCAACAATTTTCAACAAAAAAAAATTATGTCAAGACTCGAGTGTATGTCATTGACTCATAGTGAATTTTCCTCCAGTACAAAAAACAATTTTCTTCCCAATTCAATTTCATTCATTCTTCGATGACGACTTGACCTCAAACGAGTCTTTCGTTATGAGAAACTTTTGCACGCTTTATTGGCTTAATCATTCATTCTAAAAAACTTTATATTGCGCTTTTACCCTTATCCTGTCCCTTCGCCGCACACAGTCTTTTCTCACCCCTCGGAAAATTAATGCTTATCAGTTCAATAGCAGACTTAAAACAACAACAACAGCTGGCGCTTCTTGTGCAATCCAGACAACTATAAAAAGCGCAAACATTGAAAAAAAATTAAAATGCGAAATAATGGTAAAGACAGTTGTGAAAATATTTGAGTTTATTTGTAAGTTTTGCGGCTTTTTTCGAAATCGAGTTTCCAAAAGTACCTCACGATAAAATGGACATTCATTTATGGAATTAAATTTTTTGCTCAAAAAATTAATCTAGTGATAATTTCTAGTTACTATTGGTATTTTAAACGGGTTCATTTCTCCATTGCACGTACTCTTTTCACGTAAAAACCTGCTCGACGGACGTCTAATAACGACGTTTTTTTTTAATTATGAAACCAGAAATCATGTCAAGTCGACATTTTTATGTTCATTTTAAGTGAAAAATACTTTAAATGACTGTCGTTCACCGGGCTTCAATTATTCGCTCTATTGTTAAGCGGTTTCCACGGTGACTAGGTTATCTCAAAAACATATGGGCAAATATGTATTTTTTGAAATGATTTTTTTTAATTGTTACCGTCTGGAAAAGCACCGTCAAGTTTGCGATAACTTATGTTCTTGGTTTCAAAATGCTAGGAATAAAAAAAATTATATTTATTATATTTTTTACTGGCTTGAAAGCGATAAATTAATCTCTACGCGGTTGTGGAAAGAGTGTTACAGAATTCTAAGCGATGTTTTTGAATCAACAATTTAAGAACATGAATTTCACAATGCAACATTCACACTAAAATATCGCAATTCGAAAATCGCAATTCGAAAATCGCAAATTCGTTTTATGTTATTTCGTTTCATGTTACTAGAACGCCGCATCTCAAGCCGTTATCGAGATATACCGTCATTTTAAAAAAATCAGGTTTTTGCGATTATCTCGAAAAAACCGGGTTTTTGGTGGTTGAATGTATGAGATGAATTGAAGAGAATAATGTTTGCCATAATCTTGTCTCTTACCGTTATCGAGATATTGGACCCAATTCTCTCGACAAAATTTTCATTTTAATTTTGCTTAAAACTCAGTATTTGGATACCTACTAGAATTTATCAAAAAAAAATCGCCAGGTTTAAATTCAAAATTAATATCGCATTATATTCATTAGTGACTATCTAAAACATAGTTAGTTATACGATATATGAAAATAACAATATTTTTTAATTCGTAAATGGATAATTGACTTCTTTTTACACTCCTAACGACCTAAAAATACTCGAAATTTTTATTTGAAAACATTTAACGCTATCTTATCGCTAATTTTCACGTATTACAAGCAGACAATTCCGAAAATGGGAAAAGCATGTAATTATAAAAGCTATGAGCAATTGTTTTTTCCTGACATTGCCCATTTTTTCGACTGTTAGTAATGTGTAAATTCTACTTAACAATGTTTCCAATGTTCATTAACTGGAGTTCGAGACCGGAGAACGAAACTCGCAAAAAGCCGATTTTTTTCATGTTGAACTGCAGAAATTGATCACTTATGAAATATCCGTCAAAGAAGCAAACAAACGATGAAGAGACTATTTCTATCGCGTATTTGCACAGATAAAATTTCGACATATACAGACGGTTCTAGGTCACTGATACCTATGACGATCATTACAGTTTTTTTGTATAAATCGAAAAGGGGAACGAAATATACACAGAGTAAATTATGTTATTATTTGAAGTTATGCTCTTTTTGACCTACGATAAACGCATATACCGCCTTTGACATGAAACACTACCGTAGGTGCTTTCGGTGATAGCCTCCAATTAAAAAATCATTAACTGCCACAAGGGGAAATTTCGATTGGTAGCGTTTTACGACGATTTACAATGATAGCAAAAAATTTTCCACGCAATATCAATAATTGGCAAAACTATTGCCCATTAATTAATTAATTCACTGATCATCATTACGGCGAGAACAATCGACATCCTAGCAGAATTTCTTGGAAATTTGGTCGAGTATAGTTTTCGCTAATCAAGCCACGTTCGCGACCATTTTCACGACATGAATTTTCGATGGAAAGCACAAATGCTTAAGTAGAGCTTGTGGTCTGTTTATTTTTGTACAATTGCAAATTGATTAGTTGGCGTCTTAAGCAATCGATTGAATTTAAGAGGTGAGTTCAAGTTTCGGCAATGGAACCTTTAAGGCTAAGCGCTGGACACGTCGCGGCGGTTTAAATTCAAATTCTGCACTCGTACAGTTTCGGGTGACACTACTAAATATCTTGAATCGGAAGCAAAAGAAATAAATTTGGCAGGGTTGACGTTTGATTGAGTAGCGGATGGAATTCGAATGACGGCACAATTCTGACTCTTTTTTTTTTTTGAATTGTCTCAATTTTATTGTGTTTGGATTTGGACAGCCGTCACTCGAAGTCATGACTAAAGTCACGTCAACACAGAAACGGATAAAAAATTTCCCTTTTGCGATACCTAAAAAAATTGACCACAGAACTGAGATACACTCCGATATGGACTTCAAAATTTTCGGCATATTGTAAGTCATACCTCATGCGGAACTCACTATCGAGAAAAATAAACAAAAAACTGTTGGAACGCCAATTATTGTCAGATTTCCAAAATTTCTGTGACGAAAGAATTTTCTAATTGTTAAATGCATGCTGAGTGTCGCTTTCGATTCACCTTTAATGATTTTAATCAGTTCCTCCAATTCAACATGATATAAAGCGATGTTATAAGCGGAATGCGAACGCATAGACAAGTAAAAAAAAACTGAGCTCAATTATCATCATTAGTTACCCTAGCGTCTTAGTCTTAGGTTAGCTTTACCGACAAAATGCTTTAAGGTTCAGTTTTGAGATACAATATTAGATTTTACTTTCACTTTATCACGAGATTACCCACATTTTTGGAATTGACCCAGCGTCAAAAAGCGTAAGATGGAATATTTTATGTAATTTTAAACCTTTGGGAGTCTTCCATTGTTAAACATATTAAAGCAATTTATTTTTGAAAAGTTTTAGTGCATGACAACGTTTTAGGAATCGCTTGAAAAACATCTCTTTCGGCAGTAAATCCAATTTAAATTTTTACCCCCAACAATAAATTATCTAATACCTAATACAAATATAGTTTTCTTTTTCTCGAGTAGTTATTGAACTATACAATCAATAACCATCAATATTGCAATCTCTTCTTATCCTCCAGCAAAATGCATGAATTCGAATTTTATGAGCTTATGAACATTGCGGACAATTTTCTAGAACGATAAAAGCGCAAAGAAAAATACGAAATGCACGAATTTCTTCAATCCCGTCAATAAAATATCTAAACTTTGAAATTGCTTGTCATTTCGCCAAAATGAAATCGATTATTCGAAATGACGGCTCCATAAAACCAATTTTGTTCTAATAGTCGTTATAGTTATTTTTTTTTGGGAATTTCCACTCAAAGTATTTGTGGCGCCAATCAAATATAGTAAACAACATCACAGTTATTATTTGAAAAATATCTTTCACATACACATAGTTTCAATTTTATACTATTGTTTATCATTGTGTAAATTGATTGAGGGAAAATTAATTTACTCGGAAATAAAATTCTAAAACATTTAAATACAAAACTTATCTAAAATCTCGAAAATACCTAATTATAATCACCAACTTATTTAGCCGACACTTTAAACAATAAATCTTGAGCAAAGAAATAAAATCCTGTGGTTATTTTTCTTAAATCCTATAAAACATGAGTCAATTGACTAGGAAAATCGATTTCTAAATTCAATATTTACACACAATTTAAGTTCACCACGTGTACAGTTGATATCGATTTTTACATTTTCATTTCGGACTAAGCACACCTTAAAACTATTTGTTGTTTTTATTATAAAAGCATTTTCCGACTCTTCAAGGTTACACTAATTAAACATTAATCAACGAAAATTAAAGCATAGTGGAATGGTAAAAGTCTGACCTTGAAGGCACCCAAAAAAAAAATTGATAACAAATTATTGTTCCGCAGCAATGAACCCGTCGTCTCCCTTTTGACACGCTATTTATTCATTGTGCACAAAACTAAATTCCACTAAATGGTTTACCGTAACTTTTCGCGTAAGTTTGAACACCATTTTCCAAATTATTTTTATGGGATTTCCTTATGAGAAAGTTTCGGGGTCGTACCAGGCCTTTGCCGGATACAGCGTACTAACGTATCTTCCGTAGCCTTGAACAGTAATCAACTATAGGATCCGAAATTCACCGGCTTCTGTGAAAACGAGAAATGTATCCACACCGGGAAAATGCGTGAACCAATTTAGCAATAAACTGTTAAAACACACCTCCTCGCATCAAGTGTGAATATGAACTGCTGATTAATACGAAAATAAGAAAAACGTAAACCTAAAAACCCAAATAAGCATAAAAAATACACGCTGCCGGCGGCAGGGAAAAATCGATAACCCCAGCAGTATCGATATTACTTCACCAACCCCAAAAACCCAACAATGATGACGACGACTCTGTACTGTTCCGATCCCATTCTAGACCGTCGCAATGCGAACAGCCCCAGACCAGGAAGTGAAAATTTATTAAACAAAAGGACGACTTTTATCTCGCGGGGATGAATTTTGAAAAGATTCTTTCTATTTTAGTCTAGTTAAATCTTACTATACTTATATAAAAGACACCCCAAGGCACGTTAAATAGCAACAATATTTAACATTCACACATATACAAAAATGACCTGACAAATAATGAAATCCTACCCATCATCCCATGCACGTGTCACCCTTCAAAATTTCAGCATAAATTCCACCGCAGGACTTTGTCAGGGAATTTAGCGAGTATTCTGGCCCTTACAGGGAACTTCAAACAAACAGCCAAGAATTTTTGAAGCGTCCTTCCACTAATGTTCACTCTATTCCAACCTCTCTACAGTGGCCGATTGCATGGTGGGGAGAACAGGATATTCCTGCAGAGTTTGTGTATTGCTTCTACACTGCGATTCTTCGGTTATTTTTATTGGGGTGCATTCATGTGTCACATTATCAGCTCGGCGCCCCCAAATATGTTCAGGATGAATATTTTGCAATCGTCCGAAGTTGTTAATTTTAGGATATTGAAAGGATTCCCCAAAAACTGGATTTTTGTGTTGCCAGATATTGTCTAGTCTTACGTGAAGTAAAATAAAAATTGTTGGTTTAAGGGTTGAAAATGATAAAAATTTAAAAAAAAGTTGTTTTTTGTTATTTTTTTCCAATAATCCTAAGCGAAAAATATGGTTTTTCTGACCTTTTTACTAGCTAATGCGAATTGTTTGTCTATTCATTTATGAAAAAATCAAACAAACAAACTTTAATATTATTGCACTGCTGAGTCATTCCCCTCTAATAAAAAAAAAGTAATCGAGTTAAACGTTCAACTCGCTAGCTTTGCCCTTTCGATTGTGAAATGATAAACAGAGCTGTAATTGCACGGAAAATTGCGCAATGTAAAATTTTAGTTTTTTGCGGGAATTTAATTACAACGAAAAATCTTATATCCATAAACTGCGCGGGCAAATACATTCCAGAATATGAAAAAATATCTTTCCGTAACTTGTAAAGTTTTTTTTCTGTATATTCTTTAAATTGCTAGGTGATATCATTCATTATCAGAAATTTAAATATTTGCAGTGAGTTTTTTGAGTGTTTTATTTTATAGTATTGCTATATCTTATCAATTTTTTATCTAGAGCGATTTCATGAAACGAAGAAAATCAGGGTTAACCGACATTTTTTCTTAAAATTTACCAGACACCACAAACAAGAATACCCTCATCCTTTTTATGGTTCCATAATATAAAATGTATAAAGGCAAAATCTTACCTAATAAAATAGTTATAGTTATTATCATGCTTCCATTTTTTAACTCTTTTAGAACATTCTTGTTTCTTGCAAAATTTCATGTCAAATTTGTAAAATTGGTTAAGTTTAAGGCCAGGAAAAAGCGAGTAGAACATGTAATACCCCGTTCCAAGATTTTAGAGACTGCCAAAAAAAGGTCTTCAATTTTTCGGCCCCCTAAAGAAATTTTCGATTGTCGAAAGTAGGATTAACAATGGTTTTATTGTTTAGGACGAACAACCGAATTTTTGTGGCGGTACCAACATTTATATTCTTACCACTTCCTGTTTTCATGTTGCGCATGTTTGAATTCTAAAATTTCAACCTGAAATTCTACAAAGATATCCTCGAAAAGTTATTGACACAGTTTTGTGAGAAAAACATAACAAAAGCTATAATTGCCAATCTGGCAATCATTGGAGACCCGTATGGTGATATTCGTATCAAAATTCGAACATTTATACCAAAATTCCACTTTGAAGTCAAACTTTCCAATAAGATTTTTTAAAATTTATTCCAATCGGATTTTGATGTATGGGAGTTTTATGTAGAATCATATCCTAAATAACTTTTGTTCTTGGACTTTTTTGATAAGATGCACCGTTTTTGAGATATTCACAAAAAACGATTTCGTTCGTATCCATTTTTGCCCATTAACGAACCTAGCCTCACATTTTACGAAAAACGGATCTGTGCAAACTTTCCAGTCTCTAGCTCAATCCGAACGCCCGCAATCCGCGCCACAGACAGACAGACAGACGGACGGACAGACAGACAGACGGACGGACAGACAGACAGACGGACAGACGGACGGACATGCAGAAATTAAATATTTTTATCATTCTAAACACACTGGTGTAATTCATTTTTTTGTGCGATGACGGGATCTTGGCGTTACAAATGGTAAGGCAAAGTTAGTATACCCTTTGGTTTCACCATACGGGTATAAAAAGGACGAAAACTTATACAAATTCCCTCAACAACGGTTATTAGTAATTAGTAGTAATTTTGTTTGATTTTTGAAAAAACTCAATTTCCAACAATTAAAAAAGTAATTAAAACGCATCAAAATTCAAAAAATAAAACTGCAAAATAAGTTACCGGAAACTTATAAACTTTTTCCTTTTAAATACAAATTAGATGCAAATAAAATATTTGTACATAAAAATGTGTTTGTCAAGATTCTTATAAACTCGAGATGCGGACGTAATGCATTTAGTTACGGGAATTTGATTAAAGTTGACTTATATGAGACTTTGCAAGTGTGAAACGAACAGCCTAAGAAATAAAGAATTCTGAGAGATTAATATGAAAAAAAAAGTTTTTGAAGCTATAATAACAACAATGAAATGAAATTTTTGCTTGAGTGGATTTGATCAATGATTGGAAAAAGGTTACAAAATTTAATACATTCAAAAGTAGTTTTTCCAATTTCTCATAACGGTACTAAATTGAAATTTATCGCGTCGTCTGATGGTATCTGAAAAACATCTTAAGTGCAATTATCTTATTTAGATTGTAAAGAAATTATATTTTGAAAAGTTTTAAGGCATGTGGCGTAGATGAATACATTCTATTTGGCAGCCCTAATAATTATCTTGGAAGCAATATTAAATGATTCTTATTAGCAGTGCTGGTTAAAATGTGCCAAATGAACTGTTAGAAACATTTCACAAGAAATTTCGTATACGCTCGGTGTAAATATTAGAAAATATCTTGCCATTTTATGTTTGCACATTTTTTTGGGCTGGGTTATCGATATTTTTCCAGCCCGTGAGCAATTAGCACGTAAAATACTCATCACCAGGATCAAAGCCATGTTTAGATACACAAGATGAGAAAATAAGCGAAAAAATCTTTACAATTTAGTAGCCTTATAGGTTCGGGTATACACATTGCAAAGCAAAAACATCCAACAAGTCGTACATAATCTTCTTTGATGTGAGGATATTTGTTTACCTGATTAGAACATGATTAGTGACTTTAGAGCTTTGAGCTATCTCTAAGATACTCCACTAGAAGTTTTAAAAAAATACACATAGCCGACAGAAGTCAAAATAAACAACGATGTTGACACGAACTTGAGATAAATGTTAGACGAATATACAATTTTTTTCAATTTGGTACATACTTGCAGCGGGATGCCATCTTTAAGCAGCAAACTTCCATGTCGTTTGGGTGTTTAAGGACGATGAGCAATTCTTAGGGAAAATTTCTCGAAACCTGAAGGATTTTCTAAACTTTGGCCTCTCTCCTATGAAAAGGAAGTAGCGACGATAACTGCAATATCCGGTTAGCACAGCAGTAAAATTAAAGCTCACTATAAAACGCGCAAATAACAAATCCGAAAAAAAGATACGAATTCCACTAAAATATAGGCACTTTTTCACGAACGGAGGATTTTAAACCATTGCAGGACCGAAGCCGAAAGTATTTGGACAATCAAACACTCGGCTTGTTCGAAGGCTAAGCTTGCAAAACCGTAATAAGGATTTATCGGATGAGGAAAACACTTAAAATACTGGGAAAATGAGAATATTTTTCACGCCGTCGCGTCACTAGATTCGTTGGGGACTAACACAGAACAGAAGGTTGTTACGGAAGTATGGTTCAATGGTTGATGCTAAACTGACTGGGAAACAGCCGCGCCGGCGATAATAGTCAAGCCTCTGTGCGTTGTTTGGGGAGGCACTTGCGCGACGACTGAGAAAAGCTTTTCCCCCACATATCAGCCGCCAAAAATTCAATTCACTTCATCCAGCATCGAATAGTAACGAATAATAGTAGATAGTATAATATGGTTAAGAAATGCATTGCTAAACTATGCGGTAAAGCCCAAATTGATGACGTCGCCCGAGAGTGGGTCACAAAACGACGTCATCAAGTGGCTTCAAGCGCAAAGGTTGTCCGTCCGGTCCGGTGGATCTTTCTGTTTCCATTTAATAAAAGCGGTTGGAAATGAAGCTACACAGCAATTGAATCTCACAAAAACAAAAATGTGCAATAATTCGAATGTAAACAATTCTTATCGGTCTTATGAGGCTTTTTTTTGGGAGGTAAGAAAGCTTATGGAGAGCCAGGTAAAATGGGCTTTCAATAATGCACGATTTTGCTTTGAAAAATTGTTGTCGAATTGAAGCTTTCAATTGTGGAAAATATACATACTTTTAATGGATTCGTATACTCGCTACAACAACATGTTGAACAATTTGAAAACATTATCACATGACAAAAAAGTGTCAGGTGAAAATCTCTTCTCTGATTGTGAAAAGACTTCGATAAAAGGTTTTTGTTGTTCTGTATATAGTTGGACAATTGCAGGAAACTCGCAAATTAATGCATTAAATATAATTTAATGTCTCAGTCTGTTGGTCAAGCATTAGAGTGGATTAAGTTGTATTTAAAGTTCGTTTAAGTTACATTTGGGAAAACATAAATTAATTTTTATAGAGGAAATTCAAAAAAATGTTCTTTACCCACTAACAAGAAATATTCATTACCATTTCAACATTTTCAACATGTGGACAACTCATTCAATACCTAAGAACATTGATTCATAACAAAAGTCATAGTTTTTTTTTAATTATAGACTGAAAGTTATGACGTGATATATGTATGTACTTTTTATTAAGGCAGTGAGTTAAGATTTCTAGTTGCTGCTACTTCAATGTAACCAAAATAATTAGCAAATTATTAAAAATTAGTTTTGAGACCTTTTACCCTATTATATAGGATCAACCGAATATTTGATTTGCCCTAGTAGTAAAACAAGAAGACGCAAAGTGAACGCCGGAACCTTAAAGTCAGAGAATTTTCCAAATCTAAGACTAGACGCCTTTTAGAATAACGATCTTCGAATATCCTCACAACTTTTGGCCTTAATCTATTAGTTATTATGCTACTCGTTATTTTAATAACTAAAAATTATTTTACACCTATTTTTCATTACAGGATCTTTAAAACCTCTGGTAGAAATATTTAATAAGTCAATCAGACAACATAGGAAAAGGGGTTTTAGTATTGAGAGTAAAAACAGACACGAATAAAAACAGAATACTGTTCTCAACCGGCGCACTAAAAGGAAAGCTTTTTTTGGAATCCGAGAGGAATTAATATGATTTTCAATTAATTGCGAATAGCACGAAATCCAAGCCAGACATTTAATTATAAGGAGTTTCAATTTATATCCACCTTTCTCCAACCTACACCAACATACTTTCAACCCTTCAGTACTGACCATAACTTTGAGAGTAAAAAAACGAACCGGTTGGAGGTTGACGTGACCCCAAACAATAATTTATGACTATATACTCGTAATAAATATTCCGTTTGTATATTCTATGTGCATCATGCGTGTATCAACATGGGGGAATACCAGAAAGTTTACATTGCTTGGGAAACCAAATTCAAGTCCAAGACTTACTAATTCAATTGTTTGTAACTTCGAGGCAAAAGTTCAAGATTTCGTTTTGAATAGGAGTTGACCCGCTTGGCGGTAGTAATTATTGGTCTGTGGTTCGACGTCATATCTTGAAACCTATGCCCTATATTTCTAAATCTTTCACCACGAGTTTTCTGTTTATCGGAATTCCGCACATATCCGCTAACTCAATTGAGCCAATTTTAATTCCCCCGAATTGGGAACGTTCGGAAAAAACATTTATCACCTCAAACACGTGAACTAGAATTTTGAAGCATATAATAAGCATATGCGAACTTTTTCTATATGTAAGAAAATGTTTCAACAATTCACTGTCAAGAACTGCAAGATAAAGGGTCAAATCCGCACAAAAACCATACATGAAATAGAAGCCATTCCAATTTGTTCAATTGATTGAATAGAAAATAAAATTGTGGCTTATCCAAAGAGTGTGGTAGACACGTTTTATCAATTTATCATTGATTTATATGAGGTTCAATATGCGCATTAAGTAATTGAAGTGATTTGCAATAAAAAAAATTATCGTTTCTAATTCACTTTGTTTTTGTTTAAACTTAGAGCTTAATTTTATTGCCAAATTTGATCCACTGTCCCCTTTAGTTTAATATAGCCTATGACAAATATGATCTTTTCCATTGAAAAACTTCTTCAGTATTATAAAACGTAATTTAAAAATGTTTATCAATACTAGATTGTAATGCGAAATTTTGGGAAAAAAATTGTGTCACCAAAAAGTTGATAGTAAAAAAATTTAACGTGTCTGCCTATACCCTTTCGGTCGAGTGATTTCAAAAATGAATTGTTCAAATTTCAAATACTTCTTAGAACTTTTTACATCTTTTTGAGTTTACAATAAGTTGTTGAAATAAAAAAAACTTTAAATACTGATTGTGAGTATAGTGTTTTTCCAAATACAAGGATTAAATCTGGAATTGTTACACATATACTTAAATATTTAAATAAATAAATAAATATTTTGTGTATGAAATAAAACCATTCAACATAAACTCTTCAGGTAAACATAATAGAACTTTTTTGCGAGTCCATCAAAATGTCAAAGCAATTCACATTAAGTTCATTTATAGGCACGTTTAATTGAAAGCCAATTTGCCTCAAATAAATAAAAGCAGTAGTAGTTAAACATTCCAATGTTTATTGTAGTATGTCTTCTAATTATTTATGCTGAATGTTTTTGCTTTATCAATTGAGAGTATGGCAAACAGAAAATTCAGTGAAGCGAGTCACTTATTTTGGTAAATTCTGTACGATAGGCGAAACTCTTTTCTCAATGGGAGTTACCGTGACGAGTTGGTCTTCAGAATTTTAAACAAAACTACAGTCACAAAACAAAAAAAAATGGAGAAACAACACCGACTCTTTACCCATTGTTGGTTCAAAAAGACCACAACAACCCGGTAAATAGTCATTTGCTGGCTGAAAAAAAAACCTGTGGAATTATCGAGTTCGCATACAGAACAGATCGTCAAAAACGTTTTTCAAGTTCAAAGCTAAACAAGTGAAGGTCACCTACTGCCATCTATCCAATAGTCCATATTGCCTTTGTTTTTAACACTTTTTCGCACTGTGTGCGCTTCCGTTCCACAAACACCCAAAACAGAATCAGCCGTCGTCACGTGTGTAACGGCCCCACGGTAATCATACATCAATTAAACATGACACATGACATCATGCTTAGTAAATAATTTGTAGTCGTTTTAAAATCTCTGATTGTCCGCACAGCTTCTTGGTTTTAGCGTAATCGTGTTCGGATATTCGCATTCGCATTTCTCTCGAAAAAAAACTACCTTTTCTCCGTCCAGCGCCCAATGTCGACAAAAAACTTGTCCGTCGTGCCCCAATGCGCTACTGTACTGTAACTAAACTCTGGGGAGAAATGAAAGACGCGATGGCAAATTTATCATAGATCATGCATATATAAGACCTACATCGGACATGCATGATGTCTTTTTAATGTAGATAAATGTCGCCAATTGGGATTCGAATCGGGATGCACCTAATTCTCTAAATTGGCCAGCCTCCTTCCAACCACAAACAATTGATGTAGTTAATTGTTATGCAAGCCCTGGAATTGATAAAGATTGAATAAATAAATGTGTTGCATGTAACGGAATACCTATAGTTTAACTCTTTTCCAATTAATTTCACTGCAATTGCAGCAATTAAGATTATTATTGTTAATTTGTTCTGGTGAACACTATTTTTATCATTAAATATTCTCGTCCACTCATCGAAATTCTGTAATTATTTTATTTTGTTAAAAAATCATTTTTTCGAACTTTTAATTGATATTTTAAAATCTAGTAAACAATTTAGTATTTTTTTTATATTAATTTCTATTTCAATTCCTGAAATATGTCCGTTGAAAACCAATAAATTAAAAAAAAACAAATATAGGATAATTTCTTTATATTACCATAAAAAGAAGTTTATTTGCAAGCAATTGCATAATCTTTTAGTTGTGCCAATAGAGTAAAAAACCAAATCAAATAAATTTCGTAAATAAAGTGCCTCATGAGCGAATATAAAAATACTTTCTTCTGTGTTTTGGGCAGTGGGACATTTTCTGCAAAATTTCCAACATTTCCCGGTGGAAAATAATTTACCACAACCCACTGTGTATTTCCATCTTGAATTGCATAAACGCCAATTTTCTCTGTCGATTTCCATATGAGTTGCGTGAAATGTGACGATCTAAGTGAATATTGGGGTTTATTGAAATTATAGAGAACCATTTCCCTATACCAGAATTTTACTGGTTCGCTTCCTGCAGATGATTCATTATTCGATTTGAATAGATTTTGTCCGTATTCCGTTTCTGATTGCAATATTAGTAATTTTTTACTTGCAATATGCTATAAATATGATAAAATATGTTTGTTACTTTTGGTAGTTGCGAACCCTTTTTTTACTTTGAATATTCACCTCTGCCCATAACTTAGCATATCCTGACAGGAACTGATCCAAACATAATGGCTGGCAGCCATGTTTTGATCTATAAATATTGTGCTGTAGAAGACATTCCTGTTGGAATTCTCGTAACCAAAGCGTATCTGACATTTTTGTTTTTAATAAAAACGCATATTAAGCGGAAGTAAAAGATTTCGATGTTTCCTGTTAGGTTCTTCAAACGTATTTTTTCGAATTATTTATCGGAGTAATTTTGGAACGTTGCTTGTAAATTTGTCTCGAAAATTTCCTGGGGGGCTATAATTTGCGACAACCCAAACTTTATTATCCCTGAAAATTGAAACAAAAAAGAACTTTTATAACAAATAAATCAATACTTTTCTATGAGCGGTTTTTTGTTTGATCTAGTGACTTTCATCAGATGCAGTTTTTCCAGTTTCCGCAGTGCGTAACAATATTTTTGTGTGCTTTTAAAACTCAATAACGCTTTATAAATATGCAGTTAATAATATCATTCGGGGTATTTTTGAAAAAGCTTTATATCTGGTTTTAGTTTTCATATTCGAAAAGTTGCTTTAAAAATGTTCAGATTTCGAAGCATAAAAGCTTTCTTATATGTAGCCGATCTATCTATCTAGAACTTTAAGCTATGTGGAAATTTTAAAGTTATCTGGCCTAACGATCCAGGTATTTTATGAAATTGGTTAAAAAAATTTAAAAGAACAGCAAATGTCTAAAATTTTGAGGAAAACTTAATAGGCATAACGGCAAATGCTGATTATTTCCTCAAATTACCTCCTTTCGTAAGCGACACCGACTTCTATAGTGTTTTTCCAAACAACTTGAGTAAAATGTCCGGTTTTCACATGAAATTCTCCCTTGTCGAAGTTATAATCCTTTATTTCATCATACCATGCTTTTACTGGTGTTCGTCCAGTTACAATTTTTCCACTGGACATATAAAGATTTTCACCGTACTGAGAATGCAGACGATGGCGCAAAATACCCTCATCTGCCAGAACTTTTGCCCACTCTTTGGCAATTTTACATAAATCCCTGCTTAAAACTAGGGGCGGACTTCCGTGCAGTGCACGTAACGAATTATGTTCCTCTAAAAACTGCTGTTCAAATTCTCTTTCACTTGGAGAAATTTCTACGCTTTCAGATTTGGATTTCATAACTTTTCCTGGTTTGAAGCAAACAGACACACAACAACCACAAGGTTGTTCGCTCATTAAAAAAACAATTCGGCTGAAATAAGAATTCGAGCTTCAACTATAAATATTAATTACCATAACAGGCAAAGATCATACTTTTTAGGAACTGGCTATTCTCCAAATCATTTTAAATTGTGCTGTTTTTTGAAAGAAATTCACTTAAATTTTGTTTAAAATATTCCCCATTATATTTCTTGCGGGAATAAAAAATCTAAACTATAAATTTTCTTAAATTTTTGTTCAAAAAGGCAACTAGATTAAAGAAAAAAGGGGCTAGCTTTAAAACATATTTTAAAGTTTAAAGGCAGTTTTCAGTTTTAATAAAGCGAAATATAACAGTGTTTGATAAATAAATGCAAAATGTTACAATTTAAAAAATAATAATACAAAACAATACACAAAATAAAGACATTGCTTAATTCTCTGCAGTGCCATTTGCTTAAAAGTTAATATCAACTTTTCCACTAAGTGGTGGCAGGACATTATCCTTGAACTGCGTTTGTACATTTCCTGGTGGATCGTAATATGCGACAACATAGAATTTATTACCCCTAAAAACATTCAAAAGTGTATTTTCTATAAAAGAGACTGTATTTCACAAGAATTTACCTCAAATCGACAGCAACTCCCAACTTTTTTGAACCTTTCCAAATCATTTGAGTGAAACTTCCTGCGTCTCCGAATTCTTCAGGTTTCTTGAAATCATATTTCGGACCCTCTCGGTACCAACCTTGAGCGGCGTGTTTACCATCCAACTCAACCGCACATAAATTATACGTATACAAGTTTTCACCGTATTCAGTATCGGGGTCCTGAAGCAATTCGTCTTTGTCTGCCATTTTCTTCAATTAATTTAATATTTAGAACAATTGCAGGATTTAAAGAAAAATTTAAAAAAATTAAACATACCACAACCCATGTTTGTGCTATTTTACACAAGTTCTTGTCCAAAACCAATGGCGGGCAACCGTGCAAAGCCCTTTGCTTGTTATGAACCTCGAGTATTTGTTTCTCAAATTTCTCACGAACCTCTGGTTTTTTGCAATAGCTGAAAATCAACGGAAAAAATTATATAAGTATGAAGCATGAAACGGAAATTTTTGGGAAATTGCTGATAGTAAGTTTGTAATAGAAATTTCTAGAATCAAGTATTTCACTGTCTTTGGAGATCTTGAATTTCAATTATTAAAATATTGTGTCACAAATCACAAAAAGCTATTCAAGATAATACTTTTTTTTATCTTCATGTACCAGCGTAAACAATACAAAAATATTTCTATAAAAAATGCATTTATATCATATAATTTTTCTTAGATATCAATAATACATCAAGTTCTAATTTTAAATTCAGGGACTTTTAAGATTGTTAATTTTCTATCTTAACAAAAAGAAATTAATCCGCTAGCAGAGCAGAGTCAATGCATTCAGAGAATCAAAGGAATTAAAAAATCAAATTTCTAATGTTTATTTTTAGTCAGCTGGTAGAAAGTTTTATTTAAAATAAAAAAAAGTTTTCCGATATTTTTAGCGATTGTTGCTAAAATCACCAATGGAGTGCTACAAATATTCATTATAATTTACATAAATAAACACAGACCGAAAATATTAATTGGCTCCCATTCGCTTTGCTATAAAAGAGAACAGCCAATAAATAAAACTAACGAAGGTGCAATTTACACATAATCTCCCCCCAATTTTTGGAATTTGCAAACAAAAAAAAAATCTAACAGACACTCAAAATCGGCGAATGAGTCAGTCAGCCAAGATCAGCAAAATCAAAAGAATTAGATATTTTTGTTAATAACACAAAATTAAAATTTTATTTATAACAGCAGCCGTTTTTAATTATGACCTGTTTTAATTTGAATATAAATCAAAACGCCTATTATTTAATAGACAAAAATAATTATGACATTTCTAATATTATACTTTCTTTGATACACTCACTTGCTATCCATTTTGTCGCCTTCGCACTTATAGAAAACTTCCGCACTGAACCGAATTCGCCGCAAAACTGAGTAGAATTTTGATCGCTTTTTGAATTTATTTGTAATTTTTTCAAGCTTTTACTTTTTAATACATTCACCTTTCGAACATCACTTAATTTTTGGCTAAGAAAAGCTCAAACAATTACTCACGCGAAAAATTTTTGGCCGAATGTCCAAATACTACTGTGAAGATTTTCCAAATTGTTAATATACTCCATACTGTTAACTGCGTGAAAATGCTTTTTGTATTTTTTAGGTATTGCTTGATATTTAAAAGTAAATAATTTAGTTCTTGTTACAAAATAAGGCATTTCTCACACTTAATTTACACTACTTTTTTATTTATTGGGCTACACTGTTTTTATTTTTATAGATTTCATTTATTTTTATAATCCTTTTATTTCATCTTTAATGTATAATATATTTATTTATAATCTTAAAACTACTTTCAAGAATGATATTCAAGAATCATACAAAATGGGTACAAAATATTTGTGAAAAAGTTTTTTTTACTATTTTTATACAAATTTTTTAAAATACTTTATGGTTGTGTGAGTGTAAAAAGTTTTAATCCAGATTTTCAGTTATTCGGGGTATGTTTATAAATGTAAAGTAAATTCTTGCAAGTAGAGTAATGCTCACTTAGGGGGCAGAACATTTTCTTGGAATTGACCCATAACATTTCCTGCAGGACTGTAGTTTGCAACGACCCAAACAGAACTTCCCCTACAAAAAAGCGTTTAATTTTTTAATCTTTATCATGAATCGGTTTTCAAACCAACCGTTGTTCAAAAGCAACTCCCAATTTTCGGGAATCTTTCCAAATTACTTGTGTGAAGTGTCCAGTATTTCCAGAGAATCTTCCGTTTCTAAAATTGTAATTTGTTATTTCATCGTACCAGTTCTTTACAGCTGTTGTTCCATCGACTAGTTGACCACCAGCCATAAATAAATTCTCTCCATAGGTTCTTTCTGAACGATGCTGTAAAGTGTTTTGGCTTGCAAGGTGCTACAAAAATTTTAAAATGTTTAAATTTAATTCAATGATTTCGTAGAAATTAAACATTTAATCAATATCAGAGCATTTACATATAGCAAAATGTCTAATGTAAACGATTCGGTAATGTTTTAAGAATTACAAAACAGAGGATTTTTGAATAGTGTTTTGATTCATGATCAGTTTATGAAAATCACTAACTTTTAAACTATGAATCGAGTTTCATTCACGTAGCAAAAAAAAAACACTCCAATTTACTCACATTCGCCCATTCCTTGGCATAATTACAAATTGTTCTATCCAATTCTAACGGTGGGCAGCCATGTTTTGCTCGAAGACGATTGTGTTCATCAAGGCATTCGCGTTCGAATTGTGCGAAATGAGAATGTGATTTTGATCCGGATTTCAAACGAGATAAAAATGATGGTTTCGAAGTTTCTATTGGACGAGTTGTCAATGGTTTCGAATTTTCTATAGGACGATTTTTCAATGGTTTCGTATCCTCAATATTCGGGCTAGGTTGATAGTTTTTGAACTGTTTTTGGATACCTTCCAAAGCAGATGCCTAAAATTATAAATTAAACAATTATTACTGTTAAAAATGGAAAACAATTCATTTTAAAATTTACGCCGTTTGTAGTGATTGTTTCTGTAGTTACTAGGCCATCAGAACCACGGGTGGTAATCGTCTGGGTTGTAAAAACTTGTTTGTTAGAAGAGGAGGAACTAGTTGACCATGACGATGATGAATACCTATATAAATTGTGGAAATCGGCATAAAATTTTAAAAAATAATTAACCAAACAACAAATTTTTGCCTTTTTTTCTTCTAATAATTATTATTAAATCCGAAAGTAAACTTAAGAATTCCTCAAAATGCATCTTAAACTTTTATATTTATATGCAAGAGGACAAAAACTGTCTAAATTCAATTTCATGCTCACAATTTTGAAATGAAACATATGCAAGAAGTTATTCTGACAGTAGTAATTATTTCGGCTAGTAATAAACAATTGAAACTAAATAACGTTTTAATAACACCGGCGGCGGCGCCGTAATTGTTTATGATAAGAATTTCATTGTAAAATTTTGCTATCTGCTAAAAATTTTATCAAATTGCGTTTAAATCCCTTAAATAAAAAGCTTGATTCCACTTAATAAGTGAGATGTTTAGATAACTACGTTTTACAAAGAAAAAATCTAAAAATAACAATTGTCTACAAAAAATTTTCCCTGAAAAATGTTAGTCTTACCGTAATTGATAATATATGATGTGAATTTCATGTCGATTTTTCTATTGTTATTAAATAATCGATTTACTACAGATAAAATTTTTATTTCAATGAAATTCGCGAGAAAATAATACGTATTATTAAATTCCAAAAGAATTTATTAAAAAATATTCTTAACCCTCTAACCGGAATATTTCCGAGAAAAATTCACTAAAATATGACTTCCAACTTGCGACAGACCGTAACCAAGACAACGTACAGGGCTAAATTTTTTCCAGCATGTAAAGCGATAACTTACAAAAGTCAGTGTAAGACGTTCCGGCGATTTCCGGCGATTAAAATTGTTACCCGTTATAAACAAGCGAATTCCCTGAAGCCCGCCTTAAGGCGGGCATTCCGTCTAGAGGGTTAAGTTAAGCCTTGATATCGTAAAAGTAATCACCGAAGAATAGAAATTGTTTTAAAGTTTGATTATCATTAAAACATATTGAATTTGACTGCACCCTGATCGGAATTCTGATTAAGCACTCATAAAATATAAAACAAAGGAAATGATTGTTATATGGGAAAACAATTATACGTCATACTTATTGAAAAATCAAATCAATCGGAATTTTCAAATAAAAATATTGAACTTTCTTGGAAATCTCTTATCAAAATGTAATATTGTTGGTAATTGCTCTTAGTTTATGCGGCTAATTATAAGAAGATAAAACTCTGCAAGTATTAAGTTTAAAGCGGAAGTAATTAATTTCTTGATTAAACGAAGAAAAGAAAATTCCTAAAGATCAAAAACCAAGCATTAATAAAATTCTGACTTTTTGTTTATAACAAAAATAAGTTTTGTTCTTAACTGTCCGGTAATCGATATAAATTTCTATTATAATAAAACCGTTGTTTGTTTTTCTGTTCGCTTACATACAACTATTGTTAAAAGAATTTTATTAATTTTTAAAAGCTTTTATTTAGCTTGCCTTCGTTTCTGTCTGTTTGTAGGTATGTTTTTTATGATGCCAACTTCTTTTTTTTATTTTTCCTGTAAATTTTCAGAAACATTACATTTTGTAACCACTCAATTTTACATAACGCTTATATTTATAAACTTTTTTATTCCTCACCCCACTCTTAAAACTGCAGTTTTTTGCAATTTTCGGGATTTTTTTCGCCAAATAAATCATTTAAAAAAAACCATTTTTTTATTCCTTTTATAGCCGTTTGCACCATTTAGTGCCGTTTGCACCAACAAAACTTAGCAACTTATGTACAACTTAAAAAATTTAAGTCGAAGAATTTCTACGGTTTAAGTAGGCTAACCATAACTTAATTTTTTTAAGAATAATACGCGCAAACGGGCCCTAAACTTAGAAACTTAAGCCGAACCTACATTATTAAGGTCCAAGAATTTCTATTGTTAAGCAAAACTTTTTTTTAAAAAAAAGTTGGCGCAAACGGGCCAATTTTAGATCAAAATACCGCTAATTCAAAATTCATTGCGGCTATATTTAATTTTTTTTTTAATTTTGAGTGAATTTTTTAAGTGAATATAAATTACAAGTCGAAAGTGTTGATGAAACACAGATTTGCAAATCCATCATCCTATTTGCAGTAAGTATTTTAATAAATTGAAGCAAATATGTATGTTGGAACGTAATTTTATCCAACACGCATAAACGGAAATTAACAGCCAAATTGTACGTATCATAAGCAATTTATGCAGTCCGAATTTTATACGGATCAGTATTGACTAGAATGATCTCACCACATTATTAAAATTATTATTGCATCCACGATTCAATTGCACGAAATTGTGCCACAGTTGCAATCATGCATTATTGAAGTCATAAGTTGTAAAGCAATTTGACAAAACAGAAAACTTACTTAAAACTCATTTTGATTTCCTCTGGTTTTCACAATCTGCACTATTCGAAGTCTCAGTTACAACTACCCCATTATTCAATGGTTCTTTTGTTTTCATTTGGAAAAAAATGCTAACAGCTTAGTCAGAGTTGGTTTAGTTTCTGATATCCCAATCATATTTGTCTGATAAGAAAGCGTCATTGACGCTATTGAAATTTCGCCATTAAATTCGGCGTTTATTTGCGAGTACTAAAAAAATTGGTGTTACGATACAAGATAAAAGTGATGAAGTTTAATTCTAGTTCAGTGTCGCTTGAAAATGTATATAAAAATTTTTTAGGTTTTTTCTTGGTAATAAAAGAAACATTACCAACACAATTCTTATCACTTTTATATGTCGCCTTGCTCCAACGGAAAACTATAGTTTTATATTTGTCAGAGAATAATTTTATACGGTGAGTATACAAAATTGTTTACTAGATATGTAGTTGGCGAAAGAAACATCTCGGTTCATAGAGGGCCATAATTAAATGCGCACATATTTGTTGTGCAACTATTTTTTTTTCTAAATGTTGAAAAGATTTTTTCTAATTTCCATTGGGAAAAACATGCTGAAAGATCTTTACAGTAGGTAATGAAAGGATTCTTTCTAATTTATGATATTGAAATTTATTCGGTATCATTTCATTTGTTTTTTTTACAACGAACCGATAATTTGATTCAGTCGACTAAAATAATAAATAAATATACTTTATACAAGAATATTTTTGTAGATTAATTTTTTATTTTTATATTTTCTTTTATTTTTAATCAATTTATAATTTCATTATTTATTAACAGTCAATGGACAATGAATATGCGCACATCATTTCAACTTCACATTTTTATCTCTTTTTTTCTTATTAAAAATTAAATGTTATTCTATTGTTTGCATTCCTTTCTCTTAAAAACTAAAAACAACAAAAATATATCAACAACTTTTTAAAAAAATGCTTTTAAAACTATTGGATAACATATTGAATTTTTTTTAAACAGCATAAATCTTTTGCTAGAATTAGAACACTTTATTCAAATTGTTTATCATATAAATTGCACGTGATTTTAAGATTTATGTATTTTTTAAAATTTATATATAGTTTAAACATATTCAATAATATTCACAAACAGCGGAGCCATTCAATGTTGGCAATAAATTTGTTGTAATGCCTATGAATAAATGCAAAAAGCATATGTTTTCATTATTTAATTTACAAATTTGAGCAAGAACATAACAAATCAGAGAAAATGGAATGAATCAAAATGGGGGCAAAATCAACTTTTTTCATCAAGTTAAGAAAAATCTAATTTTTGTTTAGCATCATTTAAATGTTTTGTTTTAAACTGCGATAGTTGCAACGAATTTAAATACATAGATTAATAATAATTGTTAAATTGATTTATCTAATAAAAATCTTTTTTTTTATTCGTCTAATTTATAAAATTTTCAATAAAATTTTTCAGCTTTATTACATTTACATATCGTTTTATATATCTGTTATATTCAACAATTCATATTTAGAAGCTTGAAAACAAAGTTAGTTTGATTTTTTTACGTTTGTTAAATATACAATAAAAATATAATGTTTATCTTGTTTGTTTGATTTTTCTTATAATGTTAAATATTTTTTTTTTTGGAAATAACGTTTTAATTTTCTGTTGTTAATATTGTGTTTTACTTTAATAGCGTCCAAGAGAAGTAATTACAGCATAGTGGTTGTTAAAAGACTAACAGAGTCCGCCCGCTTCTTCATCATCATCAGCCGGCTGTGGTGGTTCCGGAGGTGCATCACTGCCTCCTCCTGGGGGAGAAGCCTAAAAATTTAAATATGATCAATTTTTTTTTATAAAAAGTTACAGTAAAGAGTAAATATGTTACATTTCCAACATTGGGTGATTTGTAGGATGCGGCTGCATTTTCAATAACACTAGCCTTTGGAGCCGTTGACACCCCTTTTGGTAGAGGCAGATCACGTGCTAATTTCGAATATTCAACGTCCATGTGCCGGATGAATGGTGACGCGAGAGCTTGTTGAGCGGCGTCAGGATCTTCGTCATCATATGCTTGAAGTAGCATTTCCAAAGTTTGCACTTCTTGGGCATCACAGCAATTGCCCCATTCCTTGAAGGCCTTTTCTGCCGCCACATAATCACCGCGGCCCAGTTGCACTAAAACTAATGCAACAGCAAGGCGACCAATCGCTTGATAAGATTCTGTCTGTTGATTCAACCCAATTTCACGACGTAGAGCATCAGCCGCTTGATCATACCTAGGGAGAACACAGGTTAACAAAAGGAAGTTATTACACCATGCAATCGTTTTACTTACATTCCCAATTTAACCATAATTCTAGAAACTTTTGTTGCATACTCAGATGCTTGTCTGGTAGAATCTTCAATCTAATTTCAAAAACGAGTCGGGATTAACAAAAAAAAAACTTTTATAGTATCAAAGATGAACTTACCATAACTACTTCCATCGCATGTTGATATAATCTGAGTGATATCTCCGGGTTAGTTCCGTCTAGCATCTTAGCCGCTTTATCTAATGCTGCTGCAGCTGCTTCAGGAGAACCGTGCTGTTGGTAGAGCTTACAAGCACGATTCGCGAATTCTTCGATTTGCGTCAAGTTATTAGCATCCTTAAGTATTAGAATAACCTATATAAGAAAAACGATGGTACATTACGAAGGAAAACTATTATAAAACAATTTACCTGTTCGTAACACTTTGCCGCATGGAACCATGACCGACACTGTTTGTGGCAATCCGCTGATTTTAAGTAACAGTCTTTGCATTGATCGTACGCTTTAGCTATTCGAAATGCCACCGCTAGAATTTGAAGAAAAAATTTACTTAATATTAGATTTGATTTTTTAATAACAATAAAAGATATGCATTCCGACAATTATTTATTTTTCGGTGCATTTTTTCCCCCTTGCAACATGCGACATAATCTATATTAGCTGCGAAGCTTGATTAGCAATGCGACGAACATTTTGTCATTTGATTAAAAAACTCGTAATAAAAAAGTGATTCATACTGTATTTTCTCTAAAATCTCAAAAATAAGACTAGGTAACAGATTTAAGGGCTATTACAGCATTTTGTAATTGCAATCTTTGTTGTTTTATAGGCATTTCCGAGTCATGCACAAAGAAGAAACTTCATTCTAAGAATGGTGAAAAATCAATATGCTTGTCAAGAGTATGAATCTGTGCCCACATGAAATTAAGATTAATCCAAAAACAGTTTTTGGATTTCTCACCTGCTTTTTGGTATTCATCGGCAGCTACTTCATAATCCGGTCTCCATTTCAGCAGCGATGTTTTTAAACTGGAAATTTATTTTTATAAAAAAACAATTGTTTAGTTGGCAAATTCATAATCAAATCATATTTTATGTTGAATGTGAGAAAACGATAGTTTGGTTTCTTCTCAGGTAGAAGATTTATGTTTACTTCTTTATCTTAGTTAATTTTTGGTCTCTGATCTTAACCGATAATTTGTTTTCTAGTTTTTCCTAAATTCAACATAGATCCCACCTTCCTTGCTATGTTTTTGCATACCTTTTTTCTGCCTGCCTTATCAATTCCTGTCCTTCTTCGATTTTTTTATTGGCGGACATCTCACTTCGTGGATATTTTTCTCACTTTACTTTCAATTTAATTCCTTTTCGATCTCAGATAAGCCCTTTTCCTTCGAATATCAAACAAAACTCTGCAACTTGAAAATTTCAATGTCGTCTGCACGAGTGTTGTCAACTATCTTTCTTTCGGTGAACAGAAAACATTTTAAATTACCCTTAATTCTATTTCGTGCTAAGCAGTATAGTTCTTTTTAGGGGAACCACATTTTTATCCGATGAGTGAATTGATTTATTTAATCTATTTTCAAACAGTTAGCTGTAATAAAAGACTATCATATATTTATTCTAATATTCAAATCCTGGCTTTGTTGTTTCTAGTAAACTCAACAAATATTGTACAGATTTTCATGTAGCTTAACAACCTATGTCCAATTTGAATTGTTTAATTCTTAGAATTTCTACGGCTTAAGTAGATGAAGCATAACTTAATTTTTAAAGAGTAGTACGGACCTCAAAACCTACAAAAATTTATCGTTATAGCAGTACTAATTAAAGTGAATTATACGGGAGGATAATGACCAAAATCGTTTATGAGTAAAAAGAAAGAAAATATCGTTCTAATTTCGTTAAAGGAAACTGAAATTACTTTCAAATAAAACCCATAAAACCCATGCGATTTTCGAAGTAAATTTAATTATTTTCTTTTCCACACTTTCGAAATTCCACTTCTGACATCGTTCAATTTTAGTCGTCACAATTTTCTTTGCTAGATTCTGTTGTACGGGAGTTTTATATTTTTTAGCCTAGAAATTTTTTGTGATATTTTCTGTCGAGAAAGATTCAAGGGGTGTTTCAACTGATAAGGACTAAACTATTGTTTTGCGTTAGAGAGGATTTGGCTTGAATCAGGATAGAATCTAAAATCGAATAAAAAAGTCTTGTGTTGTGCGATAAAAACAAATAATCTCTCGTCAATAATCAGGGAAAATAGCAATAAGGATTTCTGAATGCTGATGTATGGGTTGCCGTTTAACGAGAGATGAACAAATTTTGGAAACCGAGATGTCGAAGGACCACAAAATCGACTACAAATCCCGGCTCGAACACAAAATGTGTCTGGTAATTGTTCAGAAAATTGATAAGTTAAAATACAAAGTTCAATATTCCAGTGGTGTTGTTTTTTTTTATTCGAAAAGTGTTTACAGCAAGGATATGTGGCCAAAAACACTTCATTACATCGATTTTTATCTAATAGTTAATTCACTTCTCACTATATCACATGATAATTGCTCAAATTGTTAAGTGATAATCGAGAATGTTAACGATAAATGATAGAATGAAACAGAAGTTTGAATTTCGTAATTTTAAATTATTTATATTTCTGAGAAACATGATGACTAAAAAAATTAAATTGTAACTATAGTGCCAAAATGTAACTTGTGGATACAATGATAACAAACTTGAGGTGATATTTCTACATCTTTTTAATAAAATCCGAATGTTTTATCACTTTATCAAAGTTTGTTGACTTTTTATGGTAATACCGAATAATGTTCACTGAGTGGTCGATTTCGGAGAACTGAAACGAAAAAATATCGTTGAGAATGCCACAAGAAACGCATATAACACATTAACTAATTAACCAATGAAATCTGTATTGATTAAAAAAACGTTATACAAAAAAACCCCAATTAATAATTGTTTTTCGACTTTTTAACAGGCCAAGGAGACGCCAGAACCAAACTTTGATTTATCTGATTGTAATTTAAAGGAGATTCCATCCGGAGTATTTGTTTTGTGTCGGGTGCTCCGTAAAGAAATTCTAAATTTGAGTAAAAATAAGCTGACTACATTTTATGGTGGGGCCCTTAGCGATTTAATATTGTTACAAATACTTGATTTAAGTTGTAATAAATTAAAACAACTGCCAGACGATATATTTAGATTAGAAAATCTCAGGGTAAGTAAATATATTATTTTAGTGTAGAACATAGTTCATCAATCGTGAAATTAGTTTCCAAACATTACATTCTCGGGATTGCAAAAGAAATAATGCTAATGACGTGTGTACGATGAAACTTGTTGAATTTCCATGTAATCCTTGGAAACATTTGAAAGCAAACATTTCACAACCAATCATTATTACTGCAGGCGCACACCGCGTTGGCAAGAATGTTGAATGGAGCTAAAAACGCGTACAAACCAATATGGGTTTAGCTACCTACGAAGTGCAATTCGACTTATTTTTTTCTACTTAAATCTACTTCGATATACACTGAAATACTAGTTTACAGGCTGTTAAGGATAACAACACAGATGTTTTAAAAACTCAAATTGCCACTTTGGACTCATTTTGTATGTTTGCCAATGCAGTGCGCGCCTGCACCTAGAAGGACATGAATGGATGGATGACGTAGACAATAAAATGTCACGGAATATGAATCATCAGTTTGAGTGCGTCGTAGACGCCACAACCTAAATTAGGTGTTTGTATTTTCGAGAATTTTGTTCACACCTCCACTCCATTTCCTTCATTACATTCTCAGTTCAGCTACAAAGGTTACTCAGTTGATTTCCCCATAGATATTTCCGTTAATACAAGGCGGAATGATACAAACACATATGATTAATTTTTGTTGCTTTTTTTCTATTCTGGTTACAGGAACTAATTATATCAAACAATTTACTTGTAAAATTACCACAAACAATAAATTCCCTCAAGTACCTCGAACTGCTTGATGTGTCCAGCAATAAACTGCAATCAATTGATGAAATCAACTTCATGCCTCGTCTGAGGATCCTGAATATAGACGGGAACGTGAATCTACATAAAATTCCTAATACTTTGGCCACATGCGACAATCTTTTTGACCTAGTTCTAGATACAACGAGCATTCAATGGCCGCCATCTGAAGTAACAATGGGCGGCACCGAAAGCATATTGAAATTTTTAGCAACCGGCGAGTCCTGTGCCGTCGACACGGATACATCTGGAGTGGCTAGAGAAGCAAAACCAATCGCAAATTCCCGCGAAGATGTAAACTAGTTGATTTTATTTTTGTGTTAAAAAATGCTAATATTGTTTAATTTACCAGGCGCTGTTAAGGGAGCTGAGAGCCAGAGAAACGAAACAAAAGCAGTTGGAGAATAAAACCATATACCATGAAGTCAGCGATGGATATGGAAATGAAAACGTGTGACAATTTCGAATTCATTTTTTCCGAATAATAAATCTAAATATTTTAAAACCTTTGCAGGCATTACTGGAACAATTACAGCAACGACAAATGAAACAAAAGCAAGAGGTAATAAGATTGAAAGTTGTTAAGTTAAAATCTTTTAAAACAAAAATGTGAATTACAGCTTTTGGAGACTTTGATGATACAGCAGAATGAAACGGAAAATTTGGTGCATAAAATCCAACAGCAGAGAGATCTCGAAAGGATCAAATTAATTGAGGATATTATTAAGGGTAATATTTTATTTTGTAATCAAAAAATCGTGATAGTAAAAAAAAAAATAAACACTTTACAGTTGAACAAAGTGCCACTATAGTAATAGATCAATTGTTGGCCTTAAAGAACGAATCTGATACGGCCCTTTTAGAAAAAGAACGCATCGAAGAAGAGCGTCTTTTAGAAAAGGTAAAAATCGACTTTTTTCTATTGATTGTTGATTAATTACGCTTATTTTAGCTTCATTTGGAACACTCTGATCTGCGGAAGCAGGAGGTCCTTTCAACAATGATGGATCTTTTGAAAGAGGAGGAGACAAAAATCCTCGATTACCAGGTCCAACGGAACGTTTCATCCAGGGATATTCTAGATAGGGAATACGAGACGGCGGAACAGTTAGGGAACTTCTTTCGCATTTACGAGAAGAACCGGGGCGAAATAATCAACAAAATATGCGAAGATGAAGAGCTGCAGAAACGGGCGGTGGCTGCACTCATTGAGAAGAATGATGCGCGCACCTGGAGTTTAGTAGAGCAGTTGAAGATTGTCGAAAGTCAATTGTCATCAATGACGCAGCTTGAGCTTGAAAAAAAGAAATACTCTTCTGAAGAACAAATGGTAAAGTCTTAACTAAAAATATTTGATACGAACAGCACATAACTTTTCTCTGCAATATTTCAAGTTTCGGGAAAAAATATTTAAAATATAATATTTTTTTCAAATATCGCAAGAACCTATTTGTTCTCAAAATCGCATAGTTGAAGAAATTTTTTTTACAATACGTTCCTTTTTATCTACGCAGAGAAAAGTAAAAATGGCTATGGTTTGATTTAACTGATTTGGATTTGTTTTGATTTCAGAATGAATTGGCGGAAAAACGACTGCGATTGACTTATTTGCTTGTCGATCTGCTGGATCAACAGGAAAGTCGTAAGCGGCAAGTGAGTATCTGTATTAAACATTTTAAAACACTGTTCCACATTATTAAGACGTGTTACCCTAACAATATGGAAGAAACCTTGTTACTTAGTTTCTCTTTTCTTAAACAATCAGCAATCTGTAGTGTCTTATTTTGTTCTACCAAAGATTAAATAAAGCAATAGAATTTTTCATTGAACTTTTAAAATGTATCGAAAATACTGTAGAGTTATGAATCTCAATCAAGTAAAGCATCTTTTATTGATTTTTTTGATAGTAAGGCATTAAAATATTTGGCAAAAATATCGTTTTGCAAAGCATACTAAAGATTCCATTTCCGCTGACCGGGTTTTTTTTACCCATAAATTTGTTATAGATCTCTTATCTTTATTTATCTAATCTTTGGTTCTACGAAAAAAATGTGATCACCTTAACGAAAAGAATTTTACAATTTTCTAATTCGATTACCATTTCAGTTACTCGATACTCTAATGGTGATGGAAACTCAGAAGGCAAACGAACAACAAGATTTCTGGCTACTCCAGTATCAACGTCTCATTGATTGTCGACCGTTGGAGTTCTCGCTGAAAACCAATTCAATTGATCCACTGTTGGGCTATAACTTTTTGGTCAATGGTGTCATACACTGTCTACCATTTTTACAAAAGATTTGGCAAAACAACGATATCTGCTTGGAGAAATTGTCCGACCAGGACTTGAAAGCAGCTGGTATTCGTGATGAGAAAGATCGCAGACTCATTCTACGATCCATTGATGATTTTCTAAAAGATAGCGACGGCTGTGACGCTCGGGTATCACTTCAGGCAACAGCACCCACCCTATCGCCCACAACTAGCGTCGATCAGGATCAGGCGGCGGCAACGGTTTCTCTCGATCAAGCTCAAGGAACATCCATCGAAGGCGCGTCGGAATGCGTTATTTGCATGGAAGAATCGGTAGGTTTTTTTTTAATTTCTAGGAGGTATTGTCTATAAAATACGTCACGAATTAAGAACGAGGGGGAGAGGTCTCCATTAATTTGTGTCACAAAAATCTAAACAGGAAAATACTTCCTGCCACTTTCTACGATGACTTGTATTGTGGATGTTCTCTAACTCACAAAAATTCAATTTATTTTCAGGTGAAAATCATTTTCGTCCCATGCGGTCATATGTGTTGCTGCCTGATTTGCCAACATAAAGTTGAGAGTTGTCCAATGTGCCGAGCAACAATTGAGCGGAAAATCAAAGTCGTACAACCGTAACATCGAAAGCGATTTAAAAAACATAATCCTGGTACACATACAATAACAGCCTATTGCCACCCCAACTATCGAAGGAAAATGATACGCGGAACGATTTCGAAAGACGATTTCATAAAAAAATTTAATAATAACGATATTTGTGATAAATTTGCCAAAATTTTTAAGTTCATTCTTGCTATCGCACATCACTAAGCTCTGTGTGTTTTGTGCGGCTATGGAATGAGCCAAGAGAATTTATTCTGCTGCACCTTGTTTAACGTATTTTCCAGAGATTTTCATAATTCTATTTGAGTATTGTTATTTAGAGCTGACCGCATTTTTTAAAAATAAAAAAATTCAAAAAAAAACGACAACAACAAAAAAAAACCTAAAAGTAATAATATTAAAAATTCAATAAGAAAGAAGTAAATATACTCCCCAAAAAGTAAATAAACGCTTAAATTATACTACATTTACCTTTTATATACCATTCTACTTACAATTAGATAAAATAAAACCATTTTTAAACGATGCGCACTCATTTTTGTGGTCTTACGAACAACTTATTAAAAGCTTTGCGTTATATTTAAAGAAATATTGCAAGTTAAGTTTATAATGTTTTTAAATGTAATTATACATGCATAAAAAATATTTAATTATACCAATTACAATTATATTATCGATAAAAATAATAAGAAAAAAAGGAAAAAAAAAATAATTAAAATTATAGGACAAGATAGCAAAAACGAAAGCAACATTTTAAACAACAAAAACAAAAAAAAAAAGAAAAAAACTATAAAGTGACCTTAATATCAAAGCCAGTAAATTGATTATGATCGAAATATTTATTTCAATTTTAGATTTTATTTAAGATTATGTTAGGTTTAATGTTATTTTAGGTTAAGTTGGTGCACTTGATAGACTTATTGTGGGTATTTTGAGTATTTTTATCGCTAGTTTTAAATGCTTTTGAGCATTTCTTCATAATAGTCCATATAAAAAATAATCTTTCTCACAACGTTTACGGCCGCCGTACACTTGAGCTAAGTTAGCTCAGCTATGTGCCTGATTAGATGTGGACGTTTAGCGGTTCATATTATCCTCACTTTGATACGTGACGAAACACGCCACGTTAACATCTAAACAGGCAAATAGCTGAGCTAACTTAGCTCAAGTGTACGACGGGCCTTAATGTTTTAATTGTCTCAATGTGTAGTTAACTCATAAATTGATTGCAATTCAATTTATATTATGACAATTTCTGAAAACCCCTAAATTTGATAATATGCTCAATAACACATTTATTTTAAACATAAAAAATTAAGTCTATTTTGATCATCATCAGCTTACTTGCTATAGTGCAATTGGTATTTAAAATACACGTAGGTCAAGTAAAACAAAATAAATAACAAGTTATTATTATTATAATATGAACATGAAAATTTATTATAACCCTATTATATGAGAATTTGCATTTTACACTTTCAAACTTTTAATGACGTTTTTTATTCATTTAATAAATTGTTTTCCTGAAATTTTAGTGTTTTTTCTTGTATATTTGGTAGTTTAAATAGGGCTTATAGTTCTTTTTGGACAAATTCTTGTTGAACCATTTAGACTTTCGTTGCATCAAACCGAAAACGCCCAAACGAACAAAAAAAAAACATGAACAACACTGCTCTTGAAACTATGAAAATTTTCAAGCATAGAAATGAAAAGAAGGAGGGTCCAAAAGGCGCAAATGATTTTAAAGATTCATCGTTCCATTCAAGTTAAAGTCGATTGGCTGATTTCACAAAAATATTATCCACAAACAAAATAAGAAGTGCTTTATAAAATGGTTTTCGATAAATAAACATATCCCCAATAATTACTTTTTACATCCATGGACTTGCCCGCCATAGCGAGCCACATATGCTTTCACATCGAACTTCCTTTTACATCCTTCGTAATTCATGTAGCGAACTTTGCCAAAAATTGGTCGTTCTTTCCAGCCTTGGTCGTGGATTCCACCTATCGACCACATACAACCTAAAATTGAATCCTTTAACACGTTGGCTACCAGCTAAAAAACGCTTACTCCGCTAGTATACACTGGGAAAAAACGCAAAAATCATTTCTGTACTTTGTGAGTCACCAGTGAACACAAGATCAATACAGACAAAAACGAACTCCATGCTCCACAAAAAAAACCCCCCTTTGTACCGCACGAGCGACTGCACTCAACCATGGAACTTGAGAAACTGACGGTAATGACAATAGTGTGTGTACACCGGTGACTCACATGGTAGCCAACGTGTTAATTGATCAAACAAAGAACTTTCGATAAAAAAGGAAATTACCTACATATCCATTTGGGTCTCTGCCGTCGAGACTAAACTTATCATTCAGATAGATTGCGATTTCTAGGGCTTTTTCCGGTGACTCGGTCCACTCGAGAATCTTTTTAGCCCAATACATACGAAGGAAGCCGTGCAATTTACCTTCTCGTACCAACTGAATTTGAGCAGAGTTCCAGAGATCATCATGCGTTTTTGAAGACTCCAGCTCTTCTCGGGCATAAATATACGTCCTCTTATCTTTCCTGTGATCATCGAGGGTCTTAAATGCCCACGCGTAAATCCCCTTCAAACTATCGTAATGTTCGTTGTAGAAGCAAAAGTTATCGGCCAGCTCTCTTCGCACAATCGCTTCCTCACAAAACGCTGCAACAGAGTCGGGAAATTTCGATTTGTACTTTCTGACTGTTAATATGGATCTCTGAATGGATATTTGGCCTAAAATTAAATAAAGTTGTTTAAGTAAAACAGTAATAGATTCGATTTTACCAAAATGAAACCAAGGGGATAAATTCGACAGTGCGTTTACTGTGGGATCGTTTCTCTTCGTATTGAAAATATTTAAGCGGTTGTCGCAGAAATCCTTTAGCTCTCTACAAGCTGCTTGATATCCTGGCTGAGCCCAATCGACCTCGTCAACTTCCATGTTAACTTCAAGGCTTGCATAGGCGGCTTTCCAGTCTATCTTTTTGAAAATTCGCTGGTCCTTGTAAGGATGTTTGACTAGTGGTGGAAATTCCGTAAGGTATTCGTCTAGTTTCCCATTTACCTTATTTCTAATCGTCCGGGCTGAATATTCTTGCTTATCCGACGTCACCCAAACGGGAACAATATTATGGGAATCTACCTGAAATATTTTTATATAAAATATTTCGGCTGTGATCCTAATAAATCAAAATCTACCTGGCATAAAGGAATATCAGAAGGAAGAGACGTTTTAACATCGTCCACCCACTTCAATGGCACTCGAAGAGGACTAAAATCGCAGACAACAGCCCCAATTTCATTATCTTGGACGAATTTCGGTATTTGAGCTCCTGCCAATCCTAATAGCAGATGGAAATTGATATTTAAATCTTTGCAATCGCCTGCTACCTCCTGCAGACCCTTCAGCATGAATTTATAGTGTCTGATAGTAGCGTCTAGGAATTTCGGGACCAGACAGAAGCAAACGTGAAGCGGGATTTGGTTTTTCAATGCCAATTTCTGAGCAAAAAGAAAAGCCCAGTTATCCTGAACTCTACCATCTCGAGACATCCAATAAATCACACCTAAAATTGAAGTGAAGATATCAACAAGTATTTATCAAAGTGGAAGCAATTATTAAAATACTAGAAATAAGGCAAGTCCTAAGACGGGTAACTACAAATTTTGGTAGGAATTCCGTAAAGTTACAGGCCGTTGTCGAATCAACGGCTTTTCAATTTGACCGCCTAGCATTTTTGGTAATTCTATTATGTAGGGTACACCTTTTTTTTTAAATATCGTCAACCTTATATTTTGGTTTGACATTAATACAGGCCAGTTACGATCATAGGCTACACATTTCTTTTAAAAGACTGCTCCTTCTACACGCTCCCACACAGTTTTTTGTGATTTTGATGAAACCGGTGCATCGTTTTTTGTGATTTTGGTGAAACCGGTGCATCGTATTAAAAAATATTGTTAACTATAAATTTCTTTCACATTTTAAAAAACTATGAATGTTTTTGGAAAATCAGGTAAGTTTACATAAAAATAGGGGAGGCAGAAGGCAGTCTGGTTCAAATTAAACCACCCATTCCATTTAATTTAATCCCTTATTATCTCTTGAGACCGTTACTATAATTGATTCGATGTTCAGCAGTAGAAAGCTAGCGTTATAGTGAGACCGCAGGCCGGGAATATTAGGAGGGCGTAGGCCGACCTGTGGAGGCTTATAAAGACAATTATATAAATTAACTTGGATACCTTTCGACTGTTCTTTCACTTCGGTGGCATCGGAAAGGACTTTTACTCTTTTCTTGTTGAATTTAAAATCCATAATTGACTCGGCTGTTGCTGTGCGTTGTTGCTCGAATTTTTTAATGTAGTTCCCATTCTCCGAAGGGCTTAATTCTTTTACAACTTTACTGTTCTTTTGGCTTCCAGATGCACTTCTCTTCATCTTCATGGATGAAATTTTTTCCCAAATCTTTTGGAGGAATCTCAAAGTTGAACGCTGATACATAAAATTCCGTCTAGTTTTCACTATTAAAGGAATTAATATGAAGAAAAACCAGTTGACCTTCCACAAATCAGTTCAATTGAAATTATTTTCCCGGCCTTGACATAAACAGAAACTTTAAAAAACAAAACAAATACATAACCTAACAATTAAAAAAATCCGATTGTAGAGATCCTCTTTGCTACTAGATTTCTATTTAACAAGACATTTCTGTAATAAAATCAAGAAAGACTGAATTGTACTAGCAAATAATCGAATTTTTGCAATATCTAGCGTTATTATAGGAATTGAATTAAATATATTTGCGAAAAACTCCAAAATCGGAGAATTTTTAAGAAAAACAAAGTGGATGGAGACGCACGGTTAATCGAATATCCCAAAATTCATTGGGCAACACCAATTATCATGGCGATATTTCCGGTTCCAGCTCTTTTTCTCTCTTTCTGTGAAACGCAGCCAACATGAAGGCGAAAGGACAGGTAAAATTCGAGTTTTTCGTGATTTTCTGTGAATTTTTGATCGTTTTAAAGTGTGAAAAATGTATATTTGTACTCAATTGTCGTCCTGATGCTGGGGAAACCTCGTTTCGTGGAAAATATTTGAGTTTTATGAAGTAAAGAACATGTGAATGGTTTGACGTTTCGTGCCAACCTCACATGCCGCAATAATCATTTCCCAGCATAAATTATTCTTTTCCCATGCGTTTCATAAACAGCTCGTAGAAATAGGGTTTAAGGAATTTTATTTCTAACAAAGGGCTCGGAAGCTAATTGAGTAGGAATTTGTTTATGTAGACCAACGTAACCTCACTTCTTCACACTTACGAGAAATCGCATTTCCCAAAGGAATTTTTGTTCATCACTAATCTTATTTTTCTTTACAGTTGAAAGAATATGAAGTTATCGGGCGTAAATTGCCCTCGGAAAAGGAGCCACAGACACCCCTCTACAAAATGAGGATCTTCGCCCCCGACAACATTGTGGCCAAGTCCCGCTTCTGGTACTTTTTGCGCCAATTGAAGAAATTCAAGAAGACCACTGGAGAAATCGTCTCACTGAAGCAGGTGTACGAGAAGACTCCTATTAAAATCAAGAATTTCGGCATTTGGTTGCGTTACGATTCGCGGTCAGGCACCCATAATATGTACAGGGAGTACCGGGACTTGACTGTCGGCGGCGCCGTTACGCAGTGTTACCGGGATATGGGGGCAAGACATCGTGCTCGCGCCCATTCAATTCAAATCATCAAAGTAGAAGCGGTCGCAGCAAAGGACACAAGGAGACCACACGTCAAACAATTCCACGACTCCACGATCCGCTTCCCATTGGTGCAAAGAGTCCATCACAAGGGCAACAGGAAACTGTTCTCGTACCGCAAGCCAAGGACTTACTTCTTGTAAATTTTCCATCGGCGTGTTGGATTTTTTTAAGGTTCTTTTAAAAAATTGAAAAAACAAATAGAAATTTACGGAGAATAAAGTTGGATTATTTTCCAAATAAGTAGTTATTTATTTTCATCTTAATAGGATGTCTTTGATTTCCGGGTGCGCTAGTGTGTTGCAGAGGTTTATTGTTTTCTCGTTCATTTGGGGTTTATCCATTCAAGCATTCAAACTTTATGAATTAAGTCTCGATCTCATTTCTTTGGGAAATATTCGGGTGCATAAACACAGTGTTTACATTGCAACTATGGTTTTTTCTTAACATCAAACCTAACTTAATTTTAACCGATCACCCGAGTAAACAAACACGATCGGGTTGATTGATCAAAAATTAAATTTAAAATGAAAAAAACACTTTTTTTGCTAAACAAATTGACAAAATATATTTCGCTTAAAGAATAACAGCATTCCATAAATAATAGCTAACAAAATTTCATTTAAAATAACAAGTGCTTTTTAAATAAGTACTGCTACCTACAAGTTCTGTCACATCGATCGAAATATACCGAAATTTCTAAAGCCTAAATACAAATAGTAAATATTCAGCTTAAATATCTCCCAATTTTCACGTATGGCAACTTTAAATCTTGAAAACTTTGTCGTCGACAGATTCCTCTCCCGCTTGAAAACCGATCGAACGCAAAATTTCGACATTACCCAGAATGCCGTCATCCGGTCCTGCGTACCTAGCGTTGTTTCAATACCACGAATTAAATCGTTTGTCTTCAAAATCAACAACATTTGACGGTCGATTTGCTCGAGAACGTCAGCAATGTGAGGTAGAACTAGTGCTGAGTTGTTTTGCACCAACTCTTTCTGAAAAAATCAATTTAATTTACAAAAAATACCACCCTTAAATCGAAAAATTACCTCATTAGCAGAATGAACAGTTTTATCGATGCCTCGTTCTATAGTCTCCCATGGTCTCCCCGTTACCATGCAAGCGAATAATCCATACAGATCCCCCTTTATGCCCAAATTCATTGCGTGTTCCTTCATTCCGACGCGATCGAACCGAAGAATACTCAACCATAGTTTGGAATATTCATAGCGGACGCGTTCCGTGAGATCCGCATACAATCCGTGATCTAATAGAATTATATCCGTCTTTCCGTGTTTGTTTTTATGAACGAGGATATTGCCCGGATGTGGGTCACTATGGACGAATCCATTCAGGAAAATCATGTTTGAGTAAAGCGTTCCGATCTTATTCGACACATCGAATGGATTGATTTTGTTTTCCTTAATGTAATTAATGTTGGTAACTTCACCACCTTCAACGAAATCCATGACCAGGACCCTTGATGACGACAACTCCCAGTAAATTTTTGGTATTTTTAACCATTCGTAGTCTTTAAAGATTTTTGCTGCCTGAAATTAGATGAAAATTAAATAATATGAAGTTGTAGAAGCTCTTGAAAAGAAGCCGGAAAGGGTTGAGTCTCGCGGGCGTCAATTTCCTTTGGGAGCGATTGCTTTAACTTAACGGCTCTTGAGATAACAGGGAAAGGGGTAAAAAGGGAGGCGAATTTTAAGATTGGTGCACAGCCCAATACCCACCACTTTACTACTAGTAACTACTAATGAGAAAGACAGATTAAGGTAGGCAAAGGTTTCGCTCTTTAAAAATTTTCAGTTGCCGAAAGGTTTAAATTTTTAAGAGGGGAAAAATTTGTAGTTTCCCTTTACCAACGCATAAAAGAGTCCCTCACCTTTTCAGCATTTCGTCCCTCTTGTAAAAAATCCAGTTCCTTGGGTAAATTTTTCTTTGATTCATCGACTAGCCATTGGATTTTGAAGTCTGGGAATACAAAGGACATCAACTTGACCAGAACTTCCATCGTTTTCATATCAACTTTTGAATTCCCCTTAACGTAGGGATGCTGGACTTTAACTGCAACCGTCTCACCAGTCTTAAGTGTCGCTTTGTGCACCTGCGCCAAAGAAGCGGTTCCTAATGGTACTCTATCGAATGTTTCGAAGATATCTTCTGGCTAAAATCACAATAAAATTCAAATCCATTAAAAACATAAACAAATTCTGTTGAAATTCAATTTCACTTACATTCTTCTTAAGATCACTTTTGATTACTTTGAATAAATCCTCAACTGGATTCGTTGGTGCATTACTGTGAAGAATCTTCATTGTCTGGACAAATTCACTGGGCAGTAAATATTCTAAGGCACCGATGTGTTGGCCAACTTTAATATACACTCCTTTATTCGTGCATATAAGGTCCAGTAATTTGTCAGCAGCGATTTTGTGAACCCTACTCTTCTCTGCTTTGTACTCGGGCGTGGTTTTGTCCCATTCTTTGTGAAAGAGCTCCCGTTTGTACGTTAGGCCAATATCGTAAACAGCAATTGCAGCGCGTCCTAAGCGAACTATGCCTAGGGAGTTAATATCATAGTGGTTTGTATGTAAACTAAGTCCTGTGCCGACTGTGGTAGCACCAATTATCGAATAAGTAAAAATTCGTCGAAACATTTTGTGCAGGGGATTAAATCTGAAATTATTTACAGATAAATATTTAAGTACTGAAAACTGTTATTTAAAAAGCAACTTGAAATAAGGTTTTGAGAACCAAATACTATTAAAAACTAAAACACATTTTTTCGAAGGACTTGATAAACATTCAAACTAACTCAATTCCAAGGAAAATGTAAAGAAATGGAAAACAAAAATCAAAACGTGTCGATAAAATAGGAAACTTGTTGCTATGGGCATCCAACGAAAATCAATAAAACCTTTGCAGTAATTTATGGACAAATCATGCCAATTTTAACATTACGTGGTCGTTGTTTGAAAGCAATTAAGTGGAAGTTAATTACTTTGACAGAATTTTATGGTAAAATGCAAATTTTGTTAGGACTAGGCGCAAAAAACATATCTTTTTCAGGAATGTTTTTTTTAAATACCAGTTAATACCCGCAACAGTGTTTATGAAAGTTAATTAAACGCGGGCAGGGGAAATTATGTAAAAAAATTATTTTGACTGAAGCGAGAAGCAACAAAAGGGACACAACAGACTGTAGGACTAAAAGTAAAGCAACTATCGCTTCACTTTAACACTTCCGTTGTTAAATGGAACAGAAGTTACTGGCCTATACTTTGATGTTTTGAAAATTTGTAATTTATGTAATCGAAAGTGTACTGTAGTTTATGTTATATCTAACTTTTCAGCTTGAATGACACTTTCTTACAACACTGTTTCAACGCCACAGAGCCGACATTGAAGTAATGGAGCGCCAAATTCCAGAAAATAATTAACAGACTGACTTTTTTGTTTGTTTAACAACTCTTAATTAGTTAAATCTCAAAACGAACAGGAACTAATGAACCTTTTTTGTGTGGGAGTCTGCCTTTGGGCAGCTCGATTTTATCAAATTAAATTTAAGTAAATAATTGCTAATTTCGTATACTGACGAAACTTCAACAAATCAATTAAACAAACATCTGGACAAATACCTGTACGCTTTCTAAATTCTTTAGGGGCTAACGTGTTTAATGATGGCTACGAGATTATCTAAAAGACAATTGAAACAATTATGCAATTAACAATAAATCAGTAAAATTGCACAATATTGAAGGATGTGAGAATTAGGAAATGAACAATTTCGCTTGACTTACATTTTGATGAAATTTCATTTGTGACACAATTTCGAGTGTGACTAGCCCAGGTGAAACTCACGCGATGCACAGTTACATCTTATTAATAAATTAGAAGATGAAGACGAATCTGCTGATTATTTGCAGACGAAAACAATAAATTCAGCTCGACATTTTCTTTCCAACCAAGCTGATAGATGCTAATTTTAATCGTTTTATGCAACGTCACTGAGGAACGTCTACTTCGTGCGTAATTGTAGAACAGTCGCAGTTTCACGTTTCATTCATTTCATGAATTACTTAATCGAAGGCGTAACAAGAATTAAAGGTAAGTTTTTTGGCATTCGGAAATCACCTGTTGAGCTCACTCCCTATTCCGTCAGATTTCAAATTTTTTGGAAGAAAGATTACTTTGCACTCTCCACATGGACTAATTTCACATGATTTACTCAAGTAAAATGTCAAAATTTTAGTGTTGCCCAATGCGCTTCGATTTGGAAACGATAATTTCCTACATTCACTTTCAAAAAAATTTAAGGTAAATTATAGAAATTTGTTTTTCCCGCATTGAAAAAGGAATTTAGCAAAATAAAACACATTAGTTTATTTACTAACACATTTTTATATATTTTATTATATAAATTTACAATATATGTAGTTGGCTTTTGTATCAAATATTTACCTTGTAAAAAGGGAATTTCAAATTAGTATTCTGTGTATAAAAAAAACGATTTTATTATTAATTTTTGCATTGAGTTGAAATGGGAAAGAAACTTGACGTTTTTATACGTAATTCTTATTAAATGCAGTACGAAAAGCTTAATTAGTATTTAGATTTTTTTCAAAAACAGTGAAAAAGCTTACAAATATATAAAATTCTCTTAGATTTAGGTATATTTTTTATTATTGATTTTTAAGTTTTAATTTTACATCTATTGCGAAAAAGCAGTCATTTTTATGAGTATATTTTTTTTAGAAATTACCTTAAATTACAGTTAAAAGTCTGTTTTAAGTACATTTTATATTTTCTGTTTCTCTCGTCTATTGTTAATACGCATTTTTTCGATTAGAAAATCGACTTTTTCAAATTTTAGTTACGTAAAATACTTTCTGTTAAATTCATTTATTTAATACTTGCGTCATCTTAATTGGTTCATTTTTTTAAATTTATATACTAAGATTATAGTAACTTTAAATGAACTTGAATCGATTAACAGCAGATGTGACGAAAAATAAGTCCCTTTGGATCCACAATAGATTTTGTGTCTCATATTTGTGCGTTAAATATATAATCAGATATTTTCTTGCTATTATTTGAGCAAACTATATAACTAAATGAAATTACAAAAGGTATTTGAATATTTCTTTATCTAATTGATAAAAATAGGACTTTCTACGTTTCATCACTCCTCGAATATTTTATTGTCGATATTCATCAACTTTAGTTCATCTCTCTTCCACTTAACATTCGTAAAAAAATACTCCATCATCACAGTCATTTACTGTTTGAAATGAAAACTTGTTTTTTTTTTATTGCATTTTATAGCTATAAGCAATTTGATATGTGCGTTTTCTATCTAATTTGTGATCCAAAGTGATATACCATCGCAACTGCTGTTTGAAAATGAAATGAAAAATGATTTTTTAATGGGTTTTCTAAAATGAAAAAAAGGTACTTAAAATACAAACAATTATATTTTAAAAGCGAATTTACTTTTTGTGGCTTTGCTTGTTCATCGTGTTATTGGCAGTTTTTTTATACTGCTTTATTAATGAAAAATCAGACTTTTAAAAATATTCCTAAAAACTATAAATGGTTAATAATCTTACTAGAATTATTACTCAAAATATTTAATTAATTTTAAAAATTAACAATAATATTTAATTAAACTAAGTAACTGGTATTTTAAAGTACGTACGATAAATGATTATAAAATATAAATAGTTGCCAGCCATACAAAACAAATTTAAAATAGAAATGAGTGATCGTTTCGATCGAAAACTCGATTTTATAAAAGAAATTTACTTGCATTATTTTTTGTGATAAAGAGAGCAAGAATTATGCAAACTACAGCGCCGTTTTTAATTTTCAGGACTTTATTCGAAATTAAGTAAAATATGCTTTTAAAAAATTATGGGAAAAGTTTGAGGTAAATTTCAGAGAGCCGAAATACACACCCGAAGAATATACATTAATACACCTTTCGACTAACCACAGACAGCGATTAGATAATTAAAGATAAGAAACAGAACTTTTCATATAACTTTTAAAATATACTAAAGTTATGAATATCAATTGAGTAACGCACGCAATTCAAATATTTTTGATTTCTTGACAGTTATGAATCAAAATATAAAGGAAAATAATCGTTTTGCAAGCATACTAAAGATTCCATTTCCGCTGTCGGATTTTTTTTGGGCCCCAACATTTATTCGAGAATTCTTATCTTTATTTACCTCATCTTTGCTACAGACCTCAACCCGCAAGGGAGTAAAAAAATTTACCTCGAGCTGTCTCATACGAGCCTCACAACGAAATCCCAATTTTGAAAATATTCTTCGATTCGTGGCAAACTCTGCCTAAGTCGGAGCTTTTCCATGCCGGCTCCACACTTTCGCCGAATGCAACTGTGATTGATTAGCCTATATTCGTCAAGAGAGAGGATTCGACATCAACGAAAGTAAAAAAGTTTTCAATTTACATAGAATTTCCAGCCTATCGTCAAAAATAGTGTTATGTTACGGACTAGCAACTTATTGTCATTTTTCAGAATATTTGTGACGGCAAATACAAAAAAAAACCTTTTCGACCTAATGATAAAAAAAATGAATAAAAAAATTACGTAAATCCAAAAAGCCGAGTACTTCACGGCCAATTTCTTAAACTAAATTTTGAGTATTCTAAATTTTTAGTTAAAATTTCCGAATTCTACCAAATGATATGCGTAATCATGAACGTTAATTTTTTTATACAAAAAAAAATCTGTAAATAAGATTTCTAAATGCCGATATAATTAATTTTCTTGATATTCTTCTCTCCGAATAGTATATCACTAAAGCAAAATAAATGTCTTAGAAAATTTAGCTGCTGTAATCGACCCTGTGTGTAATAACGTCACACGGATGTCTCAGAGTTGAGCTTCAAAACGAATTTATTGCTTTTCGGATCGACAACTTCTTCGGAGATGTTGAAATGCGGTAGTCTATGAACGGAAACAATCAATGATACGTCATTCTGAATTAGCTGAAATGTGCAATTATTCGAAATAGGCCTAGAGAGCAGCTCGTCACAAATTAATGACCATGACTGAATCGAACGGCGTTCCTTCTCGCTTTGCATCACCGGAGACTCCACCAAATACGGTTCGAGAAAAGCACGCGGCGACAGATCGTGTTTAAGGCAGTGCGCCAAGTGTTTAAGGATAGTCTCGAAGGTGTGTCTCGGTTGCTGTCGAGTGACACGCAAGTATTTCTGTAAAGCGCGGGCCATCGAGGGGAAAATCGCCTGTGCAGCTTCTTGAGGGTCGAGGGGAATGGCTGGGGCTGGTTCGTTATGGATTCGCTTGATGTGAGTGAATGCCTCTTCGGCGGCAGTAATCAGGCGCGCTTTGCGTTTCTTCACTCTCCGCTCGTACTCGTGCTCCTCGTAGAATCGTTCATTGTGCGACGAATCTCGACGCCGAGCGTTGGCGGCCAGCACAGCCCGACTTTGCGTCTGCTGTTGCGAGGGGGTAACGCCATCCACTTCGTAGTATTTAAAGCTGGAAGTGAGTTGCTTTCGCTGGGATTTCGATACTGGCACCCTCTCCAAATACGGATTAAATATCTGGAAGTCAATGTAGTACTTCTGCAGTATCCAAACGGCTGCTCGCTGAATACTTAATTGGCCAATCGCGTATGATTTACTGGCGCCGTCTGGCGATCGAATCACCTTCACGTAATACATTGGTTGCTGGTGACGTAGTTCCAGCAGGACTACAGCAATGTAGTGAATAAACAGAAGTGTATCAACGAAATTCGTAGCATAAGCAACCAGAGATCTATAGTCCACAGCCTCGCCGACTTCCACGACAATTTTGGCTCCGTTAGTCACTTGGACAATGTAAAATAGCCAATAGGCGAATGTCGAGACCATCACCAGCAGTAGGACAGTCGCTCTGAATAGAAAAATACGCGGCATTGTGGCAACGGGGCGTCGCAGAAAGAGCGCCCATAATCCCAATGCCAGCAGAATAAGTCGTGCAGTTAGAGAGACAAGAAGTCCCTTGCATTCGCTGCTACATGCCAACAATTTGGTTTTTGCTATCGATGTGAGATCGCCGTGATCGAAGGCTGACGAAAAAAAGCCCAATTTAGGCATCATAACCATAGCAATTGGCGAGAAGAACGACACGAATCCAAGGATCAGCGAAAGCGTTGATTCGATGTAGCGTTGACACGCAAAACCTAAACTCGTTTCGGATTCTCGATTCCATGTGTTGCTAACGTCCTCCATTGATATGCTCTGCTCTGATGTATTTCCAGTTACTGCTGTTGTGTTCTCACCCCAGTTCTCATCTTGAGGCAGAATTTGGACCTCAATTATCTCCTGTCCATCACGATTTTCATCTCCTAAAAATTCATGAACCAAGTTTAGTATACAACATATGTTTTTGTGAGGTTTTTATAAAAAAAATTTGTTACGTAAAATCTGTGGAGGGTGAAAACTAAAGAAATGCATGGTAAGGATTTTATTTCCTAAAAATTTATTTAATTATATGGTAAAATAAGTTGAAATTAGCTAGGAAAGTGTATTGAAGCCAGATGGCCTTCGCAGATTGTATTTGGTCCAACAATTGCAGTGCATAAAAATAATTGCTGGACAAAAAAAAAACGTCAGCGTAAAACTTACGTTCATTTAATCGAGAATCTATACTATAGATTCCATTTTTCTGTCGGATTTTTTGGTAGCCAAAAATTTCTTCTAATCTTTGGTTGCATAGCGTTTCACGCTTTACAGAAAAAAATTATACTAAAGTTAAATCACTATACCAATGGTTTATTCAACAGAAATTCACATTTACACCACGATTCTGATAGTTGTGTCGTTTTACGTGTTGTTGTTAGTGCTTTTCTACTAACAAAAACACGTAAAACTATTCTTGTCCAAAATTACACGTCTATCAGAATCGCGATATTAATGAGCACAAAAATGCTGAAAAATCCGTGCTTCAACTGATTTTTAATACATTTTGCAAAAACTTGGCCAAACTGCGAAAAATTGAAACAATGGTTTTACTAATTACAAAAGAAACACCATCGAAATGGGCAACATTCATAGGAATGTTTTTATTGTGAATTTGCATAAATTAGAAATTAAAACGATTTGGAGAAATCATTTTGTCAATTGACCGGAGGTCAATAACCGTTACTAGACCAGCAACCGCACTCTTCCGTCCGCACATTTTGCGAGCAAACAAAAGCACCAAGCAGAGAAGACGATTTCCAATGGTCACGGTTAGCTTTTTCACCTCGCCTTCTTTGCTGGCGCTCCGCGTATAGGTGATGGGCTATTTGATTGAATTTAATTTAATTGGGGTACCTGTGAGATTGACGCTCGTCTGGAATGGGGCCATGATGTCGGATCGTTTGCCACCCTTTGAATGGGTGCTCCTGTGAGAATGTCTCGTCCTGTCCCGATGATGCCCGCTGCTTCCAATCGTCCCACCGCCTCCCCCGAAACCGCTCTGACTACTGCTATTATTGTTATTGTGACTCCGCGAACGCCTCGATCTTCCGCTATGTTCGGACTTCACTGATTCCGTTTCCATAGCAAATCAATTAAATCAACGCGATGGAATAAATCAAACGGGAAAACAGAAGCGCCCAGCATTCCTTCGAATGTAAAATACTGTAAATGATTTCCCTCCGTAGACGAATTTTATGGTTTTATGCTAAAATCAATAAAGGAAAATTCAATGATTCACACGGAATTTTCGCGTTGCGCTTTTCACTATGCAATTAACTCAAATTTAACATTTTCGCGAGTTGCTTTTTACAATAGCTGATATTCGGCCTGTTTAGCACGGGAAACTACACGAAATCCGAGATTTTAATATACTTTTCGGACAAAATTGAAACACAGTAAATGAAGCTACAGTTCGGCGGCCATTCTTCACTTCGTTCATGGGAAATTCCCATTCTCAGATTTTTCCCATTCAAGTTCACCACTGGCAATATTTTGGGCAATTATCAGTTGATCTCGAACTCAGCTAAAACCTACTATGAAACAGTGGAAGTTCGTTGTGCATACCTCGAACCGGCTGTCAAACTTCTTTTTTCCTTCATTCTGCTTCATTCTATGGAGAGAATTTCAGTTTATCGTGTTGAAAATAAATTCAGTTGCAGTTAGTCCAAAAGTTATCAATTCCATAAAAACATCAATTCCAGATTGGAGGATTTCATCTTTCAGCAATACAAATTGTCGATTTTATAATTCAGTTTTTCCCCTTTTTTCGCTTGCATGACGTGTCTGCAGATTTGAGGAAAAACTCTGCTTGTGGATTCACTACAGAAGAAAGGCTTTAGGAAAAAGGCCAACTACGTTTAAGTAATTATTTCAATTGTTAATATTGTGTGTTTTTTTTGTTTACAAGAGTTTCTAATGACTTCGAAGCAACAAGATCGAGAGGTAAATTTTTCAATGCTATTTTATTTAATGTTAACTTTTCCAAGCCAATTTTTTGTTCACTAATAGCAGTTGTGAAATAACTTTATGGGCAATTGATTTGGAGATAAGAGCGTCGCTATTCATTTATTTGCCAGCAATGTTTCTTTTCTATTCAATATTATATACTCAAACCAATAAGATCTATTGAAATTCGGACTAATCCGGACTTAACCATTAATTAATCTGTCTTCTAATCTTAATATTCCCAAAAGGAGCGTCATTCACAAAATGGTTGATATATTTGCAGCCCAGCCCTACTTTTACTATTTAATAAAACATTTTTTTATTCGAACACTATTTTTCAGCACAATTTTCGACAAATTCGCAAATAATTATATTTTAATGTAAATCCCAATCTGGACACTTTTTGTCTTCATAAATTTTTCAATACAACATGAAGGGCGAGGGGAAGAGAATTCCAAATCGAATACATTCAAATATCAAAAAAAATTTTGTAGATATTTTTCGTCTAAGATCAGTGATTGAAATATTTCAGGTGGATTCGCAGGCGCTAACGGCTCGGCCTTATCAGGATCAGTTGTTAGAACTTGCCTTAAAGCAAAATGCGATCATTTATCTTCCGACGGGCGCTGGTAAAACTTTTATTGCTTTAATGGCAATACGGCGAATGGCTAATGAACTTCAAGGGTAACAACGATCGGGGATTTTACTATTGTAAACAAATGTTATAATATAACGAAACAATTTCAGATCAATTAAGGATGGAGCTAAAAGAACGGTGTTTCTTACAAATACGGTTGCCTTAGCTCACCAGCAAGTCGAATGTATCCGCCAGAACACCCCTTTGAAGGCGACTGTCTATACTGGTGATATGAACGTTGATGCCTGGAGGGAGGAGAAGTGGATCTCTGAGTTTGAAAACTCTCAAGTGATCCTTTGAAATTTGAAGTAGAATTCGGTTTCATTTAAATATATTTTTTTCAGGTTATTGTCGCTACGTGTCAAATTGTCTTAGATGTTATCCGTCACGGCTTCATGTCTATTACTGATTTTAATTTACTTATTTTTGATGAATGCCACCATGCGAAAAACGATCATCCAATGCATCAATTAATGAAAGAGTACGGAACTGTTACCCGTGGGAAATTGCCACGTGTAATCGGTTTAACGGGCGCGTTAATTGTTTCGTCATCACCCAACACCCTAATTGAAGAATTAGAAAAACTAGAGGCGGTTTTCCGGGCAACAATCATAACTGCTGCTAATTTCAATGAGTTTCAAAATATTATGTTGTAAGTAGTGAGATTTTCGTGCAAGGAAAGTATCTTTTATAATTAATCTGAGAAATTTTTCTAATAATTTCGCTTATTTTTCATATCATTAGATAATTGGCAAACCGTTTTTTCTTTTAGATATTCAACAAAGCCCGAGGAATTAATAATAACTTATCAAGATTTAGAAGTTAAACCCGGCATTTTGACCAAAGTCGGATTACTGACATGCAAATGTTTAGATATTATTGAAAGATGGAATGTTGACAAAACGCATCTGAAGCCAACGAAAAATATGGGCAAATTCGAATATGCTAACCCCGCTAAGAAATTTAAAAAGCTTTGGAATGACTACATTCATCAAATTTCTGATTTTGGCACATTTGGCGCGTCTATAGCAATCCTATCGATTATTGTTAACCTGGAGTTAAAGAAACGATCCGCTCAAACTTCAGAACATCGAAATTTAGTTCGCGTTTGCATATCATTTGCTGAGCAAATCCGCCATTTATTGGTGGATTATTTAAGTGATGAAATGGAGACAGAAACAATGGAGGAAATAATCTTATCAAATTCATCACCAAAACTTCAAACATTTCTAATGCATTTAAAATCATCGATGCGGGGCAAAAAATTCGAAGATATTAAATGTTTAGTTTTTGTTCAACGTCGTTTGACTGCTAAAAATCTGTATCACATTATACGACTATTCACAGAAGGTAATACAACAATACCAATTATTCCTGATTTTATGGTTGGACAATCGACTGAAACTATGCCTGATTCGATTGAGAATATCTTGGAAAGGAAATGGAGTAAAAATGTACGTATTTCATAGTCGATATTCTGCGGAGTTCTTTTTTTACGATCTAATACTCATTCCAGGTACTGACACGATTTCGTCGCAGTGAATGCAATTTGATAGTCTGTTCGAGTGTTTTAGAAGAAGGAATTGATGTTCAATCGTGTAACTACGTAATGACTTATGATCCATTAAAATCCTTTCGATCGTATGTTCAAACGAAAGGCCGAGCTAGAATGCAGGATAGTAAATACGTTGTATTCATGTCAGCTTTGGAAAAAAGTCAACAATTGTCGAAAATCCAAATGTTCCGAGAAATGGATCAAATGCTGAAGAAGTTTCTCATTGGTAAAACGATTGATCGGAAAGTCCCATTGAAAGAAGAGTCCGATAAGCAATTTGAAGAACTAATTCAGCCTTTTTATACATCAATCGGAGCTAAATTGGATGCAAAAGCATCAATCCAGCTGTTGAATCGATATTGCATGTCCCTGCCAAATGACATTTTCACGATTGCGACCGTCGAATGGAAAAAGATTTCTGGCGAGGACAATAGGCCTGGTTGTCCGGTCATTGTCCAACTAACCATGCCACTTCAATCAACTATCAAAGACATTGTTCTTGTATGAATCGAATTTTTGTGTTAATTTCTATGTTTTTGAGTTTTTCTCATTTTATTTTTTACTTTTCAGAGTGATCCTATGACTAATGCAAAATGGGCGAAACGATCGGCAGCATTTAAAACATGCAAAATGCTGTACGAGAAGGGAGAACTTAATGAACATCTTTTGCCAATTAACAAAGTTAAATGCATTCAAATGGTTGATCCAGTCTACTTTAAAAATTGGGAGTCATTCAAAAATGGTAACGATTTTCTTGTTTTTTGTGTGCGTTTTTTTTATTTGTCTAAATGTTTAAATGAGAACCGAGATAGAAACTGTTTTTGGCGCAGAAATAAATCTTCCGGTTTTAGAAGTCTTATTTTGACTTTATAAAAGCCGACTAAATTTTAAAATTCAGTCTTTAAAAGTTCTCGAGTGGTTTTTCTTAGTAAATTTTGTCATAATTGGGTGGATAGAGTGGATGCTTGTACTCCACTTTTTTTAAAAGCATATTTTCAAATTTGCGGTAATAAAAGTGGGGAAATTCGCACTCGAAGTACAGTATTTCCTTACTGTTGTTCATAAAAATTGGAGAATTTACAATAAAAAAGTGAAGAATAATTATATGCTCAATTTTTTGCATATATATTTATTGTAAGGAGTCATTGCATCACTTGTTGGTTACAACATTTTGTCATGAATATTATTAATGCTTCTTAACCATTCGACAGATTTGAATGCGTTTTCCTCTGTTGGATAAAGGATGTTGCAGACAAACATCTGCAATTTAAAAAATATCCAATACAACTTGCAACAACATCTAGCAAAAATATCAGTTATGAACAAAAAAATTTCCTCTGCAATATTTAATTTCGGAAAAAAAATTGTTTTTGAAATATCTTGAGAACCGTTAGAGATACATAAAAAGAGTGTAAGCAAAAAAAGTAGAAAATTTTATGTCCTTTAAATGTCATATTCATTTTTTTCCAAAACGCATTGGTTTCGAAATTTTTTCAAAAAACTGTTTTTTCAAAAAGAGTTGTATGGTACTACAATTTTCATAAAACTCGTTTACAAAAAATTTCAAGTCGCTAGCTCAGCGCGAGTTATTTAAAATACTTAAAATGCCACATTAAAATTAATTTTGAACAAAAGGACTGGAGAATCAACAACACCAGAGATTACATTAAAAACAAGTAATACACTTAACAAATTCCGACGAGAGCTCAAGGAGTCAAGGTCACGTGTACAAAATACACACATTCTAGTTATTAATCATTTCAAAAATTATAAAATATACTATTTATCCTACGTTTTACAGACGCACCAACTGCTGGAACAAAGAAAATGAAACGAACACACAAAATTGCCTACCCAGAGGAATTGTGTGGGGCTACACCTCAACCCAAACAGACTGGATATCTGTATGTTTTAGACTTGCATGCAGAATTTGATCGGAATAAAGACACTGCACATGTCTATGATGGTCTTCAGACTGCTAATCATTTCGCAATTTTCACATCGAAACGTTTACCGAAATTGGCCGCGATGCCATTTTTCCTAGCTCAAGGAAAAGTTATAGCGGAAATTGTTTCGACTCCCGTTGAGGTTATAATTGACAGCGAAGCCGATATGCAGACGCTCCGAAACTTCCACGTTATGATATTTCGTGATTTGCTTCGTGTGTGGCAACCATTTTTCGCCAATGATTTTCGTAACGAAGAAAATTCATATTTAATTGTACCGACTTGTAATAAGAAACAAATCAACTGGGATTTAGTACGCAATTCACAGAGTCTACCGATTATTCAAATACCTTCTGAATTCCAGAGAAAGCGAATGAATATACAACCGGATAATTATCTGAATAATGTGGTTACAACCTGGTATACAGTTGATACGAATGTACGCTATGTCATTACGAAGATTCGTGACGATTTAACACCGCTGAGTTCCTTCCCGAATTCACAATTTGATAATTTCGCAGGATACTTTGAGAACAAATATCGAGTGAATATTGAACAGCCAAATCAGTTTATGCTTGAGGCGAAGGGCATAACTACCAAGCTAAATCGTTTACACCATGGCGAAGGTGCTAGCGGTGGGAAGAAGAAGCTGAAACGATTAGATGATATTATTTTGATTCCGGAATTGCTGCACAATTTCAAATTTCCTGGCGATATGTGGCTTAAGGCGATCTTTCTGCCCAGTATTTTGCATCGTCTTCACTATCTTTTATTCGCCGAGAAATTGAGAGTTATACTAAATAATCATGTCAATGTGCGTTCAACAAATTACAATCCAATGTCGCTAGGAATTGATGAGTTCCTTCGTAGAGTCAAGAAAATCGAGTCTACCGTGCAAGCGCCTGTTATGCCAGATCCACAAATTGTTAAATCGAAGCAGTTGAAAAATCAAAAAACTCTAGGTGAAACTGCCCAATACAGTTGGAAGGAATACGAGGAACCCTGCGACACTGAACGATTCAAAATGGAATTATACAAAATCGAGCTCGACTACCATCACTTGTTCATCTCTCATAAAATTGTCACCGATCCGAAGATGGACCCCAATCAAACAGCGGTTACATCGATTCTTTCGAACACTTTAGCCATTTGTGATACGCCGTATGATGAAAAGTCTAAAATTCAAATAATTCACATTGACGAATCGAAAGCGAAAAGCCCAGAACAATTCGAATTGCTTTGCGCCATCACAGCGTCTTCATCCAACGATGTCTTTGATATGGAAAGATATGAGATTTTGGGTGATTCGTTCCTGAAGCTGGCAATCTCGATGTTTTTAATTAAAAATCATCCGACATGGAACGAAGGCCTCTTGAGTTCGGTGAAGGGAAAATTTGTCAGCAATCGCAATCTTCTTTATTGTGCAATAACTGCAAACCTCCCAGAAAAAATGAAAACATTTGCATTTAGTCCATTTGAGGATTGGTGTCCACCGCTTTTAGCTGTTCCGCATTCTGCTAGAGAGTTGGTCTTGCGCGACAACATTTGTCCAAATGTTCTTTTCAATTTAAAATTAAGCGATCAAGAAATGACCACTGGAGAATGCAATACGGACACATTATCGGAATTTTTTAGTTACTTCCCGAATGAGGGAGACGAGCAAGACACCACAATGCAGGCATTTCTCAGACAAAATTGCATCAATGATAAGACTTGCGCGGATTCCGTGGAAGCGATTTTGGGCGTTTGTGTACAGAATTACGGTGTTCGGAAGACATTTTCTGTTCTACAGTTCCTGGGAATTTGTCCAAAAGGTGACAATCTCTGGGATCTATTGAAAGTCACTTTGGGTAATCCCAGATTGAGTTCCCAAACTACTGATCGGCAGATAGACGCTTTGCTGATTAACTACAAAGAACTGGAACAGAATTTGGGATATAAATTTAGAGATCGTGCGTATTTGTTGCAGGCGGTCACACATCCCTCATTCCCCTCCAACCGTATAACTGGTTGCTATCAACAGCTAGAATTCATTGGTGATGCAGTTCTAGATTTCCTCGTTTCGTCCTACATCTTCGAAAAGTGTACGCAAATGGATCCCGGTAAAATAACCGATTTGCGTTCAGCTCTTGTTAACAATGTCACCTTAGCCTGCCTTACCGTTCGCAATAAATTCCATTTGTTTATGTTATCGCAGAGCGCACCGCTAACCCAGAGTATTGCGAAATTCGCCAAGATCCAGGAGATGCAACACTTTGAGGTAAGCGATCAGGTTCGAATTTTGGTATCTGAGAAGGAAGCTGATTCGCCCACAATGGCAGATTTTGTTGAGGTGCCGAAGGCTTTGGGCGATATTTTTGAATCGTTGATTGGGGCTGTTTTCTTGGACTGTGCCAATGATTTGGAGACCACTTGGAAGGTGATTTACGGTCTCATGTCAAACGAGATAAATAAATTTATGCAGAATGTACCCATCCAAGTTGTCCGTCAATTATACGAATACCATGGAGCTAATCCGAAATTCAGTGACCCCTTCGTTGATGACATCGATGTAATGGTCAAGTGTACGTTTTCGTGCAAAAATGAAATTCGTGAAGTTTGCGGATTCGGTACCAACAAAGAAAATGCCAAGAGATCTGCGGCTAAACTCGCTTTGCAGTATTTAGAGCAGTCCTGAAACTGTTTATTATTATTCTCTTTTTTTTAATATTATTTATATGTCCTATTTTAAGTCAATTATAAATATACTTTGCATATATGGAAGATTTCCTGTAAAACTTCTGTACATCTACATATATTGTAATATTCTTAAATGTATAATTTAATTTGCATAAAATCAAAATATCTGTTAACTGTTTCGAAGAACTAAGAATTTGCTATTAAATGTTAAGCTATTTTAAACCAACTTTGGAAAAAATGAGAATATATTGAAAATGCATGAGTTTTAAATGAAAATGTCAATATATTGTTATTGTGTTATCTAAATAAAAATTATTAATACATTTTTTTAATTTAGTGTTTTTGTCGTAGGGTTTTAAATCGATAACCACGGCAAGTACATGTGAAGAGTAAAAAAAAATTTTTTTTTTAAATTTACCATTTTTGTTTTTAATAAGTAATCTAGTTCTCTTTATTAATCGAATTTTTACTTGATTACTCTTCACTTTTACGATCAGTAGTGGGGATTGATATATTCAACTTCAGTCTTTCTTTACACTTTGTGTGATAAAGTACAACGGGTCGTATACAATTTTTTTTTTACTTTGTTAGTCATACATATTTCTGATAATACCGAAATTATTAACTTGTGTTGTGTTATCGCATAGCGCAGAAAATGGCGACAGTATGTAATCATTTCATGTATATTATATCTATTTAAATACTTTCTAAAGTGAATTGCATCAGCTATTTGAATTTTATTTCACAATGATAAAAAAAGAAATATATTGGATTGTACTTCCTTTTTACGGGGCTTTCCCTAATACTTGTTAAAAGTTTTTGCTTCACGCGAGCTTTTATCAGTATTACCAACGAGTATTTGTCGATTCGCAGTTTATGTTCTCATCAAAATATTTAAATTATTAAAATTATTTCTCTTTCCCAATTTATTACCGTTTTAAATAATGTTTAAGTTCCTTTAATTCAAGGATCCATTTTTATTTTATTTACTTTAGCATGAAATTTTGTATTAAACAAGTTATGATGGTTTTTTAAGTGCCTAATAGAAAAATTCAGTTAGAAAATTCTCAAAAAAAAAACAAAAAATTTTATAGCGCGTCACCCCACATCGAGTTCAATAACGAAAGAAATTCATTTGATATCATAAACCTGTTTTAAAAGACTTGGGCAGCTTAAAATTTTTTCTCTGAATGATTTTTATAAAAAAATTCATGCATACGAAATATTAAGTCCATTAAATCATACTTTACTCTAACGATCATTTAACGACATTGTATATATTGCCAGATGTTTTTCAGGTAAAGACCTCTAAAAATAAATGTTGCCCATATTTTGTAAATATGCATTTTGTATTTCTATTATATTCACGATATTCAATTTGGCAGCACTTGGAATATCGAGAAAAGCTTCTTACGTTTATAATTTTTCAAGTAGTAGCATAAAAGATTTTGGCATGGAATGGTATTATTTTTCTTCATTGTCCGATATGTGAAAATTCACAAGTGTAATTCATTATGCTGTTGTAATATTGAAATAAGAATTTTTGCTTAGTGTTTTTTGAAGCTAGAAGATGGTGAAAGTTTCAAGTCATCAAATGGGTATGGGACACGTATGCACAACATAATACTTGACGATTAGAAGCATAAACGCAGTATAGGTCAACATACAGAAGTGGTTTTAGCTTCGCTCAGCGAACAGTGAGAAAAACAATCTAGAATTCTTTTAGCGTTCGATTTGAACGTTGACTTCGGGATTGTGAAATAAACTCAGTTGTTTATTGTAAGCGATTTCTGAAAATTTTGTCGTCGGGTAGTATCTTTAACTGAGCGATTATCATGGTAAGTTTGTTATTATTTCCTTTTAATGCCATCTTTCGTGATTAGTCTGTAGTCGTTGGATTTTGATGTTTATTCCGGTTGGAAGTTTGTATCATCGATATGCAATCCACCAATATAGACGAATGGGTCATTAAAATCTGATTTTGGAAAGCGATAAATGATATTTTACAGGAACAGTAATAGAGCAAAAATCGTGATTTTTTAATACTAAAGAACTTTTTAAATGTTGTTTCGGTTATTACGGCATTTTTAATATATAGTAGTGTTTTTCTTTGTGTGTTGACCGTTGCATTAACATTAGATTGCCCAACAGGGACCACAAACAATCTCGGCGATGCAATATGTAGATTTAAAATACATATAACAAATAATCAAAATAAAAACATATACCGGCAGTCTAAATCTTAATGTTTTTTGTAATTTTTTTTCTTGTTTTTTTTTTTGATTTTACCAATTTTGATTTCTCACAAAAAATATTTTCTCGTATTTTTTAAGTCTCTTGCAGAATGTTTTTCACAAATCTTTGAAGAACTTAGAAACTTTTCTTAGCACATTTTTTTATCAAATTTTAGACAGGAAATCCGCATTCGAAAAAATTGCGGTCTTATCAAGAACACCTGGTAAAAGCTGCTCTCAAACAAAATGTCGTGATTTATTTGCCAACCGGAGCTGGGAAAACTTTCGTTGCTGCACAAGTAATTCAAGAAATGTCTAGTGATTTAAATGGGTAAGTTTTTTTTCTGAAAAATCTCAATAATACCGAAGAATTTCGAACAAGTAAAAACTTTATTGCAAAACTGAAAAGCAATTTAAAATTTTGTTTTCCTATAATATGTATTAGAGAAAGAGTTTAAGAGAGAGTTTTTTTTAAATATTTCATCGATCAGATCACTAGCAAATGGCGGAAAAAGAACATTATTTTTGGTAAATACAACTGCATTGGCTCATCAACAAGCTGAATATATTTTGAAGACATGTGGCTTGAAGACTTCCGTTTATACTGGAGAAATGAATCTTTCATCGTGGAGAGGTGAGAAATGGAGTGAAGAATTCAATGCAGCAAAGGTAAAAAATGGACAACAAATCTTTTAATTACATTTTCTAAATAGACCTTCATTGAAATTCAGATTATTGTCTCTACAACTGATTTAATGCTAACTACTTTACTCTGCAATTATTTGTCTATCAAAAATATCAACTTGATAATTTTTGACGAGTGCCACCATGCGAAAAAAGGCCATCCTATGTTTCGTTTGTTAGAGTTCATTGCCGATCATCAGAATAAATTTGATTTTTCACCACGATTAATTGGTTTAACGGCAATTCTTTTAGACACACCGTCAAGGAGTACACTTCATAAGGATTTACATTATATTGAAAATTCATTTAAAGGAAAAATCGTGACAGCAAGAAATCTAGAAGAGATCGATGATGTTTTGTTGTAAGTTTCTTAAAATATTTTCTTTAATTACATATGTTTTAAGTATTTTTTTCAAACCTTTAGTTATGCCACAAAACCTAAAGAAGTTTTTATAAAATTTAATCATAATGGAGTATTGGATCCAGTTTTTAAAACATTGCCCGATAAAATTCAGGGCATTCAACACAGTTTAACAGATTCAGACACTTTAAAAGATGTTAGTAATTTATTGCAAGATGTTTTATATCAGCTGAACGATTTAGGCTTATATGGGGGCTATATTGCTTTACAATATGCACTTACTGAACTCGAAGCCAAACAATTACTATATCCGAATATGCGAGAAGTGAAAAATGCAGTCGAGTCAATATATTTGTGGATAAAAAATTTCCTGCCAGAGGACCCAAAGAAATTATCACAATTTCTATCTGTGATGTCATCGGCCAAAGTTCTGACATTATTACAATATTTAAATCAAATTGCAGAGGGCAAAAGCTTTAATGACATAAAATGCGTAATTTTCGCAGATAGACGTTTTACAGTGAAATGCTTATACGTTATACTGCATGAATTTCTCAAGTCAAATAGAGATATTCCACTAATAGTTGAATCTATCGTAGGCCATAATAAAAAAATGTTGGATAACAACGATTTAAGAAGACGATCTAATAAAGAGGTAAATCTATTTAAAGCGATTTTTTTTTGGCTGTTAAATATATTTTTTTACTTTTTTAGGTCTTGCCCGCTTTTAAAAACAACGAATGCAATCTTTTGATTGCGTCTAATGTAATTGAAGAAGGTATTGACGTACAATCGTGTAATTTCGTCATTATGTATGATGGAGTCAAATCCTTCCGATCGTATATTCAATCAAAAGGACGTTCTCGAAATGAAGACAGTCGGTACATTATATTTGCTCCAAACAACGAAATCATACAAGCTTCAAATGAAATCAAAGAATATCAACAAATCCAGGAAGATCTTAAAAAATATTTAATCGAAAAAGCAATTGATAGGAATTCATCTATTAACGTAAATTCGTCTAAGGACATTTGCGATTCATCGACAGAATATTTTACAACGTCCTTGGGGGCGAAATTGGAGCCAAAATCAGCGATTCCACTACTGAATCGCTACTGTCAGACTCTACCAACTGACCTACATCCCAGTAACATAATTGAATGGAAATCTACAGTTGTCAATAGTGAAACAATCGCTAAAATTGTTTTACCTTATCAGACCAATATTCGACAGGAAATTGCGGTAACATTTCTTAAATATAATTATTAATATGAGTGAAGTTTAAACAAACAATTTACTTACAGAGTGATCCTAAGGCTAATTTAAAATTAGCAAAAATTGATGCAGCGTTCAAGGCTTGCAAGCTGTTGTATGCAAAAGGTGAACTAAACAACAATTTAATGCCAATAACGAAAGCAAATTATTTAGAAGATGTTGATTCAATCTATTTTGGTCACTGGACAGAGTTCCCAAATGGTAAAAAAATGTTTTTTTTTATTCTCTTTTAGTTGATTTGTTTGTATTATTTCATTCAATTATTATGCTTCACAATCTCGCTGAATGCATGAGAATGCATAAAATTTTGAATGGGTTTATTGAGAGATACATTTGTTATGCCAATAACCAATGTTATTTTTATCCCACGTTTTAGATAACGACACTGCCGGCACTAAAAAAAATAGACGCTTACATGATATTCAGTATCCCAAATTCTTGTGCTCTTCTCTTCCATCAGTTGATGAGAATTGCTACCTCAGCTTGATTACAATAAATATAGATCGGCCAGATAATCCAGAATATACCGGCATTTACGATTTACTGAAAATCCCACATAGTTTCGCAATACTGACCACTAAACCTTTGCCACAAATAGCAGCCATTCCGATTTATACAAGTTTCGGGGAAATTTTGGTTAAAATCGAGAACAATCGGAAGACGTTGAAAGTAACTTCTAAATTAGGAATTAATCGGCTTATCGAATTTCACCATTTGATGATACATAAAATTTTGAATGTTTCTAATTCGTATTTAGCGGCAGACTATGTAAATCAGGAAAATTCCTTCCTCATTGTCCCAACAAACAACAGATTTGATATCGATTGGGATTTGGTGACCAATTTCCAAAGTTTTCCAAATATTATTCTGCGTTCGGAGCAAGAGCGCGCCCGCATGAATATTATTCCAGATGATTTCATAAATAAGACTGTGAGCACTACATATTTAGGAAGCCATGATGAGATTAATGTGGTTACCAGAGTTCGTTATGATCTCGTAGTGTCAAATAGATTTCCTTCGAAGATGTATTTGAATTATGATCACTACTACAAACAAAAGCACAAAATTAATATCGTCCATAAGAGTAAATACTTGTTGCAGGCGTACAACCCGAGTAGATTAAACCCATTGATTAAGGAAAACAAAGATCCTGATGTGATTAAGAAATTTAAACATATTGGAGATGTGGTACTGGTACCGGAATTATGCTTTGATCTGGGGTTTCCAGGGGATATGTGGCTAAAGGCAATGCTTTTGCCATCAATTTTACATCGCGTACATCACTTGCTACTGGCCGAAGAGTTACGGCAAAGTATCAACAGCTTCGTTTCGATTTCAAATGTTTATCCAGACAGTCCGAAGCCTTTGTCACCCAAACAAAATGAGAATTTTTCAAATTTGTCGAATATTGAGAGGATATGCAAATGTTTTCCAGGCAGAACGGAAGTCTTTTCACCGTTGGCATCAGTTACAATGGATTTTGATTTTTTAAATCCCTATTTGGAATCTTGTATGCATAAGTCAACATGTACATTTGCCCATCCTACAAAATCATCCGACACAAGCATTAATATCCTGCGGATTCATCGAAGGACTAATATTTTAGAACAGAGGGACCTTCTAAGTGCGCTAACTGCAGCATCAGCCAATGATTTTGTGGATATGGAAAGAATGGAGATTTTGGGAGATTCGTTTTTAAAATTTGGAGTATCCTTTTTTCTAATGCACGAACATCCATTGCGAAACGAAGGCTTTTTAAGCGCCGCAAAAGGGAAATTCGTGAGCAATCGTAATCTATTTTACTGTGCGGTGAAGGCGAAAATTCCTGGTATGATCAAAGTTAATCCGTTCGATATGAAAATGTGGAGACCACCTTTACAATGTATTCCACGAAATGCTCAGAAATTAGCGAATTTGAATAATGCCTCACCGGATGTCTACACGCAGCTAAAATTAGATGAAACAGAAGCTCAAAGCGGCATTTGTAAGGAAGCTACACTGGAAAGATTTTTAAGATCGTTCTTTAATGTTCCGAAAAATACAAATTCTGTAATGTACCCAGCCATTAATAAGCAATATTTGGCTGATAAAGTTTGCTCGGACTCAGTGGAAGCCATAATTGGGGCATGTTTGAAAAGCTACGGCGTTGAGCAGGCATTTTATGTTCTAATGTTTTTAGAAATCATCCCGCGGAACAGAAAAATCTCCAACATCCTGAATTTGAATCTCGGAAGTCCTCGACTACGATCAACTATTAGTGATAGGGATATACAGCAACTTTTACCACAAATTCCGATCTTAGAACACGATCTCGGATACAACTTTAACGATCGTGCGTTTTTATTGCAGGCTCTCACACATCCTTCGTGTCCAAGTAATTCCTTGACTGGAAGCTACCAACAATTGGAGTTTATTGGCGATGCAATTCTTGATTTTTTAGTATCTTGTTACATTTTTGAACGTTGCCAACACATGAATCCAGGGAAGCTGACCGATATGAGATCGGCTTTGGTTAATAACATAACTTTGGCATGTGTCTCAGTCCGCTGCGGATTCCACAAACACTTATTAATGAACAGCATACCGTTAACAAATGCCATTGAAACGTTTGAGAAATTCCAGAAGGAAAACCACCATAAAATCACCGATCAAGTGAGAATTATTTTCAAAAATCCCGTAGTTACATCCAGTGCTGAATATATTGAAGCTCCGAAAGCGCTAGGCGATATTTTTGAATCCCTAGTTGGAGCTGTGTTCCTGGACAGTGGAAACGATTTAGAAGTCACCTGGCAAGTCATTTATAGATTATTAAATATCGAAATAATTGAATTCACGAAAGCAGTACCACTTCAAGTTGTTCGCCGGCTTTTTGAGTATCCAAAAGCAAATCCAGTATTTGGCAAGGCACTTCCATGTGCTCAAGGTTCGCGCGTCGAATGTAGTTTCAGATGTGGTGGTAAGACTTTAACCGTTTCCGGATATGGTAGTAGTTCTGAAAATGCAAAAACCGCGGCATCTTCCCTTGCATTGCACATGCTTGATAAAAATGGATAAGACTGATTTATTTTTACGTTAAATACTCGAAATTTAAAAAAAATCGTTTTGTGAATTTTTTAATGAATGTTTTTTATACGAAACAACAGGTTTTTTTAATAATCGTATAAAAAAACATTCATTAAAAAAGTAATAGAAAATGAAGTCAGAAATTACATCTGACTCGGCATGATTTTTTTTGTCTGTTTCTTTCGGCAGATGAGGATAAAATCGGACTCATAAAAATTATGGCTGACTATAACAAAAGACTATTTAGTTGAAAGTTTTATAGCTATATATTTATTTCAAAAAGTATTTCCCAGAAACCGAATTCCCTTCGTAAAGCGAAGTTAACTTTTATTTAGAATATGTTTTAAAATATTTAAAAAAACCTGGTCCGTAATTTTTTTTTTAAACTGTCACGGCTATCCGAAATTAAAACGTAAAACCAAACTCAGTCGATGCGATTCACCACTCAATCGATTCGCCACTCAATATTATGAAATTTGCAACGAGTAATTCTACCCTCAAAATGTAACTAGATCATACGCAATCGAACAGAAGTGAAACCCAGCGGATCAAAAATACAAATTGAGGGGAAATCGAACATAACGTTACTTCGGATTCCAGAATAAGCATGTATTTTCCATTTTTTTATAAGTAGTTAGCGTTAGAGCCCATAATTAGCTATAAATGTTTTTTTGTTCGACGCTATGTTTAAATAAAATTTTATACGATATAATTATTGTTTCATTACTTATTTAAACAAAATTTAAATAATCACACAAAATCCTTAAAAAAGATATCAAGTTTTATTACGAATAAATTTTTATTCACTTATAGTTATTAGACTACAATTAAATTTATAATTTAAATATCAAATAGTTGAAAATTCTCTTCAATTTGTTTCAGATAAATTTCACTACTAATTTCTAAAGTAGTATCTAAAAGATTACATTATTAACATTTTAATCTGTGATTAAAAATTCCTAATTAAAGGACGGGTTTTTAAAGAATGTCGAAAATTTTTAATTGTTACAAACAGGAAAATAAATTAAGTAGAGAATCTTATTAGAATAAAAGCTAAAAGCGTATATAATTTAAATTTTATTAAAATGTGTGTTTTTTTTAAATCACAGAAGTGTTTTCGTCGTTACTTGATGGGTCAATATTAGTCGCCACCGTAATAATGCTACTTTCGCCCAATGGCGCCGCATTAAGTACTAAATTTTCAGCTGATCGTGAATGCTTTTGTCGAATCGACGAGGTGTTTAAGACATGATCAACACAAGAAGTTATCGCTGAAGCACTGCGTTCATGTCGATGTGATGGCCGCAGAATTTTAGCAACATCGAACGCTGAAAATGTTTGGGAACTTCGTCCTCTCGTGCTGCAGCTTCCGACCGCGACCGCCGAAGTCCTTTCCACTGGAGTCTTCTTGTTTGCCGCAGACGAGGGTCGTTGTCTTTCTAGGGAAAGCGATCTCTGAGTGTGGCTATTGTAGAGAACTCTGGGACCAATTTCTTGTTGGCAGTTCTCATCTCCAGAGGGATTTGATAGAACCGTTGAATACGCTGGCGGTAGACTAGGATTGATTTCTGCAGTGCCATTAGGGTTTGTACTTATCGTTGGCCTCGTTCTACTCGGTTCACCCAGGATTCTGCAATTAAAATTCCAATAATGAAATTACGTGCACTTTTAGCATATTTTCTATTTTTTTTTATAAGTGGATTGAGGCAAAAGGACTTCAGTCACAGAGATGGGTTCCCAACAGCAATTAAAGGTTGAATCTTATCACCTTCCATCCCTGTGACTGAACTTCAGTGAATTTTGGTGCATCAGAAAATATTTTTATTTGCCAATCCTTACCGTCTGACACTCCTTCGAATGCTCTGACGAAGCATCTTAGCCAGTCGCGCTCCTGTGGCAGTCGTGTAAGAGGGTGGCGGAGTATATTTCGGGGGTGCATCATCTTGCGACGATTGGGATTCCACATTCGATAAGGTAACTGCACCCGTTGTGGCCTGCTGCTGATAGCTTGGCCGCTCTACAAAAGGTCGGCTTCTATTAGTCGGAGTGGATGATGGTGAAGGTCGGTATAGCAGTTGAATTCTCTGAAATAGAAATTATTGATTTGAAAATGTCTAAAATTTTGAAAACGGAAAACTCACATCAAGAATATCTGGTGGTCCTTTGGAAAGATATCTGTAAATTTGTATAATTGAAGTAATTGGGATTAGAAGCAAGAAGGAAATTTGAACAAATCCGCCAATTTTCCGCGCCCAATAATGAAAATATGAATTTCCACGCCAGTAGAAAAACTCTCTTGTATTAGACACCTTATATTCAATTATAGACAGAGTTATCAGACCGATTGGAAGTAAAACATTCCAGGACAATGCCAAAAATGCAGAAAGCGTTTGCGTCAATCGCAAATCGTTTACCAGAACATCTCCATTATATGGCCGTCCGCGAATTAAAAACACCGCAAATATCTGTGCTGACCAGAGTACGAGGATCCACCATGCCCCTCCAATCACCACATCCAGATAATGAATAATTGTTAGGCCCATTTCACTGGCAAAGGGGATTCCTAGTAGAAGTCCAGTGACGCAGCTTAGTAGTGCTGAACTTGTCGTGTGTCCTAAAACGCTCGAAATCGGTTTCCACATTGCACAAAGTTGACCCAGACCGAAAATCAGGAGCATCAAATATCCCATCAAACTCCATATGGGCGGAAGGAATTCTTGGGTGGCTGCCGCTAATGTTGCTGGGAAAATTTCGGTAGCCAGCCGAAGAGTTTGATAGCCACTTTCCCGAAGTGGATTTATACCTGGACGCCTGAAATATTCCCCCATCACAGTGGAGTATCGAGGAAGCCATTTCGATGGGGTTGAAATAAATTGTGGCGGAATCGATGTGTGCACGGGATACAGGAATATGTATGTCTCTATGTTTTCTGCAAAGCATAAAAAGGATTTACGATTATATTTTTCTGCATTTTTTAAAATGCGAAAGGTTTAATTAGCATTTGTTTTGTTTTTGCCTTTATCAGTCGTGATTTACGATTAATAATTATTTTACTTTTAAACGGACAAAAATTTCGAAAATGGGATCAAGTTTGCAAATACAGATATATGATTTTTTAATTTCAATCTAATATAAATGTTTTAAATTTTTTCTCACCATATGATCCTGGAAAATACAAATATCCATGATTTTGTAATATTTGTACACAAGCATTCCCAAATATTGCTGCCATAAAGAGCCCAAAAAGTGTTAAGATCACGACCAGGATTGCATCACGTCGTAAAATTGTTTTTCCTTCACACTTCTCTGCCGACTTGCTGGAAATTGCAATCACAGAAGCTCCAAGTAAACCCCAAGTTAGAAAAGTTTCTTGAGCCGCCGACATCCAGCTTCGGGAGTTTAGGAAAAAATCCGGCCAATCAGTTGCTGGGAATATGCTCTACAAAAAAGAAATGTTGTTTAAAATTAATTTTCTAGGTTTTTTAAAATAGTTTTTTACTTGAACACTGGAAAAATCAATCATGCTAAGAAGTTTCGAGCAAACTGCGATAAAAAGGACTAGAGGCAGTAGCGTCAATCCAAGTGCTATTTTACCGAACGACTGTAGACCTTTACACAAAACTATGAACACCGCTGTCCATAGAATGGCCAAGTTAAATGCCAGCTGAAATTATGAGAAAGTTAAAACTTCATTGCTTTAACGAAAAGATTTGAAAACAAGATGAGATCAATAAAACTGCCTACGGAACCCACCTGAAATCGTATTCCACCGGTACCCACGCGTCCCGCCGGACCAAGCTGCAGCCTCTGCAGGACAACCCCACTGAAGTAGTCAGCAACGGACTCAACTAGATTATTGGTATTGTTGCCAGGACCTCTATACAACTCAAACGACTCTTGCCATTTGTAGTGATCGCTACGCGACACAAAGGAATCTTTGAAGTAAATCAGGATCCAGCCTAAGCTTATAGCGGAGTACAAGGCAATCACACATTGACAAATAAGCAGGGATATCCCGATACCCCTACAAATCGGACTGATTTTCCACATCGTCACGGGTCCTCTTTTGATCTTCGCTCCCAAACACATCTGCAGCCAAAGCAGGGGAATTCCAAAGACAATCGACAGGATGAGAAACTGAACCAGGAAGTTTGCTCCGAAGTGTATACTGAACACGGAAAACCGGGAGATATTGAAAAGTCCTAGTGTACAACAAAGTAGAGCGAGAGTCCGACTAAATCCGTGTGGCCATTGAAGTTCTTTGCTGCGACTTTCTCGATCATCTGATTGTGATTCTTCAGGTTCCGTTGCAGATTGCGCTCGCTGGCGAGTTGGAGTGCTGAAATTTTATCAAAATGTCATTTAATGAAATTAATTTTAAAAAAACGTGTCATACGTGTCAGTAGGTTGTTCTGCAACAGCAGACACCATTGAGCTAGAGGCAGTACTGGAAACAATTGAAACTGGACTAGGATTGCGCGACGACCCGACCGAACTGGGTTCCGACCCAACATAACGGCCTTCGCTGGGCGAAGCCGGTGTGGAAGACGATTGAACGGCTGATCTTCGACTAAAAGTAACTGGAGCGCTAATTGGCCGCTCGTGGCTGACGATGATCCTTTGGGATCCGGTCGAATTCGTTTCAGCCATTATCGACACCACACGAGGTCGAGCTTCGGCTCGCCTCCCCAATTGACGAGGTCTTTGCTGTCGATCCGGCGAAGCAATGTAGGATTCACACGAACTGTTGAGAATATCGTTGATGATATCCAAGTGAGTTAGATCATTTCGCGTCTCTAGATCCCCATCAGAAAGGCATATCCTTGAATTGCTATTATTTTCATTGCATCTTGTCTGTAAATTGTAGAATTCCTGAGATATGGCTGGTTCAGCGAATTGTCTAGCTGGAGTCCTGGTGCCACTTATTGATATTGCTTGATCGTTTGAATGGTCACTTTGAAATCTTTCAGATGTTGAATTCGTTTCTAAAGTCGGAATGATATCTAATATCGGTTGTTCGTTGGGTAAAATAATTGGTGAGGTTTTACGCATTGAATGTCGACGCCATGATCTGAAGCGTTCTATTGAGCGTTTTGCTGTAATATAAAGAGAGAAAGTTCAAATAATTTTTAGATTTTTACTATAAAATTCAATTTTTTCACAAAAAAAAAAACATTCACGGGCTAAGAAAACACGCAGAAAATGGAATTTAACATTTTGGAGCTCCTAAGAATTTTATCTCTCGAGATGGTTGAACATTAAGCATTCAATTTTCAAGCTATTAAGATGTACGCATGCAAAAGAAATGTTACCGAGGAATTACAACTATTTTAAGAAGGGTGGGCTAAGATGGTCTCTTAAAATTTTAACTCCATTGCTACCGGTAAAACTAACAACGGATTTCATGGTCGCGCTTTAAATTAACACTAATTAGTATTTGTATATAGTTTTATTACGTAATTTTTTGCAGAAGTTTTCGCAATCACTTCTATTTTATTTCATTATTTGAGAAACTTTTCATTGCAAGCATGTTTTCTTTTTTGAAATGCGCTATACGTGTAAAAGGATTCTTACTAATTACACACGAAAAAAATTGTGTAATAAACCGAACTTACGAAAAATCATGAACAATAACCAATGGAAAAGTATGTAAATCTAGATTAGTTGAATTTAGCATGGAAAAAGATTTTTTTTTCATCTACATTCTTCAAATTGGGGTTAATAGGGACCGAGGTTAATTTATCATCTCTGTCGGATGAAAAAATTGAAAATAATGTCGCCCAGCATCCAAATTACGTCAGTTCGACGAACTAAAAACAATACACACTTAACTAAACGAATTAAGGGTACGAGTTGATACCCTTTGGATTCAATTGAAACGAATGAAGAATTTTAAAAATGAATTTCACTCACGGACCTAATACGCTCAACCGGACTCGGTCAATATGTTTTGGCAAAATGGTCAACTAAGCAACGTTAATGGAAGATTGGTGTGCGTCAAGTTAAACTATTCACAGGTTGACTATAGTGTTGTGACTTTCTTACCTGTAACACAATTCAACCACTAAACAGTACGTTCCTATATGTTTTAAGCAGAAGCGTGAGAGGGTGTTATAGCGAGACCCATAGAAAAATATCAATTTTCTATTGTGAATATCGCTTATGGTAGCAAAGAAGGTTAATCAAGGGGAGGCTAATGGAGAATTAAAGCAACATTTGGCCACAACAATATTTTCAGTTGATATCCGAATGTAAACACCTTCTCACACAAAGAGATGACCACCCAAAAATTTGTTGCAACGGGTTAAATGCTAATGATTTTCAACTTATGATGAAGGGATGATGGAATGGGAATTGAATTTGAATTCGAGGGTGGAATAAATATAAACAAGTGAATGAAGAAACGACGCCCTACCATTGGAATCAATTGAGTTCGGTTTCCTCAATTCATTACAAGACAAACGAAAAGTTTTATAAATACAAACAAAAATCAATAAAGGAAGCTGGCAATAAATTGGGAAGTTACAATTAATTCAATTGCTCACAAATTAACACTTTCACCTTCATTACGATTGGCAGAATATATAAGATACATTGATTAAATGAGCTGAAATTTAATATTGGAATGTGAATTTCAAGTTTTAGTCGGTGGTATCTAGAATTCAGGTGACTGTGAATTAAAAATGATGAAAACATTTTGATTGTTCTTTCATTATCCAAAACGGTTTTATTTTAAAGAATTGTACCTGTCAATTTTGTAAATCTTTTTGAAAAAAATGTTCAAACAATTTAAAAGAAATAAATTGAACCACGTCTTCTCCGTTTGTTTATTTTTAAATAAAAGCTGCACTATCTACCCGCGGAAACTAAGGCCAGTCCGCGTCAAATATTCTTAAAAAATTAAGTTGTGATCAGCCAACGTAATCCACAATATTTTAAGTTGAACATAAGTTTTGTTGGTGCAAATTACCCTAAACTATGTATATAAAAATTCCATCTCAAATTATTCACTTTTCTCGATACAAACTTTCATAATTTTTCTGTAAATTTTTAAATTTCATTATTTTTTTACAATACTAATTAAATTAATCTCACCGTTTAAGATTTTTAACGCCAAACGAATCTTGAATATTTCCATTACACATTACGAGTGACTGTTTTTCCAAGCCTTTAGTCATCCAAAATTTATTTCTATATTTATCTAAATTTACTTTTTTTCGGTTTTGGGAAACGAGCAAACATATCATAAAATTGTTCAAATAGAATGAATCAATAAAGCTTGCCAACCATTAAATGGAATAAAATACTATTGAACGAGACATTTGTACTTCAGGTCATTGAGTTTTTTTCGTCATTGGCTGCAAGATATATCGAAATACATATCAGAAAAATGTAGATAACAGAAAAATGTAAAAGAAAATTTAACGAATGCACATCGAAGATAATTTTAAACCTTTTTTTTTGTATCATTCATTGTTGAAGAAAAATCAAGAAACGAAAACAAAATAATCGCCGCTTTGTTGAATAAATTTTACACCTTTGTGGTTTCGGTAAGATACCGAACTTTGCGGTCAACGGTCCTAAAAACTAAGACGTAGAGTAAATCAAAAAATGCTCAATAAAATGAACTATAGAAAAGGGTTATTTCCCGGATGCTCAAAGATGTGGGTTGAAATCAATTTTTTTTTTCGGCAATCAAAGATTCACACATTCACGACTGGCACAGAAGAAAATTTCGTGTTACCTTCAAAAATTCTTTTTTGGCTCGAGGCCTTATAAAAGCCAAGAACAGTTTCAGAAATGATTTTGAAATTGACGCAGTAATTGATGGAGTAATTTCTGGTTTTTAAACCACATAAAAAAACTACCTTTACTAACGGTGTATGCGCGGTCATTGGCCAAACTATATACGAAAGCAATTTTCACAAAATTTATACAAAAGTTGCATATTCACGCAACTATTTAACTATTCTTGACGACCGGTGATGATGTGGATTGTTGGATGAACAAAGTATGATTTGGTGTTTTATGATCTTAACTGAGACATTCAAGTTATCTTGCGCTATTATTTTTTTATTTCGTTTAAATGGAGAAAGTACTCTTAGAATTGATGTTAGTTAGATTATGTTTTGAGCTGGAATTCTGATTGGAGTCTCGTTGAAATCATGACCTGCAGGTAATTTAACTATTTTAGTAGGTATTGGAGATGACAGAATTATCCCATTTATCCAATTATTCAAATTATGCGTAGAACATAGCCATTCGTCAAAGATCCGTTCTTGGTAATCATAAAATTTAACGATCTGCTAACGGATCTTATGGCGAGTATTATTGAAATAGGAGTCAAACGGAATATTTCTAGATTAAATAAAAAATTAAGTGCACATAGGTAGCAATTTATTAGAATTATGTATTTTGAACGCTATTTATTTGCACTGTAAAATAACGTAATTTTTTTCTCATAACTATCCATTAATAAACAGTAAGTAAGCCGTAAATTGAGTAACTATAGTGTAAATAAACAACTTAGGCCCGTTTGCTGAAACAAGTCATAGCGTCTTATGTTCAACTTAAATTATTTAAGACCCAGAATTTCTATGGTTTAAGTAGGCTAAGCACAACTTAAATTGTTATGACTTGTTTCAGCAAACGGGCCTTAATGTCCCAAAATAAAACTTAAGAAATTGAAATTCTAACGGTTCAAAAAAGAAATGTACCTGCGACATGTTTTTAAGTTATAATTCCATAAGCAATTTTTTATCATCCTTTTTTTTATCATCCTTATTATCACGAAAAACAAGCCAATATCTTTAAAAAAACTAACATCGGCCACTTTATGCAAGGGCACTTTAAACAAACATATTCAAGGTTAATCGTATTAACCCACTACGCCCCATGTCTACAACGCAAGAGTTCTCTCTATTCAAAAACGTGTCACTTGTTAAACGTGCTTCTAACCACGGCATACAGACAACCAAGGTATGCTGTAAACTTTTGATAGTCAGGTGTGACGTCATTTGTGCCGACTTTTTTTAATTAATTTTTATGTTTATTGATCACTATTTAATGCAATCAGTCCACTAATTTACAAATATCTTATTTAAATCGCACAAATTTAAAAAAAAATCATCCAGAATCAAAATTCCCTCTGCACTTGACGAACTAATCGGCACAAGTGACGTTGCAAAGAAATGTCAGATTTGAGTTTACGGCATACCTTGGTTGTCTGTATGCCGTGCTTCTAACCACTTTGTGTGTCGTTGTGTTTTCCAATTGTCTCTCCTACTCATTAGGGAGTCCCATGCAAAGAACAAAAACTTTTTTACGCTTCTGAGACTAAAAAAAACTAATTTATTAAAATTATAACGCTGAATCGCTCTAGACTTTTATGGGTTATAAAAAAACTAATTTTTTTCACAGAGTTTTTTAAAATTCAATTTATGGACATTTTTCTACTAATAAATGATTTTTGTCGAGTTTTTAAATACCAAGAATAATAAAACTCGTAAAAACGCCTGCCATATACTTCATATTTCAAAGTAATTAACGCCTGCCAAAAACCCAGAATAGACACCCATCATTGGATTGAAAAATAAAGTTTATATATAATAAATTTATTATGCGACACAAATTTTTGAATATAGTATTGGCATTTTGTATAATTAATGTTTCAAATATAATATATGTAGGTACATCAATAAAACGAATTGGACGTATAAAGAATGTTGAATTGACTTTTAAAAAAAACCCCCATTCGATTCATGTATTATTATTTTTATACCATTTACTAAATTATTCCAATGGCTTGAAGATTTTTCCCCAAACATTTCATGAAGATCATAAATAAATAATTTAGCAAAACATAATTTAAAAGGAATAATACCTTATGTAAAGCATGTATAAACAAAACATAAACGTAAACTGAGGCAATTTTCAAATTCTTGTACAGTAAAACCCGCTTATAAGCAATTTCAATTTGGCAGCATTTTTGTTGCTAATATGCGGGGTTTCCTTATAAGCGGGGTAAGATACACGATTATGCATTACAATGGGTTTTTAAAATGTGATCTTGTAAGAGGGTTTTCCTTATAAGCGGGTTGCATATAAGCGGGTTTTACTGTATTATTCTACAGTAATTAGAGTTTTTGCAACATTATTTTATGATATGATGTACATAAATATTGAGTAACGCGTACTCTACTGTACAGACCTTGTATTTTGTCGAAAATATAATCATAGATCTTCATATATAAATAAAGTTAGTAAAATAAAATACAGAAAATCGAATTAGTTATTAATCTCATGGCAATCAGACCGTTCTATTACAGTTCAATTCAGAGTCTTGAGATAAATTCGCTTAAAATTCGGAATGAATTTCAGTTTACTTATAGTTTGTGTTTGTTCAAGGTTCTGAGGTAGAAAGAGAGGATTTTTGAAATGCCAGAAAAACTTTTGGCTGTTGATTTCATCACCGTTTTGATTTATGTTTTCTGTCACAATAGAAGTAATATTTAAGAAAAATACTTCTTTTTTGCGATTATCGGCACAAAAAACAGGTTTGTGGTGGGTTAAAGTATGAGATGAATTGAAGAGAATAATGTTTGCCGTAATATGATCCGTTATCTTTTACCATTATCCAGATATTATCATATATTTTTGCGAATTGCTTGCAAACTTACGGTTTTTCGGAAGAATTGTTAAATGCATTAAAATTCCCTACAATTTTACCTTTTATTATGAATCGATGTTTCACCGTTATCGATATATTTCAGATTTTGTAAAAAAAAAATCATATTTTTATGTAAAATATTTTTATCCGTCAGGTTATAGTGTAAATTCTGCAGAAACGTAGATTGTGTGTAAGAAAGTCATGTGATGTTTTGCTTCTAAAATGTTTTTAATTTTTATAATTATTTTTGTTAAACAGTAATTGTCAATGTGAAGGACGTTCACTACTTAATTAATTTGAAATTAATTGAAATCATCCCATTTCAAGATTCAAAATTTCCATGATGATTTCAAGAATCGACAATAGACTTTCAAGTTCAGTTAGTTAAAGATGTTTTTATTCAATTAATTTCAAATTTCACATTCAAAATATACGCAAAATTATTGCCTATGTAGGACCAAATATTTTGTGCATTTCGGTTCTGGTACCCCTAATACCTAATATCGGCTCCATTGAAAAAATGCTTCCAATATTTGATTTACTAAAATGGTTTAAATGTTTAGCAAATAATTTTTGGAGAATAGTAAGTTTTTTTTCTTAAAATGAAAGTAATTATTTTTTATGAAAAAGTGACAAAAAGTTAATGTTTGGTGTACAAATACAAAAAAATCAATTTATATTATAATGACATTTAATTTAATGAATTAAAACTGTTTTCATACGGACTTATGACAATTTTGAATGTTAAATGTTAAATTAATTACAAAACAAATGGGTTTTTAATTTGAGCCAAAGATATAAGAAATTGTTAATTTCACAAATAAAAAATGCACGTGTTAGTTTTTCAATAAATAATAAAAACTTTTCATTGAAAGTGTATATAAGGGTAAACAATCCCTGTTATATTCACTTAAAGTTTTCTGTTCATTCGGTGTTCAGTATCAATTTGAGTTTCTAAGTTTGTGGATTTGCAAAAAGGTAAAAAATAAAGGGAGTATGCTTTTTGGAAAAAAAACCACCATAAACTCTAACTTTCCTAGAAATTTTATTGTCCTAGAATTTTCTACAAGATCGATTAAATGTATTTAGAAATTTAATCGTGACGTTAATCCGAATGTCATATAATAACCTTATCAGAAAGTGATATTATAACGATTTTGTTTTTCAATTCTTTTCAATTTTAAAAATTCAAATTTGAAAATTTTCAATTCTAAAAATTCAAATTTGAACCGAACGGAAGCACTAAAAAGAATACTGATTTTTGATTTGGTTACAGAATTTGTTTTAAAAATTGGTTTGGTGCGACGATTTTTTTTAAATCTACTTTAGTTTTGGTTCAGTTCGGCCATCTTTTGGTTCTTATTTCAGAGTGGTTCGGTTTATGGTTTGGCTTTGGTTCACTTAAACTTCAAAAAAATCGGTTTGCTTATCTAATTTCAAAAATGTTTACTCGTCTTAAAGTGTCTTTCTTTAACATTTTCTTTCAGTCAAAATGCAGAAAATTTTGATTATCTGCTCCATTTTTTGTATTTTAATTAATGGCGTTCGATCACAAAGCAATTCTACTGATCCGGAGGAGGAAACCAGCTGGAAGGAATGGAAGGTATATTTTTTCAAAGTTTAAAAGCAATTGCTTTTTGTGATAAATTATGTATAGATAACTATTGTTGCTTATAATCGAATCAAAAAATTTATATTTTTGTAGACAAAATATGGAAAGAACTATCCTTCTGCTACAGAAGAACAAAAACGTCGTGATATCTTCAAGGAATCTTTCAAGCAAACCAAGCAAAATAAACTGGATTTTCAAAATGGTAAAGTCCCATTCGAAATGGCTTTGAACAAGTTTGCAGATAAAACTCCTGAAGAAATTAAACAGATGAAGGGATTCAAGAAACAGTATGTTTGATGGTATTTATATAGAGCGTAAAATTAATGTCAATATTTTTAGCCCAAATATACCTTCATCGACTCAAAGTCCGGCAACTGGACGAAAAAAGAGAGCAACTACACCAGCCTCTATAGATTGGAGAACCAAAAATGTTGTTACAGCTGTATCTGATCAAGGTATTCAGGAATAAGTTTCTAAATAATTTGTGTTTAACCTGTAAAGGTATAACGCGAAAGACTAGTTTTTTGATTATGCAAAACCATTGGTGTAAATCAGAAATTTTATAAATGATAAAAAAAACGTAATAAATCACAAATGATAAAAACATTTAAAGAATTTGTGGAGTTTGTTAAGAAATTGTCACAAAAATAAATACTCAAACGCAATTTTCGCACACATTAAAATCCAATTGGAGTCCATATACATTGTGGTTAGGTTTTACACAATCTTGAAATTTAAAATTTACTTTTCATTGGTTATATTAAATACTCTTAGGTGACTGTGGATCATGCTACAGTTTTGCAGCGACTGGGGCTATTGAAGGCCAGGTTTCTAAAAAATTGGGAAAACTAATAAATCTATCAGAACAAAGTGGCGTTGATTGTACAAGAGTTAGTCCATACGACAATTCAGGATGCGATGGCGGTTATATGGAATCAATTTATGACTTTGTGAAAAATAAAAAGGGTCAAGTCTTAGCTAGTAGTTATCCTTATGTTGGCATCGTACAACCTTGCAAAAACATGTCGACAATGGCAAAATATGCAAATGTTACCAGTTACAAATATATCACAGATGAAGCAAATCTTTTGACTATCGTTGGAACGGTTGGTCCGGTTGCGATTGCCATGGATACATCACGGAATAACTTTATGATGTATTCAAGCGGAATCTATAGTGACAGCTATTGCAGTAAATACTATTTGGACCATGCAATGTTGATCGTGGGCTACGGAACGGATGCAAATGGCGTAAACTACTGGATTGTTAAGAATTCATGGGGCACAGATTGGGGTATTAATGGTTATATCCATGTTATCCGTGGTAAAAATATGTGTGGAATCGTCGAGTCAGGAACTTATCCAATTTGAGCCTAAAATAATTTCCTCCAGGACTTTTTGATTTATTCGTAAATAAATGACATTTTAAAAGCATTTCGGCGATTTTTTGCTTCATGATCATGAATTTCAGTAAAGGAAGTCTTATTCAATAAAAAAAACTGTGTGAAATATAAAGGGTAATCGCTTTGCAACTTTCTCCAACAATAGCAATTCAATAATGTAACTTTTATGATTTTCTAAATGCGTAACTTTTTTTCTCCTCCCATATTAATGCTTGAAAATTCATCTGAAATGGGACAATACTATCAACTTTTGATGGAAATCCGTGTGGAAGTAACCAAAATAGTGGCTGTAACCAAATAATCGCAATTTCATTTTTTGTTATTTACTCCAAAACTAAGAGTTTTTCAGTAGTCTTAATGTATAACAAAAGTTGAAGACAATTTTCTATATCTTTGTCTTTTACTAGAACTCCGTATCTCAAGCCGTCATCGAGAAATACCGGTTTTATAAAAAAAATCCGTTTTTTGCGATTATCGCCACAAATAACAGGTTTTTGGTGGTTAATGTATGAGATAAATTGAGGAGAATAATGTTTGACGTAATTTTGTTATATACTATGATCCGTTATCTTTTACCATTATCCACATATTATCATATATTTTTGCGAATTGCTTGCAAACTAACGGTTTTACGGAAGAATAGTTAAGGGCAGAATTAAAGGCATTAAAATTCCCTACATTTACCGTCAATCGATGTTTTACCGTTATTGAGATATTTCAGATTTTAAAAAAAATTCATATTTTTATGTAAACTAATATTTTATTCGTCAGGTTATAGTGTAAATTGTGCAGAAACCTAGATGTTGTATAAGAATGTCATGTGCTGTTCACACCAGATATTTTACATTATGCAGACTCCCATTCAATGAATGAAAACTGGTTTTTCTTCATTCTAAATTTATTTCAGTTTTTATACGTGCTCATTTTACATCTTGTATGTGAATACGAGTATATCTAAAAATACATCTGAATTTTCGCAACATATATTACGCTAAAGATGGGGAAGGAAAATTCAAAATCAAGTGTAGACAGCGTTTTGTTGGTAAATTAATTTATCGTTAAATGTACAATTCAACATAATTAAATCCACAGTTAACTTTATATGTGTGAACATGATTGCAATAATAATGATAAAAGTTTAAATGTTTGAAAATTGTAACTGACTGCGAACTACATTTTATTCCATTTGGTTGTGGAACGAGTATAATATCATTGAATTTATGCTGAAGGTATTTCATGGAGAGAGTAGATTAATCTCTAACCTTAACTATTTGGAAAAAATGATTTGGAAAAGAAAACTTCTTAGGAAGAAAGCGTGAAAACAAAGACACTAGACTGTAAATTGAGTTTACTTCATAAAAAAATGCAATTGCTTGTATATATTTTGGGTTACAATAACATATAGCGCCATTTATATCTCTATTTTTAGGAATCAAGTTTTTAATTATCTTTAGAATTGATAAAAAAAAAGTCGAAGAAAATCTGAGAAAAAAGCTAGTCAATTATCTTAGCTAAAACCGATAAGAGTTGAGAAAAGGTTGAATTTTTAAAGAAATTTTGGCGACTTTTTTTATCAGAGGGCTTAGAATAATAAGGGTATTCACGACAAGTATTGACATGGCTGTTGTCGTCGTAAAATGATGATAAGATTTTGTAAAATGATGATAAGAGAACACCAACAAAATAAACGGTAAAATTATTTGGAACTTGAACGCAATGTATTAAACCAGTAGTTTGCAGACCACCCGCCTCTGTGATAATTGCAGACTTTGATTTTGATTATTAAATCTATAGATTTTCGAAATCTGTGTTTCATTATTAATTTCAGTTTAGCAATCTCACATCAATTTACTTCGACAGATTACAGACTTACCTTTGGCGCTCCCATTGCAATGCGTTGCTAGAGTGTTCCGAAAGTTGTGGCCCCGTATTAAGGCCTGATCACAGTTGAAATCGTTGCCATTCTCAGATTTCCTACCCGTAGACGTTGTTTTTCGTGGAGGTTTCGGCAGAGTAGTACTCAATCGCTTAGGTACGGTTTGTCCAACGATTGAAAGTAGTCTTGTTGGTTGCGGTTGTGTATTTGCAAGGGAGGAGGACGAGGCTGAGGATGTAGAACGACGGTGGACTTGTTTGTCAAGATCGGCAATAGTAGAAGCAGCTGCCGCCATGTTGCTGGTATTCGTTGAAATGCGGTCGATCTCTTCCAGGTATGCATCTAATTCAAGCAGGTAATCTTCAACCACTTTTCCTGGTGTTTCACTGTGGCGCGTAGCAATACTTGTAGTTGGCGACGATGAAGAAGACTGCGGTGACACAGCAGACCCTAGAGTTTCATGATTATCCAATATCGCGTCTAGCTCGCTAAGAATGTGCAAAGCCTCAGTTGAATCGTTGCAATTGGAAGATCCATGATCACTGGAAAGATGCCTGAGAAGTGGTTTCTCAGGTGCTGTCTGGATGAGGGTGTGGTTCCTTTTATCGCGTCGCAGAGTGCAATATGGGTGAAATTGTTTCTGTTGAATTCGATGGTCAGCTGCACTTGACCGTGCCGAAGATCGTATGGGTGATGATCGTTGAAAGGACGTGGGCAATTGATCCTGAATTCTGTTCAACAAGAACCTGTTAACGGCTTCAGGGTGAGTGTGCTGATCCCCTGCGACAGAATGGCGGCTGTCTTCATCGCTCAGTTCAAAGTAATCACAGGCATTCTTGATGGATTCAGTGGACAGATCATTCGACAGGCCATTGTTCACAATTGGCAAATAGGCAGAATTTTTATCATTGGAATTATGGAATTCTGTATACGGAAGATTACTTTCTAATGGATTCGTTTTGGTTGGTTTTTTGAATCTTCGTCCAACCGTGTAGAAATTTTCTAGACTTTTCATATTGTTCGAAGCTGATATGGATCGCGACTCAGTCTCGTTGGAAGTACTCGAATTTGTGGAACCTGATTGCAACGTACAATAACCGCTTATCCCTGGATCACGAGCGATATTTTCTACATTATCGGTGAGATTTTCGTCATCGTTATTGTTCGTTTTACTGTTTTCTGGCCTCATTTTCCAGCTGATCAAAAGACTTCTAAGTCTTTGCTGTCGCCCCCAGTGGAAATCCGTCTGAGCCGTTGATCATTTAATCTTTGGCCACTATAATCTAATAGCGATATTGATGATGGTTTTATATTTTTTTTTCTTTCCTTTCAGTGAGTTTTTTGACTGATATTCAGAATCATTTCCAGTGATTCTCATTTACTTTTGTAATGATTATTTAAACCCACATTTTGATATTGCAAAGTAATGCTTCCACTGGCTATACATCCGATGTTTTACTGTATATATTTTTTATTGTATGTTGGAGATCTTGTTTTCCTTGCTTGGCTACCAATCCATGAATTCTCTGAAGAAGCTTAACGGCCTGGAACTGAACATTGAAAAAAATTCTTTAGTAAATCGATAATTTTTCTTTTTTAATATTATGCAAATTTCCAATTATTACGGCAACATATTATTAATGTAAGAATACGAACAAAAGAAGAGGAAGGAGACGAAAATTCCTTATTTCACATATAACAGTGGTTAGTCAATAATTTCTTTTTTCTTAAAGATTTTGAAACTGTACATTAAACTTCATAGTATATTAATTTACAAATATTAATTGTTGTTTTTTTTTTAATAATTTCACACTCTACGATAAATTTAGGTGTCCGGATATTTCTTGATAATTGAAGAAATGGATAAAATTGTTTTTAATCATTGTTTAATGTTTACATAAATTCAAAATTTTAGTTTTATTGAAAAATGCAAGAGAACAGCTTGAATACAAAGACAGAACTACAGAATTTGGGCTCTCGCGAAAAAAATTTTGTAGGTCCAAAGGAACACATTTTTTTAAACATTTTTTCGATGGATGAAAAATTAAGGATTTTTTTTGAGACCAAAAATTTGAAGACTTTTCTAAGGGATCGACCTTTAAATCTTTGACCGATCTTTAAACCATTGCGCTACTCTGTCATAGTTTTAAAACGAATGTCTATAAACCATGAGGTAATCGCGAAATTTTCCTTTACGGATATATATTCGCTAAAGGATTTTTTTCCAGATTGTTCCGATTGAATTTTGATGTTTGAATGGATCATATCTTTAAGACTTTTCTTTAGGAATCGCTGACATTGTTGATGTTAAAAAAATATTTCATTACAATCTTTGACTAAATAACCTAAACCAACAAATATTTAAAAAAAATCATGTCGTGATGATGAATTAAAAAATCTCTTTGAGTCGAATTCCAGAAATGAAAATATTTACCATATTTAAAAATCGATCGTTAAATTTATAATAAAAATTGAATCACACTACGCAGATGATATCCCACCTACACTCAGAGAAAAATATACTAAAATCAAAAAGAAATGCTCTAGATTTTAGTAATTTGTTGTTTGCGTACGAGCTAAACAAGTTCATACTAAAAATAAAAACCACATTCTTTTTAATTCTAGTGATAGCCCTTTTAAAATCTAGTGTTTATTTCTTTAAATTTAAAAGACGAGATTTTTAATTCTAAAAGATTTACACTAATTTTAAAAGAAAACCTTTTTGAATTTAAAAAGCTTCACTGAGGGAAAAAATCACATTTATAGCGGGGCGCTACAACATTTATAGTAATCTGCCATTATCTTTTTTTTAAAAAAATATAATCTTCATTTTTCATGGTTTTACCGATAGTAATAGTAGGTTTTTACCAATTTCCCAGTAGCATTTTTTACTTTTTACAGTATTTATAAATTATAAATATTTTCTTACGTATTAAATTAAATGTTGAAAAACCCCTGCCAATACCGCGATTCGAACCCGAGATCCCTAAGGTTTGAAGTCCACTCGCCAACGCATACGGCCACCGAAGTAAATTAACGAAGCGAGTCTAAACATGAATGGTTTCTATCTCGCTTGAAAGAATGATTTTAAATTTTGAAAGTAACTTGTTTAAATTTAAAAAGGTCATTTTTGAATCAAAAAGAAAGATTTTAAATTTAAACATTTTGGTTTTTTAATTCTAGTAGGGGCAATTTTAAATTTAAACATTTTGGGGTTTTTAAATCTAAAAACAAGCTTTTTAATTTAAAATCATGAGTTACTAAATAATAAAATTTTCTGCTGATTCTAGGATATTTCTTTTTAAATCAAACAAGTAACTAGATTTTTAGATCTAGGGTGGAAATTGTTTAATTTTAAAATGTTCATTTCTCTCAGTGTACAAATCTACAAAATGATTTCATAAAAATGACCATAAAAAATTAAACAATATCAGTTGGTTTTCTCCGGTTTTTTTTGGACAATTTATTGTTTTTGTGACTTATTAAGAGTTTATGTTTCTCCATCGGAATTATTTTGCCAAAGAGGGCCACGAGTGCAAAAGGTTAAAATGTGGCGTCATTTGAATTCTTCAACAATTTCTAATTAAAAGTTACAAAATATCCTGAGATTCAAGTGATTATTGCCGAATTAATGGTTTTGATGAGCGGTGAGTGGATATTTAGACAAGCGGCAAGTTCAACACGAAAAATCATTTGTTTCTTGAAGGTCAGCAGCCTCTGGGCGTCTTGAAATGTTTTAAGTCGCAATTATTTTTGTCTATGTCCAATCTTTGTTGCGCACTTTCGGAGTCAAACTGGAGCCGCAGGCCAAATATCTATTTGGTATCTATCTATTTGGTAACGTAAGCTTACTTCACCTGAATGAGAGTTTTTAAGTTGATTTGAATAAATTTTGGGTAATTGTTGTTCGCCACACTTTTTCCGGTAGACGAAAAAGTTGATTTAATTTTCAATTTTGATAATAATTTATTCTCGGCACCGAGTTTCTGAATAAAATGCTTTTTTTTTGGATTTCTGCCAAGTTAAAAAAACACTTTGTTTAGTATAAAAAAAATTTTATATGTTTTTAAATATTATTTTTGAGTCCTTCGATGTTTATGATTGAAAAAATTAAATGAATAACAGATGGGATGCAGAATTCTACTAAAACAAAGATCATACCATAATATTTATATTTCCGTCAGATCATTTGTTTGTTTGACAACTGATTTTTTTCATAAACTATTCTGATTAGCAACCAGATGTGAAAATTAATAATTAAGATATAATCTCGATACGTTTTTCTAACCATATTTTTATAGTGCAAGTCATTTGCAACACTTTTGCAAGTTTGCCACATGCAAAGGCAAGGTTAAATGCCTGAGAATATTAAAATTATAAATTTTTTTAAGCGACAAAAACAAAAAATAAATTACTTGCTTTACGTGTGATTAAAAAAGAGTGTCTTCAGTTCAGGTAGACAGATCGCCGGGTTTGATACCCTCGTCTGATACAATTTTTTTTATTGTCACTCCATGGGAAAGCTGGTGGCATTGTATGAATCATACTTAATCCAACCACAAGAAAGAAAATTTCTTATTTTTATTTTCTTGCTTTTCACATAAAACAAGCGACGCGAGCAGATACGATTTGAGGTTGTTGAAATATTGTTTTAGGTTGATTTTTTTGTAGTAGGTTTACTGAAAATGTGCACAGCCGGTGAAATTGTTGAACATTTGCTTAACAAAAATGGAAAAAGTCTTTAATGTAAAATTGTTACACTTAGTCGTTTTTAATTGTGCGAACCACGAAACTACAGTAAAGGCGACAACATTTAAGAACATTTTTGCGTATAGCTTAATGACATAACAATGGTGTGTTGACATTGAAATTTTGTTTTGGAAATATCTTTCTTTTAGATGTGGTAAACAAAAATTTTGTTTGAATCATTAAATTAAAAGCAAATTTGTTTCTAAATTTGTTTAATGAACTAATATATTAGTTTTTTCTGTGTGTAAATAATTCACTTTTTTATTCGACTATAATTTTGACATTTTCACAGGATTTGAGCAGGTCAAGAGGTAGACAGTCTCAAGCGGGAATTACCTTAGTTTTTCCCGCTCTTTACATTCCATAAATAATAGCGACAGGAATTGTAAAATCAGCTTTGAAGACAAAAGCAATGCAGGGGAATTTTTTGAATCAGAATTAATCTAAAGTTCCAGAATAATCTAACATAATTAAAAACATAACAAAAGCTATAATTGCCAATCTGGCAATTATTGAAAACCCGTATGGTGATATTCGTATCAAAATTCGAACAGTTGTACCAAAATTCCACTTTGAAGTCAAACTTTCCAATAAGATTTTATAAAATTTATTCCAATCGGATTTTGATGTATGGGAGTTTTATGTAGAATCATATTCTAAACACTTTTTTAATAAGATGTACCGTTTTTGAGATATTCGCAAAAAACGTTTTCGTTCGTATGGGGGGTACCCCCCCTAATGGTCCATTTTTGCCCATGAACGAACTTAGCCTCGCATTTTACGAAAAACGAATCTGCGCAAAATTTCAAGTCTCTAGCTCAATCCGTGCGCCCGCAATCCGCGCCACAGACAGACGGACAGACAGATGGACAGACAGACGGACAGACGGACGGACATGCAGAAATCAATTATTTTTTTCATTCTAAACACACTGGTGTAATTCATTTTTATGTGTGATGACGGGATCTTGGCGTTACAAACGGTAAGACAAAGTTAATATACCCTTTGGTTTCACCATACGGGTATAAACATCAAATTTGTTTTTTTGTCAAATTTTCATTGATCTAACGTGCTAAGACTGTCAAGCCATTCCAGTAGAATTTGCAATAGAGTATCGTTAGGTAAATTATTAAGGCAGACATAAAAAAAGGCATAAAAAAATATAAATGATAATGCACATAACTGATATTTCCTGTTTCATTGTTCAAAGTAAATTTTATTAACTTCTTCTGACGAGACGTTGACGATTGAACACCTGACAAATGTTTTCTCTTTGACTTTGAGTCACTCATTAGTTAATATTATGTTAAATGTGATAATTTGCCAACGGCATTAGAAAACTTGTTATACCGGCAACATTTTGTATTTTATCACATTTTAATTCACATACTTGTGCCGTGTTTTTGCACGATGAACTAATTTGACAGACAAACAGGTGGTTATTGGAAGTAGTGTTTTGTTAATCTTAAAAAAATATCACAAAATTTCACACTATAGAGTAAATTGTAATAAATCCGTTGGCGTACTTCCAAGTCTAAAAAGCTGACTACTGAAACCGCAAAATTGATGGCATTTTGAAGCCCTTTTATTTCAAATCTTATCACATTTTCACAGTATTGTGAATATATGAAACTCAATTTCACACTCGATGAAGTTGCCATAGTGAACCTAGAAACGGGTGGTAATCGTTCAAAACCGAAGTGCATATCACAATCGAAGCATATATGTTCCACAAATACAATTGAACGACAAAAAACTTGATATAATGTTCTATTTTCGCTTATTATATGAAGCAATGTGTATGAATAGTAATTTTCCTTTGTAATTAGAAGAAATACAAAAGTACATTACGAGTAAACATTGAATTCCCAGCCCTTTTTGAATTTATAGGATTGTGGTTACACCCCTGTTCGAGTCGCCGTCTATCCTCTGTCTTTATAATTCGAATCACCTGCATTTTGTCGATGCCATTCGATATATGGAATTATATGGGAAAACTGAACGGAAAAACAGGATAAACATTTCAAGGTTTTATCTTATGAAAGTGTGAAATATTAGCTAAGTAATTCGTAGCTATGCATTCCTATTTATAATTTAATCGAATATCAAGCTGCTATGATTTAGGATTATATGCTTGTTCAAAGTAGGCGCTGTACCTGGGAATTAAAAAGCGGGTAGCAAAAAGTATGAGGTGTCAGGGGAAGAGGGAACCGAAAAATCAAAAATTTTATGGATTTACACCCTTAATAGTATAAAAGTTTAGTATACTCATGTCCTAAACAGAATTTTTCAAAACAATGTTCTTAGGACTGTCCAAAAAATACGTCACGCCTATTTTCGGGCTTTCAAACCCCCCTGCCCAACTTCATCGTAGTTTTTCACGATTTTTTGTATGGAGTTTAGTAGGTACCGCCGTCACACTGCCCAAAGAGTAACGTATTTTATAGATAACCCCTTTATTTAATTTTGATGTTTGGGAAAGTTATGTGTGTACTTTTTGTGCTTTGAATTATAATGATAAAATTGATTGTTAAAACATAACAAAAGCTATAATTGCCAATCTGGCAATCATTGGAGACCCGTATGGTGATATTCGTATCAAAATTCGAACAGTTATACCAAAATTCCACTTTGAAGTCAAACTTTCCAATAAGGTTTTTTAAAATTTATTCTAATCGGATTTTGATGTATGGGAGTTTTATGTAGAATTATATCCTAAATAACTTTTGTTCTTGGACTTTTTTGATAAGATGCACCGTTTTTGAGATATTTACAAAAAACGATTTCGTTCGTATGGGGGGTACCCCCCCTAATGGTCCGTTTTTGCCCATTAACGAACTTAGCCTCGCATTTTAGGAAAAACGGATCTGTGCAAACTTTTAAGTCTCTAGCTCAATCCGTGCGCCCGCAATCCGCGCCACAGACAGACAGACGGACGGACAGACGGACGGACAGACAGACAGACGGACGGACAGACAGACAGACGGACGGACATGCAAAATTCAATTTTTTTTATCATTCTAAACACACTGGTGTAATTCATTTTTTTGTGTGATGACGGGATCTTGGCGTTACAAACGGTAAGGCAAAGTTAATATACCCTTTGGTTTCACCATACGGGTATAAAAAGTAAGAAACGTAACGTAAAACTCAGTAATATTTTCAGTAAAGATCTGAAGATTTCAACTCTTTAATTAATATAATTTATGTATAAAACTTTAAATTTATTTAAAAAAAATCAAATTTCTTTATTTACGATGGCAATGACCTCTAACAGCTTGTAATCAGTAGTTTCTTAAATAAAATCCCACAAATAATCCTCAATCACATACAGATTGTAAATGCCTATAATTATATCTAAAACGTCAATTATCATCTTCTGTGATTTGAGTGAAAATCTCAGAGGAATTAACGAATTAGAGAAAATATAAAGTTTCGCGATGATGGGGAATGCAATAAAGGAGCACAGACCTCAAAAGAAGAACGTCTTACTAAGCCAAATGAAGAATAATAGTCACTTATTTGCGTTAATCTAACTAATACCATGAAAATTATTATTGTAAAGACAAAAAGGTTAGACTTTTGCCACACAACCGAGCAACAGTCGATTTTTTAGTCTTTTAGACCGTTTTGCCTAGAAGTGTAGACCTAAAAAGGCCAACGACCAATAAAAGAAAGATCGCTGGTAGACTCTTAACCCGTTCAGTCAAATGAAACTTCAAGAGTTTCACATATTTTCCAATTTTTAGTTAGTTTTCAAATGCTGCTTTATGGAGGTGTTGATATTAAATTCTGACCCACTCGGTTGCTTATATTTTTATAACCCTTCTGTCATTTGGCCTTAACAATTCTGTCTGACGGACTCATTACGACAATTACAATATTTACAATTAACCTGTCTTGGTTGCAACATGAAAACTGATATCCATATTGTTGTTGAACTTAACAATAAATAAAAGCATACATTGAGAACAGATTCTGTTTACATGACAATTTATGTTAAAAATAATTCCGGTTTCTATATTTACATATTTTCCGTTTCTCGGGTAACAAAATATTGCATATATTTTACGAAAATATTTGATCATTCTATCTGCCTGCCTCGCTGGAAGCCACAAACGAAAAAAAAAAAACAAACAAATAAAAAAGTTTAGTCGGAGCAATCGATGCCATGTGGAAAGACGTGGATTGAAATGAAATGGGTTTTCGATAGTGTTGCTTCCATACATTTTTGCTTTTACTTTTTTATACAAAGATTAATAAAGTATTGTATTGAAGCAAAACTTTTATTAATTAAAAATATTTTTTACGAATTACCGTTTAAGAGGCAATCAATTTTCACTTGTGATTTTTTGAAGAAACGGCCGGTTTTTTGAAGAAACGGCCATAGACAATATTTGTCTATTTCAATCTATTATAATACTAAGCTAGTGTATCTTTCTGTTCGTCTATAACTTAAGAACTACTGAATCGATTTGGACGAAATTTTCAGTCAAGCTTATACGCTCTAAGGAGCCATGAAGTTAATTAACCCAAGGTTTCTTTCTTCATCCCTTGACACTGCCTGTAAAATGCCAGCTCAAGAAAATTTTTTATCTTTTTTCTATGCAGAAATTCGAGGACGATTATTTTTTTCCGCGGAAACACCACGTGGATCGGAACCGTGTAGATCAAACAATGGAACCATGTAAAAGTAAGGGTTCGTCGCTGAAATCGCGAACATTTTTAAGTTTTCGTATCACTAAGCTTAGAATTTTAGAGTAACTTATTTAAAATAACCTTCGCTAAATTAGTCTGCTATTCCGAGTGACGTCATTCGTATTTACTTTAAGGAATTATACTGACATAATGGGTCGAAATCCCTAAACTAACTTATCAAACCTTTGTGATTTCACCGAAACACTATATATACAAAAGAAAAATAACTTGTTGTCGTAGTTACGTTTCCAACATCAATAATGTTTAACCGCGTTAAAGCGAAGTCGCGTAAAACGAGACTGCGTAAATGCATGGGTCCACTCTAATGAATATTTACCGCTAACCCTTTTTTTCTGCTATTTAAATTAATTTTAAATTTATTGCAACACTTCAAAGATGTTTAGCTTTTTCAAAATAATTAAACTACATTCCAATAGGAAATTTTTTTGGTGACCATATCCAATGTTACAATATTTTCAGTTAAAAACTCGTTATTTCGATGCGAACCTTTTTTGTTCAATCGTTGATCCGTTTTCTTGTTTTTTTTTATCCAACTGTGTGTTACACCTGGTAAAATTTCACTGCTAAAATTTTTTCAATTCACTGAATTTTCACGCACAAAATTTTCACAATATTTTTGAATTCAGATCATTATTATTCCTCAAGAGATTTAAAACACTCCAGGACACATGCACAAAAATTGCCTAGCATTAAACAAAAAAGATTAAGGCCGATTTGGGGTCTGTTTCACGGCACAAGTATCTGCTGTTCAAACTAATTAAAGAAATTAAATAAATAGCTAAGGTGCAACAACTTTAACGCAACGCGTCACGACGATGGCTCAACTCGAACTAAAACTGGTTTCAAGTTTGGCTTCCATTCCTAACGTCGACTTCGGCTTTCAAGTAGCAGAATCAATTCCCAATTATAGAAATTTTAAAGAGCTAAGACCAATTCTTACAACCCATTCCAGTGACTCTGGACCTTTGGTCGGCGAACGGACGACGTTATCGAATATGTGAAGAAAGAGAAATTGGTTTTTTAGTTGTCAAACTGTTTCAAGGATTTAATACTTACTGACATCAAATTAAGCTTAGTTCCGTTCTGATTTTTCTATTCATGATTCCTGGAAAAAATATATTTAACATCTATTTTAAACTAACGTTAATTTGTTTTTAGGATCCTTGGAACTGTTTATAAAATATATAAGAATACTTTTCGATACTAAATCCAGACATCGCGATCTGGCTATTGGATTTTATACAGCTTTCACACTCTGCCCCTCGCCCTTCAAAATGTGACGTATTTTATGGACAAACCCCATGATGATGACGGGGTACCACATGGGATAGTCCGCAATATTTGTAATAAAAGGCTAAAAACCACTGCCACAAACCATTATCCGACCAGATCTTCATGATCTCAGCGACTTTGGCAACATGCATAAATGGTGTATGCTGGTATATGCTTTGTTATGCTGAAATATATGTTGTTATGTTATGCGCTCAACAATCAAAAGGAGGTGTATAAGTGTAGCTAAGTGAAACACAGAAATACAGATGAAAATTTCATAGTGAAAAGAAACCTACAAAAATCGACTATACAGTGTTATACTTAAGCTGACGCTACATGGAAGCGCAATATTAATTTTTCCTTACATTTCAGTATTTTTAAAAATTTTACATAACACAGAGGGAGCAAAAACGTGGAAAATTTAACCAAAACGTATCGGTAAAAAAATTTCAATTTATTGGATAATTGTACCGATGGCTATTGGAGAAACACAAAAAAATGTGTTAAAGAACTAAATTCTTGGTCAAATATTCATTTTTTATTAAAAATAATGAATAAATATAAGAATTTCATGTAAGAAACATCTCTTGATTTGGTAAAAATGAAGATAATTTAACCAAATCGATTTTCTTCCGAAATTTGGCTTTACCAAGAATCTTGGGTAAATTATCAAATTTCTTAGTTAATGTTCCCTTACCAAGAAAATATTTGATTAACATATTTGAGTTCAAATTTGAATTTGTGTTGATACTATAGTCTCAGATGGATAAGGTTTCGACACTTATGCTCGAATAAATAAACGGCAATTTCTATTAGTAATTAAATAGAAAATAGATAAGACAAATTTAAAAATGACACACAATTTTTTTAACCTTCAGACTACCAGCATTTTTTCATTAAAAACATAGGTTTTTGTTTTGAATATTTGTTATATACCGTGAAACCTGAATAAGCCGAAACCTAATATGATTGTTAAAAATAGGATAGAAAAAAATCTAGCTTATGCAGAGAAAATATGATGTCCGGATTTGCGTTAAGCAGATTTCGGCTAAGCCAAGTACATTTTGAATGGAAAACGTTTTCATTTGTGTTCGGCTTAGGCAGCTGCCTGGCTTATACAGAGTCCGGCTTATACAGGTTTTACTGTATTTGGAATCTACATATTGCATGGTGTCGACAAAATCGTACCCCGATAGTCTAAAGTTTAATAGCCCGCAACTTTGTTTTTCAAAAACTACGAATATCAAAAATTCGAATATTCTAAAATCAAAACTAACGAACATTGAGAGAAGAATCTCTTTTAAATGGACCAGTGAATAACTCATTAAGCTCGGCCATATGCACGCTGATTCCAATCTGGCATTTGTGTGTGATAAAACTCTCACCAAGTCCGAAAAATTTTGTCAAGCGTAGTGCACCACCCTCTCCTTAGTCAAACAAATCTACTACAAATTTAAAATGAAATCACAAACTACCTTAAAAAAGCGTCGCAAACGGAATTTTTGAGAAAGGACCTTTTGTCAAGATAAAAGTTTTAAAGGTACATTTGACTTTGATTTGCTAAACAGTTCCCAACGTAGAATTGAACTTAATTCTTCATTCTTTTCATGTTCTACATAGAATACCACCCACCTTGTCAATGTTGTGTCAAGAAAAAAATAAGGAAAATCTTATGTATTTTATTTATTGACGACATTCCTTTGCAACTAAGCTTTCTAGCTTAAATGTAACCTTTTGCACCTGCCTGTATGCAACAAGTTTTTTTTAGAAAAATTAAAAATTAAAAAATGTTATTTCGAAATATATTTCGAAACACTTAACATATAATTAGGCGATTTCCAACTGAATTAATTATTTTCAAATGAAAATAACATAATTCTCGGTTGCCTTGAATCGGATATTCTAAATTGAATGCCGTTTACAGATTTTGGCTATCATATCAGATTTTCCTACAATATAAAAAAAAATAACTGTAAAAAACGCCATATAACACCAGTAAAAAATTCTTTTTTCGGATTTTGGAATCCATTTGTAGTAAAGTTTTTAGCTCAACGATTTTCCTTTTTTTTGAACTTAGTTCGAGCGGTTTTTTTTTCGAACTTAGTTCGAGCTTAACTGTTGTACATGCAATGAAAAGTTTTGTTAAATCTGTCAAAAACAATTCCTAAATGTTTATTTGTTGTTTTTCCACTCATAAAAATATAATTTTTGATTTCGTGGAAAACTCTAAATGATAGCTGTTAGGGGCAGTCCATAAAATACGTCACCCTAATTTTCGCCTTTTTAGAAACGCATCTCTTTCTCGTAAATGTGTAACATGACTTTCATGGACAGCCCCTAAACATCAATCGATTTCGAGCATCACAATTATATAAAACAGTTATCAAAATAAAAACAAGATTTAAAAGTTTTTCCATACACATTGTATAAAATAATTCATAAAAATCAAAATACATAACCTTTCCATACATAAAAATCTTGTTTGAATAAATTTTGAAAAATTCTAGTTCGTCCAACGAAATTTTTAGGGATACAACGTCTATTTTATAACTTATTTGCTTAAACAAAATTCTAATTCATTTAAAAATATTTAAAAATGACTTTTTAATATTCCAGTCGTCTTAACTTTTTAGTAGTTTTACAAAGAAATTTCAATGAACACTTCTGGAAACGATTTATAAATAGATTCTGTATGCAGACGACACGCTTATATTATTTTACGGAAAAAACAAAAGAGAAATTGACGACAAAATCAAAAATGGAGTAAAAAATTTTACACAATGGACAAAGCTTAATAAACTTACAATTAACGAGACAAAGACAGAATTTTTACTCTTCAAACAAAAAAACAAACCAAATATTGATATAAACATAGAAATTAATGGAAGAGGAATAAAAAGGGTGACTACTACAAATTATCTGGGCTTAACCATCGACGAAAAACTAAATTGGACATCACACATAATTAAATTACGTAAGAAGATTGCTCCGATGATAGGAATTCTGGGACGTTTCAACTGCTTTAATTTAAAAATTAAAACTATTGTCTATAACGCATATATTTTATCTTCAATTCAATATAATATCATTACCTGGTCTCAATGTTCAAAAAACCTTATTAAATCTTTGAATAGACTCATGGCAAAGGCACTCAAAAATATAAACCGATACAGCAAACTGACGCCAACAGTAGAAGTTTTTGCAAGTACAAACAATATTCAATTGAGTAAGCTAATAGAAATCCAGCAAGCCAAATTTATTTATCACATCTTACACAACACGCATAAATACAATTTCAACATAATAACATCTCAGATGATACATAACCACACGACAAGAGGATGTTTAAAATTACGAATACCATCAGCAAGGACGAACAGAAAGCATAAAAGTGTTCTTCAAGAATCGTTACGGGTTTACAACAATCTACCAGACCAAATTAAAACATCGAAATCTATAGAACAATTTACAAGAGAACTTAAAAAAAACTAAAAAATAGTTTATTGATCTAAAACTTTATTAAATGTTTCAAAAAAAAAAAAACTAGTAAATATTTTTAATAATATAAGTTAAAATATACTATTATTTATGAAATACGCTTGAAATAAAAAAAAATTGTAATAATTCTAGCAAAAAAATAATTGTGATGAGAAAATTGCTCATACCAGCCTTAGAGCTGTTTTGCAAAAAAAAAAAAAATTTAAATTAAAATTCTGTTTAGATCTGTTTAGATCTGTTTTGCTAATTGTACCTTTGTAATGTAAATTTGAAAATTAAGTAGTTTCCGTCAAGTAAAACAAAGAATTCGATGTTGACATATTTGCTAGATAAACAAAAACAAATTGTTTGTCTATTTTGAATTATAGAGGAACATGGGACTGCTCCACCATTCTGATAGAAGTCGATTGACGCTTTCTATGAGTAGAGGGAAATCTAGATTATTTGAACACCCTTTTTTTGAACTCCCAGTTATTTGAACCAACAATTTTTTGATCATTACCTCTAATATTTGAGCTTACGTTCTATTGTTTGAACTTTTATAAAATGAATTCCGCTCAAATGAATCAAACCGAAAAAAAATGAAAAATGTCTCAGAATTGGTAATTATGCAATATATGAATGAAATTTGGAAATTACCACTTATCGGTAAAAACGCAACTAAAATAGTATTTGATTACTTAAGTATATGTTGCTAGAAGATTTTTTTAATCGAGAAATAATCGAGATTTGCCTGTATATATTTATACCTGGTTAGAATTTTTTCAGCGGAATATAGAAACAATTGAGCATGTTAACTTGATACGAAAGTTTTTGCCAAATGACCATTATTAATTGAAGTGAAGTGCGCGGTAAAGAGACATCCATAGATGCTGAAGTGAAATAATAGAGGTTCGACCGGATAAAGAGTAAAAAGGAGAGATGTGTCGATGTTCTTTCATAATGTGGTTGTTAAATTTAACTAAAATTACTTGTCGATTGTCTATAGATTTGAGCATAATCGTTGTATTTGAATTTTAAACATGAAAAAGTTTAAAATTCAAGTTACAAGAAAATATATATTTCACTATTGTTTTATTATATTTTTGCAATAATGTCTTCACAATTAATTGATCGTACATTTTACGCTATTCAATTATATTTTTCGAATACTACCTACTTCTTTTCCACTGTCCCCTACCATTCAATATAAAAAGGAAGGTAATTATGAAAATTGAGCTTTTAAGTCGGCTATCGCTTAAACGAAAGGTAAGAGTTTTTAAGATCCGTACATATAAGGAAATTGTAGACACTTAATTATAATGATAAATTTTACAATACTTTAGCAATGATTTAAGTGTTAATAATATTATATTAAAAGAAAATTGCATTTTATAATTTTGTTAATACGTGAAAGAGTTGTTAGGGAAAACGTGAACACGAGTTTATGTATTTGTTTTTCAGTTATTCCGAATGAAAAAATTTACTATTTTCTATATTGCTCTTTGCATATACTACACTGTAGTAGCATGTGATAAAGTCAAAAAAAATATCGAGGATGCATTGGCTGAGGAACAGGAATGGAAACAGTTCAAGGTGAAAATAATTCATATATCCTTAGTTTTATATTAACCTTTTTTTTCATACAGCTTATATTTAAGCGAAGTTATACAAAAGAGGAGGAAAAAAACCGGCGAGAAAATTTCCTAAAAAATTCGCAGATGATCAAAGACCACAATAAGAAATTTGCAGTTGGTGAGACTTCATTTGCAATGAAGTTGAATGAATTGGCTGATATGTCCGAAAAGGAAATCATTGAATTATTCCCAGAATTTAAAGTGTAATGAATATTTTGAAAACCAAGTTTTATACTGATATTATTCTTATTATTATTCGTAAATAGTCCAAAAAAACGTGAAGCTAGATCATTTAATGGTAGTGTCCATAGTCGGAATAAGAGAGCACTTCCGTTAAAAGTTGATTGGAGAAAAAAAAATGCGGTTGGCCCGGTACAAGACCAAGGTAGCTATTGTACAAGAAAACCTCGATTTGTGGTGGCTAAAATTTCGTGATTTTGCATTGCATATTATCGATGTTTTGAAACGTCTCATGTAGAGGTGTTGTAAATCGAGGATTTCTAATATATTTGAAAAAAAAAATAATAAGTTCGATGAATTTTCGAATATTTTTGAGCGTTCAATTTACGGAAAGTAACCAAACTCGATTTTTTCAAATCAAATTTTTGACTTGCAACATTGAGACGATTTATGTACATGTGATCAATTTAATGATTTTTTTTTTTCATTTTTCTAAACTACTGTATAAAATATATTTTGGTTTTAAGATATTGTGAGTCTTCCTACAGTTTTGCAGCGATAGGAGCTTTGGAAGGGCAAATAGCTAGAAGCACTGGAAAGTTGGTTAAACTATCAGAACAGAGTGGCATCGATTGTTTATCACCACTGAATGGTGGCTGTAGGGGAGGTTTCATGCATGCAGTTTATGATTTTATTCAAAAATCAAATGGGCAGACATATCTAAACGACTATCCATACACAACGTCAGTTGGAATTTGCCAAAACGTCGCCAGTATGGAGAAAATTGGAAAGATCAGTGGCTACAAGGAAATCTGGAGTGAATCAGCATTAAAAACTGCAATAGCAAATGTTGGGCCCATTGCAGTTGCCTTGTATGGAAGAAAGCACTCGTTCGCATTTTATTCAAAAGGAATTTACAATGACGTCGTTTGTAACAAGAAAAAAAAGACTATCGGTGTCCTAGTCGTAGGATACTCGTCAAATTCAGAAAATATACCGTATTGGATTGTAAGAAATTCGAGGGGTACCACTTGGGGTACGAACGGCTACATATTTATCCGGAGGGGCAAAGCAATGTGCGGTATCGGATCCTATGGAATTTATCCAGTTTTGGCCTAGACGACTTTTTTGTTATTATGATTATTACTTCCAAAACCAGTTTGAAAACCAATTAGTTTTTTAATAAAAAGTGTAAACACTATCTTTACAACTGAATAAAAAAAGTTTTGTTATGAAATAATTTATTTTTTAATTCTTGTATTACAATATTGTTACGCCTAGAACATAAACATTTATGGAGAGATCATATCTACGTATAAAACAAGTGAAAATATTACCTTTTAGTAGCATTATAGATTAGAGTGACTGAAATGTCCCTTCAACCACATTTTGGAGGCAATTTCAATAGACCAGCATCTGCAACTAAAATTGCTAGTTGAATACTGAAAAACGCGTAGCTCAGGTGTAAATCGCGAAAATCAAAATGCGATTTTTAAAAAACCGCCATTTTGATTACTTCCCGTTAACGGATTTTCATCAAAAGTTGATAAGATCGTCCCATTTCAGGACCCAACATGCCTATAAAATTTCATGGCGCTAGTTTTTGAGAAATCTTGTACACAGACTAACAAACAGAATGGCATTTTTGTAATAATGCTCCAATCGTACTCGGGAAATACTTTTAAGCAATTGAAAAACTAAAATAAACTCAAGGGTTTTTTTCGCATACACCCACTGCTTGTTATTAGGCCCTCAATTCAATTGAAATGTTATCACGGTCTGCGTTATTGGTTGGAGAATGTTATGTTTAAAAAGGTTCACTTAGAGATATATACTGCTACTGATTACCGATACCATAAATATGGAATGTTGTTAACATAAATTTTGCTGCAGAACTTCAAGTTTAGTAAGAGTTTTGCATAGAAGAATGTATTTTAAGAGAATTTTTTAAAAATATATTTTTATTTTTATTTGTTTTTCTTGAACCAAATATAATGTTTTATAATCTTTGCATTTCTTTTAATCTGATTAATGTTTTTGGAAAATTTAATTATGCAGACACAATTGGGTAGCCCGGATCCGTTGCGACGCCACACATATTCTGATTACGTACAATTCTCATATATCCATTTTCGCCCCACCATGTATCCCATGAGTTCTTAATAATCCAATATGGTACACCAGTAGTGGAAACTCCGTAGCCAACAATTACAACAGCATGATCAAGATTTTCTGGGTTGCAACCACTTTGAGAATAAATTCCACCAGAATAATATGAGAATGATGCCCATGATGCATTTATTCCAATAACAATTGGTCCAATTTTTGCGATGTTGTATTTAAGTTGACTTTCACTATATTTCATAACATTTTTCCATCCAGTTATAGTACCATATTTTGTCATGCTGGTGGTATTTTTGCAAGTACCATCCGATGCTGTATATGGGTAATCACTTTCCTCTGGTACACCACCCGATGCCTGAATAAAATCTGAGGTAACCGATGGCCAGCCGCCACCACATCCATAGTTATCGGAACAATCAACTACATTTTGCTCAGATAAATCGTGTAGAGTTCCGGTTTTAATAGCGATATAACTTTCCAGTGCAGCAATTGTTGCAAAGCTATAACAGCTTCCACATCCACCTAGATTTGAAAGCGTTTTTTTATACTCATAATTATTTAATTAATAGAAATTGATTGGTTGTTGTTACCTTGATCCTTGACTGAAGTAATCATTCCCAAATCTCTCCAATCGTAGTTTACTGGTAAAGTTTCGCGTTCTGCTCTGTGTTTCGATTTTACTGATCTTGTCGCATCTTCTGGACTAAAAATATACTAACTTTTAAAATTGTTTTCAATTTTTTTTTATATTTATCTTTTGCTACATATAAGCTGTCATGTTAAAAAAAAAGCCAAAAAGGGAATTTAAATTAAGTACCGCTTGTATCCCTTCATTTTCTGATTAATTTCAGATTGTGTCATGTCAGCTAAACGGTTAAGTTTCATTTGGAACATTTTTTTCCCTTTTCTAAATGCTTGGTTATGAGCATCGATGAATTTCTTATTTTTAGAAAAATTCTTTTTGCGGAGAGAATCTTCTTCGTCGCTGTATTTTTTTTCATACGACGCCTAAAAGTTTTAGAGAAAGATTGGTGACAATTCGTATTAAAAAATAGAAAAATAGTTTAAGTAATTTTTAATTTTTCCTGACAATTAAATGTAAGAAGGTTGGATGTTACCTTAAACACCTTCCATTCGTACTCCTCTTCTACATCTTCATCAACAGTTTCACTCTGCCCTGCGTACAGATACATACACAAAACAGCACCCAAAAGTAGAAATTTCATTGTGCGTCACTAAAAATATTAAAAAAATTAAACGCCAAATTTCTCTCAAATATATAAATTTTTAAAAAAGAAAATAAAAAATTAAGTATTTTTTTATAATAATAAAATCTTAAAAGGACTTGAAACTTTAACAATATGAAATACTATTCGATTTTACATTTGTATCACAAAAAAAAACTATTCCAGTAAATACCAGTTCAAAAAATTACTGAACAATAATGTCCAATGGAAAAAACACAATTATTTATAGCAAACCAAATATATTTTTTCACACAGTTGAGCAAATATTGATGGCAAATATTTTCACATTTGACAATAAAGAAACCAGAAATTGACGCACATACTTAATTAGTATTTCCGCTTCTAATTAAGAATATTTGGATTAAACATTCATAAAGGTAATTCGTAATATCTATGAAAAATGTGTAAAGTCTATGAAAATTTAGGCGGGATTTGAAACCAGTCTTAGAACTTATGAATTCATTATTTTCATGAAACGATTTTCATATCGTTTATTACATCCGAAGAAGCCCCATTAAAGGCCTTTCGCAATCAACTCCTTTTAGAGTTGGGAGATATAATTTATATCAAGATAAAATTTATATCTTTATAATGGGACTTGTACAAGAAGTAATGGGACTTGTACAAGAAATATACCCAGCACATTTCAGAAACTATAAAATTCGGTATACTCAAACTGTAGTTCAGGATGTTATGAATGAGACAGATCAAGACGGGCAAATATTGACGGAACACTGTCGAGCCCAAAGGGATGCCAAAGAAAACAGACTCCAGCTGTTAGTCTACTTTCCTTATCCTAGATGACGAAAATCTTTCAATTCAGCCTCAATAACATCTATGATGCAGGACGAATATAACACTATTAAAAACTCGTCCTTACAAGAGCGAAGTTAACGGACATATTGAGAGTTTTCCCTCCTCCCTAGCAGAGATAATGAGATGCCTTAAATCGGAAGGAAGAGACTTCACTCCGTTACAGGAAAGAAATCCGTTGAGCTTCACCGCAGAAAATTTCAAAAGATGTCGTATGGATAACTTAGAAAAATTTAAAAAAAAGCAAGAAAAGGAAATGAAATTCCGCTACAAGAAACGAAAAACCATACAGACTTATGCGATAGGCGAAACAATAACACATGGATCAATAAGTCCCGAGACTAACCCAGAGATGACGCTCGTAGTAAACCAGTAACCACGTCTTTCTAGAGTACTAACCTTTGCTTGAAACGTGTCAAAATTTTAAGTCGATCGGACCAGAAACAGCTGAGTTATCGAGGTTGGAGTAAAGTCGTTTTGTAGTTTGTTTAAAAAATGGAAAAAACCGAGTTTCGTGTTCTGATAAAACATTGTTTTTTAATGGATAAAAACACCGTGCAAGCGAAACAATGGATTGAAAAATGTTACCCGGACTCTTGTCCATCAAAAGCAACGATTTGTCGGTGGTTTGCCGAGTTTAAACGTGGTCGTACCGACACAAATGACGCGGAACGCTCGGGTAGACCTGTGGAAGCCGTTACACCGGAAAATGTGAGTGAAGTGACAAAAATTATAATGAAAGATCGTAAAGTGAAGCTCCGTGAGATTGCTGAGATAACACAGATATCATATGGAAGTGCATTTACTATCCTTCATGAAAAATTGAGCATGAAAAAGGTTTTTTCCAAGTGGGTGCCGCGATTGCTTTCGATGAAACAAAAACAGCAACGAGTCGATGATTCAGAAAGCTGTTTATCGCTATTTACTCGCAATAAAAAAGATTTCTTGCGTCGTTACGTGACCATGGACGAAACATGGATACATCACTACACTCCAGAGTCGAAGCGGCAGTCATCTGAGTGGCGCACAGCTGGCGAAAGCCGTCCGAAGCGTCCGAAAACGCAGCAGTCAGCTGGCAAAGTCATGGCGTCAGTTTTTTGGGATACGCATGGCGTGACGATTGTATCACCCTAAAAGGTGATTATATTGATGAATAAAAAAAAATTTTGCAAAAAAAATGTTGTTTTCATTGTTAGTCTCGGGACTTATTGATCCATGTGTTACATATAGTCTCGTGTCCTGAATCGAAAGGATTGTGAAATAAATAAAAATTTATATACAATAGTTTTCATTCGAAACCCACCATTTGAACCAAAATAAAGCCTCTGCGGATGAACAAAGATTAAAGGTCATAAGTAATATATGAAAAATTGCATTTTTCATTGATTGAAACAAAATTTAAAACACAAAATTTTTCTGGACACACTTTTATTGGATGTTTTGCACGAGCTTATTTATCTTTTTATATAAAAACAAAAGGTTAGCGTCAATTTCAAAAGTTCACGCGAACTATCATACGTAAGATATTATTTACGTAAGATAATGTTTGTTAACATGTGTTTCGAAAACGTGTGTGTACTATTTACGAGTTACCAAATACTAATGTTCGAAAAATAATCCATTATCACGTATTTTTTATTTTTTATATTATTCTAAAGAAACTCAAAGACGCTACAAAAAAAATTTCAAAGAACTTTTAAAAGTATTTACATAAATGAAAGTCATTAACTTTGAGTGGAATGTTTAATTTATGCCAGTAAAATATTTGTTATGGAATTCTCAGGATTCTTTTAGAAGCAGCTAAAGTTGAATGATGCTTACAAAAGCGGATACCCAGGATTCACCGCCACGTTTGATAATTTTACTTCCAAAATAGAGGATGAACATCAGTTTCTCACAATAGTAACTTTTACAAATCAATATTAATAAAATGAAATAAATTAACAGAAAAATCGAAGGGTACTCTCGTTTACATATTCAAATAAAATGCCACTACATTTAACCTAAAAAAGGAATGATTTTGTTATGGTAAAGAACACGCTTCTGTAGCTCCTTGTTGTGTTAGCATTTTCATCTATTGGTCTATTACCTCTTTCAGTAATAAACACATCCAGCGATAAAAAAATTAATTAAATACTTACGACAAAGAAACAAGTTTTCTGTGTGGGGGATAATTTGTTTGTGAATATGTTTTAAATATCAATCTAGATTTAAGAAAAACAAAAATTTTTCTTCTTTTTTTACTTTGAACTAAATTTACTTGTTATTTTAATTTCTATTTTCGTTTAAATTATTATCATGAAATCTCATCCAACCGTTTTCACGTGACGCAAGAACAAAAAAATTTTTTCACCTGGGGATGGTATTAAGCTCAAGAAAGACGGAAATACTCTTATTTAAATAAACATAAAGTCATGCATTACTCTGATTTTTTTTTATTTATTTATATATATAGATAACTTTTTCTATATCACGCTTAATTTATTGCCTTGTAAATAAAAATATTAAAAATATATTTTAGAATTCAACAATGATTTCAATTTTGGTCTAAAATAATATATTCATGACCTTTCCCTACAATTAAAATGTTATTTTTTAATAAGTAAGAAGTATTCAAATATTGGACATAGCTTTTAATTAATTCAGTGGGATTTTCCACTGAAAAAAATCCCAACCGCTTATCTATAGTTGATGCCATTAATTAAACTTGTTATATTTTAAGAGCATTGACATTATTTTGTAAATTTATGAATATTGCAATTTAGCAACGCAGTTTTGTCTGATTAATATACACTGTAAAAAATTGGTGTGAAATAATCAAACAGGATTAGAATGTTGCTACTAAATATCAAATCAGTTTTTTGAAGAGTAATGAAAACCAAACCACACTATTGTGAGTTAAAGTACTCACAAATCTTTATCCTTACAATATTTTTAAAATAAAATTTGATGATTGTAATTTTAGGAGGTGAAGATCGATTTTTAATAAAAAAAAATTTAAATCAATTTGGATTTCATATTTTTACATATAGTATGAAAAATTATTATTTCTTTAATGGAAAGATTTTTTCCTGTGTGATTCCCTTTAAGTTTTAAGTTTTTCGCAGATAATGATCCATGTGTGCTTTAAGACAATATTTTGTAATCAAAATAAGATTTATTTGGATAAACAAATTATTTTCATCTTAAAAACGAAACAATTATGAAAAAAACAATCTGCAGATAAATTCTTAGCACTTTCGTGGTATTGTTTGAATTAATAAATTTTAATCCAAAAAATTATCTCTATTTAGTTAAGAAAAAAAAACAAGAATATTATAAAGCAGATCGTGAGCGCCTTCGAACCCATTTGGAAATTAGTTTTCATTCTTAAAAGTTTACTATCTAATTTAATGTGGCCACGTAATATTGTAAAAATGAAAGTAATTTCTGTCATTTTTATATCGGCTTTATACTCTTGCTGCATAGCAATTGAATGTCCAGGAATTAACTCAGATATTGATGCCTTAACGGACTGGATAGAATTCAAAGTTTGATTTATATGAAAAGAGAAATTACATATTAATTTTTTTTCCAACAATTCAGACTAAATATTCGAAGTGTTATTTTTTCTTGGATGAATGTCGGCGAATGGAAATTTTTTTGGAGAATCGGGATTACGTTCTCGAAAATAATAAACATTGCGATAATGAAGATTGCATATTACTACAATTAAATGAATATGCTGATTATACTGATGAAGAGAGCGTTACTTATTTAACAGGCCTTAAAAGGTAATTTAAATTTTACTCACTATATTTTTCTCTTGCTGACAAAATATTTTTTTTAGGTTATCTAGACAAGATAGGGAAGCTACTTTTGAGCCTATCGAACGTAGGGTAACATTGCCTAATGCTGTGGATTGGCGAAAACAGAATTACGTTACCCCAGTTCAAAATCAAGGTTAATTAAATTTTTCATACTAACCGTTGTATTATTTTATAGTAGTAGCTTTGTGTGCTTACCTATTCGCTTATAGTTCGATAGACTTGTTTATTAGCATTAAGAGGCATGTTGTAAGCTAAGGATTAATCCAAGATGGCCATGCTTGTTTCTTACTGCCTCTCATGTTAATACAATTTTTAAAAAATTAATTTCAGTTCTAAAATATAGTCAAAATATTACTATGTAAATTTCTATCTATTGGAAAACTGGTACAATTTTCATTCAAAAATTTATAAACATTCCTAATATTGTTGAAAAGAACAATTTTTCATAAATTAAGATAGCTAATTGATACTTCGCTTTTATGTTTTAAGGACCCTGTTCCTGCTGTTATAGTTTTGTTGCTACTGGTGCTATAGAAGGACAAGTTGCAAGGAAAACTGGTACCCTTTACAAACTTTCGGAACAAAGTGGTTTGGATTGCACTCGGCCGTATAAAAGCTTGGGTTGCAACGGAGGCTATATCGAAAGTGTCTATAATTTCACACAAGACACTGGAGGACACGCTCTAGCCAGCGAATATCCATACGTCGCAGTGGAAGAACCTTGCAAAGATGTTTTACAAATGACAAAAGTTGGAAATGTTGTGGGATACAAAAGTATCACGCCTGGCAATGAGCCAGCTCTTAAATACAATGTCGCAACCTTTGGCCCAATTGCGGCAGGCATTAATGCAGCATTGAAATCCTTTCGCTTCTATTCGAGTGGAGTCTATGATGTGACTGGTTGCAGTAAAACCGATTTAACTCATGGTGTATTAATTATTGGCTATAACACCACAACGACTGGCAAAGACTTCTGGCTAGTAAAGAACTCTTGGGGCACCGAATGGGGAATGAGTGGTTATATGAGAATCGTACGGGACAAAAATATGTGTGGAATTTGTAATTACGCCAATCGGCCCATTCTTGAGTAAAGATATCTACGTCGGGATATCAAAGGACACGTGACTTAAAAGTATACGTACTTTAAAAATTTTATCTCGTTCTCATAACCTTATTATACATATAATCTTATGGATGTATAAATTAAATATCCATAAAGTTAAATTTATTTTTAAAAATTAACCTTTATTTTTATGTTTTTAAAATTAAAAATTTAAATTAGTAAGTGTTTCTAATGCTAGAGTAAATTTTAAATTCAACGGATCTTCAACGCCACAATATCTAGTTAAATATATATCTTTATCCATTTAAACAAGTTTTTTTCTACAATATTTTCTTTGACAAGGGAATTACTAAAAAGAGAATAAAAATTATGTCTTAAAAAATCGAACGAAAGAGTGATAAATTTAGACACTTTAGTAGACAATTTTGTTTCAACAACCGATATCTTATCGCTTTAAATGTGATAAGATAGCAAACAAAACTAAAAATTGATACACATAGAATATTTTGGATTTCAGCAATTAAACTGTGTTAAATTTTTTTAATGGAAAATTACGAGCAAAGACTTTCTACTTTTGGAAATTGGACTGTAAGTATTTAGTTTAAAACTTTAAAAACTGGTTTTTTCTATTGTGATAACTTAAATTTAAATGAACTTCAAAAAGATTGACATCTAGATAAATCTATTGTGCACTTGATAATCATCGCTCTATATAATCTTGCATTATATTAATTAGTGAATTAGAGTTGCAATTAGCAATAAAAGGCACTGTAATGTTCGGTAACTAATCCTAAGAAATAAAAATAAAAAGTAAAAAAAATATGGCTCATATCTTGGTTTTATTCTAATATACACACCGCCAATTAAAACTTTTTCTTTAAAATTATTTTTATTAAAATATTTAGTCTCTAATTTATGGCTACAACAACGTTATTATCAACTCCAATTACATTTTTTTAGAATTTAAATGTCAACAAAGAGGATTTGGCTACAGCAGGATTTTATTCTTTGGGAGATGGTGACTCTGTGAAGTGTGCTTTCTGCGATGGCCAATTAAAATACTGGTGGCACATAAATCCATGGAATCGACATGCAAAAAACTTTCCAGAGTGCCCCTTTGTGAGAGATGAAAAAGGTGCGGAATTTATTAAAACTATCCAAGATTCGGAAAATATTTCTCAAACGAATGATGTTTATATTGTATCTTGCTATCCATCACAATCATCCGATATAAGTTCAATTCCTGATTCTACTCCTCCTGTTTCATCAGATTTAACACAAAATCCTGACTCGGAGCAGTTTGATAAATACTCAGGGCCTCAAGATAATAACTCCCCAGACTCTACAGAAAGTGACTCGGTATTAAAAAATACTACTTCAATGACAAAAGAGTACAACACAGGGGCTAAAGACAATAGCTCAGATCTTGAGATCGAATTAGAAAAATCGAGGCGAGAAAACGAGATACTGAAGAACGAAAAAATTTGCCGTATCTGTATGGAATATGATGTAAAAATCTTGTTTGTACCATGCAATCACTTAGGTAAAATTCAAATTTTTTTTAATTTTTTTCATAATTTTTAATTTTGTTTTAGTAACTTGTTTACACTGCAGTTTAAAGGTGGACAAATGTCCAATGTGCAAGGGCGCTATAAAAGAGAAACGAAAAGTTTATATGTAATTTTTTTATTAAACATTTCTGGATTTGATTGTAGTCGTTCTTTAAATTAAAATTCAATTATTTGGAAAGCAACAATTGACATGAATTAAAGGCGTTTAATTTATATTAACTTTTCCTTGGAGAATACTCTCGCCGAATGGAACTAAAAATTTCATTCAATAAAATTTCTAATTAAATAAAACCAATTGCATGGGAAAAAATTAATTTAAAACACATAAATTAATAACGATAACTAAGTATTTATTCATGAAAATATAATTCATACAAAATTTTGACTTTATTTCTGTACCTTACTTTAGTTTATTTTTCCAGAGTTAATGGTAATCATTCAATTTTACGCAACTTATCAATGAGCTAGTGGGATGTTAATGATGAATTCGGCGTACTATATAATGGTGTTTTTATAATTACAATAAAATATGAAAAAAAAATTTCGATATCGAAATAAATGGATACGTTGCATAGCAGAAGCGAAAAAAAATTAAAGCATGTTTTTCATACAAAGTTCTAAATTAGAGTACTATGAAATATTAATCCCCGTTAGTAAGCAAGTAATCTGTCAGGACACTAAAAAATAAAAAAGGAAACTTTTATAATTGCTAAAACTAAAAAGTTGAAAAAATCATTGAAAACAAAGAACTTCCGTTAATCATAGATAAATCACAAAAAAAAAGTTAAATTAATCCATTGATATTATTTATAGGAATTTAAAAATACTTTAATATCGTTTGAATACCGTTTGTTAATTTGCTTTGCAAACTATTCTTCATTCCTACTACAAAAAATAGTAATATGAGAAAGATTGCCTTTTATATGGCGGCCAAACCTAATGGAACTGACTGTCAAAATATCAGTTTAGCGGACAATAGGTTCTGAATAACAAAAACTTGAAAACCTCTATATTAATATTGAGAAGAGCAGGGTGGGCTTTAAGAATCTAAAAATTAGAAAAAAAACGTTCCTTTAACTGTTACAGCGCTTTTCATTTTGAAAAATATTTGGCTCAAAAGATTCAATTATTTAATTAATAACGATAACTAAGTATTTATTAAACATTATTAATTGACCTATTGATGTTTAGTGACCGTTTTATCTATTGATGATATTTATCATTGTTTTTCGAGAAGCCTGCGAAAAACATAATAATTATTAATTTACATTTCTTGTTTGGACCATATAATACGGACCGCTACATTTGAATAAAAATGAAAAAGTTCTAAGGGAAGTGATAGCTAAATGGTATTCACCTTTAAAATCCTTTTTATTAGTGAAATTATGAGTCCCACCTTATATTAATGATAAATACAATAAGACTAAAAATACATTGTACGAAACATCCTTAAAACTCATTGGTTTACGTACAGAAATGCAGTCATACAATTAAACTTAATGTGTACTTCAATAGTTAAAAAAAAGCGTTTGACAAATTTATAGAAAAACGCGTAGGTATGCATGGATAGTTTTCCTGCAGATGAGGCACTCTCTTGTATCTTGAGTCTTAAAGCGACAAACTCCACAAATAACTGAAATAAAGCAGTATTAATTTACAAGAAATATTAAAGAAATTATACAGATAATGTAACAATTTAAACCTACTAAAATGTCCACATGGTATATAGGCAAATTGAATATCGTTTTCCGAGCAAACTTTACACAGCCGTGTTTCCTTTAGATCAGTATTTTCTTTCTCCAATTCAACACGAAGTTTTTTCTCGCTTGCAAGTTCGTTAGAACCTTGCATTGATAGCTTCTTAAAATGATCGAGAAGTTTAACAGTATCTGGATTCAATTTAGGTTTGAATTTAGCATCTAGTAGAGAGTCAATTACTTCGGTAACATGACGAAATGGACCTTTGCCCTTGTCTAATTGATTCTTAATAGCTGTTGCTACATGGTCAGGACTGAATCCCATTGAAATGGCTTTGTCGGCTGGATATGATGTCATCGCTTGGTAGATTATTAGTGCACTATCAAGTGGTGATAAATGAATTTCCTTTGAAGAAGATGGCAACACACTAGCATCAGGATTATGGATTAGCTTGAATTCTAAAATATCGCCTACTACGCTCTGCGGACGAATGCTGTTATTTGATTGTGGTATATTTACTGAAGGTTTCGGAGTTGGTTTTACAGCCAGCTTTGGTGCGGTTTTATTAATTTGCGGAGATAGCTTTTGGAAACGCTGCATAAAATCTTGATAATTATCCGACACCTGAACATCCGTAATAAAATTAAATCCTTTACTTAGTTCAACGAATTCACAATCAGGACTATGTTTTGCGTGTATGTACCATGGGCTATCATTTGCTTGCCACTGACGCATTCGGAGTTTACAATCAAAACATTCAACGTGGTCACCACCACCTATGAAATAAAAGCCAGCTTCAGCTAAAGCTCTGTGAGAAATATGATTGTGCTAAAATGAAATAAGAGAAAATAATAACGTAAATAAATCAAGTATCAATCCTGTTGGAGAAAAACAGTATTTAACAAAATCAGATAGAAATTACAAAAAAAAATACGGCATCCGACTACAGTACTCTCCAATTTGTTGGCCGTTCGATAATCCACCAAACATTGTAATCCTTCTTAAATGTAAACGAATCACAATTTCGGCTGCCAGATAGTGCGTTTTTTTTTTTTGTAAATTCAATTATGTTTCTTTCATTTATCCGGCTCAAAGTTTTGTCTTTTTATTTTTACCTAAGTTAACTAATCTTTGGTTTTATAAGAAAATCATGAAAGGTAGTTCCTATCTGATAATTATAGCTTTTTTCATTAACAAAACAATTTGTCCTGAATTGTGTCTCTCTTGTTCAAAGAAATGTGGTCATTGATTTAATATTAATGACTTAATATCTTAATGTCAGTTGAGACCTAACTCAAACTAGACATATGCATGAATTTACATTTAGCTGTTTTTCCACGTGCGTAACAACACGGGTATTTCCACCTACCGCTTTCTGAGAAGCATATTTTCCTTGGTATCACATAGAGTCAGGTACAAAAAAGACCTTCTATAAAAATCGTTCAAGACCTGCATAGCAGTATAGTTCTACCTATCGCTTGTGAAATAAAAGCATTCGGGAAAGCCCCCAAATTGGAAACGCATTTATGTGATGTCTAGACATAAATTCGAAACATTCTTACCCGCCAATTTCTAAACGAGAACATCCTTTTCTCAAATGACTCCATTTTTGATCCTTGTCGCTTGTTCCAAAATTCACCACCTTTTCTCGATTATTATTTGCAATTTTCAGCACACTGATTTTGATATTTTCCTGTTTTCGCAACTCCAGTCTTTTTAGTCCCTTTACAGCGCGAATTTAGTTCCTTATCTCCGATAGCAAGCCAGCACTTTCACAAAAACAAATGTCACTAAAAATTCTGCATCGATCCTGCCGACGAAACTAAACAAATGAAAGATAAGCCAGGTAAAAAAAAAATTTGCTGACTCGGGGAAGAAGCGCAACTGGTTTCTTGTTATTGTTTTTTGATAATGGCAACACAGAAATCTAGTCCATTTGAACATGGAATTTTCGATTCCCTACAGAGAAACCCAGCTTTATAGGACATCTGTTTGAAAATCATTATTTTAACATTAACACTGCTAATTTATCGATTTTGTTGGCTAACTACCGTGATACAAATATTACTAATGGTAGGCTATGTCCGGTTTACCAATTTGCTGATTTTCACTTCACGAGCATGGTTGTTTCATATTTTTGTATGAAAATTTTCAATTTTTAATTGAAATGATTTTCTTTGAACAATAACATTACTAATTAGAGTTGGTATAACATTTTAAAAGAAGCGTAAAACTTTATATTTTCGTTGAAAACTGTTAGAAATAAAAAAACACAAATTTATTTGTAAGTTTTAGATTATAATTATAGGAAAGTTTTAGATTATAGTCTCTCTAGTCCTAAATAGGTGCCTGAGCCACGTTCTAGGTACTTTGTCTCTTGATTGACATCATTTATTTAGTTTTATTTATTTTATTGATTTGCTCGCATTTTTATTGTGGCAATGCAAATTATCGTCATTTAATCATGAAAATTTTAATTCGATTTTTAACACAGACCGATGTTTTTATTCGAAAATTTAACACAAAAACTATAATTTTCAAAAAAAAAAAATGAAAAACATAAATTGAGTAAAAAAACAACAAACAAAAATTTCACCTTTCTTTCCTTTATTTCATAATATTTTCAAGGGGTACCGTATTCTTTCGAAGCACAACATCAAAATTCACTACGAATTTTCTTTCGTATTGCTCTAAACGCGAAAAATAGGACCAAATTTCCGAGGCAGATATGCTTGCTTAAGATTTGAGAATTATCGCCTGTTACAGAAGTACTGGGTTTGCTTACTTTGATTCACAAAAATTGGAGCATTTGCACCAAAAAAGTGGGGTGTAAACATATGCTCAATTGGATTAGTAAAGAACGATCAAATACGAATTTGGTTATTGAATGAGATCCTTTTTCCCAATTACCAAACAAGTTTTAGAAGTGTGTATACATGTACTATGTTTTTATTCCCCCTTTTAGTGGAATACAAGTATCTCAAAATCTCAAATGTAACTAATAGGTCCCTGTCGCAGCTAAATGTTTCTTAAAGGAGCCATTTCTCGTAACCGATATGAGCCGAGGTCTAAAAACGCTAGTTGGGTCAATTTTCGAAAAAGGACATCTCTAACAGTCCATATTCGAAGAACAGTGACGATAGACCACACTCTAGTTATTAAGTCGCTCTAATCGAGATGAGGCGTAAGAAAAGCATTCACAATCTATGTTAATATACCAGCATTATACGATTTCACATTTTGAAAAGAAATAACTAAACAATAAGATACTAACACTAATCCATCTGATCCGAATAAAATTCTAATTAAATTATATTAGCATTCCACTTCCCCATGAGCATACATACTATGAATGGCATCAGTGTTTTTTTTTTAAACAAAGCTTTTCTCGCTTGGAGTCTTTTTGAAAATTTAGCAAAAAACTGGCTGCAGTTTACAAAATTTGATTGTGGTTTTTTTAAATTATAAAATTCGAATTAGTCTCAGATAAATCTTTACAAGGAGCACCAACATCACAAGGTCGTTATAACCTGTACGATTGCTTTTATTTGACTTACTCGTGTTTAACTGCATGGATTTATTGGTAAAAACACTTTTTAAACATATATTTTAATTTTCCGTTTCTAACATAACGCAACTTCCAAAAAGTGTTTTGTGATATAAAGGGGCTGTTGAAAAAAAAACGATTGCATGACTCGAATTAGAATTCCTATATAGAAAAAATACGTTTTTTTAAATGAACATTTTTATTTACATATTTTAAAACAATTTATTTTCGAAATTCCAATAAACTTTTCTTGTTAATTTGAATAGTGCAGAGCACAAAAGTTTATAATTTTTTTTAACTTTCGACTTTGCTGAATTAACGCAAAAAAAAATGGTCAAAATTCAAATTAGACCTGAAGAAGCCAAAAATTACAAGATTACAACTATATCGCGTTTGTGCAAGGCTTTAATTACGTTTATACTTTGGTAATGGAAAAGTACTTATACTAAAAAATTGTTTCAAGATTTTTTTTTATTAAAATAATAAATTTATCCAAAACGGTTTTAAAGAATTGAGAACACTTTTAGGCTCTTTGAAATAAAATTAAATTTCTGCTTTCAAATTAATGATTTTTCGATGTCATTTGATTTAAACAGAGATTTTATTAATAATAAAGAAACATATAATGACACAAGTTTTCCATAAGAAATACCATTGTACCATGCTTAATACTTATGAAAGGTAGTTGTCACACAATCTCAAAAATGCCCAACCTACCCTTATATCTAAAAAGTTGGAAAATATTTTTTTATATATTATTATACGTTTGCCTTTTTATTTAGAATAGTAATAGTTTTGTTGAAGTACGCGATCGCTTAACAAGTAATATATTTAAGAAACTATGCTAAAAAAATACGAAGTCGTTTTTTAATTCTTTTTCGGCAGATAGGACAACGTTCAATTTGCTGCTTTAAACCGCAATTTGCACAGGTAACTGAAATAAAAGAAACAATTTGTAGATAAAATTTGAAAATTATTTTTGTTAAATTGATTAAAAAAGTATACCAGAATGTCCACAGGGTTCGAAAGCGATCGCAATTCTTTGTTCAAGGCAAATTTTACAGTCCTGAGCCTCCTTAAGTTTACGATTTTCCTCCTGCAATTCCTTAATATTTTCTGCCGTTATCAGAACTTCGCTAGTTTGCGTATTTTGAAAAACTTGATCAACAGTTTCATTTACGGGCGCGGCGGAAGATACTGGCTTCACTTCTTCAGTTGGCACAGTAACGCTATTATTTTGTGTTTGCGAATTAACAGCGAAACTAATGATATTTGGTGTTTCGGAGGTCACAAAGTACATACTGCTCGAACTACTACTACTCGGGCTACTACTACTCAAGCCACTACAACTCAAGTTCCTACTATTCGATTCTGAAACATTGTGCGACGAATTATTGTCATCATCATGTTCGAAGTCTTCTTGAAACTCATCATTGTCGAAGTCGAAGTCATCGTCCAAATTAGATATATCGATGTCGCCTACTTCGAAGTCATCCTCGTCTAAATCAGTACCGTCGATTTCATCTTCGAAGTCATCCTCGTCTAAATCAGTACCGTCGATTTCATCTTCGAAGTCATCCACCTCTAGGTTATCTGAGCAAGTATCTAGTGAGGAATCTTCAGATATATACACGTTCTGTGAGGAGTTCTGTTCTGATTGTGAGGAGTTCTGTTCTGATTGTGAGTCATCAGATAATTCTTCCTAGAATTGAATATTTTTGGGATTGTTATTCGTTTCCATCTTATATCTATCGAACGAATTAAACTAAAGATTTGAAATATTGCACAAATGCATTTGCCATTAAAGGTAAGATCGAGATTTTGAAAGGTTGTTCATAGGAATTTTCCATACCCTATTGCCATGCCTTATTGGAATTGCGAAATATTGGAAAACGTTTTGAGGTACTCCATAAACCTTTTCCTATTATATTAGCCTGACGTATTTATTTCTAACTCGCACCTCAATAATTCGAAGTTTTTGGACACCCGGGTTGTGGAGATTCGACTGTAAGTTCATTTAAGGTTATCAGACCCAAAATCGAGTCGGAATTATTCCAATTTTAGAGCTAATGATAATCTAGTCGCTCGATCGGGTGAATATTACAAAAGAAACATTTTTTGGGGATTATGAAAGCATGAAGTAAATCAAAACATTCTTACCTCCATTTTCTAATCTGTCAGTTATCTTGCGAGTTCTTATCTTGAAAGCAGCAAATAAATTTTCGTAATGTGAAGCGAAAGCAATTCTGCACTCGTAATTTTGAAGGCGGAATCTTGGCAGATATATAAAGGACTATTGATCCTGCAAACCGAAAAAACTAAGCGCTAAACCGAAAACTACACTAGACTCTGTCTATCACGATCGCACAGCTGATTTGTTGTTGCCTCTGATGGGAAATTTTAGATATGGCAACCCACAAAATCTAGTCCACATTTACAGGGTTTGAAATTTAAGAATATGTTTTCACGTTTTGTTTTGTTTCAATTAAAATTATTATAAATGCAATTTAACGAATTTTCATAACAATCGTCTCATATTCATAGCCTACTCAACAAAATGAAAAACGGATTTGCAGAAAAGCAGTATTTTATTTTTATATTTTTTGCGTGCGTTTTTTTCAATAGCGAATTACTATTTTTGTAAAATTTTATATGGCATTTTATCTTTCGGTTTTTTGTAAATAGTTTAAATGAAAATTTTAATTTCCAATTCTAAAAAGCTGCTTAATTGTCGCTATTTTTAAAATTTTCCAAAAGTTATTATTGTTTTATAAATATTGATCGCACCGTTTTTCTCTATAAATATTTACGATATAAATATTCAAAATATGCGTCAAATTTCTGATTGGCATGCACGAAAATGTTTACTTTGTCAATACAAATTTATTAACGGATAATAAAAAATATTGAAAATTTGCAATAATTAAATTTTCTGCTTTTGAATTTATAATTCAAGATTTCTTTGAACAGGTAAGTCAACAATTCAAAGAAAATAAAAATTACTTTTCATATGTACATTGTACATGTATTTAAAAAAAAAAATCTTTCAGTTTCTCTAACTCGAAATTCCTCTAACTCGAAACTATTTTGATGGGAGCAGACAATTCGAGTTAGAGAACTGTAGTCCTAAATAATTAAAGACACGAGTAGATGAAGGTGTTATGTACCACAAATTAAATATCAAAAAATTTGAAGTTTAATAGTTTTTGTTGTAAATTTTTCAAATTTATTTTCTTCTTGGTAGCATATGTTTCAAATGTTAATACCCAACTCTCTCAGGAAATTTTTTTCACTTCAACCTTAAGTATTTTAAGTATAGTATTAATAGCACATTACACCTTCTTCCATTCCAAACTTAAATAAAATGCGACATAACTCCTTTTTCCATTACAATATCTTGTCAACAAATTAGATTCTTACATTTTTAGCTTTACCATATCATAGAATATCACATACCATATTTGAAAAATTTGTTACACAACACGTTCATCCACTCGTATCTTCAATACTATTTAGCGATCTCAGCTTTGGGTTTTTTTTTGTATCTTTCAATCGTATATTCAGTTTAAATGCTAACAAAATGCCGAACACTAGGTAGATATTGAATGATTTTGATTCAAATACTTTTAAATAAATGTGAAATATTAAAGGCTGTGCATAAAATTCTATCGAAATACCCGGAATAAATGTAAATTTTACTAAAAACAGCAATATTTTAAAGTGTATTATTCAATAATGAGTAACGTATAATAATTGTAAAACTTTATGATATAAAAATACGAAGTCTTGTCTCAATTGGCTTCCTACAAATAGGACAGACTTGAAGTTTTCGGCTAAAGCCACAGTTTGCACAGGTGGCTGAAAACATAAAAAAATAATAATCATTTTCAATTGGAAAATTAATAAACAACAAATACCTACCAGAATGACCACATGGTCCAAAAGCAATCGCAATATTTTTTTCCACGCAAATTTTACAAAGTGTGGCTTCTTTAAGTCTACGATTTTCCTCCTCTAAGGCCAATCGTAGCATTTTTTCTTCTGTCAATTTTTCCTCAGTACATGTAACCACGGTTGGAGTATTTTTAGAAAATTGTTGACAAACAGAGCTCTCAATTTGATCTTTTAACTCAGTGGGAGGTATTTCAAGGATTCGTTCAATTACATCTTCAATAGTAGCAAAAAGTTGATTTCCTTTTTGTGCTTGTGTTGTAACGGCTTCTAAGATTTGATTTTTATCAAAGCCCATTTTCACTGCCTGTTTTATGGGAAGTCTTAAATTTGTCATATCTGAACTCTCAAAGAGTATATTTCGCATATTTTCATCAAAATTCGATAATAGTTCTGGATCTGTAAAAAAATCATACTCAATTTGTCCATCATTTGCATTGTATGGCGTTGTTATTAAATCCTCGACAAGTTCATCAACACATTCATACGGCTTTTTACATTCATTATAATGTTGACTTAACACAAAATCAATTTGATTTTCTTGAAAGCCCATTTCTCGAACTCGCTTTAAGATTTGTGAAATGGATTTGTATTTAGTAAGCAGAATGTCGTCGACAATTGATTCCGAGCTACAATCAAATAAACTTCTAAGTATACTACCATCGTCTTCGCCCTCTTTTAAAGTATCAAAATAGTCCAAGTATTTTTCCATTCTAAAAACAGGATCATCGAAGAGGTTTGAACAACTGAATGATTTTTGTTCGAGAAACTTTCTATTTCTCAGCGTACTTTCCTCAATTATTTTTTCGATATAATTAATTCCTTTAGCTTCATGAATAAATGGACAGGTCGGATTTAATTTTGCATGTTCTTGCCATGGATCGTCATCCTTCTGCCAACCGCAGAAGACCCCATGACAAAAGTCGCATTTCATTTGGTCCCTCCCATTTTCATAGTAATAGTAAAGTCCTGCTGAGGCTAGTTTTTCTGGAGGAATGACTGGATTCTACAAGAGAAGCTTGAATTAATTTTTAAAACACGTGGTCTTTATTTTCTTCTATAGAATAATTTGATTTTCTCGAAGACTGACGAGTAAAAACGCATAAAAAATGGCAAAATAGCGGTCATGAGTGATTTTTTATAAATTAATTTTGTACAAATTAGACCGAGATTTGCTTGAAATTTTACAATCAATCTAAGGTAATTAGCTACTCCGAATTTGCGTAAAAAAATTACACTTCAAAAGAAATGCATGTATAATTTTTTTTCAACTCTTCAATGCGATTTCCATTAATTTTTTCCACAAAACTTATTAAAAACATTCAAACAAATAAAAGTGTAAAATACCTTCCAATCTTTGTATGTCTTAAGCCTTTCTGAATAGCTCGACATATTTTAAATTATTAAATTTACTTTGATATTTGAAAAAACATCATTCTAATTGTGATTTAATTTGTGATGGTCAGCGAAAACTGACTTCCAAATTAATTTTTGATTCATTGTCAGTTTCAGCGGATTTTTTTTGTGCTAGTGGTATAGAAAATCATTTTTTATGACTTATCCTATGTATTTGTACGATATGGAGCGAAATAATCTTATCTTTAAACTAAAGATAAGAAATTTCTGTTTTATTTTTAACGTCGAAGCGATAGAACGAGGTATTGTTTTCAAAATTGGAACTATAGATTAATTTTGGCCAAATTCCAGTTACCGAATTATATCTTTTTCATTTAAAACTGCAACCGTGATTTCCCATGAACCAATAATGGAAAAAATATTAAATGTAGCTTTTTGGTCTTAAAATATTTCGACATATTTGAAAAACTAAAAAAACGATAGGAAAATTACAAAATAAAATTGAAAAAAAAATTTACGCAACGACATTAGAGTAATTAAACTGACTGCCTTTGCTTTTATATTTTTGCAGAATTTATTTTTAATATATCTATAATAATAAATCAATCAAATTCAATACACATAGAATTAACAGCTTTTAATTATCTAATTCTATGCGATGTATATACGAAGCCTATTACGAATTCGTCTCCTGCAAATCGGGCAACAATGAATTTCTTGGCTTAATCCACATTCATTACAGGCGACTAAAATAAATAATAAATATGTAATAACTTGATTAGCAAATGTTTATCACAAAATCAATACTAGAATGTCCACATGGGTTAAAAGCAATTTCTATTTTTCGTTCGAGGCAAAGTCTACATTGAGGTCCTTCCTTAAGTTTACGATTTTCCTGCTCTAACGCCAATCTTAGCCTTTTTTCTTCTATTAACTGTTCTTCACTAATAGCCGCCATCGATGCCGTATATTCGACGAATTGCTGCAAATCAAGGTTTTCACTTTCATCTTCTGATCCAGATGGAAGTATATCAAGTATTAATTCAATAACATCATCAACAGTATGAAATGGTTGACTTCCATGTTGCGCTTTCAACTTAACGGCTTCTACGATTTGATTTTTATCGAAGCCCATTATTAATGCTTGTTTAATAGTGGACCTTAATTCTGTATTATTTAAATTTTCAAAGAGTATTTGCAACGCATTTTCATCAAAAGTGGATAATAACCGTGGGTCTGTGAAGAAATCACAATTAAATTCTCCTTCAATTGCATTGTATGGCATGGTGGTTAAATCTTCGATGATTTCAGTTTCGTATGATTTTTTAAACTCTTTATAATGTTCTCTCAACACAAAATTAATATGGTTTCTTGAAAGTCCATTTCTCGTACTTGCTTTAAAATTCCCGAATTCGATTGTTGACTTAGTGAAGATGATGGCGAACAGCAGGAATTCGAAATTCCATCACTTTCTAGGTGTTCGGGATCTCCCTAAATAAAAAAAAACAAATATTTATACAAAAATTATTGTTTATGTCAAAACTTTCTGCATAATACGTTTTTTTGCTCACTTCCAATCAGTTGCAACCACTCACACCTTCTTAATAGATTAAGAGAGTTGGGGCGATTAAAATTATTGTTCAATAAAAAAACTTAAAAAAATACTACGCAGTTGCGAAAAAAAATTATTGTTTCTTACTTTTTAATAATTTTTACAGCACTCAGACTTTAGGAAAATTAATATATTAAAAAAGTTTAATACTACTAATTTGTGTAATATTTATACCCGGCAAACACCTGATTTTAACAGAAATTTAGATAAATAGATATATTATAAAATGGATAAAACAATTTTATTGGCAGAAAACACAATACGCTTTCTCTTATAATACTTTACGACAACTGACTATCAATATAACTAATCATGACTATCAATATAGCTTATCTTTAAATTCTGTAACCTTCTTAAACATTTCTTTCTGTATAGATGTACTTTCTTCAGATAAGTAGCAGGGACAAGTACTGCATTATCAAATTATTATTACGATATGTTAAGTGAACACCAGATAGTTCTTTTTGCGGACTTTTTGTGCTAAAAATATTTTAAGATAAATATGCACAACACTATTAAAGCAAATAATTGGCGCGTAGAGAGCTCTCAAAAGATAAATTTAATGGAAAAAACCCCATAGAACCCGTTGACTGATTTACGAGACAAAACGTGAGGGGATTAGAGGGGAAGGGGACTCCTCCTGCAAACATGGTTGAAAACATCCGCGCCATCTCAAGCAATCCAACGCAAAGTGGTTCAGTGTCCTTAATTGAGGCATTCAAGTCATAGGACGACATCCTTGACAGCTACAGCCGAACGCATACACTCTTCTTTTTTGGGAAATAGAAAAAAAAAACATTTTTTTCTCAAATTTCACATTTTTATTAATATACTCTTTCAAAAATTTGCCTAGATTCTGTGTTATTCACAAACGTTTCACGAAATTCTTCTCCACTGAGAAAAGTTGAAAAAGCAAAGAAAAAATTTAGAATCCGAAACGAAGAAAATGATAAGAAATCGAAATAAAAATAATTTATTTACTTAGCGTATTAGACATTTTAATGATCATTATGAATATTGTCATCTCATGACAAAAATGTTCGAACAAAGCCTTTAATCGGGGATCTGCAGAGTGGACACATACTAACTCCGGGAGCACACTGCACACAAGTGACTGTAAATTCGAATTACACTCGATCAAAAAGAGTTATTTATTTTTATTGAAAAATTGATTTACCTAAATGTCCACAGGGGAGAAATACAACACCGACATCATCGTCCATGCAAACTTTGCATAAGCGTGCATCCTTGAGCTTTCGGTTCTCCTCCTCCAAAGACAGTTGCCTATTCAAGTTGGGCGCAACGAAAGACGTTCCAGTTGCTAAATTCGATAAACTATTGCAGTTGATAGTTTCGGGCACTCCAGTCCATCCATCATGATGGATGTTCGGAGCAGAGGCGTTGGCGCCATTAGAATTTACGAGACTATTTCTATCAGGTACAGAGCAAGAAGGATTCATTTCGGTGATTGGACTGGAAAATTCATAAGGGTTAGTGGTATGTGGTGGTGCGCTGGCATTCGGAGATTCGGTTGGGGTGACGTTTTCATCAAAATCACTGTCGACAGACGAGAGATTCCGAGTATTGAAGATGGTGTCCAGAATGCGTGATACTTCCCGGACAATGGATGAACTCTGCTCACTTGATTCCTCTTCCTCGTCAAATTGTCCCTCGAGAACGGCCTCGATCAACTCCTCGGCCGTTTCGTACGCTCTGCCGCATTCGTCGATATGTCGCTTTGTGGCACTTCTAATACGACCCTCATTTAGCCCCATCTGCAGCGCCTGTTGAACAGGCACCGTTACCATAGCCTCATCGAGAGTCACTGTTTGCTGACCAGAATCACTTTGCATAGTTTCAACGGTCGTGTAATTCTTTGCGTGTTTTCCCTGTTGGACTTCCGTCACGTAGGCAGGTCCTTTGACCAACTGCACGAATTGACATTTCGGAAACCATTTCGCATGCTCAAACCAAGGATCGTCTTCCTTTTGCCAGCAGCGCAGTCCACCGTTGCAGTGGAAACAGCGCACCTGATCATCGATATTCTGATAGTACAGACCGGCTTGAGCCAGAACTTCCGGCTTTTGGATGTCGCTGCGAGGCCAGCGAGCATAAGTTCTCATTCGGGAATCTAAACTAGAGTATGTTGGTTCTTTTGGTGCTTTGATCTGTTGAATACCTAAATCTCGGATGCCGTCGCTGGCGATTTCAATCAATGGACCCAGTTGCACTCTGGGACAAAAAGGAAATATGCGCTTGTGTTCGTCAAAAGCATTATCCCCTGGCTCCCATTGACCCACGACTCCGCAACACCAGGCACATTTCACTTTATCAGAGTCGTTCAAGTAGTAGAAGCCAGCTTTGGCCAAAGATTCGGGCGAGACATTCGGGTTCTGTAGGGGAAAATGAAAAGATATCAAAAATTTTTATAATAGTGTTCTTCCAACGAACGTAGGTAGTAAATAATAGTACTTACGGGCCAATTTCTAAACGTCTCTAGGCGGCACTTCTCGTTTTTATAATCCATTGTTACAAATTGGGGTTCGGCCTCGGCGAGTTGCTGCTGCTGGGCTAACGACGATTGGGGCTGCAGTTGCAGAGCTTCTTGTACTTCAACATCCGGGGTTCGCGGGGAACTGATTGTGGGCACGTTGCCAGAATTCGTTGGGTTTACGATGAAAGGACAATACGGGTTGAGCCTTCGATGTCTTACCCATATCTACACAAGTTCAATTAAATAATTTTGCTTAAAATCAAGTTTTAAATAACGGATTCACCTGGTCTCCGTACAGCCAGTCAGAAATCCGTTTGTGGCACCAAGCGCATTCAGTTTCTGGATATTCTGCAGTGGCAAAGAACCCACATTTCGCCAAACGTTCTGGACTCAAAATGGATTCATTGACTGGCCAAAGACGGAATGTTTGTAGACGATTTTCTTCGACTTTCATGTCTGCCATGTCCAAAAAGTCTCTCACCCCCCAAATTATTGCGCACCAGACGAGAAATCTTTTCGAGACGGAAAATAACGCAATCCGAATTTCGTGCTATGTCTCAACCATTTCCGTGATGAATTCTTTTCTAGGTCGTTGGGTGCTTTCCCTAGAACAAGATCAAAGACGGCAGACGATATTACTTGTTTTTTTCTTCGCCAGATGCAGCAGCAGCTGAACGGAACCTTCACAGCTGGTTATTGACGTCTGATTCTATCTGCGAATCTGTGCGAAACGCATCGAAACAACACTGAAATCCCTGAAAATGGCTGGAGCTCACTTATTTAGTAATTAAAACGATTTATTTCTAAGAAACGCACTTGTTTATTTCCCACAAATCCAATTTTTCGACTTTGCAATCAATCGATCGATATTATTTACCCGAAAATGGTAATGAAAACTTCCTAAACGTCAGCTGCGAATTAGTGTGACCCGATCAACCTAGATGCAAGAGGAATTTCTCAATTGTCATTTTAAACGATATTTATAATTTTAGATTCCCCAATATTAGGTAATTGAAAAGGATTTTTTACAAAGATGCCATAAACCGAACCACTCTAAAAAAATGTCTGAACCGACCAAAATCAAACCATTTTTAAAAAAGATGGCCGAACCGAACCAAAACCGAACCAGTTTTCAAAACGAATGCTGTGACCGAACCAGAAAACAGACAGTTTTTTCGAAAAATTGGAAAAATTTGGATTAATTTATTGTTATTTTATATTTTTGACCAAATTTTAAGTCCAGCACATTGTTATGTTAATCTAGTACCAAAAAAACATTGCTGATGTTCGTATTTTGTAAAAACCAAAACCACTGGATATAAAAAATTCAATGAAAAAAAACTAGAACCACAACCAAATTTTTGAAATTTTAGAAACTAAAACCAGAACCAAATTTTAAGGATTTTAGAAACCAAAACTAAAAACCAAAAATCCGAGGTCTCCTACAAAAAAAAAGTATATCTTCAAAAACATCAAATTTCGTTTAAACTTTTATTTATTTAATGAGAAATTTGGTCATACAAAAAAGTGGTCAAAATTTGATAAACATACCTGAACATTGCGAAATCACAAAAAACTAGAGCCAAAACCAAATTTTTGAAATTTAAGAAACCAATACCAAAACCAGAACCATTGAATCAAAACCGAACCACTATCAAAAAACTTTTGATTCAAATCTCTGATTTTTCATATTGGATACTTTGCCTTCAATTTGATTTTGCTTTTATTTTTTTTCATAATTTTAAATTGCAACTTCCTTTTAACTGTGCGGGACCATCTCATTATATCGGGGGCTTCAAAAATTAATTTTTTTAAACGTTACCGTATCTTTACCGGCAAAGCTTGTAAAACAAATCTTTTATTAAAAATTTCACTTCCAGTGTTTTGTTTTCGTCCTTTATTTTGATATTTTAAAAGGATCTTTTGAATCTGACTTAAATCAATGAAAAAAACATTTTTTTATTCAAAGGGCTACAAAAAAAAATTTAAACCACTAGAAAAAAATTCGAATCGTTTTATTTTAATTATCATTTAATAAAATTTGATTTATAATTGGTTTTTGTCCAAAAATTTCGAAAACAAGTATTTTTAAATTCTGCGTGTGTCGTGAAACTACAGTTTTCGTAGATGCAATCATAGTTTTAACACATTATTCTTTGAGTTATAACTTCCCGATCTTAAAAAAGCCTTATTTTGTTTGGATAAGTACCAGAATTAAGCGGTGGGAATCCCACACTACTCTGTAAAACGGAAATGAGTTATATAAGGACACTTTTAATAATGTCAAATGTTTTAATTACCGCTGGATGACCCATAACTGGTTCTTGTAAATCAATTCTTGATGGCGAATTTTCATAATTTGGTTGTCTCGGAGTGCGGTAATGTATCGGGTCATATGGCTGAGTCCTTTGATTTTGAAATTGCTGATTCCTAGCCAACGGATAATTTGCTGTCGCGGGGTAGTTTTCAATCGGAGGGTAATTTCCAGTCGCAGGGTGATTTCCATTCCGAGGGTGTTGTTTCCTAGTCGGAATCATTAATTGGGATCCTATTTGTAAATCATGTTGCAATTTTAGAATATGGCCATTAATTTCACGAACGTCTGCTTCGTTCTCAACTAAGGGCCTTAAAAGTAGATATAGAGCTAATACTTGAATTTTCTTTTCATTGCTTGTTTGAATTTCATATTCTGTAGCGAAGATTGCAGGATCGCTTGGGGTGATTTTTTGGTTAGATGGGTAATTTTTAAATGGGCGCTTTTCATTGAACAATGCATATTGATTTGGTCTCTGAGGCTCTTGTACTTTGATCTGTGTTTTTAAAGGAATTGGTGGCAAAGTGATGTCTTTAGGGTTGCTTCTCTTTTGTTTTTCGAAAATTTTATACTGATTTGGCGACCCTTTCGTCAATAGTTGTTTTCCTATTTGTTTTTCATCCAGATTTTCCACTTTAGATGAAACTACTTTATTATCGACGCCTATAAAATCTTTTTGCCGATTCACATTTAAGCGGGAATTTCGAACATTATTATTTCTGGAATTAGTATTCCGTCTTAGAAATTGGTTTACATTTTGATTACTTCGCATATCAAATAAATTAGCCAAAAAAGTCGAATTTTCTCGAGGTTTTAACAGATTTTGAAAATCAGTTAATTTAAAAGGCAATCGGCTTGAAAGACTTTTTTCAGCTTGCTGTCTTGCTAATTGAATTCTCTTCTTCCAATAATTGTGAAGATTACTTATTATACCCTGAAAAATTTTTGCAATATTGCTGGATGTATTATTTGTAATTTCATTATTGTCGAAAGTTTCTTGGGTAGATTGCACATCGACTTCATTTGTCATGGGATTCATTTCTTCCTCTGCAGTTTGGATATTCGAATAAGTTGTTGTTTCTACAATTGAATCCAAGACTTCATTAGTTGCGGTATCTCCTTCTTGGCTAATTGCATTGCTAGTATACAAGTCCCCTTCTTGTGGTGGTTCTGTGGCAGAAATTTCCTCCGTTCTCAAAATCCTTGAGGGTAAAATGACTTTGCTTGTTTTACGAAAATCCAAATTTGTATAATTTTTTGGCCCCGGATGTTGCTTTAAAATAGTTTCCTTGAAGTGATTTCCACCTATCAATTTCATTCAAAAAAATGATATATTTCTATTTTCAATACAAATCCTTTACCTGGTGTTAAAAGGTCTCCTACAAAAAAAAGATATATCTTCAAAAACATCAAACTTGGTTTAAAATTTTATTTATTTAGTGGTCAAAATTTAATAAACTTACCTGTGCATTGCGAAATCACAAAAATCACAAAAATTGTCTTAAGAATTACACCAAACATAGTATATTGATTAAAGATTCATTCCTTGGTTCGAAGTAAGTATACTTACATAATTTCAATTTTTATTAATTAAATATTATTCTAAAAAGGTTGAAATTGACATTTTACGCTACTTGTGTAACGAACAATATATGTAGTTTTGATCAAATTAAATTGCCATAGAAAATTGTATTTTTTGCAGAAGTTTTATATTGGTAGGTTTTGTATGTTAACATTTATATATTTTACACATTTTATCAAAATTATAATCAGTTATTTACGGTCACAAGAAAAGTTATGTTTCTAATTAAATCAACTATAAAAACATGAACAAAATTCGTTACTGAATTATTGTGTACTGGATATATTGAATAAACGGAAGTGTTTAATAAAAAAACCAATATGAAACTTACAATCGTTTTTACTTTATTTGCAATAATTTTCGTAACAAATGGTAAGTAAAAATATCTGTTTCCAAAATCAATTGGTAAAAAATTATATAAAATAATTTGAAAAATATTAAAAGTTTCAGGTGGTGTAGTCAATACGGAAGCTGCAGTTGAGCAACGAAAAGATGATGAAAAAGGTATTTTTTTATTTGATTTTTTATGCGATATATCTTAAAATTTTTGAATTGTAATTCTATCAGCCGAAAAAGTGGTTTTGAAACATGCGAAAAAAGTTCCTTCCTCCGAAACAAGAACTGATGCCGATAAGCCTCAAGTTAGGATGCACTCCCAACTTTCTATTCCGCTTCACGAATCAGATGAAACTGCGCTTAGAGCAGATAGCGATACTTCTGGTAAGGTGGAAAGGGGCCTCGAAGATTCCGCAGAAGATGATAAGTAAACTGTCCGACTCTTACAATAATTTTAAAAAGAATCTTAAAATGATGGCATTCAAGAAAGTAATAAATATTTTAATAGATAGTTTAAAAGTAGTCTAGTATGTAAACATTGTATTCTAAAGGTTTAATTAAAGGAATTGTGTGCAAAAATATCTCTTTTTTTTAGAAAATATATTAAGTTTTCAGGAATGTTAGATTTTTTTTCTTTTCAAGCACAAATCTGTCCCTAATGATATTCGCGCGGTCTTTTAACAGAAATAACTTTTTGATTCACTTACCTGTGTGGAGGGCCAAGATGAAGATCGACTTATATAATAATGTACGTAAATAGTCATTAAACTTTAAAAGTCACATGAATGTTCAATTTTTTTATGTAACTTATTTTTTATTATATTTTAAATATCCAAATGTATGACATGAAAATTCTTAAAAATCTAATTTACAAGTAGAAATAACCACATGTGCTTCAAGTGAAAAAAAAATTAATTTAATGTAAATTGTGTTTAGTGCATTAAATATACATTCTGATTTTTTTTTGTAAAGGTAATTTTTAAATTTTTGATTTTTCATTAAGTGTAACGTTTGAAGTATTTTGTATGGCTTCACGCAAAATTTTAAGAACCAAGTCGACTCGCTCAATTGTGGCATTTTCACCCATTAATCCCACTCGGAAAACTACCTCAGTGGTTGGCCCAAGCCCGCCACCAATTTCCAAACGATATCTGCAATGAAAATTCGAAAGTTTTGAAATCTAAAAATTACATTAAATTAAAAATAGAGTACTTTTTCATAGCGTAATCCGCTACTTTTTTCCAGTCCACACCACGTGGAATTTTTATTGTATTAACGGTTGAAAGACGATGCGAAGGTTCCGGAACAAACATTTCCAGTCCCATGTCTTCAATACCTTTTTGCAAACGGAAGGAGCACTCCATATGGCGTCTGACCAAAGACCTTAACCCTTGATTACATGCAATCGCAAGTGCTTCCCGAAGTCCATATAGAAGAGTAGACGAAATAGTGTGATGGTAGATCCTTGGTCTACCGAAGCAATTCCAGTAGTCCCCGACTAAATTCACGTCCCAGTAGTATGATTTTACCTTGGATGTCCTGGAATTGACTTTGTGCAGAGCGCGTTGATTGAATGCAACCGGCGTTATTCCAGGTGGGCTCGAAAGTACTTTTTGGGAGCCTGTGTACGCTACGTCGACTTTCCATTCATCCATATAGAATTCAGAACCGCCCCATGACGCAACGGTATCAACCACAAATAGACAGTGATGTTGTCTGCACAGGTTTCCGATTTCCGCTATGGAGGGCTGCAGAATTCCAGTGGAAGAGTCACCGTGCACGCAAAAGAATACTTTCGGCTTGTGAACTTCAAAGGATTCGCGCAATTCTTCTATTGTCAGAGGTTTACCGTAACGGGCATCACAGATTCGACCATCAGCTCCCAATCTCCGTGCCATCTCGCACGCCCGTTGGCCCCAAATTCCCGTTATTCCGAAAAGGGCGACTTCTGCATCTTCTAGAAGATTGCACAAAACAGCTTCCATTGCACCGTGTCCAGAACCGCTCATGCACATAACGGCTTCGCTTTTAGTTTGGAGAATATATTGGATGCCATCTTTAATTTCATCCATTATCTGAAAAAAATCCATTATTAATAATTGCTCACATAATTTATTGTGTATAAAAAAAACTACAACTGACAGGGGCCAATAGTCAAATACTCTATATGAGGACAGATAAAATTTATATTTAAAAAAATCCATTTGGGGAATGAGAGGTCCGATGGATTTTGGTGTATGAAAGAATTATGAAAAAGCATTTTCTAAACACATTTTGCCTAAACATATAAATTTTCCAATACGACTCATCGTTTTCGAGAAAATTCCAAAAAAAAACTGTTTCATTTGTATGAGATGGTCCGATTTTACGCGTTCAAGAAATTAGACTTGCCACTAAACCAAATTTACAAGAAACGTCACTATAAAGTCTCCTTTCGAAACTTTTAGTGTTCAAGGACTGACGAACAGAAAGACGGACAGACACACGAAAATCAAAATCTTTTGTCATACCAAATATCCCGGTGTAATTAGTTTTTGTTTCCGATGATTGATTCAATGCGTTATAAACAGAATCCTAAATACTAAATGATTCTCATATAGAGTATAGACCTTTGTACACCTAATGAAAATAACTTGTTTGTTTTACGTATTCTGCTGGAAACAAATCCAAATACTGTATTTTTTAAGATGTAGAAATATGTTGTTTTTATGCGAAATTAATGATAACATTAATTAATACTAAAAAAATACTAAATTTCGAATGATTTGTCAAAAAAAAAAACATGTGTGTGCAGTGCACACGCGGTAGAAGTGAAACCTTAGGAAAACTAAACAGCGAGAGAATGAGACATCAAGTGTGGGATAGTTATAGCGTTTATTTATTATAATATTGGTACCAAGTTCAAAAGTCATATTATATTTTTATTGAAAATCTAATACCGGATTCATGATCAGCGACCCCAAAAATCCCCTTATGCCGATTTTTCCGAGGAAAAACGGGAAAAAGGATATTTATCCTTACAGGACCTTTCGTTTCGAATTTTGAAAATCTAATACCGGATTCGTGATCAGCGACCCCAAAAACCCTAAAATGCAAATTTTTCCGGGGAGAAATGGGAAAAAGGATATTTGCGTTATCCTTACAGGAGCTTCCGTTCCGAATTTTGAAAATCTAATACCGGATTCGTGATCAGCGACCCCAAAAACCCTATCACGCAAATTTTTCCGGGGAAAAATGGGAAAAAGGATATTTTCATTATCCTTACAGGACCTTCCGTTTCGAATTTTGAAAATCTACATAGCTAAAAACCTGCTTCTGACAACAAGATCATTTTGCAAAAAACCGCGTAAAAATCGGTCCAGTAGTTTTTGAGTTTTGTAATCTCAGACAGACAAACAAACAAACAGACAGACAAACAGAGAAACATCCATTTTTATATATATAGATATGTATATATTGTAATGTATGACGAAACATCAGTAATTTATCGCCTCCTCTCTTCACTTCCTCCCTCCTAACACTTCTCCCTTCCCCCCTTCCCCCTTCCCAACACTCTTGTTTACGATAAATTTACCGGCACCCATCTGTATTCTATCTCATTTTCTCGCAGGCTAAAATATCCTATCTCTTTTTACTGTCGCTTTTTCGTTTCATCGAGTTTGAAATCACTCACAACGCCGCTAAAGAAGTTTTCACTTCAAAAACTGTTATTTACTACTTCAGAAGATTTAAAAATTGTTCTTGATAATAACGTGATAAACTTTTCAGTCTTACTGTTTTTCAATACATTTTTGTAAGAATGTGTTCGTAGTCGGTAGTATTTATTTCTACATTTTTCTGTTTTTAAAATTTCAATAAAATTTCATTTCAATAATGCTAGGTATTAATATTTTAAGCTTATATTGATGTACCTAATTTATATAGATTTGTAAATGCTCATAAATTGTGCAATATTGAATGTAAAGGTTTGTTTCTTTGTACAAGTTTCATTCATTTATTTGATTTTGTATTAAAATTTCCTAGACTGTGATAATATTATATTATATTTATGTTTACAATGAAGGTTCAACGTTTTTACAGCATTTCTACTGAAATTGACCTTGATCTTCGCCATTTTTGAAAGATAATCTAGATAGTACTTTATTGTAACAATTTCGTACAAAAAAGGTTTCTAGCAATTTACATGTGCTGACTTTTAATATTTCAGTTTCTAATTTCAGCGTTACATAAAAGGGAGCCCAAATTTGAAGTTAGTTTCGCCATTGACACTAGCTTTAAAATCACCAAAACCGCATAAAAAGCAAATAAAACACACACATCCGAAAAACCGGTGGTCCTGTCCGTATAACTCGGAAATTTAAAATTTCACCATTGCGTTGAAAAATGTTCAATGTCGTTGACGTTAGGCCACGTGAAATACACTAAGTTTCAAAATAACTCGGTACTCAAGTTTGGTTGGTGTCTGTTAAATTTCAAGCCAATCGGTTCATGCTAACTAATGAAATCTTTCGAGCATTAAATAAAAATACATAAAACCTGTTTCAAATCAATATGATATTTGAAATAGTAATTTTCTGATTACTCAACGAGTTCAAAGACCAAAGATTTCAATGTTTTAATCAAAGTATTTGAAATTGAAAATCCAACAGATGTTGAACCATATGTCAAGCTTTTTTTTCTTCCTTAATTGAACTCAGCAAATTGATCGTTCTATCGATAAAACACTTTGAACCTGTATTTTTTACACTTGATTACATAGTTACTGTTTTACTGATAATTTTGGAGTTTCGTGAATTTTAATATTTAATTGAGATACAAAATGTAAGAAAAATAACATTTTAATTTTTTTTTCTCGGCAAAACGTTATAAAATTGTCAGTTTAAATAAAAGCTTGAGTTTATAAACTAAAAATTAATGATATCATTATGACGATGTTATCATTTGTGAAAATTATTGAGGCAATAACCGCTACAGTAAACATAAATAAATCGTCGCTTTAAGAGGGCATCAGTTTTAATGTCGTTTTAAATATTTAAACCGTTCAAAGTCTAGAATTTCTATGGAACTTTCTCATTATTCTATTTTCTTTAACAATTGTTTAGTCTACAATTTGAGTAATTTTAAAAATCAAAAATGGCTTTGAAATTCTGGTTTAGAAAGGATATGATAACGCACCTGCAAACACTCTGGATGAAGATGTCCCAAAACAGGATTGCCTAACGCATCGAGGACACGCTGCGAGTAGTTTGATGGACCAGGGCCCATCAAGGTTTTGTTGGGAACTTTTAATGGTTCCTTTAGTGATTCTGGCTGTGGAACTTCCATTTTTTAGTTTCTAATTTCAGCTTTAATCTGAACACCTAACACAATTTTTCAAAAATCAATCACAAAAAATTTGTTAAAAACTGATTTAAACACTCTTTCAGTCACTACTTCGACGGAATTCCGTAAATTTCTAACTGAATAAAATTTCAACTCAAGTTTACTTTTATACTGGCAAAAATATTGTTTTTTTTTTAGATTAACAACATTCGTTTGTGGTTTTCTTCTGGTCTGTTTTACTTCGGAGTTTTAGTGATAAGAAAAATTATAATCGGATTACCCTCCTTGCCCCACCAAATATTTACATTTCTATTTAATTAAACAATTTTGTTCCACTGTCTTTAGACATTCAAATCGAAAAATGCTTTCCAGTATTGAAGAAATTCTATTTGTATTGGAATGGTCCATGGACTGAGTCAGACTGATCTTATATTCAGATAAGTGACTCTTTTTTACATGTTCGTCTTTATCAATTTAGGGTTTTTAAAGACCGTAGTATAGCTTAGCATCAGATGTCTTAGATTTTTATTTGGTAGAAAAAAAATCTTATCAGTAGTTACTTCGTTGCATTATAACTGATAATGGCGTTTTAAGGAAGTTGCATATTTTACTACATTTTACATTTTGACGCCCTTCCAGATTCAAATAAAAAAACTGGGTTACTGAACAAAATTTAAAAAATTCGTGGTTATATTCGATGTAACGAAAGAATATTTAGTGATTAAATACCCTTTTAGAGCAGCGTTGTGAAAACATATAAAAAATGGATTTACAAAAATGTGTCAATATCAGATTTTAAAAATTGATTCACCTGAAAAGAAATTAAAGTTTGATCATACGATTTTAATGGGGTGTTCAAAAAAAAAATCTTGATTTTCACAGTAATCCTATAACAAAAAATCGGGAGGTGATGGTGAAAAAACGGTATGAAAAGCCAAAAATTCTGGTCTAGAGTTTCGAGCCTCATCATTTCGGGTATTAAGCAACTTATAGTCACTGTAATTTCTTTACAATTAAAAAAAATACAGATATCCTAAGAACATCGCGTGATAACGCTGCACCGGATTTTTATTCGTGGTTGAAATAAACTATCGCCCTTAGATTATAATATTGTGGTTGAATTACTATCACTAGCGCTTCGTACCGACAGACAAAAATCGTACAAAATTTTTTCTCGAACGTTTTACCACATTTCGGAAATTAAGTTTGGTTGGGAAAAGATATTTATCAGCGAAAGAAAATTATATTAAATTTAATTGTTTGTGCTAGAAATTTCTCCTAAAGAAAATGCATAATTTTATGTGAAATTTGTTTCTCTTTTAATTCCCATTTAAATGTTCTAACTTGCAAAGAACTTAATGTCTTTCTTACTAAGATAATCGTGCGCATTCAAATGTGCGGCATTTAATTTTTAGTGCCTATTTTGTTTTTAAATTCCCTGGAAAAATCACGCACAACTACAGAAACTAAAAAAATATATCTAATCGCATCAAATGTTATATTATATTACGATTATTATTTTTTTTGTTATTTGTTTATACTCAATGTTAACGCTTTCATGAAAAAATTAAAACGTTTCTATTGGACACTTTGGAGCGCCCAAGGATAAGTAGCAAAAATAATGCAATTTGGTTTTATCAAGGGTGTTTCATAAACGGTTTCATAACTGAATATCTAGTAATTTTATAATATTTCCGAGGTTATAAGATTTATCGTTCTTTAATTAAGTAGAAATACAGTTAATTAAGTTATTGGTTAATCTAATAAAGCGGCTATTACGCTTGAACAAGATTAAGAAGAAAAAAAGTTGATTTTTTTTACAAAAAAAAATTATTTTGTCGCATCTTAAAACACAAGAAAAAAATTTTAAATACTCCTAATTTTATATGAATCCTTTTTTAAAGACTTTAGAAAACCCTATTTAAAATTATTTTCCCTGTGGACTAGTGAGTATTTACATGCCGATATTTTTTTTCGTAAAGCAAATTGTTAAAATTAATATGACCATATATTTTTAAAGAAAAATGGCAATAAGAAACGTTTGGGATAAAATAACCGCAGCGAAGAATTGTTTTCTTGTTACAATCTTAACTTTTATTCAATTTAAATTTAATCGAATGGAAAGTAGTTTTAAAACCATTTTATATTAGTTTTTCACCGTATTATTTAATGATAAAATAAAAACAAACGATTTTTTAATTTAACTGTTCAGGTGTACTTCCGGTTTCTCTATCCATGTTTACCTAAGCACTCTAGTGCAAATTGCAACTACTGTGAAATCGCAGTTGTACTTTTTTTTTTTCGCTGTTTTTCTGGTTGTGACGTAATTATTTATGTAATTTCTCTTTTATCAATACACTATAATACACTTAATTTATCAATACACTTTTATATTATTAAGAATTAAATGTAAATGTAGAATTGAATGTTTTCCTGCAATGTGATTTGTTTGGAAATCACGAATTAGAGTGAGAACGTTTACTGGGTTTCGAGCGATACGCTGATAGTTTTAGTCAGTGGGCACCATCCAAACGATGTATTTTCGTGTCCGTTAATTGATGTCTTCTTTGATTTTTTTTTTTCAAAACGTCAAATGGTCTCCCGCAAACAACTCCCTGCAAAGAATTTTAACAATAAAATTCGAAAAGCGTACGCTTGTGATTAGGGAGAATATTTAAAAGTTACAGCTTCGGTTTTTCTGGAGTTTCTCTTAAAAACAAAAGTTTATTCATGTGGAATTAAGTGTTTCGTCATTCACAATTCGATTTAGACTTTGCCTCTAAATTTCTGTCGACAGAAAGCCAAACTTTTTCACTTTTGCTTTACGAAGTGAAATTAGTTCATTTAATTGAAAGTTCTGTGCTTTTATGTTGTTTTAGTTCATTGGTTTCGCGGCAAAAAAGTTCAATAGACTGCTGGGCAATGGTTACCTGGAATGCTAGGCGTAATGTGCGGATTTTGCTAGTTGGTGATCAAGGAGTCGGAAAAACATCCCTAATTTTATCCCTGGTGAGCGAAGAATTCCCTGAAGATGTCCCCTCGAAAGCTGAGGAGATTACTATACCGGCAAACGTGACCCCAGAACAGGTTCCAACGAATATCGTCGACTATTCAGGTAAATTTTTATAGTGGAACCCTTGATTTCGCTTCGATCTAAAAATAAAATGTTCCATTTTCTACCTCAGCTCTCGAACAAACAGATGAGTCCCTTTCGGAGGAGATTCAAAAATGCCACGTCGTGTGCGTGGTATATTCTGTAGAGGACGACGATACTTTGGACAGGATCACTAGTCATTGGCTGCCGTTAATTCGGAACAGTTGCAGTGCTGATCAGCGAAAACCGGTTGTTCTAGTGGGAAATAAGGTTGATCTCGTCGAATACTCAACCATTGATGTGAGTTAAATTGGCTATGTTGCAAACTATACGAAGAAACAAACGAAAATGTCCTTTTTAGAATGTTCTAAGCATAATGGAAGATTTCCCGGAAGTCGAGAGTTGTGTCGAATGTTCTGCTAAAACCCTTCACAACATATCTGAGATGTTCTATTACGCCCAGAAGGCTGTCCTTCATCCAACCTCACCTCTGTATATCATGGAGGAGCAAGATGTACTTTTATTCAAACTTATTACGATTTAATATTTATTATTATTGAGTTAATCCTTTAGTTGACGGCATCATGCAAGAAAGCCCTTGTCCGTATCTTCAAAATCTGTGACATCGATGGTGATAACTTGCTAAATGACTACGAATTGAACCTCTTCCAGCGACGATGTTTCAACACTCCGCTACAACCGCAAATTCTCGACGAGGTGAAGGCGGTGATCATGAAGAATATCCCCGATGGAATCTACAACGATGCAGTCACCTTGAAGGGATTTCTTTTCCTCCACTGTTTGTTCATTCAGCGTGGTCGGAACGAAACAACTTGGGCGGTTCTGCGGCGCTTCGGTTACAACGAAAATCTGGAAATGTGCAAAGAATACCTGCAGCCAGCCATTAAAATTCCTCCCGGTAGCAGCACAGAGCTGTCTCATAGAGGTCAACAGTTTCTAATAGCTTTGTTCGAGCGCTACGATCGCGACTGCGACGGAGCTCTGTCGCCAGAGGAGCACAAAATGCTGTTCTCCACATGTCCTTGCGCACCGTGGTCGTACTCGTCGGACATCCGCAAATCGTGCCCGACCAACGAAAACGGCTGGGTTACGCTTCACGGCTGGATCTGTCGTTGGACTCTGATGACACTAATCGATCTTCCCAAAACGCTCGAATATCTGGCATATTTAGGCTTTAATGTTCACGAGAACGAAACTCAATTGGCCGCTATTCATGTGACACGTGAACGCCGCATTGATTTAGCGAAGCGCCAAAGCAGCCGATCGGTGTACATGTGCCACATAATTGGACAAAAGGGCGTCGGTAAGACTGCATTGTGTCGGGGATATCTAGTCGATGATATGAAGGGTTTGATAAGCAAGGAATTTCGCACAAATATCGTTTACTGTGTGAACACTGTTCAGGTCTATGGGCAGGAGAAACACCTCATACTACGGGATATCGATGTAAAACAAGTGTTGGATCCACTTCAGCCGCAGGAAGTCAACTGTGATGTGGCTTGTCTCGTCTATGACAACTCTAATCCGAGGTCGTTTGAGTACATTGCTAGGATTTACATTAAATACTATGCAGAGAGCAAAATTCCAGTTATGATTGTTGGAACAAAGGGGGATCTGCCGGAAATTCGCCAGGATTATTTACTGCAACCGAATGAATTCTGCCAGAAGTACAAGTTGCTTCCGCCTCATATGTTCAGCTTGAAGGCAAATACTAAGGAAATGTACACAAAACTTGCAACAATGGCCGCTTTTCCGTAAGTACAGCACTATTCCATTTGTCTAATTATGTTTTTTGGTCTGGGATAGTTTTTGGGGTGACGGGCACAGAGCAATTTAGCAGAGAAACATTTCACTAGCCATCGCAGTTGCAACGTTGGGACTTTTTTTTTTTGAATACTGGGACTTTTTTTTTTGAATACTGGGACTTTTTTTTTGAATATTTTTCTTGGTTGAAGCAAAACAAATTATCTCTTCAACTTTCCGTAGAACATCACATCAAATTGAAATCTAATTTTATTCTATTTTTTTTCCTTTCGATTTCGTGTTGAAACTTTCTTTGGGCGGCGATTTCGTAGGCGATTTCAAGCTGCTTGGATTTTATTCTACAAGCACAGGTTGGTACAGCTGTGGGAAACAGCGTAAGTGTGATTTTTTACTTGACAATAAAACTAATCAAAATATTTTTTATATTCTTCTCTTACCGCTAAAAAAATATGTTAAATATATCGAAAGTAAAATATAAATGTTTAATTATTGTTTGTAAATTGTTGGTAGTTTCGATCCCTATCCGCTGATTATATGATTTTTGTATAGTCTTCTTGAATGCCAGTATTTTTATTCAAGTGGTGTATTCAAACAACTAGCAATATTATTTTAAAACTTGGATTTGATAAAGTATTTTTCTGTTACCTGCTCTTTTTATGTCTGTTTTAACTATAAATGGCCATAAATGACCAAAGCGTATGTCAAATGTTCAATTTTGACTTTGTTTTTGCTTGGAAATTTTGTGATTGATAGATTTGCAGACATTTTTCTGCAATTTTTGGAAACCCTATACTAAAAAACATTAACATTGTGGGCTCTAAAAAAGTAAATAACTTTGGCAAACCTTCGGTCGTTTACACATGTTTTTTGCGATGTTTTTTGCGAACTTATAAGATTAATAATTTATTTGGAGTTGACCTTTTGTACAAAGTTTTCCTGTGTGGTTATTTTTGATGAAATTTTCGGAAGATTTGTCTTTGTTTTTTTTTTTTAAATATTTTTTAATGTTTTTTTACGGGTAAAACTATATATTACTATAGCGCCAATCGCAAAAAATGAGAAAAAAATCAATTGTAACTTACATAATTGGTTTTCCGCTTATAAACAGTAAGGCATTCGACACTTTAACGCCCGCCGTACACTTGAGCTAAGTTAGCTCAGCTATAAGCCTATTTAGACGTGGACGTTTAGCGGTTCATATTATCCTTGCTTTGATACGTGACGAAACACGCCACGTTAAGCTCTAAACAGGCACATAGCTGAGCTAACTTAGTTTAAGTGTACGGCGGGCCTTAGACACTCATTTTCCCGCATTGAATATAAATTTTAATATTGAAAGTATGAAAAATTATAACGGTATTCACAAAAGGTATTAGAATATCTGTTATCGTCGTAAAATAATACTAATTGTTAATGTTTTGTAAACAAAATACACGGTTATATTTTTCGCAACTTTTTTAGATGTAATTACTAAACTAACAAACAGTTCACTAAATGTAGAATTTGCTTATAATTTTAATATTTTAAAAACGTTTAGATTTTTGCCATGGTAAGTAGTTTTGTAGCGCTCTCTAACCCACCAAAAAAAATTACAGCTTGCAGTTTTATTATTTTTCTTTTTGTAGAATCACATTTGCTTTTTTACTGTTGCTATCCTTCACTAAATGTTAGATTGGATAATAATTTTGTGCTATCTCTATTCTTTGTTGTTTTTAAAAAAAAAATCTTGCACTTTGTCTAATTTGAGTTTCTAATTTCAACAAATCAAACTGCAACACCAACAGTCATTTACGACAATTTGGACTCATGACAGAGGATCCGATGATTTGGTGGAAAGCTGGACTTGGATTGGCAGCCGCTACTGTTGTCGGGTTTTTCGTACTGAAGGCCTTTCACAGCTCTTCATCGTCGCATACGCGATAAGTTTAATAATTTTGGGAATTTAAAAATTTACTAAGATTAATATTAAAATTATTACGAGTACCAATATTTTATTATTCAATCTTTTTTACCTTCAAAGTTTCTGTAAACAGCATTGAGCAAACAAATTAAGTATCTAAAATTTACTCTATAAAAAAATTCAGAATAATTTTTGATTTATACATTTTTAATTTTTTTTTTCTTAATGGCAAAAGTTTCACTGTTTTAGGTACTTAATTACGCTGCTAATCGATAAAAAAAAGTTGAGGTAATTGTAAATATTTAATAGACATGAAATATTGAAAAGGAAAGTTAAAATAATATAACCGTTAATAATGTTTTAATTTAGTGACGAAAGACTTATCAATACTTGGTAACAATAATTCTTATCAAAATTTTCTTTTTTAGTCTGTAAATATTTTAAGCAAATATTAGAAAACGTATTTTTAGTATGCAGATTGAGATATTTTTTCAACAATTTCTGAACAAAATTTGAAGCTTTTTTGATAGGTTAGATTTTATATTTTATTTACTGATATTTTCATAATTAAAAGTTCTTTAGTTGTGTTTCAACAAAATGTGAACTCACTAATTATGCAAACAGATTTCGATTTTTGAAAATCATTTAGAAATCGTTTTCTTGAGATTAGCTTTGATTGTAAAGTTAGAAAAGATTTACAAAGCAAATAAACTTTTGATTTTTTTAAAATTTTTATATTGATATACATATATATGAAATAAAAAAAGATAAAAATTAAAAACTTATAAGATCCGTTGTAAATATTCAGTGCAATAAAATTTGAATTAAAATTAATGGTTGAATTTATTTTCGAAGATATGCCGAACATGTGTTACGGATATGAACAATGCTTAAAACTTAAGTTCTTTCCCCCTAAAGCTTTTATGATTTACACCTCGATTCTGATAGACTTTTCACTTTAAAAGACGCGAAGATAATTAAAGTTGTTTCTTCGCTTCAAAAAATCCATCTCCACCACCGTTTCTCCCGAAAATCGGATTAAGAAAGCCCGAAAATCGCCAAGTGTAGTAGTAATTTGTCAGTAGCACAGACTTCAAATGTCAAATTACTGACAACGCATTAAAATACATTTAGCGAACTGGCAGTCGGTGCATTTACACGAGACTGTGTCAGCTCTACAGACGCGTGTAAGGACCGGGTTAGACTTTTATGTCGACAGCAGTCGTAAAAATTCGAAAGTTTCAACTAGCGCCACATGTTCGTCTAAATTCGGTCCAATTTCTTGTATTGAAAAATTTGAATTTTTGAGTCGATTCGTGCGTCTAAGGGAATGCCAAAATTAATGCGCCTCCCTCGACTAGAGGGAATCTTAATTACAAAAAAGAAACATTTAGAGCGCATTTAATGTGACATACATTTAAAAAAAACACTTTTCATTACAAATATTTATATTTTTCATCTTTATTATGTACAACACTAAAATGCTGTCGAATATAAATAATATTTGGCTTTCACAGTAAAACTCGACATTAATAGTTGAAATAACAAAAAAAAAAACGATTCTTATGGCTTTGAAATTTTTCTTTACAAAATTCCTAACAATTTTTTACAGTAGTGCAAGCAAATATTCGTGTTGCATTGCTCTACAGCCAGCCTTAATCGATGCCTGTGCAACTGCCTGATGTCAATAAAGTTTTGAATATATTCATAGCGAGGCAAATTGAAAATCTCATTTCGTAAATGCTCTAGAGATTCAATTCCACTATCACATAATTTATTTAAGGAAATCGTTTCCGAATCAATTAATTGAGTCTCTTGGAAAACATGCGACTCCAAATAGAATAGAACAGAGATAGCGAAATGCGTTAAAAATGGTACAGAATTAAAAGCAATGGCGTTTGGCTTGCACTCAATAATTTGATTAATAATTCTAGCAAAGAATTCCTTTTCCATTTTATTGTAATCGTCTAAAGCGAAGAAATCGGTTATCGATATTTTTGTGGAGATCATTTCATTTTGACTGAAACTGGATTCAAGTTCATTCGCTACGGTAGAGTTTTGAGAGAAACAAGATGGAATTTTCAACATTAGACGGAAAATGTCCATGTTGACGAATAAACTGCTACGAATGTGAGTTATTTGTTTGCCAGTTGTAGGCGAGAAGTGTTTATCACTCAGTGAAGTGCCTTGAACTTGAGTGGGCGTTTGATTATCACAGTTTAGAATACGTGCTTCGATATCAATCAATTCTTTGACGAGAATTGCCTTCTTCTCCTCATCCCGCATACTGTTGATCAATAGACGCTCTGTGTAGGATCCCTGATGAATGCGAATCGACTTTGCGTAGGTGATTGTTGCATTTCTATTATACAAGATTTTCAACTCTTCGGCAATTCGCTGAGCTTTGTAGAAATTCACGTAATATCTGGACACTTGATATTTCAGCCTTTTGATTTTGCTAAGTTCATTTTGTGAGGAGTGCAGATAATATCGAATATTCGCTTCAATCACGTTAATTTGCAATTTCATAAAGTACTCGGCACAATTGAACATTTCTTCTATAAAATGTGGAGGAATTGCATCCTTCGGGAACATTAAATTTCTGTCGTTATTCTCTAATTGCTGAAACATAGCTTCAAGGCAATCTTCAAAGTTTGGTGTCTCCCTGTTTAGATTCAAGCAAATCACATAAACTTCTGAATTTCCAGGTTTCGATGTTGCTGGCTTGAAAACATGAACATCTTCGAAAATGCAATTCATAAAATACAACAAACCGACACTAGATGCCTCGAATAGGGTGAACATTTTTATAACAAAACATCCGCCCGGCGAGAGCATTTTTAAAGCTGCACAAGCCTCTGCATAATGAAGGGCGGAGACCACTTCCTCTTGATTCTCCGGCATTTCCGTACAATCAATCGAACCATCCGCACTAATCACGTCGACGTTTCCATATGATTTTGCCCTTTTGGCCATATGTTCTACGTTTTCCCTGTTCATTATATTCCCGGTGAAATCACTACCAAAAACCCAGTTTTCCAAAGTATGAAACATGAAGCGATCGTCAACGACTGTCTTGCCCAAATCATTACCTTCGTAATACGGATTTAATGTTGTTGATAGCCATTTCCACTAAAACAAGATGTTTATTTTTTTTTAAACTTCGTGGAACTTAAAGTTTACCTCAATCTCATTGTAATTCGTGTGCAGATAGTGGTTTAATGCGGCTATAAAAGCGCCTGGTGCTTCGCAGAGATGGAAACTGTTAAACATTGGACTTTTCACAATTTCGTATTGGTTTAAAATCTCAAAAAATTTACTCCAGCCATTCGTCACGAACTCCGCCTTGACCTCATTTTTAAGCGTCCAAACAACATTCCCGGCTAAATTCCTCCGCCGAGTGTTTTCGCCCCATTGCTCTATGGGGAAGTCATTCAGTTTACTTTTGACATTGTTTAGGTAGACTTTCAGACTTTGCAGACTGTCGATGGAATACTTTTCTGTGGTACTAAAAAGTGCGTCTGCTTTGGGGAGCATATACATACTCGTCGTAAAGTGGAATTTTTTCTCAAACAACTTCCGAACTACATTGTCCGGATTTGCATTCGCCGAATAATGATGTCTAGTTGCAAACTCTTCTGGGAGTTGCATTGCACCAGTTTCCTTTTTGTATAATACAAGTCTAACTAAAACGTTACTGTTTACCTTCACGGCCAGAAAAATTAAATGTGGTTTCGATCAATTGCGCAAAATTACAGATTTTATAAGCAAATACAAATGCCGTTTATCACTATTAAAAAAAGCGCTTATTTAAAACTTTGAAATGTCATTTTCGAGTGTTGCCTTATGCAAAACAACAAATGTTGGTATTGTCTACCGTTTGTGTTTGCCATAAGTCCCATTTTTGCAAATAGGGGACAGTTTGGTTCAAAATTGGAATTCCGTATCAAAATGTGGTTTCCACTTTCTTAAGTTTGTGTACACGGTAGAGAAATTAGGCGGGAGTTTGAGAAATCTTGGGGGTTTTCCCCTAAATTTAATCAAACTTTGTAGTCTTCTACAGTTTTAAAAGTTCTAATTTCTCTAATTTCCAGCTGCAGATGATTCCCCTCAACACCAGGTGAATAGAAAATTTAATTCTTATGATTTTTTACTAGTTTTATGACTTTTTAATGTATTTTATTTTTTTCCTTTAAATTTACATCATATTTAAATTTTTTAATATTATAGGGAACATAAAATAATATTAAATAATTTTTTGATATTATTTTTTTATCATTCGCCATATATTTTTTATTATTCATAGCTAGAAAAATTTAAATATTCACAATAATATTCCATTTTTGTTCTTCAAGAATTGCTTTTTATCGAACTGATGAAGCTGAATATTCGTGAGATCTGTTCGAACTGTATATATCTAAAAAAAAAAACACATATCCCAAATATTTCGACAACAATAAAAGATAATGGATAACGGTAAAAAACAAAATTGCACGAATTCCTATTTTATTCAATTCATCTCTTACATAGAATCACTGAAAACCCGTTAGTTTCGAAATAATCATAAAATACTAAACTTTTAAAAATAACGGTATATCTCGATAACGGTTTGAGATACGGAAGTCTAATACCAGACGAAATTATTTTAAAGGAAATGTTTAGCTTTACCTTTAATTTGGCATTGATTTACAAATTTCAGGATTTGCACTAAGTTTGGAAACTCAAATGACAATCCAGTTGTTAAAATTCGCTAACTTCGCTAACAGAATAAAATATTGAATAATTAAAGAACGGAATATCGTGTTTTCATTTTTTTTTTGTAAAAAAAAAATTAGCTGAAAAAGCATTTTTTGTTAATTAGAATTGTTCCGTTTCGTTGACTATGTGAAAAATTTATAAAAGGTTGCAACTTTTTTTTTATTTCTCGTTTCCATTAAATTTCAGCTAATCCACAGGAGCTAATTATTTTAATTGAAGTCCAAGAAATTACTGAAACCCTTTTCAAAACACACGAAAAAATTCAACAGGACAAAACTTTTTCTTCTGTTTCCCTTTTTCATTCTTTCTCCTTATCTGTTTTCGTGGTACGTTAAAATTTACATAGGGATATTGCCCCGGATCCGAGTTGTTTGCTTTTCCCATTTCCTACTTGAAAAACAACATACATTCATATCCATATCTGTATAGTATTGGACAGACAAAAAATTGAAGAGAAGTGAATTTGTAGCTCTGTTTAGACGGGAAATTAAAAGCCTTGGCCACAAAGCTTAGATAAACAAATCTCTCAAGCTAAGTAACCCCAGCAACTTTATTCACTTGCGATATTTTGGTAGTTTGGGTGGTAACCCAAAACTTTTCCCCAACATTCTTCGACATTTTGGAAACGAAACAAAAATATTAAAAACTTTTCTTAAAACCAAGTGGTAAATAAAAGTGAATTTTGGGTCAAGTATTATCTGGAAGATTTAATTTAAACGAATAGCGATAATCACTTTGGGTTTAAAGGAGTTGATTTTTCTGAAAATATTCGTCTGTGGTTACTGGGAAATTCGTATTGTTATCCATTATGAATTTGATTTTAAAAATAGAAAAAGTTATTTAGTTTGATAAAATCATCAATATACGTCACATCTTCCAAAAAAGCTGTAAAAAACCAAAAAAGGGTAAACAAGTTTTGCGGTATGTTTTTTTTTTAGTTTTTTGTGATATTTAAGAATGAATCCATTAAAAGTTTTTCTGCATCTCACGATTTGTACCTGGGTTTCAAAGGGTTTAAAAGTATAAAAAAAAATTTAAAAAGGGAGAGATAAAAGAGGTTTTTTAGCAAAATTAATTTCAATTAAATGAATTCTTTTCGTATTAACTTACTGTGCATTACGAGCGGTACACAAGTATTTTAGTCAAATAGCAAGTAATTTAGTAACTGTGTTTAATTTTAATTTCAAAACTTTGTTTACTTTTTCAAAACTGAAACTGCTGTATAAGTTTTATTCACTAAATAAATATCTGTCATATGTCATGTCTACGGCACAAGGTCGCTGACATATATCGAATGTCGATTTCCATTCGGATTCGCTGACTTATTCGATTTGCATACGGCCGAAACCGAATGTTTGAACCGCCACTTTTACTAGGCTCAGATAAAAAAATCAGTTTCGTTTCAAAGAACACACTTCAGCCCCATACAAAAAATATCTGCAAAAACAGGTACCTACTTGATAGAAATAAATAATACTGTAAAGTGTATGATAATCTTGTTTTCTTCAAAGGTATGCTGGATTTTCACGGTAGAGAAAATAGATTTGTTCTCCCTCACTTATGCTACATTGAGCCATGCGAACTGTAAATATAAATGGTGTTGTGTAGCAAGTTGGGAAAATATTACTGGGGATGATGAGACAAAAGCTAACAAACCCCAAAAAAGATTTCGAATCCAAGCATTTTGTATCGGATCCCATGAATACATAGAAACCATTTCGGAAAGTTCTTATGTCTGCCCTGTTTGGCCTTACGATCCCTTTTTACCTACAGTTGCCTGTAAATCTTTGCTTTTATTAAAATCAAACGATGCCTAAAACTGACACAGAATGAAACGAACGAAAGGATATCACTTTTATGTTTTCCGTACAACATAAGATAGGATTTTCAGTTTTTTAAAGGGATTTTATATACTCTGTCCAATATATTATATATATACATATATATATACGAAAGAGGATGCCATCAAAGGGCGGTAAGAGTTTCTAGAAAGTAAAAAAAACTTCAACTATCAGCCAAATAAGCGCCAGCTTTTAGTTTGTGCTCTATCGATTGGTTCGATTTTTGCTAAGCTCCAAATAAAATTGGTATACCTTTTCCAATTCCATTTTGATAGTAGATATTTTTCCATCTTTCAGATACTTTTACACATGTACGTGCTTGTATTTTGTAGGTTTTTCCATCATTTGGTTGGAATAAAGAAATTTAGCTAGAAACTATTTCCTGTGTTTCTGCTTTCCACTAGAAATGGTAAAACAGGGTTCGATGTTGAAAAGAGGATTAAATGTTCTTTATACCGAGATTTAGCAAATATTCAGAACGTCCTACGTGATAATGCGATGATAAATATTTTCCTGGTAATTTCTTCGTTCTTTTCTCATTCTATGGAATATTTTTGTAGTGAAAACTTGCCCTTAAGCTCATCACATACCATCATGTATCACTTTAAAAATATGTCTATACATAAGTCTATCTGTATATCCGTGAATACTGAGCTAGACTCTTGAAATTTTGTATAATTGCATTTCTCGTAAATGGGAAAGCTCTTGAACGGGCAAAATCGGACAATTCCTTCCCCCCTCGACCATACAAACAAAACAATTTTGTGCAATTTACTGAAAATGGTGAATCGCATTGAAAAATTTATCAAGGTAAAATGAGTTTAGAATGGAATTTTACATAGCCGCTCCATTAAAATTCAATTGGACCACTCCTAAAAATTTTATTGTCCTCATATAGAGTATTGACGATAGGGCCCTGGCAATTGAAGCTTTTTTTCATGTTTTCTCATTTTTTTTTTGTTAATACAGTGCGATGGTACTTTTTTGGAAACATGAGAAAAGAGTGATAATATCGCAAACAAAGTGACATATTATAAGGGCTGAAAAATATTGTAAAGAGAAAATTATGTGCCGTTATTTCGTGCTAAAAGTACGTTTATTGAAGGTAAAACATAAATTTTGCAGAATTCCATAGGTAATGAATGGTATTAGGATAAAGTGAAAATAAAAGAAAAAAAATCCTTAGCTAAATGAAATATCAAAAATTTAAACTCTTTTACAAGTACAGTGGAATGAAGGTTCCACGAAAATCCTATATAACGAAACCTCCATATAACTAAACCTCTAATATAAGAAATTATCTGTATAATGAAATTTTTGCCGGAACTGAGATACGAACAGGAATCAGAAATCTGGCAGGTAGATCACACTTTCAGATTCTTTGCAAAAAGAATTTTTGACTACAAACATGTTATATTTTCGACGCCATATATTAAAACAAAAATATTATATTATATTTTTTATGATATTTTATTCGTTTTTTTCGCTTCTTATTTAAACTTTTTTGTACAATCCTACTCATGTCATTATATTTTCTTAACCGTCCAAATTCTTAACTGTTCACCATATAATTTTTCTGTTTCACAGTTTAAAATATTTAAGTGCGGAAACAAACATTTAAGTTCAAAAACAATCGTTTTTATCTAATGTATATAATATTGATTATCTATATAATATTAGAAAATGATTTTTAAAATCAAAAATAATTCCTTAAAATAAAATCAAATTTTTAGTAGTTATCTTGCCGATAGTAGTTTTACCTGAAAATATCTTTATCAGTTGATTCGTCTTGCTTAAAAAAAATCAGAAAATCTTTTCTGCCATCAAAAAAGTTGATCAAAATTCAGAAAACTTTTTAAAAATTTGAATAAAATATTTGTTTTAATAAAAATTGAGACATTAAAATAGTTATATTCAGGATCAGAATACCTACAACATTTGATTTGCAATACAAAAATTCAGAACAACACGCTTGCCTCCGGTTCCTTTGAAAATCGGAACGTGTATGTATTCCAAAAAGAATTTCCCTTTGATATGCCGGAAAAAATTCTCTGGACAAGTGTGAGAATGTAAAGTACATTTTGCACGTATCTAACAGATAGAAAGATGGAAATATTGGATTTAAGCTGCTCTGAGTGGTAGATTTTCATGTTAGCTGAAGGCATTTTTGTGGAATATTTGATTAATGCTACATTTACACGAATGACAAATTTGTCATTTTTTTCTTGTCATTATGTTAATTCCCGTGTAAATGGCATAATTTTTGTAATTTTTTCTGTCAGAAAATGTCAATCTCTCATAAAAGAATGAACTTGTCCATTCTTTTATGACAGATTGTCATTCGTACAAACGCAATATTAGTTATGACAAAAGTTGAATACTAAAGTTGTCATAACTAATATTGCGTTTGCACGAATGACAATCTGGCATAAAAGAATGGACAAGTTCATTCTTTTATGAGAGATTGACATTTTCTGACAGAAAAAATTACAAAAATTATGCCATTTACACGGGAATTAACATAATGACAAGAAAAAAATGACAAATTTGTCATTCGTGTAAATGTAGCATAAGAGACCGAAAATCTTATCGCGAATACTTTTCAAGTATGTTGTTTTCTTTTATGTCGTCTATAAATATGATGAAATGTACATCCCTTAATATCCCATAGTATTAGATAAGAATTGTCTTCAAGTTAAGTGGTCTGAGATTGCAACAGAATAAATATATTGAAAATTGCGTTTTATGATTTTATAAAAAATAGACAGAAAAATACAAAAAGAAAAAATCTCGATTACAAGACATGTCAGGAAGTGGACCTTATATGTTTGTTGCTAAAACAAATTTTGCATAATGTTTTCTTATGATTTCCCCCAAATTCCGAAATCCATATTTGTTAAGTAGGACCAAAATGTTCTAAAGATAAGTAAAATGTGGATAAGGAGTGAAAAAGGTCAGAAGAATGAAATTATTGGCGTCTCGACAGACAGACAAAAATAAATTCTCTCATAATTCAATATTTTTTGGAAAGATATTGAAAGAATCAATCAAATAAGATAATGTGTAAGAAAAATAAATAGAAATACAATAACTTAGATTGATAAAATAGCCGAGCTCAAGATTTTTCTGTGAGTTGTCTCTTTTTGATTATATAATATTAAGGAAAATATGTGAAAAATGAAGAATTCGTGAAAATTCATTTTTGATTTTGTAGAACTTTGTTTTTTTCTGATAATGATTTGGGGTCTATAATACAAATTGCTTGCAGCTTATTAACTATTAGGATAGACATTTACGTAAAAAGTTTGTGTCTCATAATTTTTTAAAATTATTTTCTTAATTTAAGGCTGGTTATTTTTTTTCTATTGACTTTAGGACTTTTCATTTCGCTTTTTTTTATTTTTCTTTAATTTTTTAAAGGGCGAAAATTTTAACATTGAAAATCAACGCATAATGGTTAAAAGTCAAATACCAGATTGATAAAATCTATTCGAAAATCCTCAAAAAAATTTATGTTCGGATAAAAGAAAATCGGTAACAAAGAAATGCTTTTCTTTTGCTGACAGTTAAGAATGACAAAACTTAATGAAAAATTGAAAAAAAATTGCCAGCAAAATGTTTAAATTGTAAAACAGGCAGATAAGAAAAAAGAATATAAAGGCAAAAAAATAAATGAAAGAATTTGTGTCAGCCAGGGAACGCTTCCAAGAAAATTATGATATCAAAGAGAAATGAATTTGTTTTTGCTTTATATGAAAAAGTTTTACTCTGCTCAGAAAAAATGCGATAAAAAGTAGGTACTAGATGAGATTCCTTATATTTAAAATGTGGAAAAGTAGACTCACTTTGTATGAAAAAAAGGCATGCACTTTAAAACTCAGTAGATGCACTATAAGTAATGAAACGGCCAATCGTTAAATACTCGATATGAGGACAGATAAAATTTTTATTTGAAAGAATCCATTTGTGTGGGATAGGAGGAAGGAGTGGTTCAACTGGATTTAGATATATGGATGAGTTATGTAAAATCCTATTCTAAATACATTTTGCATTAATAAATTTTTTGATGTAATTAACCGTTTTCGAGAAAATCGCAAAAAACTATTTCGTTTGTATGGGGAAGCAGGAAGGAACGGTCCGATTTTGCCCGTTCAAGAACTTAGTTTTGCTATTCATAAGAAGTGCAAATCTACAAAAAGTTCAGGCAAAGACGGCCGGACGAAAATAAAACTCTTTTGCCATCACAATCACCCTGGTGTAGTTCATTCTCGTGTCCGACAATTGGTTCGATGTGTTACAAAAGGTTTACTAAATCTTATATACTTTTATATGATTCTCATATAGAGTACTAGCTTGCATACCCGTCGTTGCCGGGTTAAGTTTTTTCAAATTTTTTTTTATGGTCTATGTTGGAGCTAAACTTCAGGCCAATCGGCTCGGTAGTTTCCCCGCGAAAGGGTAACATAGAGGATTAGCTAAGTTTCGAGATCACTTTACCCCCTCCCCTTACTCCCCCACCTCTCGGGCTACTTTTTAATGGGTCTATGTTGGGGTGGACCCAAGACGAACATCTATACCAAATTTCAGGCTAATCGGTTCAGTAGTTTCCCCACGAAAGAGTAACATAGCGCAAAAACTAAGTTTCGAAATCACTTTACCCCCTCCCCTTACTCCCCCCACCCATGGCACTACTTTTCCGTATGCCTATGTTGGAACCAGAACTACCACAGACACTCATGCCAAATTTCAAGTCAATCGGTTCAGCCGTTTTTGCGTGAAAGAGGAACAGACAGACAGACAGACAGACAGACAGACAGACAGGCAGACACCAACTCATTTTTTTTTATATATTAGTATGATAAACATGATTTTTTTTACTTTGACTTGTGATTTCCCAAAAGCCATGTCAGAAGATTAACTGGATTCCTTTTATTCGCTCTAATATTGATTTCGAATGAGTTTACCTGACATTTTGCTCCGATATACTTACAAAATTTACTCCGCAAATTTTTTCTTGAATCAACAATTACAAGACTCGTTTTTTCTGATAAATCTTGTTTTTTTTTAAAATTTTAAAGTATACAGAAAAATTTTATAAATGGAAGTTTTACTTTCATTTTACGATATGTACATACAATGCATATTTCAAATCTACTAGAATTGATTTTAATTACAATTTTAATGGATATTATCGGTCCGTCAGGTTTTCATACATATTATAGTTGGAAATTTATGCAAATCGCTTTCACTATTTGAAAAAATGAATTTGAACCTGGTTGTGAATGACAAATAATGTTCTAAATGTCTGTTTATTTTGATAGGACAAAAAACTGAAAACGAGGAATGTCACACATAAAGCTGAAAAACCTAACAAAATGACTGGATGGAAGTCGAATTCTCAAACAGAATCCAAATGTTGATGAAAGCGTAAGGAGGCAAAGTTGTCATGTTGTGAATGCAAATTTTTATTTAGATTTTGATAGCTGAGGGGGTTGAGAGTGAAACATTACTTTTTTTTCGTATATTTACGTGTGTTTCTAACGTAAATATAGCGGGCAGAGTTGAGTGGAGAAACTAAATTTTTTATCTTAAATTTTGTTGAAGAACGACTTGACTTTTGATGGTTTAATTTTGTTTTGGTTGTGTTGAAAAAGTTTTTTTTCACAAAGATGGTAATGAGATGACTTTTCTCAGGACAATTCTAGAATGGCAATGCGTGGTTAAATGTGATATTTTCCATTTCGCTTGACTGAAGGACAATGGCTGAAATTGGATGTGATCTTCGGGGAACAGCTACTGAAGCAGAGTTAAACTTCTAAAGGAATCGTGCTCCGAATAATAAATCCAGGAAATTCCATACAAACTCTTACATATTGTTCAGTGAGGTAATGACTTTTAACTATCGGATGGTTTAAATAAAAAATACCATGTAAAAGTATCTATGAAACCACTGATCTCGGTTAAGACTTGATTTTTTTCTCTATCCAGAGATATTACGAAAGAAGACCTCAAAAATTAAAGGACGTCTTCGTCGTTAGAGGAAAGTTTTTGTCACAAATGAACATTTATAAACTCGAGTCTACGTAGTCTTAAAACTAGCGAATTTTGGTAGTAGACTTTTAAATTGCAACAAATGAGAAATTTAGTTTCGACTCTACAATCCATAAATTATTTTTGTCTGTGATTAAGTTGTTATTAATGAGTTCATTGGTAATGCTCAAAGGCTTTATGCAAAATACACCGATAAATGATGAAATAAAAAGTTTTCCACATCCGAATTTGTTCATAATTTTCAAAAGAGTCCTTGCACATTAAATACGGGGTTTTTTTTAAAACAATATTTTTTTTTACACTCGAATTTTAGTTTTAATTTTTCACTTTAATGGTTTGAACTTTCCTACTAAATAAGTGCTTTAACGAAGCAGCAAAAACCAGAAAAGATAAGTATTTAACCTACAGACGTCACTTATTTACACATTCTTTAGTTAACGTTGAAGTATTTTTCTAACAATCATCCTTATAAGCGGACCTAAGTAAGATTAATTAAGTTTTTTTCATAGTTTAACCACCTGTTAAAGAACTTTTACCATCAAAGTATCATGAATCCTTTCAGGGCATGGCTTTATATTTCTTAGCAGAACAAACATTTTATAAATCATTCGTAAATGTCAAAAGAAAAGAGAAGAAGCTCTCAGAAAGTCCAGTTAAGAACAAGACATAAGCCGGAGGAAATGTTCCATTTCCGTATATAAACAAATATGTACACGTTTTAATGTTTTATATATGTTTCTAGCAATTTATCCTTGTAAATATATAAATAGGATATACATACAGCCATTCAAGATAAAAGGAAAACAATCATATAGTGATGATAACGAGTCCGCATGTCACCAGGATACAATCAAGGACGACACTTTTGTTATATTGTTCCTGTTTACTATTGCTAGAATGTAGTCCACTTTCCTTGGAGCGTAATAAATAATTCAAATCTGTCCACATCAGACTGCGAGAGACTGTAAATTCTGTGCAGTTGAAAATATAACGCATTTTGGAAGTTGTTTAAGGATTTTAACCAAATCCTTGTAATATTTGGCTACAACACAAGGTAGGTATTTTAGGGAATCAAAGTAGATTAGGCAATGGCAAATTCAAATATAATTTTGAGGAAAATTTGTTTATTGTTTATCTCGCATTGATGTTTTAGTTTTTTGTTTAATGGAGAATTTAATTGAATTCCCCGAGTTAACAAAATTTGTCTTAATCTACAAAACATGATTGGAACTTATGTTAGTTACATACTTTCCTTATGTTAAATTACAAGGAATAATTCAGTTTGTGTTTTAACTTTAATCCTTTTTCAATTCAGAAAAGATAAAAATTGGCAATAAAAAAATAAATAAACCGAAAAATATAAAAGAATCTAAGGATATTTGTTTTTTTTTTTTACTTTAATCATACTAATATATAAAAATGAGTTGGTGTCTGTCTGTCTGTTCCTCTTTCACGCAAAAACGGTTGAACCGATTGACTTGAAATTTGGCATGAGTGTCTGTAGTAGTTCTGGTTCCAACATAGGCATACGGAAAAGTAGCGCGAGGGGTGGGAGGAGTAAGGGGAGGGGGTAAAGTGATCTCGAAACTTAGCTCTTCCTCTATGTTACCCTTTCGCGGGGAAACTACCGAGCCGGTTGGCCTGAAGTTTAGTTCCAACATAGACCATCAAAAAAAAAAATTGAAAAAGCTTAACCCGGCAACGACGGGTATGCAAGCTAGTAATCTCAATAAATCTCAATTCGAATAGATTTAATTCTGCAATAAAGGCAATTTTTGCACCATGTTTCTTTTATCTATACATCGAGGACGAAATCAGTCCATTAAATTTTATTTCTTTATTCAAAAGATTTGTATAAAAACTTTGTTGGAAAAATAATGAAACATTTTATGAATCGTTTTATAACTAAAAATTTTATTTACAAAAGTAAAGCTTTTTGTCATTTCGTGGAATTTAATTCAGATTACCAACCACTTAATATTCAGTATTTAATCTTATATACAAACGTCATTTTATTGCGTTTTCAGGGATGTGTGTGCAATGTACACATACATGACTACTCTATAAAAACGGATTTTATCAACTGTTCGATTATGAAATTTTTTAATTATTCTCATTCGAATAGAATGGTTTTTGATATTTCATTACTTTATTTTGATGAAGAGTATCTACTTTTATAATTTTTTTTATAAAAATAAAAATATATTCATTGTTCTATCGATAAAATCGATCGCCCCTGAAACACAAATTTCATACATAAATGAAAACCATTACATTCACTTAATTTTCAAATAAAAAGCAATAAACTAAAAATCTTTTTCAAGATTTAATTTCGCCTAAGTGAAAACAAATTTAATATGTATTCGTCTATTGAATAGAATACTAAGAACTTATTACCATAATATGTACTTTTTATTAATGTCTACAGTAGATACAAAAAGAATCAAAAAGAAAACAATAAACACAGAGGTTTTATAGATTTTTACCTGGAGATAAAATGATTTTAATGCTGTTCGGGGGTTAATGTTATTGAATGGCGAAGGTATTTAAATTTTATCTATCTCGTGGAGATCTATCTCTTGTTGTTTATGATTATTGTTATTAAATTTTTATTAATCGTATTTGAACAATGGTGCCAAATGCGATATATTTATTACAACAAAGGAATCCAGAGAAAAGAAAATATGGTCTTTAATCCAGCTCGACGTAACCTTAACCGAATGTAACATAACAAAATGATAGTCTATCAAAATTCCATTTACGTTTTGTTGTGAACTCTCAATAATCCCATGGAACAGCACTTAACGTTAATAATGTAATAAGGTCGCTCCGAAGTAGCAAATAAAATTCGTTTGAAAAGCTGTGGAATCAATCAAACTAATGACTATAATACGAGTATGAAAGGGCAAGGCCGGATCTCTAGACCGCATATAGTTCCCTAGCCATTGAGTTCCTGGATCGCTTTTCTTTCATTTCGTTGCTGTCCTCCAGTTTTTGGATTGCCTAAAATGGTGCAAAGAGTTTTAAGGGTGAGTCAAGAATAACATTGGCGGAATCATCCATGATATTAAATCGTAGTACGACAAACACAAAATTTTACCCTAAATTTCCACTCAAAAACCTATAATTTATCAATACATTGTTTTATATATCAGCAGACGGCGGATTATTGGGCCATCAATTTTATTATGATGTCATATCTCGAGTAAAATAATTTCCTTTATTGGAAAAAGAATAAAATTGAGGAAATTACTTTTCAGTATATTGATTAACATGCTTAAATACCTGATGTTAACCAATAAATCATAAGAAATTCCAGCCATTTAATTTAATTAAAAAATTTGCATTTTTTGTGCAAATACATTTCTTGGTATTCCTTAATAAACGTTCCTAAGTACGAACCATATAACGTTCAATCTGCGCATAATCAGACAAAAATCTGATTGCTAGTTATAATAAAGCAATTCCATTCTTTATTTAATAATAAATTGCTATGAAATAAAAATTTAAAAATTTTCAAAAACCGTTACATACATATTTTATGATCTGAAAATTGAGATTTTAAAGGGAAAAATTTGATGCACAACCAAATAGCAAATCGAACCATTGCTGCTTGGCTTTTAAATATTCCAAACAATTTACATAATTTCATATTCCTGGAAATATCACATCATTAAATTTTGTTATTCTATCCACCTGATGTGTTTGTGAAAATTATAGGTTTGATAAATTTAAAACGCTATCATCTGGGGTTTTTGATAATTGTGGACATAACGCTGTTTGAGGTTTTCAATAAATAGTGCGGCATAAATTCATAATTAATTCGATTCACCTGGTATAAATAGTAAACTTAAAAATGAATTTTGTATTATGCGGTTTGCAACACAGCTAGCAAGTATTATCCTTTGTTTCGAATTTTTGAACATTTAAAAAATTATGTTTGAAGACGTTGCCGTGATTTCGATGAATGTCCGCGTTTGGAAATTTTTCTCACTAATTTTGAGACATGATTGGCGTCGTTACGCGAGTTTCGTTACTGTAACGCTCACAAATTTTGGTCAATTTATGTACATCTTTGCATTGAATGATCAAATTGAGATGTTAATCGTAAATGCCTTCTTTGTTGTATTGTTCTTTAATTGTGTTATCAGATGTGCTGCTGTAAGTTACAACAGCAAAAGGTATGAAGAATTTATGGAATATTTGGGGGGTTTGTACAAGGATATCGAGGTTTGTAGAAATCTTAAATATCTTTTTAGTTTGACTAAAGACTGTCTTTGATTTTTTTTTATAGAAAAATGGCGATGAAGAAATGAATAAGATCTTATCTAATTTAACATGGCAAGCGCGGACAATATCGAAATTTAACTACGCTTTAGCATTTTGTATTGATTGCCTTTTCTTGTCCTATCCATTGGTAGCACCAGTCAAAAGTAAGTCTAATATTTTTTGAGACATAGATAACATTTAATTTTTTTTATAGCTAATATCGCTCTAAAATCGCCATAATAACAGTGTACAATTTTTCGTTGACTCTAGGTTCCATATAAAATAAAAATAATTGCAAAAAAAATGTTACAAATGTTTAAAATCACAATTGCGAGAACATTATTACCTATTAAATGATTTTAATAAAAGATATTTCCTCTTATAGGTTTACCATATGGTATGGAATTTCCTGGAATAGATAAATTTGAATCACCTTACTATGAAACTATTTATGTTCTGCAAATTTTGGCCACACCAGTTGCTTGTTGCATGTATATTCCATTTTCAAATATGGTCGTATGCTATGTGATTTTTGGTGTAGCTCTGGAAAGGGTTTTACAGAGGAAAATGTCTTTAGCCATTCAGTCGAACGATTCTACTGGACAAATAATTAAAAAATTAGCTGAATGTGTAATATACCAAAAGAAAATCATTAAGTAGTTTTTCATAGATTGACCAAAAAAAAAGTGATTTCAATATTTTTTTTTTAGATATGTGAATGAGGCGAACGATTTAGTCACATATATTTGTTTAGTAGAATTTGTGACTTTTGGTGTACTGCTCTGTGCTTTACTCTTTTTATTAAATCTGGCAAAAACGGTGACACAAGCGGCCATAATCTCTTGTTACATATTTATGATTTTGGTCCAAATATTTACTTTGTATTGGTATGCAAATGAACTTTACGTTGAGGTAAATTTTTAGTTTAAGAGCTAGCCTAGTATATCTAACAACTATTAATAATATTTGATCTTTGTAAATTTAGAGTTTGAACGTCGCGATATCGGCTTATAACACAAACTGGTATGAGCATAGCAAGGAAGTTCATCGAATGATTATCATTATATTAATCAGATCACAGAGAGCATTTACAGTAAGAAATTGTGTATATTTATCACAAATACGACATATGATTCAGTGATGTAATCTAAATGTCTCAGGAATTTCCGTTTATATTAGCAATTTACAAAACTCAACGAAACTATTTGCAATATTCTGAATCGAAAAAATCGATATACTAATTCAATTTATTATATGTTAATTTATTTTCAGATTTTCATGGGAAATTTGTATCCAGTTTCATTGGAAATGTTCCAGTCACTCTTAAACGTTTCATACAAATTTTTTGCAGTACTAAAACATGTTTACAAATGAATATTCAACTGAAGGAGGGCTTTGAGAGTAGATTAAGAAATTTAGGAACTACATTTTGTTCGTTAAATAGATAGAGAACCTAATTTGAATTTATCTCATTTAAAAAATGAGTAATGTAATGTTAACAAATGTATGTAAAAATAAAACTATAGATGCTGACTTTGGTGCGCGAAATTTTTGGATGAGGTACGACGAGTCGAGTGGTAAAAACGGAAACGGATAACTTCAAAAAATAGCAGAGAGAGGGATTAGAAGAAAGGGATAAGAAGAAAGGGATAAGAAGAAAGGGATAAGAAGAAAGGGATAAGAAGAAAGGGAAACATTGGATTATCGCGTAGCCTACAAAACTCCCTTATCGCTGAAAGCACAGAAGTGAAAACCGCTTCTCATGGAAACTTATAAGGAAGTGTACATAATTTAGATCGCTGTCTTAAATATGGCTTCTAGAACTCTCGAAACCAATTTTAATCTTTTATTTGCAATAACAAATAAACGTAATAATTAAAGTGGTGATGTCGAGTAGTTTCCTCGATGACGACAGCTGTGCAAATGTGTACTAGTGTTCCCAGACACTAAAATCCCATGACTGGACAAAAAAATCCCTTTTTTCCCAGAAAATCCCAAAAAGTTCTTTAATTTGCAGTACTGCAAGCAAAAAAAACATAAAAGTCGTGATACAGGCAAAAATTTTGATTTAAATGCACCGCAGGCAAGAATTTTGATACACCAAGGTCAAATGAAAGTATGAGAACTATCAGTCCTATAGTTTTGCCCCTGGCTGTGGGCCTGCGGCAGACGATCCGAATTTTTTTATAAGTCATGTCTTTTTCGTTACATGCTACTTATTAATATAGATAGATTCTTTTCTTTTTTAAATAAATTTAATGAGTTCAAACAAACCTTTTACACACAATGTCTTTATTTATAAAAAAAAAACACACATCATATTTTAGCAAAATGTATTGGCGCGTGTTCATAGTCGTTTTTAAACACAGGTTTTGTAACATGAGTTTAAACTGACAGAAAACCATAGAAAACTGTCAGTCTAAACTCATCTTTAACAAAACCTATGTTTTAAAATGACTATGAATACGCGACATTAAGTTTTCCAAGTAAAATTCATCAAACAATAAACTTCCGCATTGCTATAAGTAAAATTACATTTATCGTATGGTCAATCCTTTATAACTGTATAGGAGTTATGAACATTGAAACTTTTCCATGCAGTAAAATTTCCAATTAGAAGCCCAAAAGTTGTAAAACTTTCATAAATTAAAATTGAATTTTTAAAGTAAATTTACATTCAATTACATAAAAGTTTGTTTTTCCCGCTGGATTCAATTAAATTGTGTAGCTACAAGGAAAAACATCGTAATGAATCATAATATTGAAATACTGAAAAATGGTGCTTACATAAATTTAAATTTAAAAGGAATATCAATTGGTATTGGAAATTGGTACTCTGAATATTTTAGATCGTAAAATCAATATTTGAACCAAAAATGTGTTTCCTATCAGAAATGATGCCAAACCGAAAGACTTTAATTTAACTTCTTACATTTCGACAGAGAGTGAGAGAGTTTTAGGCACTTTAGGATAAAGTTTGCTGCCCACATTGTATGTGCGAAAGAAATCAAAGTAAAAAAAATGGATTCCAATTTCTCCAAGTTTGTCGAAGGTCCTCTTATAGCGAATAAAAAATCATTAAATACCACTGTATGCCTGTGGTCTAATACGTATAGCTTAATACGAATTAGACCTCTTTTCCCAAAGTCTGTATACGTAAAATAAATTCAAGGCAGTTGTGTGATTTGGTTGCCAAAATACATATCTGTGGATATATTTTCAGTGCATAAACGGTTTAGCGAAAGACTTAGAAGTATTATCCTGTCAGGGTAACATCTTTTGGTACTTTCATAAATTCCCAAATCCTAAAATCCGCTTTATGATAAATAAATCTCCCGATTTGATACTCTTTCGTTGTTGATGATGGAGGTCTGTCAGATGGAAGATAGTCTTATAAACTTTAGTTAAAATACATAAAATTCATTACATAATGCCAGCCATAAACAACTTGTCTTTCTATAGGATAATCCTTGCATCGACTGAGATTTCTGTATTGTAATTTTTTTTCAAATTTATTCACTTCACACTTAATACCCTGAATCCCAACAGATTAATGACCCAACCGCATTGTTTAAATGACGCTATTTGCTGTTCATTACTGAAGTTTATTGTCTGCTATTTGCATCTTTTCCCCAATGATTTCATGTAAAATGCAAAACGTGTACCTGCGCTCAAGGCGTTCCTTATAAACTTTTACCAAGCGACAAAACAAGAGAAAAGGAACTTCAAGACAATTAAAAGATATATTTAAAAAGTTATTTTCTGTATTCATGATTTTTTGTTTTCTCTTCAAACATTTTTTTTCCCGTAAAAGTGTTTCATCTCAAATTTCAAGAGAAAGAATTTTCTTCTGTTTGAAATAAGATCAACAATTATATGTAGTCCATTTGTTTGTTTGGGATGAGGAGAGGTTTTTTTTTCTTTCAGAAGACCATATTGAAAATTCCTTTTTATCTCAAGAAGAAGAAGAATTAAAAAACTTTTCCAATTCGTTTAAGTGCCTCAAGTTATTTTCTGTATATTTTTATGTTGATGGCGGCATGATTTTGTACTTTTCTATTAATTTTGCAATTTGCGAATATTTTCAAAGTCTGCAACTAAGAAAACTCTTGCAACGAAAACTAGCACCTAATTAATATTCACACGATTTTTTCCAGATTTTATACAACACCTTTAAATGTAACCCAAATTAAAATTGAATTTCAGCTACGGGAAAACATTTTTATTTTCATTTATCTTGCGTTTTCCACAGAGTTTTTCCCTCTTTTTTCAACGCGAAAAGAGAGATGAGATGTTTTGATATCAGTGACGTTACTTTCTTAACATAAAACCTGAGGAAAATTTGGAACAAGATTCATTTGAGTGTAAAGAAATTTAAGCAGTCGGATGCTGGAGAATTAATTTTATGCTGGAAAATTGGGGCACGTTAAGCTGTAGATCCGGACAAAAAGGACGCTTCGAAAAGGAATTTTCCTGGGCCAAAGCATCAATTGTAAACGGCATTACACCTTCTCGTAACTCTCTACCAACTGTATATTCGTTTGTAGCCAAAGGCGATGCGGACCCGCATTTCTTTTTTGGAAGATAAATGTATGCAAAGCACATTAAAAATTGTTTTCACGCGGGACCCTCTCTATCCTATTAAGAATGAATAATAAAAGGAGGGAAAAAAAGAAAGAGATCCTTTTGACAAAACATCAAGCGGAAAGCTTACCTTCTAGAGTTTCTTCATTGAAGAAAGAAAAACGTCTTCTCTTGTGCTGTTTCAAATAGCCCTAGAAGTTTTCATTTAAAACATTGGCAAACCACGATGGCGGCGGGTGGCGGGCGGTGCGACACGTCAAGAGATGGTGGTTTTGTTCATATTGTATGGCGTAAGGATCACGACATTTCTTTGGTTCAAAATTGGATTGAGTAAAGTGTAAAGGGTTAACGAGGGCTATAATTTTCACTACACTGTGTTAACTTTGTTATGTGTAATGAGGGTGTATAAGGGGAATGCATGAATTCCTTTTTGGAAAACTTTAGTGAAATTAACATTTCTGTTCAATTTAAGGCGAATTAAAAGGGACTCTCACTGCGCACAACTGGAAGAAGGACGTGAGAGGTGAACATGAATTATATCTGTGGTCTAACAAAAGCTCAATCTATTTGAAATATTTTAAACTTTGCCCTTTGAATCTCTTCAATGCGATAACTGTACTTAAATTAAAGTTAAACAAAACTCTGTATAGCTACAAATTTAAATAGCATAAACTTTTTAAACTTTTATAAACCAGTTCACTCTCGTTTTGATACTATTTATAAAAAGTTATAATTAAAATTATGAAAAGTGTTTTCTGTTAGCAGTGAAAAGTAATTTATGTTAACTTTGATTATTTAAATAATTACGTTCTGATTTACATAACTGGCGTTTAAGTGTTTAGGCTTTTAAAGTAGTTGAATGTAAATTTTAAAATTTGGGATTTAGAAGAAATAATCGATAAATTTTTAGTGGATTTCCAAAATACCGCCATATGGGAGTTTGTAATTATGGGTTTGTAATTATAGACAGAATGACTTTCTTGTAAAATGCTTACAGTCAAGTTGGCGGTATATTAAAGTGTTTTTTTTCGCCAAATCAGAGGGTGGAAATTTTTCATGAATACAATACCTTCTATACTAGAAAGCAAAAACATATCAAAACAATATTATGGTCGTGAAACCAAAACCGCATGAATTGGCGCAAAAACAAATTGGAACACATGTGCCGGATTTTTTTTTTTACAAAAAGGCACTGGTGTAAGAGACCAAGACAGGGAGGAATAGATTCAAAAAATCTTTGTCTCCCCTTTCATTGTTGCTTTGTTCGAAGTTGTCCAAAAATTTTAATATTTTGCAGAAGCAGTTTTTGGCAATCTCCATAAAATAAACAAAAGAGAAGTGTGTGAAAAAATACTGGAGAAATTGCGAAAAAACTGGGCGGAAATCACAAAAAAAAAACAGGAAAAATGTAAATATTTATGTTTGCAGAGAATTCAATGTGTTCCATCTTGAGGCTGACTAAAGTCTATAAACAGTACAGTATCAGCTTTGTCATTTTGTCGATTTCAGCAAAAACCGTATCATCATCGACACAAGGCGATGGCGATGAAAAGGGATTAAAGGACGAAGGAGTAGGCATCCGGTTTCAAGCTGCTGTTACTCGACTCGACTAGAAGATGCGGGTTGACAACTTAAATGGAGCACACAAAATTCTGGAGACGTCTGCGGCTATGTCCAAAGTAAACATCCCTGAGACACTATGAAATTCAATTGCTTTATCTAGCAATGTAACTTCTTGGCTTTAATAGACACGATACGAACCATGTATTTTCTTGCTTCACTTATTCACCGATATACTTACACAATTTACCACAGTATTTCGATGCTAACCATATTTCGAGTGGGGGCGGCTACCGAAATTTGTATTCCAGGCATGTTTTGAATTCAGGGACGGAAAACGGGTTATCCACAAATAATATAGGTGGATAAAAAACCCAAATGTTTTCTCAATCCGTTCATACACATTTTTTTCCTTTCTTTCTTGCCTTCCTCCGTTTCCGTTCTCAATCCCTTCCGTGTACTGTGATTACAAAATGCCTGGAGAAAATTACAGCGTAGCACATTTTGGCCGAAGCTGATTTTATTTCAATGGGAAGAACCGCTTTCTAAACTATGCTCAACTGAGCTTGAATAGACTTCATAATACCAGCATCGCCCTCATTATCCATAATAAAAGTAATTTTATGCAGGTAAAGTTAATGACATAGAGTCAGTTCTCTAAGCTAAGATATCTGTATCTTATACAAATAGATAGAGTTCCATGGACGACGCGGGGTGGAGATAATTGGAGCAGTGGAAAACTACGGGAAAACTTTGACGTGATGTAAAAGCGACAAGCTTTTGAATAATTTTTTAACATTTTTTTTAAACTATAGTCTTGAACTTTTCGTTATATTTTTTTTTTACATATCTGTTTGTTAAAGTTTTCTTTCCTGCTACCTCAAAGTTATGAAAAACAGTTCCCTGTAGACAAAGTTTCTAACTCAAGTCCATTTTTCAAACTTTCCCGGAGAAACTTTCCAAACATATTTTTGCGGTTTTCGCCCCCTATTTTCAATGGGAGGTTTTTTTTTTGCTGCTTTTATCTGTCTTTGGCAATGTTTAATATTTACTAAAGTGCGTTTGGCAAAGGCGACTATGGAAAAAAAAAACAAAAAGATAAATAAATGAATTTTTTTTTTGTATACATATGGGATATGAAAAACCAAGCAAAAGGATGACAAGAAATTTTGATTTTGTTTTTATTACATGAGAAGTATTTTCTCAGATGACTTTCATATTTTTATATCACATCAGTTTGCCATGGAAGATAAACTTTGTGGCTGCTGGAAGTTGTTCATATGAATTTATTTTTAATCAAATTATTTACTTTACAATAATATTTGGGGAAAAAATTATAGTAATTCAATTAAAGAGTTTCATATTTTTATCTTTAATAAGTATTTTTTTTTTCCTTTTCATGTTTTCGCCAATTTAATTAAAACTTATGCATCACCAAATTTTCAAGAAAAAAAAGTTTAAGTTCGAAATATTACACTTTCGATTTAAATTATTATTTTTGCTGTCCCTTATTCTTAATTATCCTTTAAAAAAATTGTCTTTTCAAAGATGAAACCAGATTGCATTTTTTCATTAACTTTGATATTGAAATTTAGAAAATGAAACCATAATAAACTAGACTATATATTTTCAGGGTTGCTGCAGATGTTTTGTACTGAAATTCAAATTTTGGATTCCAGAAAATTAAATTTTTCTGAAAGAAAACTCAGTTCTTCTACAAGGCCGTTTCGAAGGGGGTGCTAAAATCGCCATTAGCCGAATGTGAATTTTAGATGAGTACGATGTGGAAAAGACTCAATCTTTTGGCTTCACATCTTGATCAAAATTTCCTTCCTCCATGCTCTTATATATTTACTTTAGCAAGCTAAACGACTAAATACTGGACTAAATTCTAGCATAAATGCGTTAAAAAGCGGTGCATTTTCGCTTCCTCAAATTCATACCTCACACCGAACCAAACGTGGACATACGCTTCTCTAGCAACTGTTAGGACAATTACATAACTTAATAAAAACTCTTCTTTTATTATTGATTTTACTATTAATTTGAATTGATTGTTCGCGATTTTTAGTAAACATTGTGGAAATAAAATCAATAAACAAGCGAATGATTCCTACGTGCACGGAACAGAAACACCCCTGTAGTAATATTGATGCAATCATATGTATTTCCCAGGACATGATAGAATTTAAAGCTATTACCTTGGCTAACGTTTTTTACTTTGCCTTCATCAGCGATGTATATACTTGTGTTGAAATATACTAACCCCGTGTTAAGGACTTGCATGAGTATATCATAAATTTCCAGTCAAGTGCTGATCCCAGAGGTTTAATGTTATAAAAAAATGTCCTTGCTCCCAATACATGGGTGTTCATATATCAGTTGCGAGGCAAGTAGGTATGTCGACCTGTAGAATTTCCCGAATGAAAAGGATGTGATAGTCATGGAATTCAGCGCGTTTGTATAGAAAAGGATTTTTCACGCCATCTTTTAGAAATTAATTTCACGCTTCTCAGATTTTGAATTGATGTAATGCGATAATAGTGCTATGAACAGCCCCACCAACACCATGAAAAATAAAAATCGAAAAACATTAATAATGAAAAATATCAATTGTGTTGAATGTCTCCGGAATATTGTTGAGAAATCCTGAAATACCGAAGAAAAATATTGTTCTACACGAATAAACATGGAGGTATTTTTAGATCGCTAAATAAATTCCTCAAAAATTGATTTTCGGCTTTTTTTTACAAACATGAAAATAGTTACGATTGAATTGAATCGAATATAGAGAATTTAAATTGTTATCGTGCGCATGTTTTACTTACTCCCAAATTAATTTGGTGGTATCGCGTTTCTTAGTTAGTTTGGATTTGAGTTCCTAGAGAGCCTGTTCAGATTGGTTGAAATAGTCCGCCTAATTCTGACAGGAACTGGCAACATTAAGGCAAGGTGAGGAAGTGGGGCTCAGTCCCATTTCCTCATCTTGCCTAAATGTTGCAAGTTTCTGTCAGAATTAGGCGGACTATTTCAACCAATGTGAACAGGCTGAAAAGGATTAAAACTCAGAGATTTCATCGTTATTTCAAAAACATGTGAGTATTGAACTGAAATTTTATTTTCTAAACCATTTATTTTAATTAATTAGATTAATCATTGCCATAAAAAAATTTCCTTTTCTCAATTTTAAATACAAAAGAACAAGTCAATTGTGAATTTAATAAATACCTAAAGTTTTCCAAGAAAAAAAAAAATAACGAGTGTTTTCTATCGCACCTTTTTCGATTTCGACCCTATTATTATACAAAAATCTTCCAATCGATTTGATGTTCATGAGGAGATAAAATATTTAAAAGGAAATTAAAAGAAAACTTTTATCAATAGATAGGCTAACGAAAACGGAAAATGAACTTTTTTCATTTCCTTTAGTCTTAAATTAAAAATGGCGACAAGTATTTTTTTTTATTCACTCATAAAATTGTCAAACTGTTAAAAAGGACACAATTTGTTCTACAATGGAAAGTTATCTTGTCGTTTTATTGATAACTATTATCTAAAACAAAAAAAAAAACATGAATAAAAAGAATGAAAAATGAGAAAGTGGAAAATAAAATATTCTCTGTATTGTTGTTATCTTACAAATTCTCTCTATTGTTGTTATCTTACGTATTGTTGTTATTTACAAAATCGTGTAAAAAAAATTCTGGACCTCTTTTAAAGTCAACTGCCTTTTAGAAGGGAAAACTTTTCTCTGCACAGAAATTTATTCCAAATTGATTTTTCGATTCACCATTTTAAGATTTCGTACTAGATTGTGTCTGGATAAAATCTATCGGTTAACAAAAACAGCAAAAATAATTATAATGAAAAAAAAACTTTTGTGTGAGAAAACTTTTCAATTTTTCACCATTTCCCCAACTAATGTCATTTCCACAACGAACACAAGTTTGCAGGAACAGCGGATGTTTTCCAGGATAAGCCTTAAGTAACAAACAATGTCCTGAAAGTACACTGAGGGAAAATTCTCACTAAATTCAACGATAAAGCAGTTTGGACCATCCCTTCCCCCTCCCCCACACAAACGAAACATTTTTTTGCAATTTTCTCGAAAACGGTGACACATATTGATAATAAAAGAGTTTTTTCTTGCAAAAAGATCACTTAATAATGGCCCAAATACCTGGAAATTTTAACTAATTTCATTTTTGTTGTCAGAAAATGCAAAAGTAAATAATTTTTGGGTGGCGTAATTTTACTAATTAAATACAAATTAAATACAAATTAATTTCGAAAGAGCCTTTTTTTTAAAAAAAAAGAGTGAGGTTTTAGGGATCTTTAACGATAATTTTCACAAAATGTTGCATATTATTCAAAGAATGCTTTCTCGATATGCCTTTTGTAATCCTTTTGTGAAAAGGTATATTTATATTTATTTGAATTATTCTGGGACAATACGAAAAATCGACTTTGAAAAAATCAATTTTTGTATTTTATTGTATGCGTACATTTGTGTAGACATGTTTTCTTAAAGAAGTTTTTTTTTCCAATTTAACACTAATTGGTTTGACACGGATATAGTCACTTACAATCTATGTAATGAATTACTAGCAAATATTATGAATAATTGTAGCCATGAAAAGATTAATTATCTTTAATATATTTCCACGACACTAATTAAAAAAAAACCGGAGCCAATAATGAAGAAAATTGATAATTTGTTGAAGGCCTCAGTCTATCTATTACTAGAATTTCCCATTAGTTTATTTCTAATATAATTAAATGGGACAATGCCATAAGTCATTAATTTTCGTGATCCTTACTGATGTCTCATGGATTTCATTATTCTTTAATCGGAGAGTCGTTCGCCAGAGCTTTCAGGTGTCAGTGAAAGGAATATTTTCCGGGAACTCTCGTTTTTTTTCAATTAGAAGTGTTGGATGGAATTCAGTAAAGCATTGGTGTCATATTAACCAACAGAAAAGCCTTGGATAAAATAATGGTGGAAAAAAAAATCTTTTAGTAATTTTTCTGGATGAAATGTCAGTCAGTTGGGCATTTAGGGGGTTTTAACAGTAATTAGAAAAGAGTTTAGCTTTGGCTGGAAACCATTTATTATCATTGCCGCAAGTCGTCTAGGGAAATTGATTAATTACATCTCCTCCTATGCCATCATTAATAATTGTCTGATGTGGCATAGTTTCATTATTAAGTCAAAGTACTAGAAAAATAGGAACGAATTGGGAAAACTGTTCATTTAGACAACACTGTTAGATTGACTTTAGCTCAGAGAAACATCTCAAACAAAGATTTTGGTATTATCTTATAAAATCAGAAGATATTTTGCTGACATGATTATTTTTTTTCAAGAATCTGGTTGTGATATTTGATCCGTGAGTTCGTCTATTAGTATACAAAACAATCGTTTTTATGAATTAAGCCTTGAGTTATGAAATTTTTTTATGAATTAAGCCTTGAGGACCATCTTCTTGAGGGTTTTCGATCGCTTCGGGTTTGAAAAATTTCTTCACAGATAATCTTTTGTCCTTTGTGTTAGAAAGGATAATTTCATCCAAGGAAAATATCCGTTAAATTTTTCTTGGGTGAAATAGTCCAAAAGACTTTTGTCATTCTTCAAAAACGTTCGATAATTTTTGAGTTTTTTTTTTCCTGATGTGAATTGAACTTTGATTTACGGTAAAGATACTTCAAAGTCTTAATTTCACATTTTAAAGACCTTAATTTCTTCAATAAAATGCAAAATTTCCAAGAAAATCTCAGAAATCCTTGCTGTTGATATGTCAAGAAGAAATAAATTTGTAACCTGCATATTTTGAGGTGACATGAAATTCCGGTTAACCGGGGCACCAATTATGTATTCCGACGCGTCTCTGTCTTTCGACTTCGACGCAGCTTTTAACTCTTGACTTCGCCATATCTGCAGCTTGAAATTTCGCGGAATCGTCACTATGAATCGAAACGTGATTCTGACTGTCACTCCAGGAAATTTGAAGCTGCTGATATGGCGAGGTCAAGAGTTAAAAGCTGTGTCGAAGTCGAAAGACAGAGACGCGTCGAAATACATGATTGCTGCCCCGGTTTTTGATTTTGAAGCAATTCGTTTTAAAAATATCTGAAAACATAAAAAACCCCTCCGTTTTTGAAGAAACTGTTGCTATCAATACAAATACAAATGAAACACTATCATCAAGTAAATTAAGATTTATTTCCTAAAACATCATTAATACATTATTTTGAGTCATTTTTACTTTAAGTTAACATCGTTTTATATTCTCCATAATATGTATTTTAGTTTAAACTTGCTACTAATATTAGTATCATTGTCTACTGGTATTAAATCAATGGCTATACACTACAATTATTTTATAAGACTACATGTTTAAAATTTAGATAACCAAACAATTTCAATTTATTTTTTATAAAGTGGATGTGCAAAAAAGCTTTTTTATACTTTTGACAGCCCTTTTGTCAAAAAATTGTGATTGTCGAGGCTTTCATTCAAAAATATTGTGATTTAATTAAATTGTTACTTATCAAATTATTTTATTTAATGCTGATCAAAGTTCTTTTTCAATGATTTTAAAAACATTATTTCTAACATTCCATATTTATGTACAAACATTCATTTAACAGATATTAGTTTAATTTAATTGAAGTTTGAAATCCAGTATTAGACAACTTTTAATTTTTCTTTCTTTTGATAGTAAAAAGTCATACAAAAAAAACAAGATTATCTCACATTTTATAAGGGAGTATATTTTCTATATAATAATTTCTTTTAGATTTTCTAAATTTAGAATTTCCCGCCTTTTAAAGGAATTTTCAACTAACATATATGCGCTACAAAAGAGCAGAATAATTATTTCTTATTCGAGTATATTATTTTATTTTTCCAATTTTTAATTGGTAACTAAAAACTTTTTAGTCGAATTGAAAATATAAAACCTCTATTTTCTAAAAAAAAAACCGAATATTTGTAGAAGAATTAGTCTCTAATGCACAATCAACAATAATTAATTCCTAGTTTATATGACTGGGAACTGGAACGCAACTAGTACCAAACTAGTAACTAGTATTAAATTAGTAACTAGTATATAACTAATTGGAAACTTTCCATTGTCGTCCGAGTTGCCAGCTATTATGAACTAGCAACTAGCCTAATGTCAACTGAGTGCAAACGAAGGTTAGTTACTTAATCCCATAAATTCGTGGTTTTGTAATGACATTATTTAACTTTTTCAGGTTTTTTGTACTCTCGTCGTCACTATTATGCTTTATCGAGACAATAACTTTTTTAAATTAATTTAATTCAATTTTTTAATATTTTAATTACATCAATTTCATAATTTACAAAAGTGAAAAATGTTTTTAACGTTGCATTTTATTCCTACCAAATTTTCCAATAAGTTAACACAATAATTCAATAATTCATTGTAGAAATTAGTAACAATTGTTTGGCTAGAATTTTTCATGGAATTCGTAACTAGATTCCATTGTTGAAAGTATATTTTTTTTGTCCTAAAGGTCGTTTTCCATTCATTTAGATTCGTCCCCGCCAATTAACTTTATTAAGTAATGGGGAAGCTTATAGCTTTTATAACGGATAAAAAGTATTTTATATAGCGATATTCTTTTTAGCAACTCAAATCATAAATTTCCATTTTGTGGAGAAAAGTTTAGTTGAACAACTTTATGAAAGTACGGAAATAATTTCACTAAAAGTTTCTTTTTCTCTATGTATTCAATTATAGTGCTTTGTTGAGCTTCTATGTGTTGTTAGTTGTATTACGGATTAATATTTTCTGAATACACTTTCGAATACTTAAAGCTGTTGATTAAATAATTTGTAGGATGAACAACTTGAGTTTTAGTTCTGTAAGGATTTTAGAATGTCTCTATTTATCAAAAAGATTGTAAATAATTCTTTCCAAAGAAATTATTTGTGAAATTTTAGATAGTTTCTAATAATGTTTTGATTACCAACATTTTAACAAAACATATTTTCTAAAAATATTTATGATTTTGTTGGTTTTAACTCTACAAGTTTGAAAATTATTTAAGTTAAATAGTCAAATGTTTTTCTCAAAACTCAAAACGGAAAATACAGGCGACCTTCAGGATTTCTTTTTTTTTAATAAAATTTATTCACAGATTTTTTAGTTATTTTAAAATTAGTAGATAGCAGAGCGTTTACGTTTCAACCGCAAGCTGATTTCACAATTATCCACCTGTTTATAATTATAGTGACAAATTACAATTTTCTTCTATTTACTTTTTGAAAAATAGAAATACAGTCATATTCTGGCTAGTCGCAAGTCGGTCACAGGGACCTCAAATTTTATGGACTTGTGACGTGTGATTAAAGTGTCACAACGCCAGAATAGGGTTGATAATATAAATGTTTTTAAACTCTATTGCAATTTGAAGCGCCACAAATGTTTTTTTTTTATTTTTGCAGACATTATTATCCCCTAATTTTAATAGCTTTCGAAAACTATTTACAAAATCAAACTTGTGCTATTGGCAAATTCGAGTGAATATTAAACTACATTACAGTGCAAAATTATTTCTAATTCTACACTAAGCAACTCGAATAAGCCATGAACGTTTACTAAAAGCATTTTTTTCCTAAATTTATATTGACACAAAATTAATAAAGCAGATGCGGTTTCCATTTTATGTAAAATACACCTTCTTTGATTTTTTTTTAAATTCACTATTTGTTGTTATTTCATTGTCAACCATAAATAAAAAAGAAACAAAATCAATTTGATAGCACGCTAAATATAATAAATATGGTTAATTAATCCATTCCAATTAAATTTAAACCTAATAATCAGATTCTTCGGCGATTTCTATTTTCGAAAAATAAGCATAAAAAAATTGATTAATTTTTAATTTATTTAGCTATGTTTACAACTTATTTTTGAGCTACTTACACCAAAGCTATTAAACACATCAAACCGGGGGTCGTTTTGATTGGAAGGGGTTTCATTTTATTTAGCACATCAATATACGCATTTGGAATCAAGTTTTTTCAGGCGGACACATTTTTTTTTTCATTTTGGAATTTGGATTTCAGGTGTCATTAAAATCTCTTAAATTATTGCTATTTGAAGACAACGGTTATTTTTTAAGCGCGCATTCACCTAAAAGCAGGTAGCAGGGATAACTCTAGATTTAGGTCGGTTGCTGCAGGGAGCATCTGGAACTAGTTTTGGACGCTACTAACAGAAAAACCGTAATCAATTTTTAATGCACTATAAAAGCTTGGATTGTTCTATTACTCTTAAAGCTAAAAATTTTATAATACACAGAATTATACAACGAATTCATGCAAAATAATTTTAGGATTTTTTTTTTCGAAAAAATACAAACCTGAATGTTAAATAAATCTTCATAAAGAAATTAAAATAGAAAATTACTTTAAGTAAAGAAATAGGCCGTTCTTGTTGTTTTTTTTTTCAAAAGTATCGTACTTAGATATTTAGGATCCCCAGAACGTAAAAAACTGTGCAACCCACTTTAAAAATTCTACCATAGAACATTTGCAAACCCGTTTCAAGCGACCCATCGTCGAACCATCGCGCTGTTAATTTAAGGATGTTGTTAGGTTTCTGATAATTTTACACAAGTTATATCAATGTTAAAAAAATCTGAATTTGGTAATTGGTATTTTAAAATGCACTAAATTGGAACAACATGATCATTTAGACCATCATTTAATAATTGTTATTATTATATTTTCATTATTCAGAAATATTGAGTAAACCTTCAATATTAACTGCGATTTCGCAAGTGCGCCGATGGTGTGGTAAGAATAGTGGCTGACTTTCGTTATATTTTTGTTAAACCGAACCATTCGCTCGAGTCAATATGAGAGCGTTTATTTTTTTTTTATTTTTTAAAGATAAAATGCAATAGGGGTTTTTAGATAGTATATACTTCTATCAGTAATAAAACCATACAAATGGTTAAATGTTGCATTTCATCTATATGGTTTGCAATTTTTCTAAAACTGCACGTGTGCAGCGGGAACGTAAAAGTTGCTTGAAACCTCAATTAAGAAGCCCTAGTCCTACATTGCAATGCTTTAGATAGATAAATATTTGAATAAAAACGCTATAATATTCCATAAATTAATTTAATAAATAAATATAACAATTCGGTACATGCTAAAGGATTAACTAAAAATTTTATATAAATAAAATTTAAAAAATTGCAAAAACTACTGTGCAATACATGATCGTGAATATCGGGTCCGTTTCTTTTTGCATTTCCTTAAAATCTTGCAACTTTGCTCAGTTTGCATAGATTCATCGCTTTTGCTTCCGCTTGGACTAGAATTATGATCAAAATTTGCACCACTTGGTAACTGTTGACATTTCTGGCAATTTGAATTTTTATTAAATAAATCCGTTTCGGTTTTGATTGTCCTTAATAATGGTTTACGGCAGCTGGCACTAAATTCCGGTTGATTTCTGTTACACGAAATATCAAATTTTCGGGAATTGAGCGCTAAAACGTCTTGAACCAGATCTGGTTGCACATTTTGATCGTGTCTACTATTATTAGCATTACTATTCAATGTTCTACTACTCCATGCACCGATCGGTAAGGAAAGAGGCCGTGCATATTCTTTAATATTTTTAACTAATTCAATTGATAATAATTATGTTTAAATGTAATTTCGCTGTCTTACCTGTGCGTTCCTCTTGGAATTCATCTTCGTCTGACGATTCGATTCGATCCTCAACTAGAGATGATTGTCTGGATAAAGACTGGAATTGGAAGTGGATTTAATATAATATTAAATATTTGATTGGACATGGCATGGCAAAAACTGTAGTAATTCGTGAATATATTACACATATAATAGTGCTATAGCTGGCTGAGTGCGCTTTATATTTCTGAATTAACTTACCGTGTTATGTCTTCGGCGCGGTGGGGATCGTTTATTCCAGAGGGCTTCCAATTGATCAAAGTGCTGTGATTGTGCGAGGGCTGCCTGTTCAGGGCCTAAGCTTGTCTGCGATGCAAGTGATTTCATTTCGGCAATTTTTGAAATCTCTTCCATGCTGGCTGACACCGAAAACCTTCGCTTGAGTCTTTCATCAACCTGGGCCATCATCACCGACGACGTTAGATGGCCATATTTCTTCTGCCAGGTGTAGGTGTCCAGGGAGACTTCCTTCTTTAAAAGTCTCTTCATTTGACGTTTGGGACCGGCGGGCCGGAGATCTGAAGGTGAAATTTCATAAATTCAATTTTTTTGAATAATTGCAACAAATTTTAGTAAATGCCACCTTCGACATCTCGTGCTGGTGCTGAGTACGTTGGCAATTTAACAAATGTTGCTGGAGTGTTATGAAGACATATAACTGGTAAATTGAAGCTATCAGCTAATTGTATGACGATTCTTGAACATTCTAAGCTAATATCGAAACGAGTAAATGGCACATGGATTTGTAAGGACGTTAATGCCAAACCACGTTTGGTCTCCCACACAATAAAAGTTTTATCATCGCTAGCCGACACAGCCGTTGTACCTTTATAACAACAAAAATTATATTTGAATTTTCTACAAATCTTGGTACATAAATGGCTTGTTTCTTACCATCAGCAGATACTTTAACACACGTCACTTGAGCCAAATGGCCAGCCAGCGTGTGCAGTTCTTCGCCAGTATGAATATCCCAAAGGATCAAATTCGAGTCCTTTGAACCAGAAATCACGTGAGTCTTCGTCGTAACCGAAACACCAACACAGGTAACTGCATCGCTATGACCCACAAGGACTTGCGCGAGTTTTCCTCCTGTCGCTTGCCATACTTTTAAAGACATGTCTCGGGATCCTGTAATCACGTATAGAGAATCAGCCGTAATCACGAAACATGTGATCTCGTCGGAATGCGAAACGGTGTACTTTTCATCTTCACGAGTCAGTGACCAAATTTTTAAGCTGTTGTCACCATTTGTACAGACCTGAAGAAATTATAAAAAAGGGGTGAAAAAGAGTAGAAACTTGAAATGTTTGGAGCACGAAACTACCCCATTTCATCGACTAACTAGTCGAAGGAAATTTTTTTCGCCCAAAACTGATTAAACAGGCCGACACTCACTCTAGCACACAAGATATGCGAGTATTTCCTGGGTGATTTGGGGCCGGTAAATCCGAAGCTGGCAGAAGTTTGGCTGTACCAGCTCTACTTTTTCCGATATGGTGGGTAATTCATAAATGGGTTTAAATGTTTATAATCTGCAAATCAACAATTCTTTTTTCCTTCATATCTGAAAAAGTACAGCCAAACTTCTGCCAGCTTCGGATTTACCGGCCCCAAATTACCCAGGAAAGACTCTCATATCTTGTGCACCAGAATGAGTGTCGGCCTGTTTAATCAGTTTTAGCCGAAAAAAGATTTTCTTCGACTAGTTAGTCGCCCGAAAATAAGTATCATGAAGCCACCCCTGGAGAAAAGAATCCTCGAGGGTTTATGTATTAGTCTTAGAGGAAATATCTTTACCCCGCATTTCGTTTTTTTTTTGTGAAAGTATTTAGAATTTGTAATTAAAAGAATAAACTTTTTTTTCGTTGTAAATACTTACGGCAAACTTCATATTATTAGTAACACCCAAGCATTTATATGGTCCCTGTACAGTCTGCAATAAAGTGGCCGAATCCGCCAGCCACACGTACAGAAATCCATCTCGATCAGCGGATATAATTCGCCTTGAATCCATCATAACGACAACGCAATTAATTGTAGTATTATGACCCTAAACAGAATAGGTTTTTTACCAAATTATGCAAACAAAAAAACTAATTGAAAACTGACCTTAAAAGTAGTAACGACTAAACCTAAAGTTAATCCCCACACATTCACCGTTTTATCCTCGGAACCGGAAGCTACGAATTCCGTATTCGGTGAGAAACTAACGCATGTCACAGCCGACGTATGTCCATCCAATGTCGTTTGTAATTCTGGACTATTGATTTGCATGATATGAACACTTTTGCTAGAAGCCACAGCCGCCAATTGAGAGTCCCGAGAAATATCGAAACATGTTACCGGCGGAATATTCGCCACGCTGGTGAATCGCTGCGTGGAAATGTGCTTAAAGGACGATTTCTTTCGTCTGTGATGCGAATACGGATTAACGAAGGCCTCCTCATTCCGGAATGAATAGAAAGTGATTTTATTGCCGCCAGCCGTAATAAGAAAGTCATCATTGTCCGTAACAAACAAAGCGGTTACGGGTCCAGGATTTGGGGGCAGCGACCTAATCAATTTACCCGAATGCATATCGAAAATTAATGCCCGGGTGTCATCACAACCGACAATGGCTCGTTGACTGTCCATTGCCATTGAAATCGCTCGAACCTTTATAAGAATCAAATATAATCAAATTGAATACGGTCAGAATATAAATTTCCTAATCGACATAATGGTCCTCAACGTTACTTACACGTGATTTATGTCCTTTAAGGCTATGCAACTCGGTCCCAGTTGCCAATGTACGTAGGTAGAGTCCATTATCCTCACAGTGAGCCAAAAGGAACACCTGTTGCCCCCATACAAAAACATATTTATATAAATTTATATAGAATTTCCACAGAATAAATTCAGGTATAGGCATACTGAGAAATCATTTACATGTAAATAAATTTCGTTTTGAAAAGGTGAATTTCAATGGGAAATTTCCTTAAATTTTCTTTACATTTGACCTCCCATTTCTATTCACATGACTATTTCCAACATAACCTTTTGTTCGAATGTTTGAATAAATATTATGTAGGCTATAGATATCTGCTTTGTTATAACACAAGCCTTTTTTGAGAGTATGTTATGTTGGATTATGAAACCTGGTTAAGTGCTCTAATATTCAGAATCGATTGATGGTTTTGTGTTAGTATAAACGTAATTATTTCAATTTTATTTTATATGTGACGGAATTTAAGGCAATTCCAACTGTTTTTTTTTTGTGTTTTATGTTAGGGGTTTATTGAAATAACTTAAAAGCTTTCTGATCCATATCTAAAAATATCATTTGTTATAAAAGAAATTACGTTACGTATTGGTTTTAAAAGTCAAATATGTTTGCAAAGGTTGGGATTTATAAATATTTTACAATGGGGATATTTTTTTTTTTATATTTACCACCGATTTTTTTACAAATATTTTTAGGGGCTGTTTACAAACTTTTCCAACCTTCCTTCTATCCCCATATACACAACCACAGAAATGTTTCAGACGTTTTTTGCGATTATTTGTATGGGATTTTATACCGTTCAGTTCAGATTTTATATTGATTTTTTTAACGTTTTACTTAATTTTTTATTACAATGCTTTTTTTCTTTCTTATTTTACTTACCGAATCGCTAGAAATTTCAATTCGTAAAACTGGACTATGCATCTGTATACAATTTAAAAGGCTGTAATTTTCTAAGGACCACAGACATATCGTTGCATCATGACTGGACGATACAAGGACATCACTAGCCGAACTAACTTTCACAGATGAAACTGGTCCACGATGATGATCAATTTTACTTAACTGAAAATAAATGTGGAAGAATTTATAAACAATTTAATGTAGCTAATAGTTTTATTCAACTATGTATTTTTTTTGCCAGTTTTACAAATTATTGTTTAGTTAATAACAAGCTTTGCCCAGTTAACATTAGTCTCTAGATGGTAGTTGCTAGTTGACGGTAGCTGGCAACCATTTGGCAGTATACTAGTTTGACGCTTGTTAAAAATTTAACTGCTGCCTACTAGCCAAATGTCAACTAGGCATTAGAAACGTGAAAAAGTAATTTTTCAAATTTGACTATTTTTAATATATCCAGAAAATCTAAAATATATAATTCGATGCTGCTTTGCATTAAATAAACTAGCAATAATGTTTATTCAACTCAAATAATGCTAATTTGAATGTGAAAAAAATAACTTAATTTATTCAACCTTCATTCTGTCATTTCGCTGATTCGCAGGTAGGATGAATTCCGTCATTTTTTATTTATAATCAAATTTACAAAAAAAAAGAAGAACACTTACCAATTTCCCCGTATCCAGGGTCGATATTATTATGCTGGAATCGTCCCCGCCGCTGATGACTAGCGAATTATTCATCGCGCAAGTGACACAAATTACGGCCGCAATATGTTCCCTGCGAAATAAAAAACAAGAAAGGACATTTTTAGAATTTGATTAAAAACTTTTAAAGCGCGGTGGCTGAATGACAGGGAACGATGTCCACCAGCCGTCCATCATTCGGGAAGACAGAGTTCTCGTAATTTGAGCATTTTTTTCCAATTTTCACTTTCCTTGGTCGCAAAAAAAAGTCTCTATTTTCATACTTTGCACCTGGCCGCACACTGGCTCTATTGTGATGATAACCACATGATTTTCTTATACAAATCGTTATTTAGAAATTTGTCACAAGTTACAAATTTAACTTGTGAGGTTTAGTCAAGATTCATGCTCATGTCCGGTTAAAAAAAATGGCGGATGGAAAAAAGACATCAAAAATGTCTTAAAATTATTGCTAGTTCCACGGTATATTTAAATACTTGGACAAAATTAATGTTTCAGGAGATGAAAGATTTTTTTTTAATTTTGTGGTGAAGTTTTACATGCAAACAGAATTGTGTCAAAATGTTTTAAGACTGAGTTTTTTTATATTTAAAAAAAATTTGGACACTGGAAGACATGTCAAAAACGTTCAAAAGGTTGTTTTAAGATAAAAGATTAAACCATAAGTTTTAAAAGATTCAATGAAACAATACTTTACTAAAATACACATATAAGAAAGTAAAAATTCTTTAGAATAACTTTTTTACTAGGGATTTTCATTTTTCTTACAATTTTCTTTCCTCGTAGTCTATAAGTTAATTTACGAACACATTAAACTTTAAAGTAAAATGTTAACTTATAAGCTGAAGTAGATGTCTTCTTATTTATATAAAGAAAATTTTTTGCTGCTACACTTCGCAGGCTGGACCAATTTTTGTTTAAAGGAAAAAAATCGAAGCGATTTCAACCTTTTAATCCTTAAGAGCTCTATTATGTTGCAAGTAAACCTTCTACTTTTATATACTTTTACCTAAAAAGCTTAATGGTGTAATTCTTTCCCTTTTTACTACCGAAACAAAATAAATCTGTGCTGGAAATCGATAAATGGAAGACTTTTCTTTTACGGATTCTTTTTTTTGTATCTGCTATTTAAACTTTCGGCTTTTGATTTTTTTCGTTCATAATGGCTACTGAGATTAATTGTAATTGTCGGCGTAATTAACGTGACTGAGGGTTTTTTTTTATCACGGGCCTCAGCTGAAAAAATCCCTGGGGGTTAAAAGGGTGAATTTTAAATGCCCGTAAAATATTTTAATGCAACCGTAAATTTTGGAGGTGGTGACGATAAGGCTTTTGTAAACAAAATAAATTTTCGAGGTAAAATCAAATTTATCAAAAGTCAAAAGCATGCGGATTACAATATTTTTAATGTTTTGATCTAAAAAAAATTTAAAGCCTTTAATTTTTTTAAACAAATAATTTATATTCAGTCACTCACTATAAAATTTACAGTCTGTATCAGAAGAAAAGAACCAAGTTTTTTTTTTTTTTGGAAAGTAGAAAAGATATTTATTCACTTTCTGTTTTATATTGAAGCACCTTTCAAATGACATGCCGCAGGTATTCTTGGCATACTTTCAACCAGTTTTTCTGCCAAGTTTTTCGAATAGCGCATGCGTCAAGTTGTAGACAGGCTTCCCGGCGAGATGCGTCTTCATAATCCCCCACACATTTTCGATGGGGTTGGCATCTGGAAATTGACGCAATTTTCTTCTTTCCAGGTCTTGCAGAGACGGCTACGATGTTTCAGCCCAATCTTCGTCTTTCCGTGTAAACATCTTCTCCACCGATTTCAAAAGTCCACGCTTGCAATTTTTGGTCATTTTCTCGACGTTCAAATTTTCGGAAAGAGCCCCAAGCAGCCGAAACCGCGCTCAAAGCATCCCCAAACATTGACCTTTACCGGATGTTTAACGGTGGGCTGGATAAAATGTGTAAATGTATAAATGTGAACTTTTTCGATTTCTTAATTGCTTTTGCAGCCGCAGAATACGACAATTTTGGTACTTTTGGATGCGAACATAAAAGTACTGCCTCATAACGCTTTGTGTACACTACACTCATTTTCACTACGAGATTTTGAGCGACACTAAAATGAATCCTTTCAAATAGTGATTGTAAGACCACAAAAAATTAACCCCCTTTAAATATTCTTGTGTCAACTGAATTATATTTTTTTTTGAGAGATCTGAAAATCGAACGCTTTTTAAAAGCGAGCCGAATTTTGAGCGCCTTACCCACCTTTTCACGCCACCAGTTTAATAAAATGTTTTTGTTAAAAACTTTTTAACTTTTTGGTTGCGATGAAAAGTTTATTTACCTTATTCTCAATTTAATGGTAGCCTTGTTGACATCCCACACGATAACCGATGTATCCTCGGAACCTGTCACTAGGAAATTCGATTGAGGCGGAACCTGGATACAAGTCACTGGTCCACTATGTCCTGGAAAGTACATGAAAATTCTTTTGTTTTGAGGATATCAACTAAAAACATTCATAAAGTCACTAAATATATATGCCTATGTGTGTGTGTGTGTACAGATTATATATTCCGGTTAATATGCGAACAAAATTACGACTAATCGAAAAACTCACCCTTAAATGTGTGGACGATACTATTGCTCATGATGTGCCAAAGTTGAGCATCGCCAACTTTTGGGGTAATAATGAGGTGTTGCTTCGATGGTGCCAGGACTATATCACGTATAGGGCCAGTGCCCGAGACAGTCATTGTCCTAATTTGGGAAGGCAAGGGGACTGGTAGCCAACCGGTCAGGGGAACCAGGAGCGGAACGGTGTAACCATCACACCAGGCGGTCGCTGAACGTACGGTGATGCTCAGCAGGGAATTATCGTTTTCGTCGTGCTCGTTGATCGGTCGCAACCATGAAATTAACTAATAGAATTACACCTTAATATCATTATCGTATACAATTTGAACTAATGGTAAAAGCACATGTACTCAAGTTATCCTGTTTGATAGAAACTTTCGTGTTCTCACAAAAATATGGCCTCTACTAACTACATGGCGTACGATTTGTATTAGTATTCCAGCCGTATGTAATTTAATCAAAAACGTGTATAATTTAATCTTGTAGAAACTTTTCTTCGTAATAATTTTTTTTCACGTTTTCCCGACGTTTAAATACTAGTTTTTCACATACGAGTATAAACATGGTCCGATAGTTGTCCAAGTCCAATGTCTAAATTTTCACGCTTTTCCGGCCACTGAATTTAGAAGAGGGCAATTAGGTCACAGACGTTGGGTTACCGATATAAACTACGAAGGAAATATTCTTTTGTTTTGAAGATTGCTATTTACCTGAGCTCCTAATTGCATTGGATCACGAGTCAAGACATCGCTCGATTTACGAATCGTGTAGTAAATTAGTTCGATATCCCTATCCAATATGTAACTGCGAACGTGCTCAATTAAACATCGTAGATAACTTATAGACACCGTTTGTACCTGTTGAATAAAAAAAAAACGAAAGCCATTTAAAAAGAGTCATATTTTCTTATCCGTGTAAGTAGTAATTTATTTTCTTCTTATTTTCGTTAGAAGACATTTCGTATAGGTGTAAGAAAAATAAAAAAATACATTTTGATTACAATGGATTTCTGCTGTGGTTTTCCACATTTTTCTATTATGTCATAGTAACTTTCCAAATATTAATCATACCGTTGAGTCATCCATATATAATCAAACTTTTGCTGGAAAATACATATTGAAATTCAAACAGTAAAGGATTGAGTTTACTACTTCAAATAGAAAAAACGTTCAAAGCTACGGATGGGAAGAACCATTTACGTTTTGCCTTAAATTCAAATAAAGTTAAAAAGTTTATTTTTTTATATTTTACTGTTCAAAACCCGAAAACAATTTTGTTTCAAAATTTCGTATTTTCTGTTTAATCAAGTGGTTCTAAAGTATCTATGAGTAATAGTGTGTGTTTTCTGGAAATTTTATTAAAAAATTAACATACTATAAATAGCAGACATATGAATTTATTTTGCCAGTCTATAACTTGAAACAGTGAAGGTATTGCTGAACTTTCATCATTGTTTGATAGCAAACTTTATTTAAGTAGGAAAACTTTTGCAAATAAGAAAGTTTGATAAATTCAGAAGTGATTTAAAAAAAATAACTCCGTAGGAAAAAACATTATTGGAGATAATTCTTAAGAAACAAGCTCAAGTTTTCGTTATTAAAAGTAGTTTTATTCTGTGGACAATACTTATTAAAAAAATATTTTCATTAGTTTTTCTGCTTAACAAATAATTAAAAAAATTTCCGTGTTGATTTCAGTTTGGGTATAGTCAAAAACTTGCGGTTTTGCAAAATACAGAAAACACAAATAAACGTAATTTAACAAAGGAAAACTTTTTTTTTATTTGTTCCCGATTTTGCGAGAGAAAATACCATCGTTAGTATAATTGCTTAACAAATAATCTGCATATTGTAACAATATTTTTTTTTATTTTATAATTTAAACATAACAACAGTGTTTTCCTATTTACCAAGAAGTGCTCATAATTTTTTTTTCATATTCTTTCAGAACGTAATGAGATCATTTATAATTTTTGGATTATTTGGAATAATTTATTTGTCTTCTATGGCAAGTGGAGAGCAAACCGATATTGATGAAGCTACTGTAGTAGAAAATGATTGGAAGACGTTTAAAGTAGTTTTATTAAAAAGTTTTACAGCTAGTAGTTTTTTTTTAAGTTTTAAACCAATATTTTATAGTCAAAACACGAAAAGAAATATTCACCAGATGAAGAGGTGAAACGCCTTGAAATCTTTAAAAATGCTTGGAAAATGATTCAGGAACACAACAAGAAGTTCGCCGAAGGGAAGACAACATATAGAATGAAAGTGAACTCATTTGCAGATCGTACTCCAGACGAAATGAAAATGATGATGGGTTTTATAATGTAGAGAACACATTTTTTTTACATAAATTTACATCATTTAAAATAATTTATTTAATTTTTAACAGGCCTCCAGAATTTCGAGAAAATGAAATGTGAAGATATTAAAAATATGTTATGCTTTGTTTATGTTATAACAACAATAAATTGATAACGTTTTACATTAGATAAGATTTTTATTTAAATCCTTGCGACTTTTTATCACATTTTATTGTCGGAGATAAAAATTAATTACACCAGAGTTTTTGATATGGCAAGAGATTTTGATTTTCGACTGTCCGTCGGACCATCCACCCGTAAACTCCATAACTTTCGAAAATATTGGGCTAGAGACTTTAAATTCGAAAATATTGGGCTAGAGACTTCTCGCCAATAACAACACTAAGAAGACTAGGTCCTTGAACGGGCAAAATCGGTCATTTCCTCCCCTTTCGGCCATACAAAAAAACAGTTTTTTTACAATTTTCTCGAAAACATTGAGTCGTAGACAAAATGTGTTTAGAGTATGAGAGTAACGATCTTTCATACATCAAAAGCCCATCGAACCACTCGTTACACTTGTACAAGTGGATTTTTTGAATCAAAATTCGGTCTGTCCTCATATAGAGTATTTGACGGTTGCCACTCGGCAGTTATAGTTTTTCTTCTGTTATGTTTGAAGATTTTTTTAAGTTTTTTGTCTAATGATTTTATCTGAAACATTTTTCTTTTCATTTCTTTTCATTTCTTTTCATTTATTTTTTCTGATATAAAATAAAACCCATAATTCGATAACGAATTTAGTTCAGTTTTTAACAGATTTTCTGAAAATTTTAAGATACAACGTGCGGTTAAATATTAATTAGTGGTAGACTTGAATAATTTTTAATAAACTAAGAAACCGCGAACGTTCTGTAAAATCTCATTAGCATAATAGAAAATCGTGAAACACTGAGATTCTCAAGCAAAAAATGGGACGTAGAAAAAAGTTTAAGATAATATTTAAGAGAATTGATGTGAATTTCGGCATATAAATTGCAAAAAAAGAAAAAAAAATTTAAAATTTCACTGCATTGATCGATCCCAGCTCACAAAATTTCGGGAACAGCTACTTTAGTCCAAGCCAAATGTAATCTAAAAGGACTTAAATTGTAATGAAATTCGAAACTGAAAAGTTTTTTATTGGAATTTCTTGGCTTATAGGTCTGCAAAAACAAAAAATAATGTAACAAAAATATTATATTATCCACATCCAATTTCCCCCCAATAGGTCAGGCATGTTTGCCCTGAAAACCCATCAGGAGCCTGTTTCTGGTATGAAAGCTGGCTCACCGTCATCAGAGCCTGCTTTACCAGCTTCCACGCAGGCTTACAGGATTTTGGTTTTTTGTTTTGGAAATTTATATAATAAGAAAAATGTCGTTAATTCATATAACGTTACTATTGAAAAGTGATCACTGATCAGATTAGCAAAGTCCCGTCTGTCATATTTTAACTAAAAATCTCATTGCGTGTAGCTAGGCGTTAACTTAAGTAAAAAGGTAGAATTGCTACTTTCAAAAAAATACTAAAGTGTACTTTAATTATGCACCGGAACAACTTAACCATATGTTTAAATTCAAGATGAATTTACGGTAAAGAGGTTCTCATAAAATTGTACGCTTCCTTGCATTTTCTTATTTATATATTTAGCTCTAACGTGATGTGCACCAAATCAGTTGCTGCGAAATTCTTATGCTTCTGCATGCTCGAGCATAAATGTTTGCCCATTAAAATATAAGCTTAGCGGAATAAAAAGTGGCGAAAAAAGCATCATTAAATTCTCTCAAGTTGTGGATACTTACAGCAGCGAGCAAAAAATCAAAATTGCATACAGCAATTTGCTTGAATTTCCCGGTATCCTCCGACCGCATGAGATGATGCCATGACTCCTCCACATGCCGCACACTATATGAAACATCCGATCCTGGAGGATTAAACAGAGTGCACGCATCATCTTGTGGTTGCTGTTGAAGGCTCGGAGTAGTCGTGTTATCTTGCTTCTTTTGCTTTTGACTATCTAAACTTGCACGTAAAAATATCAAAATGGAAAATAATATAAATTAATTAAAACGTGTAGAAAATTGGAGTTCCTTCCGAGGAAATAAACGTGAAAAACCTACCGCTATCAATATTCAATTACAATTGCAAAATTTTAGTTTAAAAAAAACAAACAACTAACCATTATTTTCGGAATTTTCACTGCTAGCTTCCTCGCTTTCCTCCGCATCATGATTAAAAAATATATTTGCAATTTCCGTGTGCATAACGCGTTTGTTGTCCATGTCCAAATAACGATTTTTGGCAATTTCCATACACAATCGATGACGCCACTCAATTAAAACCTTACCGGACATTAATTTCTCTCTGATCAATAGCTCTGTGTGTTTTTGTAATTTTTAGGGAAAACAAGGAAAAAAAACTATTAGAAAAGACAAGTTATATTTTCCAATTATTTCAATGGTATTTGTTGAAAACCAATTATTTTGAAATTGGCTGCAATAGCGATTCAAATAACATAGAATTATGTGGCTGTCAGTCATATATACTTACTCATATCATTTCGTATTTTCCGGAATGTTGAAAAATTGAAATTTCCCTTTTTAGTGTCTATCATGATTTCACTGGATTCAGTTGGCATCAGCAATTCCAGCAATTCGGTCTCAGTTAAACCGTATTCACTGCATGTTATATAAGCGGCGAGGCGACCAAATCCTTTTTTACTATAGGATGTCTCCAGTTTGTCAAATGTCTGCACAATTTGATCACTGAAAGAGAGTCCCGAGTCCATTTCAGTTCGCAGTATGGTTTCATTCGCTTCCAGGGACAAATCGAAAAGGCAATCAGTACTACGGAATCTATCCTTTTGTATTGGAGTGCACTTCAATTGATCCGTTGGGATTGTCGTTGAGCAGATGAGGTAAACATTCCATGGGAGACTAATTGGTAGCCAGGAGAGTGCGGCAACAATATCACAATCCAGTGGATTAAGTTTATGTAAGTCATCAATGAATAGAAAAAGGATATCGTGATTAAGGTCCTCGCAACGTCGTAATAGATTCTGGAACCAATTATTTATGTATAGTGGATCGAATGAGGCATCCTTAGGCAAATATCCTTCGGGAATGTTAAATATAATCGATATTTGCTGGCAAATCACCCGCAGCAGTTCCAAATTATATGCTGAGCGTGGGGTGGCGGACGCATATCGAATGACACGATGCACCTTATTGTGTTGGAACCAGTCGGGAACGGTGGAATACAGATGGGCGAGTAAGGAACTCTTCCCCGTTCCATGGCCACCATAAATAAAATACGGAGCATGACGACTACCAGATCTATAATTTTGTAAAATGCTTGTCCGTAATCGATCCGGTACCTTTGAAGAAATCAGACTCTCTGACTTCAGGTGCTCATTTAAAAATCTCAAATGTACCGAGTGTTCATGGAAAATTTCCTGCAATGGAAAACAATAAAACTCTTTAAAAAAAATTACCAAAGATTTTACGATTATTTTAGGATAATTTGACGTTGCTGAATCCGAATCTGGAAGTAGTTTGGCTGGATTTAATATAGTTTTTGAGATTTAATTTTTTTCTAGTTATATGGGTTTTCTTAAAAACAATAATTCTTCCTTTTACTAAATCTAAGAAACTGGAACGAACTCAGACAAACTATTTCCAGATTTGGATTTAGTGGAATCAAATTGATTAAGATATGGCAATAAAAAAAATAAAATTTTTCCGTTTATAAGGAATTTTATCGAAAAAAAAATGTTTTTTTGGTTTTTCTCAAAAACTAGAGCCAATTTGGCTAAAACTTCGGAAAATCTTTCGCAGCAAAATGGCTGTGTGAGATTAAGTTTTCCATAATTGCAAGTATTTTATAGAATCTCCACCTCTAACCACTTCTGATAATAGCAGAGGGAAGTTTCACAAGAAAGGGGGAAGATAATCTTTTGGTTAGCGTATAGTCTAAAATTCGGTCGTTAAAAGTATCTCGACTTTAAACATTTAAATTCAGGAAAGAAATTCTAAGGAGTAGCATGTGTCAAAATTTATTTACCTGAGACTTCATTCTCACCTTCTGCAACAAGAATCGCAAATTTCCGTCGAAGAATAATATTCTGTTTACCAACAGTTTACGTAACAAAGAATTGTCGTTGTGTTGTCATATAAAATAAATTTTATGGCTTAAAATTGATCCCCCGAGTCAATTTATCTAAATCGCACCGCGCTTTCGTCCGGATACACTCAGAAAAATAATAAAGCTTACCCAGGTCAACTTTTTCATAAGTCAACTCTGACCTGTAGCAGACAGACGGAGTTCATGACATCCTCGAAATTCTTATCTCAAAAGTCAACACGCGCAGCCCTACTTTATTAATTGCTGGGCACCAATCATGTATTCCGACGCGTCTCTGTCTTTCGACTTCGACGCAGCTTTTAACTCTTGACTTCGCCATATCTGCAGCTTGAAATTTCGCGGAATCGTCACTATGAATCGAAACGTGATTCTGACTGTCATTCCAGGAAATTTGAAGCTGCTGATATGGCGAAGTCAAGAGTTAAAAGCTTCGTCGAAGTCGAAAGACAGAGACGCGTCGGATACATGTTTGGTGCCCAGGTTTAATTATTGAATTTCTCTCATTACACGTTAACATATTTTTACTTTTCCTTACGCAGGTGAACACGCGCCTAGCATAGGCTAAATTTTCCTGCAGGAAGAGGCTCCATTTCTCTGAGTGTAGGAAAATTCAAATATTTTCGGAAAATTTAAACTTTGGCAAGTGTCTGTTTGTAGTACCTAGAAAAATACGACGTATATAACGAAAGAAATATGGAGAACGAAATTTAAGGAAATAAAATCATCTTTTTAGGATTTATCTGCTTTCCAGCTGATGCCATTATGTCATTTTACTCCATTAGTGACGAGTGCCTCTTGAGTAGTACTCAAGGCAGAAGCTAAAAGAAATGGTCTGAAAGTCTGTATAAAGATTAATAATACCATCAAATGGAAAAATATTTTAAAGAGATTTTTGGAGTTTGGCTTGACTAATACCATTTTGATAATATTAAGCATCCTTTTAATAAAAATATGTTAGTTTTGAATGTACCTACATATCAGAATGAAAACAGCAGGTAATTAAACTGGGAGATGTTTTAACGCTTTCAATCGAGTAGTTTAAGATTTAAATTTATCATTTTTATGAAAGATAAGAACACTTTTTAAAAATCTATAAAAAAAATATTCACGTTTGGTTAATATGTTTTATATTCTTTAGGGGATGTCCTTAAAAAACATCTTCTTTTAAAAGGGGGAGGGCAAACGGGTCTCGCGAAAGTTACACAGGACTTTCTAGTTTTACATTGTTTCCGCTTTATGTCTCGCATAGCAACTAACAACAACAAGGGAGGCTCCACAATTACCATGAGGTGCTTGAGGGCTAGCTACTGCTTTTGCTATTACCACGATGCGTCTTCAAAGCACTATTTTCACTGCACTTCGAAGGAAAATGTTTCTTATCGCCATTTGGTTTGTTTTACTAGGTTTAATTGCAGGCATACATTTCATTTACAACTCAAGAACTATACCAATAGTGAGAATTTCCATACAAAATATATAAAAGTAAAATTGTACCTAATGCGTCAAAGAACTAGACCCCATTTTCTCGGAAAGGGGTGAAGTTATTTTTCTTTAAAATTCGGCTTATATAACCTAGACAAAAAATGTAGAGATGTCACGATATATCAGTCATCTACAGCTTCTGGGAAAAATCTGTCGCAATTTAAAATCGCAAAAGTTACACTTGTACCAATGCCGCCTGACGAGGTTTAAATAAATATTCAAATATTCTTTTCTCTAATTTTTAAAAGGATCTCGATATCATCAAACAATAAAAAATATACTAATGCATTTTATTTACTTAATGGAAATCAATTGATTGTCTGCATTATTCTCGATAACAAAATGCAATTAGCTATTGTTATAGATCCATTAGAAGACCAATTGATTTCCGCTTAAGGAAATCCACATTCCTTAGCGTACTTATTAATGACTAGGAGATTAAAGGACTATGGGGGGACCTATTAACTATCATCATAATGGCTTCATACAATTTAATCCAATGACCATGCTGGACGAAAGGAATTCACATTCTAGGGCAATAAATGGAAAGATATTCAAAATGACTATACTATATAGATACGAATATTATTAGATAGATATAACTGATATAGATACATTCGCATACCATTGAATTGAAGCCAAAAGTATTAAAAAAAACGCACATGAACCTCAAATAAAACACGAACTAATGGCGCTCAATGGAATCGTAGGATACCAAAGTAACACAATTGAGTTTTCCTGATTTCCGGTCGGTTCCATTTTCATTTCGTTCCATTGCCGAGATCATTCGAACATCCATTGCGCTGCGATGCGGTAAGGTATTTTCTATCAATTCAGGATATTCGATTTTTATCGATTCCTTGATTGCTTTTCGCTTGAATAATGGCCACCACATTCATCCATTCAATGTTGTGAGCAGACATCGTCGAGCTGAAGGACATCCGCAAGGGTTTATAAGGCGTCTGACCGCCGCGTCGGTTTATAGTGGGATAAAGTTTCCACTTTCCGATTGTGGTGGCTGCTACAGGGTTTAACCTGGCTTCCCCCCATTAACAACCATAACTAAGTTTCGAGTTCGATTCGTGGCGAGAGAGGCGATAAGGAGCAGTACTTTTGTGACGCAACGCCGAAGGATCAAAATCAAATCGCCTCCTGCCTCGTCTCATTGTGAACGAAGAAATTTCTGTCAAGTGAATAGAATATAAGAAAGCGAATTATATTGACGTCCGTTGGACAACGGATCGTAGTGCTGATTTAGCAGCTCTCATGATGTCGGTGTCCATTTTTATAGCCCGAAGGGAATATTGCCGATTATTGGAAATTTATTGGGAAATCTATTAGTTTGCTTTTATTTTCTTCCATTAGGGTTGAATGTGTCTAACTAATGGGCCACACAAAACGTTATTTACTCTATCAAATTACACTTTTCGTAAAGTTGCTTTCGCCATCGATAATTGGAGGGAGGAAATAATGAAATACTATTCATTGTTTATGGGTTTCTCTAATCTAGCTTTAGTATGCAAATGTATTTCACATGTAGAATCGCGCTGAAAGGCTAAGTTGTAGAAATATTTATTTTCTAATTTCCTTTATTAGCACAATCGAAACTCCAAAACAATCGAAACTCCAAAACGCAAATAAGAATAAAAGTTTACGAAAAAAAATTTCGAGAAAATATTTTATATAGGCAATAGAATGAACATATTTTATACTAGCTTGCATACCCGTCGTTGCCGGGTTAAGATTTTTCAATTTTTTTTTTTTTTTTATGGTCTATGTTGGAGTTAAACTTCAGGCCAATCGGCTCGGTAGTTTCCCCGCGAAAGAGCAACATAGAGCAAAAACTAAGTTTCGAAATCACTTTACCCTCTCCCCTTACTCCCCCCACCGCGCGCGCTACTTTTCTGTATGCCTATGTTTGAACCAGAACTCCCACAGACACTCATGCCAAATTTCAAGTCAATCGGTTCAGCCGTTTTTGCGTGAAAGAGGAACGGACAGACAGACAGACAGACACCAACTCATTTTTATATATTTGTATGACGGAACATAACAGTATTCTTATAAATTTTGGTTGACGTATAAGGTGTATATATAGCAATATTTAACACTTCACTGGAATTGTAATTTTTCTAAAACAAATGCCAATTATATTCAGTCCCCAATTGACTATAGTCCACTTGAATTGTCTGAAAATCATTGCTGTATGACCATAAGAGTAGGTAACCAATGCTTCAGTCGAAAGTTCCACTTCAAACATACAAACATAGATCCGACATTCTCAACGATGAATGGCTATATTGTCATTTAAGTGCCACTTGTTAAACTGAACACTAGAAAATTTTCCCAGAGTTCGTTCCTTCATTCATTTCTTTGTTCAATTACTCACCTGTACGGTTTTCTTTCGTCCTTTGATGACATCCGGGTCATTGGCCAGATTCTGTTCTATTGAGTTTCTCATCTTGTCCAGAAGTTTGTTCTTGAATTTACTCAAGTACAATTCATGGTTCTCACAGTCAGGATCTATCAGACGATTTGCTGATATCCCAGGAACTCTGCACACGGAAAAAAACGAGAAAATACAAAAATATTAAGTCTACTATAACTAACTATTGGATGATATTGATTAAGATTCCCCTCAATACAGATTGTCAACAGTAAAAGTGGATCTCATTAAATATTAAGGAAAAAGTATTTTGAAATTTACATTAGAGTCGTGTAGTTTTCCGAAGGTAGACTCATCGTTAGCCGATCCTTTAGCTGGCGAAGTTTCTCCATTGTTTCTGGTTTCGATTTTGGTGCTGTGGGGCCTGGATGATCCGACCATTCCCTGAATACAGCAATCATGTTGTCTGGAGAGCATTCTGTAAAATAAATTAATACATATACATACAGAGTAAAGGATTTTTGTCTAAATTATTAGTAGAAAAATATGTAGTTTATCTAATTTTTATTGTTTGAAAATTTTTATGAAAAGGAATTGAAAGAGGACTTCAAAAATAACAGATAACTGTGCTTGACCTTAAAAGGTACATTATTTATCACGATTTAATTTACTTTTCTCGTAATTTAATCAGTGAACGGCTTAAGAAACCTTTTTATGGCTGGATCAGATATGGATACTTTCGCTTCGCAGTACGAAGAAAACCTGCCAATTTTCGCAGCCGCTGCAGTTTTTCTTCTTATTGCGCGGTGAAAGTAGCCATGTGTGAATTTTTACCAGCCTTGAAAAAAATGACAAGGGAAGGGAGAACCTTAAATAATGTTACCAGACTCCTTGAAAAAAGATTTTTGCGTTAGGTACCCATCGTAGGACGGGAGTGAAATCTACTAATTTTATAAATACAGAAAAAATTCGCCGTAACTATGCAGACAATTTGACAGATACTTATAGATACAGAATGTGAAAGTTACAGTTTGCAAATTCCAAAGTAAATCGTATAATTAAAGTTACACATACAGAGACCGCTTACATTTTGTGAATCGAGCCATATGCTAAATTTAACATAAAAACATAACAAAAGCTATAATTGCCAATCTGGCAATCATTGGAGACCCGTATGGTGATATTCGTATCAAAATTCGAACAGTTGTACCAAAATTCCACTTTGAAGTCAAACTTTCCAATAAGATTTTTTAAAATTTATTCCAATCGGATTTTGATGTATGGGAGTTTTATGTAGAATCATATCCTAAATAACTTTTGTTCTTGGACTTTTTTGATAAGATGCACCGTTTTTGAGATATTCAGAAAAACCGTTTTCGTTCGTATGGGGGGTACCCCCCTAATGGTCCATTTTTGCCCATTAACGAACTTAGCCTCGCATTTTACGAAAAACGGATCCACGCAAAATTTCAAGTCTCTAGCTCAATCCGTGCGCCCGCAATCCGCGCCACAGACAGACAGACGGACGGACAGACAGACGGACGGACATGCAGAAATTAAATATTTTTATCATTCTAAATACACTGGTGTAATTCATTTTTTTGTGCGATGACGGGATCTTGGCGTTACAAACGGTAAGGCAAAGTTAATATACCCTTTGGTTTCACCATACGGGTATAATAATGCACCACAATGGCTTTAATAAATTTATATTTCAACAATGTAAGATTTACAATATCATAATGTAAGCAACAATATTTATATTAATTGTACACGAAAATTCCATAAAATTCCCTCTTGATTCCAGCACGGTGTCATTCAACATGCTTGCTTAGATGCCAAATATAATTATGAGCGAAATATTAGATGGGTAAGATCTGATGGGTAACATTTTAACGCGGGAAACATAATGGTGTTTGAGGTATGAGCTGGTATTATGCTGGGTTAATGATAGTTAATTGCTTTATAAGTACAGATGATTAACACACAATTTTCCCTTCATTGGGCAAAATCTCGTGAATCAAGAATTTTGTTTAAGAATTGAGACATGATTTGCTTAAATGAGACGCTGAATACTCTTAAATGCTTTAACCGCACAAATATGTATGAAATGCTGACAAAAAAAATCATGAAATTCCTCAAAGTCTTTTCATTTTTCCTTTTTCAATGGTTTTATTTTGTAGGGAAAAATGAGTAGAAATTTTTCCTCGACAGGGACAAGAAGGACGCAAGCACATTATGTAGCATGCAATATAATGAAAATAAAAATTAATCACAAGGAATTTAAAAAGCTTCATAGTGATATCTTTATGGATATCTTTATCGGTATCTTGGGAGTATCCTACTTTATATCTACTTATGGAAATTATGCCGTAACTAAACTCACCTAACGCTTTATAAATTTCCATTTCGAGGGCAGTTGTTCGGATTGCCTTCAATCGATCCGAAAAGTTCTCTATCTTCGTTGGCATCTTGAGTAGGTCCTCGCAACTTTCCTCAATTAACTCCAATATCCCGGCATAATCTTTGAGCCATTCTTCCGCTGATTGATTCCTGTTTTGATGTCGACAGCATAATAAGAAAAGGATAAGAAAATTATACACAGAGAATTGAATCAAGGAAAATTCATTATATAAAAGGAAGTTCTTGCAATAATTTGCAAAATTCTTCAAATTATAAAAGTTCTGATTTTGTGTAATTTCATTAATGTAATTATACTTTTAGAGATTACGGATATAATTTAGTTTTTGTTTAAAGAATTTTAAAAAATGTTACGTGCACTGACACACAGTTGAAACCGTTTATAATGATTTAACAAATATAACGAAAACATTATCGGATCCGGAAATTATTTTTGTATCAAATAGAACGACCTGGCGGTTATAGCGTTTGGAAAACGTTATTTCAAATAATAGTACCTATGTCTTTATCCAAGTAGATTATTTATTCAACTAAAAAACCGCATCTCAATCGTTTAAAAAATTCTAAAATTAACAAGCGAGGAGTTCCCAAAAGGGTAGGGAGTAGAAATCCACTATTCTACCCCATGTTATCATAAAATATATATAATGATTTTTCGTGGAAAAAAAAGTTTTTTTTTAATTCAAAGAATCTGAAATTATTTTCGTGAAATGTTTTCACTTTTTGAGTATGAAATAAACCGAAGTAGATATTTGTTGGATACGTATACTAAAAGAACGATGCACGAAAATGCCCCTTGACTAACTTTTGGGTTTCACTTTCGTTCTACCTGCATTGGAAAGGTAATTTGCTCTAGTTTCAAGGACATAAGCTTTTTTTTTGACAGGGAACTGCAGGGGGGGGGGGGGGGGTCAGCTGCCATCTTAGGCGCAATGATTTTTCCATGCAGTTTTGATTTTTCCATCAAAAAATCATTGCGCCTAAGATGGCAGCTGACCATCCCCCTGCAGGTCGTCGCCAAAAAAAAGGGCTTATGTCCATGAAACTAGAGCAAATTACCTTTCCAATGGAGGTACCACGAAAGTGAAACCCGAACTGGTTCAAAAGTTAGCTCGGGGGCATAAAAATCGTCGAATCCTGCATGGTTCTTTGTGTGAGCCAAAATTTTGTTTCGGAAAGAGCAAATCCATAAAATGTTTAATTCATGTTAAACATCTGAATTTTTGATACCTCAGGCATAATTCAGAGCCACCATAAATCTTGTTTATCTCAAGGACATCGAATTAAATTTTCTTTCTAAAAAAAATTTTAAGAGGAATACGAAACATATGTCAATTTCAATACCTTCTGGTAAAAATATATATCTTAATTGAAACAAGGAGTAGACTACTCGTTTGGTATTGTAATAAACTCCTTTCTACATGTAATTATATACGAATTTAAAGACGCATTTGTGAGAAAAGAAATAAATTAATAAAAACATTTCCATGATAATACAATCATTAGTTACGTGCTTTTCCGCATTTTTCCATTTGAACTTTTCATTTGAACTTTTATTTGAACTAGAAGCGTTTTCTCATTGGTTACAGTTTCACCTACACTCAGAGAAAAAAAATAGTTAATTTTATTATTTTTGGTAGTTGATGTTGATAATTCTACGAATCTCGATGAACATCCAAAAATAGTTAAAGTTGTTAAAGAATAGTCAAGAAATAGTGCGAAATAGTAACCATGTCTAAAATGCTCTCATTTCGGTGTTTACAGCAAAATAATCAATTTTAATTATAACAAATAGTTAAAATACAAATAACTATTTGGTACTATTTGTTTATCGTTTTGTAGTTGAGTTCTCTAATTCCAACTACATAATGATAGGTTTCAGATTTGAAATAATAAAAAAAATTATATAATAGTAAAAATGACAAATTTGTAATAAAATCTATTACAAATTTATTAAAAATTTACTATTTTCTACTGACGCGTCATTTTGCTCCTCGTTTTCGTGTGGTAAAGTTGTGAATTTTTCAAGTGCATTAAATGGAAGAGTCAGATTATCAAGAAGCAGCTGGAGGTGCGCCGATTATTGTGTTGGATCAAACTTCACTGGATCCCCTGTTCGTCTTGTTAGATTCTTGGGATTTATCATCTCTATATCCTATATTTACCGGTAAGATTTTTTTAATTTTTCCAACATTTTTACTTAGTAACAAAATCCGTTTCTTCGTTGTTTCGGTTTAAAGGCCTTTTCGGTAAAAAAAAGTAAATTATTTAAATGGTCTTGATTTAAAAAATGTGTGTAAATACTATGGCGAAAAAGAAAAGTTTTACAGAGAAAAGAAATAACTTATTTAAATTACAAAAAAGTCAATTTAACCTCAAAATAGTAAGCAAAATAATTCATTTTAATGCTAAATTTTTAGTATGTTTTTTTGAATTGAAATGAAGTATTTTAGTTGTAGGCTACAACTTGTAGTCCTGATTCGAACTAAAAAAATAGGAATAATTCTACTTTTGTTTGTAAATCAAGTTTTTTTTTCGTCAGATAAGTGAGGTTATATGTAAATTCAGATAAATGAAAATTTGTAATTAAAACGGCGTCAGCGATCACATTAAACCACTTTTATGGGATTTGTGACCCCAAATTGTGCTAGTAAAAGTAGTTTTGTTTCAATCCCTCGGTTTTCGGTAAAGTAAAATTGTGCCAAAAAAAAAAGGTTGATGCAAATAATGTTGTCGTTAATATCAATAGTTCGGTGTAATAAACAGCTGTTTGCGGTTCTACGTCGATTGCCGCAACGCACTTAGTGCTTCGATACACAGAATCCATCCGTCCGGCGAGCGCTTTTTTGATTATTTCGCATTTTTAGGTTAAATTCTGTGTGGCAAAATCCTAAGTTCATTGCGGCCATTTTCGGGATATATTGTGTATTTCACTTTTGCGATTGCAGCGTTACATTATTAAGGAAAATAATTGAACTTTTTTACAGCTCTTGAAATAGATTACAATTGTCTACAGTTCTTAGACATATCGGACCTTACGAAAATAACTGAAGGTATCCCTTACGGAACATTCGTAAAGCTAAGAGGATATTTAAGGCTTTGGAAAAAACAAAATGTACCAAAAAACTTTGAATAATTCATAGACATCATTTAACGCCAATATTCTAGGGCTTTGATAATTTAAATTCACTTGATGCCACCGATGACGCCCTTTCAGCAGAAGCTAAATTATCTACTTGGTTCAAAGATTTAGAGGCTAGCCAGAACACTTCACAACAAGTTGTTGTACCACGAAAGGACTTGGTAAATTAAATACTAAAAGTTTAATTTTAAGTAATGTTAAAAAGAATCACCTCAACAATTTCAGACCGTAAAAGAAATTTTAAACACGGAAGCTGGTCTTCAAATTCAACAATTCTACAAATTGAAAGAAAAATTAGATGATAGATGCCGCTATAAACTTGTAGACTCGATCTTGGAAAAAGTTTTTAAAAACGAACTCACGTTGTCTATAACGCAAATAGAACAAATATCGAAGGAAATTGTAGAAGAGTTCCCAAACGAAAACAAAGTAGGTATCATTTTGAAAGTAACCACCAATTGCGATTTGTTGTCCTAAAGCATTTGAAACATAAACTGCCGGCCGGTTTTTTGGTTTTACGTTTTTGGGAATAATTTTGGACATTTTAAATGAAACATGGTCACTGAAATACAATAATTTCAATATGAACGGAAAATAAATAAAAAACTAAATTAAATTCGTTTTTTTTTGCGACAAAGTTGAAATTTTGAAATTACGGGTTAAAGAGGGTGGTTTTCGCACAGCGAAATTAAAATTTCTATATTCAATGTACCAAACTCCAGCCAAATGTACCGAATTTCAAATATTTTCAATAATTCAATTTCAAATACTTTTAGAACATATATTTTACTCCACGAGTCAAAAATCAGCCACCGAGAGGAATACTTTTTTACAAATACAATAACAAGTTAAAGGCTTTGAGAAAAAAACAGCTTTTTTGTGAATCAACTTTCCAGAAAAATAAAATCTTAAAGAACTGTGCTAACAAAGAGACAGGCGAAGCAAACAATTTGAAAGCGAAGTGTTCTCTAACTGGTATTATTCATTTTTATGCTATCTTGTTGAATAAAAACTATCACAATTACAATATTTGCTTTAAATCTCACAGCATTAATACATTTTTTTTAACTAGACGAAGAAATCGAAAATAATAAGAAATTCTTGAAATATCACCAAGATGATTGGATAACATGCGCGAGCAAATGGGAAAGTCTACACGCGCATAGAAAAATCTCGTTAAAGGCTGATGTCGAATTACAAGCAATCATAACTGAGTGGCCAATTTTGCGACATAGTCTTGGCCATACTCTCGTAAAACAATCATATGTTGTTAAAAAAAAATTATTATAATCCATTTATTACAGATTTCTAAAGATTTTTTTTTACAATTCGGAGAAAATCAGTCTATGGCTTTAATTAACAAATGGCCAGAGTTCGTATTACAATTTTCATCAATTTCGTATAAAATTAAAGACAAACATAACGAGAATTTGTTTAAAGAAATTAACGGAGATACGACAGAAGGTAATTTTTTTTGTTAGTAAATTTCTCATTTTACATTCTACTTTTTATATAGATTCTCGTGATGCCATCCTCATGCAACTGATTCATAGTATTATACAGCCACAAAAACGGATAAGAATTAAGAGCGGCAGTTCAACGGAATTGTGGAGGCCCAGTATTTCCGCGTCTCAAGACAGCTTCCTGATTCACGTCTTAACTGAAGCAAACGTCAAACCAGCCATCGAGAAACGATCAAAGTATTACAAGGATTTGGGATTAGGATGCCAGCCTTTTTTAATCGCGGTCGGTGAATCACTTCACAATTTAAAATTTTTTTTTGTAGTTTTGGAAGACATTACATACAAACAAACTAATTTTGTTAAAGCACTTGATGTCTGTTTTAAAATTTATACAACTCTTAATTTGAAATATGCTTTAGAATGTGAGAACGTATGGCTTTTCGTTGAAACATACTTTTATAATAACTTAAACAAAAAAATTTCAGTGACACCAAAAATCCTCACCCTAATTTCAGAATTAAACGTTTAACTTATATTGGTTTTTTTTTACCAATGACTTATAATTAACTAGTCAAATCCAATTTTTAGAAAGTATCAAACTACATCAAATTTTAAAAAAAAACAATTTTTTATTTTTTAAAGTTCGCAGTTTTTTGTAGTTTTTTATATTTACGACTTAATCCTTATTTTTTTTAAATCGTTCCTGGATTAATATAAGTGACTAGTACAATTTCAAAATGTTTTCGTGTTATCTTTGCTCACAGTCATTTGTCGCAGCGGAAAGGCTTATATCTCATTTAAAATTCGTTCACTATTTAACTGCTAGTAGCAAATTTGTTTGTAAACAAGAACAGTGTCCGCGATCCTTTTTTACTTTAAATTCATTTCAAAAACATTTAAAATCACACATTACTGATCAAAATTCTAATTCAGTGTTGCTTAGCAATTCCAATTCTTGTAATAGTGAACAAAATACTAATTCAGTGTTGCTTAATAATGCGAACTCTAATGAAAACAACTCTTGCAATTCGGTTTCCGGTAGCTCCCAATTACCTGATTGCGCTAATGAATCTGAAAACACACAATTCTCATTTCTAGATTTTGAAAAGTCGTTTAAAAATTCGGCTTTAGTTTTTTTAACCATGCTTTATAGTAAGGACAATTTGTCACGAAAATGCGTAACGGAAATTTCTCAAGACATTTTAGAGTTTTTAATGTCATTCATTTGCGATGGGCTTAGACAGATGGTTTTACCGTTTATACCAACCGAAAAAAAAAATATTTTGGAAGAATTAATAGAACTTATAAAAAATCCTTTTCGCGATTTTAATACCGAGCATAAATTGCTGAAAGTGTTAGAGGAAAAAGATTTAATTAATAAGGCGGAGCAATTTGTCATTCATAACGAAGTAGAGTTGGTTAGACGCCACAATAAAATGACTTTAGATTCTAATTCAAAGACAGGAGTAATTATTCCACTAAAATCCCAATTAAAACAATTTTTCGAATTGCCCAATGTTTTCGTTAAAACTTTGAAAAATATGGAAGTTCTATCTAAAGAACAAAACATTAGGAACTTCATTAACGGTAAAGCATGGAAAATCAAATCTGCAAAATATAAAGACCAAATTGCCATACCTTTTTTTTATTCACAGATGATTTCGAAACAAATAACTTGGTTGGGTCACACCGTGGTATACAAAAATTAACCGGAGTTTATTATTCTATTCCTGTGTTACCACAAGATTATACGTCTTCTCTTGATAATATATTTGTTGCGATGCTTTTCAAATCATCTCACAATAAATTGCATGGAAATGAAAAGTGTTTCAATACACTAGTAGAACAAATAAAGGATTTATCCGAAAATGGCGTCATACTGAATATAAATGGTGTTGAAACTAAAGTTTTTTTCGTATTAGGACTGATAGTTGGGGATAATTTGGGTTTACATAATCTATTAGGCTTCACCACTTCTTTTTCCTCGAATTTTTATTGTAGATTTTGTAAAAGACACAAAGCAGATATGCGAAGAGACAATATTGAGTATACGAGTTCATTAAGAAATATCAATAACTATGAAGATGATATATCAATAGACGAAGTAAAGCTTACAGGTGTTGTTGAAAATTCACTATTTAACCAAATACCAGATTTTCATGTGACTCAAAATTTCGCTGCTGATATTATGCACGATATTTTTGAAGGCATTTGCCACTACAACTTATGTTGTATAATTCTACATTTTCACAACTCAAAGATACTTTCTCTTGATTGTATTAACAATTCGATAAGATCTTTTGACTATGGCGAAACGGAAATAGGAAATGTTCCTCCAATCATCAGTTTGACAAATTTAAAAAACTACCACATAACTTCCTCAGCACGTGAAATGTGGTGCTTGATTCACCATTTGCCATTCATTATCGGCAAATTTATACCTTCTGACAACGAAGTGTGGATTTTTTTAATTAAAATGATCAAAGTTTTTGATCTGTTAATGCTACCTGCATTCACTTTAGATACAATTTCTTTACTAAAAACAGCAATTTCTGATATGAATGCAACGTTTTTAAAGGTGTTTAAAGATGAACATTTAAGGCCTAAACATCATTTTTTATTACATTATGGAACTATCATTGAACAAAGCGGTCCTTTAAAATTCTTAAATTGCTTCCGTTTCGAGGCAAAACATCGTTCTTTAAAGATGTATGCTTATAATACTCACAGTCGAATTAATATCTGCCAGTCAATTGCCGTGAAAATAGAATTTTTAAATGCTTTCCGAGCGCTTCAAGGCCGGGGCTTAGAACAAAAGTTAGATACTTCAAATTGCATAAAAACACTTTTACAATCGGAATCATTTTTCCATCCTGAATTAGAGTCAGATCTTCCTCTCAATGAAAATACTGTTATTCTAAAAACAGATAAATTACATATCAGAGGCACTTTGTATAAAAAAGGGTTCTTTTTGACTACGTGTGATAGTGATTTAAGAATTTTTGAAATAGATTGCATTTTAATTTTTGAATACAATGAAATATATTTTGTTTGTAACGAATATAAAAACGAATCCTTTAGTGAACACTATGAGGCATATATTTTGGGAGAAAAAATCGCAAACGTACAAATTTTAAAAGTAGACCGTTTTCAATCATATCCGATGCATACCCATATAATGTTTGATACTACATATGGTCTGAGGCTAAAATATATTTAATCATATTTCTAAAATATCGTTTTTTATATCAAAATATTACTCTTTTTGCCAGGGTTATAATTTAAGTTTTTCATTAATATTTTTGTGATAAACCAAAAAAACAGAATTTGTTTTAGTTTTTTATATAACTAATTATAAGTAATTACGTCTTTCTCGACATGTTGATGTTTTATAAGAAAGTTAATGTGATTTCGAGTTTTCCTTTTGTGATAGTAATTTTTACTGGAAATAAAATATTTTTGTACCAAAATTCATTCTGTTTCTTTTTCTGTTGAGTTTCTGTTTTCCAGTAATTTAGATGCGTTGCTTGTAAAAATCGGAAGGTGTTGCTAATGGGCAAAAACCCGTCGCCTCGTACGCCACCTGTCATAAAAATGGAAATATTTTCGTCATTGTTTCGAAAATGGTAAGTGTAATCCAAAAAGGTTTTATTAGAAATCGGTGCATATTTAGGTTTCCTGTAACACATCGAATTTTTACATTTTTGTTTATTATTGATTTATAAAGTATTTTACTTTACATATTCGAAAAATTGATATTTAAGGCAAAATACTTTTTTTATCTTGACAATTGTGTCATTTTTATGTTTAAATTGGCATCTGAATGACTGATTCGACTATAAAATGAAATAAAAAAATATTATTTTTGAAGTTAATATTGACTACTTTGTTAGTACAACTATTATCAAATAGTTAAAAAAATGACCATTTAAAAAATATTATTTTACTACTTCGCGGTAAAATTCAGGGCAAAATAATTGATAAATCATTATTTTTCTAATAATTTTAACTAATTTATAATAACAGTGATTAGAAAATAGTTGAAAATTACGACTTTTGTAATACACAGTAACTATTTTAAAGTAATTTCAAACATAAAATAATTATTTTGACTCTAAATTTCTACTATTCAGCAGTTGATTTAGTGAAAAAATAATTGTTTTCAATGTAAACTGCACTTTTTCCTAATAAAAATGAACACAAAATAGTTGAATTATATTACTTTCACAATAGACTTTCATTATTTTATATTTGACTTGAAAATAAAGTAATAAATGTTTTAATAAATATAACTATTTTTAAATTAAATTCATAATAAAATAATTAAAAGTAATGATTATGCAATAAAATTTTACTACTAATGTAATCAGGCAAGAACTATTTTATTGTAATTATTTACAATTTTATATTGTGATCAACTATTCTTTATAATAAAGATCAACTACAAAAGTGATAGTCACGATTTGCCATTACTAAATAATTGAAAAGTTGTTAAAAACAACTATTTTTTTTCTCTGCGTGTACCCATTTGTCCTTTGTGTCTCGTAAATAAAATATCTACTGACCCGGCAAAATGAACTTTATTACTCATAACTTTGCTCTTCGCATTTAAGCTTTTGTTTCTTATACTCGATGTTAGCTAAAACATGGATTTCTAATACTGGGAAAAAGGGTAATGACGGTCGATTCCGAATAGAGAATTATCGATGTGGCGTGTCGTCCGAGAAACACGAGTTTTCTATGTAATTAGTAATTAGATGGATAGTGTGGGCATAGTGTTGAGTTAATTATCCCACAGAGGCAATAAAGTATAACAATTTAACTATTTCCGAAAATGTATCCTCCTAACTCACCTATAATCCTTTCTAAGCACATATTGACTATCGCCATTTCGAGTATACCATTTATTAAGAATTTCTCTACGTTCACACTCACATCTACTCGAAATTGCATTGTAAATGTCATCATCGAATGTAGTTGGTAGGCAAATTCTTCCAACTTCTTCGCCTATGAGTGCCTAAATATTAGGAAAATTTTGAAAAGTGGAAAAGTTTCGATCGATAAATGTATGTTAAACAATATTTTTAAATATCGGTTACTTACGATAAAGAAAACACTCTTCGATACTTGATGGCAGGTCTCAATTTCGTGTAAATAATCGTGAATTATGTACGGATCCAGTTCGAGCATTAAAGTTTCATCAGGTCCTGTTCCGAAATGCATGTCGATTATTTCAATCTGAAAAAAAGCAATAAATATTTTGAATTTTTAGTATTTAGGATGTAATTTAAAGGAAAATAGAGTGTTGATGGTAAGTAAAAATTGTTTCTCATTTGAATAAGACTCTTTCATTTGATACCCCACATGATGGATACTTAGTTAGTTCGATTTGGACAAAATAGCCATTTTGTTTTTTTATCCTACATTCATACACACATATTTCAAGCCAATCGGATGAGTGAAAGTGGGTCAAAATTATATTAGAATATTTGAGTCTGATACACAAACAAACGGATAAAAAAGCGAGATAAATGAAAGCTTTTAAAAAGCAAGAATGTTTGCGGAATTTATTATTACACTAATTTGCTATTAAGCGCATAAAATTAATCTTAAATGGCCCAATAAAAGTCATTATAAACATAAATTCATCTAATTATGGGAGTTGTCTAATAAAATTGCTTTAGCTTAATTATTCCCCCCAAAAACTCTGAAATGGCACTCATAAATTTATTTAAGTGATAAAATATTAAAGATACCAATCCATCGTAGGTTTTGACTAGCTCGCATTATTCGAATTATACTTCATTTTTTTTCAAATTTCAAATTTGTAAGAACCTTATTCGTAAATTAATGTACAAAATTAATTGTGGCCAAGCAGTATAAAGGTTTTTTTGCTGATTTTATGACGTTATTAATTGTAGCAAAATGAGGAATACAAATTTAAAAGAATTGCGTTTTTTTTTTTGTTTATCGCAAGAATTTCTTCAGAATTCGTTCAAGATAGTAGATTACATGCTTCCGATTCACACAGTCATTTATCAGGGCACCAATCATGTATTTCGACGCGTCTCTGTCTTTCGACTTCGACGCAGCTTTTAACTCTTGACTTCACCATATCTGCAGCTTAAAATTTCGCGGAATCGTCACTATGAATTGAAACGCGATTCTGACTGTCACTCCAGGAAATTTGAAGCTGCTGATATGGCGAAGTCAAGAGTTAAAAGCTGCGTCGAAGTCGAAAGACAAAGACGCGTCGGAATACATGATTGGTGCCCAGAATCACAGAACCTTGAAACATGTTCGCCTTAAACAAATTGTTGCCTAAATCGATCAAATTGTATTGTATACAAAAGAAAAACTGTAAATTTTCGATTCACAGAAGATTTAATAAATATGAGTGTAGAATAGGTTATCAGAAGTTTTCGGTTAAAAAAATCAGTGACTAACCGTAATCATGAAACAAAACTTTTTGAGCAAGAAGTAAAATCCAAACAAGCTCGGACAATGCTTAAAATCATACTAATATATAAAAATGAGTTGCTGTCTGTCTGTCTGTCTGTTCCTCTTTCACGAAAAAACTGCTGAACCGATTGACTTAAAATTTGGCATGAGTGTCTGTGGTAGTTCTGGTAGTTCTGGCAGAGAACAAATAATCTAGAGAATAAACTCTTAGAACAAATTTTTAGAGAAAATTTTTCCACTGTGAGATGAAGCAAGAGGATCCGATGTAACACGGAAAAAATTATCCATTCGATTCCTCCATCTCATTTAATAGATACCATAGATTACCTAGATAGGAATCGTAGGGCTTTTTCCGTGTACCTACGTTGGAGTAAAGATAACCGATATACTCTGGACGCGGTTTTTCTTTCTTTCCTATGCGTAAATTACCAACAAAACACAACACATGTAAAACCTAGCCATGTTTTCATACACCACCAACACATGCAATTTTCCGACAGCGGGAGATTGCATGTGTTGGTGGTGTATGAAAACATGGCTAGGTTTTACATGTGTTGTGTTTTGTTGGTAATTTACGCATAGGAAAGAAAGAAAAACCGCGTCCAGAGTATATCGGTTATCTTTACTCCAACGTAGGTACACGGAAAAAGCCCTACGTTTCCTAACTAGTATAAACTATGTAGATACGACGAGAAATGTTCTCTCTGCTTCGTGCTCCCTACATACAGAAAAATGGAGGCTAACTCGACGACCTACATACGGCGTAATTGGCCTTGGGCAGGCGCGCGTTCGCCTGCATGTGGGCAAGTAAAACTGAGTTGACCTGTGGTCGGAGAAATTCTGAAATTAAGCCACTAGCAGGTGAAGTAGGGCATTGGGAGCTGCACGAGTTGACCTTAGATAGGTTAACTCTGACCGCTAGCTGGCTTACAGACACCTCTGTAAGGTCAGAGTTAACCTGACAAAAAGTTGACCTGGACATTTTTCTGAGTGTAGTCTAAAAGTAATTAACTTTTAGGCCGTAGCTAGTGAATGATAGGGACATTTTTCCCCCCTTCAAAGGGGAAATTTGTCAAAAATTTGTTCGGCAAAGTTTTTTCTATATATTCCTTATTTTATGGTTCTGGTTCCAACGGAAAAGTAGCGCGAGGGGTGGGGGGAGCAAGGGGAGGGGGTAAAGTGATTTCGAAACTTAGTTTTTGCGCTATGTTACTCTTTCGCGGGGAAACTACTGAACCGATTGGAGTGAAATTTGGCATAGATGTTCGTCGGGGGTACAGCCCCAAAAGTAGCCTGAGAAAGTGATCTCGCACCTTAGCTCTTCCTCTATGTTACCGTTTCGCGGGGAAACTACCGAGCCGATTGGCCTAAAGTTTAGCTCCAACATAGACCAGCAAAAAAAAAATTTTTTTTTTAAACTTAACCCGACAACGACGGGTATGCAAGCTAGTATAACATAAAGTTGTATTTATCTACTTGTCACACTTGAAATGCTGCTCCATTGGGAACTTACTCGCCAGCACTTGCAAGTAGTACAATTTTCCCAATGGAAAACGGCTGTTGATAAACAGTATAAGCGGTCAAAAACTTAAAGAATTGTCAGTTATGAGAAATTTCTATAATTCCAATACTTTTTAATATTCTGAATATTGTTCAAAGCTTCAATTAAGTACATTTAAAAAAAATTCTTCATCTTCGTCAGATATTTTCTATTTTCCAACAAAATACTAACCTCAACCTGTTTATCGTCATACAGTGATTGAAGTTCGGGTCCAATGAGCTCTAGCAGCATTCGACGCTCCTCCTTAAATTCTGCAAAAAACCAATGCAAAAATAATATTGGTATGAAATGAATAATCCACGTTAAAGAGAATTAGAGACTCTAGAAAATTAATTAATTAGTTTCTAATAAAGAAAACTTTACCATGTTTTAGACTCGACACATAAACTTTAATGATTAATGGCTTCGGCAATCTTGTCGTCTCCTTCATCACACCCCGTAGGGCGCTCAACACGCCCTCTTCCATGGACACAGCCATTATAATGCTAAAAAGCTATTTCGAAATAAAATAGCGTAAAATATACACGATATGCGTTCTGAATTAATAAAGAAAAACTTTTATTCCTACGTAAGCAACATATTCGTTTCCCTCGTCAATTTTTCCGCACCGTTCGATTTCTGAAAAAGACAAGAAAAAACCAAAAATCAGTACTTTAACAATAATGATAAAATCATATCTCATGGTAAAAAAATACTGGGAAATAACATCATAAATTAATGGGAAATTTTTGTTCAAAAAAGTATGACAAAATAATTGTGTTAGAATTGCAGTGATCACTAGCTGAAAGTCAATTATGGTGTATTAGTGGACAGTTTTACAACTTTTCAATAGTTTTTTTTGTTAATTTGAACGATTCTTATGAAAATGAAAAGTTTTAATGTCTTTAAAAGATCTCAGTAACTTCAAGTTTTTATTAAATCGTCTTGAACTTTTTAAGGCAGAGGATTACCTGTTATTTTACATTTATAGAATAATTTTTTTTTCAAATGATTAAGATTTTCGCAAGAAAACAATAAAAGATTTATGTAACAGTTTCTACAAGACTTTTGTTTCCAAAATAAAAATTATACTACAAAATTTTGAAGTTTTAATCACGGCTTTGAATGACCTACAAATAATTACCGATTATAAAATGCAAGTGGTCCACGCTCTATATAAATGGTACAAAAAATAAAATTTTCAATGTAGTTATTGAAATACGGATGAGGTTATATTACAAACCTTTTCCTCTATCATCGCGAAATGAAAATAAATAAAATCTCCATGTTTTTTTATATAATTATAACTGGGAAACAATAAAAGCGAATAAAATGAATAAATAAACAAAATTAAAGCAAAAAAAAATTGTTGAGCGAACGTAATATAAATATTACACTCCACATGTTATAAGATAAAACATAATCACCCTTAAAGCATCACATAAACAAACTCCAACCCCCAAAAATTCCCCGTTAAACTCATAAATTGTGAAAAACATTTTTCGGAATTTCTATAAAATTAAAGCTAAAATATTACTGGTTACAATTGAATTGTTACCACAGCATCTAAAAAAATGTTTATCCGTCAGCTATCAAACTGTTGAAATATGTTTTCATAAAATACACTCTTCCCATATTATGGAACATCAATATGGAAAATATCCACATAGACATGTTAAGTTGCCATCGATCCATCCATTCGTATAGCCTCATATTCATAATAAATGTAAATTTATTTTATTACATCGTAAATGCAATAAATTTAAAACGACGCCAATGTTCGGTGGGTGGAAAAACGATCTTCAATCGATGGAAGCTTATAAAAACATAACATACATGACAAAAAACATAAATTTTGGTGTACCTACTTGTACAAAAATATCTAAATACTCATAAAAATAAACATATTCAAGGAAATACGTATTAGAGCTATTAAAAGTACGTCTACGGGTAAAAAAAAATCCATCACCGATGTACAAAGAAACCGTAACATTTGGGTCCTAAATATTATATAAGCTTGGTTAATATTCTGCTTCTTATATGATGTAAATATGGATCTAACATTCTGCTCAATATGGAACGGTATTTAATTACAAAATGATGCTGTTTCTCGGATATCAATCACATTATGAGTAACAAAAACACAAACATAAAACCCGTGGACGTAAGATGGGTTGAACGTCGGAGTTGCTGCAGGTATTGAGAAACCGTTCTATCATTGGTTAATGCCAACATCTGTGGATAAAGATAAAGTTCTAGAGCATACAACCAAACACGTCAGGAGCATGAAAACAGGATATCATAAGGCATGGCGACTGTACGTGTACTCACGTCTTGAAATCCCTCTGTTTTTTCACCACATCACCCAAAACGCAACATCATTCATGTATCAAAACATATTATAGTACGACAAGTATCTAAACCAAAGGATCAAAGTTCATCCAAAATATCACTCCTAGGAATTTCTCTAAGGCTTCTTTACTTGGCAACGGAGTCGTCGTTTCTACTGATTCTTCCCGTCATCTGAATTCATTTAAAAATTTGTTTTATGGGAAAAAAATGAAAATATTCACCCCATGCTGGATTCTATGCCTCCGTTTTACCATGAAAGTTTTTACGAGCCTGTTACACATTCGTTTGTTTCACTCCCCAGCGAAACATTTCGCATCCCCCAATAGCTGAATTCTGAACATCTTTTGGTTTTCTTACAAGTCCCTAACTTTTAATTTAGTGTCCCAAATATATAATAACCATAGCTGTCTGAAAGGCAGACGCTTTAAGGAGCAAGCGCACAATTGAACGGCAATAAAAGGTCCTGTTGATATTTTTAGACTTCCGAATCCATTTTACAATGTTTATAAGTATAAAGATAATAACATCACAATATTTATATTCTTGTCTACTTTTTATATTTATATTCTTATATTCTTGTCTACTTTTTATATTTATATTCTTATATTCTTGTCTAATATATATTTATATTCTTGTCTAAGGCAACTATCTAACCTAGAGAACGATTAAAGTTATGCGGTTAACCCATTAAACCAGATGCCTCGAGATTCGTATTGAGCCTAGAAATGCAAATCTGCAAAAAAAATCTCTTTCGTGAGGAGACCTATATACGAGTGTATGGAATATTACTCACGAATGGGTTAACGTAGAATGCTTGCTAACCAACAGTACTGATGCATTACTAGTCTAGTGTTAACCCACAATTTACTAAACGCAAAAAAATGTCAAAAATTTCAGAAATTTTCCAAAATCACTCGGATTGAGGAGAAGACCAGGCGGCGAAGTAATATTTGGAGTTTTCTTTGGTCGTTCGAAAGGTTTTTTGTTTCAGAGGAATTTTAGAATTATTTCAGCTTTTCCTAAACCAACTTCAAAAATTCATAGCTCGCAAGCGCTGTGTCGTAGATGCATGTACTATAGATCAAAATGTAAGAAAAATGTCTGAGGTTTTTAGAAAAAATATTATATGAAGAAAATTTTACACGGCAGAGGAAAGTTTCAGAAAATTCCACGGGGAAACCGTTTTCTCAGCCATTTCTTTCTGTTAGATGTAAAATGTAAAATTTAATTACCAATATTTCATCTGAATATTCAAAAGTAGTAGCGCTAACGGTTAAACAGTTGTAGAAAAAACCTGTCACTTTTCAATAAAGAACCGTTTTTAACCATTGTCACTCATGGATTATCATAATAATCATACTAATATATAAAAATGAGTTGGTGTCTGTCTGTCTGTCTGTCCGTCTGTCTGTTCCTCTTTCACGCAAAAATGGCTGAACCGATTGACTTGAAATTTGGCATGAGTGTCTGTGGTAGTTCTGGTTCCAATTTAGGCATACGGAAAAGTAGCGCGAGCGGTGGGGGGAGTAAGGGGAGTACTCTTTCGCGGGGAAACTACTGAACCGATTGGCCTGAAGTTTAACTCCAACATAGACCATAAAAAAAAATAAAAATTTGAAAAAACCTAACCCGGCAACGACGGATATGCAAGCTAGTTGCTAATATATTTTTCATGAATTCATATTTATTTGAAAAAAATCTTTAAAATTTTGGAAGAAAAAATTGGAATATTCATGTTTTGTACACAAATATAAGTTCGATTTCGTCGCATAACTGCTTAACAGTTACCGATACCAGTTTTGAATCCTCAAATGAAATATAGGTAATTGAATTTGACATTTAACTGAAAGTAATTCAGGAAAAAAAGCACCTGGAGCACTTTGCTCCAACTTCACCACGATAGCTACGCCACTGCCTGTAATGCTATCTACCATATTGAAAATCATGATTTCAAGAAAACTACAAATGAATTCCAGATACGTTTGATAGTCCACAAAAATAGTCATATTTTAGGTCCTTGAAGATCGATAACCAAAAAAAAAAGAAAGGTTTTTAAATGTTCAGTCACCAAAACAAGATTTGAAACGAATTTTAGTTTTTAGTAGACAGAACAGTTTGAACAAATATTTTTTACGGGGAGAGCAGAAAGGACTGGGGCGGAAATTTGTAATGACATCATCGTCTACGTGACTCAAACAATTTCTCAAGTATTATCTTTGAAATTTTACGACAGCATTTTTAAGGAAATGTACAAAAAAAATGTAATTTTGATAATGTCACAGTGTTTTGCAATTTAAATTAAATTTAACGCTAAACCAGCTTTCATATTTTGTAAATAAAATTTTTACTGTTGCAAGGAGCATAAAAACTTGATACACAAACACATTTTCCCCAGTGTCTAATTTTACAGTAATTTGATATTTTCCGCAAAACGATATGACATTTTTATGAGTTTCACACGAGATAAACCCCCAATAGTTGACATCCTTTGGAATTTCTCAGATTACACACTCAACATTTTGTATCGTACAGACACTAGCACTCTGTTGATTGTTTCATTCACCACCCGAATTGATATTTCCACCCCAGCAAGGATGAAACAATTTTACTGTGCGGTTATATCTTTTAGTAACTAATGAATGAACGACATAAAATTAGAAAAAAAACACCTTAAGTAGAAATTATTTGTTGCGAAGACAGATGTGGCTTAAGATGTCTCTGGCATCCACGCCCATGAACTTTGTTTTAGTATTAAGACATCAAAAAGTTTTAATAGCCGAAGAACTCATCAAATCGTCCTCTTTAATTGCAAAACTTAGTCCTTGTTAAACAAACATAAAACAAACCTTTGCCCAGCAGAGATGAACAACAGTAATTTCAATGTTCGGAGCTGAACTTCCGTGGGAAATAACCCTGGAAATATCGTAGAGATCAAAATAGGACGTGAACGAGATGCGGGACACTTGGATGAGATTTGGTTCATCTCACAGTTAAGTCTAAGTAGCATCCACATTCGAAAAAGGGACAAACATTTTGAAATGCTCTTGAAGTATTGTTGTTTGGTTAAATCTTTTTTACTAACTGAAATATACATTCCTGATGTTAGATAAGGACCAAAATCGATATCCTGGGGCAGAAATTTATTCATCCCTAAAAACGGATGGGATCTTTATGGGATTTGAAGGGCTCGATAAAAACACCAGTTCCCACAATTCTCATTCGAACATATTCTGAGAGAGTTATTTGGTAAGAAAAGCCTCTGGACAAGTTTTATACCGATCGATGGAGAAAATGCCCCTTTTACGAGCTTGTCTTTATGTATATTTACAATATTTTATTTTATTTTTTTACTTCGTTATCCTGTAACGCAGCCTACAAGTAAAGATTTTCTACTGTTCCAATTCATCCAGCATACCTTAAGGATAACAATAAAGTTGTGCAAAGAAGGATGAAAATTGTAGCTCCAATCTACTAAGGGTTAGTCATGAGATCCTTCTTAAATGTTGCCGGGTCGAAATTATTTTAACTGGATTCAATATTTGGGATTTCTGAGAATGGATTAATAACAATGAAAAGGTGTTGCTAAGCTATGCGGTATGACGCACTTAGTCCCGATGTTAAATTAAATAGGGTTCATATTTTATTTTTTAGGCATTCTAATGACAAGGATTACGTATTGAAGGTACGGTAGTAAAGTTTTGCACTATTGGAGAATAATGAAAATGTCTCCTCCTTTTATATTTCGAGAGAACAGTTACTTGTTTTAATGTAACACATTTTTTTACAATTTAAAATACGGTTTTTTTTACTCGATTTGTTCACCAGTCAACGTACTTATGTCATATCTACAAATAGACACTATTCTAGTGGTGAAACTGCGAATTTGGGATCCTCTGCGAGAATTTTTCGAAACCCATCTAAAAATAAAAGATGAGCCAATCTTTTTTAAGGATACGAACATTTGTGGTGTTTCTTAAAAGACTTTTTTTTATGCAAAATTCAAAAATATCACGGTTTCTCGGGTTTGTCAATTCCCACTCCAGAAACCGTGGTCTGCTATTGCATGTCTACAACAAAACCTTATAAATGTTGCAGTTTATTCCTAGTTCGCAACCCGTGTAAAACTCTAGATGTGGAAGAAGTCATCACAAAACTACAGTTAAAAAAAATCAACCTTTTTTGTGAAATTTTGAAAAAAAATCACAACCTTTTTTACGAAATTTCGAAAATTTGAAAAACATTTTATATCAACCAATCTTTGGAGGCTTCCAAAATTTCCCTCCGCATTGCAGTGTCCGAATAATTGTGATACTAGATTCGATTTTAATACGATTTTAGGGGCTGCTTAAAAAATCCGTATGACTTTTAGTGGCCAGAGAGGGTCTCCGGTGGTTCGGCGAAGGAAGAGAGAGGTTCCAGAAAACTGTAAAATTATCAGAAATATTGCGAAAAAATAAATTTGATAAAAATTTTAGAAGTAAATTATTTAACATCTGTCCTTGATTTTCTTCCACTCACGTGATATGTAAATTAAAAGAAAACTTTCAACAGAAAGCTTATACCAACAATTCTTTCGATCAGAGACTATGCGTGTTATTAACAGACTTTTAATAACAGTGTTTTAGTTTTAACAGCATAGAATTTCGATACAAATAGTCAATTTACACGTAAACATAAAATTGAATTCGGTAATAAATAAATTATTAAAAGGGCATATAGTCTGGAAAATCCTTTTAATAGTAAATAGCCTAAATTCATTAAATGGACATTTTTCTCGAACTTGATTGGTACAGAATTTTTGTTTCTATTAGATTTCTATTTTTTAGTTGAAATTAATGGGTTTTCATGGTATTTTACCAACCATTACTAGACTAACTGAACTAATCGAATTGTATGAATATTTAAACGAGGATATCTTTGCAGGAATGTCGTAATCTACAGCATGCCATCCTATTTCGAGTCTTGAGGTAACAGGAAAATAAGTGAATTCCATTGAATCTAGTTCTAATTTCATTTTCTATAACTTGATATTTCGGACTATAATCTCATTAGACATCAAGCAGGCAAGGACGAAAATTTAGTCAAGTTATCTGAAAGATCAGAGGTCAACTTAAACTGTTGTGACTAATCCAAAAAAAAAAAAATTATTAAATTATCTGCGTGGGCGAATTTGACACTATCGTATTTTAGGGTAAGGGACAATATTTAACCAACTTACCAAAAGATACACAAACTACGTTATGGTGGATGTAGCACTCATAATAACGAAAAATCTTTAAAGAAACTTTTAAATTTTGAATATATCTGTCGTGTTTAGATATTTTCCCACATTGCCTGTCCTAGCCTGGCCTGTCTGGCTACCTGTTCAAACTAACAACAAACTGAGTGGTTTACTCTCAGTGTTATGTAGCGCTATATCCTTTCAGTATCACAGACATTTCACCGTCACCTTTGCCTTTTGCATATGTAGGAAAATATTCATGGCCACATGGGGCCATTGTGGAGACGTAACTGAGAAAAGTGAAGTCAAACAGGGAAATTTAATAAAACAACCGCAAAGCACATCAGAAAACCGAGAGCAAAAAATTTTCCATAACAAGGACTACACACGGTCCTAATTCTAGGATCATAGCATAATAAAAAGCAATGAGACACATGGTAAAAAAAAGCTACTATTTCCACATCACAATGTAATGCGTGTTTTTGTTGGTTCTTTTTTTGGGCAGTGACTTGGTATAAAAAAATCCAGAAAAACTTAAACACGAGAACAAAATTTAAGGTTTATTAGAACCGATACAGTAAAACCTATCGAGACGTTTTACGATTTGAAGCGTTGTGCTGCTAAAGTTTGATAACTTGAGAACGCCTGAACCGATTTTTTTTAAAAAAATACCAAAAATTTCGTCTTTTTCCCTGGTTTTAAAAAACATAAAGGCTAAAAAGTTGAGAAATCGGAAACAAAATGGCGGCTATTTTGTAAGGGCATTCAAAATGAATCTCAAATTTGAATATATTAAATCACAAACAATCGTATAGTACAACAAATTTCAGATTTCTGCTACCTGGGCTCAATTCGTTGACACAAACTTTTTAAGGAGACTTATTTGCTCACGGTGAACTAACTAATATAAACAATGAAATTAAATTTCTTTTAAGGCAATGTGAAATCGCAAGAATCACGAAAAATTACGAGACCTTTACGAAAAGAATTTTCTAGGACTTCTAAAAATTAAGATCTTTTTTAAATCAAAAAACTGTTAAAACCATTTTAAAATCTTCTTAAGATGATCAGAAACTTTAAGATTTAGAGAATCAATTTTAGGGGCTCAAAAAAAGCACGGAGCCACTACGGCAACGTTAAAATATTTGATAAACTAGCAAATATAACATTGATATGTTTTGTATTATACTATTAAAATTTCAGTTTCATAACTTTGATGATTTTTTTAGTATTAAAAAATGTATTTCGGAAAATGTTCAGAAGATTTCCCTAAAAAAATCTAATCACGTAAACAGCATAAACAAAATTGCCAAATAAATACGAATGATTTTCTAATCTAATCATATTGTTTTATGCTGTTTCAATGACAATTTCAATGACAATGTAAAGAAAAGTAATATAAAATCCGTTTGTTCTATTTGTTTTGTTTGTGTTTATATTTTATAATTCGAAAGCATATAACACAGGAGGATTTTCTCTTTTTTCGATTCTCAATAATGGTCAACTGCAAATCATAAAGTGGAATATTCATAATGTCAAATCTGTACGTAAATTAACTCTAACTCTACGCTACTTTAGTTAAGTATCATATATAAAGGTTCCAGTGTCCTTGTGTTTGTCATCATTTTATGGGGAAACTCCTCCACACAGGAATGTCGACAAAGTCCTAGTGTGGTATTGTGGCTAATGGCTGTTCAACAGGAAGGAACAACGTCAAAAGGATCAAGGATTCTGAATAGGCCAGTGTTGGGCTCTATTGTTGAATGGAATGAAACCCAGACAGACCAAACGAACCGAACCGAACCAAATCAAACAAGGACGGCAAGTGGGGTGTATTTTGGTGTAGTCTATGTTTCGAAAGGAAGACTTAAAAGATGATGCGGGATCTAAAGGGATCGGTTGTTACAATGTTAGCTACTTTTACAGATTAAATTGGGTTCTACCCGCCTATTATGTATTCATGTGTGACACTGCCAGCACAGTCCGGACATTAAAACGTAACGAAATCGACCCAACCGGGCATACGCACGAGTCGCGTGAAAACTTCGATATTTCCACAACAAATGAATCCCAAGTTTCAGTTTTTGGCCTATTGGTCTGATCGGGACTTAATGACGAATCCTTGATGAATCCCTGAAGCGGCAGAGAATATTTACGTTGAATGGATATTCAGAAGGATAATGCGATGCTGATAGCTGATGGAGTTTAATTAGGACCAGTTTGAATAGAGTCCCTTCTATAGATTTAAAACGTGAGATCCCTTCTATCGTCCCATAAATTTAAAGAACAGACTTTTTCGAAAGCGACAGGTTGTTATTGTATTTCATAGAACAGTCAAACAAAGGAGAACATTTGCACAGGTAGAAAATCATAAAAGCAAGCATTTTGTGCGGAGCTAAGGTGGGGCTAAGTAGAGTAGATTGGGGTTGTAAATTGCCTGGAAAATGAAATGGGAAATCCTCTCATCTCAACTTAAAAACCATCACAACCAGTTCAGTTGTTTGCTGGTTTAATCCTATTTTTAGGTTATTGATCCCCGCCGCCGACTCTCTGAACCTGATGATGAACCTGAAGAAGAATGGAGAATCTCCTGGCGCGTTTTGGGGGAAAATTTTAAACTCATACACGAGATAATGAATTATGGTGAAATATTTCATACACAAAACGACCTTGTCGTGTTTCTGTTTGCTCCGCGTGCTCAATGGAATGGCATCCGTAAACATTTTCAATTATCATAAAACAAAGGAATTACTTTAGTTATCCAGCTGATACACTTATTTCGGGGGAGAAAAAGGAACCAATCCCCAAAATTAGTTAGACATTTTCACATAATATTTTTTTTCTCTTCTTGTTTGCGTTTAAAATAATAATTTTCATTTGTATCCGTTGTCCCACCATAAAGAATTCTTTTTTCTCATTCGGTTTTTCACATTTTCCACTCAGTGTATGAAATAAAGACAGATAGATTGTGTTGCGGGAATTTTTGAAATAGGGGTGTTTATAGTGCGTGATGATTTTATTATCTATCAGGATAAAGGATGTCAAACAAATAATGGAATGAAACAAAAACACTCAACAATGGTGAAAACCAATTTCGGATTATGTTAAGGATTAAATGTGATTAGTGCTGATGACATTTTCTGTCGCTATAATGAAATTATGTATTTATTTGTATGATTTTAGGTTGGGATATTTTTCCTCTTTTTTTTTGTGGGATTCTCTTTGTTTTCTCGTTTTCCGGTTTAATGGGAAAACACATGAAAGCAATTTGATTGATGTGTATATTCATGTGTCGGTATTTATTTCTCTATTTTTGGCCTTCCAATAAAATAATGGAAAATTTTGATACGAGCATCCCGTTAAACGAAATTATGTTGGTTTTGCCTTCGCTCGGTTTTTGTTTATAGATCAAACGACCTCATGATGATGAGTTTTTGGCAATGAAGCCTGGCAATTACATAAAATTAATTAAATAGCGAGTGCTAATCAGAAATAATAGTAGAATATCACCTTTGAACTTATTTTTTATACATAGGTGGGATTTAAATTAATTTCAACTTATAAATATTGGAATATTTACAACGAAATAAAGTTTAAAATTCAAATATTGCGCCAAATATTACCCGTTATTAACACGTTCGTGACATTTGCTTTTTCAACTTTTTTTACATTTGGACATCGTGTACCACGGGTGGTACACTAGCGATTTGTTTTCTGGCGGTTGTGCGCCATCGGTGGTACACGGTGCGTGTTTTTATATTACTTCCACAAAAAAACTACCGCACTATTTACTCGCGCGGTTTTAAAAAACTGTACATGTACCACCAGTGGTACACGATGTCACGAACGTGTTAATATGTTTGATTTCCTTTTTAAAGTCTTTAATTTCTATTCTTAAACTAAAAAAAAGAGGTTTTAGGAAAAAAGGGTTTTTTAAATAACCTTCAAACGGTTTAGGGAAAATAAAATTCAAATTTTCCAAAACTACTGTTTATCTATGAAAATTATGCATTTAAATACCCTATCCGATTGCATTCCAGAGCTTTAAGTGCTTTTCTCGTAAATACTAAACATGATAGCTACGTTTACACAATCAAATCATATCAAAGTGAATGGTTTTTATCGTGTTTAACAAATGATAAGTCGAATACGCGTCTTTTATCTAAACGTGTCTATTAGCAATCTAATCCTTCCATTTACACGAGTAATTGGTTCCACGCTTGCAGCGTGTGAATGTCCTTCATGAGTCAGAGTTCCGTAGAACTTTTCAAAAGCAAAAAATTCACCATTCAGAAAATCTGATGATTTTTAGAACCAAGAGCTAACCAATTTTTTTTTCTGCAAGACAAGTTGTTTTATTCTTTTTATGTAATCTCCAAAAGAAAATTTAATCGTATGAATTTTCTGTAATTTGTCGAAACTATTAGTTTCTGACCGAGAAATGTACAATATAAAATAACCCCATCATTTTTATACCCGTATGGTGAAACCAAAGGGTATATTAACTTTGCCTTACCGTTTGTAACGCCAAGATCCTGTCATCACACACAAAAATGAATTACACCAGTATGTTTAGAATGATAAAAAAAATTGAATTTTGCATGTCCGTCCGTCTGTCCGTCTGTCTGTCCGTCTGTCTGTCTGTCTGTCTGTGGCGCGGATTGCGGGCGCACGGATTGAGCTAGAGACTTGAAAGTTTGCACAGATCCGTTTTTCGTAAAATGCGAGGCTAAGTTCGTTAATGGGCAAAAATGGGGGTACCCCCCATACGAACGAAAACTTTTTTTGTGAATATCTCAAAATCGGTGCATCTTATCAAAAAAGTCCAAGAACAAAAGTTATTTAGGATATGATTCTACATAAAACTCCCATACATCAAAATCCGATTGGAATAAATTTTAAAAAATCTTATTGGAAAGTTTGATTTCAAAGTGGAATTTTGGTATAACTGTTCGAATTTTGATACGAATATCACCATACGGGTCTCCAATGATTGCCAGATTGGCAATTATAGCTTTTGTTATGTTTCAGTTTAAATATAAGTTTTTCAGATTTTTTTTTTCATTTTTATATTGTGGAACTTACTGTCAAATAAATACAGGAGGGTCGCCCTAATTCAATCGTCTAATTACCCACTAACTCGAACTGGCCGTTTTTACCATTGCATCTTAAAGGTGAAACTGAGGTGCACTCAATAACTCGAACTTAAGATCCAAACAATGTTTGATGCATTTTTTCAGTCAATATGCAGAGGAATATTAACTTATTTATCTTCTACGCAAACATTACCTCATATCTGTAGAGTATACGACTTTTTAAATATTCTGTCCTGTGTTAAAATATCGTTCAGAGCTTCACAAATTTGCGAGAAAAACTATAAAATGGCCGGTTATTCCGGATAAACGTAACTATTGAATTTCCTTTCTTTGAATAATTAAAATGTGGGTTTAAAATAAAGTATAAATTGAATTCCTCGAAAACTGAAACAGCCTACATTTTTTTAGGTTCGATTTTTCGCAATTCTACTGTATATGAAAATATCAAAATCTATATGTATATGAAAGAAATAATTTGAAGCCAATTTCAACCACTATTTGAAATTTCTATTCATACTGCCCAAATCAGTTTTGATTGAAATATGTTCTTTATCAGATGGGAATTGAACAAATCTATTGTGTTTGGAATCAATATGCAAACCCAAGAGACTTTAATATACGTCATATAGAACACTATTTGTGGTTTATCAAAATGTCAATAACATGGAATTCTATAGAAACTAATTTAGAACAGTAGTACGACTTATATTTCAATACATATGGATACATAATCAATTAACGTTGAAATTTGATAATTTCGAGTTATATATAATTGGCTTAAAATAAATACGTACAATAGCTAGTTTATTTTTAAAATATAAATGCTTTCAAGGGATTCTAAAAACATGCAGTAAATCAATTTACCTGTAAATAAATAGTTCTCAAATTAACTCTATTAACAACACAGGCCAAAAATAGAAGAATTTTTATGGTCCACACCTGATTCCGAATCTAGCAATGGTTTGACTAGTACAACTCTAGTTATACTCCTATATGTAGTATATTAGATTTAGTATACCATTTCTATACCGAACAAAAAGGAACTACATTTGGGGTGTTTTTGATTTCTGCATGTCCGTCCGTCTGTCTCTCTGTCCGTGAATACAATAACTTTCGAAAAGATTGAGCTACCAACTTGAAATTTTTTGCAGTTGCATTTCTTGTAAATGGCTAGGCTAAGTTCTTGAACGGATGGAACAGTTTTTGTAATTTTCTCGAAAACGGTGAATCAAATCGAAAATTTTATGGTGGCAAAATGTAATTAGAACATGATTTTACATAACTCTTTCACACACAAGAATTCAATCGGACCATTCCTTCTCCCCTCCCCCATGCAAATTAAATAGCTTTTTGCGATTTTCTCGCAAAGCACTTGTGAAGACAAAATGTGTTTACAATATCATTTTACATAACCGGTCGATACATCAAAGTTCAATCGTAACAATCCTTCTCTTCTCTTGCAAAAAATGGATTTTTTTTTTCAATAAAAATTTTCTCTGTACTCCAAAAGAGTATTTGGCAATTGGCCCCTGGGAATTGTAGCTTTTCTTATGTTTTTTGAGATAACAGAAATTTTGTCTGTCCTCACATAGAGTACTTGAGGATTACCACCTGCCAATTGTAGTTTCTCTCATATTTTTTGAGATATGGATTGAGGCGTTGAGAGCAAGAGTGGCCCAACCCACTTGTCGAAATCGAGAATTTTTTTGTGTTTGAATCACTATTGCGAGTGAGTTTTTAGATAAAAACGTTTGGATGCACAAAAGAACATTTCAACATTGAGTAATAAAGTCCACACAATTTTTTTCCAAAAATTTACAGTCAATCATTGTGCAAAAGTGGAAAAGCTTCAAAAACTCGATTATGTGGCTTGGGCCACTTTTACTCTCAACGCCTCAATTGTTTTGAAGGTCACTCTACATATCATCGGCTAAAAGTGAAATTGTGCTAAGTCCATTTGGTATAATTTTCCAGAAGAGCAATGAAAACCTTCTTAACCCTCATACTGTCCTTAAGAAAAATAACGTATGATGTCTTCGTGGGTCAAGAATGACCCATTATGACCCATTTATGACCCATGAAGACTACAGTGCTCTTCAATGGATTAAAATATGAACAAATAGATTATTGTTTTCGGTATTCAAAAGAAATTTGTTCACAGAGCCTACACCATACAAACATTGTTCATGTAGTTGAGAAGATACTTTTAATTAAAATCGAATTTGGGTCAGAAATGACCCGAGGACAGTATGAGGGTTAAATCGTTTTAATTCTCTTCCAATAACACTGACTTTTCTTTAAATGAGAATTAAATTGGGCTCAGTTTTCTTTAAATGAGACTCTGTTTTCTTTAAATGAAAATTAAAATGATTTAACAAGGGTTTTTATTGCTCTTCTGTCAAATTTGGTATAATGGACTTTACACAATTTCACTTTTAGCCGACGATATGTAATCTTTTTATTGTTCATGAGTTGATGTGGAACTTTTACTCCAATCGAAAAATAGTCAATTAATTAACGCAGCCTATTATCGGTTAACCACTTCTCTGTGCAAAATTTTTTGTTATAATCGAAACTGATATCGGAAAAACACATTTAGCGAGCTTGGGTTATTGTAAACAAAAAGTAGTTTGAATCCGCATTTTATGTGATTTTAAAATCTGTTTTTTTTTTAAATTTTGTAAAAATAAATCACCCAAAAAAAATCTTTTAAAATTAACAATTTTGATGTGTGTTTTTCCATCAATTGTGATGAGTCAAGTTGATCAAATATGTTTTAGTGATGAAAATTTACTCCTTTATTTCGACAGGGACACCGACAGAACTCATTTTTTTACCTCATTTATAAAAAAGACAACGCTATTAACTTTGTCTTACGTCATACTAAATTTCGCTGTTTTCGATGCTTCAGTTAAACGCTTAGAGGCGTAAAAAAATGTCAACCACATTTGCAATCCCTGTTCTAGGCTCTAGGACGTAATTGTTTCCCTAAATGAAAGTAAAGGAATTCCATAGAAATTAGTTTTTTTTTTAAATTTTCCCTCTAGAGCAGTGGTTCCCAAAGTGGTCCCTACGGACCCCCAGGGGTCCCCGGGATCATTCAGGGGGTCCGTGGAAAATTAAAATTGATTTGGGGGTCCCTGAACAACGTCAGGGGGTCCGCGCAAGTTTAATATAAAATAAAAAAATTATGACACATTTTTATTACTATGGAAGTTAAAATAAATAATAGAAGCTGTTGATTGCTTTTCCGTCTTCCTATTTGGTAGAACATAGATTCAGTGCCGTTATGAGCCTCATCACGAAAAAAAAGAAACCGACTAGAAATTAGTACTCGTGGGGATTTGCGGTTGCTACTCACAAACATTGAGCCGAACCTAAATACACTCATAACATCCCATCAGGTTCATTCAAGTCATTAATTTTTTTTTGTTTTTTTAAACAAAAGTTATAATTTCAATAAATACTTCTTCAACAAAATGTTTAATTTATATTTTATTTTTACGTCACCATTTACCATTCAAGACATCAAAGTTAAATTTGTAATTGTTCTATTATGCATTTATGTAGTAAATGGGTGAAAACCCAGGGTCCGTGGGCAAGTTTTGACTATGAAAAGGGGTCCGTGGGCAAGTTTTGACTATGAAAAAGTGTCCGTGGGCATAGATTATACAATTACTATAGATGGGAATTAAACGCAAATTCTCGTTTACCTAATCCGAGTAAAACGAGAAGCGATAAAAATTTAAAAAAAACACCATTTTGCGATGTGGGAAATCTCTTTCTTCCTGACAGGCATAAATGCAACGCAAGAAGAGCACACAAAAGCTGTTCACGACACTAACACCAATGACCTCCCGACAGCGGAATGTTTACATTTTTAATCTGTCTCCAATGCAATACGTCATATGCACCACAAATATCCTGATTTCACCTGTTTACAGTGATTATTTTTAATAACTTTTGCCACAAATGAACACTAAAATGTCCCCAAAAGAGTTTCTTCAATGCCTTGTTATGGAATGTTTAGCAGACAATAAGAAAAATCCCGGAAGAAAATTTTTTAGGGTTCCAGCACCGGCAGAAACGTATATTTTTATATTATTTGCGAGCAGAAAATCACCAAAACTTAAAGAAACCCGTATATATTACCGATATTCACATTTGAACTTCGCAAATTTTGAAATAAATTCACAAAACTATCTGTTTTCGTTGTTTTTTATTATTACCGAACTTTGTTTTGATGTTGATTTTAGACGCAGTATTGCCAATATGTAAAATGTATATGCTTATGTATTCAAATGACTTAGGTATTCAATAAAAACGTATTCAAATCCGAGATGTGGCACCACTGTATACGACACACACACAAAATCACTTCCTATCTTCACAAAGAAAATGAGGCGGGTAGAACAAAAGTTTCTCATACTCTTCTAACCGAAAATGTCTTCTTAGAATTTTCCCATCTATAGTAGTTGTATTAATCTATGCCGTGGGCAAGTTTTGACTACGAAAAGGGGTCCGTGGGCAAGTTTTGACTATGAAAAGGGGTCCGTGGGCCAAAATAGTTTGGGAACCACTGCTCTAGAGCATGGTCACATTTAAGACTAACAAGTGCTTAGATTTTTGTGTTAAGTTGACCGAATGTGTGTCTGAACTCTTCTAGATTTAATCTTGAAGCTTTCTTAACGTTTAAATAATAATAAAAAAAATAACTTCTTTTTATAGAAATGCACAAATAGCAACGTAATTAGGAAAAAAAACCATTTTTTTAAGTTATACAACAAATATATTTTATAATTAGTTAGTTCTGGAAACACGTCTTTTATTTACCGAGACATAATTTTCAGTTAAACATTTTATCGGTTCTTAAAATTTCCGCTTGAAGTCTTTTATGAGCATTTTATGAACTCATAATGACATGTTATCGTATGAGACAAGTAATTAAATCTAATTTAGGCTAGTAGATAAACACGAATTAAGTGGATTAACCATATTTGTAATTCGGTTCTGTTGACTTTCGTTATTGTCACAAGAAAAAATCAAAATATTTTAATTTGCAAAAAACAATTATTAAATCACCAACAGGTTTTTGGTGGTTTGAAACATCAAAAAAAACCCTTGCAATTGTTGAAATTCAGAATCCCACGTAAAACTATATAGGTGCTTGTTAAAAAAGCTCGATTTAGGGGCCCTAAATCATCCGGTTTGAAAAGTAGAGTCATAGAAAAATATAAAAAATGTAGTCAAACGGATATTGGAATTCAGAGACATTTAGAGATTTCTTTTTGGCATTGTGTTTTAAAGCAGAGTATGATCTCTTCAAACTGCGGTTTCAAAATAGCAGTGTGAAATTTATAAAGTTATTTGCACAAATTTCGAACCATAAATTAGAGTGAAATGTTTTTGGGGTTCACAATTTTTGTTTTTAATCAATTCTGAACCATTAATCAGGTTGAAATTTTTGTAAGGGTTTTAAACAATTTCGTTTTAGACGCATTTTAAATCCAGGCGGTTTGTTTAAAAAAATTTTTTTTGTATTGCAAGAAAATTACGTCTTAGACAGTACTAACTTTTTGTAAACTATGCTTTTACAAAATGTTGAAAAACAACATCTCTTTCATGTCCGAAAATATTCTCTAAATAGTATATTTCTTGTGGAGAAAAAAAAAATTATAATGTAGCCAAAATAAATGAATATATACGTAAATACTGCTGAGTAAAACTCGACTTTCATGTATTTAATTTTCGTAGCAATTCTGCTCATAAAACATGTGTAATTGTATACCTTTTATGTTATTTAGGCAGCCATAAAAGTTAATTAGTTTTATTAACAGCCATTATCTCAATGCAAGATATCTAACAGAGAACAGATAAAGACATCGTCGGGTAGATTTTAATAGAATAAGGCGGGGGGCCTCTACCCTTCCTCCAACGCATTACCAAGGGTTAAATTTCCACAGACGAAAAATCAGAACGGAATACAATCATGTGAAATTTCTCATCTGTTCAACAGGCCTGTACAAATTTTGTTCATCCGATATCGCAATGACCTAATCTCAAAAGACTGAATCAAATTTGGATTAAATGTGGTAAATCTCTAATGAAGGTGAACCGAAAATTAGGTGCCACAGACGAAGAACGGGGCAAATGAACGGGGCAAATGAACGGGGAATAGGTGGCGGAAAAATTATGTGTATCAAGCTCACCGCAATAAATTTCCCAATTAACTGCCCTGTGTTGCTGTACTGTAAATCCTCTTATCAGTATCGAAGCGTGTTTTTCTTTCCCAGAGTACGACACTGATTTGACCGCATGATACGACGCAAGAGGCAAGCTAAATGTATCCACTCGGCTTTATCCGGGATTTTTCACAATTTCCCTCGTTGAAAGTAGTCGACAATCTGCTGGATTAGCCAGTCCCGAAAGGTCGTAAGCTGCTGCGTCCTTTATTTAGTTTTTGATTTCACAATTTGATTTAATCATTCTTTTTTTTAAATTCAAATTTGCTAACAAACAACACTCCAGCGGAACAACCACACCGACACACAGATTCACGAAAATAAACCAACGATCCTTGTTAGTAAACACAGACAAAAGATGATGTTACACCCTCCAATCGTAGCTAAACTGATTTAATCAGTACACTACCATTCACAGCCACCCACACAACAATACCAGCGACTTAATTTTTGTTACACAATTTGAATATTTGAACTGATCGAAATTTTTTTATGCAAAAAAGCGATGCGGTCCACACCTGAAATAAATTCAACTGGTTGCAAACGAACTTCTGCTGGGCACTAAACCACCACCATCAAAGCACATGTGAAAAACAATTAAAGCTTTTTCTGCGGTTTCACCGTGAAAATTCACATCTGCAAACAATCGTAATTCACCTCATTTCAGTGAAGCGATTCAGGTGAAAATTTTACAAATCTTTTCCACATTCTTTGTTTCCTCGCTGGTACATATTCGTTTGCTTTATTCAACCAAAACTATGTTGGCTATGACTTTTAAAACTACACACAAGATACATTTAATTTCTTCATATTATCACTTTTTGAGATAAAATATTCCAACAATGATGTAGGAAATTTTGCTCCAAAAGCTTTTGATCCTTGTTAAAAAAAAATACCGGAACCGTTAGCGCGATAGAAGGACCAAACCTTACGGATGAAAGTTCGCCGAAAGACTGACCCGCCGTGAGGTTTTCCACCTTTGCCAGGCACTCTATGCATTTCCATGAACCCTGCTGCCTCAGCCCAGATTTCCACAAATGAATGGGAAAATTATTTTTTTTGGAAGCTCTCTTCTCAGCATAAGGGTGAGAGATGAAGCTTAGTGAGCTTTCCGAGAAAATTGTTGATAAAATATTGCATCGGAGTTCCAGAAATGAGTGTTACCAGAGTTTTGATTTTGCGAGGGAAAACTAAACATAGCTTGCATCGGAAAGGAGTGAAATAGCATCTTGTTACTACTTTATTAGAAATTTTAGGCTGATTTAACTAAGGTTCGTTTGCGCGTACTATTTTTAATAAATTAAGTTGCGGTTAGTCTTCTTAAACCATAGAAATTCCGGAACTTCATAGAAGTTGTACATAAGTTGCTACGTTTCGTTTGGTGCAAACGGCACTAAAAAAATGACAAGAAAAATGACATGGTTTGAGAAAAGTTTGTGAAATTCTAAAATATTGCAGGACAGATGAAGTTGAGTTCTTTTTTTGATAATATATCTGAAATTTTATTCAAAAGTATGAATTTTTTTCATACTTCTAGGCCTGTTTAAAAAAAAAAAAAACTGGTTGTATGGTAAGAGTAGAAGGAGTTGTCTAAACCAAACCATTTCCACAATTTCACGTACCTTCTGAATCTGCATCTAGTCGTTTTCGTGCAATGATAAAACAAAAATATCTGATGTGAATAGCACATGACTTTCTTATACAAAATCTACGTTCTTGCGCGATTTACGCTATAACACGATGAATAAAATATTAGTTTACATAAAAATATGATTTTTTTTTACAAAATATGGAATATCTGGATGAAGATCAAATATAGCGCATAACAAAAAAGGCAATGCTAGCTCTTTAATTTTTTCTTATACGTTGAACTACCGAAAGGCTCTTAGTTTTCGAAATAATCGGTGAAAACCGATTTTTTTAAATAACGGTTTGAGATATTGAGTTCTTGTAAAATACCAAAGTCTAGAAAATTTCACTATCTCCAACTTTTGTCATATATAACACTACTGAAAAAGCGTAGTTTCCGAGTAAATTTCATTAATCGAAATTGCGACTTTAAAAAAGCCGCCATTTTGTTTACTTCCTGTTAATGGATTTCCACCAAAAGATTATAGAATCGTCCCATTCCAGAACCAAACATGCAGTCTAATTTCATGGCTCTAGTACTAGTAGTTTTTAACTAGAGCTAGAGTACATTGATTGACAGACTGACAGACAGACAGAAAGACATTTTTGAAAAAAGGCTCTAATCGACTTAGGAGTGCTCGGGAAATGATTTTTAGGTAAAATTAAGAGGTCTACATTTTTCATGAATACTATACTGTATAAGAACGTAAAAATGTGTTTAGTTTCAGGATGCCACACATTTTATTCTTTTATTGTTTGTGAACCGACCGAATCCAGAATTTTATTCTTTGATTTACATAGATTAAATTTTTCGAAAATAATTCAATTATTAAGATTAAAACTAACACCAAATTTTTTGATATATTTTTAACATATATTAGTAAATTTGTTAACATGGATTTTTTAACATTCACATTTTTCACCACAAAAAAATCTATTTATCTTGTAATAAATACGTAGCTCTCATTTCAGGATCAATTTGCATAGGATTTTTCAGATTCTTGATGATTTCACTAACTATTTTGGACTCTAGAGATTTAGCCTCAGGCCTGATATTTGGGCTTGTTTTGAAATTCAAAGATGGTTTTCTTCCTACTGCCGAATTAGCTAATTTTGCTAAATTTATATCAGTTAGCTGCCTTGGAGTTTTTAACATATTTGAAACAAAGTTAATGTCACGAGATGGACCACTATCTAAAATCGGTTTTATATTCATAGGTTGCTCATCATTCTTTTGTATTCTAGATCCTCGTAAGAATTTTAAGAGGTTTCGAATGAGCGGAAAAGTGTTTTGGTAGTTCCTTAAATTCAATGGAGGTCCTTCAACTGAATTGAGCCACACCCTCTGATTTGGAGTTTTTTGATTTAATACGTTGAGAATTCGTTTTATTTCTTGTAGGTGTTGTGGATTAAAAATGTAATCTGAAGTTAAAACAGTTTGGGAGGGATTTTCAAATTTCCTCAGTGTTGAAATGTCGATCGTTTTGTACGAGGATCGCAATTGAGGTTCCAATTGATTGTCATTAGTATCTGTATTTATGAGATTTTTTAAAATTTCTGTTACATCTGAAACACCAGCATGTATCACTGCTTTTAATGTTGTGAACGTTCCTTCCGGTTGGAAGTTCTCAATTAGCGGAAGACCTTTTTTAACAATAAAACTTGTCAAAGTAATTATTAAAATGAATACACAAAGTATTACCGAAAACGCCGCAACAAATGTTCAATCCAATCAAAAGTTGAAATGGAAATGTCATTTTTTTTTACAATAAAAACGGACACGTTGTTATTTCAGGGAGAGAAATAAATTCAACTGTTGAAAATATATCAATTTTTAATATTTCGTAATATTTTTTTATTTTTCATTGTCAACTGTACCAAATTCACTTTTTCTCTTATCAACATTTTCATACATTTTCTATTTATTGATTAACAGTTATGATTAATTTTTAATGCAAAACGTTACAGTTTGAATGGGCATGAAATTACTTACTCAAATTACTTATTTTTTATAGCGGAAAAGCTGTGGGCCAAAAATTATTCAATAAAATGCGCCGCAGGAACTATTCCTCGCGTGATACGAATCAAATATAATTGGGGGGTGTGCATAAAATACTTCACGCTAACTTTAGGCTTTTTGACCCCCCCCCCCTCCTTTTCCCCTCTCGTAAAGCTTTTTCGCGATTTTTTTGTATGGAGTTAGTACCTTTCCCACCCTAAAAGTATGACATATTATATGAAAAGGCCATCACCCTTTCTTTTGCTGAAATTTTTCTGTGAATCACAGCAATTTTAAATCAACCACTTAAAGGTATCTTCGTATAACAAATTTAAAAGACTTTTGATTTTCCGTAATATTTGTTATCTAATTTAATCAATAATTAATACCAGTTTAACCCCTTTGACTTTTCATGAATTTCTTAGAAACATTTCAACTTGTCCGGTATTCTTGTTAACTTCAAGCATTATTCGATTAATTTCGAAATGTGTTATAATTAATAATTCGTTAAGCGTATATAAATTACTAATTAGACAAGGGATCGCAAAGTTTCTGAAATTTGAAAATGAGAAAAAAACGTCATTTATTTTTAATGTTGGCAGTCCTTATAAAAAGTTATACCGATTTCATGTTCCAAAATTGAATTTTAAATTTGATTTTTGCTGGCTGTTCGTGGAAAGCAAATAAAAACTTTTTTTTCCCAAGAAACATAGAAAACGAAAAATGTGCCATGTATAAAGTGTAAATTGATGTACAAAACTGTCGGAAATTCAAAACTTTTGGAAAAAGTTGATTGGGTGTGGCGTTTGAAATTCACGTAAAACTCTTTTTCCTCAAATTAGAAATAACTTTCTTTCGAAGAAATTTTTTTTTCTTGTCGTGCGGATTGAAGAACAGAAAACGAAACACGACAGAAGTGTTCTAAGTTAAATTTATCTTTAATATTTCACCCTTCGAATTTGAATTTCGAAAATGTTCCAACGATTACCTTGTCATCTTTTGCCTTTTATTCATTTCATTTATCGAAGAGACTTCCCAAGTTTTTCGACAAGCGGAAAGCAAACGAAGCAAATCTTTTTCACATTTCACTTACAGCCAAAAAGTCTGTTTGGTGCTAGGCAGGCTATATAAACGTATGGAAATTCTTCTTTCCGAATTCTACCTTTGAACTTTACTCAAAAAATTTATATACCGAATTTACAAATACTTAGCCCAACCCAAACTCGTTTGCTACAGGATAGTGGAGAGGTGGCGAATGAAAAAAGGGTTCCATATTTATACAACAAACATATGTGCCCGGATATCTTCCGTTGTACACGTCCGTGTATTTCCGACATATAGAATGACGGATGATGGCATTTTACATAGCTCAACAACAACAAACTACGAACCGTATGTGTACGATGTATACGCGATGTTGAATATACCTATATAGATATTAAGAGTAAGGGCTATATTGTCAGCGCTTTTCGTCCTGAGACCTTTATGTTAGTGCCTACTTGAGGATCTAAATGAAATTAAGAAGGGAAGAGCCTTTTTAATTGAATATCAGCGAATTTTCTATACTTTGCCTGTTGATTTTTCAATTCTCGTGTTTATAAACTGTTAAGCGCCGGGAGCTTATTCGTGCGGATAGGAAAATGAATTTCCGTTAAGCATTTGGCTTTTCCTATTGCGATATCTAATCTTTGGAAAATTGGAAGAGAAAATCGAAAATCTTGGATATTGTTAATTCAAACAACGAATAATTATTCCGCAACATAGTTCTAATAATAATATTTGATAAGTGTGTAATATGTGTAAATTGCGTAATTTTAGATTTTTGTAAGCCCGTATAAAGCAAAAGTTTTTTAAGTGTTCATGTGACAATTGAGATTTTAGAATTTTACACCTTTTTTCAAAATATGATAAATTTTTTAGTGCGTAAATTCCAATCATTCCCTCCTGTTCCCCCATAAAGATAGAATTTTTACACGTAGTGGATTTTTTCAGAATTTTCTCTCATTTTTACGACTTAATAACTTTTGCTACGCTGCACAGATTTCACAGAACCTAATGTATGCAACTGTGAAACAGTACTGGCATCGCCAGGGTGCAACTAATAGTTCTGTATAGTTATGGTGCATCAAAGCCATCTGCTGAAAAAAAAGTCCGATACTTTTTGTCCAACCAAAAGCGTTTGATAAATCGTCACCAAAAGAAAAATCTATTAGCCTATTAAAAAAAATATATTGCAGAACGATTTTTCTCAATAAATATATATTTTTTGTATAATGCCAACAAAACGCAAAAAGAAAAATTGTCTAAAGTATTATTTGTATTGTACTCATAATATGTAGGCACCACTGAATAGGATTCTATCCTCTTTTTGGCATACACTTTTGGTGAATGAAGCGAAACGCTTCATGCCGCCGACAACACATCCTAAATCAATCCATCTCCCAGGAAGGTAGAAAGCATCTCCTTTTTGCGATCCTTTTTCAAATCGAAATGCCTAAGAGCCAAGCATTAACACACAAAACAGGAGGCACGTCCCATCAGCACAGTGAGCACCCGGGAGTCCCCACTTAATTTTCACGATTTTCCCGGGCCATGCGACCGAGCCGAGCAAGGAACTCGCTTTCGTTTACCGTCTGGTAGCAATTCCCCATTTATCAATCGAAGTCCTTGGAGTCGGTGGCTGATGGAGGACGAAATCCTATTGCAAAGATAAGCGAATGAATGAATGAAACGAAAGGACTTTTGATTTATTGGTTCAGAAAAGTCCGGGCACCGAGAAAGAATTGTTAACCAGAGACCTTTTTCTAGTGTTTTTTTCTTCAGTTTTTTCGTACATAGGATGACGGTGAGGATGGTTTCAGGTGAATAGCACGGAAGGGGTAAGGAGAGTGAATGAACAATAGCTAGAAGGGATAAAAATAAATTGAAATGGTTGCTTTTCTACTCCTTAGGGTCTGGGAAAAATTCGACTTATTAAGATTAATTGGTCCTCAAAAATGTTTTTTTTCCTCTCCCTCTCTTCATTGGCTGCGAAATTGAGCAAATGAAACACCCTTAAGGGGGATTTTCAAATTACCGAAGTAGATCTGTGGGCAGCGGAGGTAATTACATTTGGTATTTCGATTCGAGCAAAGAATAAAATCAAGAGGAAAAAAAATTGTGTACAAAGAGCTCTGGTATCAGTGGTCAGCCAAAAAGCCTTCTTCAAAATTTCTACTTTGAAAATCAAGAAAAAAAAAACGATAAATTAAGTGTGAAGCGAAACACGTACCGAAAGTACTTTTGAATTTAACCTAAGACGGAAGAATAATTTTTAAACACTGATTAGGAAGGAAATATATATTTCAATTGGCTTTTTTTTATTTTTCGCCATCACTTCTTAAGACTCCTTCCCTTCGACTCCGAAACTAAGAATGGTAATTTCATTTAACACAGTCTGTCTGATGGTAGAAAATCTAATTGAATGAGCAAATGAATGACAAGTGAATACATCTTCATTAAGTTTCGACTTCATTTTAATTAAATTACGGCCAATTTTATATAAAATCCTTTTACAAAGTCACGATGAACTGTGAGGCGTAATATCGTAATACATTAGGCGTGGTAAATTAATTGAAAGGGGTGTAAGTTAAACTTGGATAGGTGCCTATCTACTGATTGCATTAGTAGGGTATATTCGGGTTAAATTGACAACATTATAAGTTTTTTTTTCAGAAATCTGGTTTTATGAATAATCAAGCCAGTTTTCGAAAAATCGAAGTGTTTTTAGTTATACATAATCATCATGAATGGTCCAACAACCGGGGGTCCAGACGAGGATTTCCAAACGATCGGTCCTGCGCTATTGTCATTCAATTCGATATCCTTAACAAATATCTTGCATCCTGGCTTCCTTCGTCGCTCCATCTGGAGCAAGTTTCTAAATTACCGGACTTTCGATTACCATTTAATCATTTTTAAATTCAAATAGCCATTTTTGTTACAAAAGATTCGCGATTATATAAACTTATTAAAGCACATTGAGTTTAGGGTCAGTAGAATAACAAATAAAATTTCCTTTGGGTAGTTTTGATTTTCATTAATTTGATAAAGGCTTTTATCAATTTGATTAGACCCAAAATTGATAATGATTTTGTCAGAATGAGCGCAATTTTTATCACGTTGATAATATTTTCCGTTGAACGCATTACATCACTATAATTTTTACATCTGCGGCACAAAAAAAATGCTCGATAGCATATTTTAATCACTGAACCTCACTTTCAGAACTAATTACGTTGCTAGAGGGTACAAAACTCTGCAATACAGGAGCTTTGGAGGTTTTATGAACCCCCTAAAAGGGAACAGTCGGCTAAAAAAGATTCTTAAATTTTCAGTGGTCGAAAAAGAGGAGTGTTAATTTTTTAGCGGGCCCTAAAAGTATTTCGCGGGGAGGAACAGCAAAAATTATAGTAACACCATATTCATTTTTTCAAAAGTTTCTCATTTAAATAGTTGCGGTTTTACCCGTTTGTCACTTATTTCATTGTAAATTTATTCTGCTGAAGCAAATCTAATAGAATTTAATTAGATCTGGTAAAAAGTTATTCTCTTTTATGCTATTTATTTAAATGTCACCTTTTTCGAAAGAGACAAATGGCACTTTTGCGCTCTACTACCCAGAATTGAAAATCACGAGAGCATTTAAAAATCGAGAGCGTGGGGATATTCATTAAAATCGGAAATGGAATTATGTGCGTTCGCTTATCGAACATCAAAAAAAGTGTGCGTCCTGATGGGAAAAAGTGTGAATCCGACGAAGGACGTTACACATCCACACAAAAGTCGTTGAACACATGTGTGGAAAAATTGAATAAACCTCCGTATTAGATAGAATTTGATACTGGCATGTGAATAATACACTCATGACGTTATCATTGAGCGGAAATTGGAAGTGCTTTCCGTTGTTTGGTAAACAGGAAGGATTCAAAAAGGATATTTATATACCAGCAAACGACAGAAAATTTATCGTTATGTGGTCCCATGTCATATACACCGACTTTTCAAGCAATACTAACAAACGTTATATGGATGAGTGTGGTAGTAAAGTTTTCCCATTTTCATTATGTTGTTTGGGATTAAGTTAAATTACCAATTCCATATCTAAATATCCCATCCAACAGGTAACGAACATACATAACAGTAACAACATTTATGTAGAAAAACGACAAGATATGTACATGTACGTGAACAAGAAACAAGTAATATCCCAGAATAACAACATAGTCTTATGCTTAAATGTAATTGACTTCAAAATGACAGAGAAAATCTCGGAAAATGTTCTCCTTAATGAACCTCAGTGTAATGCCATATTTATTTGTTTTGAAAAAATTACCCAAAGCATTATTATTACAAGATTTTTACGATGTCTTTAAGCCAAATACATCGTTTCTCTTTTATTTTTATGCAACATTTTTTCCCCTGATAAAAAACTTCAAAGGTAAAAGGGAAAAATTAGCTCGAGATTTTCCGGCTAAGCGGCTAAGTTTTCATATGGCCCGAATTAAATTTATTTAGTAACATTTTTTTTTAAAACTTACGAATTATCTTGGTATATCTGTGCTCACCCCGGTCAGTGCCCCAGGAAACTTACTTTGATTTTAAATTGAATGTAAAATTCCCCTACTTCTCCAGTCTTTGGTAAAAGGAACGGTTGCCGGTTGTCGTCGAACACGAAGGATATGAGGTGCATTTCTATGTTGAAATAAAAGTAACAGAATGATTTTATTATATTATGTTTAAAGGGTTAAAATACCACAAAGTAATTAATAACAAATATACATTTCCTACACATTTTCGGTCCTTTTTAAAAAGTCCTCGATGTTTAGCGTTTTCACCTGGGCTAAACTTCTTCTTGTGCATAGCCTGTACATTTTTTCTACCATTTATTCATATTAATAATCTTCTGAAATCCTTCCGACCATTTTCCTCGGCAATAGAATCATCATCTTCGCTCGGTTTAAAGTGTTAAATCATTGAAGTACTACAGCCACGTAGAAAATATATACTAACAACGCTAACACCCAAAAAGGTTTCAATATGAAAAGCTAAAAATGAATTAAACAATGTCGTTATGCAGTTTATCAAGAATCAAAAAAATAACATTAACTTAAACTTCTAAAAACTATTTAAATGTTATATAAAAAATATATTTTCAAGTTTGCAATAAAAAACAATGCTGTCCTTAGACTTAGATCTCTTATCCGCTTTATTAGAGTTAAAAATTAACTAAAATTATATTTTAAAAAAAACTTTTACACGCTAATTGATGAAATTAGGAATTATATCAGGTAAAAAACAAACTGAATCAATAGATACATTTTGTTTTTAATTTGATCTTGCGAACGCCTACTCAAAAATAGTTTTCTTTCTTTAATTAACGTATATAAGTATATAACAAAATGTGTACAGTTGGCTTAATACCCGGATGTTTGTTCTTAAATAAATATAAAAAACATGTGCTTTTATTAAATACAAGAAGCATTTCAGTCTCTCCAAAATTTAATAAGCTTCTAATTTATTCACTAAATGTAAGATATTTACGGGTTCACTTTTTATACTCTATATGATATACATATCGGAGTATATTAGATTTAATGTACCATTTTTAACATGTCGAAAAAAACAAATTGTTATTTAATCAAAAGCATAAAACTTTATTAAACATAGCAGTAATGAGTTCTTTAATGTATACTTAAAGAAGCTTCGGGTAGAGTGCATATGAAGCAATTCCACACCGATTGTTTCTATTACGAATAAACTTGGTAAATCCATTCTCGCCCCAGCTCTTGCCCCAAGAATTCTTGATGATCCAGTAATCTATTCCATTTGCGTCAGTACCATAGCCAACAACGACCATACAATGATTAACAGCCTTCGGATCACATACAGTCGCATCATACACACCTGTGTCGTAATACACGAATCCAATTTCTTTCGCGTTCATTAAAATTCCGACCGGTCCAATAGTGCCGACCACCCGCTTTAATTCATTTTCATCTCCGTATGGCAATCGGGTATATCCTGATACCCTTCCATAGTTATTACTAAATGTCGAAGCGTTTTGGCAAGGCGTTGTTTTTGCCACGTAGGGATAAAGTAACAGTTCAGGGATACCTAGCCCAGTTGCTTTTAGATGATCGTAAACCTTTCCGTGCCAGCCCCCCTTGCATGCGGGCCACTGCGGTTCATTCACACAATCAACGCCGTACTGTTCGGAGAGTTTCTCCAGAGATCCGTATTTGATAGCATAATGAGATTCTAAAGTTCCGACTGCGGCAAAAATCCAGCATGATCCGCAACCACCTGCGAGAATTAATAAAATATTGATATATCAATAATAACAGATTAAAAAATTTGGCTCCCTACACGCAATTTTTAGTATTTCATTAAATGTGTAGTTTGTGCATTACATTTTTTGTACCGATTATCTCTGAAATGCTTCGATTACCTAATGAAAAAGCTTTGTAAATATATAATACGATTTTACATTAAAAAGTGTGTAGAATACGATTTTACATTACTCCAGAATATAGCAAAATAAAATTTTACAATTCCTCATATACGTTAACATGCACCCTTATTCTGGCGTTCTGGCCACAATCTTTATAGCGGTCTTGGCACAAATAATAACAATTTTCCAGTGGGTTTTTCTGTTAAATATGAAATGAAAATGAAAAGTTTTTCAAATCTCATTTCAGACAGATGCATGGCAGGAAGATTTATACACTCTAAAAGAGATTTTTCTGGGAGCCCACTAAAAAAGCAACCACGATGAAGTACAGCAAATTTTGTTTAGTATAGTAAATTTTATTTACTGTGTCCTCCCAGTAAATATTGGATTCTATTCCATTCTGCGTTTGTCGGCCACTTCACTTACTGCTAGACTATGGAAGCTAATTGAGACATAGATTCTTAATCGCCTTTATTGGGATGAAACGATGACAAATTTACTGGGATGAAACAGTTAAGTGACGAAATCAGATAAATTTTTTTGGAAAATGGGAAAAATATAAAATTCTAGGACAAAATCACTGATTCCCCAGTAAAAATCTACTGTATTATCAGTAAAATTGATTAGCGAAAAACTTACCTTGATATTGAGCTGGAGTCACGACTCCGTGATCTCTCCAGTCCAAAGAATCAGGAACAGTGATAGTTTGGCGGCGAACGCGCTCAACGGGAATAGATTCCATACTGCCTTCAGGTCTAAATATTTAATTTGATTTTTTTATAGTTTTTAAATGATTAAAAATAGAGAAAATTACAATTTTCCCCCCATAAGTTTTTGGAGTTCCGCCTCAGACCAATCGGCGAACTTATTGATCCTCAATTTATATTTAGCCTTTCCCTCCGAGAATTTTTTGTTGTGGGCAAGGATCGTTTTTCGATTCCTTTTAAAATGGCCTCGACGTTTGCCTTCTTCGCCAGAACTAAACTTCTTCTTATGCTTGACCTGTAGAATTTTTTTTTACCATTTGTACATATGTTTACAATCTTCTGTATTCACCTTGAAATCCTTCCAGTCATTCTCCTCTCCAACGACATCGTCATCATCCTTATCCGGTTTAACAGGTTTAACAGGTTTAACACTGAGCACTACAGCCACGCAAAAGATACATACCAACAACGTTAGCACCCAAAAGTTTCTCATTTTAAGAAGCTGAAAATGATTGAAGGATAATTTTTGTGAAATTCATAATAAAAATTGAGGCAATACAGCAGGTCCAAATGGACGCAATTCTTCCCTTAAAAAAGATTTGTGAAATTCATTGAAATATTAGATTTTTTCATTCATATTAGAAACCCTCCATAAAAAATGCCCAGACTTTTTATGCTTTTATTTTATACCAGCCTACTTGGCGTGTCTTATGGACAGACTCTTATAAGAATATAAAAAAGAAAAAAATATATGTAAAACTTAGTTATTTTCACATATCTTAAGCTTAAACTAAAACTTATTTTTTTCGAAACATCTTACTTTGTTTATGTTAAAAATTAACTGTCTATTTTATTACAGGTGAAACAGGTATTTATACCCAAATTTTTCCGAAGATATTTATCTCTTGTTTGAGGGAATTAGTAAAAAAAAAATAAAACAGCTAAATAAATAAAAAAAAACCAATATTTAAATTTGTTAATTTCATATTTAGTTGTTGACTATGTGTGATATTCGAATTAGAATTCGTACAGATAATTCAAGGCGGCGTTTACATCTCACACTTTATTCTGCGAATTTTATTCTTCGACACTAACTTCCTATTGCACGATAGTTCTGAAATTTTATCCTGAAAGACGCCTGAACTCGAATTTTCCATACAAAATCGCCGAAAAAAATTCATATTTGACAACTTTTGCGCACAACGAAAATTCAAAATGGTTCTGGAAAAATTATTTACGTGCATATCTAAGGACTTAACAATATTTTTTGGTAAATTTATGTAATTTTTTTAAAACTTGAAGATCAAGCAAAATTTTAATAAACATTTAAACCATTCACACGACAAAATTGGCGATTTTATATTATTAAAAACATTGCATGGTATTTCCAATTTCAATTTTTAATTCCATTTCTGCAAAGTTCATGAATATTTAATAATGCAGAAAAAAACCATGCGAATTTCGTGTCCAAAATAGAAATGATTAAAACGTGCTTCAATTTAATTCGCACAAAAGTGGTCTTAGGTTCACCTGAAATTTTTCCCAATAAGAACATTCATGTTATCAGGGACAAAAAAGTGCATAAAGTTCAGACTTAGAAATTGGTTTATTTTTGTATTAATAATACCGATTTACAAATGAATTCAAAATTAAATCCAATTTTAAAGTTGAATGTTACACGCGGCACAGAAGAAAACTTTGTTTGTAACACAATTTTCCTGCTGGCAGATTTAATTAAATTTTCATTGTTAAATTTTAGCAAACGAAAAATTTGCTAATAGAGTACGAATATGGAGTGCACTGCAATGGTTTAGGAAAATCAATTTACCATAGCATCAGTAATGTTTCCATTTGTTTTATTATTTAGTAAAATATCTCGAATGCCGTGCATATATAATAAACTTTTAAAACAGTTTTCCAGTTTGTAATTTGATTGGAAGCTTTGCTGAATTACGTTTGGTCATTTCAACTGTATTCAGTGTCGGAAACAATTTGAATCTTCATTATTCATTTAACTAATTACCCTTTAATCAATTAGATTGCATCCAAATTCAAATACCAACCAGATATGTAGTAATTTTTTATAAAAGTTATTTAAATTTCTTTCTTTCGCAACAAACTTATTCTTGTAAACTTCTTGGCATCAGTAGGTTTTGTAGTAATCTCGGTATAGATCTGGTTTTCAAAATAAAAAAAGAATTTCAAAAAAAAAAATCATGAAAAATTGTGTTTTAAGAAAACAATACAAAAAAAACTTTCCGCAATCGTACAAAATACTTAACACATTGACTGCCATGGTTATCATTTTTTAATGGCCAGTGAAAATTGGCACTATGATTCATGAGCCGCCAAGGCTATCATTTTCGATAGCTGGGTCTACAATCTACATGCATACATACATACATTCATACATACATACATTCATACATACGTACATTCTACATACGTACATTCTACATACGTCTACATGTATTGGCATCTCCCTTACATTTTTGCAAAATTGGTCCGGCAGTCAACGTGTTAAAACAAATGGACCATTTTTTTAGGAATCTTGAGTACAAAAACATGGTGTCAACGGGTTTTTTTTCCAAAGTTGGTACAGCCTAAAAAAATAATAACATGTTAAGTTAAACACATTAAAACACTATTCCTTTTGTTGTTAAGTGTTAAATTTTATTTCAACTATAGTTTCATTACTATTTAATTTGATTGAATTATGTATGGTAAGTGTTTATTAACATAAATACCCCATCATTTCATGTGAAGCAATCACTTAGAGATAACTTTATTGATATAAGTAGAATTTCTTAGAAGATCGAGTTGTTCAAAATTCATAACATTGTTAACTCTTAAAAGTTATTTAGTTATTACGACGAAACTTTATTGTTATATATGGGTATGGGAAAATTGGGTTAAAACATCATTCTATTCGCGCCATATCTTTCTAAACATTTTAGAAGACGCGCCAAAGGTAGAAGCTATAAACACATTTATGTTTCACGTTTGTTACATAAGAATGCCATAAATTTTCAGCATTAGAGTGAGAAATTGACGACAGGTAACTGAAACAACTTACAAAATGAAAAACTAACTTATCCTGAAATATCTCAAAAGAAGATCCTTCTGAAATTACATACTTTTCCTTAGACTGTGAGATTATCTTGTCTTTCCCCCCCGATGATGATGATAGAAGTATAAACTTAATGAAATTGAACCATAAATTTCAAGTTTGAAATTTCATAAAACTATAACATCAAATTTTATATTAGATTTAACGCAAATAATATTGTATAATTAATATATAATTCGTCTACTCATTTAACATAAAACGTATTGAAAAAAAACTTCTAAAATTTTGTGTTTTTTTTTAATTAGATTTATCACAAAGTATTTTCAAACGCGTTTCGTAAATTCACATAAATGGAAACAACGTAAATGAAGGAATGTTGACATTTATACCTTTCTTCCAAAAATACCTAAGGCACAAATTGTTACAAAAATGTCGTTCAAAGAAATTACCATTGAATAAACACAAGTCTTTGATATAATTTGATTCCGTTTTACTTTATTTTCATACAACATCACAATTGGAAACTCAAATATACAAATTATTTTATTTTTATGCTTAATTTACTTTATTCTCATAACACCTTCGATATCATTGCATAAATCAATTATAGTCTAGGATTTTTTTTCGGTAAAACGAATCAATTGCCCTTTTCTCTATAATTACTATTCAAATAGTCTGCAAAAATAACCAAACCAATAAATTCTTGTTGTTTTCATACCAATTTAGGTGTAAATTACACTTAGACATTTTTTAACCATATCAACAATAAGTCGGTTAAAAACATTAGTGTATTTATGTCCATTTTGATCAATTGAAAAATATCAAATTTTATAAGTTAAAATATTTTTAAAACTATTTAGAGACTATCCATGAAATTCATCACAAATTTAGGGGGAGAGGAGGAGGTTTGCGGTAGTGTAATGGCAGTATAAAGCCCTATACCAGCGTTTTCCAAACTGGGAGGCGTGGAGTAGTCTAAGGGGAGGCGCGAATATTAGCCAGTATTGACAAAAAAAAGTGCACATGCAGCTAATACAATACGTAACATATAGGTACATATTAACTACTATGCTGTTGATGCTACCCTTACCCCGTAGCAAACATAACGGTTCAAATATTTTTAAGGGAGCCGTGGTAAAATAAAGTTTGGAAACCACTGCCCTATACAAAAAATCGAGACAGAGCGGAACGGAGTGAGGAAGGGGGAAAGAGCAGGACGAAGCGTGGGATCAAACAATTTGTTAAAATCACAAGTTAGTGAAAAAAGAAAATAGGTCTTTTTTATCAATGTAAGGAAATTTAGACCAAGAAAGAAACAAAACAAGAATAGCCAATACAATCTTCATTGGTTTCTTCCACGAAATGCACAAAAAGCTACTATCGTGAAATACCTTACATGACCGACTTGGAAAATTTCAAAAATTTGAAATAAATCAATTCGTTTTGATAAAAATTATCAAAAATAAATAATATTAAAATCCCAGAGGTAGAGAAAATCAAATAATAAATCAATTTTATAAACACATATTTAAATTTGAAATTTTTAATAAATAGTATATCGAACTTGCATTAATACTAAATATTTTTGCTTGGTTTTTTACAGCTGATGGATTTTACTTTCCATTTTTTCTATATTGAATTTCAAGTCCATCTCGATAATTAGTTCACTGGCATTCAAATTATCAAACTTTTTCATAATTCTAAACAACATCTTCCAATATGTTCTAATCATATAGGGTATAATATCATCTAAAAAGACGTATTTTCCTTAACGACTCTCCATCTATACGTTTTTTTTACCATCACTATTTTACCATCACCACAACTATAAGCACAAATAAAGGACTTAATGAGTCCAGGAATATCTATTTATTATTTGGACCATTGAACATATTAGGGAGTCATAAATTATAGAATGACGCTATATTAGTACATTCGAACGTGTTCTTGGAAAGGTGTAATTAGTATTTTACGTGGCATGAGTTTAAATTTGGACAGACAATATAAAACTAAGGAATATTATTAGTGATATATCATTCAAAAAATAGTACAAGATAAAAATTCTATATTTTACACCAAATTTGTATCAACTCGCATGTTTCTATCGACATTAAAGTTTCAAGCCAATCGATTCCGGCGTCTTGACAATTCGAATACATTATCATGAAAAAGTATGAAGAGTGATTAAAGTAAATTGAAAATCTCTTTCAACATAAAAATTTAATATACCTGCAAAATTGCTAAATTTTTATACTCACCCACCAAATATACAAATTTGGCGTCCTTCAAAGTACGCATTCTAAATTTCACCAAAAAAATAAATAAATAAATAAATAAAATAAAAATTTAATATATCCCAAATTTATTTTAAAATATTTTCCCGTTATACGATATCGGCATTAATATTTATGAGTGAAACGGGAAAATGCTTTTTATTTCTCGATAGGGAAAACCTCATAAAACTTTTTTATTAAAATTGAAGATCATTACTCAGTGGATTACGATAAACGTCAATTTCCTTTTGAATAAGGATCTGGATCCGGATCCGGATCCATAGCAATCAAGTATTCCTATTCCACAAGAAAACTCATATATCTGGTTATGTGCCGCATTATTGCGACAATAATCGCGAAACCAAAAACACTCCCCGTGGGTCGTGTATCAACCAATAAACTTTAATAACCGCCTGACACTTTTCACATCAATTTACCTAAACCTATAATAATAACCGCACACGTTTCTCACCAAGGCACATTATATACGGACGTGAATATATGAAACTTTTCTTCATATATAAGTACATGTTAGTATTGTCGTGTTTAGTAAATTCTACCATCATAGGTATAATGTGAATGCCACAAGGTGAAATTACGCGTCTATATTTCTAATATTCCAGCTAGTAGGCAATATATGAACGAGTGTTGGGAGCAGGTAGACATCCCGAGTAGCTCCAAATAACCCCATGTAGAAGATTTGAGTTCTGGCCTGGGACAACATAAGCGTATCGTAACGTCCTTTCTCGTAAATTTCTAATATGCGATCAAGGAAAGTAAAATTCTCACGGAAGGAGGTGAACAATGAGGGAAAATTATGGAAGTCAAGATATCGTACGACAAGAATATGGGTCTGGAGTTCCATTATCCTCGTGTATATCAGCATTAAATATCTATAGGATACGATTGTGATGTGATACGAATATTACTTTACGAATTCAATTTTTCCACTAAGAGGAATGATACCCCACTGATAAAAAAAAAACATAAATATGAAATTTATGTATATGAGAAGGACCGTCGAGGACAACATATTTGCATACTTTTCTTTCATCATATATAATTTTGCGTGATGTTTTTTGCTTTTTGTTGGGGAAAACTTTTTCGTTTATCAGATATTCAAATTTTATATTTAAAAAAAAAACAGATAAAAAGCTAATTCCAAAGAGCTTAACCGTACTTCATTTTTTTCGTCTTCGAGAAGAATTTTTATCAGATTTCCAAGAAATATCAACGTGAAAAATTTGTAATACAGAAAACGTTCAGTGTGAAACGTGAAATGTATTTCAAAAGAATGGGGATTAAATCATATCATAATCGTTTAAGTTAACCTTTTGTCGCCACAAATAATCTTGTTAAATTTATTACTATGATTTCGATTAATTACAAGACCTAATTACAAAATGCACTTGCGAATATTGCATTATTTAAAATCTCGAAAACGCTATATTTACGCTTTTCCGACCTCCACCCCCTCCTTACCCACTATCCTACCCTCTCCCTCATTACACCTTCAGCCCATTATTTATGCAGATGTCCAAACGCAGAGGAGGGAGGGCGCCCACAGGGAAGCCCAGGCTATTGTTAGAGGAAAAGGGAGAGGAGCAGCTAATATAACCTTTTAAAATTTTACGTTGAAACCTTGGCTTTTCATAAGAATTTTGTCTACGACGCTTACGTTTTAGAAAAATTTTACCTGCTGCGCATTGTTTCATATTGTTAAAAGTTGTACATTCATTTCTACTTCCTTTTGAAATTGTAATACTTATTCTTACTTTTTTACCTCCCTGGTATTCTTTAAATTTCTAATGACAAAATCAAACAAATATGTACAACAGAGCCTACTTACAGGAGGTTCATTTTCCATTCTTCCAATATCTATTGCCTATTTTCAAGCGTTTACAGGTCGGTTTTGTCTAAATTTGATGCTATTTTAGTTATTACGCACAGAACAAATCACATCAAAAAATCATTTACACTCAAAACTATAAGAACACAATCACTAATTTATGGCCTTTCCTAAATGTTTTCCTATAAATCATCTTACAGCGTACTCGCCACCCCCAACCATTTATGCCCCTTTGCCTTACTTTACATTCAATCCTCTTGGCTGCATTATCGCAAAAACTTAATTGAGCTACACAAGTTAAAGTTGAGACCATAAAATCAACTTCTTAATCAAAATTCACAACGGCCAACGGAAGTTAGTTAATTATTCAGTATTCCGTGAAGGACTTTAATGCCCTTGATTGAAATGATTGATTGCATGTTCGTGGCTCATCTTTTTGCGTCTGGATCGTAATATTGCAATAGAAAACAACAGGTCGAATACAAATCGTTTCCGAAAATTGAACTTGAAAAAATATATGAAAAAAAAACACCGACACTGCCAAAAGTCATCACGCAAGCCATGCATTAAGTCCTCCGTGCTACAAGTATTAAAAAAAATGTTATCTTACTTATCGGCGATTATTTGGTCATTTAACCTTTGGTAGTTGGCGCTCATTTTTATACAATGTTTCCACTCTTTTAAGGAAAGTCGAATTTTTTACCCGATGTGATAATATACGTAAGAGTAATTCTTTATCAATCTACCAAAAAAATCAATTACCTACACCAACATTAATAAATCTTACGATTGAAAAATTTCATACAAAAATGAGACAAAAACTCTCTACGGGCACTGTTATTTAAAATACTCTTATGTTAATATGCTTTTACATCCTTGATCCTCCCTCTCTCTGCAGATCACGAGAATATAATATGAAAACTATGAAATATTTACGTTTTTTAACATATCATACTAATATATAAAAATGAGTTGGTGGCTGTCTGTCTGTCTGTCTGTTCCTCTTTCACGTAAAAACGGCTGAACCGATTGTTTTGAAATTTGGCATGAGTGTCTGTGGTAGTTCTGGTTCCAACATAGGCATACGGAAAAGTAGCGGAGTGGTGGGGGGAGTAAGGGGTTACCCCCTCCCCTTACTCCCCCCACCATTCCGCTACTTTTGATTTCGAAACTTAGTGTTACTCTTTCGCGGGGAAACTACTGAACTGATTGGCCTGAAATTTGGCATAGATGTTCGTCGGGGGTCCAGCCCCAACATAGACCCATTAAAAAGTAGCCCGAGAGGTGGGGGGAATAAGGAGAGGGGATAAAGTGATCTCGAAACTTAGCTCTTCCTCTATGCTACCCTTTCGCGGGGAAACTACCGAGCCGATTAGCCTGAAGTTTAGCTCCAAAATAGACCATAAAAAAATGAAAATTTGAAAAAATTTAACCCGGCAACGACGGGTATGCAAGCTAGTTAACAATAATCTCGAAAAATACACTTCGAGTTTTGTCCCGTGTATTAAATATTTCCTCTTATCACCAAAAACTTGCCACACATATCATGTAGGGTACTCAACAAATACTCCTAGAACAATCTAACGATTTCCCAAATTCATGAATTACAGAACGTAGTCGGGGTAGCGCCCAAGAGGATGTAATTTCCCGTATAATTTTTTTCTTCTTCGTGTTTCCTGTGCGATTTTTTCAGGGCTCTTTCAAGATGTTCTTTTCTCAACATTTTGTTCTAAGAATATTCTTCTGTAACGTTATGACTTATTACCGAAGCGGAAGCGAGTTCCTTCGGCATTTTCCTCCCAAGGTGAGATTCACAATTGGGGATTCAAACTTTGATTGATGGCATATATTTGTTATACTTGTATCTAATATTTGTTATATTCACAATAGATACTCGTAGATATTTATTTTGATTGTGCTCGCCCGCGTACCATATCTGGATAAAATTTGTTATTACGACGGACATGACTGTTTCAGCGACTCCCATGGTAACATCATGTTCAAATTTAGCTCTAGGATAAAAATTGATTTATGTGTAATTGATAAGGATCCATTGACTCGTCCTTATACATTTTCGTATTACATATAAATGACATAAGATACGCGATTGCTCAAACTCTGCCAACCGAATACACACAATATTACGTGTTACTCTTAAAGATATACACATGTAATAATAATGACTTCCAAAGTGAAAATATCTCCAACAACATAATTTATAATTCATATAGCTGCTGCTTGGTGTAATACTGAAATCTTGCTTCTAAATATTGAATATTGAAACGCTTTATGAGCGTTTTTTTTTGTTCGCTAAAGGACAAAAGTTCATACCATTGCCGTAGTCTGGAAATATGTTCACATTCGAGGCGATTCTATTACCTAAAGGTCAGCAAAATTTTATCGCGGATAAATTGCAAATACACCTCTGGATATCTTTTTAGTATTCGATTTGAGATAATCCCGAAGGTACATACATCGGATTTTTTTTTACCTCATTCTATAAATAGGAATTTATCGTTCGTATAATGAACGTGACGCGACACAAAAGAAATTCGTACCTGTCACGGACAGTATAATAATGGATGACTCCCTGTAGATTTCATCCTCACAGAAAACGTCATTCTCCTGACATTTCGAAGGGAAGCAGCAGCATTTCAGATTACGTGACGACTAACAGCCACAGCAATTTCATCACCAGAAACGCAACTAAAATGTAACAAACATATAAAATACAAAACCTCGGCTGAGCGGCCGACCAAAACGTCGCTGATTGGACGATATGTAAGCTGATTTGAAAAAAAAAATTAGGGGAGCGAAACTATAAAGATGTAACTCTATCCAGAGAAGATTGGCATACTATTGTTGACAAAGTTAAGGCCCTGCGCGGGGAGTAAGTAATTAAGTTAATTAATACTTTCTTTGAGTTCGCAACTACGTAAAACTTTTTTTAAATGCTTTAATAAATTAGAATTAAATGTAAACATTTTAAAATAGAAATCAACACCAATCGCTTCACTAATAGACTATAAATACTTAAGACCTTTCACATTGCGGAAATTCATTTTAATTAATATGGGTTTAGAATATTTTCCCAAAGATATAAATCAATTGTTCCTTGGAATAGTTGTGCAACCCTTTATAATTTTCCCGCAAACAATGAAAATTGAATAGGAAGATCGTACAGCATAGTAAACTATATTATAAATTTCCGTTATACTATATGTTGGCATGAAGAAAAACCAATTAAGGTTCTAACGGCCCAGGTGAACTTTTCACATAAACTTATTAAATTATTACGAGCCAAGGAACAGGGAAATCTTTAGGTATATAATACAACAGCTACAGTGGGTCTTTTAGTAAAAAGGATATAGTAAAATACATCTATATATAATTAACAGATACGAGTAAAACCATCCGAACACCAACACAATTTTAAGAATCATACTAGAAAGAAAGTAACGAAGGTATGAACGGGTTGTAAATGAATAGAGTCATAACAGTAATTCGTTCCTGTGGAAATATGTTTGGGGATGCCAAAGACCGGTATTTTGGCATAGCATAGATAAAGATACAGGAAATCAGCCACCGACGGCAAGGACGTTGGCGACTACGACCGGAAATCTTGTAGACTTTAAGGCAGACAAACAACGTAAGGAGCCGACATAGACTTTATGTTAGGAATTCGATTAATGCTTTGCCCAGAGGTTAAATTCTGAACATAATTCTACCCCATGCGGGGATAAAATTATCTTATAAATTTCGGATTCCAAGGTGTAAACTCACTAGCCTAGCAGGTATTTTACTGCCATTTATGATTTATTTATGCATCTTTTTTTTACTGGCTCAACGATAATATCTCTCATACTATTAAATACACTTATTTTCCACCTTGAAGCTATCTGCCAGTTGGAGTTATCTCCTGTCATAAAGATAAAAACCAAATAAACTGAATTTACGTGATAATTTACTATACTTTGAAAAATTTACTTAATATTCTGGTGATCATCAACTCGCAGACAAGTGTTGGGTGCTAATAAGTATCAAAAGGTTGTATGACGTATTTTATGAACATCTCTATATACATTTAAAAACATGATTTTTCAATCATCCTTTGTTATGAAGTTCTGATCAATCGATTTTAACTATTCGTTTTTAATCGAAAACTACTAATACGTAGTTTTCCACAAAAATCTAAAAAATCGCGGCCTTGATTTCAGTCTACTATTTTTTTGCTTTTACAGTACCGAAGTGATTTAAGCACCAGCAATCCCCAATATCACAAAAGATGGGGTTCATGGCCCTCGCGTGTAACTTGGGATACTCACCATATGTGTGCAGCTTAAAATGAGTAGTGAACCGATGTATACCCAGTGAATAATACCAAAGAAGTTAATCGGTCAATTGAAAACGAGCACAAGAATTCCGCAACCAACAGCATCTGTACCGATTTAAGAGTAAAATGATGCGAAAAAGCCCTTAAGCCCATTGAAAAAACTCTGGAAAATTCTTTTCTCAGAGGAAATCTGAATACGATTTGAGGCTTCTATGCAGTTTGACATTATTTTGCCTTAAAAACTTCAAGGCGGTTAAAATGGTTAGACTTCATAAACATTAGAGCGAACCTTTTCAAAAAATTGTGTCTTTCAAGCAAAAAATTGCGGAAACTCTTTTTTTATGGCAAATAATAGTTGAATTTATCTCAAATTTTTTAGGATATGGCACTTCCTTTTTAACACATTTTTTAAACTGTGTATAAAAATGTTTGGTGTAAAGGGGAATAATTTCCTAAAATTTCCTTCTATATTGATATAAATACACATTCGTATATAATTTCATCCTTGACTTATAGCCAAATTTATTGCTGAAATTTGTCAGTCCAAAAACGGTAATGGTCTGTAAATTTTTTTTAAAACGTTACTACAAATACGCTCCAGACTACTTTTACAATCCAAGTAGTTAACTCCCTAGGAATCGCCATAAATTCTGTCACAGCATTTTACCACCTTGGTAGCATTTTATGATGTGTTTTATTCCCAAAAGTACTAAAATTATAACAAAGTTCTTGTTTGTAATATGATTAATAGCGTTTAGCCGCGTTTTATTCGGGGAACAGAACATGATATATAGAATGACATTTCCAATTTAAACAATAAACTTCTGTAATTGACGCTCCAGAAATTCCTTTTTGCTCAGTATTTTTTTTTTCAAGCAACTTCAACAGAATTGAAGTCAAATAGAACAGAATTCGAATACAACTGTCATTTTTGTTTGTTTCTATTTCAGGTGTACATTGAGTTTACCGTGAAGCAATTTGAAAGTCTCGTTAAAAGTTTTTCTCTTTCAAAGTTTCCGCTTTTTTTTTGTCTTTCATCAAAAAGTCATGGGAAAACTAAAAGTTTCTCGAGAATTCTTTCAACTCTTCGATAAGACCAAAAACATTCAAATAATTTTTTTCGCTTTGCTCATCTCAAAGAAAACATAAGTATCTGGCTGGATCGATCGATCGATTTACAAGAATGTTTCCAAACAAACATTCAAAAGAACCTGGAAAAGTTTTCCTATTTTCCGAGGGCATTTACTCGTACATTACAACAAAACAGCAAATGGCGGAGAACGTGTGCCTTCATTCAACTGAACTGAACTGAACATCTTTTATATCTTTTATTCGAAAAGATACACGTAAAAATTACAAATCATCTACAGTACAGCCAACCTACCCGTGGTGAATTCAAGTGGGTCTGAAGATATATTTATAATATATTATCATTTTTCCTTCATCGCCCTTTTGTGGAAATTGCTTTTTCTGGGCACGAGGAAATGCTTTAAAGACACCTGTAATCGAGGTAAATTTCGGGACGTACGAATAAAATCTGGAAATAGGAAAAAAAATATGACAAATTGACTCTTGGGCCATAAACTGGTCCCTGATTTGGGTCGCCCATTATTTTTTCGGGAAGTTTCACACTCTAATGGATTTCCCAAACAAACAAAATCTCAAGACGTTCACTTTTGTTTTCCATGTAAACAAATTGTTGTTTTACACAACGCATTCGTTGCGTGATATTTGTGGCCGGGGCAACAATCTCTCCGATAGGATTTTGTTTGGATTTTTTATAGTAGGTACAACGAAAATTGTACAAGTCGCTTTTGCATATTTGAGGCCATTCTTGAATCCGACTTCACCTTCTACAGCACAGCAGCTTCAGACGATTTTAGTTTAAATTTGTTATAAACATTCCCGCGGGTATTCTTGTGTTTATTTAAAACACAAGCGGAAAATTCAGGTGCTTACCAACCATTCACCAACCGACCGTCGCCGTCCAATACGCTAAGATCTTATTACGATGGCCTCGAGCATCTACGAGAAAATGCAAATATTCCACCATCCATCCAGTCAATATTTTGTCCGCTAATGAGATCAAGCAGTGAAAAGCATCGACTGTTACGAAAAATCTCTTGTATTTTTCAATTTTCTTCGCCATTTAACGGAATTTTCTATTTTTTCAATATTATTAAACCGTTTTGGTGGCAGACAAGTAGTATACAATTTACTCGAGTTAAAATGTTTAAAAATACCACTCGAATGTATATTGTTCTTTTAATTAATGCTCATCTTCATTTTTAACGGAAAGGCTAATTGAGAATTTTATTTGGTTAGTCGAGAATGAAAACAAGACGAAAGATTTATTGGCAATTCTGTGCACGCGAATTTTGTATGTATACGTACGAGCAATAGAGAGTATATTAAAGACAAACAGAAAGAGGAAATTTGTTTTCTTTAAATCTATATTTTTGATTTTTTAAAATTCCAGCAATTTAAAAAAAGATATCAGCTGTGATCAGCACAAAACTTTCTTCTGCCATATTTAGTTTCCGAAAAAATATGTAAAAAAATATTTTTTCAAGTATCTTGAGAGCCGTTAAAGATACCTGAAACCCGTATAAGGAAAAAATGTTGGAAATTTTATTTCCATTGATTCTGATTAGCATTTCGTCATAATAGTTCATAGTTTTCGAATGATTTTCAAAAAACCGAGAAATTTTCAAACCATTTGAGAGACATATAAAGTAATAAATGTAGAGAATAGTATCTCTTATACATATTTGGTTATATCCATTTTTTCATAAAAGTGCGTAGTTTTCAAGAGATTTTCAAAAAATTGATTTTTTTCAAATATCTTGTTCTTGAGAACTGTTAGACATACAAAAAACCGTTAAATCAGAAAATGTAGAAAATTTTAAATCCTTTAAATTTTGTTACATTCATTTTTCCAAAAAGCGCAAAGGTTTCGAGAAATTTTTAAAAAACGGTATTTTTTACAAGTAATTGTATGGGAGGTACCCGTTATAGCTACCGTTACTTTTCCAAAAGTTGATAGCAAACTACGATTTTTGTAAAACTTTTTCACAAAAAATTTCAAGTCGCCAAGTCAACGCGTTATCGAGTTATTTAAGATACGTACAACGGATAGACAGTCAGAATTTTTTATTCATTTTAAGTTCAAAATTCCCAATGTATATCTTAGGGAATTGAGATCCAGTTGTTAAACTCTAACAGTCATCCACTTCATTTTTGTAAATTACAGCAAATAGCTCCCAGGTAAAATCACCCGGGAATGGTGTTAAATTGGAGCGTTTTCATATATGCAAACATCTATAGAAACTTTTATTCAAATGCTTGCATAGTAATAGAAATGCTCCACTGATGTTTATGATATTTATGTTTATATGCTTCATGGGGTTGCAAAACTCTATAAAGTTGTAAGCTGAGCGAGCATAAAAAAATCCTTTCGTACACATTTCTAAAATTGCTCCATTCAAAACAAACTTTCAAATTCTGTTCAGTTCTGCTAAGGACGTGTACTTGTATTCAAATAAATAAACCTTTGTCGGACGAGGGTTGAGATTTTTTGTGGTTCTATTATGCTCTCTAACACCAACAGCAATGATCTTACACGAATTGACTGTAATTTAAGTGATTTACTCATTCAATTTATTTGATCACGATTATATTATCAGATTGAATGGTAGAGCGGGTAAATATAAACTCAACAGATGCTCAAGAAAGCGTGTCAACTTTTATTTTTTCATTCACTAAAGTAATTCTCGCATAGAGAAGACATCTATGTAAATTACAGCAGAATTTCAACAAAGGCACAATTCAGAAAAGTAGTTCCAAACTGGAATTTTCGTATATAAATATAACGCAGCACCTGCATGAGTTTTTTTTAAAACCTGTATTAATATTCCCTCTTCGAAACGGCATTTAAACATTTTCTGCTAAAAATGTTTCATTCGTTTGCAAATAACAAAGAAAAATTCTAATTTATTATCGTAAATCTCATATAGATAACCTTTCTATACAATGGCAGTCAATAAGTTTGATTTAGTATTATATACGACTAGCTTGCATACCCGTCGTTGCCGGGTTAAGTTTTTTCAATTTTTTTTTTTGATGGTCTATGTTGGAGCTAAACTTCAGGCCAATCGGCTCGGTAGTTTTCCCGCGAAAGGGTAACATAGAGGAAGAGCTAAGTTTCGAGATCACTTTACCCCCTCCCCTTACTCCTCCACCCCTCACGCTACTTTTCAATGGGTCTATGTTGGAGCTGGACCCCCGACGAACATCTATGCCAAATTTCAAGCCAATCGGTTCAGTAGTTTCCCCGCGAAAGAGTAACATAGCGCAAAAACTAAGTTTCGAAATCACTTTACCCCCTCCCCTTACTCCCCCCAACCATCGCGCTACTTTTCCGTATGGCTATGTTGGAACCAGAACTACCACAGACACTCATGCTAAATTTCAAGTCAATCGGTTCAGCCGTTTTTGCGTGAAAGAGGAACAGACAGACAGACAGACAGACACCAACTCATTTTTATATATTAGTATGATCACTGAATAAGCAACACGTAATCTAATTGGCCTGGAGGATGGTGTAATTTATATTGGTTTTTTTCTTTTCTGTAACTTATATTCACCTGCGGAGCATTTTCACGACAAATTTTCAACTAGAGGCATTTATTTAAAAAAGGCTTTGCTTGCGCCTAAATAGAAAAAGACTTCACTTGCGTCTAAGTAGTAATTTTTGTATAAAAAATTTGTGGTTTCGTTGTTGTTCCGTTTTAGCTATCATCCGTACCTTTCACCCCTCTTGCTCCTCCTGACAAAAAGTGTTTCGAGATGCAAAATATTAAAAAACAACATTATAATTAAGCAAAAAGACGATTTTTTTACCCAGAGCAATTGCTATATTTAAAACCATTCTGGTACAATTTATGTAATACATTTTTTTATATTAACTGTATTTTACACATCACAGTTTTCCAGAATATAATAATATATCAAACATCCTGAACGGGTTTTGCACCACCGTAAATGATTACCCTTGTGTAAGCATTTTGTTTAGGAGTGTATCCATTGTATAGAATCAACGGAAAGTTAATTCCATTATTGTTAAAAAGAAAGGAACTGGAATGCGTTCGATAGAAACTTTTAGCAGTCAGTTAAATAAAGGCCGTCGCTAGAACAAGTTGTTTTATTTGAACATTTAATTTGAGAATTCGCTTACAAAATCAGAAGTGGAATGAGCTTAAAGTATTAAATCGCTACAGTTAAATTTGTTTAATAATGTTAACTAGAAAGACATAAATTCTGAAAACATTAAAAATATGAATTGTGAGATTAGTCAAGAGTGTATTCATACGGAATAGCAGTAAGCGCATAGGTGCGCCGAGATTGGTAAAATTTGTGTCCCATTCAGACGGAATGGTAAGAGCGCATAGGTATGCTCAATTTTGCAAGGTTTTGATGTCTCATTTAGACGGAATGGTAAGAGCGCATAGGTGTGCTCAATTTTGCAAGGTTTTGATGTGTCATTCAGACGGAATGTGCTCAATTTTGCAAGTTTTGATGTGTCATTTAGACGGAATGGTAAGAGTGCATAGGTGTGCTCAATTTTGCAAGGTTTTGATGTGTCATTCAGACGGAATGTGCTCAATTTTGCAAGTTTTGATGTGTCATTCAGACGGAATGATACGAGAACATAGCTGCGCTAAAATTTGCAAGTTTTTGGTGTGTCAATCAGACGGATTGGCAAAAAGCGCAGATGTGCGCTCATATTCTCAGACGTTTTTGGATAGGTCCATGGCGAAAGAGTTTAAACAGCAGTTGCAGGAGTCGTGGAGAAAATTTTCGATTGAACAACTTTTTTTCCGCATGCCGAATTTGTTGGATGAGAGATGTAAGGACCAAACTGGAAATGATGGCTGGATTTATCTTCAAAAAACCGTCAAAGGGTTTTTATGTAATGAAATAGCGGCGATTACATCGAATTTGATTAACAGAAATCTAATAATCCGAAAAACTAACAAACGAAGAAGACGATGGGTTTCAAGCAGCTTTATGGGTTTGATAATAGTTCTTTGTGGCGAGAGGAGGAAGTTTTTATTGTTATTGACAATGACGAACAACTAGCGGTATTATATTTCCGTACTTCAATGTTATTTTTTTGTTTAATTTCACTGTTTGTTTATTTTATATTAACAAAGAATCGAAATATTTAAATTATTTCATATAAAAAAAAGGAGAGGACTAAGAAAATTTTGTCATTATAGCAAATTCATTGTAAAAAAGATTTGTAATTAGTCTGTGTTAAATTCAATTTTCTAATGCTTTCGGTTTGTTTAGAGATCATTGTTATACTTTCTCGAACTTATCTAAATATGTAATATTTATATATTCAACTATGTATGATATCAAAAATTTAAGTAATCGAGGCGATTACAAGTCAAGATAGCCGAGTTGTAAGCATTTTGTTTAGGAGTGTATCCATTGTATAGAATCAACGGAAAGTTAATTCCATTATTGTTAAAAAGAAAGGAACTGGAATGCGTTCGATAGAAACTTTTAGCAGTCAGTTAAATAAAGGCCGTCGCTAGAACAAGTTGTTTTATTTGAACATTTAATTTGAGAATTCGCTTACACTTGTAATATCCTTCAGTTCGGACATTTTTTTCTTAGTTTGGATAAAAACCTTTGACCGAAATTTCAAATCAGTCATAAGCAGGGGAATCCTCTTAAATGGTAGTACAAAATCACGAACATAAAAGTGGCCAGCTTTCAACGGACATGTCCTTGAGAAATTCGATTTCGATAAAATTGCATCGTAAACCGTCTTAAATATCGCATTTTCATTAAGAAATCGCATCAAAGAACAATAATTTTGTGACCGATACAAATAAGGAACATAGCGTTGATTTCTCATAATTGCCAATTCAAAAAATAAAAACGCTGTCGGGATTTCACGATAAAAATCTAATTCGAGATTAAAAGCATCATCCCCTGTAATTGTAAAATTCATTTGACAATATTCTGGATTGCAATAAACTTCCGAATCGCTCATGTAAATTACGTAATATTGCTGGGAAAAAAAGGTTTTTGTTTAGCAAAAAGAAAACTGATTGTTTTTTGAAAATTACTTTTTCATTTTTCGAATGAATCCCAAAAATCAGCACATGAATCAGAAGAAACTGGAAATTCATACTTAAAATGAATTATTTTTCGTTACGTTTCTGCGTGCAGTACAAATCCAAATAAATTTAAAAGAAAATTCTTTCCTATTGAAATGACGAAGTCAATTAAATAAGTTTTTCATCCATGCGAGTAGAGACTATTAAAATAAAATTATAAATAATGAAATAAATAATGATTTTTTTTTGTTTTTAGTTCCATAGCCTGGTGACAGTGGCGTATCAAAAAAAATTAGACCTGCTAAAAATTGAAACCCTTCTTATATCTTCTTTCGACAACCGGAAACTTGAAAAACCTTTCGAATTTAAGAACCAAAATACCCTTTTTTATTATTGTGATTTTCGATTTTCCTACAACTTAGGGGTTTTTGCATTGTAGATATTTGTTCCCCCTAGTTGCGCCACTGCATGATGATGTTTTCATTTTTTCATATTTTATCAAATGAAAAAAATCTATAATATCACCTTTATACGCTATATTAAATATCAGTTGCGATCAACACAAAACTTTCCTCTGCAATATTAAGTTTCGGAAAAAATATGTAAAACAAAATATTTTTTTCAAATATCTCAAAAACCATTTAAGATACGTAAAATCTGAACAGGACCAAAATTTAAAAAAAATGGCAAAACTACCCCGTTTTTTTAATTCTTAGGATAATTGAGGAAAATTGAATTTTAATGCATGGAAAGATTATGTAAAATCGCGATTTAAAGTTTTTTGAATACACTTTTTAAGCTAAAATAATATTAGAAACGGATTTTTGAAACTTTTATTTAGAAATTCGAACAATATAACTAGTGGTCAATTCAAACCGATAAATTGTATTCGAAGCTATTAATATTTTGTTCATTTTACTTGTATATCAACAAATCTAGCAACAGGTAATAAATCGGTTATCATTTTGATTGCCGAAGCAATCAACATAAATGAATTTTCAAGAGCACAAATCAATATCAACATCACATAAAACTCATTTAATTTATTCGACTAAATCCAATAAATTTCAAAAACCTTCAAAATTCCAAAACAAGAAAAAGAAAAAATCATAATTTTATCAAATTTGATCCCTTTTCCGAATCTTTATTCGTGCATATTTTTTTTCAGTAGAAAAATTGAATTTATCTTAAATAAATTCACCCCCAATTTACCAATTTACTATATTTCAAACACAAAAATTTCAATCAAACATTGGCATCCATAGCATTTGATAACTAAGGGATTTTATCAGTTTATTCTATGCTAAACAAGTAAAATTTCCCAGAAATTTTCCAAGTGCAGACCAAGCCCGACCAGCTAGCATTTACGGAAAATCCAAAGGAAACGCGATAACAAGATGAAAATCAAATTACGCGTTCTAAGGACTCACCGTTGTTTGATGCTATATTCGGTTGCGTTTCATTTCAAATTCTTCCGTTCCATTCCACATTGGATTGTGATTGGTTTGGGGGGAAAATTTCTGAAAGTCCCTTTTTTTTGGGGAAGATGCGGTACGCGGCTGGCAAAAAAACCAGAACCAAAACGCGAAGTTTAAATCTGGTGCTTTCGTATGAGGCAGATGTTTGTAACGTTTCGCAATACATCTACTTATTTATTCATTTTGGAAATTACTTTAGCTACAGCTCGCTGTAAGTACTTGCCTTTCAATGTATCGCAGATAAAGGAAATGAGGAAATTCCAAAGTTAAATTTATCTACCAAAAGAAAAAAAGGAAAATTGGAAAATCTGAGGAAAATTGGAAAATTCAAATTTTGCGGAGATTTCGATTCGAAGCTTTTTCATATTTCTTCATTCGAAGTGTTTTTATGAGAGGTAAGTAAACAAGGGGTCGAATTTTGAGTTAAAATCGTAAAACGGTGGGATCGTTCGTTGCCATTAAAGTTCCCATTTGTTCATCACCACAGACGAAATAAATCAATTCTACGATTTCGTGTAAAGCACATTAATTTTATAGCATAGGCAAATTATGCTCGGCATGCTTTTCAAAGAGGAACGGCATCATTGAATTGATAAGATGATTATCAAACTCCAAAAAAAATCTCTAATGAACAAAAGTTGAAAACATTCCATGGAAATATGGTGTATCCTATTATGCTACTTCATTTTTCTGAAGCCCTTTTAACCATTAAGCATAGCAAGTCCATTAAATATTTAAACATTTTACTAAAGCTTTTGCAATGAAGCATTTTAAACCGGAGTTGCCTCATGGTCCTTGGCCTAATTTTGCTTATGCTTGCATTTTGCCTAGATTCGATTCTATGGCAGTCACCATCACCCACTTGAGAATGCATAGTAATGCACGGCTGAATACCTGTTCCTGTACTGGTTCCCGTTTTTATGATTCTATTCCATTGCATCTCCCCATCATGCTTTAAGTATAATGTGCAATGTTAGCATTTTGAATCGACCTCAATTTCATCAAGTATATTAGATGCAACATTGAAAAGTTTTTACTAGAACTATTTTTATGTAGTACTCCATCAATATGCAAGTAAATCACTTTTACATAATTAATTGCAAAAAAGTTTTTTTTTTAATTTTTACGAGTAACTTTTGTCATGAAATTCGTGTTTGTTCAGATAATTATAATGTTCTAGTTATAACCAAAATGATGTTTAGCCCAACCAAAATTCGTTCACCACCAATATAATTAAGTTTTTTGTTTGGGGTAAACACAATTTTGGTTGTAGCAAGAACGTTATATTTGTCTCCGTTTTCCCTAATTAAAATATGATGACTGTATCAAAAAAAATTCTTTCCGCGTGTGTTGTTTTAAACGTACGACAATTAAATTCTCTGGCGACCATGTTATGTTTCACGTTTTTCAATCAATACAGCCGTGGTGATTAATTAAAAATCCTTGAAAGTTTTTCACACATGTTTCGTTCCATAATTTTTTTAGTTTGTGAGTAAGTATCACTTTTAAGACAAATTTCTTGTAAAATGAGCCAAGTAAATCCTCACCTAGAGGGCCATTAAAATTCCTTAATCATCGTAAAACCTAACCTTTAAAACACTTAAAACTTTCATAAACTCATCCTGGCGAAATATGTTACGAATCCTAAATGTGACAGCGACAATAAATTATGAAAAACACTCGAACTCCATCTTATCTAAACCCCCCTTCTGTTGCCGTAGGTCGCCAGCCTTTCTATAGAGTGTCGAAGACGGCGGCACATTCATAATACCCAAACTGAATGTGGAACCCTTAAATCCTACAGGATGACGATGATGATGGTTCACAGGATCAGAATGCAAGATTCAGAGTTAATTTTCAAAATGGATATTTATATATTATATGTTGGAGTCGGCGTTAATAATACTATAAAATACTCTACTCGAATATACATACTATACGTCCTATATTTGTTTTAAATATGCATTAAAGTATTACTACATTATGCTACAAAATAGCCCGACAACAGTGTTCTCCAGTATACTAACTATATCATATATCCAACCATTATAATTCGTGTACGAGGATTTTTCAGTGCGACTATAAATTTTGTGCTGGTTCCATACTTAATGTTGGATAAGGTAAATGGCAGTGAAGGATATTTACTGTACCGTAAAATGTGACGTCGCAGGTCGTTCGGTGCAAAATTCCCATCGAGTTAAATTCACTTGTTCGGGGATGCGAAACGAGGTAAGGTAATGGCGTTAATAATGTAATTCGGGTAGACAGGACTAAAAGTTTGTCAGCCATGTAACCCTTGTTCCCTATACCAGTACTTACGACAGAAATGTCTTGTATCCAGTAGAAAGAAAGGTCCTTTTCCTAAATTAACGTGTCGACTCTAAATAGAAACGCATACCATTTACACTATCATAATTTTTGAAATTCATTTCATGATTTATTTCCATTTTAATCACTTTCCCTATTGTAATATTTATTATATATAAAATGTCTCATATAATAAAGTGAAGATAATGAACATTTTAAATATTTTAATAACCTGAAAAGGTCAATTAGTTCAGTAACAGAGGATGAGAAATGTATAAAAATCTTTTTGTTTCAGATTTTAACACCAGATAAAATCGTTTACGATAAAAGCCAAGAAATGTGTTTTCAAAGTTCTTATAATTCAATTTTTTTTGTCAGGGTCAAACCATCACATACCCCACCAAAGGTGTGAAAACCCATCATCCAATCTAGAGCAAATCTTTAAGACCGGATTGCGCTTACAATTAATAAAAATTAGGTTGCGCTCAACCTACTTAAACCGTACAAATTCTGGTACTTAAAAAAGTTAAGTTGGACATGAGTTTTGTTGGTACAAACGGCTCTAAATCGTAAAAAAATGTCTACTCTCGCCACGGTCAAGTCAAGAACATTATGATCATGTAGCGAAACAACCCAAAAACACAAAACAAAAATTTTATTTATTATTTTATATTTTTCTAGAGAAAAAGTTCCAAACCCTAAACAAATGCTAAAATGTAATTCCGCAGTCAATATAAAAAAAATCTTATCCCAATTTTTACCTTCATTCAAATTTGCGACGTGAACCGTAATTGAAGGACTCTTAAAAATTACGTGATAAGATTGAAGATTGTCTGAAATCATCTCATTTAAATTTTATTATCTTTTAAATATCCCCTCATTCCGGTTATGCTGCCGCTTGTCGATCCAAATTCCCATTCCCATCTCAATATCTAAACAGACACAAATGTTTCCTAATCTACAAAAACTTCCAAGCTAAGGGCGTTTTGCCCTATTCTTTTATGTTCAGTGGTTGGTTGTAATTACTACACCAAAAAGTAATTGGATCTCCCTTAAAATTTCATATTACTTTCAGGGAAATTTTAGCTGGTGGGCGGCGGCGGATCAATTCCGGACGGAAAATTCTGACAGTTCAGGAAAACAGGCATTCCCCGGGAGAGAAGTAACAAACAGACAACACAAACGAAAAACATAATAACATGATGATTTGCGTTATAATTAAAATCGTAATAAAAATCATAAAGGAAAAAGATCCCCTTAAGCTTTGGCCCATTATTCAGTTTCGGTGTTTCCCCTCGATTCTCCGGCCTATTTGATTTTTACGACTTGGTTTTGTTTCTTATAAATAAGAGATTTTATAAAATATTTCATCTATGAAATGTTTCGACCATGTAGATTTTTTAAATTCCGAATATTGGTATGCTTTTTTTAACTTGTATCCCAGAAATGAAAAACACATAATATTTTTTGAATATCTTAAAAGTCAATTAATTTTAACAGAAAAAAATATTTCCCCGATTTCGATGTATTGTTAATTAGAAACAATACATATCGTCTTCTTCTTTCAACATTTCTTCGGTATCTGCAGAATCGAAATATTTTGCAGCGGTTCGACGATTTAATCGCCAGTTCGTTTTAATAACATTGAAATCTCGTAAATGAACCAAACCAGAATCCTATATGGTCAAATAAAATATAAATGAAAACCCCCGAAAAAGAGGGACACAATTGCAATTTTCCCGTTTTTGTCTTTAATTTGTTACGCTTTTGATGATTTCCCAATTCGACTCCAAAATCAAAGGAACAGATCTTCGTTCGGTTCATTTCTATTCCTGTTAGCCTTCAATATAAAACTTTAGGGAATCCAAACATTGTTTCCCGTTTAATGCTGGTGGTATCTTTGTGGAAAGTCCGAAATCAACTGCCCCGAAAAGCAATTTCGTCCTTTTTTTCGTATTTTTACAGCTTGAATTGCCTCCGAAGCACACAAATTGAACCACGCAACCGTCACTAATTCAAAACCAACATTTTTTATATTTTTTACCATTTACTGCTGTGATGGCTGCTATCCTTGAATTTTTGGGTTTAAATTTTCTCAATTTCTTCTTGGCCCAATGGTTGAAATCTCAAGGGATCGGAAAAGCGTTTTTTAATTGAAATTTTCGTTTTTTTTTTGTAGCCAGAGGAGCATTAAAATGAAACCAATGACTCAGGTTCAGGCTCTTCATTATAGTTGAGTTCAATAATGCTTGCTTGTTCTGCATTGTATATCTGCCTCTACCAATAAATTAAGAAAACCCAACGATACTCCAGCTTTTACTTTATGTTTGTAAGGTCTTGATGGCGTACCTAATTGACATCAATGAGCTTGCTTGCTGGAAGGTAATGCCATCAAAGATTTCCTTTACAGAAAGCCGATTGTGATTCACTTAGTTGGTTAGAAACAAAGCCTAAAGGGAATTTTCCCCTTCACTTCAATTTACCTCATTGGGTACCACAAACACAAAGAAATTTCACAAGAAGTTTAGAAAAATTTTCTTTTTGGTAATTTTTTTTCTTTGTGTAATTATTTTTCAAGAAACAGAGAAAGAAGAATCAAGAAAAAATACTTGGATTTTCAGTTCATTTAACATCGCTGTTGTATGTTGTGGGTTTTTAAAATTGTAAACGCGACAATCTGTTTCGAACGAATTATAAAATTCGGCAGCAATAAAAAGAAAGGGGAGGATTTTTTTTGTGGAAGACCGACCCGTTTCGAAGGCCAGAAGATTTTGAGTGTCGCATATGTGACCAAATTAAAAAGGTGAGGCTAAGTGAATGAAGGGACAAAACCTTACAATTTCTTTCACCTCCCTATACAAATAAAATAGGGCGATTCTCTCGAAACGGTGCATTATATCCAAGAATTTATAAAGACATAAAAAGTATTGAACGAAATTTTACATAACTTCTCCCTACATAAGAATTCGAATGGACCACTGCTTGCCACTCCTCCATACCAATGGAAAATTTTCTGTCAAAATTTGGTGTGTCCTCATATAGAATACTAGTTTGCATACCCGTCGTTGCCGCGTTAAGTTTTTTCAAATTTTTTTTTTTATGGTCTATGTTGGAGTTAAACTTCAAGCCAATCGGTTCGGTAGTTTCCCCGCGAAAGGGTAACATAGCGCAAAAACTAAGTTTCGAAATCACTTTAACCCCTCCCCTTACTCCCCCCACCCCTCTCGCTACTTTTCCGTATGCCTATGTTGGAACCAGAACTACCACAGACACTCGTGCAAAATTTCAAGTCAATCGGTTCAGCCGTTTTTGCGTGAAAGAGGAACAGACAGACAGACAGACAGACACCAACTCATTTTTATATATTAGTATGATTGTAACTTTTTTATATTCCTAAAAAAATATACTCACTTAACTTAAGATACGCTTTAAGATTCCGAAAAAACATACACAGCCAATGTAATATTCAAAGTGTTTTAAAGCCTGTACCTGAATGAAATTTTTAATCTAGGTCAAAGCACTTTTATAGTGCATTGAATCCAACAAAGTGCGAAAAAATTCCTAAAGGGCATTTAATCCTTTGTTACTTTTAAGTATACCTTCACATACAAAAGGTCTCATCTCCCGTTATTTCCCTTTTTGTTCCCATTTTCTCGTTTTACATCTTTTTGTTTTCTATGTCCCTTTGTGCTAAAATGTCGTTTATTTCATCGTTAATCTAACCTTCCTAAAATATAGGCACGTTTTCATTTGCAACCTCACGGGAATTAATTTTCCCTTTTCACATGCTCCGTTTTCCAAAAACAAAAAAAAAAATAGAAGAGATTCCATTCCACCACACGTAGCAAACAAATATATACATATGTAGGTATCCATCTAATAGCAATTTTTTGTCCTTAAATCGATTTTTAGCCAATCTTTCCTATCAAACTATATGCCAATATGTGCCTTTTTCCAGTTTATAAAAAAAACAAATATTGGGGAAAAACTGATGAAAACTCGATATACCATGAACTCACCTCGCTATACTCGATTTGAAGTTAAATGTGCGGAAAAAGTTTTTCAGTTCATGATTCTGCAGTCCAACTCTGACAACGATGTATTTTAAGCAACGTCAATTGGACCCATTTGTGATCAAAAAACCTATTTCCACTCATATTTGAATTGAAATTGAAAATAATGAAGGGCGAAATAAAACACTACCTGCTCTAAGAATTTACAGGGAGAAAAAAAACTGGCAAGGAATTTATTTCATTTGATTGATATATCATTCGTTCTTTTTTTTTTTTGAAACCTTCCCTGCTCCCTCATACCAGTCTTATTGTCAGCTTTAAATTCTAAATTGAAAAAGTTATTTGACATGAAGGACTGGTATCACAACGATCAACCGACCAATTCTACCATCACAATTTTCAGCATTCGTTTTCCTTGAAAGTAACGTCACAGAAAATTGCGCCCTGCAAGGTAGTATACTACTAAATATGCGGAGAATCACTACTAGCAAGTCAGGCGTATTTCTTTGTCATAATTTCAGATAAAATAAAAAATTATCGTCCTGGCCGAAGGGCCCTGACTTAGGTGGGGCGCCGAAGTAAGTTCAATGGATATCGATTTGAATAACTATAGCGCGAAACCAGCTCGCCTCGAAATTCTAGTTAGACAGGCCGAGACAGAATTAATTCATAAAAAACAGTGATCCTAAAAGCCCCAGATAAGATTTTTTCTGGAAAATTTTGGGATAAGGATAACACGTACTCCTTACAAGACCTTCCAAAATCCTTACAGACTTCTTAATTCCGGAATCAGATTCAGCGACCCCACAAACGCCCAGATGAGATTTTTTCCGTAAAATTTGAGGAAAACCATAATCACGTTGTCCTTACAGGGCTTTTCGTTGTCCTGTGACGGATGAATTATTGAAAATATTACATTGTCACCGGACTAGATGGCAAAATTTCATCCTTCTAGGTTGCATAGTTTCGGAAATATAAACTTCCAACAATAGGTATATACAAATAAAATATAGGTACAGTAATCCCTTCAACTGCGCGGTAGATACGTTCCACAAAAAGAGCGCGCAAACCGAAACCGCGCACTGTGAACCCTACTTTGTATGAAATTTTGGGGTTAGAAACATGTTTTTTTAAACGAAAATTATAAAAAAAAACGCGCAGCTGCGAAATTTTTACCGCGCAGTTCGAAATTTTGGTATTAAAAACTTAACCGCGCAGTTGCGAAACCGCGCAGTTAGAAACCGCGCAGTGGGAGGGATTACTGTATACACGCAAAGAAAAACTTAGGTGAAAATAACCAAAATCCTGGTATAGTTTACCCAAGATCTTGGTTTATTTCCAGCCTACCAAGATTTTTGGTGTTTTACCCAAAATTCTTTGGTATAAAATGAGATTTGGCAAAATAACCAAGGGTTTTGTAATTTAACCCATAAAACAAATCTCTCTTGTTGATATGGAATCTCTTTCTGTTTCTTGCTTAGTGTGTGTTCATAGAATTTAATATATGTAACTAATGAGCGGAAATTGTTTTAGTGTGATGACTTTAAAAATTAAGAGATGCGTGTTTGTTTCTGATAGTTTCTATATTGAATATTCGTATGGAGGAAATGTTTTATGACGGCCAATATGATGCGAAATGAAAATAATTTATTTTGAATTATTTTTCTTACAAAAACTTCAAACGAATGAATTCTCTCGACGAATGTTTTTGTGTTACCTCGAAAAAATACTATTCGCGTTTAGTATTTTTCGAAAATGGGAAAAAATTATCGAAATCTGAAAAAATGGGCATAAAAAATATTTCAAAAAACCATTTCAACTAATGTCTAAACTAAGAAATGCTTTCCCAAAACTGATTTTTTGCATCAGTTTTATGAAAAATTATTGGAATCGCTTTAAAATCGAGTTTTTAGAACTGACGAATCGACTAACAAAATCGTCGCCATTTTTTCGTCATGCACAAGTGTGGCGCAGTTCTACTAGTAGTCTAATTACCTGCTGCAGGCATCCAAACATAATTTACCTAAGGCACTGTTCATTATAACCCTGGCCTTGGGTAAATTTTGGGAAATAGTTTGCACAAAATCTTGGATGAATCTACCAATGTTTTTTAGTTATTTTACCAAATTTTTTACGCAGGTATTTCAACCAATTTTTTCGATAATTTAACCAAAAAAAATTAGATAACCAAAAATTTCATACAAAACTCATTTACCAAAGACGCCTTGGGTAATATCCATATGTATATTTTTTTCCGTGTATACAAAGCAACTTAATAGAAAGTGTATAAAGAGAAACGAAGACTGTTACACAGGCCTTCACATCAAAAAAAAATTACTCGCAGGTCATCTGTCCATAAAAAAGTACTTTCAAGTTCGAAAAAACCGTTTTCTATAACACCTAAAATTAGGCAAAGGGAGTCAATAAATAGGCATTGGCCAACAAGCTAGAGTGAAACAGTAGCGTAGCCCGTGGGACGATTTTTTGGGGTGATAAAAGTTCACCTGTAGCATAAAATTACACTAAAGTACTTTCCTAAGTCAAAGAAAATGTGAAAATACCAAATTTAGATACGAGAACTTCGTAGTGATTCCTTGATAATTCCATAGTGACATATCCATGATGGCAACCATTTCAAGAAAAAACATCAAACACAAATAGATATTTCATCCTTATTTTTCCTGATTTCTCTTCTGGATTCCCTGCTTTCTCCGTATACATACTTCCACCAGATATTTTTAAATTTATACGTCGCCCTGTCAGACATAAATTGACTAACGAGATATACGAGTACGATTTTTATATGACATTTGATGTTAAAGCAGTTTGATGGCTGATGACTGACGTTTGATGTTTTGCCGATTGTCAATTTGGTAAATGGAGGCAAAACTAAAAAAAGGGTTAACTTGTAAAAAGGATTTTAGTGCTGCATCAGCTATTTTTATACAACAACAAAGTTTTTCAGTGTCTGTTTTCGAAGAAATCCATTACACTCAACACGCAGTGGGTATTGGACATCATTTTTTTAAGGACTTTTATTTTTAAAAAAAGTTTGACGAAAATTGTACAAACGTCTCATTTTTTAAAGCGTCAACAAAGTGGAGTTTTTACTTCACAACAAAAAATCATGAATTTAATCCAGGATTTCCAGTACAAATAAAACACAATTTTTATATTTTAAGAGAATGCCATACATAATTTTATTAAAATGTTATTTTGTTCTTTGACAGTATCTTTTGAACAATATCAATTTCAAATAAGATTACTTATTACCTCTCACTATATTTATATTAAGCCGCTACACTTATTAATCGAAAAATGCGTTTTGTATTAAATTTCTATGAGGGCGATCCTTAATCGTATAGGTACTTGATTTTGTTTTTAAAAAAGTCTAAAAAAATCTTTGCAGACAATTTCTTGACACATTGTTAACATTACATAATGGTTATTTACTGAAAAAACTCTTTTTTTAAATTTTCAAAATTTCTTTTATCATATAAGATATTTATTAATTATATTTCCTTGCTTTCCAAAAACATAAAACCCATCAAATGCACATTTTCAAAGTCTATTGTTATAATTTAGTAAAGTCTATTTTTATGTCGAGCTTTTTTTTTCTATTTTATTAAAAAACGAACAATATGTGAATATGTGATTAATTTTTTATTAAATATTTTATAAATATAGGATATTTAATGCAAAGTTTTATTGTTTTATTTCGAATGTGCACTTGAACGAATTTTATTATCGCCAATTAGAAATCTTTCCCTTTCGAATTATTCCTTTCTGCCATTAACATAATTTGTTAGCAATTGTTTATAATTTATTTGAGTAGAGGTATATGTTTTTTGTTGCAATAAATTTGTTAATAAATTTTATTTTATATATTATTCCATATAAAATAGTTCTACGTAATATAAACGGCGTTTAATATTTTTGTTTAATGAATTATCGACTTTTTTTTCTTTAGATTTAAGTATAAAAAATACAAAATGACAAAAAACGAAGAAATATACTATTATAAAAATTTTAGAACTTTATAAATGACTCTACAAATATTTGTAACATTTAAATATTTTTACGTAACAGTAATATAAAACTTTTAAATCAAATATTTACCGAAATTAATTGAAATTTTAATATTTGAGATGGAAAAAAACTATTGAACATTTTCATTTGTGAAAATTCGAACATTTTTGTGGTGAGATTACGGAAAAACGCAAAAGAAAATCAACTTTCAATGAGCTTTAGGTAGCAGTCCGACTATCTTAGAGAACGGTGCGAGGTTCTGGAAAAGGTACGCATTTCTATAGTTTTCTGATATTTTATGACGTCCAAATGTTCGAAGCTTCGAAGTCGAAGCTACTAGTGCATTTTTGCAATAAATCGACAAGGTAATTTTACCAGAGAACCCACTTTCGTGGAAATAGTCTGCCTATTTTGTCTTTGTCAAAATTTTGTCTTTCGTATATCCTTGAAATCGAAACCTGTATAAGCCGACATCACACGGGACCAAATTTTTTTCCGCCTTAAGGTAAAAATACACGACGAGAGACTTTGGTCTCTTAGACCAAAAATTTCGCCTCTGCATACAAAGAGACCTGTGTATACACTTCGGAGACCGGAGATTTGTCTCCAAGTATCAAGTCTCTAGAGTCTAGGGTACAAATCTCCGGTCTCCGAAGTGTATACACAGGTCTCTTTGTATGCAGAGGCGAAATTTTTGGTCTAAGAGACCAAAGTCTCTCGTCGTGTATTTCTACCTTTAGACTCGTTTTCACCTTATCCAGAGTCCAGCTTATACTGGGTTCACTGTAATGGAATCCTTACAATTGTTCTACCCAAGAGAGGTTTTCGGGCGTCATAATTTTCACTAGCTCGCGTTTTATTTTCAAACTTTTAATACAAATTTATTTTAGAGAAAAAATTTGAGTTTTTTCAATAACACAGAGTTTTCAAATAGAATACTTGGGCAAAATTGGTTAAATTTATTGTTGCTCAAAATCATAGAAAAAAAAATTTGCTAGTTGGTATTTCTCGAATCAGAGTTTCGTATAGTCATCTGTTGGTTTCGATATTAAAATTTGGCTTCTTGAAATGTCAAACAAAAAATCGCTTAAAAACCTAACAACGGAGCGATGAAGAACCCAAATACCAAAAATTATAATTCCGCATTTTTATATGTGTGATAGTGATTTTATCGCAAATGCCCGGTTCCTGTAAAAACTTCACCCAAAAAAATTTAAAAGAAAAATCAAAATGAAACATAAAACAAATTTGGTATATTTTCCGTAATAATGTTTTTATATCTTTCATATTTGTTATAATATTAGGTAATAATTTCATAAATTCATTGTCAAAAATATTCAAACCAAAACAAAAAATCAATGGAATTAATAAAACTAATGGTTTTACTTATGTTAACATTAATTCATTATTGAATAATAAACATTAAATCAAGATTTTCTTTGCGACTATCATTAATATTTCCAAGTAACCGAAATAAATTCATTACGTTGCGTTGGTGAAAAAAGATTAGATCTATTCAAATTCTATCATCGTTTTTGAAGCGACTTTAGAATGTATTTTTCTTTAAATTCATTTTGGTTACTTGAATTGTTGATTATTTATTAATGCGAATTTAATGATGATACAATAAAATTGTTTTGAAAAAAATGCTACAAAATGAATGCGAACAATACGAATTATACAAAACATAATAAAAGTACATTAAATAGCAAACATTTAAAATTCATAATTATCTTTTTTGAAATGTTTCTTCCGCGGAAAAAGCATTTTATTTTTGCCAAATAACGAAAGAATCAAATTATCACAGATTTTTCGAAAGAAATCATCATGTTTTTTTTTCTTTTTTGTATATAAGTAGATACACATATTTTTGTTTTTTTTATATAAGTTTCCTTGTACTTTTGTGAGATTTCTAATAAAACATAGCAAAATAATAGCAATAATAATAAAAGAAGTGCAAAACACAATACGATCTTACTGAATGTAATAAGATTTGGCTTCGAGCCAATTATAAAATAGATAACTATCTCTTTAAGGATAAATAGAAGATAAATTCGCTCAACTAAAAAGCATTTTAGGTACACAATGTACGAAATATAAAATCTATAAATATTGAATGAAAATTTTCCTCCATTAGAGAACCGAAGAGCAAGTAGCTTTCAGTTGTCGATTTTCTTCTTAATCAACGCTTGCAACAAACGAACTTTGGCCTTTTTCTGCTTGTAAACGCCATAAGTGTCCTCGATGGCCTTGCGGTCGGTCTTTAGCATTTTTCGTCCGTTCTGCTCCTCGAATACTGCCTCGAATTCCTTGATGACGCGCTTCAGTTGCCGCTTTTCCTCGCGTACACGCTCCAAATGCTCCCACAACTCGTCCACCGAAAACCTATGGACATTCTCATCGTCGTTATCATTTATTCCACTAGCAATTCCACTCGAATCGGTTGAATCATTCGATGGGATTGAGCCCGAGTTGTCCGCCGTTGTTGGCGAATCTATGGAACCACCACTCATGCCAAGAACCATCGCCGACAGAATCCCAATGTTTTGTGGTCCGCCGTCGGGCGAAGTGGTTGTGTCTGTGCTAACTAGCGACTGCGCCTGGAAAGAGTCCAAAGCTTCGTGTTCTAGAATGGTTGGAAGCTCCGGTATTCCAGACCCGTTACCGGAAATGGAAACGCTTCGAGTCACCATTCGCTTCAAGAGGCGATATCGGTCGTACAAGGGGCGTGCGGCGTCGCGTTCTTCGCGTGTAGATGGTCTGCCGTATAAGGATTCTAGGTACAAAAGTCCATGCTGAACTGCTGACTTCTCCTGGACGAGCTGGTCTGAATTTAAATCATCCAGATTTTCTGGACGGTGGCCTTCTTCGCGCTTGTCATTCAACTTCTGAAATTCAAAAGGAAAAATACATTAGTCAGGGATTAATTGTTTTTGGATTACAACCATTTTACAGCAATCTTTCAGATTTCCAATTTCCCATCTTGTTTGACTGCAAAATAATCAATATTACTTAATCGACATTTGCAAATTCTCATATGGTGGCATCCCACTATGTTTACTACTTCAAAGGATTAAATATCAACATTCTGTTGACAAACAACCAGAACCAATTTGCAACTCATAACAATCCCATCGCGACTGAATTTCATGTTTGCCAATGATTTTAAATCGAAGCCAAGGTGGATTTATTTTAGCTAAAAATAACAATACCCACTGAACAACATTATGATTTCCAATGCAAATTACTCTTGAAAACACAGCAAAACAAATCGGGTAAACATTGCTGGGTAATTTCGGTGAATTTCATTTCGCTAGGCAGATATGGCTAACAACAAGTTATGCCGATTGCCGTTCATAATGACGAAAAAAGGTCAATAGAAAGGTCTTATAAGCTCCAATCAATAATCCGTATAAATCTTGTTAAATCTAATTTTAGATCGACATCGCGACGTCAACATTTTGGGCAGGCGGCCAACCGTTTAATTTGAGTTTGTCGTTCTTGCTTTGAATGCAATTTTCGCGCCTGGAGCGGGTGAAAATGTGAAGGTCATTCGGAAGTGAGACAATTAACATTTTCCAAAAGAGTGACTCCGACATGCACTAAAAAAAACTCAATTGCCGGCCGGCCGGTTAAAAATGACGCATTTAGAAAATATTAATATAAAATTGTCTGTTTACGAAGTATTATTTCCCGTTGTTCTGATTTTCGAATGCTATTTATAGTCTATATGATATGTAATATAGGAGTATTTTAGATTTAGTATACCATTTGTAACGCATCGAACCAATCGTCAGACATAAAAATGAACTACACCAGGGTGTTTGGTATGACTAAAGATTTTGATTTCCGCACGTCCGTCCGTCTGTCTCTAAGGCCCGTTTGCTGAAACAAGTCATAACAATTTAAGTTGTGCCTACTTAAACCGTAGAAATTCTGGGTCTTACATAATTTAAGTTGAACATAAGACGCTATGACTTGTTTCAGCAAACGGGCCTAAACACCATAACTTTCGAAAGGATTGAGCTAGAGCCTTCAAATTTTTTACAGTGGCGTTTCTAATAAATAGCAAGGCTAAGTTGTTGAACGGACAAAATCGGCCAATCCTCCCCTTGTCCCATACAAATGGATTTTTTTTTAAATTTTGTCTGTCTCATTTTGCACCTGGTAGTTGTAGCTTTTCTTCTGTTGTTAATTGGAATTGAAAAAGCCGCATTTAATCAAATGAATGAGCAGAGAAAAAAGCATTTTCTTTGTTTAAGAAATGAAAATAGATGCCATGAATTGAAAGACATGTGAATGAGGAATATTGGAAATAATGAAAAAAATTAACATTTTGAAAATTTCAAAAAAAAACTCCCTTTTCAAACTATCAACCTTGCTTACCCGTTCGATTTCTGCCAAAGTATCTTGAATTTTAGCCAATTTTTTCTCCGGATCCATACCGCCGCTGACTTTCAGCCCAAGCGCACTCATTGGATCGGATTTGAGTTGATGTTTCTCCTTGCGCAACTTTACAATTTCTGCCATAATATTCTTAATCTGTTTATCATTGAACTTTTCTGACTGTGATGGCCGATAACCGTAATTCCTCTCAAAATTCTCCTCCAATTGAACCACACGCTTTTTCAGCGCAACCAATTTCTTGTTCACCTGACGTAGCCGTTCATCAGGGGTTTGAAACAGACCCATCGGGGCCGTATTCTTCATTATCTCGCGTGTCTTCAGATTCTCTAAGTTTGTAAATGCCGAACCACTGCCACCGAATGGCGGTGACTCGGACATTGAAACACCAGATTTTGGTGACTCGCTCGATCGGTGGTGGTCTGGAAATGGAGCAACTACTCCGGACGAGTAGTAATCATCGAAGGCCGCAAATCGTCGCCGACATAAAACGGGAGCTTGATCTTCCTGAATGGAGCAATCCCATGGCAGTGCTTCGGCTATTGTTTGTGGCTGATCTGAGGGTATTGCAGGTGATTGCTGGATCGGTGGCGGCGATGGAACCGATGTAGACGAAGAAGATGATGAAGATGACGATGATAGCGATACGGATGTAATAATTGGCGATAATGGGGAGATCGTCTGTTGGTCAACGGAGTGAAGGTTGTTTGTAGCTGGCGGAAGTGGTGCTATTGCCGCTACTTTACTATTCGACTGGTACTCACGACTGATGTGAAAATCAATTAAATTATTGTCGTTTAAGTCACTGGCTGGAATAATTTGCTCTCCATCGGCCGCCTCCTCTTTGCGGGCGCGTTCCTCCAGCTTGAATTTGCTGACGAATCCCCGTCGTTCATGCTTCATGGCCGATATATCGTACTTGTAGACGTTCTCATCACGTTCTCTTAGCCGTGTGGCGATCTGCTTTGAGGCTTTCTTTGTGTTGCCAGCCCGTCGGCCAGGTGGCGCTCGAGTCCGCGAAAATCTCTCCGAGGATCGGCGTCTTTCGTGTTCATACTCGAAATCCTCGTTTTCCTTGTATTTAATGCTATTGCAGCGATAATCCCGATGCGGAGACAATCGATGCGAACGAGCTGGACTTGTTTCACTTCGCGGTTTTGATGTCTCATAATTGGCTAATTGAGCATATTGATAGCTGATATTGTTATGATTCTGTTGTTGTTGATATTGTTTCGCCAATTCATTTTCTTGTACTGTTCTTAGGATATTCTCATCATTGTTTTCGTGCAGAGGTTTTTTAAAGTCCTCATGCGATGAGACTCGGCGAATAACTTCATAGTCGACGCTCGGTATCAGTTCTTCGCTATTCGATCGAACTAGCTTTCTGTCTTGTGTTGTCGATGATGTACTATCTTGACGTTCCTTACGCTTCCGGGACTTTTGCCATTCCAATGGGTCAATGATCTCTGGTAAATATGTGGAATTGAATTCTTGAGAGTTTCGTAGATTATTCGATGAGTTTGTCTTTGATAGAATTGCTGGTACAATTGTGCCACAATTGCTACTACTGTCGTGTGATGGGGTTGATGCTGTTGTTGTCGATGATGACGTTAGACGACTCAGGTCGTCTTCATTCTGGCCAGATGTAGGGTGGCGCATGCCGCACTGTAAATAAAATTTAAAAAAATACGTTAATTCAATGTTGATATTTTTTTTACTATAATCTCAACTGTCTTTAATTTTAAAATCCTAATCGGCATCTCAAAAATTACCATTTTATCTAAATTTTCTGAAGCAGTCACGCACCAAGCTAAAAAGTTTGAAAGCTTCGTCTGAAAGTTTTCAAGAGCTTTTACTTATTTCTCTGTCGGTTTTAGATTGCATGAAAAAACTTGAATTAAGAAAAATTGCTTCACATGTTGGCAAGGTTTGAAACGAATTCGAGCAATTGAATCAGAACCCACATCATAAATCATAAAATGGTTCAAAATCTCAGCTCAATAATCCAAATTGTAGTTTTTTTACTTGAAATATTTTTTAAAAAAATTTAATCATTCATTGCTTTATCACTCACGTTTTGTATATGAATTCAGGTTATTTCTTTTATTTACGACACAATAAATAATAAGTAAAACGTATTTTTGTCAATTGCCATTAAACAATCGATCATACACTTGGGCGTCGAGTTTTGAGAGCTTCATAAGATTAAATCTTTTGTTTTCACTTATTTAATTGCTATTTGTTTTGATTTAATCCAATCGATTGATAAGAAAAAACCATACGTTCGATTGAACAATCAACCAAACACTCTAGGAAAGCTTCTATTTATCACAATTGAACGATACGAAACACACCCACTAAATGCAATATCAATAGGTGAAATGCCTGAAAGGTCTTCGAATCAAAATATGTTTTTGTTATTTTGCAAACAAACCAATTAAGATTATGCGAAAAACTATATATAATACCGTCTGCTAAGATAATTTTTTTTATCAATAAATAAAAAAAATCCGTCTGTTCTTCCGGTTTAGGCGGGTTATAGGAAAAAATCCGTTACCGAACTTGTGAAATGTTCTTTTGTAACTGAAAGTTTTTTTTGTAATCTTTCTAGTGCTATATCAACTGAATGACAATGAACTTGAATATATGAACTAATAGGGTTTCATTAAATAATATAATGACTTAATGCGCATGCAGCATTCTTCCAAAAACAACCAATCGATCGAAATAAATTGAATTACACAACAAAAAAAAATACACTATCAACTTTCCTTTGTCTTTGCAAATTCATGTTTATGTATAAAAAGGATATTTCGAATGTCACGAGCATTCAAACAAAGCATATAATCATATAGGGACAAAAAAAAACATAAAAAAAAAAAAACTAGAAATCAATAGAATTTGTAATGTCGGTTGTGCTTTGGTTGTTGGGTCGTGTTTCTGGGTGGATTATCGAAATAGTTTCAGTGTTAACCCCATTCACTTTCCGTTTCGTTCAATAGTTATCTTTGTTTTCATTGTATTCGATGCGATAATACCAAAACATGTTCATCCTCCCATCCAACTGGCACGTGTTGAAACTATTGTTGGTTGCTTCGTAAACTCCGACCCATCCCCAATAAAGCAGCGATGTTTTTCGGGATAATTTCTATCCCTTTTTGCGACATAAAAATAAATTTATGTAGGTTATCGAGCCAACGAATGCTGTAAATATTTTTGCTGTTTATATTAAATTTCAAAAAAGCAAATTCGGCTATTCGAAAGCAGAGAATGAATTAAATTTTGCATAAAAGACTGAATTTAATTATGAATTGGGAAATTTATATTTTGTATTATGAAATTTTCAAATTAAACAATAATTTCAATTTGTTGGTATAGGAAATACAAATATCAATTAATTCAATTGAAAAACTTTTAAAATCTGCGTGAAAATGAGATTTTTGAAAAAAATTTGAAATCTAGCGATTTCAACAGTGCAAAGATGTGGTGCGGAGTGAAGGGGGTTTTAATTTTCTTTACACGGGAGCCAGAAATTGAGTCTTACAGCCTTATTCTAGCTACGGTCACTAGTCACAACTCGGTCACAAGAGCCTCAAATTCTATGGACTTGTGACTTGTGACCGATCACAACGCCAGAATAAGGGTGTTAGTCTTCTTAGATTGAGGTTTTATCACCATTCTTCTCTGTTGCATAAATTCCGAACCATTAATATAAATATTCCAAACATTTATAAGCCGTCGTAACCAATCAACAGCAAAGGCCATTTCTCATTACCAAACTTTCAAATAAAAAATTATTCTCACGTGAAAGCATCATGCATTTTGGTACTATGTATTCTTAATCAATATTGATTAACAATCAATTGCGATAAATCAATATTAATAAATGCTCTCTAATCGCCACATCATTAAGAAAAACAATCTCAAACGTAATAAAAACATTTATAAATCCATATTGTTAGGGACTTTATAAAGGTTTCTATCTGAACACATGATAAGGTGAAAAGTTCGCCAACCGAGAGCAACATTCACATGCTTGAGCCCAACACATGTCGATGTGTTTAGCTTAGATACAGGTAAACTTAATCGTCTTTTTATAATAATTTTGTTCATGTGCACCTGACATCTCTACCCATCAACCCCATCAGTTGGCGGTAGAAAAATAACACAACAACCACCGACCACAAAAAAAAAGTTCATATTTATAGCAAATTTATAAATATTTTACCTTTTATGAATTAAACTGACTCTCATTGTTTCCATGAGACTGAGTGGATAATTTAGGTTACTTGTAAGATATTTGACGGTTTTTCCGTTTTTAGACTTTTGACAAGCACACAGCTTTGAGGTTATTCACCCCGCCGCCCCTTAACCATAGTATTCCATAATTCACCCATATATATTTATAATTAGCTTCACATATCAAAGGCATTTAATTCAGGTGCAAAGCTGTACGTGACACGAAACGTTCATAATTGAAATGTATCTAAGTTATATTGCCATCATTTTTGAAGAAACTCATGGGACATAATATTAGAGGTATGTATCTAATTAAACGATAATAAAAAAATCATACACAAAACGTCATACATAAGTTTTCGCCATTCACTTTGTTGTCAACTATAAAAATAATTTTTTTTCGCTAAAATTAGACCTCGCAAAGAACCTCAAAATATAGGGTTGGCTATTTTTAAACATTTGTAAATTGTTAAAAACAACAACATCCGCCACATCGATAGCCAAAAAAAATGATTTAGAAAAATAAATTCATTAAAAATGCATGACTAAAGCGAAATCGGTTAATAGTAGTTTTTTTTATACAAAACCTGATGACGTATCACCTAGTAGCTATTAACGATTTGTCGAAAAATAACTAATTAAGTTATGTTCATTAGGAAAAATGTCCAAAACACAGAAGTTCTGGAGAAAATCTTACAAAATTGCCCGACAACGTAACTTAATGTAATTTTTGAATGTGCTAAAAATTGTAATTAAAATTTGTGTTAAAATTTCATAGGAAAATTTTTAATTAGTACAAAATAAACCTTGTTCAAAAACATTCGTAAACAACTCTGCTTTGGTAAAGATCAAACTAGGTGTTGTCAAGATAATCGAAAATATTTTCCCACATAATTCCAAATTTAAAGAATTTTGGGGTGGTACGATTGGATTTTGATGTATGGAACGGCTATGCAAAACTTATTCTTAACACATTTCGTCTATATAACATTTTCGATGCGATGCACCGTTTTCGAGAAAATAGGAACCGCTCAAGAAATTATTTACGAGAAACGCAATTGTAAAGAATTTTAAGCCTCTAACTCAATCCTTTCGAAAGTTAAGACAGACGGACGGACGTGCGGAAATCAAAATCTTTAGTCATACCAAACACCCAGGTGTAGTTCATTTTTATGTCCGACGATTGGTTCGATGCGTTACAAGCGGTATACTAAATCTAATATACTCATATATGATTCTCATATAGAGTATACAAAATAAACCTTTTAGATTTGACTATAGTGAAATCAGTGCCTCAACTTTGTTACTGTTAAGAAAGCTAGAGTGTTAATGAAAAATTTAAATATTTTTAGGCAAATCTGAAATATGATAATGAAAAATGCAAACATAAAATTTTGCAAAAAACTTTTGCCTGGACAAAAAATTGGACATAAAAAGAACAAATTTCGTTCTGTTTCAGGGAAAGTCCCAGGAGAAGAACATTTTTTAGGATATTTTTGATGTGTTTGAAGAAAATATTTTACAAAAAGCTGGAGTGGTATTCCGTAACTTGATTCAAGCGTTTGTTTCGAGTTAGAAGAAAAAGTGGTATTTGCTATCTCGGTTTCTCTCTGTCATTTATTTCGGTCAAAACAGAGACAGCGAATACTTCTTGTTCTTCTAACTCGAAACAAACGCTTGAAACAAGTTACGAAATATCACTCCTGTTTCCATTCATTACTTAAATTGCAATTTTAGTTCTTTAGATTTCTAATTTTCCATTCTCTACTAAATGTGATTGATGGACAGGAATAAAAGAAAAGCAATAGAAAAATATAACGATAAAAAATCTTTTAACTGAAAGAATTTGAAATCCAATCATTTCAACCTCATGTTTCAAGGTTCCAACTCCTCTCCGCACGATTTTCTCAATGGTAAAATTATTCAACAAATTCAATTCGAGACACGAAAAAAAATAACCATTTATTGAAAAATTTCATCAGACTCAATTGCAAAAAATGCATAAATTCTGCATTTCAATTTCCAGCCTGACAGTGAAATCCATCATTAAGTATCTACACTATCTGAATTTTCTGCTTAATTCATTTAAATCTTCATATAATCATAAATCTAAATTAATAGTGATAACTTGAATTCATTAACGGATGGAAAACAAGAAAAATCTGTATTTAATGCGGAAACTTGTCATTGCAATAAAACTGGCAATTACTCAATTACCATGCATTGTTTTCCATGTTGGTAACTCGAGGAAGTTCTCATTAAAAACGAGTAGCAATATTGAATTAGATTTGATTTTATTATAGCACATCAACATTAATTCTGGTGAGTGGGTAAGTAATTCCATTTACTATACTTTATTTCGTATGTACTTACTGTAAGTTTTCGCAGCACTTTCTGACATTTCGTCACCAAAATCTTTGGCCGTGTAATAAAATTTACAATCAATTTGTAATGTTTTTCATTACGATTTTTTACTTTTCCCACAACAAAATGAAACATGATGGCAAAATTAAAGTCCACAAAGTTAATAAAGTTCAAAAAATTAATAGAATCGCACTCAGTAAAATCACAAAAACGACCTCCAAACGCAACGCGTTGCTTATCTCTGAAATGCGAATCGATGGCGTTCTTGAAGTCTATCTACCGTCTAACCAAATGTTTTCGTGGTTTAGAAAATACTGGTAAAGGCCTGGAAAAAGCCGGGATAGAGCAGTCCTTTACTGGGTTGCAATAAATAACTCGATTCGTTCACGTCTGAGATAAAATTGTAAAAAAATCGGTCAATGATAACGAAGGCTAAGTGTTACTGACAACAAAATATTATCATCTATAATTTTTATAATAGTACTAATAAATCTTGGCAGAAGAGACTTTCGCAGCATTAGGGTGAGGAGAATTATGTAGATCGGAAAACTTACGTTCATCCAAATGTATCTTAAAAAGACATTAAGTTTCGCGACATTGTTTGTTTAGGTGGTTCGGTGTGGCAAAAATCAGCAAAGCCCGAAAATTTTTTGACAAAAATAAGACCATTTAAAGAATCAGAAGAATTCAATTTAAAGTGAAGCGGGGAATGTGTATTTTTTAATTTTTTAAAAAAACACCTGCATAATTAGCAAGACAAATTTTCTGGGTATACATTTTTATTGTCATAAGATTTTTATTTTTATTATCATAAAAATGTTCTCGAATAGTTTTTTTTCTCAGATTCGATTGTGAGCGAAAAATATTTGGCTCATCTAAAACACACTTGATAACAAGAGATTAGATTTACCAAGTGAAGACTAAGTTTTGTGAAAAACGTCGGGAAGATCGGATGCGTCAATGTGGTTATCTGAAGACTTTGGACAATTCTATTGACTGTAGGAGTAAAAGAAAGGTAATTGTAATCGGAAGGCAATGCATTGTCAAATTTTTCCGTGGATTTATTAATTCATTTTAATTTATTTACCTACTCAACATAAAAAAAATATTCAAAAATTGAAGCATTATCTTAGTACATGTGACTGTTTCGCTGAAACACATTTACTCATTTGAAATTGGCATGAATTGGACATAAAACTGCTCCATTTTGAAAATATTTAAATTTTATTGTTTTGATTGACATTATCTTGTGATATTCCCGAAAGTTCCACAGAAAACTTTTGTCGCATTTAATTAGCGCATTAATGATCTGTAAATATTCAAAATATTCGGACGCACGTTTATACAAAACAAATTGCTTTCATGTTAGTCTTTTTTGATGACTTGTTTCTCTTTGTTGTAATTTTGTGATGCGATAACCTTCAATTTATAAGGAAATCACTTGTAGATACATTCATCTGACAATCACATGCATTTGCCTTTTCGTTAAATTATATCTCATTTCATGGCAAATAAACAAAACAATTTAATTTCTTCAGTTTGTATTTGAATTTTAATTAACATAACATTGAATGTTCAATTGATGGTTTTTTTTCATATTTTTCTTAAGCTATAATAAATATAGTCATTGATTTATCTTATCAATTAGGGAGAAAATACATGTTTGAAAGGAACTTTGGTTTGAGTTATAAAATTACAAAAAAATCAATCCAATATGTTTTTCCAAAATCATATATCAACTGTTTATTGGCATTTCTATGACGGTTAAGATCACATTTTAATATATGGTAACATATTTTCTAGCGCAAACAAAAACCAACCACGCGACTTCCCAATATTTATCAAACTTATTATCAAAAACGTTTAGGATTGTATGATTATAAAAAAGAAACCTTTTATCGCGTCGCTCCAGTGGATTTAGCAATATTTAAAAAAAATCGTAATAAAACAGGTAAACAATTTAAAATTAAATTCGTTGACAAAAAGAGCATCACATTTTGCTAATTGCTTATAATCAAACTGTTTATCCATGAAATACGTCACGTGATTGTTTTCTTCTCTTAACAACGAATTTTGTAGACGTATTGGCATTTCGTCGCCCAGGTACATGATTGTCACATGAAAAATACCGCAATTATTTACGACTAGCTTGCATAACCGTCGTTGCCGGGTTAAGTTTTATAAATTTTTTTTTGATGGTCTATGTTGGAGCTAAACTTCAGGCCAATCGGCTTGGTCGTTTCCCCGCGAAAGGATAACATAGAGGAAGAGCTAAGTTTCGAGATCACTTTACCCCCTCCCCTTACTCCCCCACCTCTCGGGCTACTTTTTAATAGGTCTACATCTATGCCAAATTTCAGGCCAATCGGTTCAGTAGTTTCCCCGCGAAAGAGTAACATAGCGCAAAAACTAAGTTTCGAAATCACTTTACCCCCTCCCCTTACTCCCCCAACCCCTCGCGCTACTTTTCCGTATGCCTATGTTGGAACCAGAACTACCACAGATACTCATGCCAAATTTCAAGTCAATCGGTTTAGCCGTTTTTGCGTGAAAGAGGAACAGACAGACAGACACCAACTCATTTTTATATATTAGTATGATTTGTCTATCTGTTATGCTGTCGCGATAAAACGACTGAACTGATTGTCCTGAAACTTACCAATTGTGGTGCGAAGTTACCTAAGCGCTTATCCTAAGCACTAAAAACTTGAAATTTTCACAGAATCTTGGCTTAATTGATAACGGGATCTTCAAAGACGGCGATATGCGAAATTCTACCCCTAAGGATATTAATGAGAAGGGAATAAGAGTTTGGTGTTTTAAAACATTGATTTTAACGTAAAGATTGATCAGGTTGGAGTTTCAAAATTCCAAACCGAAGGTCTCGCCAGCTAGTGTCCTAAAAATTTGAACTTCGACGAGGTTAAAGTGCTTTAGTAGAGAACCGATCCTTGCGCTTATTTGCACTTTTCTTATTTGCACAAAACTAGAATGCAACTAGAATGGGAACTTTGATAAATATTGACTAAAGTAGTTAAACCTAACGAAAATAAAACATTTACTACCATTTAAAAATAGATTTTTATCACTTATTATCATCGTCTGAGCAGATTTAAATTTTTCGCGATTTTTTTTTCACGACATTCATCATACCTAAAATAGATCAACATTTCAATCTTTAAAAAACAAAATGGCAAAGTAAATATACGTGAAAAAATAAAATAAATACAAGAAAACGAAAACAAACGAAGAACAAACTATATATTTACACCTCAAATCGATGTGTATGCGTTGGTCTCGTGTGATGTTTCTTTAAGCATTTTTTGCGATTTAAATGAAACGCATTAAGCCGGCAATAAATCGAACAAATGTTCAACTTTAATTTATGTTTTTTATGTAAATTAAACCAGTACAAAAAAAAAAGAGTTTTGAAACCCATCTACATTCTCAGTATTTCTATTTCATTATCTGGCACTGTTCTTAGTAAATGTCAACAAACATAGTCGTGTGAGTCGTTTCAGTGGAACTCATTCGACCTTGGGAGTTGCCATCATTGCGTTGTTTTCGTAATCGCATTTTTAAAAAAAACAACGTTAAATGTGTGGCTACCGGCCGCTAAGCTGCTGAGGAGAAAAAATGCTTAAATTCTCGTCTGATTCTTAACCAATTTTGATTAATATTCAGGCGAGCTATTGGCACTTTGAGTAGAATTTTAAAAAGCTGAGAATTTGTGAAAAATTCCCGAACTGGAATACGTTTATTTGACCCGAATTCGTTCATGTACATATTTGTTTATGTTGGTTTTACGCATTTGATTCGTTGCTAGCCTGAAATGACTATCTCTCTTGGGAAGCAGCCGACTGAATTAAAAGCTCAAATTAATTAGTTAATAAAATGTACTCAATTTCATACCCTGAGTGATAAAAGTAACACAACAATACACGAAATCTTCGCAAATTTTCCGAAAATCCCTAACTTTGCCGAAGGAGTTGTCATAATAGCAGCGAAACAAAATTTACAATTGAATTTCTCATAACTTTACCATACATCAAATTCCAATTGGAGCGATTTTTCCGAAATTCAATCCGCTTTCATAGGTCGACGATTTAAAAAAAATCACATTAATACAGTGGTTCCCAAGCTTTATTTGACCATGACTCCCTTAAAAATATTTGATCATATGGCGCCTCTCTTCCATAGGGTAGCATCAGCAACATAGTATTTAATATGTACCTATATGTTACGTATTGTATTTTTGTCAATACGGGCTAATATTCGTGCCTCCCCTTAGACTAGTCCCTAGGGAGGCGCGCCTCCCAGTTTGGAAAACGCTGCATTAATGTATTTCACGATTTCCTTTTGATTTAATTTAAAGACGTTACGATAATTACGTCACTCAGGGAAATAAAGACAACAAAACTTCATAAATTAAATGCAAAATCGTCGTCGTTCTTAATTTAAATTAGCATCACGTATTAGGAAGCCCAAAATAAACAAATAGCCAATAAAAAAGCACAGCAAAATTCATGCACGAGTGATTTTTTGAGTTTTTTTTTGTTAAAGTCACATACGCTGCGTTATATGAAACTTCAATCTGAAAGCGACTCTATTATATGCCGGCCGGTCATGATTGGGTTTGGGCGGTGATTTAAACTGTTTCTCTCACCTATTCCTTTTTTTTCTTGTGTTTCGCGATGTTAAGCAAGTGACGGGGTGATTTTTTTTTTTTGTTGTAAACAAAAGTTTCAATCGAAATCGCGTGACGACAATCGCGGTCAATGATAATCAAAAATAAACCTCGACACCTGACAAAATTTCGATCATCTCTTTCAATACATAAAATTCAATGATTCCATAATCTTTTGTCAATTCAGCAACATCGATTCGATTGACGTCCCTAGTCGGTTGGGGTTTTCCCAAACCGAATGTTACCGAAAATCAAACGAATTTAGGGCACAAAAGTAAACATCATATTTTATGTTTATGGTATGTGATATAAAATTTTTTTAAATTGAAATACACTCATTAAAATACACTCATTAAAATATACATAATATAACAAAGAGTGTCTTGGCATTCAGTGAAATAAAGATAATTGTTTCATACACCAAATTTCAAATCGAGGGAATATTGCGTTTTATCAAATAGCCGTGAAAACCTATGCACAGGCGCGCACTGAGATGGTAATCATGCAGAATAATACTAGCAACTGAAATTTTTTAAACACGTGAAAATCAATATCGCAATAACTCAAATTCCCGCTTTAGCAACACTCTATACCGGAGTACGCGTCTGCACTAAAAGCATTGAAAACCAAACCCCCAAAAAATTATTTTTCTGTAATTTTTATCAAAAAACATCCTATTTTTGAAAATTTGGAAAAAAGTGTAGAAATATTTGATATCGCAGAAGTTTAGAAGATATCTGATAGACTGTGTTTACATTGGGATTCATTTTGAGGCGGCACGTCTTTCGCTCCGGCCAAGTGATGGTGAGGGACGCAGTGGGGAGGGAAACCAAAAAGAGCGAACGAAGTTTAGATTCACTTAAAATTATCGGTCGCAAACCGGTTTTTGAGTCTGGTCGTTGAAACCTGTGTCTTTAGTTTTGTTGATGAAACTGGTTTATTGAATCCAGATGAAGCGAACCGTGTGCACACGGCAGAAAAATGACGAAAGACGTTCCGCCTCAAAGTGAGTCCTAATGTAAACACAGTCAAAGAAATCAAATCACAAGATATTTACTAAAAAAAATCACAAGATATTTTCTTCGTAAAAGATATCCTTTATTGTTTCCGTCACCAATTTCCTATTACAATAAATTGTTTTTACGAAAGAAAATCACCTATCACATTTACCGTATAAAGCCAAAAAGACTTCATCCATTGTGTTTCTCGCTTAACCAATCTTCTCATTTCTGTTTATAAGTTTATCCAACATAAAATCGCGAAAAAAAACTATATCAATTTTCCAAAATTGAAATCACAAAACGTGTTTTTAAAGAAAACTTCACACACAATTTATTGTCCAAAAATTTCCAAAAAAAAGGTAAATGTACAATCACAAAAAAGTCTAAAGTTCAAAATCAAGCTCGATTTATGATTCACAAAAAATGCTTTTCCAAAAAGCAATAACTGAATTTGGTCACGGTTTATTAAATATTTCAAGACTCTTTTACACTTCAACGTCTTAATTCAGACTGATTAGCTTCGGTTATTACCATCGGTTTTGTACATTTATAGTAATTAAACCTGATACGATGTACGGCTGCTGATTATCAAGAGATAAGTTTGATAACTTAAACAGTATCTGATAAGACTTTGGATATGATTAGACTAACAGACCACTAACTGATGTACGAATGATTAACAGCATGTACTGTTGGTTATAAATCAAGTAAATTGTCTCGAAGTTGTTACATACATGGCTGTTTATTTGAAGTGTTTGATTAAATATTATTTTAAGAAAAATTCTAATCACAGCAATTTAAAAGCAATATAAATTTGAATTGCAACTAATTGACAGTATTTCGATAGAAATTTCTTATGTAAGATCGTAAAGAGTAACTTGGTATTACGAGTACCTATTATGAATCAATTGGACATGGACTTTATGTTAAGGTAGTCGATAATTTCTGATAAATAGAAATATACGTCGTAACTTACACGCAATATGTTAGGAACACCTGAATAATACCTCCTTCAACAAAGCTGTTTTATTGATTATCTCGGAAGTTAAAAGCATTTTTTAATCAAAGATAATAAAAATTCTTAAAATATTTGCGTCTATACTAAATTTAGTTGAACGGATGGCGATAATTTAATGAGACGCCCACATTACATTGAAAATTTGGGATGTGAATAATGATCTATGTTTCATTTTTTGTAATAATAAAAAAATCTTGAACGTTTAATTTTAGATAAAAATCGACAAATTAAGTTTAATTTTGAAAATTTCCTAACAAACTAAATATGCAAGGCGCGAAATCTCAAATAGGATGAACAGAAACAATTTAAAATATTAAAAATTGTTATCAAATAATAAAAATTTAGAAATTCAATGATTTCGCAAAGATAATTTTTGCTGCGTAGTCGATTTCAAATCGTTCAAGTTAAATTAAATTTAGTAAGCAGACGGAAACAAAACGTCAACAGGATGTTGGTATTGAATATGATACCGGAATGTATAGTTTTTTTATGACAATCAAAAACACATTCACAAAAAAATATTGGAATAAATATTTTGCACTTTTTATCCGATTGTTTAGATATCACATATAAAAAAATTCTTTGATCAAAACGATAGAATTGGAGCAGTCCGTAAAATACGTCAAACTTTTAGCAGATCCAATCGGATCATTTCTTCTCTTCTCCCATTCAAATGAAACATTTTTTTGTGGTTTTATCAAACTACTAGCTTGCATACCCGTCGTTGCCGGGTTAAGTTTTTTCAATTTTTTTTTTGATGGCTATGCTTGAGCTAAACTTCAGGGCAATCGGCTCGGTAGTTTCCCCGCGAAAGGGTAACATCTAAGTTTCGAAATCACTTTACCCCCTCCCCTTACTCCCTCACCTCTCAGGCTACTTTTTAATGGGTCTATGTTAAGGCTGGACCCCCGGCGAACATCTATGCCAAATTTCAGACCAATCGGTTCAGTAGTTTCCCACTACTGAAGTTTTTCCTATGTTTTTTTTCATGTTTTGAAAATACTATAATACGGTGGATTATAAAACTCCAATACTGATTTGTTTGTTAGTTTGTTACTCAGGAATGTTTGGCCAGATGTTAATGAAACTTCACAATTTAGCTAATAATATAACAGATTCAAACATAGGCTAAAATCATTACACTTTCACGTCGCCATTGGGGAAGTCACCATACAAACTGAACGATTTTCAGCGATTTTCTTGGAAATTATGCATCATTTAGAAAAAATTATATATAAAAAAATTGCTTAGAATGCGATTTTAAATATCTCTTCAATACATCAAAATTCAATTGGATGACTCTATCACAATTTTCACATACGTGTCATTTTTTGTGAATTTTTCGATAATGGTGCATTCTATCACACCAGTTGGTGTCTGTCTGTCTGTTCCTCTTTCACGCAAAAATGACTGAACCGATTGACTTGAAATTTGGAGTGTCTGTGGTAGTTCTAGTTCCAACATAGGCATACGGAAAAGGACCGCGAGGGGTGGGGGGAGTAAGGGGAGGGGGTAAAGTGATTTCAAAACTTAGTTTTTGGGCTATGTTACTATTTCGCGGGGAAACTACCGAGCCGATTGGCCTGAAGTTTAGCTCCAACATAGACCATAAAAAAAAAATTTAAAAAACTCAACCCGGCAACGACGGGTATGCAAGCTAGTATTTTAATACGGCAATCGTGTTTGAGGATAGTCAATTACATAAAAATCGTTTTTTTTCGCGTGTTTTTTTTTTTCAAAAATTCCTGTTCGAAGGTCGGGCATAAAGGCTAATGATTTTAAAAAAATTCGTAAAGTCTGCTAACAAAAAATTCTGCTAACAAAAAATTCTGCTAACAATAAAAGATTCCGATACTTCGAATATTCACAAATATTCACTGATTCGATAAAAAAAAGTCTAAAAAATACAAAACAACTTAATTTCTGACTACATTTTCAGGTTGTTTTTTTTCATTGACGATAAAAAAAATTATCAAAATATCCACTCGAAAATTATGTTGATAGCAAAAAAAAAACGTAACTATATTTATATATTTTAATCAGAAAGTACGTCAATGGCATAGCGTTAAAGTGCATAAATCTCGAAATTATTTATTTTTGGAATCTACTTTAAAAGTTATTTGGAGTATATATCTTGTCACAAACTATATATATGATACATAAAAATGAAATAATATTTATTTATTTATTAAAATTCTATTAATAAAACTTTGATTTTCAAGATCAATTTTGGCAAATAACCAAAATTTTAACATGTCAAAATTTGGAGTTATTAAAAGATGTCACCTAATCATATATTAATAACACGCAAAATAATTTGCAACACTAATTTTAGCATTATAACATCATTCGTTAATTAACTATCAGTCTTGACAAAAATTTCTCAATACTTGGCGAAAGCGGTGGCAGTCGCCAATTTTTGGCATGAATTTTAAGTTCGAAATTCATTTGTTCTTGAACTGACCTCGTTGGAGAATGTACACAATCCAAAATACTAACACATAAACAACTGCGAGAAAATTACATACCAAGAAAGCGTTTGGAATAATTAAAACAGGGCAATTTTATCAAAAAGAAAAAAAAACTGTTTAATTAAACACCAAAAATTGAGAGCACCATTTTAATCATTTTCTTATCAAGCAAACAGCCAACCCCTGCGAAAAAAAACTTTAATTGCCTCTTAGATTACCACATGGTGAGACAAAACGTTTTGCTATTTTTTTTTGCATTTATCTTAGCTTCGAAATGATCTTCTATTGACTTTTACAGTCAAGATGTTTATTTTCAGTTTCAATGGACAAAAAATTATCTATTCTTTGCCTATTCGTGTTAATTTGTATTCGTGGTAAAACATTTTTTTAATAGTAATTAAAACCATCGTCAAATTGAAGGATTGGACAATTGATAACACTTGAAGATGTGCTAACTGATATAATTTGCAATCTATGCACTCTTAATTATTTATTTGACAAAATCAGATAATCGTTAGGTAATTTATCAAAATTTAATTTATTTAAACATCACTTTCGTTTAATTAAGATTAATAGAACATCACTTTTGAATTAACAATGGATGATGTTTAAATTTGGGAATTTTCAATTTTGAACAAACACAATTAAATGTAAAGCCACACGCTGAAATTAATGTTTTCAAGATCTTTGCAAGATCTTATAAGATTATTCACGATTGCCACCAGGAAGAGATGTTATTTAAAAAAAAAAGTTGTTGACTTGAAAATATTTTACCAGAAAGTAGGTGAATTTTCCAGAAATTTCCAGAGGTGAAGTGAATTTCATTGGATTAAACTAGAATAATGCAGCGACGAGAACATTCATTAACTATCTTTTGTTATCTTGAAAATATGTAGATAAGTGCAAATAATTACTATCAAAAGCAGGAGATGCAAATAATTGCATCAAATATCAAAAGTTTTCATACATCCAATAATATGTCAAAAAATTACAAATATTCACGCAATTTTGTAACTAATTGAAACTTTTTTTTTGTCAACACAGAATCACTAGCGACACATTTTTTTTACATGCATGAACATTTGCATTTTACGCTGGATGAAGAAATGTCAAATTCGATCAAATATTTGAGTCAAGGACGAAGGGAATTAATGTGCGTATTTCCGAAAAATTCCTTCTAATGGTTTCAGGCATGTTTGCTCTGAAAAATTCGCCGTTTCTGGTTCGGAAGCGAATAGACTTTCGTCAGAACCAGCTTTTCTAACTTCATCACTGCCTTATGGGATTTTTATACCCGTATGGTATATATACCAAAGGGTATACTAACTTTGCCTTACCGTTTGTAACGCCAAGATCCCGTCACCACACACAAAAATGAATTACACCAGTGTGTTAGGAATGACAAAAGATTTTGATTTCCGCATGTCCGTACGTCTGTCTGTCCGTCCGTCTGTCCGTTTGTCTGTCCATCCGTCTGTCCGTCCGTCCGTCTGTCTGTGGCGCGGATTGCGGGCGCACGGATTGAGCTAGAGACTTGAAATTTGCACAGATCCGTTTTTCGTACAATGCGAGGCTAAGTTCGTTAATGGGCAAAAATGGACCATTAGGGGGGGTACCCCCCATACGAACGAAAACGGTTTTTGTGAATATCTCGAAAACGGTGCATCTTATCAAAAAAGTCTAAGAACAAAAGTTATTTAGGATATGATTCTACATAAAACTCCCATACATTAAAATCCGATTGGAATAAATTTAAAAAAATCTTATTGGAAAGTTTGACTTCAAAGTGGAATTTTGGTACAACTGTTCGAATTTTGATACGAATATCACCATACGGGTTTTCAATAATTGCCAGATAGGCAATTATAGCTTTTGTTATGTTTGTTAGTGCGAACTAATAAATTTAATAGAATTTTATATTCGTTCAAGATATTTTAAGGCTTTGCAAATATTTTTAAATCACACAATTATGACGAATTTGTTGAGAAATTCATTGATAAAATTCTTACTCATGTTTTAGAACAAAATGCAACAACAGAAAATCGAATGACTAATATTTTGATTAAAATCAAATAGTATAAATTTAAAATTAAACCACAGGCTTTGTTCAATGCACATAGACTTACCATAAATAATACAAAATAGTACAAAGGAAATATGTATATGTCAAATGAAATCATTGCGATTTCTTCTGGCAGTAATGAAAGAATTGGTATTAAAAACGCTAAATTATCGAACGACAGGTAAATATATCCTTCCTGTGTCATCAATTTGTTTTGATTTCAATTTAAATTCAAATTACTCATCGATCAAACCATAAATCTTTTAAAAAACAACCAAAGAAAACTGGTTTCGCTAAGAAGATTATAGATTTGAACTTTTGATTTGAATGTCAAAGGATTGTTTAATATTAAGTGCATATAAATACTTGCGCATATGAACATTTTTATTTTAATCATCAGTTAATGAGACGATTTGAAATACGATTATTTAATGTTTAATCGCTTATTGTATACATTTTTATACTCTATATGATATATCATAGAGGAGTATATTAGATTTAGTATACCTACCGTTTGTAATGCATCGGACCCCAAATTGAACTTCACCAGGGGGTTAGGAATGACAAAAGATTTTGATTTCCGCATGTCCATCCGTCTGTCTGTCCGTCTTTCCGTGAAAACCATAGCTTTCGATAGGACTGCGCTAGAGACCTGAAATTTTGCATGGCTACATTTCTCGTACATGGCTAGGCTAAGTTTTTGAACGAGCAAAATTGAACCATTATTTTTCCCAAAAAAGTGGCATATAACCATATTCTCAATTTTATGCATACGGCCAATTATTCGCAATGGACTAGGAAAATGATTAAAATCAGTCATAAAAATCATCAATGATTGACAATCTAAATTTGCAAAATATATTCAAGATTTTTTTTTTAGTCTATTCATAAAACGTACGTTAAACCGTATATTGTTTTCTTTCGTAGATGATATATCAAAGAAAATTGCCTAAATTAATCTAAATTGCACGAAAGAACATTTTAAATTTAATATGGCAACAAAAGCCGACTGTTGGCCAAGTTATGTTCAATTTATGAATAGCACTTGAAAAATATTTCATTTTTGATGTACGTAAATGCCACGATTTCCTATCTTAAAAAAAGAAATTTGTATCACTTGATTGTCAAGAAATTCCCCCCATAGTGATTTATTTATTCACACGAATTAATTTAGAATTGAAAGACGTAATGCGCTTTAAGTTTTCGTCCGCGTAAAAAAAATACAGTAGAACGTCGTCGGTGTATGACTGCCCCAGGAACGGGTTATAAATGCTCAACTGTATCAACTGTATTGTAAAAATTCTTTAAAAAAAACTTTGCCTTAGGACCTGTCCATAAAATTCGTCACATTTGGCGGGAAGGGAATGTTTATGTGATAGTTTAACTACGGCACTAAACTCCACACAAAAATTGCGAAAAATGAGGAAGGGGAGGAGATTTTGAAAGCCTAATATTCACGTAATATTTAAACATTTTTAAAGATACATTGAAGCTCCGAATCCACAATTGGGAATTTGAGTTCTGAAAAAAAATTCTATTTAGCTGCAATCCCGCCAAAAAATTGGTTTTTCAATTGATTTTTTTGCCTTCGTATGACAGGCCCGATTTGGTCTGTCATACAATTGGAAGAAAAACGAATACTATTATAAAAAAAACTCAGTCTTGAGAAATTTGGGCGATGAAATACTAGTGCAATAGCAGAAAAAATTGTCATAAAAACACAAACTGGTAAATATCCGAAATTCAATTTTACCACCCTCACCGTTTTTTTATAATTAACAACAATAATAACTTGCAGCTTTTTAAAATATTCGCAAATTATCACACATTTCCAGTTTTAGACAATCATAAAAAACAGGTTGCCGAAAATTATTTACAAAATTCATAAAAAAAGCCAAAATTAGCACACATTGGTATGTAGTAAACCCCCATTTGCTGCCAATAAATCACACTTTTTTTAAGTTTAATGTTTCTCTTTTCACCCCCGGTTTTTAAACATTCAAATTGCATTACATCACGATTTGAAGTTGAAAATAAAAAAAACTTGTTTTAAAACAAAAAGGCGCCGTCCCGATTTTTAACATATTTTCCCCTTTCATTAATTTTAAAACTGGTTCACTGTTAGAATAGTCCTATTAATCACACCCCCGTTTAAGACAGTTGAAAATATTTTTAAAAAAATCTAAAAAAATATACAAATGGATAAAAATGAATACTCACGACACAAGCCTTAACTGACTTCCAAACGTTCTTCGCGAAGACGTCAATTTTTGCTGATTTTTGATAACCGCCTCAAATCCCTATTTATATTCGATGATGTTTTCAGGGAGGGATGTACAATGGGGATTCACAAATAACAGTATTAACATAAATTTGAAAGATTCCTGAGCTCGATATGCAGGCTAGCCAGAAATTGATGAATCCTTTCTAGATATTTTTCTCTCTTTTCTCGTCCTTGGTGACTCCTTAGTGCGTATCTGTCCTTCCGTTGTCCTCTCTCTGACCGCCAACACCGGGAATTCGGATTGCGTCCGTTCAAGTTCACGAACCGTTTCGGTCTGCCGTGAATCGGTTTTCGACAAATTTTTGAATGTCAAAAACGATTATCTACCCTTAATGACGACCAAGTCAAACTTAACCAATCCAACTAACTAACGAACCAATTGATGCTATGATGACGATGATGATGGTTTTTTTTTCTTCAATAATAATATTGTTGGTATAATTAATGATTATTTACAGCAATTATTCTGACGATCAATTTTATCGTCTCGTTTTTAAATCGCGTCTTCCTCAAGACTGTTATTTTAGTTGTCACTTGATGAATAACGCAACGTCTTCGGTGTCGTAGTATATATTGTCGTAGTTGTAGTCGCCGTTTAGCCAAAAATAGGTTTTTAATACCGGGTTTTTTTACATGAATTCTTTGACATGAATTCAATATCGAACGACGATATTTTGACAGAGAAATTATTACTTTTCCCACGTACACTTACTCCTGTTTCACTCGCGACGAATTCTAAAGGATAATTGAAACAAAAGACAAACAAAACGATATAAAAATAAGTTAAGGAAATGATAAAAAACAAATAAAAATTACTTAAAATAGATTCGGAAATAATTCTATGGTTGCATACTTTTTTAATGGTTCTACGGAACTACAAGTGAACTCTTTGATAATATCGAAAATTATGTACAAAACTAAAAATAAAACCAAAGAAATCCACAAGATTTTTTAAGTTCTGTTTAGATTTAAAAAAAAACCGGAATTTCGGTATGAATTTTTCAATATTTTTATCAAGTTATTTAAAAAATCGAATAAAACTATCCGATTTTTTTAAAGTTCTAATTTTTTTGTAATTTGCAAATTTTAACGATTTGAGTTTTTAATTTTTTTGAAGCTTTTTAGATAATAAATAAAATTAAAAAAAAAGAAATTAAAAAAAAAAATAGAAAAAACGCAAATACAAAAATAAAAATAAAACGACGGTGTTGCCCGATTGTAGTGCGATCTATTCGATTTTATGGATGATTTTTTTAACCAAAAATTGGTTCTATTTTCTATATTGCGTGATTTTTGTTTTTGAAATGAAATGAGAATAAAACTCTTTGATATACAATTGAAATTTTCTTTACCTTTTACGTTTGAATTTTGGGCAGAAATATTTCGTTTGTACTGAATTTATGTGGCAATCATATCTCGATCTCTGCACATCTTTGATAGATATTTTTTTAATCCTCTGAATTGTTCTCCTCGTTCTGACCAACAATTTGATATTGTTTTAAAGACGCTGTAATTCTAGGATTAACTTTTTCTTCCGATTCTCTCAGCAGTCTCGGCTTCTGGTATTTCTTCTTTTTTTCGTCTTAATTCTCTCAGTAAGTGCAAAAAAATTTATATTTTGGTAGTTTTCCTCTCGTTGCTAATATTTTTTTTTTATATTCGAAATCGCTTTGACCAAGTTTTCTTTTTTTGTTTTATTTTAGAAGATTAGGAAAAAATCGTGTGTGGTTTTTTACGTTCTAAATCCGAAGCTAATCAATCAATTATCGTATAATCCATATATACTTGATATCAAACTATGGCTGTTTTAGGAAATGTGTTGACACGAGACGGTAATTTAGCATGTGAACCGACTCACTGTAATTCGAATTTACTTAATAAAAACGACTCAACTTGACTGTTTCCGTTTTTCGATAAACGAAAAAACTAAAAAAGAAAAAAAAACTTCTCCTTTAAATTACAACAGCGTAATCGTCACTAAATTTATCTTGTCTAGTGATTGGCACTTTGATAAATTTTACAAAAAAAAATTTCGACAGTAATAATCAATTATGTCAATTATATAAAATCCAAATTGCACACAATATTCGCCTCAGGATGAAAACTTCTCGTTATAGTTCTATTACGAAACTTTTTATATTTTTAGATGCCGGCACAAGGAAGACAACACTTTGATGGTGTGTTCTTCCCGATCACAATTCGAATTCAAACTGCAAATCAGTTTTATATTTTGATAGAATTCGGCTGCGACGCAATTTCACTTCGATTCCTTTACTCTTTGCTGATGTAGCTTTCAAACGAGGAATTCTTAACGCTAAGTTCCGAATCTGTTGTTGTTACTTTCGTGTTCAGATAGTAGACAAATCTCTGTACTCGCACGTCACTGTCGAATTCTTGGCAGCGATTTCGATGGTGTCCAAGAAGCCGGCAAGTCACTATGTCCAAATAACAGAATTCTATTAAAAATCCGCTCGAAGAATGTATCTCCCCACTGTGGGTCAGAATTGGATGAGGAAAACACCCTCTCCAAATTCTGTACTCAAATCCAAAAATAAATGCAAACTAAACTGTGCAAAGCATTTATTTTATTTCATTTGTGAATATCGGACGTCGTGTTGTAAGCTCAGCACTAACAAATCGTACACTATTGAGATTGTGGCTATGTTTACTTTCTTTATATCAATTCCACAAATGACGTCTCTTTCCAATGGCCAAGTATGGAGATTTTTCCAATATGTAAGCAATCGCAGAGTAAACCTCTCTGATGTATATTTAAGTTGCTTTATTAATTTATGCAATGACAAATTTAATTTCCAGCCATTTTTTTAAATTTATGTAGATTCTGGTCTTCTATTTGTATTCCACTGTCTCTCTGATTTTTACACCAGTCGCACTAGAATATGTGCTCTCAACATTCGAGTCAAGTTCTCCAGGTAAAGCTTTTTTAATGATTCACTTAACTGGACTTGCAACAATGTTGGAATGATTTCATTGAAAAAAATTCTTAAATGTTTCTGATTGTTTTGTTAGGCAATACGCCTCACAGCGACACAAATATTCTAGAATTGCTAAAGCTCGCTTTAACCGGGAGCTACAGAATATTCTTTTTGTTCTAGAAATGCTTTATTATGAGTTTAACTAGCCAATATTATTATGAATTTAGCTTTATTCCTATTGGAAGATCTTTAAGATTCACTTTCAGTGATCAGAATATGGCATTCATCGATGACAGCCTCACTAATTATCCTGAAGGATCTGAAAAACAGAGAAAAAATTTATGTTAAAATTGTTAGCAGATAATTTATAGAACATAATTAAATTTGAAAATCTCGGTAAAAATTTGCGCGACACGAAAATTTCTGAAGAACAACAAAATAAACTTCTATTAAATTCATGCTTTTGCAATAGGAATTTAATGTATAGAAAAGTTATTAGCCTACAGTCTGCCCGTACCTTGTCTTCGTTTGTCTGCGGTCACAAGTTTTTTCAGCTTGAGACTTTGGTTCTTACTCTAACGGCCGCACCCAAAAATTTGTTTAAATATGCAGTAGGGGGCTGCTTTTAAAGGGCAAAAAAGTTCTTGAGGGATGACGTGACTAATGGCAAAAACAAAATCCAAATCCCTTTAGTGGTCTTAAAGTTTTAAGGAGACCGGGGCTCAAAAGGATGGCGAATTTTGAAAAAAAGCATAGCCAAAATAACTCCTCATAATATTGGAAAACTAAGCGTAAAGTTTCGTTAAATTCAGTTTAACAGTTAAAGTACGAGCAGTTCGAAATTTTCAACAAAGTTGAACAAAATTTCGGTTAGAATCACGCAACTGCAAAATTTTTACCGGTAGATCGAAATTTTGTAGCGAAAGCCTAATCGCGCGAAATTGTATTATCAGAAGCCATGTAGGACGAAAGTGAAGTTAATAATGTTTAAAATAGAATAATACTAGCTTGCATACCCGTCGTTGCCGGGTTAAGTTTTTTCAATTTTTTTTTTTGATGGTCTATGTTGGAGCTAAACTTCAGGCCAATCGGCTCGGTAGTTTCCCCGCAAAAGGGTAACATAGAGGAAGAGCTAAGTTTCGAGATCACCCCCTCCTCTTACTCCCCCCCCCCCCCCCCCCCGTCTCTCGGGCTACTTTTTAATGGGTCTATATTGGGGCTGGACCCCCGACGAACATCTATGCCAAATTTCAGGCCAATCAGTTCAGTAGTTTCCCCGCGAAAGAGTAACATAGCGCAAAAACTAAGTTTCGAAATCACTTTACCCCCTCCCCTTACCCCCCCCCCCCCCCCACTCGCGCTACTTTTCCGTATGCCTAAATTGGAACCAGAACTACCACAGACACTCATGCCAAATTTCAAGTCAATCAGTTCAGCCGTTTTTGCGTGAAAGAGGAACAGACAGACAGACAGACAGACACGAACTCATTTTTAACCGACTTCCAAAAAAGGAGGAGGTTATCAATTCGTTTTGGTCCAACTTTATTTATTTATTTATTTATTTATTTTATATCTGTATGTTCACGCAGTACTTGGGTGCCGTTGCATGGATTTTGTTGAAACGTTGGTGGATGACAGAGTTCACTCCCTAGTTGGTCCCATTTTAATTTCCCCTCTCTCCGACGTTTCCCGGCCTTCCCCTCCCCTGTCAACTCCCAATCGGATGGTCCGATCGATCTGAAAATTTGTATGCGTACATTTTGGGGGACGGCTAGTGTTTTCCCCTTATCTATTTTCCCCTACCCCTTTCGCTTCTTAACCCCTCCCCTGTCAACTCCCAATCGGATGGTCCGATCGATCAGAAAATTTGTATGCGTACATTTTGGGGGACGGTTAGTGTTTTCCCCTTATCTATTTTCCCCTACCCCTTTCGCTTCTTAACCCCTCCCCTGTCAACTCCCAATCGGATGGTCCGATCGGTCTGAACATTTGTATGCGTACCTTTTTGGGGGACGGCTAGTGTTTTCCCCTTATCTATTTTCCCCTACCCCTTTCGCTTCTTAACCCCTCCCCTATCAACTCCCAATCGGATGGTCCGATCGATCTGAAAATTTGTATGCTCACATTTTGGGGGACGGCTAGTGTTTTCCCCTTATCTATTTTCCCCTACCCCTTTCGCTTCTTAACCCCTCCCCTGTCCCCTAATCGGATGGACCGATCGGTCTGAAAATTTTTATGCGTATATTTTGGGGGGCAGCGAATCTTTCAACCCTCAAATTTTCCAGATAAAAAACAAACACATATGGGGGTTTTTATGGTCGCCTAATCCAATTCTAATGATTAGAAGTCTGTAAGGTTAACGAAAGGTTTCTGTCGATCTAAAAAATGTTGGTGACGACCCCCAAAATTTTTGCTGTCGACCTCTAAAATTTAGTTTACAACTTACTGTTGCCATCCCTAAAAATTCGCTGTTTGGAACGATCAAAGTTTTGCTCTACCCATTTCCTAACATTAAATAGGTATATCCTATAATATAATACGAGGACTGTCGTCCTTCTGTCTGTCAGTCTGTCTGTCTGCACAATGGATCTCGAAAACAGGCCTAACGATTTTCATGAAACTTGGGTGTTAGGGATTTTCGGGGACAAAAATACGATCTAGATAGGTATCCCCTCTGAGAAAATTCCCCTTCGACACCCCTCGCCTGGTATCTTCGAATTCGGTGGTCCGATCTTAATGAAGCTTTACAGTATTACTAAGAAGGCTAAGGGGTTTGATTTTCCACTACAAAACCTGACTTTTCCCTCCCCTCGATACCCCTCGCCTGGTTTCTTCGAATTGGCTGGTCCGATCTTAATGAAACTTTCCAGTGTCACTAAGGGGGTTGAAGGCTATCGATTCGTAACGCCGTTTTCGCACGCGGGCTGCGGCTTTACTTGCTCTACCCATTTCCTAACATTAAATATATCTATATAATGTATATACCAAAAATCACTAAAAATTATAAAATAAAAAACTTTTTAAAAAAATGTAAAAAAAACCGACTTAAAAATGCACTAAAAAGGAAAAAATAATTTTTTTGGAAGTTGGTGCCAAAATAGAAACAAACAATTTGCTCTCTTTTATTGTACAATCTAAAAGTATTAAAATACATATTGAATGGGTTTTATATTCCCCAAATTTTGAATATCGATTCTTGTCACTATAAAAAATTTATTTTTATCACATCGAATATTTGCAATGCATTAAACGAAACGCGGGATGTAAAAATTATAGTCATTGTGATATTTTAACCGCGAGTCTATTGTACATAAAAGTACTCGACAACTGTAAAAAGCTTTTGATTGTCTTAACAATTCTTGTTACAATAAAATTATTTGTAACACTCAAGAAATATGAATAGAAGTCCTCTTTAAGTTTCTATTTTGGCACCAACTTCCAAAAAAATTATTTTTTCCTTTTTAGTGCATTTTTAAGTCGGTTTTTTTTACATTTTTTTAAAAAGTTTTTTTATATATTAGTATGATTATGTCTCAATAAAAAATCAAGTTCCTCCAATGTAACACAAAAATTATATAACGAATAAAATATTACTTTCTTTACAAAAATTATGCGCTACGTGAGCTATCTTCCGATGTAGAAAAGAGGAAATAAAATATTTACGGAAAAGACAAAAAAAAGTTATTAAACTTGTTTTTTTTTGCTGTTTTTCAAGATTTCTACTCGTAAGAATTGTTGTTTCCCGCGTCAATTTTTTTTCTCAACAGCTAAGAAAACAAGTCTGGCGAAAGAATTGAAAGAAATTTAACGATTCTGGAAGCTTCGAAATTCATCTGCTATCCAAAAATTTGTTCCCCAAAAAAGAATCAATGATGAAAAGTCTATTCATTTATTTTACGCCTACATAAATGCGCATTGATTCCAGTTTTTCTTTACGGCAACAATTTTTAAAATCCGTCGCTCCATTAACAATTTTATAGTCCATTCGCTGTCATTGTAATACTTGTTACACCCCTTTCTCTTGCACAGTAACAAAAAACATTGTTGTCCAAACCCAAGTTCAAGGTGAAAAATGTCACTAGAAATCACAAAAAAAAACACAAACAATATTCTTCCATTTGACAATGTATACTTTTCTATAGGTATCGAAATGTATATTGACTGCTGTCTATGTCAATTTTTTATCATTTTAAGTGGCCATTTTTTCGGGTTGTTTGAACAGTCCGTCGCTTCGGATAAATTTGTTAATTTTTCATGAGTGCTTGGAAACCCACAAAAAATACTTCACATGAGGCGACGTATATTTTTTTTTATGAAAAGTCAATTAACGTAAGCCCTAGAAATTAACATAGGTTTTTAATATTAGAGGTTCATATGCGGGAAAAAGCTTTTCTAATACCCAGCAGATATCGAAATGTCGAATTAGGGGAACACGAGGTGGCAAACAAGAAATCAAGTGAAAAATGGGTTCGTCGAAAGAAATTGACGTAAGTGGACTTCATTAATCAAAATCTTTTTACAAGAAGTTGACCCACCCCCCAAAATGTTTTGGATATCTATGGCATATTGATATACATTTGAGGAAACTTTTAGCCACTCATAGAATCAAGCCATATGTGATAGTAAGGGAATGTATTCTTACCAAAAACTTCCCCTCTGGGTATTGGGCTAATTTTCATCTAGAAGTTATGTAAAAAGGTCGATTCAATAAAGTAGAGCTAAATATGAAATTACAGCACATTGACTTCATAATTTATTGGGAAATTGATTTTTGTTTCGCAGAGAATTAAATCCTAAAGGATTTCAAACTCCACAAGGATTTGATTTTCGTCAAATACTATAGAACATAGCACCCCCAAATGTTAACCCCTAAATTTGATTTGTAAAAAAAAAAAGTTTGAAAATAACTCCCACACACAATAATTTAAAAACTTGGTGACACTATAAATATAAACTCACAAAAATCAAACAAAATGCCAGGATATAGTTACATTTGAATTACTTAAAGAATTAAAAATTATTTGAATACTATCTGGACGGTTGAAATTATGAACTGTGTCTTATACCATTGTTTGGACCAAAAGCTAAAACAATGGTATAAGACACAGTTCATAATTTCAACCGTCCAGATATTATTCAACAAATTTAGAGTTCAGTTATATTCATTTGAAATTCAATTAAATATGTATAAAACAAACCTCTTTCGGTAAAGCAAAACCCCGAAATACGTAAAATATTTAATAAAAAAAAAAAATTTCCTGCACCAATTTTCTAACTGAGAAACTTTTTTCTTGAAATACAAAACTCCCACTTAACTTACGTGTTTCTCACCTCACTTAGCGCGGTATTACACACGGCAACCTTCGGGCTTACTTAAGCCGATTTTCGAGAGAAACGACTGCGGAGGGAAAAGTTGCCACTCGAAATCATGGCTTATCGACAATCTGCATACATGCAAAGCGTGTGTACCGGTTTGGGAAAAGTAGTAGGCAGAAATCATTTTCGTTCTGACCGTCAGCAGGTAAAGATCTTGGGAAGTATATGAGCAGCAGCAATTTCAATGGTTTGACTCGACACACACCCATGTAAACTTGTGTAGCATATGCAAACAGGATTGGCTTATTTAAGCCACAAATGTAAACACATTGACTTATTAAGCCCAAAAGTTGCCGGCTTAAATAAGCCAAGTGTAATACCGGACTTACGAAACTCTTTGTGTGTTGTTACCTTGAAGAAAAGGTCAGAGGCTAACGAACAGAGAAAAACAAACGAATGGGGGGATGAGTAACCAGCGACAGGTACATGTCAATTGAGAGAGAAAAGCCAAGTCAATAATCTGGATCAGAATCAGTCTTTCATTGCAGTGTCCCAGGAAATTGACTTTAACGAAAATATAGATCGGGATTCCAGAGCTTCTTCTCGATGGTCGATTACTTATTTACAGTTAGTACAGCAGCAAACCTTTCTAAATAGGCGGGTGTTATTAGAATAGAAAAACCTAAAAGAGAGCCGGATAAGAAAAATTGGATTTTCAAGGATATCCGATAAATTTTACTTAAAATTTCTAATTGGCTAAAGTTGAACCGTCAAAACCAATTTACGACAAATTCACTTGAAAGTCATAAATTTATGTGAGACGACGACGAAGAGCCTTAAGCCAAAATCAATAAATTCAAAGCCTTAGTAAAGTTTTAAGAAAAACAACTTTCTTAGCCATAAAACCCACATTGTGTTTTCGTGTTCTTTTGTTTTTCCCAATTCCTATGGGCTTATGACTTGCTTACATTGCGAAAATTACTTTGTTGTTATAAATATTTTTATTTTTTACGTTTTCAGTAAAAGGTAAAAAAAACCGCGATTTTGCAACCAAAAATTTCAGAAAATTCTTAATTTTATGACAAGAAAACCTTATGTGAGTGAAGTAAGAAGAGTTTTATGTCTATTTGTTGGCTTATAACTGGAGAGATAAGGCCACAATATTTTCGGAGGTTGGGGAAGGGAGATATTGGTCACAATTTTTGATCTTTCAATGAAGATTTGAATAATTTTTAGGTCTGGCAGAATTTGTAGTTACGCCTCTTCGAAGTATAAACTTTTCACTTTTTCATTTCCGAGCTCTAAAATATCATAGTAGATTAATTTGTAAATATTATTTGTTTACCACATAAGGCAATATCACACTCTAGAAACTGGCACATAAAAAGAACATTTTTTAATATTTTGTACAGGATTCAAATTTGTGTTGAGGTATCGTATAGCTTTGGAAGCATTTCAACTGCTCGAAATCGGAAAGAATTTATTATTTCCCCAAATTATCGATCTAATATATTCAGTTATACAAATAAATATCTTTCCACTGTAAGGAAATAACCCACATTTTTTCCAAATATTTTTCAAGGCTTTTATTCAATTTATAGAATACGTTTTTTCAAGGGAAACTTCCAAAGAGAAATAAAACTCGATCAATCACGTTCAATATTCAGCTAATAGATATTAACCAGTAGAAACCTCAACTATCATTGATATCTACTATCTAAACAACATAATTTGAATATTCAATTCTAATACCCCTCCTGTGAAAAAACTTGAAAATATTCTAATAAGAACCATTGACCTCATTTTCCGTTGCTTCCTCCCACATTTTCCACTTTTATTATTCATTATTATTGGATACTCTCGCCGTCAAGTGAACTATGAAATTATTTATTTCATACAATTTTTCTTAGTTTTCTCTTTCTTTTTCTTTTAGATTTTCGTGAGCCTATAAAAAAAACTCATTGAATATCAAAAATTTTCCCTCGCGTTAAAACAAACGAAAAAAAATGCTTCAAACTTGTTCTACAGTAGACGAGATTGTTTTGGAAAAACTTGACGCCAAAATTCAGGTCAAGGATTCTTTTCTCGTCTCAAAGGTGAACCAGACTCACTCACTTTGTACCTATATCCGATTAGAATAACTCAATTATTGGCTTTTTTTAAATTAATGAAGTCCAATTAGTTTCGAGTTATACACGTGTAAGCAAATATGAGAGAAATTTCTTCTAATTTTTGCAATAGGATGATTCCTGGAGAAATGCCCCTACAAAGGTGAACTGTAATTCAAGGTCTACACGAAACTTTTGTGATACCTGAAAAAACGCGCATTCTAATTTTAGACTAGGTACATTAATTTCAATCTAAAAAAAAAAGGTGAACATCACGAGAAATTGCATATTTTACCCAAAAATGTAAATTTCTCCCCTCTCAAAGGGAAAAGAAAATTGTCGTTTCCCATGGAAAAGCTGGTGCTGTCCTACTCATGATGAAAAACTACTACTAAGTAGTTGGCTAAATACATATATATTCACAACGCAAACAAAGCATTGAGAGTTCAAAAAATCCGGATCGATTTGGATGTGTTGTAAGGAAAAGCTAGACGGAATACGGAAAACGGAAGATGAAGATGGAAATTGTTTCGTCTCAAGTATTTCAACATCGATTAGCAATGAAATGTTTGAGGACAAGACGAAAAGCACGTAGGCCACCTGAATAATACGGTAACTTTGGTAACTGTAGCCCGGAATTGGAGATTTAATATTGAGAATTTGACTATTTTTGGAAAACATCAACAACAAGAAAAACCGAATAAACAGAAAACTTACGCAAGGATGTGTGAAGGATGAGGATTTTCAATGATCCGCAGGATTCAATTTTTTAAACTTAACTCTTTTCAACAGCGATTCTCTCACACACTTTAAAACTCCCACTTTTTTCAATGAAAACTACTTTTGAAAACTATTTTTTACCAACTTTTACTAAAACCACAATCGGATTAATCGGACTAGGAATTTGCGTCCTTCGAAAAACGATGTGTTCAGGACGAAGCCATATACAAACTGCGACTTAACTTTCCCTTTATCTGCTTAAATTTTCAAACTGAAGCTCATTTCTATGTTGACTATAGAGTTTTTACGATGACGAGCAATACATGTACAAAAAATAGATACCCAACTTTTGAGTATTATAGAAGATACGATGATGAAATGAAAATCGAATGGAAAAGGATTTTCACGAAGCTTCTGTCGGCCGCGCACAGACACAATCAAAGCTTTGGGATTAGTAAAAGTTCTGTGCGGTATACGTTTTAATAGCGTAGTACAGTAAATCTCAATTCTTTCGACCATTTATAAAAATAATTTCCAGTTTCCCACAGGAAAGTTTTCCCTTTGGAACAAATATAGTAATAAAAACGGGCTTACAATTTTCTAGAAAACGGTTTCATCGAATTTAATATTGATGACAGGCCTTAAATTAGAAAAGGATGGGAAAACGAAACTCATAAACCCTTTCTTTCCAGGGGTTATCCATAAAATACGTCAGACTTTTAATGGGCAAAGGGGACAAGGCGAGGGGTATAGCCCCGGAACTAAACTCCATACAAAAAATCGTGAAAAAGCGTGACGAATGAAAGGTATACAAAACAAGGGTGATTTTTTATGATCTTTCGTGCCTTTTAAAACTACCGTGACTTTTTTATGGACAGCCCATTAACACATTTGGTACAGTGCATTTATTAATTTCTTAACGTACTGCCTCAATTTTTTTGGGTATACGTGTGCCTACCGTACGATATATGGGTCGGGTAGTATTCAGCAACCCTTATATGTTAAATTTTTCTACGAATTTTTCTGATGGTCTTTAGGCGTATTTAATTATATTTTTACCGAAAGTTTCATAAAATTCTAACATAAATAGTTTCGGATCTAAATGGGTTGATAAAATTATCGCAATTTGAAACATTCAACAAATGTCACTTTTCTTATCTGGGTTTTAAAAATGAACCCCACTGTCCGCTCGAAAAGGGAGAGTTTTATATAATCTAAAGAAAGAGAGAGCACAGCACGAAATTTTCCCGTTGGCATTTTGAGGGAAAATTTGGAACTTGCATTTTTCACATGGTTAACTGACACAGATTTTCTCTTTAAAGTGTGGAAAGCTTTTGTTCAAATTTTGCCATTTGATTGGAAGGTGGTGTTTATTTTTTCTTTTTTTTTCTCTAGCTTTTTCCGACTGAACACAGGAAATCGCCACGACTGCTCGATTACTGCGGGGCGAAGAAAGTGCCAGGGAAGGAATCAACGATGAGGAAATTCGTTGAGGGCCAAAGAGGTGAATGTATCACGAGGAAAAGTGTTGCGTGTGTCACGTTCCATTCGAAAACCATCACGTTATTTTCGTATTCATTGTATTTCGCCATTTGTACATAGGGTGCAGTAGAACCGGACATATTTCTTCGCTAATTACATAATCCATTGACCAATTCCCGGCTTTTTTGATATTGTTTTCTCCCTTTTTTCAATTTTTCATCCTTTAAGCAGATTATATTGTCATCGTTTTTAGTTTAAAAAATGTTTACTGACTCAGTTTCCGTAAAATCCGATGTAATTAAATTAGTAGGTCGCTTACAAAGCCAGCAAAATGATAATTGCAATTAGTTGGAGAGTGAACTATAGGGCAAATCAAGGACGATTATATAATAAAATGTTGTTAAACTTTTTTTATGGTCGGTAAGGAGACTGCCCTACCGAAAGGTCACTTTAATTTTAGTGATTACGAAATCTCTGAATTCTTGAAAAATCCATTATACAATGATTTTATTAGAAGTCACCTAAAGAACAATTATACTGTTATATATCAGGTAAGAATATACCCGTTTATTTCTTCTAGAAGTCAATAACTCGAAAGTGTACAAAGATACTGACTTGAAATTTTCCCTATTTTTAGTAAAACTCTCTGGTGTGGCTGGAATGTTTAAAAATACTCAAATAGTGATGTAAATACATCACATAACGTAGCTTAGAATTGTTCCTTAGCAATTCAAACCCCCACCCCCGCACCGTTGCATCATCATCCTTCAACCTCCGCAGCGGAAGGGAAAAAACATAGCAGAAACTTTCAGAAGAACACCAGGAGAAAGTGCGAATTTATGCGAACCCGTGCAATAAAAAGAAGAGCACAGCGTGTTCTAGTGTTGGTTAAATTTTAAGGGAAATCGATAGAAAAGCGCATGCCTTCATCCCATTCAGAAGACGAGGCGAGCCCTCGAAAGCTCTAAAGGAATTCTGAATGGAAAAGATAGGAGGGAGGAGGCGAACACGGGAAAGAGAGAAAATATACAAGGATATATAGGATAGGGCAGGATTGAAAATATAATTGTGTTGGTCTCGGAATGTCCTCAATCATGACGATGTACAGGAGGAAGACACAATCGCCTTCTTATTGCGTATGAAGATTTAAGATGGAAGTGCTCTGAATTTTCCAAAACAAAAAAGGTCCAAAACAAAAAAGGATTTCTTAATGTTTTCTTAAATTTGTTCAGATTTTACTTTCCTGTGGGAAAAGTTTCAAATTATTGCAATCAAATTGAAAATTCGCTGCTATTAGAAAAGCGACATGAGAAATATCGAATAAAGAACCCCTTTTTTTTATTCGTATTCACATACAATTATTTTCCATTGATTTTTCATAAAAGTCACCAACATAGCGTATGACCTCAATTTAAATGTTTGTCTGCAAATTGAATGATTGGGGGAATTCCGAGTTTATTTAGTCGACCACAAGCGCCAGCACGAATAGTTTTCCATATGATTTTTTTGCATGAGAGTTCAAAAACCTTCTTCCGATTATATCGGAATTTATTTGCACGTTTTCCTACATATCACGGAATCAGATAGATGCACAAATGTTATATGAATGATTTCATGGAATTTAATATAAACAGCCATAACAATTAATTTTTCCCACAATGTTTCACATATCTACACTAATTTACATGCAATTATATTCACATAGTCAGAATACATGATCTTTTGTCGATTGTCTTTACAGAAAACAGGGCAATAAATTAATCGTTGTGTTAAGTGATTAAATGACTACTATGTAGTCGTGGTATATTTGATTTTCCTGCACTTTTCCAAAGAATTCTAAAGAATCTTAAAATTTGTCTGAGTCTTAATTTCTTAACAGTTTTTGCGTTTTCAAACTATGCGCTAAAGTTACATGATCAGTGGCAAACTACAAATCCTTAAAAGTTAAAACCTTTCAAAAATGTTTTTAACGACCAAATATTTAAAATGTTTTAGGAAACCATAAAAAATTTAAATTGCCAACTGGAAAAAATAGAGTGTAACCCTGAAATAGGGAATTTAGTCTTGGTATGAACGCGATTAAAGGAACAGTAATTTAGATATGTAGCTCCTATTTAGGGGCGCCAAAAAATATCCATCATGTCCATTAAGTATATTACATTTTTTTATTGATTTACATCTCTCTGCAAAATTCCAACGCCGTACTACGCTTTTCCTACAGATTACCTCCTTAAACCTTCAAATGCATAGTTCTTAACAAGACCTAATCCGTTTTGAAGTGGTACAACATTTTTGTGCCAGTCTAAAGATGAATTTCCACGGTCAAAAAAAAATCAATTAATCATAAATAATGAGCAAAATCAGCTCATAATTAAAAGGCTTTAAAATCACAACCGGATTTCAGTAACACCCAAAGTACATAAAAAAACAATTAACTTACCTAAAGCAAAGATAAACCCACGTGCGCACAATTAATTACAACATCATGTGTCTCAATTTATAAACAAACGACGTCACAAGAAATTTGACAATTTTCTTAGTAATTTGTTGAAAATTGCAAGAAAAAATTGCAATAAAATAAATTAAAGCCACTGAACAGAAGGATCATAGGCAAAATGAAATGCTTTTAAATAGTTCAAGTGCTTACACATCAATAAGCATACAAGAACAATGAAAAAGAAACAGAGACTATGCCAAATTACCAAATTTTTTCAGCATAGAAATTTTCAATAAACATCGCAGTTTTTTGCATGTGGCGCACAGCGTACAAAATGTTATCAAGAACTTATACTATGCCGACAGGACAGATGGCACGTAGACACTTTTCGAATATGGTCGGAAATGTCAGAAAAAAAAACACACGCCATCAAACGAAGATGGGACATCACAATGGGATGACGTGAGCAAAAACAAAAACAAAAATCAAAGCACTGGAAAAGCGCAAACATAGAATTACGAAGTAAAACAGAGGAGGGGTTGTAAAAAAAAATATTGCGCACGAAATCATAATAAAGGTACAACACCTTCCCAAAACCGAAAATGTCCTTGAATCCTTGGAATCAACCCCCATCCACCCGCTCCCAATTTTGTTGACATGCGCACATCCTTTGGGAGATGAAAGTTAAGTAATCTAATTGAAAAGGATGGGGAAAGCCAAAGTCGGCTAAACTCCTGGACTGGGCTGGGTTGGGCTCGTTGTCGGCTGTGGGACCCCAAAATGATTTCAATTTATGACCAACCCAACCAACGAACTCTCATAAAGGATGCCATAACAAAATTGCGATTCAGATTTTTACACTTTGTTAGAGGAAAAACGAAAGTCCATCCTCACATAACACACATACACAGACAATCCGAAATGGGGTTGAATTTTCCCAATAGAATATCCCACCCGGCACTTTGACGAACCTTCAACCACATCATAAAGTGTTTAATATTAGAGGTGGCTTTTTTATTTAGAAAGAGTGGAGCTTAGTCATACGTACTCAAGCCAACGTACTCAATTCAGAGAGGCGAGGGGTGAAAACTATGTTCAATCATTTCTGTTTCCATTAAATCATTTCTGCCAGTGAGAAACCTAGTAAAGCTGACTGTGATGAAGGTCCAGATTTCTACCGGAATTTTCAGAGCAAATATTAGGAGAAATTTTTCAAATGTGAAAACATCTAAAATGATTGTTTTTATGGCAAATATGGTAAGTATGATAAGCTGGCCCAGAAATATAATAGAAATCAAATGGTAATGTTTGCTGGGATTATATAATAGAAAATTCTTTCCTTCTAAGATGTGGGTGGCAGGGCAGTAAAGTTCTTATTGTGTCAATTTTCCCGGACTTGTTGTTACTCTTCTGTGACACAACCGCAAACGGGTGTTAAGAAACCGGGTGGCCGTTAGATGAACTTGAAATAAGGGAAATTTTTATTCCCTAGGTCAGTTTAGCTTTCCTAAAAGAGCACGTGGTTTGCCCAAATTTACGTCAAACCGAGTTTAATGTCATCTCAAATTTTATTGAACTTTAAATTAAAACAATTAAAAGGAAATTCATTCAATTGTCATCTTGAGCGGAAATTAAATTGCTTCGCATTGAGTAATTCTTCTATATTCCTAATACTCGAAAGTCACAAGACTGGTTAATGGGTGGTTTTGTGTGATTCAAATTATTCGGCATAGAAGCAAAACAAACCAAAACAAAACAATTGAAAAAGTGTGAGATAAGTAATTGAAAAGGTCAAAAGAAATTCGTTTTCATTTATGTTTCTTTGGTCGTTTTGGTTACTTACCATTAATTTTCGTAAAGGGGCAAGAAGAAAACGATGATATTTAATGACTTTTACTGTATAACATTTTCTTCTATTTCTTGGAACGCCCAACAAAAAATTTTGTAGGAAAAGTTTCAAGATTTAAGGGTAACACAAGTTACACAGAGCTAAGAAATTACAATTATAAAATCTTTACGAAAGCATTTCGATTAATGCATAAAAAAAGCCAGATTCAAAAAGATTTGAAGGATCCGTTTGGGTGTGCTTTCGAGAACTTATCTGACAAAACCAAAGTAAACTCAAAAATTGTAACCTTTTTAATGATAAAGTGTTTTGCTTTGTGCGTCGAATGTATATTTTGTTAAGATAAATAGCGCTTCTGCAAACTTCAGAAGTTAGGTTTTGGAGCTGTCCTTTAAAAAAACAAATTCCATTTGACGCTAAAATTTAGTTCGCACAATGAAAGTTGGGTGCCTCACAAAATAAATTTCGATTCTTTACATAAAAGTTCGGTCCCTCACACAAAACCCGTTTTTTTTTCATAAAAACTAATCTTTCGATTACATTCGACTGGTCGTTTGCTTGCTGGAATTTTTCATTTATTTTTTATACTAGGGGCTGCGCCCCGAACCGCTTCGCGGTTCACCCCCACTCACGGCCACCCTGTCCACGTCGAAATGACTTTACCCCCTCCCCTTACTCCCCCACCTCTCGGGCTACTTTTTAATAGGTCTACATATATGCCAAATTTCAGGCCAATCGGTTCAGTAGTTTCCCCGCGAAAGAGTAACATAGCGCAAAAGTTTCGAAATCACTTTACCCCTTCCCCTTACTCCCCCCACCCCTCGCGCTACTTTTCCGTATGCCTATGTTGGAACCAGAACTACCACAGACACTCATGCCAAATTTCAGGCCAATCGGTTCAGTCGTTTTTGCGTGAAAGAGGAACAGACAGACAGACACCAACTCATTTTTATATATTAGTATGATTTACCACTAATTTTTAAAAAATCTTGCAATTAATAAAAAAAATTGTGTCTTTGACAAAGAGTAACATTTGGTTTCATTATGTGTGAAGCATTTTTTTAACTTTTTATTACCTACTTTTTTATTCTTAGCGGTTGTTTTTCTCCCCTGACTCCCCAAGAAGTAATTTAAAAGCAATGAAAACAACATAAGTTGCATTAGGAAAATTTTCTAATTTCCATTTATCACATTTAAGTTTTGTTTTGTGCAAAAAAAAAAACCTTGAATAAATAAAACGCTTCCAGCAAAACATGTTGGATATGAAAAAAAAAATGTTATTTGAAACCGTATGTTTTTTTTCACATCATCAATGAAAATATTTATCTATCAGAAGTCATTGACTCGGCCTTGCAGAGAATATTCACATTACAGAATCCAACATTTTCTTAGATGATGTGATAAATGTTAGAGGCAAAAGAAAGGAAAACGGAAAACAGCACAGTGTATGGCTTATGTGGGACGCAAACCATTTGCAAATTTAAATTTATGTATCCAAATATTTATGTGAGCGCATTTCAAGTTAAATATTTGCGTAGAACATTCTGTGGGATATCCGAATTTTTTGTTTAGGTAAAATTCTGTGATTCCCGCCTTGAGGTGTCAAACTGCTAAACAATTTTGCAGGAAAAATAATATTTATAATCACTAATCGGATTTTTTTTTTCCAAACCAAAAATATTTTGATGAAAAACAGAATAAAAATCAAGGATTTTATTTGTTTTTTTATATCGCGAATGATTTATTGGTAGATTTTTTTGTGATTACTGATTACTCATAAAAACCACAAATTTAAATACAATTATTCATATTTCGCATAATAAAAATAATTAGAGTTTAATTGCCATCAAACTATAGTTAATAATTAAACTCCTGTCATGCATTTTCAACGAAAGAAAAATTCAAAAAGTCACGTGAAAGTTCAGCTTCGACCTCAATAACTTCTATGACACAAAAAAAATCTGTTTTAAAAAAATGCGATAAATTTTCGAAATAATAATTTTGTTGGCGCAAAACCTCACAGCCCGCACGGTCTATTTGTGGCACGGTCCATTAAAAACTTAAATATTTATCTACGTATATTTTTCAGTTTTGTTGTGATTTTACTCAACGTTTAATTTATGCAAAAAAAATTATCAGAAAAAAATCCTAAAAATACACAAATTAGTCAGAGTTGGAAATGCTTTTGCGTAGTTTACTAAAAAGCATCAGCCATGGTAAATTTTTGTCAACGTGCCAAAAAAAATATTTTTATTTAAGATAGATTGCTCCAAATATGTGCAAAAAATCGAATTAAAAAAAAGCGAAATGCAAACACAGATATTTTTTATTTGCATTTAAAATAGTACAATTATAAAATGTTTACATACACCAATTTGTACAGTAATGAATGAAAGTTTCATGCAAAATTATGTCACAATGAAAGTTAATTCCCAAAAAATGGTTTAATTTACACAAATTTTCGTTCATTCGAAAACTATTAAATACTACCTTGCATACCCGTCGTTGCCGGGTTAAGTTTTTTCAAATTTTGTTTTTTTTTTTTGATGGCATATGTTGGAGCTAAACTTCAGTTTCCCCGCAAAAGGGTAACATAGAGGAAGAGCTAAGCTTCGAGATCACTTTACCCCCTCCCCTTACTCCCCCACCCCTCTCGCTACTTTTTAATGGGTCTATGTTGGGCCTGGACCCACGACGAACATCTATGCCAAATTTCAGGCCAATCAGTTCAGTAGTTTCCCCGCGAAGGAGTAACATAGCGCAAAACTAAGTTTCGAAATCACTTTACCCCCTCCCCTTACTCCCTCCACCCCTTACTCCCTCCACCCCTCGCGCTACTTTTCCGTATGCGTATGTTGGAACCAGAACTACCACAGACACTCGTCAAATTTCAAGTCAATCGGTTCAGCCGTTTTAGCGTGAAAGAGGAACAGACAGACAGACAGACAGACACCATCTCATTTTTATATATTAGTATGATTTTTTGAGGTGATTTTTTTAATGTAAAGCCTAGAAAAACAATTTTGAATGCATTTTGATAGGTGTCTTGGATAATTTGGTAAATGTGAAGTGCGGTTTTATACAACAAAAGACTTTTTATAAAAGAGTTGTACGTCTGGTGATCTGCCTGGTGGCTTATACTCACACTAAACCTAAACCGATTCGAATCAAACCTTAAAATAGCTTCTCAGTAACAGGGTAAATCATTTGGGCTATTATCATGGCCGAATTATACAAGGTCTGCTGGTTATTTTTTGACAGCCACCATTTTGCTACGTCATCGGCAAGAAATTCTTTGTAATGTTGATTGTACGTACGGAGTTGTTTAGCTAGATGTTAGCTAGATTTGAGAATTAGGGAAAATTCCCATTGAGTCTTATAAGAATTTCTTGCCGATGACGTCAGAGCCAGAAGCAACTGAGCTGTCAAACAGACCTTGTATAATTCGGCCATGGGCTATTATAAGTCAAAAAACCTCCGTCTTCCATATCCCTCGCCTACTATCCCCTCAACCCGTAAAATTATTTAAATCTGGTTTTCACTATCAAAGAAATTGACTCCATTGAGAAGAATTTTTCACGACTAAAATTCACCTAACCCCTTATTCTCTTTACCCCTGATTTTCTTTACCCCGTAACCAACCCACGCTGTCTCTGGTTCTTTCTTAATTCCTGAAGGCATTTTCATCCAGTTTTCGCCACTTAATATATGATTTTAAATAAAAAGGCTATACAATAATAAGGATATTTTTATAACCTTTGAATACCGTTTTTAGTCTGAAAAATAATAAAAACTGTATAACAACTTTATCTCATGATATTTTGACAGTTTATTACCTTTAAATGATCGACAAGGTAAAATTTTCGACATTCCAAAAAATTTTGGCCATCATTTCAATGAAAACCGCTAAAAAGCTTTATCTAATCCATACAGATTAGGTCTTTATTCAATTACACATCTGATAAAACGAAATTGAACAAATAAAAACCGGACATAGAGGAAGAACTCGAAAAAAAAACTGAATGAATTTTACGAATTGCAGGGAAATTGAAAAATCATCATAAACCCATTAGTCAAAGTGAATTCATCATGAAATTAGACTAAAGTTCAAGAACTTAAGGTTGAATTTTTTTTTCTGTTTACCAAAAGACGCACCGGTCTTACATAATTTCACCGGTGGATTTTTTCTTTGACTCGCTCTGTTTGCATAATTATTTTAACTAAACCACGTGCATTTCATCGCCAACATCATCGTCAAAACATAATCACTTTGTAATAAAAATGTATTCGTGTCTAACTATAACAGAATCCAAACCAAAGTCAAGTAACTGAAAGAAAAACTGAAATGTATCCCAGTTTGAGGTTGTTCACAAGGTCGTCGTAGGCTTGGAGATTTCGTGCAATAAATGCCGGCAACGAAATTGTAAGGCAAGAAGAATCCAATAAATCCTTGTGTGGCGGTGGATTTTCATGTAAATACACAAATTAGTAATACCTCAGTTCGCCCCCACTTGACTCTATCCGGTCTAGATTTACCTGTTCGTTCGATGCTTTGAAAACCTTTGGTTGCTAAGACTCCGAAATAACTGCTGTGGTAAAATGAATCTAGTGAGGAGGCTGCCGTAGTTAAATATTTCTGCGTTTTCAGGCCCCAAAAACTCTTAATGCCCGATTTAATGATAACAAATTTGGGTAGTTTTTCCTAGTTTCTGAATTCAAATTTTCAGAATTTGTTTTTTTCGCACTTCGTTTTCGTATAGTTTTTCGCAAGAGATTTATAAGAAATTCTGTAAAATAAATTCCAGTAGGCTGTAGTACGAAATATCCTTGAGAAAAAGACGCCGAACTTTAATAAAAGGGGATGTCCAAAAATACGCCACACATTTAGCGGGAGGGGGCGTCTTCGGTAGTGTTTAATTTATAAACAATATTTAATTTCATATAAGAAACGTCAAAAAATGCGGACCAGTGAGAAGAAGCGAAGGGGGATGGGGGGAGGCGAACGAAAAAGTACCGTGACGTATTTTGTTGATGGCCCTATGTTTGGAATGCTCTTTTTTCGCTGTTTTTACATTTCCTTAAATAGATTACCCAGACAAAAGAGTCATTTTACAAATACTGGCCAGTCTTATTCGAAATTCTTCAAAAAAATAAAATAAATAAAAAAACATTCGGAGAACAGTGAAACAACCACCTAAACAAATCAGTCACCGTCAAACATGGCCTTTAGAATCCAAGAAAATTTTATTTCGCTTGTCCAAGTCAAAGAATGGAAAGTTTGGAGCACAGTGGGGAGAAACCGGTCTTGAATTTCATGTTTATGGCTTTCCACACAAATTCAAAAACATCTTATAGGTTTTTGTTGCGCGCAAAGATTTACCTTAACTGAATGAAAGTTTATCCAATGCTTGTCATCATTATATTCGCATTGATACAGTGTATTCTAAGAAATAAAAATAATGTTGTTGATCATTCATAACACCTGATCCGCATCATGATGACTTTGCAGATTGGTATTTCGTGATTTTCACACAAAAATAAAATCTATTTTCTTGTTATTTATTATTTTTGACAAAAAATACATAAGAAGCAGCTGTTTGAGATTCAATTAAGATGATAATTTCATTGAAATTAATACGATATCCAATTAGTATTTAATTAACAAGAAAATTATAGGTCTATGGTACAATCAACATCTCATTAAAATTGATTCAGACATCAGAAGATTTTTTTTTATAAATATTTATTAAAGACGCTGTTTTTTCAACGCAATTTTAAAAGGTGTAAAGTTACGAAAATATTTCTTTAAAAAAACAAGTATAAAGATCCAATTTTTCCCAGTGAACTAAATTTAACGAATTTTTAACGAATTTCAAACCTTAATACGAAAATTTTTGTAAGGATAATACAAATATCATAATTTCAACTTGTTTCGGGAAAATTTTCATTGGGAAGGTTTTTGGAGTCACCGAACACGTCAAAATTTTAGAATTTCAAATGGAATGTCCTGCAAAAAGTTTCCACGAAAATTATACCAGTGTATAAGAAAATAGTGGAAGGATTAGTAAAAAAAAAAGCTTTTCGAGTTCGCAGCAATTCGTTTTCGTCATAATAATTTGCATAAGAACAAATTATGAAATTTCTAAGTTCGCTGCGTCAAATTCGGATCTCACGAAGAACAAACCAATGAAATATGGTTCTCCGGCAACGGTTAAGTCAATTTAAGAATGTACTTGACCTTGGAATTCAAAAACTTTCGCCTGCGGCGCAATTTTTCCTAATAATTTCTGCCCGGATTATTAAAAATATTTGTCGTTTTGCCGGTTTCTTAAGTACAGCCGAAAGATCATTCGTAACTTTGCGAAGACTCAGAAGCTATTTGAGGAATTAATCTGGACAACCAAGGCTGAAAGGGTTAACAATATTCGTCGAAAAAACACCATAGATCCAATAGAAGTATTGAATTTTTTTAAAGATGTACATACCTAAGTAAAATGAAATTAATAAGAAAAGGAATATCTCTTAGTCTTACTATAAAAATTATAATTAATTCGTGCCCCCCGCACTCCCTGTAACCCGGTTACCGGGCTCTGGTTGCGCCACTGTTGACTTCTAAACGTCAGTCACACGTCTGTACCTCATGAAGTTGCAGTTGCTTTTAAAAAGGGCCGATTAATCAAAAGGTTTGAAAACTGTGCAAATATAGACGTGGGATGATCGTTGAATATTTGTTTTATTTAAATCGACAACGCCACATGGTATTAACCTACTAATAAGTATATTTACTTAAAAAAAATTTCAAATATTTACACAAACGTTTAACATTTTGTAAAATAAACTTAATCGACTGACGTCAAACTGTACTCATCAATTGGCAACAAGTGCGGAAAACTCACCTCAACGTTCAACTGCCGTCTAACTGGAAAAAGATAAAGAAAATTTTATTTCAAATTACTTAATTCCATTTGAATACTAATTATTATGAGTCACATTAACAAATAAAGAGATTCGATAGAGCAAAAATTTACATAATTAAATTGCAAATTTACGGAATTCCACATCTGTTTGAAAGAAAAACCGTTTCGCAAATGGGTGCAACTAATAGTGCGCTGTGAAATCATTATCATATCGAGTTAAGTGTAAATGCCCTACATAGATAGTGGTAATTATATCAGCAAATATTTGGAATAATTAAAAACGTTTTATTAGATTTTAAATGCGATATCTGACCTCACTACAAAATAAAATGGACCCTTGGTAACGATAACGATGAATAATCATGCAATTTTTAGACATTTCTTTTAAATATTAAATTCTTAATCTTACAATAATTAACGTTAAAAATAAGTAAAATGTCTGATAGGTATTAAATTCATGATAATTTTGACTATTGATAAATCATTGAAACACTCTTCTGTTCGCCATGATTTGACAAAAACTTCAAATCAACATCGAATGCGTCATTAAATGATGAAATTTGAACCCAATCGAGAGATCCAATGACGTTTTGCTAAAAAGCAACGAGAATGTATGTTATGAAATGTAAGGAACTTATTTAAAATAATGTGATCAAAGTGAAAGATCAAATGACATCATCATCGAGTTTTTTTTTCCATTTCCTGGAAGATTGAGAACTAAGATGTCTTTAGATGGCATTCAACCAGTCTAAGAATAAAAAATGTGGAAATATTTTTTCTAGGACAAAAGTTGGAAGCTTCCAACTAGTTTGATACTAGTTCAAAAAGCATACTAGTTGTTTCCTATTTTCCAGCCACACCTTAATCTAGAGATCGGCCAATCGGACGTGTAAAAGTGGCGGCCGATCTAAAAAACCGATCGCGATAAACTTTGAAAATTGCATTAACCCCCTAGTAGGCCAATTTTTGCTGTATGCCGGTCTATTATTACGCGATATTAACTAGCAACTAGCCTAATGTCAACTTATCTTCTACTAGCTTGCATACCCGTCGTTGCCGGGTTAAGTTTTTTCAATTTTTTTTTGATGGTCTATGTTGGAGCTAAACTTCAGGCCAATCGGCTCGGTAGTTTCCCCGCGAAAGGGTAACATAGTGGAAGAGCTAAGTTTCGAGATCACTTTACCTCCTCCCCTTACTCCCCCACCTCTCGGGCTACTTTTTAATGATTCTATGTTGGGGCTGGACCCCCGACGAACATCTATGCCAAATTTCAGGCCAATCGGTTCAGTAGTTTCCCCGCGAAAGATTAACATAGCGCAAAAACTAAGTTTCGAAATCACTTTACCCCCTCCCCTTACTCCCCCCCCCCCCCCACCCCTCGCGCTACTTTTCCGTATGCCTATGTTGGAACCACAACTACCACAGACACTCATGCCAAATCTCAAGTCAATCGGTTCAGCCGTTTTTGTGTGAAAGAGGAACAGACAGACAGATAGACACCAACTCATTTTTATTAGTATGATAATACTTCTTTACTTTTTAAACACAAATTGATAAAATATTATTGCAGGCAGAAGGAAAAATTAAATTTTCTTGGAATTGTCTAGAAATTCACCAATTTTACAGCCCTTTAAATAAAAAATTTAACATTATTTTTTACTTAACATAAAAACTGTTTCAATAAAAAAATCCCCGAAAAACGTTTTTTAATTGATTCGTCTAAATTACCAAAGATATTAAAAATGATTGAATCGTACCAGTATCTGTGGAACATATTGTATCGATAAAACTTTCTACTTATAGTCAATATCAAGGAAACAAACTTTTCGCGCAGGTCTTTTTTTTTGCATATTTCTATACACTTTATTCGAATGAAATTCTCATCAAAAGTATGGGTGCAGCTGTTTTTTATTATACGTTTTTTTTGTTGTTGTTATTTTGTTATCGAGAAAACATTCCAATCTCGGAATCATATCAATTTCAAAAAAAAAAATCACACAATACAACCTGAGATTGTCAGTTCATTACTTTATTATACAAAAGAAATACATAAATCTGACAGCTACGTTGAAAATTTCTTGAAAACGGTTAAATACATTATTATTTTTTCTTAGAAAGTTTTGATTTTAGTTTTCAGTATCTAATCTACCGAAAAAACACGATTTTTAATTTTGATAAAAGAAATATCTCGAAAATTGCAAATAATATCAGAGGAACAGAGAAATCCGAAAGCTTAAAATGACAATAAGTAAAATGAAAGCCAACATTTCTGGACACTAATTTTTGTAATACTACAAAATTCGAATCAATCAGATCATAAATTGTCTTTTTTTTTAAATTAAAACCAAATTTTTTCTAACACAATACACACCTCATGATATTTCATATAGGAAAATCAAATCTCGTGCATGAAATATAAACGAATCGCACGAAATGAAAGAGTTGTGTTTACAATTGGGATACTTTTTTAGCTTGATCAGCTATTTTAACTATTCTATCAATTTTATTTTATATTCAGCTGGTGTTCTCTTTGATGAATTTTTCTGCTTTCCCGAAATTACAAAAAAAACCCCCCTTTTGGCACAGTCAGCAATCAAATGCGAAAAACGGACTTTTTTTCGTTTTTTAACATGGTTTTGCCCCATTTTTAGTTAGCCGTACAAATGAATTAAAATGCAGTGCCAAATGTGGTTCATCGAACTTATAAAGAATGCCTTGCTAAATTATTGTGCGACAAAAAACGAAAAATAAAACTAAAGAAACTTTTAGTTAAAATATGTAACGACACATGCAACACTGTTACACAATTTAAGATGATTATTGCTATTTTTCGAATCAGCAAATTCTTCTGAAATGAAAATGTTGACGAAAATAAATCAATTGTTTTAATGTGAACCAATTTTAGCCGTTTTATGTATACTTTGTGCTAAATATGCTGGATTGAATTCAATAAATTAAATGTGGTATCAGTGGTGTAACTACAAATACTGCCGTCCCTCCCAAAAAATTTAGGCCTTGTCAATATATTTTAAGATAATAAATTTACCTCCCAAGTAGCATTTTTGTCATCGTGAAGTTTCCAGTTGACATAAATGCTCCTTGGTTTTTTTTTATAAAATCGTAAGGTTGAATGCCTTTTTGATAAATGTTATGAGAATTTTTGTGTTACTGGAACAAATCTGGCAGTATGTACAGGAAATACTGCCAGATTTGTTCAGTTTACAGGAGTTTTTGGTACAAAATTTTATTTTCTTTCAAATTTTTTAAAACTTTTTCACATTATACTCCAACTATCTATGGAGCTACATCTCAAAAATTTTGCGCCCGTTCTGCAAACCTACAATTTGGCGAACCAAAAATAAACTGTTATAACGTCCTCTGTTGTTGAAGGGTTGCAACGAAATTTTTCGTTGCATCCCTTCAACAACAGAGGACGTTATAGCAGTCTAGGCTGATAGTGTCATGAAGTAATTCATAATAAACTGTTTATAGAACTTTCTATATAATCAATAATCTTTTTCTATTTATAATTACAACTTTGACTCTCTTAGAACAGATTTCGCATGCAATTTATAGACGTTATCAATTTAATTTTGTCGATACAAAAGAAAATACTAATTTGCAAGTGTTTAATCATTGCAATTGATTTCAACCATGATAACCTCACAGCTATAACTATTTTTAATGTTCGTAAATTGATGAGTTCGTGAAAAAATCGCTAAATCGAAACCCATGTACTTGAAGAAAAAAAATCTGATATGGAAAACGGCAAACGTGCGATAAGCCATGTTTTTATTTAATTTGGAAAATCAACTTCAGGCACAATCGCTTTATAAGAATTTTGCTGATTGCAAAGAAGATTTTAAATAGTCGCAAAAAAGCTATTTTTTGTTTTATTAAAACAGATCAAATAAACGCTTGTGATAAGATTTCATAGCGTTTATGACATTTTTCTATCAATAGACCTAGAAGGGGAGTGGAATCTCACTAGAATTAAGACAATTTTTTCCCCATTTTTTTAAATAAATGGGCGTGTCATGCGGAAATGTCTACTAATTCTTTCTTTTTAACAAATGTGTATTTCTTTATTATTTTGGGTATTGCATACGTCAATACACGCTGAAATACTAATTTTAACGGGTTTAAAAAACTCAAATTGCCACTTCGGTACCAATGCTTACAAATGCGGTACGCGCCTGCATTTAGACAATAATTGCGATTTTCTTCAAAGCCTGACATTAAAAAATAGATTTTCCTAGCATTTTTGCCCAAAAGGGCGCTGAGAGAGAGTTCGTTGTCGAAATTTGGAAATTCGAAACGGGGGTTATCCTCACAGGACCTTCCGTTTAAAATTTCAAAATATCGTGCCACGAAATCTTATCACACGCGTTTTTTTGCGTTTATTTTATAACTTTTAATAAAAATTGACAGCTCGGATTACACCGATGTAAAAAGGCTTTAAAATTTTCGGTCATCGAAAATAATTTAAGGGCGGTTTTAACTGTTAGTAGGTGCAAGATTTGTAATCCCACCATTATTCCCTTTTAAAGCTCTAACTTAAAAACAACTCAACTGTTTGTTTTGAAATTTAGACTTTCTAATGGAAAGCGATAAGGGAAAGAAAAAATGTCTTCGCTTTTTCGATATCAATTTATTTCCAAATGGAGATAGTCCAATTTCTAGTATTGAAACAAACTTCTTTGTTCATTAAATGTAAAAATATTCATTGTGCAACAAAAAAATAAATTTCTTAACAATTCTTCAGATAGTTCGATTTTCAATAAATCTTCGAACAAACTAATAGTCCGCCTGCTGTAGAAATTTTCCACGTCTTGCATCATTTCTCAAACTTCTTAATTGATTTGAATAGTTTCACAGTAAGAAGTACAAAGTGCAATAAATCTTCAATTAGAATGGAACGCTAATAAAATTGATAAAATGGTGAGAAATGGAGAACTTTTGCACTAATCAAAGTTCACTAAACGTTTTCCAACGTGTTTCCTCAACGCAGACACGTCACCATTATTATTTGTTGCTATTTTCTTCTGGTGTTTTCCCAAGCAAAAATGCGAAACGTTTGCCCTATATATACGATTTCATGTTATTGAACTTTGCCAAAAAGGGGGTTTGATACATTTTGTGGAAAAAAAACTTCAAACATAATGAAGGTAATTTAAATCGTTTCGTTCGCTTTGCATTCTAGAAATTTCTATCGAATTTCCGACGAGATCTAGGAAATTCCAGGAAGAAATAAGAAAGTATCGAAGAGGAATTCTTCGAATCAAGGACCAAAAAAGTTTGTTTTTCCTTGGCATCTTCGGGGGTTTGTTGTTTTTTGTGAATTTTGGGTTCTGGGAAATTTTCTGAAGAGTTTAAAGAAAATAAATTGGAACAGAGATGAGATTTTTTTAACAACCCAATTAGAAAACATGCGCTGCGCCTACCAGTTTTATCGAACTGTGGAAAATTTTCGGTGGTTTCCTTCCACCCACCCACGCCTTCGCGTAAATTTAAGGCAAGCAATTCCGATTGTGAAGCAATTTAATGGGCTTTTTGTACGTTTTAAAGGATTTCTTGCATAATTTTATTTTATAACTTGGAAAAAAATTACTAGTGGTGGCAACTTCCTCTAGAAATTTGTAAGTTTTAACATTCCACGGTCAACAGTTTCTTTTTTTTCGCAAGGAGAACAATCTATTTTTAGCCACAGTATCTCGACGTTGAAAATACCGGAAGAGATTTTGTGCAATTTGCTATGAGTGGGAAATCTTGCATAGTTTTAGTTTCACATAATTTTTAAGGAGTTTCCTTGAGATAATCTTTGGCCACCGAATTTCTCCATAAATAATCTTTAGAAATCATGATTTAAAGGCAAAATTACAGTACAAAAATCATACGAAAATTATTAAAAGATCAACTTTTGTCATTGAATTTGCGATTGTTCTCAACCAAATGGCAATGAACAAAAGTTACTCATTCAAGTTTTATTTTTTTCCACATCACCATTAAATTAATTGGTTTGAAGAGGAAAACATTGGATGGTAATTAATCAAAAAATTGGCACAGAAGAGGTTTTCTAGTTTTTGCAATCGATTTTTCACTTGATTTACCTGCAATCCAAATTCTGGGCGAATATTGTCGATAGTGGCATAAACGAATTTAATCACTCCACATAACCAATTTTATCTATTAATTATTACTTAACTTTTAATTAAAATACTCGAAAAACACCCTAGAAACCGCGAAATTCTCACAGGAAACATCTAACGACACATAAATCGTTTTGTGGTCACTGAAGAAGTGAAGAGTGCAGCTCGTCTTCCGTCACATTCGCACTAGTTGCGTTATTGTTTCTGAGCAGCTTTCCACTACAATGACAGCAAGCAAACAAATTTAGACTATATGCGGAGCGTATACAGAATATATCTACGGGATAAAAACTTTGACAGATATTGGAAAATCGCATTGGAAAACAGAAACGTCAAATTCTCAACCATTGCCACGCGGAAAAGTTCGAATTTTTGTCGACTTTTCAATTTTTATATGAATTTGATACTAGGCGTGCTTTTTAATATTCGTTAGCTATGCTGAGAGCAATGTTTTCCATATAAACCGCTCCACCGGTTGCTGCGTTTTGTATGAAACACGTTACTCTGCATAGCTCCAGAACATTAAAAAAACAGCTCCATTGGCACCGACAAATTTTTTTTTATTAGCTTACAAAACAAGCAGAAACTGACAAATTAATTGGATCATCCAATTACACGTTTGGCCGTCCAATTCATTGGACAAAATTGTATCAAAAACTTTTAGAAGTAATTTTGACCGTCTAAACATGACCTAAGTCCTCTACAGTTTGACTTTAGCTCGGTTCGAGAACAATTCCAACGGACTAATGGCTAAAAAAATTTGCGAATAACTTCCACCAGATGTCGCCTTGATCGCTAGGAAGAGATCGCAGAAAACAACTCTCGGGCAATGAGATCGTTGTGTTTTAGTGTTTTTATTATTAACTAAAACCTATTTTAGCAAAAAAAATGCTTGTGAAACTGCATAATAATTAAGGTTAACTTGAATTAAATTAAGATGGCATTCCTTTGCCCAGTGCGGATGATTCGTCGAGGGAAGAAAAAGAAATGTAAGTTCGATTGGAAAATCTGGGGTCGATGACTTTTTTTTGACGTTTCTGCATAAAATGTAAACTTATTAACAAATTTTCGACATTTTCTCATTGATTTCGATTTGAATTGTTAATAACAATAGATGGTGGATATTTTTATTCCGTCGTGGAGGCGACTTTTGCACAATTTTGTTGCCACATTCATTGGACCTTTCATTTGGTAGCGCCCCGAATTGGTAAATTTCATTGATGAAAGTATTTTAATTGACTGCGAAGAGACTATCAAGAGTTTTTTAATAATTTTGATTTAAAAACTTGTTTATTGATATTTTGAAGATTTTTTTTTAAATTTTCAGCTGCTTTTTGTGAAACACTGATTTTGTTCAAGTCGTTTTAGTCATTAAAATAGAAAAAAAAAACAATATTATTCCTTCTCTATGATTGTTTAATGGGCTGTCAATAAAATACGTCACATTTTAAAGGGACATTGGGATCTACAAAACCGCGATAACTCCATACAAAAAATCGCAAATCGGGGAGCCTAAAATCAAACCAAAATAAATCTATTTAGATTAGATTTTCTCCTAAATAACTAGAATTTGATTTCTAGCACCAAAATCCTTTAAAAATCCACATTTGAAACCCGATCTAACGTTCTTAAGTGCCTTTTTGTAAAATACGTCATGCATTCATCAAACAAAACAAAACAGTCCCCTTCTTTTAATCTGTTTAAAACGAATTATTAATCTAATTAACTTTCAGCGACAAATGGAGATGTGGACAAGGATTTATCGCGCCCGGGAAGCGGCTTGGGGCTCAATCACGGCATGGGCAGGATAACAGGTTCAGCTAGCATAGAAACCCTCGTCCGAGTAGGCATTGAAAAAGAGCACGGCCTGAGTCCGGATTCAAAAATGGTCGTCTTGCACGATTTCACGCCCTGCGTCGACGATGAATTGGAGGTGAAACGAGGGCAAATTGTGAATATTTTATACAGAGAGAATGACTGGGTTTACGTGATCGGCCAGGATACTCGCCAAGAGGGTTTCATACCGCATTCGTACTGTGCGCCCTACAATACTCAACTGGCCGACATGGCAATCAAGAAGAAACTGCCACGCGAGCAGAGTTTACTACCGAACGATCTGACGGATGGTGTGATCGACACAGCACCGGAAGTCCTCGATGAGACTGCACAGACCGGGCTCGTTTCCGGTCTACAATCCCCGCTAAAACATTCCCAAGCTAGCCTAAGTTCCGAACCAGATTTCTTGCCATTCTCCAAGGACCCAAGCGGCCGGTACATCGTCCTCTATACGTTCATCGCACGCGACGAGAACGACGTGTCGGTGGAACGGGGAGAATTCGTCACCGTCCTGAATCGAGAGGATCCGGACTGGTTCTGGATTGTACGAAGTGATGGCCAGGAAGGTTTCATACCATCGGGATTCGTCTACCCTGCAGATAATGTGCTCCAGGCAAAGTCCGCTGGCCAAACGAACAACAATACCAGCAGCGCGAATAATAATAACACGACAACGACGACTCAGAATATCAGCAATGCGAATAATAATAGTAGTAGTAACGCTGGTCAAATAACACTAGCCAACAACAATAATCTGAACGGCACTAGCCCCAATCAAATTGGCGGCGGCCAAGTGACCAATTCGTCGGGTCAAACACTCAACTCTGCCGCCACCATTCAATCACAACAGCAACAGATGGTCGGCGCTGATGACCTTCGATATCATGGAACTGAACTCGTCATGCTCTATGATTATAAGGTAATGAATTTTCTTAATTTTTATACGAGAGTAAAAATTAAAATTCGATTTCATTCTAGGCCCAAGCACCAGACGATCTTTCCGTTCGTCGAGGTGATTGGATATACGCCGATCTTAACAATCAAACGGTCGACGGATGGCTATGGGCTTACGCCCCGAAAACGCGAAAATATGGCTTTATTCCGAAGGCCTACGCCCGACCACCAGCCATGACAAGTCTTTAAAAGAAAAATTCCAGTAAATTCGTCCGCTAGAAGCATTCCTTCTTAGATACTTTTTATGATTCTTCACTGCGACAAATTCGTTTAGGTGTTATTTTTATATTCGAGAGTTTTTTTTATGCATATTGTAATGATAATGAAATTATATTAAATTAAATAACATTTAGTAGAACAATGGTTTTTGTTTTGATTGAAAATACGAAACGCCGAGGCGACCCTTTTATAAAGTACGTGTCCGTTTCGCTAATTTTCGCCAAAAATTGGTGAAACGCGGAAAAATTGGTTTGTGAAGAGTTAAAAAATCCAATATTTTTTCTTGCGATTTTCGAAGTTTTATTGTGTGCAGAACTAGCGCCGCCATCGACCACGACGGGAAGCACGAAGAAATTATGAATATAATGAAATCATTCTTGCTTTGAAATCATAGATGTCGCTTTTACTCAGTAAAAGGCGAAACTAAAGTGCGTTATCGAGGTACTCTAGTAATCAGTATACTTGAAGCATCTTTCGGACCGTTTTGTTTTTGTCACCTGACTCTCTTTTTAGCTGTCATTGTTTTCTGTGAAGTGCTGTGAAGTGGTGTAGCGATTGTAGAATTTTCCCATTTGTTTCTTCAATTTCACAGCCAAAACAACGAATATGGCTACGAAACGAGGTGAACCTAATGTTGTTGAATCCCGTACATTATTGAATTTGGCCGAGAAACAGAAATACATCGAGGAATATGATTTCCCGTACTGCGACGAGTCGAGCAAATATGAAAAAGTGGCCAAGATTGGACAGGGAACTTTTGGGTAAAAACCACTTATTTGTTGATAAATTAGCTAATAATTTAAACTAAATCTATTTCCGATCGTTTAGCGAGGTATTCAAAGCACGGGAAAAGAAATCGAATAAGAAATTCGTGGCTATGAAGAAGGTTTTAATGGACAACGAGAAGGAAGGGGTAAGGCATTCTAAATGTTGTGAAATAATTTGATTTCTAATTAGCAACAAACTCGAATTTCAGTTCCCCATAACAGCACTACGAGAGATTAAGATCCTGCAGCTCCTGAAACACGAAAACGTTGTCAATTTGATAGAAATCTGTCGGACAAAGGCAACTGCCAACAATAAATATCGGTCCACATTCTTCCTGGTATTCGACTTCTGTGAACACGATTTAGCTGGCTTACTATCGAATATTAACGTTAAATTTAGCTTAGGGGAAATTAAGAAAGTAATGCAGCAACTCCTCAATGGCCTGTACTACATTCACAGTAACAAAGTAAGTTTTAGGAAAAAAATTATTTCAGGAATTTCATTGCTACGATTTTTTTTTCAGATCCTACATAGAGATATGAAGGCGGCTAACGTCCTAATTACAAAACATGGCGTCCTGAAATTAGCGGATTTCGGGCTGGCGCGAGCGTTCAGTGTGCCGAAAAACAACGCTAAGAATCGATACACAAATAGGGTCGTCACATTGTGGTACCGTCCACCGGAACTGTTGCTTGGCGACAGGAACTATGGCCCTCCGGTGGATATGTGGGGGGCTGGCTGTATAATGGCAGAAATGTGGACAAGATCGCCAATAATGCAGGGCAATACTGAACAACAACAGCTGATTTATATCTCGCAGCTATGCGGGTCCTTCACTCCCGATGTATGGCCCGGAGTAGAGGAGCTGGAATTATACAAAACTGTGGATTTGCCAAAGAACCACAAACGAAAAGTCAAGGAGAGACTGCGACCCTACGTTAAGGACCCTCACGGCTGTGATTTGCTCGACAAACTCCTCCAACTCGACCCAAAAGAACGGATTGACGCTGACGCTGCTCTCAATCATGACTTTTTCTGGACTGATCCGATGCCAAGCGACCTTAGCAAAATGTTATCGCAGCACCTGCAGAGCATGTTCGAATATTTGGCCCCGTCCAGACGTCCTGGACAGGCTAGACATTACCAACCACAAATGGGGGTTAATCAAATGCAGGCAAAGCCCCAGGACAGCATGATCGATCGCGTTTGGTAGATTTGGGGTACACTCGGAACGATTAAATATCCCCGCAGCATAAAATATGTTCGTCATATTGTTTGGAAATCGTTGCAAAAAATTTATTCGCATAGCAAAATTATAAAATGTGAACACAGCTAAATATGAAATAAATTGGTTGTTTTATATATATAAAATAAATATCACTTTATTTTCAATTTTAAACATGATTTTGGTTAACATACGAGTATAAATTAAACAAAAGTTGAGATTAAATAATATCTTAAACTATTCAAATATAGACTGTCTTGATGGTTGCGCTAACATTTAGAAAATACATTTTACATTTATTCATCTATCGGTAATAATATATAAAAAATTGTTGGAATATCATAGTTTCTTAAATTTTAGTTATTGCCTTAAAAAAACATTATTTCTTATGTTTTGGTTGTTTTTTTCGTCAGTGTGATTTAAACAATTTAAGAACACTGATTTTTTCTTTTAGTTTTCGATTTTGAAACATGAAAATTGTGGTTAATTTGCATTTTATCTGAACTTTTGTGATGTATACAAATTTTTGATTGACCCAGAAATTAATCCGCGGTGATGTTTGGTTTAGAAGAAAAGCTCTTATAAAATCAGACTTTATTGTTGTCAATGAGTGGTGTCGGTGATAGATTTAGCAAGCCCAGCGCACTGGAACATTGAGTGCATTGTGATGATATTTCTCTGAAAATAAAAAGAATCAGAATTTGATTGTATTATGTTTTAATTTCTGAAGTAAACTGCACATAACGTTCTTATACTAAACTAGCTTGCATACCCGTCATTGTCGGGTTAAGTTTTTTCAAATTTTCTTTTTTTTTATGGTCTATGTTGGAGCTATACTTTAGGCCAATCGGATCGGTAGTTTCCCCGCGAAAGGGTAACATAGAGGAAGAGCTAAGTTTCGGGATCACTTTACCCCCTCCCCTGACTCCCCCACTCCTCGCGCTACTTTTCCGTATGCCTATGTTGGAACCAGAACTACCACAGACACTCATGCCAAATTTCAAGTCAATCGGTTCAGCCGTTTTTGCGTGAAAGAGGAACAGACAGACACCAACTCATTTTTAACCGGCTTCCCAAAAAGGAAAAGGTTCTCAATTCCACCTGAATATTTTTTTTTTAAATGTATGTTCTTATATATTAATATGATTTACGTCCCTGTACAATTCAAGCTATAACCCGACGAAAAAAATATTCATGCCTATTCTGAGATACGGCGTTGCGTTTCTTTATTCGATACGCGCCGCGGCAATAATTTTTGTTATTCTGCGAAACGATCAAGTGACGTTTCGAGGTTAAACTACCGAAAAAATGCAGAAAAATCTTGTTTTTTTTTCTTTCGAAAAACCGTTAGTTCTTTAGCAATTCGCAAAAATTTTGGTTTTTCACTATTTAATGAAAATATCTCGATAACGGTAAAAGACAAGATTGTGGCAAATATCGTCTGTTAGTATTGTCTAGAAACACCCTTTAGTACTCGAGTGATTCGCAAAAACTGCTTTTTTTAAATAACGGTATATCTCGAGATATCTATATATATAAAATCGTTTAACCTGATTGACTGACTGAAGCTAGAGACTTGAAACTTTCACAATATGTCCCAACCATCGCGTAGGCGCTCACTAAGGCGGCGTTTTCCGAGATTTTACCCCTAAGGGGGTGAACGGGGGGTAAAGGGGGTTTGGGTGTTTTTAAACCGTGATTTTCGCCATTAATCCTGCTCAATAGGAGGCTGAAAAGTTTCACTCGGATGTTCGATGTCGCTGGTCACGAATCTGGTGTTAGACTAATTCGCAACGGAGAGTCCTACAAGGATAAGATTTTTCTCAAAAAATTTTAAGTTCTTTCCGGTTTTCTTCGTATTCTTAAACTTATACAAAAAACTTAACCCGGCAACGACAGGTATGCAAGCTAGTCAACTATAGAAAATTTTACTGTCTTCAACTTTTGTCATACACAAGATTACTGAAAAACACGTAGTTTTGGAGTAACTAGCGAAAAACGATATTGCGATTTTTAAAACTGCCTTCCGGTTAACAGATTTCCAACAAAAGTGGATAGGATCGTCCCATTCCAGGACCAAACATCCCAAGAAAAATTTTAAGTTTTTGACTAGCAGACAGAACGACATTCTTGTAACTTCAGAGTGCACGGGAAACGTTTTTTAGGCAAAATTAAGAGGTTTTTCATGTGAATGTGATTTTCAATTCACTTTTCTAACAAAAACAAAAATAATTGATTTAAGTTATGGGAAAAACAAAAATGTTCCCTCACCGAAAGCTAAAACGTAGCACAAATTTTGCAACCAACAACTTTGTATAGTGAATTTGTAAGAATCTTACAATGTTGTAAAGGGTGACCTACTTAATTGCGCAAATACTTGATTCAAAAATTCAATACTAATCGGATTAGAAAGAAAAAAATGGCAATTCGTTGGAGAAACAACATGAAAACCAATTCTAAGTTCAAAAGCCCATCTAATTTACAAATTCTACATTTTATTTGCAGTCTCAATCGAAAGAAACACTCGTAAACACCCACAAACTTTTAAGATATTTCCATAGCCGCAATTAACGAGTCATTGATCAGATATCCCACACTCTAAAGCCATTTCATTTATCAGCGATGAATTTTTCCTGCCGCTTTATTTACTTTTGTGTCTGCAATCACTCGCTACAAATTCAAATTCAAACAAAGAAAAAATTGGGAATTTTTTTCTACTCAATCGACGTTTTCTTCATCTGTTGGCTAAAGTGTAAATTTTGTGGGGGCGATGTTCTCTATTTAATAGCGAGTTAGAGACTTATCAATCAATTCTGCGCGTTAAATTCATTTAAATTCATTAAAATTCACGCGCTTTTAATCATTTTTTTTAGAAGATTGAATACTCGAGATTGAATGAACCGCTAGAGAAATGTTTGGCCAGATAAAAATTTATCCGTTTCAAATTTATTTCGTAGGTGGTCTTTTAGACAATACAGGAAAGAGACCATCTCCTAATACCTACTTTGAGACTTCCCTGAACCGTTGCTTGTCTTCAAGTTCCTGTCTGAGTTTCTGCTGTAACGATAGAATGAGATCATCTTTGTTTTTTAGCTGCAATTTAAGGTGGGCTATTGTTTCCTCCTGGGCTTCGAATATTGCCTATGAAGCGGCAAAAGAAATGAATTAGAAATAAATCAGTGAAGAGTCTTGAATCTTACCCGGCATTCCTCCATGCTCTCCGAATAGGTGGGCGGCTCATCGAGACAGAAGAACTCGCGAACAATCTTGGAATTTCTCAACTCATTGTTGGCCATAACGGAGTTGACAAACATCTGAAGTCCTTGGACGCGATTATCCAAGAACACAGAGTTAAAATTGTCTCCGAATAGCTTCTTTCTAGGCAACTGCAGGTTCAGTGTGGGGAAGGCCTGTTTCAGTTTGTTGTTGAGGCGGGCAAAATCCGTGTAGCGTCGAAGCACCAGCCAGCAGTCATTTGTGAAGGGATTCTCCACGCGAAGCTTAAAAACAGTGAAACGAGCCCTTTCCTCCATCACTTCGTAACCAACGATTGGAATTCGTAGACATGAAGTGTCCGCGAATCCTCCCCTTCCCTCGTATTCAGACGAGGCAATCATATTGCTACTGCTGCTTGTCTGGGAATAAGCAGAGAAACTCTGCACGCTCAGCCGCCTTCCATACATCGGACTGTTGGCGTTGTTGTTGAGGACATCGCCACGATACCTGCCCGAAATGTCTCTCGTTGTATAGTGGTTGTCGTTCTGCTCCTGACGCACCAATCTCGGCGTCGAAGACATATTAGCATGTACCGTTTGATGGACAGAAATGGTCTTCAGACAAACCTCGGATTTGGCACTGATCAAGTTCTTGTTCTCCTCGAATTTCATGCACAGTTTCGAGACATCCGAGTCGGACCGGGAAAGTAGCTTCACTTCGGGCCCCAAACTCCTGGCGCTCCGCACGGCACTTAGGTCTGGATAAGATTTCGAGAGGCGTTGTTTCTCTGATAAACTCTGGTTGATGGAGATTTTTCTGGGTTTCGGGAACTGGTGCTGCGGCTGCTTTTTGTAAGGTTTGGTCTCACGCTTCTTAATTGCTCTTAAAGACATAATTAAACAGAAATATTCACTTTATCGCCTATGCTTTTTTCTACTAACAAAAAATAAACTTTGTCACAAATGATCCCTGACGTCATGGATATTGCACTTCCTTCTTGAATTGCTACACATTCGCAACAAAAAGTCGACAAAGAAGCGGAACCGCTCACAGCAGTAATTGAAAAACTATCTTAGAAGTACGAAACATGAATAAAATTAAAGGAAACCAATTTAACGAGATAAAAAAGGCACAATCGCGAAAAACGAGAAAAAAAATGTCAGATCTGCCAGTGAGCCAGTATGATGTAGTTGATAATTAAAGTTTCTATCAAAATGGCGGCGCGCAATTAAAAATGGCAGCGCGCTATTAAAAATGGTGGATTTTTGAGGCTATACTAAATACAATTTTTAAAATATTCTCATTTTCAATTTTCTAGTCAAATTATTAGATATTTTAACACTGTGCATGCTCTCGAAATGTGGATTATATAAAGGTTTTGTTTTTACATAATTCCGGTTACAAATAAGTTGTAAAAATATGTTAAATTAATTGTTTTCGAATTGAACTCTCACCAATTCATTTCCTCAACTATTTAAGATGATTTTGAATTAATTTTTCTTACCTTGTTTTGCCTGAATTTATAATTTGAGGCATTGAATTTCCCTCGCTTAAATTTAAAAATGTTACCTAAACTGTCAACGTCAAAGTTGAGACGTCAAAGTTCTCCATAACCTCACTTCAGGATCGTTTTAAGTTCTTTTGCGACCGCAATGAACAAAATAATTACATTTCGTAGTTTAAACGGATGCAATAAAATAATTACCCGCGAGTATGCTTTTAAATCAGACTTAAAGATCAAATGGGTCCGACCTGAGAAGATTCCCTGCCATCTTCCAGAGAAAAGTGGTGATTCTTCGCCACTTCCAAAAATCGACACCAAAGATATTCTTCCCGACTTCCGTGAATCTAGGGAGCTGCAAACGTATTTATAACATTCTATTTGTTGCAATACATTTTACGTAACTATTTTTAGTGCCGATGAGAAGGTGAAAGCCCTGTTTCGATTAGAAAATAATCCAAGCCGCTTAGTTTCCCAACTTCATCGGCAATCGTTTGTCAGGGAAGTCCAACGGCATAGCCTGGATTATGGCTCAATGGAAGCTAAAGGTATTTTTTTATTAACTGATTTAATATATTTTTTTAAAACAATTTTTACAGTGGCTGGTATGACATCAAGAATCCGATATTTGCAGGAAGTTGTGCAAAACGGCCCAAAAAACACTAAAGTGACGGTATTTCTCAAGGAACTCATCGACAAACGCAAGAAATATTTGAAATTCTTACGACGATGGGACTATAAACGCTTCGAATGGCTGCTGGAGAAGTTGGATTTGGTCTATAAGTCTCCGCCACCAAAATTTCATTGGATTACGAGAAAAGATTCTCTACGAAAATTGACCAATGCTCACTGCGAGAAAATCAAGGACGATCGACTGAGTGAATACCGAAAAGTATTGCAGTCGGAGCAAATTGGATTTCTTGAGAAGAAAGTTGAAAATTTAAAGTTCATTCGAAACGAACAGATAGAGTGTAAAGTTCCAGTAACTATTACTGACCAAGAAATAAAACAAGTTGAGAAACAACTTGAAGAATTGAAATTGCAGGAACAAGCAACGGATGCTAAAGATAATGAATAAAACTATTAATAAAGTGGTTTGAAGAAAGTCAGTTTCTGTATTTGTAGATAGAATTATATTTTTTTTTTCAAAGTCCTAAGCATATTGATTGAAACTCTGATAGTGTCATAACCAGTAACACTGTCTTGTAGTAAATTGTCACGCCTACAGCTGAATTCGACACGTTTTATTGAAAACCCAAGTTTGTTTTCATTAAATTACTAATTTATTGAATTTTCAAGTGCAACATTTCATATTCTACGTAATTAAAAGTTCTCACAAAGCAAAAACCCATAGGATATTCGCAATTAATTACAAGTTTGCAAACGTTATACTATTTTTCATATTATAATCAATTAAAATATAAAAAAAGGGAAAATAATAATTGATAGCATAATCAATGTATAAAATCGAAACTCATATCAATTTAGCGATAAATTTTTTATATGTTATCGAGATTTTCTGTCCTATCATTAGAGGTGATTATATTAAACTCGCAACTGGCAAACAGCACTTCGAAGTTCGAATTTCAAACCGAGGAAATATTACTTTCATTTACACATTTAAAAAAAAAAAGATTGCTCTTTGCCTTGACATAGTCAAGATGAGTGGGTTTTGGGAAAGATATATCTTCGCCTGAATCAAATATGGGCTAAAATTCTTTGAATTTCCGATTGGAATTCAATGCAAGCAAATAGATTTTAGCGTCGCCTCTTGTTTGGCGCAGTGTTGGATGACGAAGAGCGGCTGCGGGAGCGGCGGCGATTGCGACTGGCTGGAGATTTTGAGTATTTCCTTCGGGACATCGAGTTCGAACGGGTTCCGGATCGGCTCCTGCTGTGATCTCGGGAACGCGGCGATTTTTTGTACTTTTTCGTGTCATCGCCCCGCGAACGCGAGCTGGAGGAGCTTCGACTAGAGCTTGAGGAAGATCTGGAAGAGGATGACGATCCCCCGCGAGAACGAGGGGAACGACTACTGGAGCGTCGGGATCTGGACGATTGGCTGCGGGAACGCGATAGGGAGCGGGACTTTGATTTGCGCTTCTTCGCCGTGTTGTTGGATTTCTCGCCACCCTCGTCGTCGGAGCCCCAGAGATCGTATTTGGATAAGTCGCCACCATCTTCATCTTCATCATCCTCTTCTTCATCATCGTCGTTATTCGATCGCGATTCCTTCTCACTGCTTTCGTCCCGACGCTTTTTCCTGCGCCCGAACTCATCGTACTCATCGTCCGAGTCCGGTCTCTCCTTGTACTCCACCACACCCCGATCATTATAGCCTCCACCGTAACCTGAATAATCATAATGGATTATCTGTGACTCTGTGAGCTTCCGGCCCCCACACACCCAACTAGTGATGACCGGAAGAATCAATTGTAGGTTTCTACGTACCTGTTCGTTCCTCAACATCACAGAATTTCGGAGCATTGCACATATTGCAAGTCTGTCTTCTAGCCCAGTTCACATTAGCGCATTTAGAACATTGCCAGTCCTCAGCTGAGAAGAGTCCTCGAGATTTTTCCGCTGCTGCCTTCCCAATTTCCGTGCCCATTTTCTTTTTCACAATGCCCTCTGGAGTGGTTCGGTCTTTGTTGCAGCGATTGCATTGTGTTCGCCGTGCGAAATTCAAATTCTTGCAACTGTTTTGATTGAAATAGAAAAGAGTTCACGGGAACAATAATAAACACAATATTATTAATCGTTTTGCACATTATTTGGTCGCTAGTAAGGATTTGGTTTTATAATTGTTTTTATAAAATAATCGTGCTTATTAATAATATGTAGCGGATTTAAAGTAGTATGTAAATCATCGATATTTTCCTTACTCAGGATCCTGACAAATCCAATCGCCCTCCACCGCAACCTTCCCTTCAACTGTCGTCGTCATTTTCTCGCTAATCCCTAAGCGAACGGATTCCTCTGATTACATGTAAATCGAATAAAAAACGCGATTAGTATTATTAGGCTATAATTACTTTTAAAAACAGTTTCATTTCCTCGCCAATGCCAACCACTAAACTATGCTCTTGCTCTAGTTTTTCGATATTTTTCCGCAGAAAACTCCAAACCAAACTCGAAAGATGAAGCTGTCAAAAAATCTCTGTTGAAGCGCCATCGCTGCGGTGAAAATGAGAAATCGGATGACAGAGTGGTTCGTACATGACATTAATTCTAGGCTCTCTATAAAAACTTCAAAATCAATATTAGAAAACTCACAAACTATTAGAGATTTTACAGATTTAAAAAAGTAATAGGACTAGCACAACACTCCATTTCAAATTGCCTTCAACAAATCGATATTACACACGTTTTTAGTGTATATATTGTATTTTTCAAAAGCTACAACACAATAAAAATCATAACACCATTTAATTATGAAGAATAATTAATTTTATTTAGTTTTTTATTTAATTGGGAACATCCTTTATTGTGATATTTGTAAATAAAATTCAAGCCAAAAATCTTGATGATGATTGCGATTTCACACTTTCTTACAAATAATTTCAGACAAACTCTGCGCAGTCTGACTCTCTGTTGTACCTCGGTACCTAGACTCAGTAGTGTACGTTGTGTACTTTTGGTCTGTAATTAAAGTGTGGAAATAGAAGTTTGACCATCGATTTTTCAGTTTTCCAGATTTTTAGGACGAATTGAATTTTGCAGATAGCTTTTTTTAGAATCCAGGAGAAATTAGTGGAGTTCCCACTGAAATTACGGTGAGTGGAAGAGTAGATATTTTACACTAGATTGAATTTACGGTTATTGATTTTGCACGCATTTCCACAAACCGAAGAACAAAACGTCATTTGATGTTCTATGTTGAAAAAACTTTATTCGTCGTTCTCGCTTGGAAAAGGTCGGTCGGAGTCGGAAAGAAGAAAAACTCCCTCAAATTCAAAGTCGTTTCAAGTGAATCACGTAATTTCGGTGTTTTTTGCTTAATTTAAGTTGTCGAAAATTCTACGGTACGAAAAAACTATTTTTTGCTGAAAATCCAAATGTTTTGTGGAAATTAGCGGAAAATGCAGTTGGAAAAGTGTGGAAAACTACCAAGAATTGCAATGTTTTACGAAATTACGAACCCAATGATGTCGGAAAAGTACCGATTTTCATGGCTGCTCTGCTAAATTGAGACTTATTAGGGAAATTATTTAAGCGATTAGGAAGTTCCACTCAATTCAGTGAATAATAAACGTCACTCATTTTGTGTTATTGATATTTAAGCAGCTGCTTTGAGGACTTTTATGGTGACTAATCAAATCGATAACAAGATTACTTCTCGTAACTACTATTTCTGAAATTACTCTACTTTTAATTACTCTTCGCTTATGCTCCAAATTCGATGACGCGTTAGTTATGAAGATTTTAACACGATAATTTTTGTTAATTGTGTGATTTGTTGAGTGCAGTTAATCACTGTATTAAAAAAATCTTGTTAGAATCAATTAACAGGAAGTCCAATTAAATTTCATTCGTCTTTATGCCAAATCTTTGAAGACTTGTGATTTTTATAAAACATCACATTCATATTTTCAATACTTTGAAATTTTGGGTCTAAATTCAACACAAAAAGCTACAATTTCTACAAGTCAATATCATATTCTCAATACTTTGTATTTTCAAAAAGTTTATATACGACGCACGTTTCCAAGAAAATCGCAAAAAAAAAAACTTTCTTTTGAAGAGACTACTCGTGTCCGTCCTTCTGTCTGTTCGTCCGTGAACACCACAACTTTCGAAAGGATTGAACTATCGACTTGAAATTTTGTATAGTTGCGTTTCTCGTAAATCGCTAGACTAAGTTCTTGAACGGGCAAAATCGGACCATTCCTTCCCCCCTCAGTCATACTAACAAAATAGTTTTTTTTTTTGCAATTTTCTCGAAAACGGTGTGTCGTATCGAAAAATTTATAAAGTTAAAATGTGTTTAGAATATGTTTTTACATAACCGTTCCATACATCTACATCCAATCGGACCACGCCTTTCCCCCTCTCCGATACAAATGGATTTTTTTTAAATAAACATTTGGTCTATCATCATATGGAGTATTTGACACTTGACTCCTAGCAATTGTAGCTTTTCTTATGCTTATGAATTATATTAAATGCTTGCAATCCAACAAACACTTGCGCTTTTTTGCTCATTCTACCGATACTGTGAACAATAATCAGCTTTCATGATAACAGAAGTGTTTTCTTTGAAACTTCCTAACATGCCACAAGGGTTGCCAAAAATAAACCAACATTCATCAATGGGAAGGAATTTTTAAACAAATAGCCAACATTTGCCGTCAATTTTGACAAACCTAGAATATGAAGTAAAAGAATTTCAACATAAAAATTCGTTTAGGATTTTCGCAGAAAATAAAAGTCGCGTTATCAACTGAATTCGGTGAATCATTTAAGCAAGCTGGCGTTAAACTCAGATTAATATCATCGAATGCGAAGCGAATTTCAAATCAAAAGTCACAATGGGTTTTAGATAGAGGCTTTGAAGATCGATTGTTTCGAGAATTTGAAGACCTTTCAGGGGTCCAAAAGAGGGGCGTAAAATTTCGATAAGATCTCTTGTTCGCTTGGGTTTTCGCATGATTTGCGAGACTTTGGCGAATCCACAGCAGATCATGGCGAATGTACCATCTCTTGCACTCGCTAGGTCGCCGGAATTCACCAAGAATGTGAAGCCGGCATTAAACATAATTGAAACAAAATTTGCCAAGCGTTCTGATCCATTTTTTGTCTTTTGTTTTATTAGTGATAATTCTTCAAGCAAAACACTTTTCCAACGGCAAGTGTCTGTTTCCACAAACCACTGAAACGAAAACTTGGAAAAAATATCTTATCTCCCCAGTGATAACAAAAAGAATAATGATAAAAAATATATAATTAGTCCAGTAATTTAGTTTTTGATCAATCGAGCTACCCTTAATTTCAATATTGAATTATAAAAGAATTTTCTTTTTTTTTGTGATTTTTCCAGGCATTGAAATCGACAATTGCTTAGCAATCTCGCTGAATTGAATTGAAAAGAGATCTGTGTATTCAAAAGTAAACATTTAAACAAATGGGTAAGTAAAAAGTGTCGTGAGTAATTTTTCTAAAATTTCGATTTCTATTTCGTCTTTTCAGTTATCGTCACTTGTGTGTAAAATACACAAACAAACGACTCAAGTTGAGGCCGGTGGCAAGAATTTTCTCGAATTATATTTGAATTTCGCTTATTATCTGCTCGGCGATTAATTTGTTATACTAGAGAGAAAAGGGCCAAAAAACCAATTTATAAAAGATACAATGTCGTGGCAAGGTGGTACACCCTATTATCAAGGTTCAGTTTCTTTTCGCTTTATTAAAATATCGTTTTTCATTAATTAATAGTGAGAATCACTGAAGTTTTCCTCCCTCGCCATTTGAATTTTTTTTAACAGTTCTATTGGATTTTTTTTTAAATAATCGCATGTTTTCGAAAAAATTTCATTTTCTCTGCATTAATTTCAATTCTTACAGTTTTTTTATCGACAATTTATATTTTTTAACTGTTATTATATTTTTACTGTGTAAATAATTGACATTTCCATTTAGAAAATGTATTATTATTCAAAGTTCATTTGATCTTGTATTTAAGTATTGAAAATCTAACAATTCGTCATATCTTTTCATCATTGCTTTTGTTATTAACCCTGGAAATGCTTTTTATAAATCCATAAAAATATTGTAAAAAAAGTCATTGACGTTTTGAAGGGATAAACAATTTTTTGGAAAACATCCACAAAAAGTTTTGTGCTGATTGAGAAAATATGACGGGGTTTTCAACGTGGCAAATTGTCAGGTTAGAAGATTTTTTTTATATAGACTCGAGGTGACTATAAATTACTTACAAAAGACCCTTTTTGCACTTGAAAGCATGTGTAGAGGCCAGTAATGAACAGGTGCGGGTTTGGGGTACGTGTAAGGTCTGATAAATGCAAATATATTTGTGTTGAAAATTTCTGACGGTTTTAAAAATTCTTGAATATTTTGAAATAAGTCGCCATGACGTATTCCATAAGATTTTAGCCACTATCGAAGAAGTGAATTTTATATTTTACATTATATTTAGGTGGCGTTTATGCCCAGTTGACATTTGGCTAGTTGCTAGTTGATAGTAGCTGCCAAATACGGCAAAGGTTTGGAATTCCCCACTATTTTGACGCCAGTTCCAAAAGCTAATGATGTCATACTAGTTGTAATGTCTAGTTTATTGTCAAATATGTCGAGCTAATTTTCGTGTTTTAGAAAACTTCTCCTCGTACGCTTTTTCGCGTTTGGAGTTAAATATCGCCGTCACACTAGCACAGCCCCCCATTTCTCCGCTAACCGTGACGCGTGGATTTTATGGAGTTTAACATTTTTGAATTAATCGTAATAAATAAATTGCTGTATTTTTACCATGGTGGCAAACATTTAAAAATTGTTTACTCGTGAATGTTTCCTAATTTCGGTAGTTCAATTTCTAAGCCAAATATTTCAAAAATATTCAAAACAAGGCCGTCGCCACCCGTCACCATTCAACATACTTTTGCTTTTTGTACTTTTGTAGAAATCGAAAAGCTGATTACATTCGACACTATTGTAAAATAGAAATTATTTTTACTAATAGATATTTTTAATAAAAAAACGAACAAACCTTATCAGTTCAGTGCAATTATATGCCGATTTCTTCTAGTGTGCTTACCAATTTCTTGTTGACATACAAACGAAACCAATGAAACATAAGCCGTATAAGTGTAACTTTTTGTTCTATTTTTACTTGGAAATGACTTTTAACATGCATTTGCTTTTTTTTTGCTCTAACTAACACGATGTGGGGCTTACAGTTTTACCATTCAAACGATAATTGAATATATCAGCGTTTTTTGTCTGTGAGATACAATCTGACGAACTGATGTTGAAATTATTTAAATTTTTCCGCTACATCAAAAAAGAGAAGAATTTTTCATTATGAATTCAATGTTTCTCATTTCAATACAGTTTTATGTTTATTGATTGTTTTTCACTTCCCTTTTTCAGTAGTTTCGATAAGATTTTGTTCCATTTACTTTGCACGCCTTAGTGTTTTTCATAGATTTTCCCATAACTTAGCACTAATCATGAAATATGCTATTAAATTTTTAGATCCGAACGTGAATCCCGGATACCCAAACTATCCACCACCACAAGGCTATCCACAGCCAGGTTATCCACCACAAGGCCCCGGTTACCCACAGGCAGGCGGTTATCCCCAAGGAGGCGGATATCCACCACAGCCTGGCTATCCACCACAGCCTGGCTATCCAGATCCTGGCTACCCGCCCCAGCAGACCCCTTATGGATTTGTTCCAGGACAGGGTGGTGGGGGTCCAGGTGTCGGTGCACCTGGCTATGGCACAAACTACGTCGATGAAGAAAATCCCAACGATGAGGTCAAAGGATTCGAATTCAACGATCAGAGTATTCGCAGAGGATTCATCCGCAAAGTATACTCTATTCTCATGGTAAGCTAAATATCTTCTTTATCATAAAAAAAGGGTGAAATATTGATAAAAAAAATAATAATTTCAGTTACAATTGCTCGTTACTTGCGGTGTGATTGCACTTTTCTGCTACCACGAAGGCACCAAGCGATTTGTAAGAAGTAACCCCGCATTATTCTTCGTGGCACTCGCTGTTCTGATTGTAACTTTGATCTCTATGGCCTGCTGCAGCAGCGTCCGACGAAAGTCACCAATGAATTTCATATTTTTGGGACTATTCACGTTGGCCGAGGCATTCTTCTTGGGCGTTACTGCCACGAGATATGCTCCAGATGAGGTAAGTCGTGGGAAATGTTTTGTTATTAGATTTTGATTTGTTTTGTTTTATTGCGTCGATGGAAATTCATCAATTCGACTTTCAAAAATATTTGTTTAGTTTTTTTTTTGAGCGAAATTTCATTGTTTCAGTTCATATTTACAAATTTGAATATTTTTGTGCGATTTTTCTGGTAAAATCTCATTACAAGTTTTTGTACAAATTTTCGTGTATCGTCATTTGTTAAGTGCATCCGTTTTAAAACTCTGGCAAACAATCAGGAATCTGCTATTGTTTTTTTTTGTTGTGGAATAATCAGGAACCATCTGTGTTTTTTCTCTTTCTGTAACTTCAAAATACTTCTAGCCGTGTGAAAAAAATGAAGCAAACACTTTCACTAGGAATTTAGCACTTTTAGTACGAAGACTTCATATGAATTTTGTACTAAAAAGTACTAAAATACTACATAGTAACAACATTGGCTAGATTTTGTTCACTCGGGGCTTTAATGCTTTCAAGTCTAATTCACTCTAATGTAGTTGATTTTTTGGCAAACTTCCTAATTGGTTAACCCGCTGTTTCATCGGATTGCATTGTGTAACAAACAGTTGTTTTAGCGGCTCAGGATCATTTGGAAACTTTTGATCTTTTAAAAAATTGCGGTAATCTGGGTGACCATACGTCCCGGTTAGGAGGGCGTCCCAAAAACTAAACTTTTGTCCCGGATAGTTAAATTTAGTGTTGTAGTTTTTTAAGCGCGGACAAACGATTACTAAATATAAATTCATATTCTATTTTAGCTGTGGGCGGTTGTTGCAGATTACATATTTTTTTTTTCGTTTTCAACGAATTTACATCTACAAGGCACATGTTTCCCAAGAGTCGCCTGCGACGTATTTTATTTGGTTGATAGTTTTATAATTTCGGTTGCATTTGAGAGCTTGGGACGTTTAATGCGGGCCACACACTAGACACGATTCACGACAATCTTATGACTCATCAATCCTCAAGGAAAGAACACGAAAAAGATTGTATCGTGAAGTCCCCACACACATTCAATCTTTTCAGTTTGTAACTAACTTTTGGCCAGTCTACATCGAGACAGTGCGATGGATCTACATCGAGAAAGAGCGAGATGGACCCAACAAGATTGTCGTGAATCGCGAAGAGTTCAGGCAGCCGTGGAACGATACAATCTTGGCGTTGAAGCTTTGATTGTACTCTTTCATTGCCTACAGACTGTGAGGATACAAGACAACTCAAGTTTGTATCCTCATGGCGCGTCGTGTAACCTCTTAGTGTGTGGGCCGCTTTAGACCAACTTAATAACCAGAGTGTGGTTAATCCTCACTCTTTTTCGAAAATGGACTGTTCAAATTTGTGTGTATCGTGAGGAATTTTAAATTTACGTCTCCTCTAGGACTGTGTAGCTCTTAGTTTAAGTCAGTGCCTTATTCGCTTTGAAAAGTTTCGCCTGCGGCGCATATTTTATTTAGTTTTTCTCCAGATTTGATTTCTTAGCTTTGATTCAAGTCATTTTATAACTTTTTGGTTATTGCAATGGATTTTTTTGGAATTGAAAGAAATCCAAGTTACTTCGCTTGCCTTTTTGGTGGGTTAGTAATCTAAATTTTATTAAGTCATTGGAAAGATTAATTTCAAAAATCTAATATGTTTGAATAAGTTTGTACCATCTTTTCTATATATGACCCTACATCCCAATTCAGGATGTGGCCATTTCGTAACAAGTTTTCGTCCTCGCAGTGCATACCAACAATTTAATATAAATTGCGAACCATGGATGAACTGCGATATTTGTAAGGTTTTTTTTTTATACAGAACGTAGACTTCTATCTAGATTGATGATATGGTTAGCAACAAGCAGTAACCATCTTCGAGTTATCATTATTTTTTTTTTACTGAAATTTTGTGTGTTTAATTTGTATTTCTAAAGGTGTATGGTTTATTTTGTTCAAATTTAAATATGGATTAAGGTGCCGCTCCACATGAGAGTAAATGCCGGCGAGAACCTCTCGATAGCAGCTACTCGCAAATGGACACGTCTCTGAGAGTCGCTCTCAGGAACTCGCGAGCTAGTTTCCGCGAGCTGTCAAAAGTGATTCTACTCTCTAGTGGACACGCCTCCACTGAACTCTTGGAGAGTAATTCGCCAGATACGAAAGGCGTTTGAATTTTGCGAGTCGCTCTCGAGAACTCGCCAAATCAAGATGTCAAAAAAATCAAGATATTGATCAAGATATTGAAAAATCGCGGAAATTCACTCTTAAATAGACAACCTCCTGCGAGTAACTCTCGAGAGTTTTTGAGAGTTACTCGCGGATTTACTCTCATGTGGAGCGGCACCTTTAGGTACTAACAATATTGGAAAAGGAACTGACCATTTTTTTTTAAATTAAAACTGTTAAATACTTTTCGTAATCTCTATACGAATAAAATCATTTTTTGTGAAAATTAGTATCGTTTTTATGAAATTGTACATTATAGTATAGTCATTCTAAGCGCTTTAATAGTATTACAAATGTAAGAAAAAAAAACTTATCAATTCAGTTGGGCAAATTCTTCGAAAAAATACCACTAATCCATTTCATTTTCATACAGTAGTTTTTCATTATATGTTCTGTAAATTTTAATTTTACATTAAAATATGTAAAAATTATTTTGATAAATTCCCTTTGTTTTTTTTTCTGTCTTACCACATCAATGCTTTCATAGAATTTTATATTTTATTTTGCGATTGATAAAATCTCACAACTAAGAATGAAAATGGTCTGATTTAAAACAAAGAAAATCTATTTCTAATTGTAGGTGGTACTCGCCGTCGGAATAACGGCCGTTATATGTTTCGCCCTAACTTTATTCGCATTCCAAACGAAATGGGACTTCACAGTATTGGGTGGGGCACTGTTTATTGGCGTGATTTTATTATTGATATTTGGAATAATCGCTGCCATCTATAGAGGACCTACACTGACCATAGTGTATTCATCAATTGGCGCACTATTCTTCTCAATCTATCTTATCTATGATACACAATTGATGATGGGAGGCAAACATAAATATTCAATAAGTCCAGAAGAATATATTTTTGCTGCTCTGAATTTATATTTGGATGTTGTCAACATATTCATGTACATCCTCTCAATTATTGGAGCTGCTAAAGAATAAGTTCGCTTCGTTTATCAGTTTTATTATTTTTTTTTCGATATTTTGTTTTGTTATGTTTTATTTGAAAAGCAGAAGAAGAACTTTGTCCAAATTAATTTTCGGTTTGTATGTCTAATGAGGATTACTTTTCCTCAATCTTTTTTACTTATCAATAAGTTTTCTAAATTCCAATTCAGGTTTGTTTAAAAAATTACTTCTAATTAGTTTGAATAGATATTTATTTTTTCACAATTTCCGGTCAATTATTAATTAAAAATGATTATTCCCCGAGCAATATTTAATACCCTATTCGGTTCGAAACAATCTTTCATAATGAATAATTACTAATAATGAATGTATAACACTGAACCAGCTTAGTTTTTGATAAACATAGATTGAAATCCAAAAAAAATTTAATTCAATACCATTGATAATACTATTATTAATAATAATAATGATAAAAAAAACCAAATAATCATTACGCTTAACAAGTGATTTATATAAAATGAACGAGAGACGACTTTTAAAAGCTATTTTTTAAAATAATTGAAATCAATATTACTTCATTTCGTTTCGACTAGAAAACTCCACAGTTTTTATTTCTCACTCATCACATTTTGTTTCTATAAAATTCAATTAACTTTTTCTAAAGAATATTCCACTTTAATTCCTTTACGTCTTTCGTTTGTTTTTCAAGAAAAGAAACCAAATTTCTGTTTATTGGCGGTAAAGGGCCACTTAATACATATTTAAAAACGTGTACATAAGAGAGAATTCCTTTAAAAACACATTAATTAATTATTGTTGTTTTGAAAAAAAAAAAAAAAAATGAAAATAAAAAAACTCGGAAGTATTTGTTCTTTTTTATTTATTATAAAGAAAAACTTTAATATTAAGTCTATGTTTTGTTTTCCTCTATTAAATTATTGAAATATATATACAATAAACGTTTTTTATTAAAATTTCTCTTATGATGGTATAAAAAGCATATATAAATATTTTATGTATAGTTTATATTGGAACTATATTTAACAATTTTTTGATTGAAAGATATGGATATAAACTTTTGGGATGAGAAATATTTATAATAAACCTATACTATACTTTTTTTTTGCTGTAGTAAATGATATTTTAATAAATTACGTCGTAAAAAATTTGTCTTTTAATAATTATGAATTTTTTTACATAGTTTTACTGGTTTACATTATTTTAACACGGGAAAGAAATCCATAAAGAACTTTTAAATAATTGAACAAGCTTACGCAGCCGAATCACTGTGAGATTCCATCTAAAGTACTTCACATTTATGTGGGACATTCACTATAATCTCAATTTTCATCATATACTAATATATAAAAATGAGTTGGTGTCTGTCTGTCTTTATGTTCCTCTTTCACGACAAAAAGGCTGAACCGATTGACTTGAAATTTGGCATGAGTGTCTGTGGTAGTTCTGGTTCCAACATAGGCATACGGAAAAGTAGCGCGAGGGGTGGGGAGTAAGGGGAGGGGGTAAAGTGATTTCGAAACTTAGTTTTTGCGCTATGTTACTCTTTCGCGGGGAAACTACTGAACCAATTGGCCTGAAATTTGGCATATATGTTCGTCGGGGGTCCAGCTCCAATATAGACCCATTAAAAAGTTTTTAAGTTCTTTCCGGTTTTCTTCGTATTCTAAAACTTAGACAAAAAACTTAACCCGGCAACGACGGGTATGCAAGCTAGTTTGACATATTTATTAAACATTTTACACATCAAATCTGCTGTATAAATTTTGTTTGGCCCTGTACGATCATCTAAATAAATAAATAAATTCCCGATGCCGCCACTAACTTATTTTGAGGTATTAAAAGATTTTGTTTTGGTTCATAATCGTTTATGCACAAGCAACAAACCCAATTGGTCTATTATGGTCCAAACCAAAAGTGAGACCGGATCAAAAAAAAATTGGTTTTCATTTGCGTCCTGCGAAATTTATCCGACGAATCGGTTTGGTGCGGCACATAAACCCGACCAACGACGCTAATTTTAGGATTTTTAACCCCTAATCCTCATCACACTTTTTCCTGATTTAGGGAATTTGGTATCGCCATCACTCTCCGCGGACCCCTCTCCTACAACTGTGATGTATTTTATGGATACTTGCTTACCCAAAAATATCGAAAGCATCAGAAAGTTTTTTATGGGTAGTATGTGTTATTTTAGTTGATAGCCTGTTTTGCCCGCTGACCACGAACACATTTTTATATCGAACACCAGTATTTTGCAGAGCAAGCACGTACAAAGAAAAAAAACTTAATCATCAATTAAACTTTGATGTAGTGTTGGAATAATTCTATTTAATCCCTTATGTTTACAATTTTGTTTAAAAAAAAACAAGTTTTAAAAAAAATGACATTGAACCAAGCACGAAATCCACATTTATCTTTATAATGATTTTAATTTTCATAATCTGCTTTAATTTATTATAGGTTTGCCTGGCCCTAGGAATCACTGCCATCCTCTGTTTTTCGTTAACAATTTTCGCATTCCAAACAAAATGGGATTTCACAATATTTGGCGGTGCTCTCTTCATTGGTGTGATTTGTTTGCTTTTGTTTGGTATCATAGCAGCAATTTACCGAGGCCCAACATTGACAATCGTTTATTCTTCCTGCGGAGCGCTGCTATTTTGCATCTATTTAATCTATGATACGCAAATGATGATGGGCGGTGAACATAAATTCAGTATTAGCCCGGAGGAATACATTTTTGCTGCTCTGACTTTATATCTGGATGTAGTTAACATTTTCATGTACATTTTATCAATAATTGGGGCTGCCAAGAAATGAGCTACATTCACTGCTAAATATTTTCATACTGAATACTGTATTTTTGTGTTTCAAAATATTCTCAACTGTAAGATTTCTCAATTTTCTGTAATGTTATTAGTCTTGTCTGAATACGGATTTTTTTTTTATTATATAATTGTGTGATTTAAGATTTTTATTGTATTTGATTTAATGGAACAATATTTGCAAAAGGTACAATACGCTGATTTTAAAGATTTGCTTTACTGCTATTACTATTACTAAAACAATAATACCTCAAGAATTCGAAGAAGAAAAATGAATTCTAAAAATTTGTTTAGAATTCAATGTAATGTTCTTTTAAACAGATTTTTAAATTTAGTATATTGTTCCTATCAATCCTTTCAAATATTTTACAAAAAATACAATAATCATGTCGTTGTAGTCTCAATATTAACAGATTTTTATTTAGTAAATAAAATGAAATGTAAACGAAAAACATAACCAAAACGTGTCTATTGGTAGCAAAATCGCATTTGTCTGGTTGAAACTTAGTGCGATTTTTTGTGTGTTATATAAAGTTAATGAGACACGTTTTTCAACCTATTTGCAGTTTTGGTACCAACAGACTTTTTTATATATTTAATAATGAATACAAAAATAAAAAAAAGAATATGTAGTTTTAATAATTTGATTTTTATTAATTTCAGCCACTAGAATTTGTTTGAATGCCTAAGTTTTTTCTGTTGAATTTGAAATAAATTTTCCATGGCACGAAAGAACTTTTTTTGTGTTACCAATTTTTTATTACAAAACCACTAAACCGGTTTTAATGAAATCTTGAGACAGCCTATGCAGTAGCTCGAAATTGGCCCACCCTACTCTGGTTTTCCGATATTTGTTTGGATCATTGACTCGTTTTCAACTAAAAGACATAAATTTTTGGATCGCCCCCATTCCTATAGCCTTTTGTTTTATATTTCTTGCAATTTTCGTCTCATTTGCAGCACAACATTTTTGTTACTACAATCAATGAAGTGAAAACTGATAGCAAAAAATCTTATCTTTTTGTTGATAAAACGACACTTATAGCATGATTGATCTGGTAGTGTATTTTTAAAGTAATCTAGCTAACCTTAAATTTTATTCATTGTTCGTAAGAGCATTCAGAAGTAAATATGGGTAAGTAACAAGTGTTGTACTAGGAGTGATAGTGAGAATTAGGAAAATCTTGGACATCGGACATTGTTGTAGACATATCTGAAAAATCACGACTAAAAATAAAAATTGAATCATATAAGTATCAATAAATAAAGATATACCTCGTAATACGGCTAGAATGCAATGCGGGATTCCCCGATTTTTGACCGTGCATAGAACCAATTTACAATCAAAGACAATAAAAAAAACGAATCGCCGTATAACGAGGCGTAATTTTTTTTATTTTCTTTAAGTTTTTGCCACTCGAACTAGAGAAGTGTAATTTTTTTAGACCATATTTCATTAAAACTAAGCATAGTTTTCATATTTCATAATTTTTAAGATCCAAATGAGAGGCAAGGCGCCACCACATATCATCAAGGCGGGTATTCACCTTCACAACCTCCTTATTCAACTGACTACGGCATAAATATCGTAAATTCCGAAAATCAAAACGAATTTGAAGAAACCGAGCAGAACATTCGTAGGAGATTCATTAACATAGTATACTCTATTCTTACGGTAAATTAAATCCCATTAAGTTTCAAAAATATTTAATGGCCGATTTTGTCTAAATAATTTCAGGTACAACTGCTCATTACTTGGTCTATAATAGTGTTGTTCTGCTACAATGAGAGCATAACAAGATATGTGAGAAGTAATCCATCATTGTTTTATGTTTCGATTGCTATTCTTATATTAACTTTAATCGCTATGGCTTGTTGTAGCTGCATTCGACGAAAAACACCAATAAACTTGATATTTTTGGGATTATTCACATTATCCGAAGCGTTTTTCTTGGGCGTCACTGCCACGAGATATGCTCCTGATGAGGTAAACTAATAAATTCTGAAACAAGCATAAATATGATCTGAGCTAAAATTAAAAAAAAATCTTTCTAATGGCAGGTAGTACTGGCAGTTGGAACAGCGACCGTTATAAGTTTCGTTTTAACGTTATTCGCTTGCCAAACGAAATGGGACTTAACAGTATTCAGTGGAGCTTTAATTGTTGGCTGCATTTCATTGGTAGTTTTTGGAATAATCTTCAGAGGACCCACAACTACCATAATGTATTCATCACTTGGAGCCCTGATCTTTTCAATCTACCTTATAATTGATATGCAAATTATGATAAGCATTCAATGAGCGCTAATTTTATTTTTTTTTGTATTTAATGTTCTTATGTGTAATTCTATTCCATACGTTGTGTTCTAATTCAAAATTACGCCATTTTTTTTTTTGCTGATCTTAGGAACTGTCCATAAAATACGTCACATCGTTAAACATTTAAAATGGCGAAAAAAGACAAAAGAGTGTTCTTTCATGTCGACAAAGATTTGGTTAAATGGGAATCCCGACTAATTTTATTGTATGAAAATCAAAATTATAATAAAACTAGCCTAAAAGTTCGAGAAAAACCAGAACGATGAAACCTTTAGGAAACTTTTTACCGACAATATAATGTATTTTATTATTTAATAAAAAATGATTTTTATTTGTTGCTTTACAATTTACTGCACAAAAATATTGTAAAACGATCAAAATGAGTTTATTTACAGCATTTAAAATTATATATTTTATAACACAACTATAAAATGCAATCAATTCTACGTACTTCGTGGCAAGTTTATTATTTCTGCTTTACAAATACTACAAATCGGTTTTGAAACCACCACAACTTTTTTTGGTTTCGATGGTTCACAGCATTTTGTTATGCTGCTTAATGGGACATCTTCGCCATCTTGTAAAGTCTGTGGCAATGTGGAATCCATCGTTTCTGGTAGAAACAAACTCGCAATACCGCCTATTGTTAGTAGAACTCCCATTATTATTAGCGGCAAAACCAGCATATGTGCTCCCTAATAAGAAATTCTAGAAATTGATTTTTTTAAATAAAAACTAACAAATTTACCATGTGATTTATAATCGGTATGATGATCGGCCCAATCATTGCAATTACAGAACTGAAGCTCATTCCTAATCCTCTGACGACAGTTGGATAAATTTCTGACGCCATTAGCGGTAAAACGACAAAAGCTGATGAGATCCCCATCTTTCCAACGCAGTATAAAAGCAGCATAGTGAATGGATCCTCTTGAGCTAGGAAAGTTCCCATACAAGCCACACCTCCAATAATCATCGACGTGCAAAGAATCCACCTTCGACCGAAGCAATTCAATCCTGGCCAAAGGAACAAATATGTGGGCAATTCTACTGCTCCTGCCAAAAAGAAATTCCACACTTCATCCCCTCCAAGTGCTGGGGCATAGTAGCTAAGTCCTACATAAACGCTAGTGTTTGCGAACCAAATAAGCGTTATTATTACAGTCTTTTTTCGTAAATTTGGTGTCCTAAATAAGTCTGCTATGCCATATGTTGTATCTTTGAAACTGCTTTTGTTAACGTCCGCTGGACAAAGTTTCTGTTTTAACACATTCTCGTAGTCTGGGGGAATTTCACGACCATTCAATCTAAAACATTTAAAGTTTTATGGCTGAGAATTTTTTTGTACCGTATGTGGTCAGCGCAAACACGTTTTTTTTTGGATATGTACTCGAATTTGAAAGTAAAATAGATTGAAAAGAATTTTTAATTTTAAAATACCTTGCAATAGTTATTAATATTTTTGTAGCTCTTTTGTATTTCCCAACAGCAATTAGCCAACGTGGGGATTCAGGTAAGACGAAATAACATGAAAATAATAGCAACAACGGTAGAGAAACCGCCAAAGATAAATATCGCCAGTCTCTAACAGCATAAACAATTCCCGATAATAAAACCAGACCAATCGAGTATGCAATGTTAGAGACTATAGTGCAGAAAACTCTTTTACTAGGACCAACTAATTCAATTGCTGCAAAGGGAAATTACTCAAATTTTTGTTCGAATTGTAAGGATATTTTTTTACCTAAAACATAAGGACTTGCCAATATTGCTGGAACGGTTAATCCAACGACGAATCTGAGTGAAATCCACGAAATGTAATCCCAAGCAAAGGCACTTAACGCGCACGCAACTATTTCAATGACTAAGTAGACGTAAAAGGATGGTCTTCTACCCCAGAGATCCTGCAGGTAGCCGAAGATGTAGTTTCCAATTAATCCAGCGACCCCGAAAAGGACTAATGCTAAGCTTACATAAAAGTCGTTCTGGCAAACTAAGTCCCACTTCAAAAAAATCAAGGAAAATTATTGTGTTTAACAAATGTTAAAGAAATATTTGAAATTTAAAAAATCATCTCTTTAAAAAAAATTTACCTCCATAACGACGGTGCTAGGAAATACATTCTTATCGTAGTTCCATCCATTTTTACATTCAATTATAGGGAATTGCCGAGGATCGCCAAATTCTGCTAATACTCCTTGTCTCAATTCAAATGGAGTTTTGGACTCTAAATGTCGCACTATGTCGGTGTAGTTTCTAGCGTACATTCGACAGTCTGCATAATGACTCTGTTTTTCTTTGATTTCAAACGGAATGCTGAGGTTTCGGACTAAATCCGCGTAATCATGAACCCAAGGCTCTAATTCTGGGATTCGACACCAATGACCGGGTTTTGCCGCGATAAAAAGTTGGCTGTTATTAAAAGGAAATCTTTTTAAATACATTTTTCTATCAATTCAACAAAAAATATATGAGAAAACAAGCATTTTTTTTAAATATTTTATGAAACGGCTTAAAGTTTGAAGGTAAGAAACTTTTTGACAAATTTGAAAGTAAATTTCCGGCGTCATACACGTATTTAAACCATTGCGACACGTCTTATTTTTTGTACACTAAATAACGGACTTTTCGGAGCTATAGTTTTTGACAATTTTTACAATATAAATAGAAATGGAAAAAACGGACTTCAGAGATGGTTAACAAGGAAATAAAGTGACAAGCGACATCTGGAGGCAATAGAATGTAGGTTGGTAGAAACATTTTAGGTTCCGTGGAAAATACATGCAAATTTTTAAAAATCTTTTCCGTTCAAAGCCTACAGTTGGACCAATTATACGAATTTTCAACTTAAAATGTTGCAGGAATGGTTGTTAACGTATGTGGTAATTATTGAGTATTAATTAAAAGCCAACATTTTTGTAAAATACAATTAGGGTATTCACATTTGCACATAACTGTTATCGTCAATAGTATTATTTGTTAAAGTGTTGCTCCAAACCGTGAACGCACTTTTTCGCGGCTGTAGTAAAATCGAAAAGATACCCATATTTATTAATAAACAATTTTTAAATATGGGCGAATTGCTTGTTTCAAATAATATGTTTTATTGTAAGTCATTCCAGCAATTTACTCAGTTATATAATTCAAAAAAATTAGCCTCCTTCAATATTTAATTAACACACGACAAGAACTTGTTTAGTCGTTTTCACAATTTTTCAATCCTAAACTATTAATAAAATTCAATCTCTTTTCAGTTTTGGTGAAAAACCCACTGTTACGATCTACACATTTATTTACTGATAAATCAAATTTCTAGAATTTTATGTCTTCAAAGTTCATAAATTTCACACCTTCCAAAATAAGTCGTTTTTAATTCCTTATTTTTTTTTCACACTCTTTTCATACCTGTACGCGTGGAATGCACAAGGTAGAATTGCTGGTAGTAAAACCGAGCAAATAACAATTTTCTGGTATAATCCAAAGGAACCAACATCGTTTAGAATTGTATCGAAATCCATAATGAACGGATGTAAATGTAGTAAAAGGATTAATTAATGCTTTAAATAATTCTATTTAACATTCACTTTAAATTAATTAAAATATTTCACTTTCATTTGATTATTTTTCTCCACTTTTAAATTACACTGCTTTTAATTTTTCCTGGCACTAGCACTTTTTTTCAATTTGAATTCGAAATAAATTTGAACTTAACCGTATTACACTTTGCTACTGACTGAAAGACAGAAACCGTAACTAAGGCTAGGGCCGCCTTTGAGGTCTTGTCCAATTATGCAAGTTATGCAATTTAGCATTGGATTAACTAATCACTGCCACTAGCAGACCTTCTGCAAAAGACTATTAAACTAAAATACTAATCAGCCAGAGTTGCTAATACGTTTTAGATCAGCTGGCAGGAGGTGCACTAAATTACGGTACAGTACAGCATAAATATGTCTCATGTTGATTATAAAGAACTATATGTACATGTAGACGCAAACCTACAATATTATTACAAACAGGGTTTGGACAAAATTTTTATTTAGGGTGATTTATAAGTTCTTTCGTCAAACTGCAGGAGTTAAAACCTAGCGAATAATTTGCAAAAACTTATAAATTTTTCATTCAGTGACTGCTGACGGATAAATAGCAATCGTTTTTTAAAAATATTTTTTAGTGGATAGGGGTTGCGAAATTCTGCTCGCCGGGTAAGAAAACTTGGAGAAAATTGCTTTTGACTAAAAGAAAATTTCCGCACGCGGCTTAACCAATGGCCTCGGGTTGCTTCCGGATTAAGCGAATACAATTTAAATTATAAAATATTCGGATTATGAACAGCTTTTGGAAACAAATTAAATAACTTTATAAACCAAAGCTTCAATGTACATAAAATTTTTGTATTGCTGCATATTGCTGCATAGTGGGATCGCCATAAGTCGAACGTCCCAAAAGTCGAATTATCCACTTACTCGAACTGGTCTTCTACCATTGGATATTTTAAAAGTCGAACTGAGGTGCACTCGATAACTCAAACCTTATATTCAAACAATGTTTTATGCTTCTTTTTCAGTCAATATGTGAGGGAGCATTAACTAATTTATCTTCTATGCAATCATTAACTCATATCAATAGGATATACTTTTGAAATATGCTCCTAAGTCTGTATAAAAATTAAAATTTCGTTCGGAGGTTCACATTCATCTTCTCATCTAATCACGAAAAAAAAATCTGCTAAAATATATAAATTTACATCGTTTTGGCCATCCCTGAAATGTAAAAAGCTTGTAAAAGGAAATCATAGACACAATCGTTTCGAAAATCAAAACATTTTACATTTAAATTTAAATTAAAGATAATTTTATTAATCAATTAAACAGCGCAGCCGGCGACTGATTAAGCAAATTTCCACCGTAATAAAGTAATATCTATAAAACTATAGTTGTCGACGACACTGATTACAGCTGATAATTTCATATTTCCATAATAAATTCTTTCAAGTAAGTGTCCCCCATCTTCTTTATTTCATGCGTTGTCCTTCTTTAATTCATTCATATGTTGCTGCATGCTGCAAAGAATTGACCAAAAGCATTTATTTGCAAAGTGTTTATTCGAAATTCGAATTAGAATTTTTACAAAATAATATTATTATTTCATTTTCTTTGCGAAAACTTCATTTGCCTTCCGAATTCGTTCTTCAATTTCCATAATCTTCTTGTACCAGACTGGGTCTTTTTCAACTAAATTCGATGGACGCCCGGATTTATTGTTATACTGATAGTCGCAGATGCCATAACCGGAAATTCCGTTAACTTTGCATTTCAAAAATTGAAGTATAATTCGTGCTTCCCAATTTGGACCGTGATATCTTTCGTTGCTATTTTCTGCGGTAACCTAAAATAAAAGGAAAACAGCCCATTTTTTTTAGAAAAATTGATTAAATTAAACTGAGAAATACTTTACATGAACTGTGAAAATTTCTTTTTTTGTTTCAAATTGGAAAGTCAAATTATCTGGTGGGAGGCCATTTTCTCCATGTTCATAAAGTTTAAAATTCGAGGTAACGATTGGGATATATTCTCCAGTTGGCTTGCAAATATAACCGAGTTTTATGCTATAATTAAAAAAGAATAATAGGTATTGAAAGCAAGAAGCTATAAAATCAGAATGTCTGTCCATAAAATACGCCATTGCTTTTTCGGACTCTCTTCCGTCCTCGTTACGTGTTTTTGCAATTGTTTGCCATCAACCTCTCCCCTGGCGTATTTTTTGGAAAGTCTCCAAGTAAAATCATACTTCGACAGAATATCCGGTTGGCAAATCGCACCTAGAACCACATAAGTGCCATTTTCTAAAAATAACAAATAATACGCGTATCGATGCATTACACTCCAGTCTCTTTGCAGTCCGTAGCTATGATCTCTGAAGGCCTGCAACTTAATTTCCTTAAATTCTTGATCGCCAATTATAAAGTCCCCTTGGATGAAGCCCATTTGCTCGTAATGCGATTGACGATGCCTAAAAAAACTCATAATTAATAACAACTTTAAACCTATGGTAAATATTACAAATTTAAACGGTAGAAATATGATCTAATCCACTTTTCTTTGGCGATTCCATCTGCCAGAGCTTTCGGACTCAAATCTTTGTCAAAATCGAATGGTTTAAAAGAGGTAGTGAATTCAGCATCAATTTGTACTGGAATTATGTCATCACCATTTTTTAAATCTCCGTTGAAAGTAATTTTCCACTTTTTCATGGGAATAATTGGATATGCATCGATTCCAGCTGACTTATAGTTTGTACTTTCCCAACCATTTTGCATTGTAAAGATTTTAGTATCCGGTAACGTTGGTAAGCGGAATAAACCTTTACCCGGTATCTAAAACACGTATAATATTTTGAAAAAATATAAGTTTTAAATTGACTCTAAATATATTTACCCATAGATGAAGAACGGCATGAGTTATGCCTCGTTTTCGTCTTTCAAGTTCAATTAGGAACCTAAATCCTTCATTATTACATCCTACAAATGCAATCGCATCGAACGTCTTCAATTAAAAAATTACATTGTAGAAAATTATAAGAAATACTGTTATTAATTCCTTTCTCTCAATAAAGCGATAAAAGACAGTTATATAATTTTTTTTCATTAGTTTTACCTTTGGATGTTCTGATAATTCTTGGAGTCGATCAATTTTTTCATATTCGAAAGCCTCATTTAGTGACTTCCTCTCTTCCCTCCACTGTAAAAAATCATCAAAAATGTGAAGAAAGTTCAATGATTTGCAATTTTACCTTTTGGAATTTAAAAACAGCCAGCAGGAAAAAATATTTGTGCCAGTAAAATTTCCCTCTTTGCATATAAACACCACATTTTGGTTCAGGATCTGTTTTTCTTGCAATCCATCGCACATAATATATTAAGAGAGCAAAGAAACCGAAAACTAAACCGCATAAAATCATTTTAACGACTGATTGGTGAATTATTTATCACAATTGGCTGTAGAAATTGATAAACCATAAATCGTCATTGATAACTTCAAGCAGATTAAGCATTTATTTGTGTTGGTTAGTGTTTATCATTTGATAAAGGCTCAAAGAATTTAATTGACTTCATTCTCTTTGAAATAGATAAAGATTTATCAATAAAAAAATTTCGTACGTGTCACAAAAAAAAAATTACATGTATTTTGAATTATTTCAATCTTTTCAGATTTTTTAAGTCAGTATTTTTTTTTGTTTTTATCAATCTTGATTAAATCTTTTATTCAATCGATCATCTTTGGTAAAAATTTGTTGAAATTTGTATTACAGTTTTAGAATACAAAAATGCGTTTAGTTATATGTTAATTCCATGCATTTTAATGTTAACGTAAATGTCTTTTTTTCCATTTTTTCTCTGATGTAAAAAGTTTCAAATCGAAAAACCGTTTCTTTGATAATTGTCTTGATTTAATTCTTTGATCTTTAGATATATTCGAAGCTCTTTTGCAGAAATTAGTTTTTTTTTGTAAATATTTTAATGAAATTGGCAATTTGCAGATATCTTTTATTAAAGACATCGATTCAACTGTTTTCCTTTTAAAAAATCCAATAAAGTGAAACCATTTCCGGGTTATTTTTTACCACTGGCAATACACAAAATGTCCCTGCAGTCGGTAAAATAGCCCGTATACGGTGCACAAACGCGTTAATTAAACGGAGCACAGCTTAAGGTTTGTAGCAATAACAAAAATGTCATAGAAATGTTATTTTGATTTTTTAATATGAATTTAATTGCAGTGCGACAAGTAGTTTTTCCAATAAATTTTCTATTTAACCCATTTCAATGTATTGTTAACTATATTCAACAAGTTCAAACAAACAAAACACAAAAAAGTGAGGTTATGCGCCGTTCAAAATCAAAACAAAAAGCTATGTGAGGTTAAGTTTATTCGCGGAAATAATTCAACGTCCAGCTGGTGATTAAGAACCTCGTGGCTTTGTAGAGCTTTTCCTGCTATTTCCATTTGTTTTTATTCTGCAACATGTGGAGCAGATCAACACATAGTAAAACTACAGCTATACCAGCGCACGCAAGCTTTTTCTGTCATAATATTTCGCCATACAAGTTTTTCATTATGACGAAATCCTTTATAGATTTCTCAATATCTACAGTTATTTGAGGGTATACGCAGTTTGGTGTCCGTAAAAATCGCCCGAGACGTCGGAATAATGTCAATTTGAGACCAGGAAGATTCGCAGCTATCGGAAATTTATCACAGTTCATATTCAATCGAGTAGAAAATGTCAGCGACTTCAATAAAGTTTGACCCCCCGAGTTCCGCCAGTTCGGACAGGTAAGAATACAACGCAAATTAGGTGTCAGAGGTGTGCATTGGGAAATTGATAATTTACGGTGCTTGGAAAGGTGTGTGAAAGTGCGGAAGTGAAGCGAGAATCGCCACGTCTATTTGGTCTTATTTTTCATCTCTGCAAAGCAATCACTAGCACGACAGACAAAAGCTAGCTTTCTGTGCTTCGTAAAAAAGCAGCCACCACAGGCTCGTCTCTTGTCTCTCCTCTGGTTGGTCTTCGTCTCTGCTTGTTTCCGTCCCCTTTTCGTCTTCGCGCAAGCAAGCAGCAATCTTCTCGTTTGCCATTCGCTCGTAACTCGATATTTTCCATTTTGAATTTCCCATTAACAATTTGGCTTTCATTCTGTTTGCAGAGAAGCCGGTCTAACAGAATCTTTGAAGACGCCAACCATTTACTTCGGCAGTTTTCATTTACATTCGCGATTGCTTGTACCTTTTCGACGTGCAATTAAATTCGTGTTGATAGGGCAATCGAAAATAATCGTGAGAAAAGTCAAATTTTAGTTTTTCCAGTCAGTGCAGACGGACAGAGCACTACGCAAATCGAGGATCCTGCCAAGAAACCAGTTCGAGTTTTCTGCATCGAGTTTTCAATTTCAATTCTGCAAAGGACTCCAGACCGTCGAGTCGAGGTGCAATTTGAATGGTGGACAAGTGGTGCTGTGGGAAAATCGTTGAATCTCAACTACACTTCCAAGCGTCGATAGTGCGTGAATTTCGGACTAGACACCAGCCGCAGAAATAATCAGCAATTTTCAACAGAATGCCGTCCTTCGGAATTAAAAATCACCTGTAAATATGTCTTGAAATTACCGTAGAGTTGCTCATTAATCTCTAATCGATCGAATCGAATGTTAAAAATATGTGATGGACAATTGAGAAGTTCATAGTGTCGAAGAAGAAGATCTGTCCATAATCAGCTAATCTATAGTTTTCTCGGGCCCCAAATTGTGTTAAAGATAGTGATTGAGGTTAGGAAAAGCTGTTAGATGGATTTGTTTCGATGTTTTGTTCGTCCTTTTTCGATACCGTCGTTATTATCGATGTTGCGAATGAGTATGATGATGTTTTTTATGTTTATTTCCAGTATCAGTTTAAGTGCTTGCATGCCGATTAATTGTTTCCATCCAAAATTATGATTATTTGTTGATTTATCAGCACGTGCAAGAAATGTGCCTCTACTGTGGTCAAAATACAATCCACCTTGAATTCAGTATCGTAATTCTATGAAAACGTTGGGATTCGTATAGATTTTTGTCTGATAGGAACAAAGAAAAGGTAAATGTCCGTTTGAAATTGGAAAATTTCCCAATAATTAGAATTTTCCGTGGAAAAACGCATGATGAGGAGAGTGTGAAAAAAGCGAATGAACTCAATTTTTTCGTCATTCTATGAATGCCCGATATTGAAATAGGCCGCAAAACAACACTATAGCAACATAAAAGAATCAACATCTAAAAATAACAGCGATTTTTTTTTGCTTCAACTTTCATCGTCAAGAAAGTGAGCGTACAACGCGCTGGCAAAATACATTCTCGCATGTGTTTTGAAAATACGACATGTGAAATTTTCAACGGGGAACTAACTTCGCTGTACATTTTACAACTGCGTATTTCTTCAGTGTAGTGAAATCACAGAATTTTAATTTTGTAATATCAGCAAGCACGTTTTCCTTAGGACTGAATTATTTAGAGATATTTTCGCATTTATCATCGGGGAAAATGAATATCTGACAAAGTAACGTCCGAGATTTGTTGCTGCAAGCATTGCGGAAAACTTTTTCCCGGAAAACCTAAACTTTCCTCCAAGAATGCTGCTGCAATAATCAAAAATCAATACTGAAAAGCTTCCATATGATTGGTACAAGAACATCGGTTATCTACGGCCATTGTCTAGACCAAGTCTAGACTAATTGAATTAATGTCATCCCAAGATTTTTTCAATATTTGCCCATTCAATCCATTTACAATCAAAAATTATGAATATTTTCCGCGAATCCTTGATCTGAAATGTTTTTACCGGCAAATAGTTAGCAGCATTAGCTTGTAATTTTCACGTCGTGCACCGCAATAGTGTGCGATTCACTTTATTATCCTCACATGTTTATTATATCAGCTGCCATATAGCATAGATTCGTGAAAAATACCCCAAAACACAAAAACACTATTACCGGCATATACAATATACGCGCTTATATTGGGAAAGTCATTAAGCGAGGCAGCGTACAATTTTGGCCTTGACTCGTTTTGTGGCTCTCGAATGTGTATTGGGGATTTTTCGGGGGGCCAATTCATATATCGCGCTTGGGCTTGGGCTTCGCATTTCGGTAATCAAATATTGTGGGGGATAGAAGTGACGCAGAAGGCAGATAATAGAAGTTTTTATCATGTCGTGATATATGACTATGAGCTACTCATACTTTGACGCTACTATTATTGCATTCACCGTAAATGTAAAACAAATAAAATGTATATTATGTATGACACCATTCGATAAATTTTAATAGCGAATAGAATTTAATGACTAACACGAGTAAAATTTTGTTCCCACAAGATTTTGTGGGATTTTTAAGGTGTCTGTAATAAAAGCAGCTTTATATGGTTATAAAATGAAACTATAATTTCAGATGCATCTAAATTAGTTTAGAATCTGAATATAAATCTATAGTTAACTTTGCCTACTTTATGATTTACATTGATTTATCCAGGATCTTTTAAAAATCCAGTTAAAATCTTGTGATTTTCGATTTCCTAAAGAGGGTTTTTAAATTTTCGATCACCAGCAGAAGATTTGACGTTCCAGTTTTTTAGAGGCTCAAAAACACTTTTTCGAATTACTTCCCCAAACAAATGGAAAAGTCTTGAAAACGGTGGATGCTAAAAAACAAAAATGAAAAGACAAAAATGGTTTAGAATACGATCTTCCATACATCAAAGTACCACAAATTATCAATTTTCCTATGTCTATGATTTATTTTATCCAGCATAATTTATGAAATCTACCTCTATGGGATTGCCGGAAGGTTTTTTTAAATAATTCTACTGAATATAACGTTTGTTATCTAGAATTTTGTTCCGAATTATATTAGGGGAGTGCGCCCTGTAATTGCATTTCTTGCAGTAAAGCAAAAGTCAGATGTAACTTTTTTTATAACCAAGTTTTTAGAAAATAAAAGCATTTGGAGGTTTTCAGGGTAACTTCTATCAGTACAGAAATTATAATAAGACTATCTACAAGCAAGATTACTCCGCGAGTAATAAAGCTTGGGAACAACTTACTATCCAATGGTTTTATTATCTTTTCCGCCCCTTCCCTCTATTACAACCCACAGATATTGGAAAAGAACGTAAACTGTAAAGTTTTTTCCGTTAAGGGCTGTCCATGAATTTTGTCACATATTTAGTGGGAGAGAGAGAGAGGGGGGGGGGGTTGTGGTAGTGTGATGGTGATACAAAATTCCATATATAAAATTGTGAACAAGTTTAACGAAAGGGAGCAGATTTGCAAATGAAAAACCAGCCCCTTATATCAAAGCGGAACAAGGAAAACTGCTCATGGGCGCAAATTTGGACCCACAGCAGACATTCTTACAAAATCCGTGAGAGCTTTTAGGGGCAGAACATTTAATTACCTTAAATGCCAGCAACCCTCACTACATATCTGATTGTAGCTGTTTTAATGTTTTCGCTATTCGTTTTGTAATTTAAAAAATGTTTAAATGAAATTGAGAAAAAACACCCTGCTACGTTATTGCCTTCAGAATTAAAGAAATTTTCAGAGTTATATCACTTACAATTCTATTTGATTTTTGCTAATTACGCTAATCAATAAAATATAGAAGACAAAACGCTGCAAAGCAATGAAGTTCAGCGATGAAAATATTTTCATTTCCTAGACAAATTTCTGAGTTCAAGAACATTGAGCTGCGCCAAAAATAAAAAAACAAAAATATTTCAACGATTAAAATTTCGAACGACGCAATTTGATAAAAACCGAATAACCTTCTGTCCTATCTCACTTCTGGGTACACACCTTTATAGAAAAATTTCGATATCTCAACCTAATCGCAAGCCTACGAAAATGTTCATCGCATTATTATGATGGAAACATTAGAATTTCTACATTTCTTAAACCAGTTTGCCGCTTAACCGGCAGTTAAACAATTTATTCATTTGTCAAAGAGATCGTCAAGGTCAATTGATTTCAATATTATTCGAATTTATGCAAAAAAAATCGTTTATTAAAAGTATTTTCCACACAAATACCATTCCACCAACAACATTGTATCGTTTAATTTAAATTATATGTAGATTTGATACAAATGTCCGCTTATAATTTGCTCAATAAACTCATTTTGAATTGCCCCATAATAATTCCACAATGATGAAACATGAATCACTAATGCAAGAACGTAACAAAATGTTCTCGATTCAATCTATTAAGCTAATTTGAAAATTTTTCGTTTTTGAGCAAATTGCGGTTGGTTTCTGTTTCTTGTTCATACGATTATTATTATTATTAATTGTTGATTATGTCCTACAAAGGAGGTCAATTTAACTATAGAATGAGCAATTTCACTTTCCAAACAATATTCAATGTCCATCAATATTAATTTGTTATTTTTTTTTTGCTTCTTCGGATACGTCGTCTTCTACTTATACTACTTGATTGTTTACATTTCGATTTCGTGGTTTATTGTTAATCAAAATCGTTTCTCCAGTGGCTCTCCAGTCTGGCGGCGCTTGGTAGGCCGTTATTTAAGTATCGAAGATCTGTGGCGCAGTTGCTGTTAAAAAGTCAGGACGACGTGTCGTAGACGATAGTAGCGAGGGTCAAGTTTAATGATCCGATAACGAATGTTTTCATTTTTAAATAATTTTTCCCAAACAATTATTTTATTTTTGTGCAATAAATTATGTAAAAAATAATTATTATCGGAAGGAATTTATTTTGAATGTTATCAAAAGTTGTAATCGGTATGAATGGTGCACGTTAACGTTACATGAAAATATATATGAAAGTCCGGTGATAAAGACGGATTATCGATTAGTTTGAAAAGTGGTGTTATTGTTTTTTTTTCTGTTTGTGATCTGTTTAAATAAAATACCGGCAGAATTAGAATCGATATTTCATTAACTATTTATTAGCAGGATTAACCATTTCTAATTCAAAACCAATAATTTTCGTTGGCCTTTGTTAAACGTGGTATATTGAAGGTATATTAGTAGAATTTCCCCATCAAAAATTTAGGCAACGTCAAAAATTGAAAAGCCGTCACAAGAATTACGATTTCTTTTTGTTCTTACCTGCGTCAATCAAAATATCTTGGTAACTTTTATCTCTTAAGTTAAATATTTTTTTTAGATCGCTGCAGGAACAAAAAAAAATTCTTTCCCACATTTCTTCTTATCGAAATACCCCGAAATTTATTTTATTTTATTAAAACATTTTTTTTATAACATGTGCAACTTTGTCCCATTTTAATAACGCCATAAATTTCTTTGTTGTGTAAATTGTCAACAATTTAATTAAATGAATCAAAAAACTGAGCTCTACAGAATGCACTTTCAATTCAGCGCAGTAATAAATTTCGTTTTGGTCTGCTGCAATGTCTCTCGCCAGAGGTCTCGGTCGCGTGTCGATGTTTTTCTCTTCGTGTCCCGTCAGAGCCATCTTAAAGTATTATTTCGAAAAAAAAATATATGAAAAATTCATAAAAGCCGCGATTTATAAATTTGTCACGCTAATATCAACTTTTCGGACCTCCCCCGCCGCTCTTTTCCCAAATTTTTCCCTAAAAGTGTGACGGATTTGATGGATAGCGCCATATCCGTGTTATTGCACTGAAAATCTTAGAAACATGACTTGATTTAGATCATACTAATATATAAAAATGAGTTGGTGTCTGTCTGTTCCACTTTCACGCAAAAACGGCTGAACCGATTGACTTGAAATTTGGCATGAGTGTCTGTGGTAGTTCTGGTTCCAACATAGGCGTACAGAAAAGTAGCGCGAGGGGTGGCGGGAGTAAGGGGAGGGGGTAAAGTGATTTCCAAACTTAGTTTATGCGCTATGTTACTCTTTCGCGCGGGAAACTACTGAGCCGATTGGCCTGAAATTTGGCATAGATGTTCGTCGGGGGTCCAGCCCCAACATAAACCCATTAAAAAGTGTAAGTTCTTTCCGGTTTTCTTCGTATTCTAAAACTTAGACAAAAAACTTAACCCGGCAACGACGGGTATGCAAGCTAGTTTGAAGGACATTCATGCTTGGCTAATTTTTCAATAATCATTGCTTATTTCTTCTTTACACTTCCCAAAAATATTATCGATAAACAGAATTTTTAATATAAAAAAAAATCATGAATACCCGTTGTTGAAACATGAAGCCACGTGCATTAATTTGATGATATGACGGAACCGGACTGATATCATCTTGCCATATGTCCGTAGCCATAAAAGCTAAACAAATTAAATTTGTTGTCGATTGCAATAAAAAGCTATATGTGTATTCGATGTTTTTTTGATTGTTGCAAGCTCTTGTTTTGATCATAGTTCAATCGTCTTTATGTTTAATTAACCGGTTTTGAGAGTTCGGAGATTCCTTTAATATTTTCACAATCATTGAACCTAATGATTCAATTTCAACCAAAAAACTTTCGTATTAAATCGAGTTGGGGGCTGTCTATTAAATTACGTGAGGCTAATTTTCGGCTGCCATAATACCACAGATCTTCCTCCCCGTTTCCCCTAAATATGTGACATAATATTAATGGACACCTACCATGTTTTTGAAATGTTTTTGAAATTATTTTTTTTTACCATGCGTGTCTGCACAAAAATGGTGAATCCGATACAAATGATCTCTCGTTTTACCATCATCAAACATTTATTTATCACAAATAAATAATTTCTTTCACCTGAGTGAAAAGTAAATATAAATATCAGTTCGCCAGCAATGTATTTCGTATTTGCTCCAAAGATACTCATCAAATCGTCCCAATTTGATGTGCAATCGAGCGTTATAGAAAACCCTAGCGTATAGAAGTGATAAAAATTCATGCATGTGTGCTTCAGTTCACGTTTGGACACATGTTTATTTTTTTTAAATTTTGTTTTTGGAAAACGTGTGACTTCGTTTATCACAAGTTTTATAACCAATCTAAATTTAGTCTAGCAAGTCTGTCTTTATCGGTTTTTTGGAGTAATCCACAGTGTGGCAAAATCTTGTTGACGCGAATTTAAACTACCTAATAGAATATTGTCTTGTCTGCTGCTGCGATGGCGGAAAATGTTTACAAGACTTAAAAAAACTGTTGCGAAATTTCAGGAAAACAAACAAAACTTTGGTGACGCCGAAAATAGAAAAAAATAAATGAACGATTTCGCCATTTGGTGGTTTTTCGTGTGACTGGCAACAGATTAATTGTTATCATTATTATAACTTGATAACATATTTTTATGTAGATTTCAATTTTATTCTGCCTGTTGAATCATTTCGGTTCGCTAAACCTTGCCGAACGGTGTTGATCACAATTTTCCACTTTGTGTCACGTGGATTTTAATGATTTTTTTTTTTTTGTTTTTTTTTAAATTTCGTATCACACTTAGATCGATTTGCACTACTAGAAATATTTTGGTAACCCATGTCAAAAGTGAATATGATTTATCTAAAGTGATTTTTGTGTAAATTTTAGTGATGTCACTGAACGGCCAGATTTAACGGAGCCACTATTTTTGGACCATGTAAGTGGCGGAGATTTTAACGGGGACTATTGCTGCCCTGCATCCCCGACAACGGTACCGGCCAAAACATCCCGCTCAAATTCATCAGATTCACAGTTACGTACACCAAAAGTGACACGACAGCGTCAGCGAACAACATCAATGAATCAAACAACAGCATCGAATCCATCCCAATCGATTATTCGGTCAAATAATCGAACAATTTACACAGCCGGACGTCCACCATGGTATAATTGTGCTGGACAACAGGTGGAGCCATTCGTAATTGGTAATTATTCCCGTTGCCATTGAAAATATATTTCTCAAAACACGTGCCCATCACAATTCCATTCATTTCACCATAATTAATGTTATTTCCTTATACACATCCACTTGGATGACATTCATTGTAATAAAATAAATTTATTGTTTTCATTTTCCTGCTTTTAGGTATTTGTGGTGGTAGTGCTTCGGGTAAAACGACCGTTGCACAGAAAATTATTGAAAGTCTTGATGTACCATGGGTCACTTTACTGTCAATGGATTGCTTTTACAAGGTAGAATACACTCATACAACATTCTATAAAATATTAAATATTCTGATTAGGTATTTTTTTGTTATAAATGTCTACTCTTTGCATTTATGGTATTTTCATAGTCTATACTGTGGGGATTATATCAATTAATTAATATTAGAGGCTAGCATTTTATTGTCTAGGTCATAAATTTGAATATTGTTTTTTTTTTAATTCTTCGTACATAATCAATGTTTCACTACGCTAATTTTCATCTAATTATTCAGCATGCCGCTTCACATTATAATGCACCCTAAATAGAATTTATTTTACTCGATTTATATATTCCATAGTTCTGGGAATACATTGTCGATATCGAAGAGTATGTAATGATTTGAGATAAGAAAAAGACACGTTATTAATTAAATTAAGAAAATATGATAAATGTTGCCATCTGGGAGTCATTTTTACCAAAGAACTAAAATTGAGGTCACTGATAATATTTTTTTCGACTTTGCGAAATATTGTAACACTTCAATAACTGAATTTAATTTTTTGTCATATTTTTGGCTAACTTGGCGTCGCTAATTCTAAATGTCTTATTGGTTTGGCTGGAGCAGCTCTAATTTTTGAGTACTTCATGAATTGATTAATATTTTTGAGCAACTCTTTCTATCTCGAAAACTAAAGCTGATCCAGCCAAACCACTGCCAGATTCGAAAGGAGCGACACCAAATTACCCTTACAAAAGTCCGGTCTGTGTTATTTTTCAAACATTTCAAATTAAGTAATAGTTTTTATTTTTTCTGTGAGAGGATTAAGGTTAGTTTCTAACATAAAACATTGCAAAAGGTAAAAACTAGTGTGACACTTGCTGGGTTCAAAATTTAAAACTCACATTTTCTCACATTCTTCTCTGCTCAGTATGAAAAAAAAAACATTCGATAATTTTCAGAGAATACTTTATCTCTTACTAACAAATATGCAATACGGTCTGAATAGTTTTAGTTTTATAACAACAGAAGTAGTGGACAGGCAAACATTATACTAAATTAAATTTAGCACTACCTGATTTAGATCTGGGTTTTTAGAATGACAAAAAACGCTCTATGGCACAACATTCCAAGGAGAATTGGGCTTCTCAATTAATGTTTTGTAAAAGTTTTTCTATCCTTTTATCCACAATTACAGTTTTACATGTTTTGTAAACCATTAATTAATCTAAACATTTGTAAGGTTTTGTCACAACTTATCAATAGTAAAGAAGGTCAACCTTAATTATAATAATACAATAAAGTTAACGGTAAAGTTTAATTTAAATTGGTTCAATAATTTGTGAACTGATGGTTGGGAATCGGAAATTGTTTCCCGGAACTAAAAAAAAGAGATAAAAACCAGTCATTCTATCTACCACACCATCGGCGCCCTTGCGAAATCAATGTTGGAATAATAAATAAAAATCTAGAATAGAAGATAGATTTAATTTTTCTAGTTTTATCGGCGTCTTATTAACCCTCATACTGTCCTTAAGAAAAATAACGTATGATGTCTTCGTGGGTCAAGAATGACCCATTATGACCCATTTATGACCCATGAAGACTACAGTGCTCTTCAATGGATTAAAATATGAACAAATAGATTATTGTTTTCGGTATTCAAAAGAAATTTGTTCACAGAGCCTACACCATACAAACATTGTTCATGTAGTTGAGAAGATACTTTTAATTAAAATCGAATTTGGGTCAGAAATGACCCAAGGACAGTATGAGGGTTAAACAAAATTCAATGGCAACGCTTCAATGACAATGTATTCCCGAAAGGAATGAAAATTTTCTAATTCCATTATTGGTGTAATCTGTATTTCTATTTTAATAAACATTCTAAATACAATAATTCTATATCCTGATACTATTCTGATTACCTTTTGATTTTTTCTCCTATACTGAATATTAAATTTAGAATGTTTATAAATATTTGCTTCTCAAAACAAAGTAGTAATTTGATTTCTCATCGCTTTGAACGGTAAATCTATGTGGTAGCTAATTAAGGAATAACATGCTGTTTAATTTAGCACCCGCCTCTTTTATTTTTTTTTTTAAGAAAATTGATTTGTTCATTTAGAATTTACCGAAATACGGAGCAAAAGACCAACTAGGGCAAGCGTACAAAAATACTCAACGATTTAATGAAAAGGTTGGTGATGAAAATCATTCCCCAGTGAAAAACGATACAAAAGGCAAGGTAAATGCAATTGTGGAATTCATTGAAATTCCTGTACTATGAATTACAAATAAATTACAGTAAAAGATTTTAAAATTCATAAAAAAAAGTCCTTTTCTACTTATAATAACAAACACATTAGTCACACATTTGGTATGTTATTACATTAAAAAATAATTGAAAGGTTTTTAGTAGCGCTAAGCATTTCTTAAATCACAGCCAATTTCTAAGCTGCTCTGCTATTGTTTGTAATTTATTTTAAAAAATTTCCGATTTTACTGTTAGACGCACAAACTAGTAGTTTTTTTTTGAAAAATAATTTCCGATCAATGTTTTTTTTAGCGAAATTTTAAATATAACGATAAAACTACGGTATTATCAATGGGAAACTGAGAAAATAATTCATAATGTGTGAATATATTTTCAGATATTGAATGAGAAACAGCATGAGCAAGCCGGACGTAATGAGTACAATTTCGATCATCCGGACGCTTTTGATATTGACCTAATGATAGACGTTCTTCGGAAATTGAAAGAGGGCAGGAAAGTTGAGGTTCCTATCTATAATTTCATAACACATTCTAGGGAACCAATAACGGTAAAAATTCTATGATTTTATTTTTGCGTTTTTCTTTCTAAAAATTGATTTTCAATAGAAAACCATGTATGGCGCTAATGTGATTATATTCGAGGGAATTCTCGTCTTTCACAGCCCCGAAGTACTTAAATTATTAGACATGAAAGTGTTTGTCGACACAGATTCGGATATACGCCTGGCTAGACGCCTTAAAAGGTAAATCAATCTTTCGTAGAGTTCGTGGTATTGCGAAACCTCGAATCGTGAACTAAATACATTTGCGAAGGGCATTAACAAGCCGAAAATAAAGGTGAGATAGTAGTATCTATAGTAGAATCTCGGCACGAATCGAGATTCTACTATAGATACTACTATCTCACCTTTATTTTTTTTGTTTAAATAACAGGTTTTTGTTTTAAATGTTTGTTATATATCTAGAATCTACATATTGCGTGGACACGCCGATATTGAGTGTCCGTTCGCTACCACCTCGCCAGTATAAAGGGTAAATCATTATTTGGAAAATATAAGAGAATGGAGGGTGGTAGTAAAATGTCGCAATCAATTTTTAAAATCCTTGCGTTGTGTGAAAGCAATCCAAGTAGGACCTCATCTTGATTAGTCATAAATTTTACTCGTCTTCTGCTATAAAGAGACATTTTTGTGCATTTTTAGAATGTTTTTTAAATTGTGGTGATAAAGCGATTTCCATCTTATACTTCAATGATAGGATATGAACAGTAAAAGATTCATATTTAGTCAAAATCTGGGGGGGTTATTAATTCCTTTTACAAATATGAGTGTAAAATACTTACCTTTCGTTTACCCTCACAACAAATTGGATTTGTTTAGTCTCTTGCGTCGCCCCCCTATCGAGAAAAAACCTTTAGTGGGAAATTAAATATCCGCTTTGGACGCCCCGAACTTACAAAATGACTCGCCAAAAGCAAACTTCTGCATATCTGTAGAAACGTGGAATAAACTTGCTATTAAAGAAAATCTGATTGCTTTTTTAATTGCGATCCAAATGCAATACAATTTTATCACAAAAGCTTTGGGAATTTTTTGTGTAGAGTTTAATACCGCCGTCATACTACCCCAGAGTAAGTGGCTCGCCGAAACGTTTGACGTATTTTATGGACACCTCATAAATAAAGTCCATTCAACTCCATTGCTTTTAGATAAAATAATGAAAATATCATTTAAGAGGTACGGAAGAAAGGACTACCTAAATTTCTGGTTAAAACCGGGGTAATAAATTTCTGTGTCATGTTCCAGATTCTTGTTAAACATTGAAATCGACTTCCTGAGTTTCTTTTTAGCGATTAATTAAGGTATGAAAATAGGTATCCCACTTGCCCCTATCATAATGCCAAAAATCAACAAACTAGCAGATTTTCCGAATACTCAGAATTGAAAAAGAAATTTTTTTGCCGCATTTTTTTAAATGAATGCTGTTCCAAACACTGGCTACGTTTTGCTCATCGAACAACGAATGGATAAAAGAAAAAAAAATCCTGTCCACTGGAATATTTATCGAGTTCAAAAGCACGACTTCGAATTGAAACGCAAATGGAATCATAATTAGACCACTGGTGTGAATAAATTATGGAAAAAACTAATTCCAGCTAAGCAGCGATTGCAAATTAAGCTCAGATACTATTACCGAAGTCAGTGATTCATCACAAATGAATCTTCTTCTCGTTAAACTTTTAGTAATTGCTGATGCAAAGTCAACCGACCAAGCCACATCATCGCAACGAGCGAAAACATTTTTAGTTTCTACGATAGTGACCTGAGAATAATTTGTCGTTGCTTTAATTTAGCTGTGATTTTTTGTTAATTAAAAATTGTTATTGAGGATAAAATTTTAAGTGTTTTATATTAATTGACATTATTTAGATTTTGAAATTTGCACTTGTTTAGTGGACAATTGTTTAAAAGTATTAAATAATGTCACAGAGAATGAAAGAATTTTTGGTGAATGCTGATAAGTTCAGGCTTTCGGAGGGCGCAGAGAGAAAAAGTGAACCGAAATCGGTTAGAATTTTGAGAATCCCAACATTTCGTCAGGCTTCGATAGCTGAGCAAAATGCCGATGCTGAAAGACGAGCGTACAAAATTTTTACGCAAAGTATGGGCGAAGATAGTAGAAATCCAATGTTCTACGGAAGTGAAGGCAGACATAGAAGACAACTGAGTGCGGGCCAGACTTTAACGAGGAACAATTTACCTTCGTCATTGGGAAGACATCTGCCTTTTCAAAAGCTTTCTAGCAACCAAAAGCAGTCACTTTTAAGACGAAGATATTCACTGGAAAAAGCCGTCATCGATGATGTTATTTCGGATCCAATTAAAAAATCCGCAGCTCTAGACTTTTTGAAGATTGAATTTAAGGAAAAAATATCAGGCAGCAGTAAAGAGGAAGATAAGTATTTCCGCAATTATCTGGACACACTTAAGAAACAATACAAAACTCCATCGGAGAAGGAAATTCTCTTTCCACCAGGCAAAGAATTCATAGTGGACGCTTCTTATCGTGGTGAACTTGACAAAGCAACTGTGGATATTGGCGGCTCCCAAGAACTTGCCGATCACATGGATTTCCTCCAAGCTGAGCACTATTGCAACGCACTCGAGGATTTAGAAAAGCACAAGATGAAAACAAATGCAAAATTTGAAGCTGAGCGCGCTAAATTGCATGAAACTATCAGTGATGAGGGAGACCTTCAAGAACACTTGGACTTTTTAGCAACGGAATGGAAAACAAAATTGGATCATTTGGATGGGTTGCAAAGGAATCTTCCGAAACCTCGAGTTTTATTTCCAGAGATTGAACCACCTATGAAGGAATCTAAGAAAATGGCGCCATCAGCTTCAACTCGAATTGCTAAGCAAACGCCTATAAAATCGCCAGATGAAGGCCAACTGCAACGCAGAGTTGAGTCGAAATCATCTGAAGTTTTAAAAGCAAAACCAACTCTTATAACTTCAAAGCTAAAACCACCACCTGCAGGTCAACCAAAAGTTGCATCCCGAAACTTGTCTAAAATGCCCGATAAAACTCCGAAACAACCACAAAAATTGTCCAAACCAACGCAGAGTTTGATGAGGAAACAGACGAAAACTTCAATGCAACCTCAAAATGCTCCGGAAATCCAAAAATCAAAGCCTCAACAAACAGTTCTCGCTGCTCGCAGACATGAAACCAGTTCAAATTTGAAGCCCCGAATGACATCAGCGCCTGCCAGGAGAGTTGTACACCCCACAGTAATGAAAACACTTCAATCAAGGCCAAAAGTAAAGCAAGTGAAAATGTCGACTTCCGTATTACAACACGCGCCAAAGATTCCTCAATCATTGCGATCTATAAGAGTACCTGGCGAGCAAATTTCAGGTAAAACAACAGAGCGAATTTCGAACCAAGCGATGGTTGCAAAACGTAAAATTACGCAGGAAGTTGTTAAGGAACTTCCGAATCTCAAGCAGACGGCGAGAATTTCTAGGCAACAAACAATTAAATCTTCAGAACCATTGGAAAAACTAGTACCAAAAGTCAAGCCAAAAGCACCAAAAGTTTTACAGCCAGTTGCATTGAAATCTAAGGCCAAGGAAAAATTCCTAAGAGCATCGGAAATTGCTAAAAGAACTATTAAAGACCCTGATGAACTTGAAGACGAACTGGAGTTTTTAAAATATGAATACCAATCGGAATTAGACTACGTTAGGGAATTGGAAGGCGTTAAATATCCTTCCCGGACACAAAAGTCGACGATTCTAGGTTCAGTGAAACCTCAGCCGACCGTAGAGTTAACTGACATGGGAATAGCAGTAAAGGAAAAACGAGGCGAAGCAGAGATTACTGAAATTGCAATGATGGGAAGATCGATTAGAAAAACTAAAGGTTTGCGAAAAGGTGAGGAAAGGAGCAAAGAAGTTCTACAGTCTGTAGTGGAGGAAGTGCCATCGGAAATGAAAGCCATTCAACAAATCCCTGATCAATTGCGTATAGAAAGTGTGAAGAAATTGCTGCCTGCCAAAGATTTCAGCTACCAACCAAAAAAGGAAGCAATTAAAGATAAAAGTATGAAAGATCGAGGAATTTTATCGTCCTTAGTGCAAAAAGAACAGGCGGATTCAATTTTCAAACAATTGATGTTGGAGGAGAAGGGCGACGTCGAGTACAAACAATATCCAATCGAAGTTTTAAGCCTTCTAGTCTCAACGAATGTACCAAAATTACATGCAAATAGCGAGGATATCCCTGGTCCAAGCGGGTGTAGTATTGTAGCTGACCGCATTCCAAAGGAAAAAATACACGATTTAAGTGCAACTGGAAAGCAACTTTCGCTAGAAGAGCAGGAAAAAATCAACCTCCAACCCGCAACGCAAGATAAAAGCATTAAACTCTACGATGAACACAGCGTTTCTATTGATTCATATCCAATTCAAACTTTCTTTCAAGCTAGAGGTTCGATTCCTCCGCCCTGGTTCCCGGGAATGTTTTCCGTTCTTCCTGATAACCCCATTGTGATACCATTCAAGACGCCAAGTATTCTTTTTGATAGAGCTTGGCAGCAAATGCACTCAGACTTTATCGCTGTCTAAAAATTTCATCGCTTTACCAAATTGTAATTAAAGACAATAAAAATATTTAATTTCTTTGAAATTCTGATTGAGTTTTCTTGTAGTTTTTGTTAAAATTGTGAATTGTTTTTGTTTCAGAGATATTTCACAACGTGGTCGTGACTTGGAGGGTGTACTTAAGCAGTATTCAACGATGGTTAAACCGTCATATAGTAATTACATTGCACCGACAATGGCGCATGCAGATATTATTGTTCCGCGTGGTGGTGAGAATAAAGTGGCGATCCATTTAATCGTTCAACATGTTCACACACAGCTTCAATTGGTAAGAATATTATGTAAGGTTTTTTTTTTGTCTTTAGGGTCTGTGCATAAAATAAGTTACGCTTACCTTTTCCTTTTTGGAACGATCGCTAACCTACCATCCTAAATTCGTGACGCATTTTGTGGACACTTTCTTGGAAAAAAACACTGATCAACTATTGACCGATCTCTGAATTCTATTCCAAGCTCTGTTGCTGGACGAATATAGGCTATTACATTTTTTAAATTTTGGATGAACTTTAATCTGACTCTTCTGAGTTTGCTCAGTTTTAATGAAAATATCCAAATCTAAGGTTTTAAATTTCAAATACAATTAGTTTTTCTCTTACAGAGAGGATTCAAATTGCGTGAGACTTTAGCACATTCGTATATCGGTCAACCGATGCCAGATTCCTTACATTTGCTACCAACAACTCCTCAGGTGAGTGAACTTTTTAACTAAATCCTTTCAACATTTCTGTTAATAATCCTGTTCTTAGATCAAAGGATTGCATACATTTATTCGTAATAAGAATACTTCACGTGACGAATTCATATTTTATTCGAAAAGACTTATTCGATTAGTGATAGAATTTGCATTAAGTATATTTCCGTTTAAGGAAGTCAATGTTGAAACGCCACAAGGAGTTTCATATCAAGGTACGTTTATCTTTATTTAATTTATTTTGTTGTAAAAATCAATTTAAAAAAAACATTGCTGGAAAGAGAAATAGTTGAGATAAGTTAGGGTCGATTTCAGTAGGAGTGTCTAATAGTAAAAATCGAAATAAAACTGAAACTTCGTTCACGGTTCACTAGATAGCGGGAAGGGGGATAGGGGGATATTGCATAACCTAAAGGCCCCAACCAGATAAGATCCGTTCCGTTCCGTCGCGTAAAGCTGTTAAAATAGAAGGTACGTGACACCGGTTAGTCTTTATTGATGTCAATTATTTATAAATCTCCAATAGCATAGTCTATTTGGGCGTCACTAAAGTCGGAATTGTCTGCCTTACTCCCTGGTTTCAAAACCACGTTGATGATAAAAAGCCAATGAATATCGTAATGCATTTTGTGTAAATTACATTTATTTATTTAATATCAGTGATTTGTTTTTTACGCAAAATTAAAAACTCAAAAACTTTCAGATTAAAAAAACTTTTCTACGGTGCACCAGAATTTTTTTTTTGAACATTTCAACGATAGACCACAGTCATTGCAAACGATGCGTAATGCAAAAGAATATCCTTGTCTCCATAAATATGGACATCGTAGACTCCCTTATTGAACGGGAAACGCCCATACGATAGGGATTTCGGAAGAATGTTCGAATTTACAGTTACATTATGTAGATAATAAGTATCTGGTTTTATCGGGCATTTATTGGGAATTTTTCCATATTCTTTGATTTTACTCACAATAAAAAGTGTCAATGGGTCTTTATTATTTAAACGTTTGCAAAGATCCAAAGTGTTGTTAAAACTATACAGTTTTGCTCGTCCTCGAAAAAGTGTCACTTGCGCAACAGCAATAAATCCATTAACAGGCTCTGTTACCTCAATTTTCATATCCATGTAAGATTTCGTTACACTCACATGACTTTTGATATACGGGACACAACTAATGTGAGTATAATTTGAAAATTCTATGAACCAGGCTGACTATTAATCAATCCATAAAAGTAAACAACATTGATTCAATTTTTATAATAAAGAAAATGTTTTTTTTACTTGACTTGGTTTTAATATGATCCAAAAGATTATTGTAAAAAACTTCATGTCACTGGCCAACGGTTTGATCTCAGTCTCTTGAAATAACCGACTGAATTTTCAAAGAATGGTTTGTTTCAAAATGAGGTAATTTTAGTAGCAGCATAATAACTAATGGTCTGTAAAATTTCTAAGTAGCCCAATTTGTTAATTTCTGCACAGAAGTTGATCAAAATCGAAACAAATCGTTAAAAACTGAATATTTCCAAACCACGATTGGATGATTTTGTAACAAAACATTCAATTTCATCCGAGGGCCTATTATGGAATACGATCGTAATCGTAACGATCTTGAATTGCCAATTGTTGCTAGTAGAAAAGACTAACACAAACACACAAGTTCTGACCGTTAAAATTACGATCGTATTCCATAATAAGCCTATATTTACAGTTAAAGTTTAAACATCACTAAAAGTCAGAAATCTTATTTAAGAAACGGTTTTTTAAATAAACATTTTGTCTGACATCATATAGAGTATTTGACGATTGACATCTGCCAATTGTAGCTTTTCTTATGTTTTATATTTATGTTTCAGCATTGGCCATCGCAAAATTTCAATTGTAAAAAAAAATTGCCTTAAAAAGAATCAAATTGATTGAGTGCATAATTTTCTTTGCAGGTCAACGTTTAGGTTGTAAGAAAATTTGCGGTGTTTCAATATTGCGTGCCGGTGAAACAATGGAACAGGCAGTCTGCGATGTGTGCAAAGATATTCGCATTGGAAAGATTTTAATTCAAACCAATCAGACAACCGGTGAACCAGAACTTTACTACTTGAGGCTACCGAAAGATATTAAGGACTACAAAGTAATACTGATGGATGCCACTGTGGCGACCGGGGCTGCTGCTATGATGGCGATACGCGTTCTCCTCGATCACGATGTACCGGAAGAGAATATTCTTTTGGTGTCGCTACTAATGGCCGAAATCGGTGTCCATTCAATTGCCTATGCCTTCCCAAATGTAATTCTAAAGCTGTGAATTATATTTATAATAAAATTTTGTTAATTGTGGATTAATTTTTAGGTCAGAATTGTAACATCGGCGCTCGATCCGGAGATCAATGAGAAATTCTACGTGATACCAGGAATTGGTAATTTTGGCGATCGGTACTTTGGGACTGAACCGTCAGAGGAATACATTTTATAGTCGCTAAACAAAACACGAAAGATTTATCGAACAAATATTTGAATCAGTTTGGAAAACTACGAGATGTCTGGCAAAAAGTTTTCGTCTGATTTCTGATTTTACTTTTTTAATATTGAAAAATCGTCGTTAAGAGTAGAAAATCTTGTCGTGTGCTCTGTTCATTTTGCGTGATTTTTTTGGATTGAATATTTTTTTTATTATTAAGTGACCAGTTGTTTCTTTTGTAATTGTATATTTGTAAAATTAAAACTAAAACATAAAAAAGATTGTTTTTTTTTATTAGTCGGGTTTTTTTTTCAAATACAGTGAAACCGGCCATTTTTAGATGAAATCATCACTTTAGTAAATTCAGATCAATAAGTCTATTGTACAGGTTCTTACTAGATTTACGCTCTGAAAGTTCGACAGTTGCTGAAAGCGAATTTAATTGTAAACTGTTTTTTCCACTATGAACCTTATGTTCCTCATGCAACTGAAAGCTGTCTTATTTTATCAAAAAGATGTGAAGAAATAAAGGTCTTGTTATACCCGTATGGTGAAACCAAAGGGTATATTAACTTTGCCTTACCGTTTGTAACGCCAAGATCCCGTCATCACACAAAAAAATGAATTACACCAGTGTGTTTAGAATGATAAAAAAAATTGAATTTTGCATGTCCGTCCGTCTGTCTGTCTGTCCGTCCGTCTGTCTGTCCGTCCGTCTGTCTGTCTGTCTGTCTGTGGCGCGGATTGCGGGCGCACGGATTGAGCTAGAGACTTGAAATTTTGCACAGATCCGTTTTTTGTAAAATGCGAGGCTAAGTTCGTTAATGGGCAAAAATGGACCATTAGGGGGGGTACCCCCCATAGGAACGAAAATGTTTTTCGCGAATATCTCAAAAACTGTGTATCCTATCAAAAAAGTCCAAGAACAAAAGTTATTTAGAATATGATTCTACATAAAACTCCCATACATCAAAATCCGATTGGAACAAGTTTTAAAAAAATCTTATTGGAAAATTTGAATTCAAATGAAATTTTGATACGCCGTTCAATTAAATCACCATACGGGTTTTGAATAATTGCCAGATTGGCAATTACAGCTTTTGTTATGTTTGATTTTGCAGTTGTTTTTAGCACAGCAATTCTCATGGCTTAAATGAAAACACAAGTTTTCTTATGAGTTTAATTTATTTCGCCAATTTCCTACGCTTTTAAATAACCAAGTTCAGCTTTCCTTTATTGAATGACTATTTTTTTAAAATCTTTTATTTTGGGCTTCAAAGCTAGATCGATTACAATATTTTAACAAATTATAAAAGCAAAGATAATTGACTGATAACAAACAATACAAACTATTCAATTATAGTTAAAAATAATTACAATCATAAAATAAAAATGAACTATTTTAGAAAAATTTCAATAGCAACAAACTTTTAAAAAAATTGCCTGTGTCTTTAACGGGTCTATTACTTTTACTTTAAATTGCTCAATTTGGCAGCTATATGAAAAAAAACCAATTCCAAAAACATAAGTTATATGAAAAAACCTATTCCATAAACAATAGAAAATTCACTTCTAAAATGTAGATAATTAAGCATGTAGTAAATTTCATTTTCTACGAGTAAAAATGTAGGTGTAATTACTTGATTTATTAGGTAACCCATCATGCTTTATGTGTAAATTTATTTTCTAAGTCTATTTAATATCACCAATATTGTTTTTTACCCAAAATATATGAAATACTTTTTCCCTGGTGCAAAAAAATTGAAGGAATCATATTCTGAATTCACATTTCAACGATAGACCACAGTAATTGCAAACGATACGTAATGCACAAGAATATCCTTGTCTCCATAAATATGAACATCGTAGACTCCCTTATTGAACGGGAAACGTCCATACGATAGGGATTTCGGAAGAAAGCTCGAGTTTACAGTTACGTTATGTAGATAATAAGTATCTGGTTTTATAGGGCATTTAGTGGGAATTTTTCCATATTCTCTGATTTTATTTACAATAAAAAGTGTTAATGGGTCTTTATTATTTAAACGTTTGCAAATATCCATAGTGTTGTTAAAACTGTACAGTTTTGCTCGTCCTTTAAAAAGTGTCACTTGCGCAGCAGCAATAAATCCATTAGCGGGCTCTGTTACCTCAATTTTCATATCCATGTAAGATTTCGTCACAGTTATATGACTTTTGATATACGGGACAAAATTAATGAGAGTACCATTTGAAAATTCAATGTACCAGGCTGACTGTTCAATCCATAAAAGTAAACAATATTGATTCAATTTTTATGATAAAGAAAATGTTTTTTTTACTTGACTTGGTTTTAATATGACCCAAAAGATTATTATAAAAAACTTCATGTCACTGGCCAATGGTTTGATCTCAGTCTCTTGAAATAACCGACTGAACTCTCAATGTTTTGCTTCAAAAGTAAAATGCAGTAATTATACTGATAGTATGATTAAACTAATGGTCCGTGAAATTTTTAACCACCCTAGTTTTTTAATTGCAATAAATAGGTTGATTAAAAGACAATCATTAAAAAAAGAGACAATTTATCAAACAATTTGGAAAGTTATCAGATGTTTGCAAAATCTTTTCGTTTCATTTATTTTTTTACTATCTTATACGAAGTTTATAATCAAGTTTGTGACCATGAAAAATTTCAAGCTCTTTATTTTGCCTAAAAACATTTCTTGAGCATATTAGCATTCAGCCTGTCTGCATAGTTTTAAGATTTCTCAAAAACTACTTAAGAGCCATGAAATATATGCATTGCTGCGGTTAAAAAAACAGTTCAAGAATTGAAGATATTGAAATTCCCCACTTGTACCTTTTACCGTAAATTGATATATTTAACCGTTATCTAGATATTTTAGATTTTGAAAAAAAAAATGTTATGTAATTTAATATTTTATTCGATGGGCATTGAGTAAATTGAACAGGTACGAGACAGGCGACAATTTTCTTGTGATTGGATATTTGTAAAATTAAAACTAGATTAACAAGATTTCTTTTTATTTGTTGAATCAGTATTTTAGAAATCGATTAAATTCACGAACTATATTCAAAATATGTGTTGATCCTAGTTTTTTTACAAGCTGCCTGTAAAATGCGTCACAGTAGTTTAGTAATAAAGGGGGATGAAGGTGGAGATTTTCTGTCTGTGACAGGGGCTTACGTATACGTGCTGTGGTAAATGACAAAACAAAGGTCTTTAAAATTATACAAAGTGATTTTATGCTTTAAATTCTTTTTATTCGTTTTATATTCATTCATATTCTTAAACATTCTTTTGTATAAACAAGAAATTTGGTGCTAAGGATTCATCCCCAAACCTGCAAAATAAAATAAAAATCCATTAAATTCAAATCTAGGAAATTTCACCAAATTTATGGTAATAAAATGTCAGAATCAAAGAATCATCAAGCATGTCTTTATGACAGGGATAACTGATAAAAAATAATTCATCACATAAAAAGTGTAACTGCATAATTACACTGCATAATTTAATTACACTACAAGATTCCAGCAAAATAATGCACTTTGTTTTTTTTTCAGTTTTTAAACATACCAAAAATTATGATTTTGTGTAGAGATGATTTTCATACTTTAACAATCAGACCAGGGTTTCCTGTAAAGAAAAAAAAAACTTTAGTTGGACTTTTGGTGGATTTATCAGTAAAAGTATATTAAAAATGTATCAGACACAAAGGATCAACACAGCTAGATGCTTCAGTTATATGCTTGTCTACTTTAAAAAAATATCATCACGAAAACTTTGCAATTGAAAAATAAAAGATTACATGGAAATTACCTTCTATTTGGGACTGAAGTCCTTTTCAAAGCCGTGTTTTGGATTAGCAACTGCAGAATGTTCAGAATTGGCTCCAAACGATGAATTCGGCCCTAGCTTTTTTGAAGCACTCTTACGCTATCTGGAAAATAAGCACGTTTTACAAACCTTTTCGATAAAGACGGATTTTCGTAATGCTTTTTTAAATCAGAATTTAAAAAACCAATCGTCAAATACTTTTACGACTGGGGCGGTAACTTTAAATCATCATTTAAATATACAGTAGTCACCGGCTAATTCAAAACCTAAATTACCGCGAAAGACATGTTTTGCTGCTTTGCCAGTTAAAATGCACGTGACTTTAGGCGCAGCTTCAATCTTTAAACAAAAGCAAGTTTTGTGATAATTAGCCGAGAAATACTGTATAAAAGTTTTACTTGTGACCTGGAACACAAACGAAATTTAATAAAAATAATTACCATGTTTTCAAAACTGTCCAGACTTCCCCAACCACGTGGTGCTCCGCTAACATATCGAACCGATAAGGTTGTAAAGGATGCTTTTATGGTAATTTTCTCATATTAAATAATTGTTTCTTGTGTATTTTATGCTGCTTTCCCATTAATCTGGAATTTACTCCACAAAGCCTCCGGATGTCCATAACCTAGGAAAAAACGCATGGAAAATTTTACAAACTTTTCTCAACAAATTTTTAGCTTGCGTTGAACAGTTTTTGAATCAGTTAAGAAAAACCAATCGACATTATTATTCCGACTGGGGCGGTAACTTTAAATCATCATTGAATTTAATAAAATGGAGTTTTCTACCAATGATATGTAATTGGATTTCGGCTAACGAAAATGTGGATACTTTTGCTTTTTAAAACAATTAACTTTGCTTTTTGCGAGGAGCAAATAATTTTGTAGTGAAAACTCCATTTTAATTGATTATATTTAATAAAAAAAATCATACCTCTTATGAAAACGTCTACTCCGGTTGAAATGAAGAAATTGAATGGCCGATTCGACGGCATTTTGGTGACGTTTTGATATTAGCGTCTAGGATTCAAACCAACCCAGTGAATATGTAATGAAAGTTTTTTGTACTCGTTTTTCATCTCGGTGGCCATTTTACACGTAATTATAAAAATTTACAATTGTAATAATAATAAAACCCTTTCTCACACTTTTGAAATAAAATGAAAAACGCTATTTAAAAACTAATACAAAATTAATAATTATGATACTACAAGGTATTTTCATAAATATTCCGGGTTAATATTTGAAAATTGAAAAAATAACATTCTATGTATTCTTTAAACATTAGAAAACATTCTACATTTCTTTAAAGCAAAAAAAGGACTTGTTGGAAAGTATTTTGAAAAAACCAATAAATTTTAATATTTTTAAGCCCATCTCACCAGCAAGCTGACACCGTTCAACTTGAAAATTTGACATTTGCCACATGCAAAACGTTTTGACGTTTCTCGTACCCAATTTTCCTCATCCAGAATATTTGAGAGGTTAAAAAATCCTCCTGTTTCAAAAAAGTTGGCCAAAAATGGCATGTACTGAAATAATTGACGATATTGAGGACTTGATTTCTTCACAAGACATTACACCGAAAGAGCGCTATGCCAGCAGAAAGTTTGTCTCTGTGCGGGCGAAGAAAAGTGCTACGACTTCCAACCATGAACCAGAAAAGGACCAGAACGTGGACGGAGACTCCACGAAAAAGGAGATACAAACAAGTGTGATTCCGGGAACTCAAAAGATCTATGTTAGGACATGGGGGTGCTCCCATAACAGTTCAGATTCTGAGTATATGGCCGGGCAATTGGCGGCTTATGGCTACAAGTTGACATCCGAAAAGGACGATGCTGATTTGTGGCTTCTCAATAGTTGTACAGTGAAAACACCATCAGAGCAAATATTTCTCAACGAAATCAACAATTGCCTCGGAAAAGGAAAGCATTTAGTTTTGGCTGGTTGCGTTCCTCAGGGCAAATCGAAGCAAGATTTTTTGAAGGGTGAATAGTTTTAAATACTCTCGAATCTTGATTGCTTACTAATATCTTTTGTAGACTTCTCAATAATTGGAGTAGAGCAGATCGACCGAGTGGTGGAAGTGGTCGAAGAAACACTGAAGGGACACAAAGTGCAGCTGCTAAAGAAAAGGAAACGATTTACAAATAATAATGTGGAGAAGAAAGTTCCCGCCGTGTCTCTGGATCTGCCAAAAGTCCGAAAGAATCCCCTAATTGAAATTATTCCCATTAATCTGGGCTGTCTCAATCAATGCACCTACTGTAAAACGAAACACGCAAGGGGTGACTTGGTCAGTTACGGCATTGAAGAGATTTGCGCACGAGCGAAACAGGCATTCGACGAAGGATGCTGTGAGATTTGGTTGACTTCCGAGGACTTGGGAACATATGGCCGGGATCATGATACAAGTTTGGTTGAATTAGTCCAGGAACTTGTCAAGGTATGACATTTAAACTAATTGAAAAATGTTCTGAAATAAGTTTCCTTTGTAGATTGTTCCGGGACATTGCATGATCCGCTTAGGAATGACAAATCCACCTTACATTCTATCCTTGAAAACTGGAATGGCCGAACTTTTAAATCATCCCCGCATTTACTCCTTTTTACACATCCCCGTCCAAAGCGGAAGTGATGCAGTGCTGTCTGATATGAAGCGGGAATATTGCAGGGAAGATTTTGAGGAACTTGTCGACTACTTCCGCGAAAAAGTTCCTGGCATAACCATCGCAACGGATATAATATGCGGCTTCCCTACAGAAACAGACAAAGATTTCGGGGAGACTGTAACCCTATGCGAAAAATACAAGTTTCCCAGTTTATTCATCAATCAATTCTTCCCGCGAGCTGGAACGCCAGCAGCCAAAATGCCTCGAGTGCCAGGGGATGTTGTTAAAAAGAGAACGGCGAGTTTAACTGACGTCTTTTACAGCTACTACCCATATGAGAATAGAGTGGGGAAAATGTACGAGGTTTTAGTAACGGAAATCGCCCATGATAAGAAACACTACGTTGCGCACAACAAATGCTATGAGCAGATCCTATTACCCATGCTCGATGATCTACTGGGGAAAAGTGTCCACGTCGAAATCATATCGGCTACGAAATTTAGTATGACAGGAAAAGTTCTGGATCCCAAAGAAAATTGGATAAATTGTTCGAATAAAAAGGAAATGCAGACGACAAATTTCAGGATTTCCAATGGAAAGGTGTTAAAATTTGAAAATACAAATGGCTTTATTAGTAATGATAACCCTAAGGCTGAAAACAATTGCTATTGGCTGGCTGCAACTATTGGACTGCTATCGCTGATTGCGTATGGTTTTGTTTATAGAGCACTTAAGTTATTTTTGTAGTATCTCAATTTATTACTATATATTTTTAATAAAACCATGTAGTAAACACGCTTGTTTTTCTAACTTAAGATTCTGTTATTATGTAGATGATTGATCTTACGATGAATTTCTAAATAATGAAGAACTCATTGTGAACTTTAAAACCTGGATTATATTTTTTTTTTAAACATTCAGTTAAAAATTTCAGATCACTAGTGATTTTTCGTCACATAGTATGGAAGTTATTTTTAGGACTAGGATTTTTTTTTACATAGTAATAATAAATAATATTGCAACTTTTGACTAGTTAATTTAACTACTTTTACATTAATTACGTCGAGTTATCCTCTTCATCGAGCTCGATAATTTCGTCCTTCAATTTCTAAAAAAAATACTTTTGGTGGGATATTCAAAACGTCATAACTATTGTAGTTTACCTCATTGAAGGATAATTGCATTGAATACAAGTTTTTGAAATTATTGATCTGTGATTTTTGGCAAAACTCTTCGGAACTGTAATGATCTATAAAGCACTCCTAGAAAAATTTCGAAACTTTTACATTTATTCAACATAATCAAAAAAGATTTTCCTACTCGTGCTTCTAAAATTCTCAACTCAGATAATTGCAGTGTGGGTATTGCGTATGAATGAAGTCTTTTCCTAGATTTAGACATTGGATTTCTAAAATATTTGTTTTCAAAATGCTTTGAGCACACGCCGTGTCCTTTGTTTATGACCAACGTTGGTATTCCTATTGCTTGTAGCCATTTTTGTCTCAACTCTTCGTCTTCTGGAAATCTACAAGACAAAAAAATTAATTCGTTATCTTTTCGAATGTTTTTTTAGCGACATTTAAATTTTCCCGCCAATAACCTAAAAATAAAAATATAACACAGATCCAAACCACTATAAATAAACATTCGGTCGGAAACAGAACGTGGGAAAGATTTTATTTTTCTGTTTTCCAGCAATTTTCGACACCGCCTTGTGTAAAAAAGTGTTGTAAATTAATTAAAAGTTCTTCTTTAATTCTTTTACTGGTTTGAATATTGTGCCGTGTATTCGTTTTTCTTTCGTGGAGATAATCCTATGTAAGTGAGTTATAATCCTTTCGTGACGTTTTTTGTGTTTTTTGGCCAACCTGTGCAACGAAGTGTTTTCTTCCAAACAAGCCCCACGATTATTGCACGATTTTACCAAACAAAATATCATTTTTTGCTTAAATTAAACCAAGAACTTAACAAAATTCTCAGGGAGAAAATCTTATTAGTTGAGTGGCCGAAATTAGAATTTATTGACAACTCGATTTTTCGCACGGCATAGAGACAACCAAGGTATGCTGTAAACTTTTGATAGTCAGGTGTGACGTCATTTGTGCCGACTTTTTTTAATTAATTTTTATGTTTATTGATCACTATTTAATGCAATCAGTCCACTAATTTACAAATATCTTATTTAAATCGCACAAATTTAAAAAAAACCATCCAGAATACAAAATTCCTTCTGCACTTCGGCACAAGTGACGTAGCAACGAAATGTCAGATTTGAGTTTACAGCATACCTTGGTTGTCTGTATGCCGTGGATTTTTCGAATAGTTTATCCAAGATTCAAACATCATCGAACCGGAATTTTCAAAAATTATAACAATTAAAAGAAGTATATAGTAAGCATCGTTTCCGGAAAAATTTCAAACTAGATATAATTTCCAAAAACCTTTGAGCTGGGCATTTCTAGCTAAATATAAAAATCCAAGTAATTTCTAATGTACTGCTGTAACAATATCTTTTTGAACAATTTTTTTTATGTTTTGTTCTAAATTACTAGATTTTTCAAAAACTACCTGAGGTGTTGTAACAATTTTTCTGTTCGGTTTTGAAAAAGGACGATTCTATCAAATTTTTAGCTCAATATCTCAATTCGTTCTCGAGAGAATACTTTTTTTTTTACTAAAATCTCTGTTTTCAAAAATTTGCGGGTTTTTAATAGTATATTTGAAACTACTGTAATGATTTCTGTTACATATTCTATATTTTTTCTAAATTTAATTCAAAATGATTGTGATATGTCCGCAATTATGCGTTAATCCACGTAGAGCTCAAAAAACCCTCTTGATCGTTTTTCTAAGAAATATTGAACCGGAGATTAAAAACATGTCTCAATTTGAAGCTTCTTAATAGCAGTCAACAGGCAGATGTTGAATAGAAATTGGACAAAATATAAACTCTTTTTTGATATCAGTTCAAGTTCCGCGATTCCCAGAAATTTTCGTGTAGCGATAAAATCCGCCGAAGATAAAATTTGTTTTTTGATGTCTTTTGCTTGTTTAAGATTAGCTCCGGCACAAATTGTCGCCGATTCAAGTGATATAACTATGATAACAGTTTGATAACGTTTTGATGTTTGAGCCACAAAAAAAATCATGAATGAAGTCTATGATTTTGCAAAAATTAATCTAGAAACGGAATCGTCCACTATAGGTTTGGCTTACTTTGGCGACATGTAAATGGGTTCGCTCGATGGCGGATTCAAAAGTTGGACGTTGCAATACATAATAATCAGGAAAGCCGACGAAAAACAATCGATAAGTCATACTATTTGTTTAGTAATCTGTTTTATTTTTAGGTTCATTTTCTTGAACTTTTGTTGCAAAAACATTCGAATTCGTAAGAAATTGATTACCATTGATAAGCGAATTATAAGAAATACGCTCAGTTCATGCACACACGCCTGAATGAAGGATTTTTGAACCTTGTGTTTTTTATGATATGAACATTTAGTTTGATCTTCTGGAGCATTTTCATTCGTAAATTTCACTTTAAGAATCGATATCTCGATTGGCTTTCAAATAATCATGAAGCGAAATGATTTTTAAACACTTGAGACCTGCTGGAAAATACTGGCTAAAAGTGGAAAATCGAAGATATTACGTACACTATTTTCGTATACAAATAGGCAATTGTACAGCTATGTAACCGCTTTTTTTTACTCGAACTATTTAAATTGAAAAAGAAGGTTTTTAGGCTCAATAAGAGAAACGTTTTGCATGAAATTAACAAAAAAAACTTTTCAAAATAATTTATTTTTAATGTAATAAAGTGGGTTCTCGGCGTATGAACTTAATTTATTTCTAAAGATTGTCCAAAAACCGAATCATTCAAACGTATTTTCTCAAAAAATAACTAAAAATTCTTTGTCGATTCGGACTAATTATATCTTTGGATTTTTTAATTCTTACTTTTCCTTCGTTTATGAACACATTTTATCATTTGCTTTCATATATTTTTTAGTTAATTTTCAATAAACCCACAGATATTATGATTTTCAACAAGTGATTCACAATTTCCATGCCTCAACCATTTATCTATCTCTCCTCAAAAAAACCAATTGATGTGATTTAAATAAGCTCGGAAAATTATCTAATGACTAAACCGTGAAATTTAAATGGCAAATTGAGTATGACCACGAGTGAATTTCCATCACCTTTTTGTATGATTCTTCTGAACCGAAAGCTTTTGAACCGAAGATCCGAACCGCATTTCTCCGAGACACTTTGGTTTTTTTTTTGGTCAACAAATTGTCAATTGCCGTGGCAATTGCCGTGGCAATTGCCGTGGCAATTGCCGTGGAGAAATGCGGTTCGGATCTTCGGTTCAAAAGCTTTCGGTTCAAAATTGAACTAAGCTTTCGGCTAGCTTTTTAGTTCTGTCAGATCTGTCAAAACAATGTCAAAACAAGAGCATAAACAAATTATATAAAGACTGTTTTTCTCTAACTGTTGTTTTTCTCTAAATAATCCCCCAAAGCAGCAGATATGCATGCGGTTGGCAGCGCACACGAGCAGCGGAGCATGTCGCTTGGCCGAAGAAAAACATTGAAATCGTCTTCAAATGAAGTTTTACCGAAATCGTAGTTTTCTACAACTTTTGGGAAAGTATCGCTAGCTTGTTTATGAGAATAACGTCCGGGAGGCGGACTAATAAAATCGTGGCCATATCGCGTTTTTTTGATGCTAAGGTTTTCCTTTTTTTTTTGTAGATGATGTCGAATTCGTTGAGACTTTGTTCTTTGTTGAGATTGCTTGTTTTATTAAGAAGCGGCTGTTGTCCTTTGTTGCGTGACTCATTCGAGGGGAAAAAGGACATTCCAGGCAGAAAATGAACGCAGAATCTGTGAGAAATATTTGAAGAAACAAAAAACTATTTACCATAAAAGGATAGAAACTCTTTCTTCATCGGAATCTCTGTTTTTCATGCTAATTTTTAAAGGTCACGATATTATCACCGTTAATCGGTAAAGCGAAATTGTGAATTCCCCTGAATTCATTTGACCATGGAAACATTTGTATGACGAAAAAATGAACATCGAATGAGAATGTAAAGCAAATATAAAAGTAAGGATGACTTGGGCTTTAGCGGAGTCCTTCGGAAATCATAAAAATTTCATGACTTCTATTTTTGGTGCTGTCTGAGCTATTTTTAGAATTCGAAGAATTGTTGCTTATTTTATATTTGGATCGCAATTAACATTTCGAAAAGTTTTGATGAAACAGGAAAAAAACCAATCGATTACCCGATTCTATGGTACCAATCAGATCAAAATGTCAGTTGATGTGCTTAAATGACTATGAAATTCTTGTGATTTCCCTAAAATGCTACAAATATAGACAAACAATTTATTTAGCAAGATCTAAGGTTGAATTTATTAACCAGCAAAATTTTATTACTCCTTCCTCTCTCCGGATAGAAACGGAAACACTTTTTGTGATTTTATCGAGTGCATAATTTTCTAGTTTTTCAAAAAACTGATTTTTTTTTTTTCAAATATCTTGAGAACCCTTAGAGGTACAAAAAAACCGTTCAGACAAAAAATATGGAAAATTTTATATCCTTTAAATTTTGTTATATTAATTTTTTCCAAAAAGCGCATAGGTCTCGAGATATTTTCAAAAAACGGTATTTTAAAAAAAATATTGTATGGGAGGTATAACGGGGGATTACTTTTCCAAAAGTTGATAGCTAACTACGATTTTTGTAATACTTATTTAAAAAAAATTTTAAGTGGCTAGGTCAACGCGTTCTCGAGTTATTTAAGATGCGTAAAACGGGCAGACCGACAGACAGATGCACGGACATCCTCATAATATTTCCTAAATCGGATTTCGTACTGATCAGAATTTTTCTATTTCCTCCGTTCTTGAATCGGTCTCCGTCATGAATACAATACTTTCCTTCTATAGAAGAGGAAAGTAAAAACTACTGCCTTAGCGGCCTGAAAATGTTTTTTGAGATTTTCTTGAAAACGGTTTGTCAAAACTATAAATGCAAGAAGTATTTAAAATACAATTTTACACACTTCTACCATAAACCTCAACTCAATTGGACCCTACTTCCAAAAAATTAGATACAAAAAGTGTTAAAACTCCGGTTTTACATTAAGCTCGATCCAGACTACACGATGTACGGGGTACGAGGTTGGCACGTACCCCGAACATCGAGTGTTTGGATGGGAAATTTGCACATGGTTTCACCTAGTGAGTAAAATCAGAAGCTGTTTGATTATCCTCGTACGTGGTAACCGCGTACACGAATGAGCAAAACCCTGTGCAGTGTGGATGCAGTTCCATGTACGAGGAAACCAAAAACCTCGTATCTCGTACCCCGTACATCGTGTAGTCTGGATCGACTTAACTCTTCGATACATCGAAACACCATTGGACTCCATTTTCCGGTACTAATAGCATAAATAATTTAATTTTCGACGCACTTTTCCGTCACGTATAGATTAGCAGTCTTCTGTCACCGACGCGACGGTATTTTCCGTAGAGGGACGGAAATTTCCATTTTAAGGTTTTTTTTTAATACTTAATCGATCTATAGTTCTCATACAGACTATTCGGTGTTTCTTTTCCTTTTTAAGTGTTTTGAAACAACCGACCGTTATGAAGAAAGTCGAATTTCACAATGAGGATTCTACGACTTTCATACAATTAAGTTTCATTCACCTTGCACAAAAAGTCGATATTTCGTAAAAATTCTTCCAAAAATTCAAAAAAAAAGCCATTTAATGTGAGGTGAAGAATTACACAATTTAAGGTAATGGGAATGGTGTGGGGTTTCCAAAAAGTTCGTTAGACATCAGAGAGCAACTTGGAGAAGCACAGAAAGAGAATCAAAAACAAACGGTGGAGCAAATCCCCACCACACGTTCAATTTAAAACACTCGTTTGTATAAACGATTTTCGTAGTACTCGCACGTGTTTGAAGTAAAGGGTAGGGGGATTTCCGGAGCTCCCCTACGATGAGAATTGGATGGAGAGAGAGACATGCTCCATCGAAGCGGGAAAAAACGTAATCAATTCTTGTTGTTGTTGTCGGATTAGTACGAAATTGAGCTTGGAAATTCCGTGCTAGCCGAAGACTGAAAAAATATCGGTCAGTATTTTTTTTCCAATGATAAGCGGATCGTTATTTACGGGGAGAATGTTTCGCGGGCGAATGCGAATGGAAGTTAAACAATTTACTCAAGACTTTTTAGGCATGCGACCGTTCTGGGGTTAGCAGGGGGTTTAAAATGGGTTTCAACAGAAATCAGTTCTCTGAACTGAATTCCTTGATAAGTGGAAAGTGGGGTTTTGTTTACTTTTGAATTTCACATGCACTAAAAGTACACTCACGGGTCTGGAACCATACAAAGGCGGGGGTTGAAGGCTTATCATCTTTCGAATTCATTGAGTCTTCGAATTTTCCTCCGATCGAGTTGGACCGGGGCTTCCCAGCATACCTTATTCTTTTGTTTTTATTTTTTACAAACAATAAAACAGACAATTCCAAGGTAGAATTTTAATATTTTATGTACATAAAACGCCGGCTAAATGAGCTCAATGCACACCTGTAATTGGATGGAAGTTTTTGAGGTATGGTGTTGTTGCGTCTATCTGGTAAACATATTAATTATGTCCGTTGAGTGATAATTCTATTGGGCTCAATACTTTGTCTATTGATTTTCATTCGGATTTCCAGTTTTTTTTCGTATATTTTCTTTTGTTAAGTAGAACACTTCCCTGAAAAACCCCTGTCGAATGTGTCTAGAACGGATACAAGAATTCATTATCATTTCGACGGGGTATTTTAGAAAATTTTTGTTAAATTCTGTGCTGGAATTCACAATTTATAGATTTGTATTCTTTGTATTCTTGTCGCGCTTATCGCTCAAAACAGAAAGAATCACAGTAAAAATTCACTTAGGGGGAATTTGCAAAAGATAAACTAAATTTTGCTGCCAAGTTGGAATGACTTCGAGATTTTAGTGTTTTATATTTAAGTATTTCCTTACATAAAAAATTGTGAAAAGAATTTTTTTTAATTTTAGGATTTTTTTTTAGAAATTTTAATGATGTGGTTTGGAAAAAAAATTATGAATTTGCTTGTACAAGTCTTAGAATTGTTATGTAAAGCAATTTTTCTTTGTCGTTAATTTTAAAACTGTAACCAATCTGGCAATACGGTCTGCGACAGCAGCGCCAAGGACCAAGAAGGAAGAGAGTAGTGAAGAACCGAGCGCCGAGCTGTTAGCTTTTAACGTTTTTTTATAACGAGAAATCGTCCCACAAATTAATATTTTTTGTACTGTTTTTGTATAATAAAAACTGTCCCACAAAACTAATAAATTTTGTTTCGATGGCCGAAAATTTGAGGACAGTTTGTAGGAGGCCGACAATTTGAAGTTTTTTTTTTTAGGGGATCGATCTTCAAGCATCTTAATTCTGTTCTTTAAAAAAAGGTCCTTAAATTTTCAGTCGCCGCAAGAAAATTTTGCAAAAGTTTTAGCTTTAAAATACAACTACAATAAAAAGGTTTTTAGAATACCATTTTACATAACATGTTCATTTGGGTTATAACTCTTTGACTTAAACAAATTTCCTGTGTCATGAATTGTTGCTTACAAACAGCGAAAAAGACTCTATGTCAAGTTTTTTTTTAAAAAAAAGATCAAATATCTAACGGTACCATGCATAAATAATACCAATTTATAAAACTTATTTCACAAGACAAATTTTGCTACCACATAGAAATCTGGATTAAAACCTGGTGTGTTTTCAGGAATGTCATACATTTCTTTTAGTTTCAACTTTAAGTTGTTTTTAATGTGCCTCCTTGAACTTTAATTTTATATAATATTTCGAGTATCACTCAATTCTTTTGGTTACAAAATGCTAAAATGCCTCTTAATGATACTCACTTGAATTTCAAGTTATTTTGAATTTCCCTGAAAAAATACTTGATACTTAAGAAATAATTAAATTGAGATTTTTGTTTATTTTAAGAACCTTAAACTCGACATATTTTCGAGTCATCTTGACAACATCGAAATTATTGTTATTTTGTAACTTTTCATTGATTGAATCCAAATATTTATAAATATTTTAAGTCGTTCTAATTTTACCACAAATTTATTTCTAGGCAAAATTAAACTTTCTAATTATAAATAAATTATCGCAACTCAACAACTAGGAGTTATTATTTAGTCAAACGTTGCGGTAAATCTATATTTAATACGGAAAAATTATTATTAGAAATATCATTCGACAGCGATAAGGTGTTATCTCAAGTCTTATTTAATATTTCCTCAGAAATTGGTTACAAAAAACCTCAAGTGCCAAAAAAATTAGATATCATATTTAACCAATTTCACTGTGTGTTTGATGATAAAGCGGAACAAAAGATTTAATTAATTATGATTGATCGGAATCGAATCATAAACATGTAATAACAAAGTTTAATTTATTACAGTTTTTCAAAGGCAGATTATTGAGGTGAATAATTAAACGGGAAGTAACCAAGTTTTTTTTGAGCAATTTATAAATTCTAATTAAATTAAATTGCTCATAGTTTAGACAAGTGAGAATTAAAATTAAATTACCATAATATTAGTGTATTAAAAGGCAAAAAGTAGGGGTTTTTAAGAAAAATTTCCAATTTCCATAAATTTCGTATTTGGATCAGAATATTTACTAAAGAAGCGCAGATATTCTTAGCGTAATAATATGTAATGTCTGTTCAAAAAACGATAGATGTAACAAGAAAATTGAGTGACTATTTTGAAACATGAAAAGAATATAGCTATTGAATTTTCCCAACATACATAACAGGTTTTTGGGTATTATTTTCAAAAATTCATCAAAATCAGTTACTTCTCGTCCAAAAACCCCCTCGAAATTTGAGAACTTCAAACCACATACTGGTGGTTTACAACAAATTGATTGAAAATCTTTTAATTCAGTGAATCATTTTGTAAATCACAGAGGGGCTCTTTTAAAATACGTTTCGCTTTAAAATGATTCGGTGATAAAAAGCAGAAACTTTTAAAACATCAATTTTTCTCGATAAAAAGATGAATGAAAACGTTTCCCATGAACACTCTCCTGGGGATGACAAACTTTTTGGCATCACGTAAATTAAAATCACACCTGATGGAATGGGGAAAGAACAATTTTAAGAAATTGGTTCTTCTTACAGATTGTCAACCTTCTTGGAAGACGCCTGAATGACATCGAAAGTGAAATTGGGAGCACTTCGCTCGAACTGTCTACCGAGTTATAACTTTAGATTTCAATTTAACTGATGCTGATTTTCGTTTTCCAATTCCTTTTTTCCTCCCAATAAGTTTTCGAGCACTTTTTGTTAAATGTTTTTCCCCGAAGGCCAAGTTTGTTGACGTGCGAGTTCGAGGAACAGACAAAATTGATTTTCTTTCGTGCGATAATTGTGGGGAGATTTTCCGGGAAAGCGGAGACCGAGAACGTGTAAGTCAATGTCTGGGAAACGAATTTTGTCACACTTTTCTTAGTGACAAGATGTACTAAAGATTGGCTCGTTGCCAAACCAGAAAAGAAAATTTAGTGCGCTTTGCATAAATTATCTTTAGTTTGATTTGGAGCATCGTACAAAATGATTTTTACTGCGAATTAAATGATGAAAATCACCATTTCCCGAGTACCGTGCCGAAAGTAGATCCAGGCCAATATTTTCCGCGAAAATTCGATGGCTTTGTCACAGTTCTTGTGGATGTACCACTTGTGAACTGTGGAAAATGAGTGAATAAACTGTTAATTAAGGGGAAGTTGTCGGATGAAACATAATCAAAAGTTGAGTTTTGTTGAAAAAATCACGTCAAACCACTGGTCACTGATTTAGGATTCGGAGAATATCAAAAATAAATGAGTTTAAAATTATGATTTTGGGAAAAAAATTAACCAAGTAATAAAAATTGGGCGAGAAAAACTTGATCTTGGAAAATGAGGACTTCGATGAGTATCATTTTCTTAAAAGACTATTTAGAAATTTTAAATATTAAGAAATTTGATGTGGGAGAAATTTTAAATATTACAAAATTTGATAATCACAGGAAAGTTAAAAATAAAAAAGTGCCGTCTGGCTTCGAAGATTTTTTGTCTTCACAAATACACAAATACAGCGATCTAATAAAAATTCTGCCTGCGGCGCATATTTCGTTATTGTAGAGGAAAATTTTGTGTTAATTAGAATTGATATTAATAATTTACAAGTACCTATTAATGAATTGACAATTTCCATTATACGAAATTTTTTCGTTTATATTTGCATGGCCAAAGAACCTGTGGTAATTGAAATAACCTTTTAGCGCATATATATTTCCTTTTGATTTGTACAATTATCAATAAGAAAACTTCAATTTACAGTACCGACTGTCGAACAGATAACGTTCTTTGTGTAGGCGCTTTTAAAACTCTTAAAAACCGAATGGCGTTCCAAAGTCTTTTTGTATAGAATATTTACACTAAGAATTTACAAAGAATCGTCGGCTGTGAAATAAAATTTTTTAACTAAAATGAAATTTGGACTGGACTTAGAAAGCGGATCTCAATTTTTTTTTTGTATTTTTTGCATAACAACGAATTGGGGTAAAAAAATACCCATCGCAGCACATTTTCCAGATAAAGTAGTGCAAATATTTTATATCAATAAAGACGATACAGAACGTAAATTTTGCAATTTACAAATACCATAAATTGTCTGCGTTTCAAATGAGCGATAATTGAGCAATCGATTTATTTCGCAAAAGAACGTTGGAAAAAATCCTATCAAACGCCATTTAATTGATTTAATGAATTTTCGCTACGCGTGCCATCAACTTTAATGACGTGCAAAAGTGTACCTTAAACTTTAACCTCGATTCGCACACGTAGTGGAAAACTGACCTTGTTGTAAAAGATACTGGATTTATTGGTCGACGAGCCTCTAATCTAATTACGCGGGTAATTCTCAAGTAAACACCGGAATTTTTCCTCACATAGGAATTGTTTTTATGAATTTCAAAATATTTGGAAAATAACTGCTTTGTTTGTTTAATAACATAATTTTTCCAATTACAAACAAAAAAACGTTATTAGTAAAAAAAACCTACAGAAAACAAAACAAAATCTCTATGGGAAAAATTTATTGAACTCTTACGAGTATTACGTAGATCTTGTATGGTGTTGTTGTTGTTGATGTCGCCGTCAATAAGAAATTGACTTGAATATTTACAAGCATCTTCAGCGGAATAAAAACGGTTTTATCCCATATCGTTTGCGATGGTGGTGCGCCCAAAAGCCCCAAATCATGTAGAAATTCCGAAGAATCACGTAAAGCCAGACTCTCACGACCCCTCTTATCGCTGTGCATCTCTTCGATTTCCACGATGAGACGTCGTGAATGGTTCCCCCATTTTCCTGGTAAAGCCAGCCAGAACTACATGAATCTGACGGTTTGTGCCCCATACGCCGGTGGTGGGACAAAAGAGAGCTGTCAGTATAAATAACGGGCCAAACCGGCTGATTGCTCATTGTGAAATTAAGATTCAAGCAAGACACACGGAAAATATATAACGGACAAAAAATATAAGTCGCGTGCCGAATTTCATAATATTGTGAATCATTACAGAACAGTAAATCAAATCGTTGATACAATCAAGTTCAAGGACAAGTGGGATTACCTAAGGAATTTTTAAAGCAATAAATCAATTGATTACGGATTACCAGTAAAAAGATTCCTTGTGAAATAAACATTTTGTGTAAACAAGAAAAAATTCAAAAAGACATATTAACAAACAGTGACAAAGTGTCAACTAAAACGTTTGCAGTAAACTTCAAAGTGTTGGAGCCAAATACAAAGAAACTGGAGACAGCCGCATTAGTTCCATACGTTCCAGTACTTCGTGAATTTAAATCTACAAAAATGGTGATAGAAGAACAGAAATCTGCTGAAAACATGGAATACCAGAAAGTTGGACGCACAGTTCAGTCGGCACTGCTCAAAGCCCAGGCAGAATCACGACTAATCATTGGACTATCAGATTCGGTGAAGGTCCTTTCCAAAGTACCTGAAGGATCACTCATCTGCCTCATGGCACAGCCCCAAATCGGCGATAGTGCAACACATATGCATGAAGTGCTGCTAGAGGCATTTTGCTACGAAAACGACATCTATGTTATTAAGGTGGACAGCGCGAAGAAACTCAGCCGAATTTTGGGCATCAACACCTTAGAATCCTGCGCCCTCATCCAGAAATCCTGCACAGCTGATGAGGACTCGCTAAACAACTTCGAAAATACCCTAGTAGATCACTGTGAGGCCTTTTGGGATGCCCCACAACAACCAGTTATTAAGCTACCTGCAATGTGAAGGACTAAAAACAGTACGAAAAAAATTTTTGGGAAAAATTTTGAGAAAAAAACCTTGAAAAAACGAAAAAATAACGGACGAGGATTATGCTCTTCTGAATCGACCGAACCTGAGACATGGTACGATGTGATTTGGAGAATTTTGCTGGTTATACCACGACCGTATTTTTCACACCCTTAACAACGAACAGTTTGTCATTTACACATAACGGTAAGCTCGCTTTGCTGCTGGGAAACAACATCTTTTAAAGTTAGGATTGCAGTCGAAATCTAATTATAACGGAATCGACCGGAGTTGGTGATGTTTTTTTCAAATCAAGCAGTCAAGCATTTTCATGTTGGAAGTTTTTTTTTTAAAAAAAAGCATTTGTGTAAAAAATTTGTGTTATTTTGACAGACAATAACTTTTTTGTATTTTTTTTTACTAATACGGTGATATAAGGAGAAAATGAAGACATTGTAAAATATAGCTTAAATGGTTGAAACAAAATATAACATTCACAAGAAATACCACTATTAGCATGTAATTTTCATAATTGTAACACTTTTATACATAGGTTTCGTGAAAAAAAGCATTATGTAAAGAAAACGCATTCCTAATTTATAAAGAGATGCAATGTGTTTTCTCAAGTAATAGATTTTATAAGAAACCTTGTTCAAAACAGAAAATTTCATAAGAAACAGATTTGTAAAATGAAAAAAATAGCTGTTAATCGAAGATTGAAAAATATTGTATCAATATTTCATGAATAATAAAATAAACAAAATGATTTTATAAAACAGAAAATTTTGTCTTTTTTTTAAATGATTCTCTGCTCTATATCTTCCATGGCAATTGATTTTTCTTGGCTGTATCAGTTTTTCCAGTGATAGATAATGTTATCAGCGGTTTTGCTTGTAAATGTATTAAAAGAAGAGGAAATGCTTAATCATAGGTGAAAGCCTTATCTAAACATATACACCTGTGAGACAATCAACTTTTGATTATAATTAAAATTCACAAATGGGAATTTTTGAATTACAGCTGATTTAACCATGGATCTTTTATGTGAAATCTTGACCATCGTTTTTGTAAATTGCGCTCACTGGTTTTAAACATTGAACATTGGGCTCAAAAATGTTGTAAATAAACAATTTTGGACCGTCAATTTGAAGTCATTCCCTCAAACATAATCGTTTTGTTTTAAGTAATTTCTTCAAGTGCTTTGAGATAGCGATGGGTCACGTTTGTCTTACGTGCAAGTCAGCGCAAGGTAAAGACCAAGCATGGCTTTGACCTATTAACAAGTTTTGTTTGAAGTCTTGTTAAATACTATTTCTTGGCTTAAATCACAATATAGGATGATGAAAAAGTGAAATTTCTTGCATTTCAAAACTTAGATTTTATTTCATAATTTGTACATAAAATTTTGATTTAATTTTATTTGATTATGGAAGAGTTGTTACGGAGCAAAACAAAGCACAATGAACAAAATTTTTTATCTGCGATAATCTCTCTCCGTTAGTGAATGAACACTTTTCAAGTAATTCGTGTTTGGTGAAAGTGAGATAAATTCAAATCCCTCCAATGACGAAAGTGGTGACTTAAGAAAAAAGAGATTTGCTTTTTATCCACCTTATCAAGCTTTTAATTTATCTGCGGGTAGGACTTGCTTTTTTAATTCCCTATTTCCTTAACAAGAAAATTCAATGTATTTTAATGGGACCAACTTTTCCGCATGCATATACAAAGATCCGGAAAATGATTTTCTTGCTCAGTAAAATATAAAATTGGAGTTTTTTTTGAGATATCGTATATATGTGCTTTCCGGCTGGCCATAAAATACGTCACGCTGATTATAGGCTTTTCAAATCCCTATATAGGCTTTTTGTATAAAATTTGGTATTGCCGTAACACTAGCAGAGACCCCCTCTCCTGAAAGTTGGTCGTATTTGATGAAAACCCCGTTTTTATACTTTATATGGGACTAGCTTGCATACCCGTCGTTGCCGGGTTAAGTATTTTCAAATTTTTTTGATGGTCTATGTTGGAGCTAAACTTCAGGCCAATCGGCTCGGTAGTTTCCCCGCGAAAGGGTAACATAGCGCAAAAACCGAGTTTCGAAATCACTTTACCCCCTCCCCTTACTCCCCCCACCCCCGCGCTTCTTTTCCGTATGCCTATGTTGGAACCAGTTGGAACTCATGCCAAATTTCAAAGTCAATCGGTTCCGCCGTTTTTGCGTGAAAGAGAAACAGACAGACAGACAGACAGACAGACAGACAGACAGACAGACAGGCAGGCAGACAGACAGACACCAACTCATTTTTATATATTAGTATGATAATATAGGAGTATGTTAGATTTAGCATACCGTTTGTAACACATCGAACCAAATTTTGGACACAAAAATAAACTACACCGGGGAGTTTAGAGTGACAAAAGATTTTGATTTCCATCGTCCGTAAACACCATAACTTTCGAAGGGATTGAGTTAGAGACTTGAAATTTTCTACAGATAGGTTTCCCCATAGATATACTAGATCGCTCGATTTGCTGTCTCAAATGGTCCCATTTCAATACAGTTCAGTGAATCAAAACGAGTCAAGTAAGAGCAAGATAACCGTATGAAAATAAATATAGTCCTCTCGTTTAAACCGTGAGCTGTCAAAGGAAAATAGACTTTCGGGAGGGTGTTGGCGCCCAAAGTTATTTGTTTGCGCCTAAAGTTAGTCTCAAACTTGTGAAATTTGAATTTCGCGGCAAACTAAATTTGAATTTCGCGACCTTATACAGTTCAGTGGAAGCGTTCAAGTACGATAAAGAGGGAAATACTTTTGGGACAATTTTTCAGCAGAGCTTTGTATGGTGACAGTTGTTCTATGTTATATAGTTCTGTGGGTTTCGCGTTCTTGAACAGACAAAATCGGACCATTCCTTTCACACTCCTCCATATGAAATTGTTTCTACAATTTCCTTGAAAACGTTTAGTTGTTTCGAAAATTTTGTAGCTTTTTTAATGTTTTAAACTTAAAATATCAAACATTTCTTTGAGAGCCCCTCTTCTGAAAAAAAAAATTCTGTAGAAATAAAAGAAATTAAACTGCGTCAGAGCTTTAAATTTCCTCTACTTTGGCTTGCTTTTCGATTGGGGTTTGAAAAGCCGAAATGAAAATTAAAAACATTAACATGGAAAAATTTTAAATTTTGTTTTGAACAAATTAAAAATTAAATTCGCAATAAATGTTATCGATTTAATAAACAATTTGACATTTGTAGAACTTTTGTTTCCAGTAAATTATCAAGAAATCATTTTCTCAGTCTTCTATATTCAGTCTTCTATAAAGTAATACGTGTACTTTAATAGTGTGATTCATTAAACAGCATGTTTTTGGCAACTGTGCCAAATTCTCACCGGTCTTGCGAAAATCTAATGTCCATGTCGGACAATGCTAGTGTATCATGAGATGAAACTCACGCGATCCATGTTTTTAAATTTGCCTTCAATTTTTCATTTCGTAAAAGCACAGAATTTTTCAAAAACATTTTTTAAGTAAACTACAATAATATTCTTTCGACAACAATTTAGAAACATTCTTGTATTGTTTTTATTGGAGGAAAATATTTTTTCGACCGATAACATTTTTAAATATAGAGCAAATTTCCCAAAATTGTATCAAACCATATTATTTTTAGCTATTTGACGTACTAAAATTTGTATTTTTAAACATACGAGCATAAAAATAAATCACTGATTAAGAAAAATATCCTCTGTGTCATTTTTGAAAATGCATACGCAATTTAGGATATTTGAAACTAATTTCATGTAAACGTTTGTTGGGAAAATCACCAAAAAATCAAAAAACACTTCCTTATCATGGTTATTAGCTGCTGCGGAAAACTATTTATAGTGAAAATATATTTAATAGATTGATAGTGACGATATTTTATTATGCATTTCAAAAAGGGGCTCGATTACTTGCGTCACATCAGGCGATAATTATTCATGTAATTGTGTATCAATTATAAATACTTAATTCGTATTTTTTGAGCGAGATAAAAAATATTTATTACTATCTAATGTGGATTTCTATCAACAACAATGCAATACAATAATCTGATATTGCTGTGGGGTCTTTTACCTGCCCTTTTCGTAATTTGATTTCGACACCAATGAAGGCGTTTCACTCAAAACCATGAAAAATTCCCCGATTGTTATCAATAATTTTTCCTCATAAACGCAATGAATAAATAAATTACGACATATAATTCGAACTTTATTTATATTATTGTTTTCCTATCATTACAAATTCAAAACAAAAACAGTTTAAGCTAGGGATATTACACTAATTCCAATAATGGTGTTGTAACTAAATGTCAGTAAAAGATTGTTGGGAAAATCACCAAAAATTCAAAAAAACTGTCGGTAAATGCGGTGTGAAAATGCTTGTCAATATCTTATCACTGTTCAAATGCTCATTTTCAATCAGTATAGATAATCCTAACTTTTATTACGTTTCAATAAAATGTTGTTAATAACATATTCGTAAAAGTTACATTCAACTTACAGAATTATGTTTTTAGGGAAAATTTGAAAATTTTAATTGCCCGGTCCTATCGGTTGACAAATTCGGTCTCAATTTTTTATGAAACACGTCTCTGTGTCAACTTCAAAATCACTAATTTAAGTTCTTCAGTATTTTGAAGCCAGTAATTTCAAATCTGTGTCCTGTAGGGACAAAGATTTTCTTCAAATTATCCGAAAAAACTGTTTTCGGAATGTTTTTGTGGTTGCTGAATCCGATTCTGAAGTCCAAAAGTTCGTAAGAATATCTTTTAGGCAAGGATATATAATATATTCCAGGACTAAAAAGAATTAAATAATAAAAAAACATGTTTTCTAATGTTATATATATTCATTAAAATCCAATTTTCCTTGTGTTTACCGTTATTTCTTGTTTATTCACAAATCTTTTGCAAATTAACATTAGAGAGTGTTTTATTTGTTCACCAACAATTCAAATAAATATATTTTTGTTTATTTTTGTAAACAAGAAGTGAAAATTCTTAAATTTTATTAAGAAAAGTGGGCCAACAACACAAAAAAGTTATTGTGAAATTAATTATTGTATAAAAAATTGTGTTTATCTACCACTCGGTTATGAACATATTAAGGTTGACTGAGGTTGGAAGCGAAATTTTGATAAGAGGCGACTTAAACGGCAAATTGGTTAAGATAATTTTGAGAAAAAGATAAGTAAAGTCTGGCAGAATTTAAAACCGTTCAAACAACTCGTGAATGACTTTCGAGTGAACGATAAATGCCATTATGAGATGAGATGATGGGGCAAATTATTTGAAATTTCATGCAATATTTTGAATATTTTATGAAATATGAAGTTATACTAACAAATATGAAATTTTCATTTGTAAAGTACATTGGACACCACGTGTGATATCACAACATGTGTGAGAAGAAATTTTAATTCTAGAATCGGAACCTTAAATATGGTAAAAAAAATTACAAACTTAAAGTTCGCAATCCATTGCACATGATTCGAAAATGACAAACACAAGATTCTCATAAAATACCGAAATTGGATGAATCTTAAATTTCAATCGATTCCATGAAAAGTTCACAAGATAAATTATAATCGTACAGGTGATTGACACTCTTGTATACCTACTTGTTCACATGGTTTAATATTTCATAACAAAAATGTAAAATCAAAATTACTGTTCCATCACGATAATTGATCGTGCATTTTTTAGCTCGAATTTCATAGCATTATGATATTCGTAAAATCTTTTATTGTAATTAGAAACCGATTCCCAGAAAACACATAAATATATTTTTTCTATACTTTTTTGTGCATCAAAAGTTCAAAAAACCCTTTTTACTCGACGGAGTACGCATGCTCACGCTAATCAGTTTTAAATTAGGAAATTTCACAACATTGAAATTCCCATTAGATCGAAATCGAGGCAATAAACTCGTAATGCAAAACGTTTCGCGTTGACAGAAAAAAAAACTGGAAATTTGCAAATATCGCAGTAATTTAATTAAATTAATATAACCTTTAGAGTAAATACCCCCCTTCGGCAGAATTTGATAATTACGACGATAAATCTTAACGCTATGCTTATCAGAATTATTAGTTTAATGATAATAGATATAATTATTGATTAAGAAAACCAAATAAAATTAACACTTAAGTAGTTAATATTTTTTTTGTAAACGTATAAAAGCGTTTTACTAATACCTCGTAAATTATGTTTTGAGGTTTGGGTGATATTCGTTATCTTGAAGTCAAAATTTTGTCACTGTGTAGCAACACTCGAAATTATCTCAACAGATACGATTAAAGTAATCATTTTCTGATTAAAACTATCGTTTTTTATTTTGTGGTTCATTCATGGTTTTTCATGATGATAGGAGTATAGGGTGAGCTGTGCTTTTTCATTGTTTATTTACAAAAATTTAATTTAAATTTCATAGTTTTATAACTCAGGGGGTATACAGAAAATATGTAACACTTGTAGGAATATGAGGGTCTGCGGTATTAAATGCCATAGAAAAGCGTAAAAAATCGGGCGAGAGAGCGGTCTCAAAAAGGCAAAAACTAGTATGATTAGTGTAATCAACTGTACTTTATTATAAAGGATATTCCTTTTTTCGATCCGGATCCTTTTTGACTTTACTTCTTTATTTAGTTCTTTTTGAGTTCTGTTTGAGTTCTTTTTTTAAATCTCAAATAATGTATACCAGATAAACAACTGCAACAGGTCAACATTAAACGCATCCATTCACTACGGAGTATTTCTGAATGACGACTTCCAAAAACTTGTCGACCGATGAAAGTTGTGTGGAAATCTTCAATTTTCATACTGATTTTTATTGTAATTATAGTTATTCCAATTTTTGACCACTCACCCTACAAGGAGAATATTACTTTTTCTAACGGATATTACATAATAAATCAAAAAACTTCATAAAATTTACTTTTTGCCATTCTGCGGTAAGTCGGTATTTCAAATTTTATCGTAACTATATCTCAGCTTCTTCAAAATGCCACCTGTAACGCTTGTCACAAACAATTGCGGTTGTAAAAATTGTTTGTCGTCGCATTAAGTTACTTCATATGACGTTTAATATTTACCTAAAGCGGAATCTCTTAAAAACGATGTGAATCAGACATTTTTTGATGGGACCTATCTGAATAGTCATTTAGTAAATAATAGTAAATTATCTGAGATCTTAAAGTGTGCACCACAATTTCAAATTTTATAAATATAAACTTCCGATCTGAAAGTCAACTGCAAAATTTTTTGTTATCTAAATGTTCTTTTTAGAAAAAAATAAACGATTTACGTTCAAGAGTTTTTTTTTCGGATACGGGATGCGTAAATTTTATACAAACTTTTGTCACAGCGCAATGGGAAAAATAATACTTGGTTTTTTTTACAAGTTTTTTATTTAAAACGATTCAACTGATAAAATTAGTTTTCACAGATTTATTTAATGCTCTAACTTAACAATACGATGTTCAACATAAACATAATGTTCATCCCTATTGTACTATTAACAATTCTTAGGGCAAATTAAGATTTTGAAATAATTTGCAGGACCCAAATTTTAAACCATTAAGTTAGTAAGACAGATTGAATTTGCATTAACCTATTTGACTGTATTTATAAATAAATTTGGTATCATGTTATATATTGAGTTCTAAATTTATTTATCCTCAAAAATCGTTCAGAATTTGGAAAAAATATAGTTTTCCCCGAACCGTGAACGCACTTTTCCGCGGTTGTTGTAAAATCGAAAATACACACAATTTCTATCATATTTATTAACTTTTGCCTTTTCTTTTTTTCGGAAATAACTCTAATCACTGAAAAACATCACTTAGTGCCGATTGCACCAACAAAACTTAGCAACTTATGTACAACTTAAAAAATTTAAGTCGAAGAATTTCTACGGTTTAAGTAGGCTAACCACAACTTAGTTTTTTAAGTATAATACGCGCAAACGGGCCTTAATTACTAAAACAATACTTATATTCAATTTTCGTACAAACAAACAATTAACTGAGACTATTAAAAATGAGCAGATTGCTAAGTTCACTAGGTTCATTTTTGTTATTTCAAATATTTACCCAAATTTAATATTTTGTGGTAAAGTAGCTAAAAATACTACCGTGTATTTTGTTGTTGTTTACAAATAATACCTTTTGCGAATACCCTTAATATTTTTGTTTAGAGATCTATAATAGTTTAATATCTCTTACATAATAAAATAGAGTTATTTGTTTAATAACCCATGAGGAAAACGATATTTTAAATTTGTTTGTTGTTTTTTATTAAGGTAATATTTTTAAAATTAAAATGTCGTGCTACGCATGATGATTTTTTCATTTCACGTTAGCAAGTTTTGGTGGTTTGTGGCGCAATCTTATTTAAAAACTGTCGTGCTGAAAACTCGTATATTGAATTTGATAGAATTGTTTTTAAAATAGAAGTATTAGAAATGAAAGTCCAAATAATTATAATTTTATCCTATTTATTGGTTTTTGTGCTGGTAATTTATTAAAATATCCGTTTGTATAGAAATTTTCAAACCAATTAACCTTTCAGGAGTGTCCAAGTTCAAGGGTTCATATTACTAATATGCAAGTAAAAACAGATCCTGGCTACATATTAATCAACGTAACGGTTCACAATGATAGATACGTTAATGTTGAAATTGAAACAATTTTACCATTTTCTGAGCCATTTTTAACGTTCAAAGTCTCAACTTTGCGCAATGGGAAAAACTTCACTTGGTTTACTACAAGTGTAAGTTTTTGTTTGATGGGAAAAGCAATTGAAAGCAATTCAATGATAAAATTGGTTTTTGGAAATTTATTTAAAACTGCTAGTTTTCCGATCAAGTGCCCAGTACCGGCGAGCAGAGGATATATAAGAAATTACACCCCACCAGTGGAAAGTGTCCCGAATATGCTGAATATAGAGTTTATGCCTTATATTGGAATGCATATAAAAAATTCCTTGAATCAAAAAACTCAAGTTTTCGAAATCATTTGTAAGATAAAAATGTTAAAATAATGATTTTAAAAAAATCAATAAAGCAAGTATAAATTTGTTGTTGTTTTCAATCTATTTGTGAAATGTGACTAGTATTGTTAGGAAGATTTCAATAATATGACTCTATTTTGAGAAAACCTTTAGATTATTGTATGGTTGACATATGCGTTACGGTACACTTGTATATCAAATGCTGCAAGGGTAGTTTTGTAACAAATTACTCTTACTTTGTCGTTATTTTTGATTGTATCAGCGACGTATTACTTAACGCAAACTTGATATAAGTTCTCGGAAATATCTAAATATCAGCATCAGAATTAAGTAAATAAATGAACGGAATGGAAACAATGTCACCTGGTTCTCTAGGAGTTTTAGTTACTGTTTGTTATCTGAAATGATTAAAAGTAATCGCCTGATAAAAGTCGTTTTTGACGGTTTAGTGAAAAACTCTGATCGACCAATAGAGTGTCCAATTCGGGCGGGCAAAGGGCAAATAAGAAATTATACTCCACCACTAGAAAATATTCCTTATGCTTTTAACATAGAGTTTATATCTTATCTTGGTTTTCACATAAAAAGTAACGCCGGAAATCAATTAGCAAGAATTTGCGAAGTGATTTCTAGGGTAAAAATTTCATAGGGTAATTTCCAAAGCTAATAAAGTTATCGTTTTTTAGTTTTTAATTTATATGATAATCTCAACAATGAATACAACATATATTGGTTCTCTTTCACACTTTGTTAAATTAAATTGAAATTACTTTGGTTTTCGACACTTGTACATTTTCTCCAATGAAAAGACAGAAATTTTTCCTACAAAATGAATTCTACGGATTCTAAGTATGGGCGTACACGGAGCAACTTTCGGTCATCAGCATGCCGCAACTTCACCAAATTGTGGGAAAGAAACGAGTGCGGCAAGAGGGGAAAAGTCGCTACTCGAAAAGTGTTCTTCTCGTCTTATTTTACGCACACAAACGAAGTCGCTCGTGTAGCACGTCAGCATGCATGTGTGCGTAATTTCATTGAGTCAGTCGGTGCTTAGCCACCGACTCGTAAACATGTCCCAAATAAACAAAAATTGAATGCAAATAGTGAAATCCCAATTGCAGGTAGTTTTATTTTTCAGGTAGGTAGGTAAATAACAAAATAACCAGTCCTTATTCTGCTATTGTTGGCAGTTTATATTGTGGCAATTGATGTTGCCTCGGTGCTAGCTAGAAAGGGAATGAGCTGGAAATACAACACATATATGAGAACCACACACACATGAGCGATCGCTTGTTGTAAACAAGTTTTTCCTACTAAAAAGTGAAGAAGCGTGTACGTCGGAAAGGCATTTTGAGGACCAAAAGTTGCCGCGACGAGATGAAGCGTGTGCGTTAGCACTAAGAAAATATCTAACCGGTTTTAAATAAGAGTGCAAACAAAACAGCAATGAAAAATTCACTTTCTATAATTTTATCTATACCATTACTGATTATAAAGAAACACACAAACTGCATTTTTTTTGGTTTACTTGAGTTCAAGCATAAAACAGATAATTCCCTTGTAGGTCAGCATTCTTAGTAGTCGCCCGTATTTGAATTTACCCGATTTCGCTTATCATTGTGAATTGGAAATTTACATAATCAAACATTGCATAAATCAATTAACAGAGTCCGCTAATTAGATTTAAAAGTTGATGCGGTAATCACAAAAGAGATTATGTGGCTAAATTAAAAGAGTCGAATAGGAACAATGTCCAAAGAAAAGATAAACTTAATATAATTAATATTAGACTAACACAACATCCTATTGATTGTTTTTTTTTCTCCGCGAACGTAGTAGATTGAAACCTCGATACCGTATACCGATATCAAACCCAGGGAGGTATATGATATTGAGGGGTAGGGTAGACCGGGGCTAGTAGACCCACAGTAGACCACGAGAGGTATACAGTGCTAAGGGTATACAGGTTTCATAATAAAAAAAAACCGAAGTAAATACCTTCAGAAGTTTAGAAAATACAAGGCAAGGGGGTTTTATAGGAAAAGAAGGGCGGGGGAATTCTAGTGAACAAGAATCTTCTTGGGAAGAGCCAATCATATAAAAATTACTTGAACGTTTTAGGAGATAGCTGGAGACGGGGTTTTTAGATTGTAAAAACTTACTATGTAGCAACATAATATTTCACTTTCAATGTGAAAGGTTATCATCAATGCGAATCCAGAATTACAAGTTATTTTAACATTAAGTAAAGTATTATTACTTTTTGCAGGTGAAGCTAGAAAGTCCGGAAAATGAAATGGAAATCAACGTTCGGATGTTTAGTGAATATCGGCCGACAATTAAGCTGCGATGCGGTTACCAAGTAAGTTTCCAGTGGGTTTTCCGTAATTTGCAATGTTCAACTAATGTCTATTTGATCGTTCATTTAGATCAAAATTAGCTTAGTAATAATTATTTGCACTGACATTGAATTATAAAGCAAAATAATTTTTTCTAATATCTTCCTGGAGTTAATTTTTAATAATAGTCAAAATAATTGATTAAGATTATTATCAGTTAATCTTCAATTATTTTTGAGTTGAAATTTCAAATACTGCCTTTAAATTTTTGATATTTTATGAAATGTTGCGAATATTTACAGAATGAATAATTAATTAGCACGGATAAAATACCCCAAAAGATAATTCAAAGATTTCTGCGGAAAAAAGACATTTGTTGATCACTGTTTTGCATTCACAGTAAAATTCCCTGTTTACACAATGAGTAAATCTATTTGGCACACAATCCCAAAACTGAACCTCATTCATTCTCGCAAAATATTCGTCACAGAAATCCACGTTGTATAGTATTTTTCCAGAGTCGTATTATTACGATTTGGGGTCAAAGTCACTTTTCGCAATATATTGGATGATTTCCACTATCAAAATGCTTGGATGCCATTCAACATCTGGTGGATAGTCTCGCGTAACATCGCCAGAAATTTCATATTTTTTCGCCATTCTTTATAGTAATGTAACTGAAATATATGTGATAAGCAGACATTTATGAAATTCTAACTGTTGGATGAAGCTAGACATGAGACAAAGTCAATTAAAGTCAATGACAAGCGATAATTGATGGTCGCCGATTTGTGATTATCGACCCCACGACTTTGTTGAACAAAAAATCGCATTTCACCTGATTCTCACCTGATCCAATCTTATACCATTCTAAGGAGAAAGAACTTTAGTTTTGCAGTGCCAGAGGGGTATGAAGCATAATTTGCATATTAAATCAGTCGCAAAATCCGAATATAACGTACATATATACATACATAACGAGTAGTGGCCCGTCTGGTTGAGTCGATGTGCTTATTAGCAAATAGAAATTTAGGTTGAGAGGCAATTACTTCTAATATACACCTTATAGGTAGACAAATGTACTTAAATGGAGCAAAGTGATATGTTAATAACCTGAAAAAGCATGGCGCAATATTTGAAATTAAAACGCCATAACTGTCACTCTGTAGATTAGCCGGGCATCATTTAATAAATTGTCAATTTAGTTTTATGCGACTACTTGTCCTGGGCTTTGACGCATTTTTGACGCAATGCAACTAAAAATTAAATGTGAATTAAATCTACGTACGCAATTTGTTAAAAGTTTTTTTTTTATAATAAATTCCAATTTATTGAGAGAATATGTTCTGCGTAAAAAAGGTAAGTAGGTTAAAGTGGGTTTATAGCACTAAATTAACACCTCTTTTCAAAAAGGTGTCTACTTTTCACAATGCCATCGTTTGGAACATTTTTATATTAAATATTGACCTTCTTTAAGCCAATCAACCAATAAAACTCTCACTCAAGCATTTAAAAATATTGACTTCAATTCCACTTTAAAAAATCTTCATCTGTTCAAAGAAGATTTAAAAACTATTTTTAATTTTTAGGAGGTCTACAAATATTTTTCGTGGGCAGTCCCATGTTTGTGACATTATAGAAAGATTACACTATTTTTAAATATAAAAAAAATCTTAAAAAATAGTATAAAATTTTATAATTTCTCTTCATTTTACTGAGATTGGATATAATTGTAAATCAGAAATGAATGATGGTTTTTCTATACGCCTTGGATAAAGCGGCAAGATGTTCTTCTTTAGCTTTTTGCACTTCGGGTGTATCTCGAACAAGTTGTACTTGAGTGGCATTCCACATAATCGGATGGCTGACACTGTATGAAAATGTTTGGCTGGGCGGCAGTACTTGCCTTTGATGCCATTCTGGTTTTGGAGTCACCGCATTTTCCAACATTCCCTTAGCTGGCTTTTCCTTTCTAAATTCTGTGGTTCGCTTGAACTCTTCAAACCGTTGTTTCGCCTGATCGTGTGCAACCAAATGTGCGATTTTTGCAGCACTCACTTCTGGAGTATCCCTGACTGGCGGGTTTTGGCTGAATGAACTTTGCAGGATTTTCGGGATATTGCTGCCACTCACAAGGAATCCGCGAATAGGATCGGCGGTATAGTGGACACTTTGAAGTCGACCATCGGGATCAACATATCGATATGAACCGCGGGTTACTCCATCATTCGATTTGGACTCGGATTTTATGGCGAATCCGTCACTGTATCCGTACGAGTATCCGCCCGAACTGTCCTGTCTGTGAAATTGACTTTGGACAGGACTCAAAACTGATGATGCGAATGTGCCACCGACAATCAGTAGTAGAACTAAAAACAGATCCATTTTTTTAGATTCTGCGATAGTTTAGTATGAAATTTCTTGAGAACTATGCTAAAACTCTGATTTCTTCGTCTCTTTTATATAAAAAGTGCATCTTCCCTAGCAACGCATCGCCAGCCTTAATAATAAAATATGCGTCTGGACGAACTGGTTTATTGTTGATTGACAGGGCCAGGTTTAACCTTCGCCATAGGATCTTCTCCATTTCATGTCAAATATTTCATATTTCTTTTATCCCTTAATTTTAATAATTCTCCATTGAAATCAACTCGTCTGCACTTTGGTGTAATAAAAATGCAGACAAGGAAGTCTTGAAATAAAATTTACGCGTTGATAAAAGTTTATCGATAAATGAATTCACGTGTAGATCAAAGTTTACTTCAAGATGTCACAAATATAACAAACAAGAAAAAGATTCGCGTGCGGGTATTTATTTAAGGCACATGTGAAAATTAATTTTTATCTGACATAATTAAAATTACAAACACCTTTTTGATTACTTTTAATGACTTTTGTACGAGCATGTGAGTGTCCAAATAGGGTAATTAAACTATTTTTTCTTAAGAGATTCCTGAGTGTTTTCAAAAATAATGTTTTTAATAATAACAGCAGGTTATCTTGAAATAATTTTTATTTGCAATAAATAATTTTGTATTATATGTTGGTATATCTATATCCTGTTTGTCAAATCAATTTATTAAATTTTCTGTTACGATTGTGGACCTAACAAAATATCTAAGGGCAGTTTCCATAATTCGGACCGGTGTTTTGAAGCTAAAGGATTCAAATTTAACTGTAAATTAACTATAAAAATTTTCAAACATTTGCATATGGTGTTATTAAACTGAAGTGATTATTTTGAAGTCCGAAAATATTAATTTTATCGTGAAATTTCTGCGTTGAATTCGTACAATTTCAATGAAAACGGATCCGAAGTATGTACATATTTTACAAATGGACGTACAAAATAAAAAAAAATATTTTGATTACTTTTACAAATTTTTGCCTAGTTACAAATATTCTTAATAAATACTAAAACAAATAAATAATTTATTGACAAAAAAAATTCTTAGAAAGTACCATTAATATGTCTATTTTTGGCTATAAGCAGATTGAAAGTACAAACTTGGTGGTAAAAATAAATGCTTTATACAAAAAACAAATAGAAGAACGTAAAGAATAGCAAAATTAAATTATCAAGAAGCAAATATTTGTGATCTAAAGAAATTTTATCCGATCTTGATCTGCATGTTGAATTCATAAAATTTGTAAAAAAATAACGAAAAACTAGGTGCTACTGATATTCAGACACCAAAATAGTTTTATGGTTTACATAACATTTTCCTACGGACTTCCTAATTTGTGAATTATGCGATTATATCCTTAATTCTACGCTGTATTAAAAAAAATCACTAAGATAAAAAGGTTTTGGGAATTCGGTTTCGCATAACTTACCATTTCGTGAACACCATAACTCTCGAAGAATTAAGCTAGAGACTTGAAATTTGGCACAGATGATTTTCTCGTAGGAAGTTGCGCTAAGTTATTGAACGGTGAAAATCAAACCATTTGTTTTTCCAAAAATTATTATGCTTCGAAGCAATTTTACTATCGTTATAATATAAGGGTTGTAGACTATGTTCCAACGAGCCTGTTTACATTAGGACTCATTTTGAGGCGGCACGTCTTTCGTCATTTCTCTGTCGTGTGCACACGGTTCGCTGCATCTTCATTCGCTAAACCGGTTTCATCAACAAAACTAAACGAAACAGGCCACAACAACCAGACTCAAACCGGTTTGCGACTGAAAATTTTAAGTGAATCTAAATTTCGTTCGCTCTTTTTGGTTTCCCTCTCCACTGCATCCCTCACCCGCACTTGGCCGGAGCGAATGACGTACCGCCTCAAAATGAGTCCTAATGTAAACAGGCTCAACCAATCATTAGTTACACAAAATTTCCAACAATAATATTGACAGAGTTGCGAAATTTTCCAGTTTGTATCACCTGTTAATTTCACAGGCATTGACAAAATTTTCCTTTGGCCGAAAAAAAAGATCAGGCAAACAAAAAAATTAAGAGTAGACGACTTAATTTATCTTTCCTTGGTCAAAAATTTTATTGTAAATATTGTCATTGGGGTGGTTTTCCTTATATCAGTCAAAATATTATTATTATTATTATGGTCTCTTAAAGTATCTAAGCGACAAGTAAATAAAGTTATGTTGTGCTTATCGAAAAATATTGAATCAATAAATGGTATTTCAATAAAAACACGAAAAAAACAAAATAATTCGCGATTGTATCGAAATCTCAGGAAAATCCTCAATGTTTGGAGTAATTTTAAGTGTGCACATAACTTCACATATTAACATTTTGATTTGAAATCTATTGAGAGATAGGTTTTTGTCCAACAATAATTTCAATTAAAATTGTTACCATGGATGGTTTCGAGTAAACAATTAAGAGGCGTTTCTCAAGTGGTGATCACTTGACCATTGTGTATTCGCACGAGTGTTTCCAATTACAAAGAAGTAGTAGTAATTTTGTTGTTGATCTAAAGTTGAATTTTCCCTATTTATCGCTCAAATCTAATAACAACACTTTAAAAAAATTTTAATTGACAACAAATTTATTAAGGTCGCCAGAAAAATATTTACGCCGACAACGTGTGCTTTAAATTTCGGCAACAGGTGGCAATTGAAAAGCCATGCAAGATTATTAAATGCATGCGTAAGAAAAGTAAATAAATAAATAACAAATTATCGTCAACCATGGGTTAAGAGTAAGTTTTATAATCAAGTTTCGCTTTTTATTGATCTCTCCTTGATCAATAAAAAATCCACGGGCCGAAAATAATTCTCAAACAACCCGTGTTAGTGAACTTCTATGGCCGATCCACGTTGAAAAACCGGTCATGCAGACGCGTTTTATTTAAATCAGGTTTTGGTCTGACTGTTCGTCAGTTGATCGTTATTTCAGAAACGAAATCTACGTCAGAGGTTTCATGATCGTCGCACTTTTACACAGAATTGTGACGTAGATTTTCTGTTTTTTTTTCAGTTATAATTGAAGAAATTGGGTTATCGACTGACGTCACTTCGATGGGATTGAGTGAATTACCCTAAAAAAAGTTAAATCTTCTCAAAAATACTTTTACGTTTATAGAAATATTCTATTTTCAAAAATCTCCACTTTGATTTTTCTTATTATGACAAAAATATTCTGAGTAAGACTTCAAATGCCGGTAATGAGTGGATTATTTGCTTACTGTTGAGTTTTTTCAAGTGTATTTAAACTTTCCAATTTGTCACTAATTTCTCTATGGCAAGTACTTGAATGATAAGTGCTTTTGTTTTTAATTTTTGGTTAAATGCATAACAATGACATGTTTTTAAAAATCATTTAAAATTATTTGGAGGAAGTTAAACAGTGGCAAATATCTTCAAGGAATCAAATTGTTTTTCAATAATTAACTTCTTTTAAAGCACTAAAAGCACTAAAATCCACAATAAGATTTGAAATAAATCAGATTTGCCGTTTATACGCTAAAGAGTAGAACCATCTCTCCCCATCCCATTCCAATTTCCAGACTATCGCGCACAATTTTTCTAAAAATTTAAACTTTTCGACCGAAAATTTCGGATTTTTTTTTTCGAGTATACTGGTAATCAATTGGCAAACATTTGATCTGATGACATTTTTTTGGGGGTCCCAACAATTGGAGGATGGTTATTTGACTTGTAATAACTGATAAATACAATTAAATATACGAATTATTAGTGATAAATTTTATTACACAAATATATGACCATATCAGTGGGCGCAATGCTCAGAACGTTAGGCGATAATGGGGTTTTCCCGTGTTCCTAGAAATCGTATTCAAAATTGTACTTTAATCTAGATCCATAAAACAAGGAATGCACTTCCGAATTAATTATCCACGTGTGAAAGTCAACGGCTGTCGAAACCTTCATAAATTTTATACGTCAAGGCAGGTAGTAAAAGTTCTGATATGGGATCAACAAATTGCGTAAATTTACATGATAATTAAGTAGGTGGGCGGGTCACTGCCGGAAAAAGTGCAACCTAGGCTAATCCATTCAACTACCGGTTCGGGTCGATTTGAATTTGTGCGTAGAAAATTCTTTACATGCGGCTATCAAATGAAAAATCATTGATTAATAGAATGCGTTCTAAGTAATCGTTGGATGGCAGAATATTCCGCGAAAATTCAACGCAATTAGCACATTCGCCGATCTTGTGGTTATCACATAATCGTTATTAGCACTAGATTGTCAGCTGTTCCTTACACGCTGAGAAGTTGTCTAGTTGAATTATTCACAGACACTGTCGGAATGTCCAACATGCAAATTTTTTTATCAATGTTAATCACCTCCACGATGGACTGTAAAACATGATCGTCTCATAGAATGCTAATCAATTTGACTTGGCCAACATTTGAATTGATGAAATGGGACTTTTTTCTCTACCATTTTAGACGCACAACCGGAAAGTGCCATTGGATAAAATTTTGAAATTCTCAACTGAAGTTTTTTAGCACTTTCTTGTCATGTGTATAACATAAAAGTTGAATTTACTGATTTGTAGTAATCACTAACTCTTTCCTTAGCCTAGGGCTAGAATAAATTTAACAAACAAAACAAAATTACTTATATTAACCCGAAATAAGCCTTGGAAACGCTTTGTCAATTCCATGGAGAAGGTTTTTCTGGCTTTTGTCGCAATTTTGTGTTTGCTTTGCTGAATGAATCACTAAGAAAAACCACAAAACTATGTCGTATTTCTGAATATATTAGCCACTGTTAAATTTTGGCCAACGATTCTCTTTCGAAAAGAGTAAGACCGATTGGGTTTATTTTTAAATTAATTTGCATGATGGAAAAAATTTTTTGTTGGCGTTTAAGACGCAACGGCTTTTAATACTGGTTTTTTGGGTTATCTTTGGACGAATTCACGTCACGTGAATAATTCGTTTTTTTTGTTTTGTTTTTGTGTTAATTTGAAAACAAAACAATGGCAAATTTCCGCAAAATTTATAAACAAACGCTACAAAAGTTAAGGAATTTTTCCGCTTCGATGTTGATTAAGACACGAATCGATATTTTATGAAATTGCTTAATGTTGATTTTTTAAGAAACGAGTGGTTGTTAAAATATTGTAATAAGTTTTGTTAATAAAAATATAAATTAGTTAATAAAAAAAATGATTCACTTTTCAATGTTCGACCAAATACGAAAATTCCAAAGCCTAAATTTCATAAAACCTACCGAGCATAAAATCCTGGACTTTGTACTTTCCACGCGAAGATCAATGAAACGTTTGTTGAGTCACGTGCTGAATTATCGTTAAAGCGGATTTTATCCACCGTCCTTCATTCTACAACTTAAAAAAATTTAAATCTTGTCTAAGTTCATGTTGGTTGTCTGCCGGTATTAAATGTTAGTAGAAACCATAAATGCTGTAACATGCGTCAATTGCGGTATTTTATTTGCTTCGCCTTAAGAAAATTTTCTTACATAAAATTATCCATTTGGGTTTTTCAATCCAATGCAATGTAGGGTTTTCCCCGAATCGCAATCGCGATTGCGTTTGCAAGGTAAACGTTATACCTTTTTTAGGTCAACGACACTCCGTGATATTCTGAGATATTTTTATAACATTTCTGCGAAAAAAAATCCCCAATTCGGATTTCCATTTTGCTTACATTTTAGTTACGATGTATTTTGAAATTCAACGCACTTTTTTTTGCAAACTTAGTTCAGATTTAAATGAAATTAAATTTAAAAAAAGCAATCAGTGGTCACAAATGTTTTTTTTTTTCAAAAACCTATTTCGTTGTGGAAAATCACTCAATTAAATGTATTCGCTGTTTTTTTAAATATGTTATTCTTTTCACATATCTAAATTTTCATGGTTCCTATATGGTTCTGAAAAAAATTGAATTTTTTAAGGCCAGAATCAACGTTAGGAACATCAAATTGAGCTTTTTAAAGATTAAATTGATGAAATTTTTTGGATGTATTTTTTTTAGCAATTTTTCATTTGTAATAAATTTAATGTCTAGGAGAATTTGCCGATTTCATAAATATTTAGAAATTGGGATGAATGAATAAAATTTAGCAAATGTTTTTACTAGGAATTTATTAGGTTTTAGTACAATATTTATATGGAATTGTGTACTAAAATGTGCTAATCTGATACTAAAGGCATTTGCTAAATTCTATTCACTCGATCCATTTCCTTAAATTATAATGCGGTCAAAACTTCCATAAAAAATAACATTTTTAACTAAGAAAATATTATTTACAACTTTTTTAGTCAATTTTGACTTGTAAAAGGTTGTATTTGGACTAAAAAACCTATAATATAGTAGTTTTATTCCGCTCGATACAGTGAACAATTCGATAGAGTGACCAGCCTTGGTTTTTATTAGTTCAAGCTCGATGTACAATATTTCTTTATCAGAATTTTAACACAAGTATTGAGTTTCTAATCTAGCAGAGTAATTTTGTCAGCGACTGGTTGGTTCGTGCCTGAGAACCTGTACATCAAACCTTACAAATGCAATCTAACAGACGTATTGAAAATTTTCTTGGTAAAAGCGAAACAAAAAGTGTTTTTAAACTAGGTTTAAGTGGAAGAAACATTTGCCTAAAACATATTAACTTTTTGTCCATCAGTATTAAAATTTCTAGATTTTCAATATTATTTTTGCAAAAGTTTTCTCAAAGCATATCAGAGTCATCGGGAAATTTCTATCTTTATCGGGGATGTAGCTCAGTGGTAGAGCGTTCGCTTTGCATGTGAAAGGCCCGGGGTTCGATCCCCCGCATCTCCATACTTTTTTTTTATATGTTCATCAAAAATACTATAAATGTTTTTTTACTCACTATAATTCATTAGAGGTTGAATAGATTCAGATAAAAATTTAATCAAGTTATTCTTAGATGAAAATTAAATTTCTTTTTTCATTAACAGTTTTCTTACTTTCAGGACGAAATTAGAGAAGCACATTCTCTTAAATACCGTAATTTCGCGTGATCACATGGTACCTGAGATTTCTCTTCGTTTAATAACGCCAATTTGTGACTTATTTCATAAACCAATGACTGACAGCAATCGAATATTCGAAAATGACCCATTTTGGGGGTTCTTTTGGCCCGGCGGGCAAGCTGTTTGTCGGTTTGTATTTGATTTATAATTTAAAATTATAGTAGATTTTCAAAACTGAGGTTTTTGGTAGATTTATTTTAGATAATCCCAGTTTTGTGAGAGGAAAATCAGTTTTGGATATCGGAAGTGGAAGTGGAGCTTGCTCTATCGCTGCAAAATTAAGTGGTGCCAAAAATTCAACAGCTAATGACATTGATATGGGTAACTATTTTAAATCATTCTAATAGTATAGTATTCTCGACGTTCAGATGGTGTTTAAACCGAATATGTTAAAGAAAACGTATATAATATGACAAAAAGAGTTGTTTTCTTGCAAAAAATTGCATCAAATTTCAAATGTTGTACAAAAAATACAATTGAAAAAAAGCATGGAGATGCGGGGGATCGAACCCCGGGCCTTTCACATGCAAAGCGAACGCTCTACCACTGAGCTACATCCCCGGCGAACACCCTTTTGTCCAATATTACTGTGATGCTTACTTTCTGAAATTTTGTTAAAAATGCTAAGAGTACAAAGTTTGAAATGTATTTTTACTCGAATTATAAAAATATACTTTTTGAGGTCTAAATTTCAATTTCTTAAAATACCGTTTTCTTAATTTTTAGCTGCAGGAGTTGCGGCTACTATTAACGCTCAACTAAATTCAGTAGACATTGAAATTTGCAGTGAAAATTTAATTGGAAAGGCGTGCGTATTTGAAGTGATTCTTCTCGGCGATTTATTTTATGATTCAGAAATTGCAGAGAAATTATTTCCGTGGATCAAGCTGATGAAAAAGGAAGGCAAGATAATACTAATCGGAGATCCAGGAAGACATGGAATCACAGAAAATTTTCACATAGAACTGGAGAAATTGGTCACGTATGAGCTGCCAGAAAATTCCTGCATAGAAAATAATGGATTTAAGAATGTTTATGTATGGAAAGTGCTTTAATAAAATGACGGTAAATTGATTAAAGTCTGCTGTCGATGGTTCAATAATCTTAAGTTTCGAGAATTGAAAACTTAGATAACACGGAAGCAGTTGATTTCAAACGTTTTGCATAAGCAAACTTAATTTCTAGTTACACAGTTTTGCAGTAATGCACCAGTAATGCAAATTAGTAATAAAAAAGTAAATGTATGTCAAGCCGAACCATGTGATAGTTTAAGTAATTGCATTAAGTATAAGGAAAAAGAAATTTGTTTCAAACATCAAAAAATTATATGAAAAGAGGCGAGAAGAATCTTCGTCGCTTAGGGGACACCCGGGTTTGAACCGGGGACCTCTCGATCTGCAGTCGAATGCTCTACCACTGAGCTATATCCCCTGATGACGAGGGAGGTTTTCAGTCTGTATAAAACCTGATGGTAATTTTGACAGAAAAATTACTCAGAACATCTATTTCACTAGCGAAATTCATATAAATCAAATCTAGTAAACAGTTAAAATCTACAAAATAAATAAAATTTAGTTAAAAAATACAGCAAATGCTTTTACCGACATTTTAGCATATGAAAAATGCACTGTCAAAAAGATTTGGCACTTTCATTCATGTGTCCGATTAATTGCAATTTCCAATAGACAAACTAGCAAATTTCTGTTAATAATAATTTTTTTTATAATAATGTGAACAGTAAAAAACGAATCACACTTCGTTTAAAATTAATTTTTGGTTGAGTATTGCCACAAAGCTTTTATGCTGTGTTGAAATTGCGGAGCGCATGTGGGGATATAGCTCAGTGGTAGAGCATTCGACTGCAGATCGAGAGGTCCCCGGTTCAAACCCGGGTGTCCCCTTCGGATAAAGAGAATTTCTTTCCAATTTTTTTGATCTCTATTGTTTTTCTTTTTTTTTTTGGAGAATTGGATAGTTTGCTGTGAAAGGCCCAAGTAAAAAAATTGCTGAGTGACTTGAGTCGCTTGATTATTTGCGGTTTATGAAACGAAAAGTGTCAAGTACACAAAACTCGTATTTTTTTAGTCGCGCAAGTAGAATCGTCAGGCACACGGCAATTGAAAAGTTCAATCATGTGTCAGTGTCTTTTTTTCCGTAAAGCCTAGTATGCAGTTCCAGTAAAATTGAATTTTAACGCGGTCTCCAAATTGGTACATTTAAATCGCAGCAGAAACTGGAGAGAAAAAATTTGTGGAGAGATCAAATTGACAGATGTCAGAGGCGAACAAGAAGACTTTTACTTTTTCTCTAGTTTTTATTTTAAAATAAAAAATATGGATATACGGGACGACGAAATAGCAACATCTCTCTTAGTTGAAATGCTTCACAAGCGCGAGAACAGAGAATTTTACTTGAAATTAAATGTGCCGATCAATAAAAATGTTGGTAAATTAATTGGATAGTACAACAGCGCCATCTAGTGTAGTATAGTGTAAAATGAATTTTTGACATCTTTTTAGCAGCGAACTGCGTACGGCTTAGCGAATATCGCTTTGACGCGAAACGGCCTTGTACAAAATTTGATGTATTTAGCTTAAAGTACTCCTCACAATCTTTCAATGTTACATATTTTTGGGTATTTACCGATGAAAAGTACTATTTTTTTAGTCACTGCAATTTCAACGACCAAATCCTTGTCAATTTAGACATCAATTTCAAGAATCGTCCGTGTGAACAAAAAAGGTCTGTTCGATATGAGTCCTGGACTTACTCCGAACTTACTCCGAACTTACTCTTGCTTTTAGCTGGAGTAAACTTTTGAGAGCTGATATTTGTCAGACATAACCTCTCTTTTACAGTGTTTGGAAGAAGAAATGCAACAAAAGACATCATAAATTATTTCCAATATATATTCTTGAGTAGTTTCGGGTTTTATTTATTATATTTGTTATATTTTATAATCTATAATTATAAACTCATAATATAGAGTTAGTGATTTACTCTGAACTTACTCCAAGTTGTTCGATAAAAACAAATTCAGAGTAAGGAAATGCGCCATTTTGTGGAGTAAAGTAAAAATACTCGGAGTAAGTCCAGGACTTATATCGAACAGACCTAAAATCTACGTCAAAACGAATGAACATGCGACTTGCGCGCCGCCGTGCTCGAAAAATGAAAAACCAATGCATGAAATCTGTACTAAACACTGAAATTTACTTTTTGTTCTAAGTTGACACACCGTGTTCTACACGTCAAATTGTTTCACAAAATCACAGGTTCGGAAAAGCGGTTTTAGAAGACAATCTGGTAACTTTTTTTCACTTTTCATACAGAAAATTAAAGTTTGAACGTGTGTTATTAGTATTATAGAGAAATTTGCACTCAAAAACGAGCTAAAACATAAACAAATGGTTGAATTATAAGCTAGTTTCCACAACAGTATTCTGGTCGAAAACGAAAAAAAATGTTGGTATTCTAAACTAATTAATTAGTAATATTGAGCAAATCACATTCTAATTTGCAACAAATATAATTCCAAAGAAAGTGTGATGGGGAAAAAACAGAACGGCAACATGAAAATATTGCAAAACTAAAGCCAAATCAAATGTTTGGAGTAGAGGCGCTAAAATCCAAAGCAAGGCATTTAAATTTCAATTAAATCAATAAATTCCACTGGAGTCCGCTCGAAGGAGATCAGCTTCTAACTTTGTGATATGTCGTCGTCGTCGTCGAAGGACAATAAGAATAAAAAGATTAATAAATGTGATGAACATGAATAAGATTTTGCTTATTTTGATTATAATTAGTGGATTTCTAGTAATATTCTATGCCAATAGCGATCTTTTCTCCCGAAAGTCACTTTTAGGTGTCTTTCAACGGGAGCCAGCAGCGGCATTGGCCAATGATACCATCAACTTTACAGTTGCCGATATTAAACGGGTCAAATATATGGCAAGACATAATCAGACCGAATACAATATATTTGTTATTTACACCAAAGATAACTATCAGCTGCAGAAGAAATTCGAGTTATTCGCCAAGAGTCTTCTCAAGTATACCAGTATTAAGGTTCATTTGCACATAATCACCGATGAAAAGAGTGAAATATCTGCTGAGGAGTTGCTTAAGGAGCAAATCCATCGGTATAAGAAATCAATCTATTATACACTTTATGATGTGCACGACTGTGCCGAGAAAGTCAGCGATATCGTTCATGCGATGATGCCGTACTTCAGTTCTAATCCAGGTAAATTTACTAAATAGAGCAAATCAATTAGCATCTGGATCGTTTGTTTAGTTTGTTTACAAAGTAAATTTCTTGTAATATCTAAACCAGCGGAATGTTTTGTACACATAAAATTGCAATCGAATACTCTACCACTGAGTTATATCCCAAAATTTTTCGCCGCCCAAGTTGTTTTGAGGTTAAATTAAGTCACAAAACAAATTCATCTACTCAAAATAGTTTTACTATTATTAGGTTAAAAGGTGTTTTTGCTTTTATGTTTAACAAAATAATTTTCCACCTACTTGACCATATACTACCTTCTTCCAGGTTCATATTCATATATAATATAAGATATTAAATATTACACATAAATTCTATTACAGGTTCATACTACAGCGATGCTCTCTTCTATTTATCACTCGGATTGCATCGGATTGTCGACCCAAACATGCAGCGAGCAATTCTTATCGATTGTGATGTTGTCTTCCGTACAGATGTACGCCTTCTGTTTGATGAATTTCATAAATTCTCTGCGGATAATTTATTTGGCCTAGCGCCCGAATTAACGCCGGTCTATCTTCATATTCTGTATCGACATCGTGCCAATTATCCTAATACAAATTTCGGTAGCCCATACTATCCCAGTACAGTTGCAGCAGCCGCAGCTCGTACAGCGGGCGAGGGAGGAGGTGGTGCCGGCACCGGCCTAATTGGGAAGCGAAAACATAAACATATTAAGCATGGCTATCCAGGATTAAATTCTGGCGTTGTTATGCTGGATTTCAATCGTATACGATCATCAAAACTGTATCTGGAGAATCTTAAGGAGCCATACGTTCGAAAAATCGCCAATAAGTATTCGTTTAAGGGGCATCTGGGCGATCAGGACTTCTACACGTTGCTAGGATATGAGTTTCCTAGTTTAATCTATCGTTTGGATTGTGTATGGAATCGTCAGTTGTGCACGTGGTGGAAGGACCATGGCTACAGCGGTGTTTTCGATACGTACTTCCATTGCGAGGGTAAGATAAAGTTATATCATGGCAATTGCAATACACGTGTTCCAGAGTAGTAGCTAGATTTTTAGAAAATCGAATTACTATTCAGTATATATACATTATATATAAAAAATCATATTCGAATCAGAATCAGGTTGGCAAATATCGTTACTACAACATTTTATACATTCTTTTAATTGTATTTTATTTATAAAAGATTTAGTTCTTTTTGGTATTTTTCAACACGATATCTTTGTAAATTTTCTACATTCCCATTAATTTTGTGTTCTTCATTTCTTAAAATTGATTTAATACTAAGTTCAGACCGACACAAAATCACGTAATTTTGCGAAATGATTTAGAACTTAAACCAAAGTGTTCACACAGAGATTAAGGTAATTTTGTTTCACATTTCAACTACAGGATTGCTATGAATTTTAGTGTAGGATTACTATGAATTTTAGTAATATGATGAATAATACAATTCAAAACATCGATGAAATATGTGCAAACAGAATTAGATACTTTAGACGACAATGGAAATTATCTGTAATGAAAATAAACAATTATTTCCATTTCATATCTAATCACATCAAAAACAGGTCCATTTTTTTTTTGCCCCGCGTAGGTTGTTTACTAATATATCCTTTTCGCGTGCGGAACACGGCTTCTTTTTCTTATATCTCCGTCGTTCTAATCCAGCGCAAATGTCAAAACTGATGTACTCAAGAGAGCTGAATGAGTGATGCAGGGTTGAATTCATTGTTTTTGCTTGATTTCGTTCGTAATTTTGTGGAAATTGCATACTTTCAGTGATTTTTGAAAACAGGTTAATGTACTGGAAAGCTCGTGATTTCGAGGAAGATTTCGTTCAAAATTACGAAAATCTTCAAAATTACGTGATTTTGTTTCGGTCTGAACTTAGTATTAGACTAAATGACTAACATTTTATGTATAAATCATATTAAAAGTCACGTTTTGTGCATTAGGTGCAATCTAAATTATTTTTTGTGTAATAACTTCGTTATAAAACTATTAGAATTTTAGTTAGAAAATTTTAAAATTTTATTTTTCGTTTTTCTTAGTTGTTAAAAAAAACCCCTTCTAATATTGTTTAAAAAATAAAACAATGCGTAACGCAGAATCTCAATGAACAAATTATAAACATATTCAAGAACTAGGATCAAAATAGAATAAATATAAAAATGTAGTCTTATTTCGTCTCGTTTTAAAAGCGAAATTGTTAAAATTTTTATAAATATCATTAGCAGTTCAATCAATGTTGTGCCCATATACCCATATATAAAATTAAAAAAAGAAACTACAACTATACACAAAACATATTTACTTTTGTACATATCAGAAACTAATTGGAGCGATTGTCAAGATGTTTTTTAAAAGTTTTAATCAGTTTCACCCATTGTAGAAGTTTTACTCATTTATTAACATTCATGTTTGATGATAATTCAAATTATCTCTAATTTTAATGCAATATTTAAAAAAAAATGTTTTAAATTTTATTTAGTCAAGTGTCCTTATTTATTAAAATTTGTTTTTTTTTTACGAAATTTTAATGTTGCAGTTTTAACATTTGATTTTAAGGTTTTAACTGAAAAATACAAAATCAAAATTTATAATTTTATAGTATTTAGTGGAACATTCCCGTGATTATTAAAATTTTATGTTTTCATTGTTTACGTACTTAAAACAATTCTCTTATTTTTCTTTTCTTTTTTAACTTCATGTAATGAATCTAAATATTTTATATACCCAAAATTGTATTAAATATTATTAGTAATAAAGATCATATATTACAGTAAATTTAATGTGTTTTACTTACATTAGAAAGTAAAATTTGCAGATCTCACCTTAATGGATTTTTTACGGGTTGATTTGCCTTTTGGATTGGTTGTTTTGTATCAACAACAGGCAATTTCAAGTCACGTCAAGTGACGATTTTAAGACAATCGACCTGTGGTGGTTTTACTGAAATTTTGTTTTCGTACAATAAATGTTTAAAATTAGATTTTGTACCATTGGTCGACCCGGAAAAGAGTCCAGGTGAAAAATATTATAGTAAAAGCGATGTTCTTAGCGTGTATAAGAAAATTATGTGCTGTACGCCAAGGAAGTTTTTGATTTACTTAACATTCTTAATTAGAATGGAATCAACTATTTAGAAACAGAAACTTATTAGATCCAATTGAGCCATCAAAACTTATTAACTTTGAAACAAGATCACTAGTTTTTTTCTTTTTTTTTCACGATCTGAATTATGAAAGATTACAGAAAAAAACTGATAGTTTGTCGCTGAACTTCATAATGTCCATTTTGCAATAACATCATTCGAATGTCTTAAAAATATAAAATTAAATCCTTAAATAATGGTGAAAGATATTTCCTTTTTACGAAAACTATAACTTCTGTCCTCTATTTAATATATTTAAAATAGTTTTCAGAGATCTCTAGGGCGTGTGCGAAAGGTGTAATGAAATGCTAATTTAGTACGTTTTCATACTAGATTACACTGCGAACTGGAAAGTTTCCAACAGAAACTGTGACTAGATCCGGAATTACCATGTAATTAGACCGTTTTGCACACGCTTTTACTTGACAAATCTGTGTGAAAGACATTTGACAAATAAATTTGATCGTTTAAATGGGCCCTTAGATTCGCTTCATGGTTTAGCTTCATCGGATTGAGCAGTCAGTAGTAATATCAGGATGGGTGATGTTTAGTATACTTTTGTCATTTGAATTGCGCTTAGGTTAAACCGTCATTCAACCTTTTGTTTCGCGTTTTTGTGTAATTACAGTAATTCAAAAGCGTCTCTTGATAACGAAAAATAAATGTCTGGTAAGTGGTGCACTGATTTTGCATGTTTTACTTATTTATTTCATGATTTCCAATGAATAAAACACAAAACTGTTGATTTAGGGAAAATGACAACAATTGAAGCGCTGGATGCGCTCAACAACAACGAGTTGAGGGCAAAGTTCAAGGAATATGGCCTACCGAACGTCCCTATCACTGATACTAGCAGGAAGCTTCTGGTCCGGAGACTCCATACTGCGATGACTGGTGGACAGACGCCCAGCAAAGCGAAGGAGAATGCAAAGTCGAATAGGCGGGAAACCGTCCATGTTACAAAGCTATCAACCACTGCGACTACTGTGGAGTCAATTGGCTCAGACAGCGTCTCCAAAAAGCAGACTCCCAACAAAGTGAGCAGCCGCAGGACAATAGGGGGGCCCAGCGAAGTCGCTGTCGAAGGGCCTGTTGTCCAGGCCAGTTCTATTACTCAGCGTCGGAGATCCGGTAGAACGACGCCCAACACTCAAGTTGACAACATTGTGGTGACTACGTCAGTGAAGCCAACCGTATCCAACATTCAAGAGGAGGATGACGACGACGTTGTTATTATTGTACAGGACATGGCTGAACGCGAGCGTAAATCAAGGTCTCCGTCGTTGTCGAAAAGCGAGCTGGTCACCACTTCTTACAAACAGCACGTTATTCCGGTTGTCATGGAATCCAACGAAGAAGAGATCGAGAATCTTGAGTTTCCGCTGTCCCAGGCTAGGGCTGCTCCGCCCTTTAGAGCCGCATTTGATGCATCACGATCATCCTTTGGGACTCCGAGGCCAATCCATGAGGAGCCTAAGCCTAAGTATGAGGCCCCCAAGCCTACATACTCTCAGCCAACTGATGAATATTTCAAATCAGTGTATGAAGCGCCAAAGTTTTCGTATGAGGACCCAAAACCTACATACTCTCAGCCTAAGCCGATTGATGAATATCTCAAGTCAACGTATGAAGCGCCAAAGCCATCTTACGAGTACGTGAAGCAAACTATTCGCTCTACTCCCGAGAAAGATCCCAGGAATCGATACTCGTACGTACCTTCCGTGTCGCGCCAGGTGTTGCCGGAAGTACCAGCGACCAGCTCAAACTATTCAAAGTACGAATCGTCCAGCAGTTCTACTAATCGTCGCTACACCACCAGTGGTTATAAACCAGCAACCGAGATTACTTCACCTTCTAGAGGTATTAGTTCGAATTTGCTGCATAGCACTGATAACAGCGATGAAAACGATGACGAGGATCTTGAGGCGCCGTATTTGAGTGACTTCGCTAGACGCTTGACTCGCTTAAAAGCCGAGCCACTTGATCTTGGATTGGGCGAAATTAAGCGGGACACCACGAAATTGCGAGAGAATCCTCGTTATTATCAGGAAGTTGGCGGACGTCGGACTATTGGTCGCAAGTCTACGTCCATCTCGGATTCATTTTATCAATTTTGCATTGCTTTGGAACAAAAATACAACGTCAAGAAGAATCTCGCTATAATTGCTGTTATTTTGTTGATTGTCTTCGTCTACATTTTCTTCTTTCATTGAATATTTTTGCTCGTTCATATTTTAATGTCATTATTACATCTATGTTATAAGACAAATTTTAGACACAATTTTTACTACACATTTGTTCAAAGACGTTGAGTCTGTTTTCACTTTTTTTATGTCAATTCACATGGAGCTATAACATTTAAGTTTTTTATTCATTATTTCTATCAAATAATATTACTAGCAAGTTAAAAATACGAATCTAATGGAATGCGGAATTAGGAACACAAATTGCAAATGCTAATGAAACAAATTTATATTTTATCAATTTTATGTAAACTGATTTTAGAGAAATAAATATTTTTTGTATTTTAATCAATGTAAATAAATTGTTTAACAATAAAAATTGACCTTTTTTTGATGGTTTGAATGTGTTTGTACAAAAATACAGACGAAAATTTATTGTTAGTCTACCATGCAGTAAACTTGATGGCTGTAGTGAACGACGGTTGTTGTATATGTTTTTTTCCCTTTCTGGGTCATTTTATTGTCGTATGCTTTTTCTAGAACCGAAATATTTCTCATAAATCGAAAGAAATAGCTATTTATATAAGGAAATTAACCTAAATAAATCAGCGAATGACTGAATGGGTGTTTTCGAAGTTGCTGATCACGAAACTGGTGTTAGAATTCCGAAATTCGTACCAGAAGGTTCTGCAGCGATAACGCAAATATCCTTTTTCCCGATTTTTTTTTGAAAAAATCAGGGCACCAATCATGTATTCCGACGCATCTCTGTCTTTCGACTTCGACGTAGCTTTTAACTCTTGACTTCGCCATATCTGCAGCTTGAAATTTCGCGGAATCATCACTATGAATCGAAACGTGATTCTGACTTTCACTCCAGGAAATTTGAAGCTGCTGATATGGCGAAGTCAAGAGTTAAAAGCTGCGTCGAAGTTGAAAGACAGAGACGCGTCGGAATACATCATTGCTGCCCAGGATTGTGGGGTTTTTAAGGTCGCGGATTAGGAATTTGATCTTGGACTTCCCAAATTCGAACCGAATGGTCCTGTGAGGATATTCTTTTCTAAAACGTTTTTAAGTTTAATCTGGGTGTGTTTTTTGGTGCAAAACAACTTATATGCAGAAAAAAACTATAACGACGAATTTGCAAGCTATAGTTGTTTAAGAACCAAGTTTTTTTGGGTTCTTAAATGTAAGAAAAAAAAGTAAACAATCCATCGTTTTTAAAATGACCATTAAAACAAAAACTTTTAGAGTATGGTATTTATTTATATATCTTTATTGATTTATGTCTCTACAAGATCTTAAAGTTAAATCGTATTTACAGAATGGAAACAAATTAGTGGGTTTATGTTGAAATAACGAACTTCATTAGTAATGAAAAGAACAATAATTGATAAGAGCTAAAGATATTTCAATTTCTTTAATATTTTATGTACATTTTATAGAAAACGTGTTTATCATTTAACTAATGCTTTTTATAAGAATTAATTAAGTACCTAATAACATTTTACAACATTTCGAAATGTTCTATTCACTAATAAATTGTATATTCTTAGAGAAAAAAATGAAATATATTTTGTGGGATGCAATTTATTAACAAGAAGTTATTAATTAAATTACATTTCGAATTATTTAACCTATAGATTAATTTCGATTTGTGGTTTTAGATTTAATTTTAATTAAAATAAAAATCTCAGTCATTTCTGTTTTTGTTAGTGTAGAAATTTTTCGTAAGTTTTTTTTTTGACTGACCTTTTTTTTAAAAGTAACATATTATTATCTATTAGTTCACTAACTAAAAATAAAAAAAATTACTATATTTAAGATTTAATTTATCGATTTTAACAAACTTGCTAAAAGATTTTTAAGGCTGTTGAAAGATTTTTCTTATTAACAGGAAATGGGTGGGATAGCTACTGTTTGGATTATTACAAAGGGGAATTTTAGTATTTAAACGGGCTTTTATTAATCTTCAGTCAACTTGATACAAATTTTTTCTTAATATTTTGTTTTTTTTTATTTTTAAATTGATTACAGTTATAACTAATTTGAATACAAATTATTTAAACCGATTTTCATTTTGCCGTCGCAAAATGAATGTTTGCAATTTTAATAAATAAGTTATTTATATACAGGTTTTTTAATTTTGATTTTTCATTAAATATTTTAACAAAAAATATATAATAATATAAAAAATCTGTTGGTTTGTGTTATGCAGTTAATTGGTTTACGGTTAAAGAGTGTGGAAGTTAAAATTCGAACTCTAAATTGATTGGTTTTTTTGTCATATTGTAGAAAATTTGTAACAGAAAGTAAAGATCATTTTTTTATACTGCTCAAAAAATTTGCCGATTGAGTTTTTGATTCTTGGATGTATTTAGTAAAAGTTAAAAAAAAATATTCTACAATAAAAAACATTCGAATATTAACTTCGCACTGCTTTGTGACTGTTTAATGTGCACGTATTGCAATAAATCTAAACTATATTAAAACGCTTGTTTATGCAGAAAATTATTAACAAAAGTTAACGTTTTACTGTATGTGTGTGTATTTTTTATTTAAACTGAAAACAATGTTTGACTAAGAATATTGCAATTGAATCATATTATTTAAAATAATAATAAATTTATAAAAAATTGTGAACTAATGTTTGGGCTCTTTATTGTAATCAACGTAGACCCGCACCACTTCTCCTGAGTATTTACGTTGTGATGGCATAAAGTAGAAGTCTGGCGTATCATTTCCGCCGGAAGAGCTCTTTCCTCCACCACCCCCGCCACCTGGACCGGCACCTGCACCGCCACCCCCTCCCCGACCTGCCCCATCGTGATGACTGCTATGTCGATTTCGCCGGTCTTGCGTGTAGTATCCTTGTTGCTGCATGGCGTTCTGCTGCTGCACAACGGTTCTTGGCAGCGAGTAAGCGCGGTCACCGTAAGCGGATCGTGGCACAATCGAATGATCGCCATTTTGATAGCGGTGCCCGCTACTGTGATGGTGTGGATGATGGTGTGGGCTATGACCACTGACACCGTTGGTATCGTAACGGGACGAACGCCCGTTATTCTCGTAGTATTGCGTTTTGCTGGTGGGTGAATGAGACATTTGTAGCGTTTGCTGACTGCCCGATGTACGGCTACGAGGTGCTCCTTTGCTGTTCTTCTCCTCTGTCTCTCCGAATGCGTCGAATGCGTAATTTGTATTTGATGAGTAATCCTTCCACGCGGAATTGGGTATCAGCTGATCCTAGAAAAGTAGAATAAGAACATAATCAACGAATTAATAACTTCACACCAGTCAGCACTTGTTTTTGTTTCATTAAAAATACATAATTAGTTTTTTGGTGAATTTTCGCTTTGTATCGTTCTACAAATACAAATGTATTTTAGTTAAGTAAACTGTAAAAAAATTTAAATCGTGTGTAAGCAAAGTAAAGCTTTGTAACAAAATTACGGCAAATAGTTCCATTTGGACGCAAAAAAATTGTGCTGAAATTGCTGACTTACACAATAAACTGTTTTTGTGCTGTTCTCTAACCAATTTGGTTTCAGGTTAAAATTTTATTACTGATTCTTTTTATATGAAATGTGGAACCTAGGGCACTAAATTATTAAGTCAAAAGTTGTGATTTATAAACATTAGGTACGCACTTTTTGTGTTTACGCAAAAATGGCTGATTTTTTCAGATTCGTCTTAAGTTTTGCAAATAAGAAATGTTTGTAATGTATAAAAACCCGCTAACCAGACAACTGGCATTTTTTTTACTGACGTCATAGGGTTTTGTTTTGAATATTTGTCATATATTTAGAATCTATATAATGCGTGGAGTCGCCGAGATTGTATGTGGCGGCTCTGTTCTGAGCCACCCCGGCAGTCTAAAAGTTGAGCGGCTTTTGCACGAGGATAGTAACTTGAAACACGAATTCCAGGTTTCAATTTTACAACTTTGCATAAAAACTTGATATTGAAAAAGTTAAAAACGGTTTTATTGGTGACAAAAATATCGCTACTTGGTCCACTGTCTTTAAGTTAACTTCTTTGCATAAAAAGTGATGTTTACCAAATTTGAAGTTTTTAATAAAAAAAATATAGAAAAGCAAATGTGAAAGTTGTAGACAATTTAATTATGAGGAAGGAAATGTTTACAAAAGGTGGTGCAAAAAAAATGTCAATAAAATTAAAGATGCTAGCATTGAAAAAATTAAATACGTGCTCAGTGAGAACCATAACCATTTAGAAAAAAATTAAAAATATGTTTGTAGTTTGAAAAATTTGATATTGAATTCAAAATTGATAAATATTGCGTTAAATAAATTCAATTTATTTTAAATGCTGACTGGCTGAAGATAACAACATAAAAAATGGAAAAAAAATAATTAGAGAGAGAGAGAGATATAATAAATAAATACTAACTGGGATTTACCGATTTAAGGTAATAAGAAGAAAAGTTATTTATCTACAATATTTGAATTGAAGTTCAAGATCCCAAAATTCAAGGAAATATCACAGCGATTTCACAACAGCAGTTGGTAGGAGATATAGTAGCAGAGTAGATATAATTTATGTAATTTAAGTTTATTTTTTAATTTTTAAAATGTTGTTTGCTTCATAATTTTATTTTATTTTTTTCAATTAATTTAATGACTAATTCATTTATAATGTTTGGTAACTATGAGTTTGATTTTTTTAAAACAAAAAATTCTTTATAAAATGTAAACTAAAAAAAATTATGTTAAAATGAGATTCTAGTTGTAAACACTTCAAACAAAACTTTTTTAAAATTCTTTTTTTTCATTTTTGGGTTGAGTTTTATAGATTTTGAATCATTTATTTACTACAGAACACTAGATGGTTGATATCGTTGTTGGTACAGCCTCCATTCGTCGGGTATTGTGTATATCAGCTTTAAACATTTTAAATTTGTTAGTTTTATGTATCATTTTGTCAGATGTATATAAGAATATTACATAATTCTCATGAAAATCTATTCAAAATAAAATTAAGTTCTATTGAAGAAACGATTTTACCTTTTGATTTCGACTTTTCCTGGAAGTTTTGTAAATCGTGCAAGACGCTTGAATTAAAGCAATTATGACTAAGGCGATTATGCAACCAAGAACGGTGTATAAACGGACTGAAGAAAGTTGGAAAAATGATTGGTTGTCACTATCGATTTCGTTATCTGATGTTGTATCTGGAATGTTAAAAGTACTTCGTTAAAAACGTAAGTAAACTAAAAAAAACTTTATATCGCAATAAAACTCTACTTTTAGGCGTTTCAAAAAAGAGCATTTTTTTCTTAGACGCCTAAAAGTAGGTAATGGGATAAAAAGTTTGCAGAACAGAGCATTTTGAATGAAATTTTTCTCTTTTGTGTATATAGTGCAACCTTGTTAATCCAGATTAATCAAAACCTAAAAAGATTCGGACTATCAAAATATAAATCCGGATTACAAAATACCGCAATGAATTAACTTGTCCGAAGTATTGAATAATCCGGATTACTGGAGATCTGGACTAACAAGGTTGCACTGTATTATGATTATTTCTTTCAGAAACTTACAGTCCAATGGGACGAAAGTCAAATAGTTGGGATCGACTGTTAACGCTCCGATCTTTCCAGTCACTACTGTTTCATTAAGGGCGCGTTCGACCAATGCACCGTCTGTGTCATCAATTCTTTCTGCAGTGGGTCGGAGAGACCTTGCTTTCTCATAGACAGCTTTATCGAATAAAACGTGCATTTTCGCTACCATAGCTGATGAATCTCTATAAATAATAGTGTATGGAATTTGAAATTTAATAACAAATAAACTCTGGGAGAATTACTTTTCAAAATTTTGAATATCCACTTTGGAGTATCCCGGAATATTGCTTAGAACTCCATTGAATGAATCTGAAACTGTATTCGCTAAAGTATTAAATTCTGGCGTTCCTTTTTTTGGTGCGTTGAAGGATTCCGCTAGATTCATCAATTTAACCGCAACTTCGTAGGCTAGACGATTCGGGGCAGGGGTTGTTGGACCCTGTGCTATAGATTGGAGCACATCTGCAAAAAATAAAATTACAATTATGATTTTTTTGTTAAAATTTTGACAAAATGTATGGCACCGGCACGTATACGTGCCACACATCAAAAATGCTATTAGTGATAGAAATTTACCTTTGCCACAGGACTTAATGCAAACTCTTGTGGGTGTGATGACGGGAGTTCTCTCGTGCTTCTTGATTTTCTTATTAACGGGATTATATTCACCCCCAATAACTGGGAACATTAAATACAGACAGTGTTCATCGGTAAAGGATAAATCCTAAAAATCGAAATGTGCAAATAAGGTTCAAATTCCAATTAAGATAATAATATTATTTTTAAGAGTCGTTTTCACTATTCTTACCTTTTCATCCCTAGTCTTTCGTTTCCTGGTGAACTCCAGGATAGTGACACCTTTATCGATTCGTCCCGATATATTATAAGTATCCTGACTATTATCTAGTGTCGGCGGTGAATAGCCATTAATCCACGTGTCCATAAGGAATGGTCTTCCGTTTTTGTCCACCCACCCAATAATCGAATCCGTTTGCGACATGCGTTCGTTGTCACTGAATCCAATTCCTGTCCACTTTTGAGTGTTTTTCGTCTCAATATAAAATCGCATTTCATCCCCTCTGCCAATTGTTTCCCAGCGAGCGTAATATTCGCACTGATGATCACCTTCTGAACATCCGTTCGGAGATTTCCAGAAGCCATAGCAGTCATTATCCAAGAGGTTGTGATATTCAGAACCTTCTCCGGTTTCAGGGATTTTCTCTTTCTCTATAAATGAAGAAAAGTTAAATTTTATAGAAATCTTCTATTAATCCGGGATTTTACCAAAAAAGTTAATTGTTGTAGCACCCCGTTGGCCATTATGTCCGTGATATTTAAGTTCATCGGGTTGGTAGAAATCCTTGATGGATGCTTCTTCCGTTTCCAATCCAGACAAAGGCAGATGGACGTATTTTCCAGTTTCTTGTCCCCTTGCCCAAATCACGTGCATAATATCGTCTACAATGCTATGGTCGGAGGGATGGGTGGCGTTAAGTTTCTTCCTGAATATAATTGTTGTTACTCCGTCCGCTTCGAATCCAGACGCCGCTGTTATGTCGGATTTACCACCCCAGAATTCATCAGTTCGTGGTGTCGATCTATCACGCGTGTAGTAATCAAGGACTCTACTGGTTTTACCTCGAGCACTTCCAATTACAATATCGGTGCAGTCCATGGGGTTAAAGTCCCATTTCGGTGTGTAAGGATGTGCATTTATCGGTTGACCTAATTGTGAGTTTAAGATTTAAAAAAAGATCTTAAAAAATTATAGTTTTTTTTTATAGAAACATACTTTCACCTAAGCAAAGTTTTAAGAAGAACTTAAATTAGCAATAAATTTAACGATTGTAGAGTTTGCATGAAAAATTATACTCGAAAATTAAAAAAAGTAAGCAATGAAAGTTTTTGAGTAAAAAAATGTAAAAATTTTAAATGTGTGGTTGAGCTATGATTTCAACATACGCATATGTGAAATTTGAAGCCAATCGATCGAGAGGTTTTGCTGATAATTCTAAGCTAATAAAAATATTTTTTTCGAATTCCAGTGGAGTGCACAAAATATTTGGGTCTGACTACAAAAATAATAGCTTTCAGACAATTTCAAATATTGAAAATATTGTGGCGTGCATCAATATTTTAGCCGAGTGCGAAAAAAAATGTTTGTTGAACAGGCTACGTTCAATTTTCGAAAGACTTTAACGTATGTGTTCATTTTTTCATTTCTACAATCTTTAACATTCTATATGTATCATGCTTTGTCAAATACCTGAAACTTTTGACGAATTTTTGGCGGTAATCGCTGCTTCTAGCTCTGGTTCGGATTTAGGTTCAGGTTCAGAGGAAGGTTCTGGTTCAGATTTAGGTTCAGGTTCGGATTTAGGTTCAGGTTCGGATTTAGGTTCTGGTTCGGATTTAGGTTCAGGTTCGGATTTAGGTTCAGGTTCGGATTTAGGTTCTGGTTCGGATTTAGGTTCAGGTTCAGATTTAGGTTCAGGTTCGGATTTAGGTTCAGGTTCGGATTTAGGTTCAGGTTCAGATTTAGGTTCAGGTTCAGATTTCGGTTCAGGTTCAGATTTCGGTTCAGGTTCAGATTTCGGTTCAGGTTCAGATTTCGGTTCAGGTTCGGATTTTGGTTCTGGCGCTGCTGTAGGTTCGGCTTTACTGTCCGGTTCTGGTGTTGTTATACCTAATGACAAATGAATTATTGAAGAGTTGTTGTGCAAATGTGATAAGGTTTGAAATTTATAAGCAGAAATATGTGTTGTTTTGTGATCTACTTCGTGATATCTTTATTTATGTACAAATGATTTTTTACACAATGAAAAAATAATACTTACTAGAAGTTATCACTTGTCTTCGTTTTCGTCCTGAATTAATAAAAAAGAATGTTGAACATTTGTGATGTATATCGAATCTACGAATCAAATACCTGTTTTTGTGCTAACCCGGTAGGAAACGCTGGTTGCAACTGTAATTCCATCTTTGTTCGTAGTTGACTCAATGGACGCAACTCGTTTCGTCTTCGATGATGAGGCAGGCGCAACTGGTTCTGAGCTAGGTTCCGGTTCGGATTTTGGTTCGGGCTCGGATTTCGGCTCTGGCTCAGACGAAGGTTCAGGTTCTGACTTAGGTTCCGGTTCTGAGCTGGGCTCTGGTTCCGTAACGGGAATTGTCGAATTATCCCAAGCTTCTCGAATTAGAGGGAAGTTTTTACAAGTGGCGGTTAAATGGTGAGGTCTCCATCCAATGCCAACCCAGGAAGTCCCGTTGACAACCATAGCGAATTCAATTTCATTCTGTTCCGTTAGGATTCGCCAATATAAGCGATAATCCGGCGAAAGTTGCTTCATTGTGTATATTGAGAAATCAATGTCTGTCGTCTTGAAAGGACTCTCTATGGAAAAGTTTTTTTTTGAATGAATGAATTAAAATATAAGGGAACCTTTTTTGATCTTACTTTTGTTGCATCCGGGTCCAAACCATCCGAAATTACAATAGCACTGTTTCTTTGGTAGAGCTGTTCCTTTGGTGTCGATGCATTGTCCTTGCAGACCACAGTCCTGATTTGTGGTGCACTCGTCCCAATATTGGCAGCGATTTCCGTAGTGATTTTTATCACATTTGCATCTTGAGGGATAATATTTTCCATGATCGGAGCACGTTTCCTTGAATTCTTTCCGCTCCTTTATGTCGATATCAGCACAGGACCAAAATCGGTAGTTACTCGACCATTCATCCGCTTGTCGGAGAAGACGCAGTGTGCAGTTCAGACATGTGAAATCCTTCGGTAGATGAACCTCGAATGATTGTGCACTGAAATTGAGTGTTTTAGATGAAATTGTAAGGTTCGTATCAAATCCGATATTTACGTGACATCTGTTTTAACGAATTCCGAGCCATTAACTGATGGGGTTAAATCCAGCACTGGTCTCTCAAGAAAATCAAGAAGTTGCAATCGAAAGCCACCCTAGAAAAGTTAAGAAATAGAAAAAAGGATAAAAACTGCAAGTAAAAAATTACGATAATAAGCGAGAACGTTAATTACGTTAACAATTATAAAATTACAGTAGACATAATGCAGTGCATTGCACTTTTTGGAGAGTAATTGTTTAGAGAAGATAGCGACACTGCAAATTCACATAATCGCATTCATGTGCACATAAATTGCATTCATCATTAATCATGAGGCCAGCAATTTGTTATGCAACCAAGAACACTGATTGCTGTGTGTGCAGTCAATGTTATGTTAGTTACATTAGGAAGTTCTGGAGATAACAATTGAAACGAGGCGAGGATCATCGTTACGATTGCACTGCAAACTATTGAAACTTCTAATGTTTTTATGTAACAGCATATCGCATATCATTTGTTATTAAGTATTGTTGCAATTTAAATCGTAGCTCAGTAGTAAATTCCATGGATTGTTAACTCAAATGGCATTATTACTATCTACTAAACTACAGTAGATGACTTTAAACTGTAAAAGTTGTCTACTTTTGATTCTAAACGGATCTTGGCGGCAGTGTAGTTTGAAAAGTTACACAACATAATACAGTTTAACATAGAAGATAAGATTCTAATTGCAGTCATAGTGGAAATTTTCTATAATTTGCTGCTATGGTAGCTATTTATATTCTTACTGAACACATTTAAACTATCGGTGGCTGGAAAATTACATTTTGCTATTTATTTTGTTGTGATAACCGTGTCTCTGTCATTGTCGCCGTGTGTCAAGAGCAGTTTTAAGTGAACTTGTCCGAAAACCGCTTTATCATATGTTATGCAGATCCTTTAAGTAAGTGAGTATTTAACACCAGCATTTTCCGGTTACGTAGAATAAAAAATTGTATCATGGGTGCTTCAAATATTCTGAAGATAGCGAGTCTTCGAGTGAAGTTAATACACTTTTGCGTGGTAGGAAACCCTTAGGCAATTTAACTGTTATTTACAGCACAAGATTACAATAACATGCAGTCTGGTAATGAAATTTGATACCTTATTATGTTAGATTATCATTGGTATAATTAATGCTCATGTTTTTTTTAATGCTCATGTTGAACTTGGGTGACCGATAGACTCTCCTCGTAGAAAGCTTGACATAAAAGAAACATTTTTTGTAAAATTTAAATGTGCAAATTTCTCTAACCTTTAATGATAAATATGATATAAACTGAAATTCTGATTGAGAGTTGGTGAGTTTTCTGCGTTGTCCATACCAAGAATGTGTTTTTCCGTTTGCAATTTTCTAAGTTTTATGATTTTATCTTAATAAATTGCATAAATGCGACAAAATCGAACGAGTTGGACAATTCTTTCTTTGGTTAGGTAAAAAATTATCAGTTACAATCTCTTTGTGAATATTTATCAGAAAATACCCCTAAAGATCAATTTTAGCGGTAATCTATCTATAATTGCCAATTTGTGGAAATCTCTACACCGTCATAAATATTTAATCTTATCTAAAAAAAATGTATGTGCCATAAATGTTACAGTCCAGTGATTTATGTAACAAACAATCAATGTTTACCTTATAATTACCGTTTCTTGTTAGTAATAAGTAAATAATTGCGAATACTTAAAGGTTTATCAGTTTGATTTTTATATTGATTTTTTTCATAGATAAATTAAACATTTATATGGAATTTTACATGAAATTTTGATAACAATTGAATATTGTGTAATTTTTAAATAAATCGCTTAAAATAGAATTTTATTCATAAGGATTTGCAACCCCTTAAGTGTATGTTTTTAACAATCAAAAAGTCGATGTTGTTAGCTTAATACGCAAAATCGTAGGTTACAAGATTTTTAGGCGAAATTTGGAGAGTTTGGAAATACAGTTCTTAAAAAATCATCAAAAATCGCAAGAAGTTGATTAAAAACTTTTTTTTTCTCGAAAACGGCCAAGGCAGGTTTTTATACTTTCAGTCACCGATTGAAGATTTTAAAAGGGATCGTTTTTTTAGAGTCGGTGGGTGGTCCGTTTTTCCCGAGAAACTGGTATAACACTACTACTGACAAACAGTCAATATTGATCTCATACCAATGTGGCAATTATAGGTGGTGCAAGAGGGGAGAAGGGGAAGGGGGGGGGGTAGCTTCGATGTTTTGGGGTGTGTTGGACCTGAGGCTTGGAGATCGATTCCCTAGAAAACGATACTTTAGGCTTTTGGTTTCCCCAAAAAAGATTCTTAAATTTTCGTCCGCTAAAAGAAGATTTAACAAAAATATTATTTTTTAGAGTTTCCACAATTGAGTCGGATTGTCATAGTGTAAATTATGCAATAACTGAAATGACATCAAATGGCGTTTGATAAGAAATTTTTAATTTTCTTACCTCTTCAGTACTAGGTAATTGTTTGCCAACTTAGATTTAAGCCTAAACAAACCATTTAAGTGCATGCACTTCCTTGGGGAATTGGTACAAAATATACCATTTCAAAGATAATAAATTACTATTTTGTGGAGTACCGCACGGAGATATAAAACCCTTTAGTGGGGTAGATGTTTTTTTTTTGTTCGTTGGCAATTAACAAAGTTTATAAAACATTGAAAATTTAGTAGATTCGCAATTTGAAGATCAAAATTTGTAGAGTAAAGAAGGTTTATATAAAAATATAATAATGTTAAAATTCACTTTAGTATCACTAGTTATAGTTTCTTCAATTTATGAAATTGAAATTTTTGGTGCAACTAAATCTTGTTACATTTGTTCAGGAATAAAGTGTTATCAGACCACAGCAATTAATAAAACAACCACTTGTGCTTATCCTTTGGACGTTTGTGTGACCGTTTTTGATTCAAGTAAAATTACAAATAAATTAGAATAAAATTGTGAGTTACACATTTTTTTTTAGATAGAGTGTTGGAACGGGGATGTATATCAGAAATTAGTCCTTCAGCTCGTTCCAAATGCGATGTCAATAGTGCAGACTGCTTAAAATGTGAAGGAAATTTATGCAATAATCTGGGACCACCGAATCTAAAATGTCTGGCTTGTTCTTCAAAAAATGTAACTGATTTCTAGCGTAAAATAAATTAATTGTAATTGAATTGAAAATTAATATTCAAGGATAAGGATTGCGTGCAAAATTTATCTAGAAATCTTGCCGTCCAATGTCCCATTTCAGCTGCCTATAATAGTTATTGTTATGTAAAATACGATGAAAATGAATTGGTCCGAGGATGTGCTACGACCATTGCCATGCAACAGGAGTGTTATAAGAACAATGATAACTGTTTTATGTGTCTACCAAGTGAAATAAATGGTTGTAATAACATAGTTTTTCCGTCCAATCGGAGAAGTTGTAAATCGTGTATTGGAGAGGAATGCTACATGGCGAATGTTAAGCATGAGTATTGTGAAAAAATTGATGATACCTGCGTGTCTTTACATATTAACGGTAAAAATTCAAAAAAAAAAACGATTTTTCTGTACGATTTTTGATTTTTTAAATTTTTATTTGCATTATTTCATTCCAGAAGTGCTAAAAAGACGATGTCTTAGCCATTTAACAGCGGAGGAAACAAGACTCTGTAATGACAATCAAAATTCCTGCGTCCGATGTAGTGACAATAATTGCAATACAGGAGTGCCACCCTCAACAGGAACATCTGGATCGAGTAAAATTGTGCCAGCATTCGGATTTATTATAACATTGGTGTCTATTAAGATATTGCAAGCGTTTTAATATTGTGTTTATTTCATTAATTTTTTTATTAAAAGAAGTTGATTATTTTTTGTGAAGCTTATGTTAACACTAAAATAATAAATATTTTTAAATCGCTTTTGGAAAATATCTATCACGCATGTTCTCGGATTTTAGAGTTTTTTTGTGATTTTTAATGAAGATTAAATTGCATTAAATTCACGTGATTTGCAGATTTTTAAGGAATTTGAATTTATCAATCACTTCAATGGCTTATTATTATTATCTGCTCAAGATTAAAACATAGTAAGCTTACGTAAATCATTATTAAAGTGTTGATCGATAAAACCTTTTATTCTTTTCGCAAATATCTGTTGATAATCCACAATCACATTTGATTCGGATGTACGTATGTATAAAAAGGGGGTGAACTGCAATTTATTCTTCAGTTGGCAATATTTTTTTGCAAACGGCACGTCAAAATTCGATACTATGGGCTTAACAAAAATTATTATAGCGTTTTTTATATCCTGTATTGTGATTACTTTGGCAGGTAAAGGATAATAAAAAAAATTGGATGCAACTGACTAAAACTGGATCGATTTAATTATTAAAAGTGATTTAAATTAAGTTTTTGCTTGATCTTGTCATAATGATGAATTAATTTGTCACATTTCAAGATTACTTTGATTTGTAACTAATTGTAAGATAAAAAAATTGTGATTTTAAAGTTTAGTGTAATCACTGAGAGCTTTTTAATTAGAGAAAATTTAAAGTTGTAGCGATCTCATAAATTAAAAAAAACGAATAAAAGGCATTAGTGCGCAAACAATATATTTTTTTGTACAGACGAAAATAAAAGAAGTAAAGGACACTGAAAAACATAACAAAAGCTATAATTGCCAATATGGCAATCATTGGAGACCCGTATGGTGATATTCGTATCAAAATTCGGACAGTTGTACCAAAATTCCACTTTGAAGTCAAACTTTCCAATAAGATTTTTTAAAATTTATTCCAATCGGATTTTGATGTATGGGAGTTTTATGTAACATCATATCCTAAATAACTTTTGTTCTTGCACTTTTTTGATGAGATGCACCGTTTTTGAGATATTCGCAAAAAAGTTTTCGTTCGTATGGGGGGTACCCCCCCCCCCCCTCCCTCCCTCCACTAATGGTCCATTTTTGTCCATGAACGAACTTAGCCTTTCATTTTACAAAAAACGGATCTGCGCAAAATTTCAAGTCCGTAGCTCAATCCGTGCGCCCGCAATCCGCGCCACAGACAGACGGACAGACAGACAGACGGACAGACAGACAGACGGACAGACAGACGGACAGACGGACAGACGGACGGACATGCAAAAATTAATTATTTTTATCATTCTAAACACACTGGTGTAATTCATTTTTGTGTGTGATAACGGGATCTTGGCGTTACAAACGGTAAGGCAAAGTTAATATACCCTTTGGTTTCACCATACGGGTATAAAAAGCTATCGAAAAATCAAGAGAATTTTATTGGTGTATACCACGAAAAATATGGGAATGTACAGTTTTTATAATATTCTAAATTAGAGAATTTGCATCAAATTCTACTTTCCGAGAAGATTTTTCAAACAAAATTGAACAGTCCATCAAAAAAATCGATTCAAAATTGATATTCACAGAAGCCACAGCGTACAAAACACTTGAACCCTGGAACTTTTTTTTGGGTGATTTTTAAGAAACTTAATGATAAGAATTGACAGCAGTTCGATTTTTTCAAGTACTCCAAAATAATTAAAATTACTTAGTTTTGGTTCGGTTTTTTTTGCGATTACATTTTTTATCTGTAAGGACTGTTTTTAACAATCTGTTATTTTCCATTACCAATCTATTAAATAAACTTATTTCAGTCGGGTGTTAGATTATCTTCTTAACCCTTTCAGTACATATTTTTTTCTATGGGGGTTAAAAATACTCTATACAAATTATTGATGTTTAAGCTATTAGTATTCATTTAAAAAAAAAAAATCAAAAATTTTAATTTTTCTTAAATTAAGTCCACTGTAGTCCAGCTTTTTACTCAAAAAATCAAAATTGGGTCACAAATGCATTTAACTATAGTGTACACACTTTCTACCAAGTCAAGTTATGAGTTATGGCTTCTGAAAAGTGTGTACACTATAGTGTACGTGGTGACTGAAAGGGTTAACTGTTTCTATGTTTGTTAAAAGTAGACTCGCCTATTTTGCTAAGTGTACAACTGGGCTGTAAAACTTTATTATCACCAAGGGACTACATACCAATATTAGCACTGAAGTTTAACTTAAAAATTTACTTACTATCAAAACATAAGAGAAAAAAATGAGCCGCATGCGAATTTTTTTTGAAAAATCTACTCTGATCGCGAAAATTTTCAAACTAAATGAGCTACAGGTGAAATTTTTCACGAATCGAATATAAATATATAGACTTAAGGTTGAAAGCTGCACGATTTTTTATTTCATTAGAGTACTGATCTGTTCAGACTACTCTAAAATGCAATAATCGGTCATAGGCAAATGCTGTGGTTTGTCATAATTAGAGATTTAAAAAATTAAACCACAATCTCTATAGGTTTTATAGATACTTCTCTAGAAACGCTAAGAAAATCTAGTGCAGTGTCCCACCATTTCTAAGGCAACGATTTTAACCGCTTCACGGTGGAAAATTTTAACCGCAACATCTAGTATACGATGTTGGTACGGGAAACGTTGCCAAAATTTTCAAAAGCTGATGCACTCGCGGCAAAAACTGCTCATCACATTTCTCTAATATTTGGATGGCAGTAAAAACACCGCCAATTTTTTGCACCAAATCTTGCAGATTTTCATTTGGCTGGTACATATGTCTGTTGACTTTCTTTCAGCCCTACTTGCTTCGCGTTTTTTTGTTCAGAAATTTTGTTGCCCAATGGGGGGTTGGCTATATACCATCTCTTATAAAAGGCCATGATCACGTTCATAATGTTCACAATCCTGTGTAACGTTTCAACAGTGGGTTACAAAATTAATTTATTAGATCTAAAATAAATTGTCAGCAATATTGATTATACTAGATTATTTATTTTTTTAATGCTTATTAAAAGAAATATTCATAAATTTCAGACAGCGTATTTGGGGATCATGTCTGGCAAGACCGCCCATTAAGATGTAACACATGCCACACTGCGAATTGTAAAGCTTTGGTATCAATAAAATGTGGTGATAACACCGCCAAATGTGTAATTGCTGAGCCTGACTCAGCGTCACCACTGTATGGGTGCTCAGATAATAGCACAATTGAAAATTACAATTGCACTGCTAATTCATGCTACCAGTGTAACTCGAATCATTGTAATCCTTTGAGCTACCAGAAAAAGGATTTAATAACGTGCTTATCTTGTGATTCTGCGACGGATCCAGGATGTGGAAGCTATCCGGATGTGAAAAAAACTACAACCTGTTTAAAATCATGCATGGTTGCACAATATTTGGCGCGGGAGGGTGAACAAGTTTACGAAACTATTAGAGGATGTTTAAGTGATTTGGATGTATTTGATCAAAATGATTGCGGGACCTCGACTGATGATAATAAGAAAACTTGCTTTAAATGTGATACAGAGAATTGTAATAAAGCTCTGTTCCCAGAGCAATGGCTAAGTTGTAACTTCTGTAATAATAAGTTCTGTAATGCAACTGTCGAGAAAACCTGTCCACTGTTCGAATTTGGTGATAAATGTTTTTCTCGCCACAATAAGGATGGCACTTTGGCAGAACTTGGCTGTTCTAGTTTGATTCCGAAAGACCAGTTGTCGTATTTGATAAAATTTGACTTATTAAAGCAATGTGAGAATTCAAATTGCAATATCTTAAATACAACCGATTCAAAATCCAAGCCAACAGTGAAAAATTGCACCGTTTGTGATTCTAGGACATCTACCGATTGCTTGCTAAATCCTGAAAAATTGAAGCCGGAATTATGCGTTAGTGACAATAAAAAATGTATTACACGGGGAATAGGTAAACCGAAGTTCTTTCAACATTTTTTCACGAAAATTATAATAAATATTATTTTGTAGATAATTTCAGAATTGTGATGAGAGAATGTGGTGATGGTAATTATTTGACCACATGTTCAGGCGACTCCTGTTTGCTTTGTGAAGGTGATTCTTGCAACAATAAGGTATGACAGATGTCTTTTTTGATTACAAAAAAAAAAAATCACAAGAAAAACACATTAAACAAAAATTCTTAAAAACTAGAAATAAAACTTGCGTTTATTTCAGATGTTCCCCGCAGACAGAATGCAATGCTACAATTGTACTTCAGAAACAGACAAGGATTGCCAAAAGAAACCTTCACACTTACAGTATTGTGAAAATTACGTTAAAGATGATGCGTGTATTTTTTTTGTTCGCAATAACACATACTTTAGAGGATGTGGAGTCGACCATCACTGCGACAAGAATGAGTCCAAAAAGACATGCATAACATGTAAGGGAAAAGGCTGCAATAACCAAGAATTAGGTGGTGCTGCAAGGATTTATTTAGAGTCTTCTCTGGTAGGACTGTTGGTTGTTTCAATCGCAAAGGGACTTTTTATTTAGATAAAAAAAAATTTTGGTTGTTTCAATCACAAAGGGACTCTTTATTTAGATAAAACCCTAATTTTAAGTTAAATACAATAAGAATAAAGTCATATGAAAACGTTGTGATTAAATTTTTAAAGGAATTTGTAATATTTGATTTTAAGAAAATTTTATGAGAGATGTTTTTGCATTTAATTACATATTTGATTTATCTGGAAATGATGTTGAAGTAAGTATTTATGTAACAGCATAATATGATTTAAAGAATGTAAGTATTTTGTTAAATAAAACATAGCTTAATCTACCTAGCGGTGAGACGAAAACTTTCTTACATAATTAAACCTTGTATGATGAATAATGGGGTATAATGGTGAAATTTTAAGAGAATCATAGAAGTACTTGTGTATTACATTTAGTAAATGCCGTTTGAATCGAATCAAACCATTCGTCGGAAAACTAGAAAACATTTAATATCGTAAACGTAATACGATGACATCATAAGAAGTTTAAAAATATACACCAAAGTGCTAACGCACACGGTTCATCTCGTCGCGGCAACTTTTGGTCCTCAAAATGCCTTTCCGACGTACACGTTTCTTCACTTTTTAGTAAGAAAAACTTGTTTACAACAAACGATCGCTCATGTGTGTGTGGTTTTTGTTTGTTTGGGATATGTTTACGAGTCGGTGGCTAAGCACCGACTGCCTCAATGACACATGCATGCTGACGTGCTACATGAGCGACTTCGTTTGTGTGCGTAAAAGAATACGAGAAGAACACTTTTCGAGTGGCAACTTTTCCCCTCTTGCCGCACTCGTTTCTTTCCCACAATTTGGTGAAGTTGCGGCATGCTGATGACCGAAAGTTGCTCCGTGTACGCCCATACTAATGTTCACACTGCGATTGTATATTTTTAAATCCGCAAGTCTTGTAAACAAAATCGTTTAAAAATTTGAAAGAACTCTTAGCTATGTATTTCTATATATTTTTATCGAGGACGGGACATCCAAAAAGACAAACATCCCCTTTTCCGATATTTCCGTTGAAGTTAAGGTTGAGCTTTTCTCTCGCAAGCTTTTAGAATAAAACATCTCGACGTCAACTCGCTTACATTCTCGAGAATCTCATTACCTATTGAAGTGTTGTGATGTTTGCAACTGACTACTTCCGGTAAGATTTTCGTTAAAAAAAATAACAAAAATCATATGCTTACTATAAGTTTCTTAAGAAATGAATTACCGGATATGACTGTTATATTGAAGAAAACGAATTTCGCGAATTTTTTTTTCGAATATATTGCTTTCATGTCGACATCAACCAATGTTTTTACAGCAAATTTTGAAAAAGGTTTTTCTTTTTGTTGTAAAAAGTTTATTTCTGCTCATAGTAAACAAAAAAACAATTTAGGCTTATTGAACACTAGCTTGCATACCCGTCGTTGCCGGGTTAAGTTTTTTCAAATTTTTTTTTTGATGGTCTATGTTGGAGTTAAACTTCAGGCCAATCGGCTCGGTAGTTTCCCCGCGAAAGTGTTAACATAGAGGAAGAGCTAAGTTTCGAGATTACTTTACCCCCTCCCCTTACTCCCCCACCTCTCAGGCTACTTTTTAATGGGCCTATGTTGGGGCTGGACCGCCGACGAACATCTATGCCAAATTTCAGGCCAATCGGTTCAGTAGTTTCCCCGCGAAAGAGTAAAATAGCGCAAAAACTGAGTTTCGAAATCACTTTACCCCCTCCCCTTAGTCCCCCACCCTTCGCGGTACTTTTCCGTATGCCTATGTTGGAACCAGAACTACCACAGACACTCATGCCAAATTTCAAGTCAATCGGTTGAGCCGTTTTTGCGTGAAAGAGGAACAGACAGACAGACAGACAGACAAACAGACAGACAGACAGACAGACAGACAGACAGACATCAACTCGTTTTTATATATTAGTATGATATCAGGGTATAATAATAAATTAGAGCTTTGAGAATATCTACTGCTATGTGTTATGAAAGTTGAACCTTTTCTAAAGAAATTCCAAGAATTTTGATATTTTAGGATCATCAGTGATACTCAGGCAGGAAATGTATTAATCAAGTTTATTTTTACAGCCAACCAAAGTGCGTAAAATTTTTCCAGGAATTTCTGTTACTTAGTATTATTTATGAATTAAAATTTTTACTCATTCCGGAAATACGAAATTGGTTTTGGCAAACCCTATTCTCAAATCTAATCCTTATCTATCTATTTTTTTTATCGCAGTCTGGTTTTGGCAATCAACACGTAAAATTATCTCAAAACACTTATCGATTTATTTTTACTAAAAGAGCTTTATCTCCAAAAATATTCAATCAATGATACTTAAATGATAACCAATGAGATAGTTTTAACAAAATTTTTCAAATATATTTCGGAACTTGCGTGTTGTTTTGTTTTAGTATTCGCAGTTCCGTCACCATGCACGGAGTACAAATTCTTGCAGTGTTTTTGCTAATTTCAGTCTTTTATTTAAATACTGGTAGGTGAATGTTTGTGAATTATGAAAACTTTTTTTTTGAGAATGGACTATTTTCTCGATATTTATTGTGAAATTATTTGTTAAAGTGCTCCTTATTCAATCCTGTAAATGTTGTTCTCGTGCCGCTTTCATTCAATTGAAATAAGAATTACAACCTTAAATTTAATTTCGTAAACTGTATTGTAAACTGCATCGAAACTTCTAGCTTCTAAAATTAATTAATATTTTTAGTAGAGTGGTTGCAATACATTTCTATCTTTTAGCCACATCTCTGAAGTAATTGAAAAACTCAAGACAATTTTTTTTGTTCACCAAAATTGGATTTCTTTATACAAGTAAAAAATTACCAAAAAATATTAACATTTAGTGGTGTGGGCGTATGTGTTATGATTAGATAATAGTCCAAATAATGAGGAAAGTTTTTTTTCGATACTCGTACTTTTATTATTCAAAATTTATCAATTTTACACGGAAACTCAATTAATTCGACGCAAATTTCACAAAAAAGTATAGGAAAGTGTGTTTCAAATATGACGTAAACAAATTATTGCAATTATTCACACCTGTTCAAATTTACTTGATAAAAATTTGCACTCGAACAAGCTATAATTGACCAATTTACGTCTTTATTAAGAATCAGATTAAATTAAAACAGATTTATTTATATTTATTTAATGGAGCTCATTATTAAAATAAGCTATAAATAAAAATATATTTTATTTTTTTGACTGAAGTCATACGACATTCTTTCTATGCTCATGAAAAAATCGGTTTTTTTTTAAACTTTATTAAAAAAAATTAAGAAAATGCACTCCTTTTCTTTTAAAGCATATGCTGGTAGCTACTTTCAAGATGATCCTCTAGAATGCTACAGTTGCAGTGGTCCAACATGTGATCCAACGAGAAAAAGCGTAGAGCAATGTAGAGATAGCAAAGATACAATGTGTGTAACATTATTTGATTCGGGAAGCAATAATGTAGTGAAAAAGGGCTGCGTAAGTTCATTTTCACAGGACGAATTGCAAAAATGCAAGGATGGTAAAAATATTAACTGTTTCTTCTGTTACTCGAGCAAGTGTAACTCCGCCGTGAGAAAAGAGGCCTTCCAGGATTGTGTATTTTGCATGTTTTCCAAAGAAACTAATTGTATTGAAAATGTGGCTAGTATGGATCGAAGAAAATGCGATGGAGGGTGTATGGTGGCTTTGGCTCCATACGATAGAAACACCATTCCAGATTATCCAGACACATATGTAACGTACAGGGGCTGTTTGAACGATAAACCGGAAACGGATCGCGATGAATGTAAAAAAGGATCGGATATGTGCAGAAGTTGCGATAGTCCGAGTTGTAACACTTTTCTAGTCCCAGAGAAACCCCGTTTAAATTGTTATCATTGTGATGGCGATTGCTCGAGGGCTGTTCAAAAAGTCTGTCCCCTGTACAAAAAGGACGATTCGTGTGTTTATCTATATAGAGTTTTTCCAGGGATCCAATCGTTGAATTGTGGGAGTTCCTTATCTCTTGGTGTTAGTGTGGCGATGTTCAGGCAAGGAAGAATGGCGTCTTGCAAGGACAACAACTGCAATGATCCACAGAAACCAATTCAACCATCAAATGTATTTGGGATAAAGTGCTTCGATTGTGATTCAGCAAAGGAGCCAAAGTGTAAAACCGATCCAAAAAGTTTACAGCCCAAAACCTGCCTAAGTACATCGAAAGGATGCTATACAAAAGTAGATGGAGGTAATTATTCTAAAATGAAGTGACTAGAATTTTTAGTATTGAAAAAAATTAATCAAAATTTATAGATAGAGTTACCAGAGGGTGTCAACTATCAATTGAGGACCACATCTTACATTGCCCAGGACAAGATCAAAATTGCGATGTATGCTATGGTGACGGTTGTAACAATCAAGTAAGCATTTTTAAACTACTTATTATGGATTTTTTAAATTTTTTTTTTAATACTAGTTACATCCGTTAAAGTGGACTATGTGTTACCAGTGCAATTCGAATGATGATAAGGAATGTAAGGCGAATCCTATTAAATCTCTATCTAAAAACTGTGAACATGAGGTGAATTGTGTAACGGCTGTTCGGAAAAATATTTTATATCGAGGATGTGCCCAACAATATCCCTGTGAAAGTGGCGACACTGAGAAGACGTGCAAAGTTTGCAATGGTGCACAATGCAATACGGATCGTTTATTGGGAGGTTCTACGAGCTTAACAACAAGCATTGTCTTAGTTTGTGTACTGGCGACTGTATCACAACTCTTTTAAAAATGTACAGAAATTTTTTTTCAATTTTGTCACACGTATATGATAATAAAGTTGTTTTGTACTTAATGAAGGTTACTTAAAACAATTCATTTGGGATGGAAATTAGTAAGGAATTTAAAAAAATATCTCATAAAAAGTTAATCCTCACAATTCCAAGCTAAAGTATTGATTTTGAAAATTCCAGTGCAATTGGATTACTACTTGAATACAATTAAAGTAACATAAAATAACTTATTTTTTTAACTCGGTATCAGTACTTAAGTTGAGTTTTCCTTCAAAAAATTGACACTATAGGTTATTCTTATCCGATAATCTGATTTTTAATTCTGAATATACAGACTTATCTCATACTTTTATCTCTCGTTGCAAAAACGCTTTATCAGCAAAAATATTCAATCAGTGATAGGTAATTGTACAAAGTCGAATAGTCAATTTTGCCAAATTTTGCGTTTGACTTTCTTTTAGTAGGTACTCAAAGCCCTGTCATCATGTACGGAGTAAAAGTTATTGTAGTGTTTCTGTTATTTTATTTAGCAACAGGTAAGTTGTTCATTCCAGGTTAAATAAAATTACTTTTAAAATCAAATGGGTTTTTCATATAATTTCAAAGCATTTGCCGGAAGTTACTTTCAAAATGATCCTCTGGACTGTTATACTTGCAGTGGTTCGAACTGCGATACAAATCACAATGACATGGAACGATGTAGTAACGAAGATACAATGTGTCTAACATTATTTGATCCGAATAGTAACAATACAGTGAAAAAAGGTTGTCGAAGTTCTTTTTCACAGGACGAATTGCAAAAATGCAAGGATGGTAAAAATATCAACTGTTTCTACTGTTTATCGAGCAAGTGTAACTCCGCGGCTAGAAAGAACGCCTTCCAGGAATGTGTTTTTTGTATGTTTTCCAAAGAAAATAATTGCATTGAAAATGTTGCTAGTATGGATCGAAGAAAATGTGATGGAGGGTGTATGGTGGCTTTAGCACCATACGATAGACGTAGTATATCAGATTACTTTGACACATATGTAACGTACAGGGGCTGTTTGAACGATAAACCGGAAAAGGATCGCGATGAATGTAAAAAAGGATCGGATATGTGTAGAAGTTGCGATAGTCCGAGTTGCAACAATTTTTTGGTTCCAGATGAACCCCGTCTAAGTTGCTACCAGTGCGCTAGTGATTGTTCAGTGGCTGTTCCTAAAATTTGTCCGCTGTACAAAAAGAACGACACTTGTGTTTATGTGTACAATGTCTTTCCAGCGATCAAATCCTTGAAATGTGATAGTTCAGTATCTTATGGAGAAGAGGTATTGCTGTTTCTTAACAAAACTATTGCCTCTTGCAAAGGAAACAATTGCAACGATCCAAAACATCCAATATCACCATCAAATAACAATCACTATCAAATAAAGTGCATCGTTTGTGATTCAGCGAATGACCCAAAATGTAAAACGGATCCAGAAAGTCTACAATCTCAAGTGTGTTCAAGTACAACGAAAGCGTGCCTCACAAAGGTAGATGGAGGTAACTAAAATTGAAAATTATTTTTTATCATAAAATTTCTTTTATTATTTTTTATCATAAAAGTTAAATTTCATACAAAAGAATTATCATTTCACATGATTCTCAAAATATAGTAATAGAAAATACATTCTGGTACCAATATTTTGAATTTATAAATGTTTGAATAAAATTAAAAAAAAAAATCCAGATCGGGTTATAAGAGATTGTGAAACTGACATCAACTATTGTCGAATGATGATTCGAAATTGCGAGATATGTTCGGGTGACGGTTGTAATAATAAAGTATGCATTTTTAATTGTTTTTCCTTAAACTTTTACTTTAAATATTTTATTCTTGATTAGTTATATCCATTGAAGTCGACTGTGTGTTACCAATGCGATTCAGGTGGAGATAGTGAATGTAAGGCGAATCCGACAAAATCTCCTACCAAAACCTGTTACGACGAAGTGAATTGTGTAACAGTTGTTCGGAATAATACTTTATATCGAGGATGTGCCGAACTATATCCTTGTAAAAGTGGCGAATCTGAGAAGACTTGCAAGGTCTGTAATACAGGTGAATGCAATACGGATCGCTTATTGGGAGGTTCGTCGAGCTTAGCAACAAGCATCGTCACAGTTTTTATACTAGTGGTTGTATCATTATTTTTTTAAAATTTAAGAGTTGTATTTATAAAAAATGATTCCAAACAAAGCGTTATTATTTGCAAAACACTTTTCTTCATAGCAGATTTCTTAGATGAGAGTATTTACAAAAATATTTCATCAGTGCAGAAAATGCGAATTTTTTTTCTTGAAAACAAAATAATAAAAATAGTAGCTACAAGTAACAAGTAATTTAGTTGATTTGCTATAATTGGCAAGGTTTGTTTTCTTGAGTTAGGAAAATGTTTAAATCTTATTAGAAATTTATAGTAAATTATTTTCTATACCTTATCCAAAAAAACTCAAAAATTGGTTCATTTGTGGAAAAAGCGCTTCAAAAATATTTAATTAATGATAAAGGGTGTTTTTTTTAGACGTGTGGTTTTCAAGAAGAAATAAAACGCATATAATTTAATGTTATGGCCAAGAGTTTAGCTTTATTATAAAGATAAGGGTTTGCCATTATGTTTTAAAAATGATTTCGGGCAAGTGGCCGCCGCGGCTGGCTCGAATAAATTCCAGCCGAGAGGCCCAATTTTCGACCACTTTTGCAGCAATTGTGGCCGTATGTCAGCAATAACGCGCCGAATATTCTCTTCCAAGGCGTCAATCGTCTCGGGCTTATCTGCGTAGACAAGCGACTTCACATAACCCCACAAAAAATAGTCCAGCGGTGTTAAATCGCACGATCTTGCCCACGACACCACAGGCCCACGACGCGAGATAATGCGCTCACCAAAAGTTTCCTTCAATAAATTGATTATTTCGTTGGCTGTATGGCATGTAGCGCCGTCTTGTTGGAACCAAAGGTCGTCCACATCAACATCCTCCAATTCAGGCACGAAAAGTCATTAATCATGGCTCTATAGCGTTCCCCATTGACTGTAACATTATGGCCGGCTTAATTTTTGAAGAAATATGGACCAATGATTCCCTCTGCCCATAGAGCACACCAAACAGTGACTTTTTGAGGATGTAACGGCGTCTGAAGAATGGCTTGTGGATTACCATCCCTCCAAATGCAACAATTTTGCTTATTGACGTACCCATTCAACCAAAAGTGAGCTTCATTGCTGAACAAAATTTTCTTGTGAAAATCGGGATCGGTGGCCATCTCGTTTTGGGGATATTCACCGAGCGACGCGCTTGATGGTCGTTTGACGAAATGGCAAACCAGACTGAGGATAAATCAAGTGACAACTGTCAAAAGGACCAACTCCGAAAAAAGTAGTGCCAGATTGAAAACCACACGTCTAAAAAAACACCCTTTACATAGATCAAATAAAATCCCAAATATGTAAAACTAATTGGATCTCATTATATTTCAGTATTCAAATTCAAGCCAAGATACACAATTAGTATAGGTTTCTTAATTATTTTCTTAATTATTTGAATTTTGCAATAAATTGTTATTTTCTAAGCATTTTTTTCATGAAAAAAATAATTCGACAAGTGTTTTTTCCATGAAAAAATAATTCAAATATATTTTTATAAGTATAGAAAATTATTAATTTGAACAATACTAAAACTTTACGAGTACCACCTAAGATTAAAAAAGAGTGATAGTGATGAACTATCTTGGTTCTGATTCGCTTCCATAGCAGATTGGCTTTCCAAAACACCCAAAAATAGTAATAGTTATCTTATCATTTTGAGTAAATATTATCGAAATTTTGATAATCTAGACCAAGTATTGAACTAAATTGAAAATACAATTTTAGTTCGTTGTTTTGATCTGTAGACATGTTACGAATATTTCAAATAATTTTAATATTTTTTGGGTTTGCTGCGAATTTTGGTAAGTTTTGAATGGTGTTTTAAAAAACTGGATAGCACATGTGATTTTTGAAGTGTTTTCTTAAACAATCTACGCCAGAAAATGATTATTTCGAATATTACGCAGCAAATAATTTGATGGGCGTATAAATTCATGATATAACTTTCTCTAGCAAGCGCAGGAAGTTTATTCCAGGATGAAGGACTGACATGTTACAGTTGCCAAGGGCCATCAGATTGTTCAAACCAAAACCGGTGGATAGTACAGAAATGCGCCTCGAATGATATGTGCGTAACACTCTTCGATAAGAGCAATCGGTCAGTTGTGAAACGTGGTTGTTACAAAACTTTTGGTTCCGCTGAGAAAGCGACTTGCCATAGTGATGTCACTGAGAATTGTTTTAAATGTTTCTCAAGCAACTGCAACGATGCCGTGGACATGGAAGTCTTTATAGATTGCCACTTTTGTGATTCCGAAACGAATATCAACTGCATAACGAATCCAAGGCAGATAAAGACCAGAAAATGCCAACATTCGTGTATCGTGGCCTTGAGACCATTCGAAAAGCCGGGCCATCCTGGCGAGTATGAGGACACGTACACAACGTATAGAGGATGTTTGAACGATAAACCGGAACGGGACCGGGAGGAATGCATAGGTGGGTCTGAGTCGTGTAAGAGTTGCGACACCCCGAATTGCAACACATTTTTGCGGCCGCGCGGAGATCGTCTCAGTTGTTACCATTGCACGGATAAAGGATGTACTAAGCCGGTGGCAAAATTATGTCCGCTTTACAAGGATAACGATGTCTGCGCGATTGTCTACCGTGAAGATCGGTCTGGAATTAAATCTTACGACTGCGACAGTTCAATCGGGAAATCGCACAAATTTATCTTGCAATATGTTGACGGAAGGTATGCAACATGTGGCGACTCGAACTGCAACAATCCCGCCGAAGCCTCAATGCCGCACTCACTGCCGAATTCAAAGTTTAATTTCACCTTCGCATCCGCAATCGAAACAAAACAATGTTTCGATTGCAATTCGGCTAATGATCCCAAGTGTAAAACTGAACCAGAAAGCTTACCTTTGAAAACGTGTAATGGTGGTACAGTCGCTTGTTTCACCAAAGCAGAAAATGGTAAGTTTATTGATTGTGATTTGGTTTAATTTTAATCACGCTTGCCACCTTTCTGAATGCATGTTTAAGCAGAATGTCTGTCTGTCACGACCATAAATTCTCTATAAAGCACTAGAATTCTATATAATTTTACTGTGTGCAAAAAAATATTTTTTCTGTTAAAACAAATATAAACCTTTTTAATAAAAAAAAATACTGTTGGCTCACCGTGAATAAAAGTTTTTCTAACTTTCAAAATATCTTTTAGGTAATATAATTAGAGGTTGCATGCCGAAGCCATGGGATTGCAAAGATCCTGAGTGTATACCATGTGCTACGTCGGGATGTAATATTCAAGTAAAATAATTTTGAATTAATACAATTAGTATTGATATTTCGTATTATGGGAAAATCTTTTTTGTAGTTGTATCCCGGACAACATGTTTATTGCCATCAATGTAATTCAACGGCTGATGAGGATTGCCAGAAAGATCCTAAACAGACACTCTCTAGAAGATGTGAGAATGAAAAATATTGTGTTAGTGCATTTAGGGATAATGTAGTGTATAGAGGGTGTAGACAGGATCATCTTTGTCAGAAAAATGAAACTGAAAGTACTTGTAAATTATGTTTGTCATATAATTGCAATATGGAGAAAATGCCTGGCGGATCATCGAGTGTAACATCGTTGGGATTATCTGTTTTAATAGTTGCGACATTTGTTAATAATATTTTAGTCTAGGGTTTGGCAATACTTTTTTTATTTGTTTAATAAAATGTTCATTGAGTATTATAATATATTACATAGTTTTTAATTGTTAAGATCTTTGCCCAATAAAAGATCGTTTTTAGAAAGTTAAAGCTTCAAATTCAATTTATAGAAATTTCGATTTTTATTAAGCATTTTTTCAACAGGTATTTTGATAATAAAAGAGCATTAACCCTTCGTTGGTGTGGTGGAATATGACATTCCTCATCACAGCTACGAAGGGTTAAATTTCTCAAAAACTACTTGAGCTACAAAAATGAAATTTCACACACATGCTTGGTCATTCAATGGGTAAATTCTGTTCACTTTTGGTGAAATTCCGTTGATCAGAAGTGCCCAAATAATGGTTTTTTAAAAGCTTTTATTTAGCTCGCTATCTTGTTTGTTTGTTTGTTTGTTTGTCGGGGTCAAATCTTGCAATCAAATTTTGACCCACTTCCACTCATCCGATTCACTTGAAATTTTGTACACTTATATAAGTCCGATGACAATACAATATTTTCTCTACTTCGTCCTTGTAAGGATAAGAGAAGGTCCTGTAAGGATAACGTAATTATCCTTTTCTCCAAATTTTCCGGAAAAAAATCCATTCTGGGGGTTTTTGGGGTCGCTGAATCCGAATCTGTCATTAAAAAGTCTGTAAGGATAACGGAAGGTCCTGTAAGGATAACGTAATTATCCTTTTCTCCAAATTTTCCGGACAAAAATCTATCCTGGGGGTTTTTGGGGTCGCTGAATTCGAATCTGTCATCAAAAAGTCTGTAAGGATAACGGAAGGTCCTGTAAGGATAACGTGATTATCCTTTTCTCCAAATTTTCCGGAAAAAAATCTATCCTGGGGGTTTTTGGGGTCGCTGAATTCGAATCTGTCATCAAAAAGTCTGTAAGGATAACGGAAGGTCCTGTAAGGATAACGTGATTATCCTTTTCTCCAAATTTTCCGGAAAAAAATCTATTTTGGGGGTTTTTGGGGTCGCTGAATCCGAATCTGTCATTAAAAAGTCTGTAAGGATAACTGAAGGTCCTGTAAGTATAACGTGATTATCCTTTTCTCCAAATTTTCCGGAAAAAAATCTATTCTGGGGGTTTTTGAGGTCGCTAAATCCGAATCTGCCATTAAAAAGTCTGTAAGGACATCTCAAATGTAAGGATACATATTCGAAGACTAAAAAGAACAAAATAAAAAAAATAAAAAAAAAATTTTTAAAAAAAAGCTTTTATTAAAAAATAATGCACTAAAAAGGAAAAAATAATTTTCTGGACGCTGTGTATCACAAATATAAAAGCTTTTAAAAGCTTTTAAAAAGCGAGATAAAGCATAAAACAATAAAATAAAAATTTATCTCGCTTTTTAAAAGCTTTTAAAAGCTTTTATATTTGTGATACACAGCGTCCAGAAAATTATTTTTTCCTTTTTAGTGCATTATTTTTTAATAAAAGCTTTTTTTTAAAAATTTTTTTTTTATTTTTTTTAATCCTTATTTTTTTTAATCCTTCGTGAGGTATGTCACAGCCACACCAACGAAGGGTTGATATAGTGCGAAATGATTTAATATAATGTTTATCAAAATATTTAGAACTATGACCCATAACTTAAAAAAAACTAATCTTTTCAAGCGGGTATCTATCCATCATTTTGTTATTAACACTAGATTGCCCAAGGAAGTCAAGCAGTCAAAATGACTGCTTTTGGCAATATAGGTATAACACATATATATATACCGGAAATGAAGGAGGGGGGAGGTAACTACAATTATTAATAAACGCATTTATATGTTGTACAAAAAGTCACAAAATTCTAACAAATTGTGTCATTATATACATAATTGTTTTTCTGATTGAAATTAAAAAGCAGTCAAAATGACTTGCTTGGGCAATCTAGTGTTAAAGAATAACAAGATAAATGGTTTAGTTACTTAAAAGTGGGGTGACCATATTTATTTTGTGTCAATCCAAGACGAGATGAGTGGTTGGAGAGGGGGGGGGGGGGAAGGCTAAGGATTGATGGCTGAAACGGAACAACAAATTTTATATACAAAAGTGAAACAATTCTGGCAAAAAGGACTTAATAAATATGCACTGTATGCGATTTTTTTTAAACAAATTGTGACACACGGGCCAAAGATTTCTGTCCGGTCAACGAAGGATTGGAACTACGAATTTGGTTGTAAAAATGGGTCCGTTTAAACGAATTGTCCGCCTATAGATGGTTTTTATTTTTTTGAAGACAAATTTCTTCCTAAATGTTCTGCTAGTTTGATTTCTCAATAAAAATCTTGCATTGGGGGTTGTCCATAAAATACGTCACACATTTAGGGGAGAAGAATCTGCGACAGTGTCACGGCGGTAACAAGGTTTATACAAAAAATCGTGAAAAGTGTATCGGAAAGGGGGTCGAAAAGCTACATAATATTCGTTTTCCATCTGCCGAAGCCAGGATTATAATATTTGTTATTATAAAAACTTATAGGGTTTGCTTTGCTTTGATAATACCTCTTTAAACTTATAAAGTTATGTAATTTACAAATGGTCGGTCAAATTGTTGTTACACATTAAATATTTTTACTTAAATATGTTAAACAATGATCAAAAGACCGTTTCGAATGTTTCACATTTTTCTTTTTCCACTTTTCATCTTCGCTTGCTTTCAAAAGTGCACAAACTTCGCAAATTAGCATTTTAAAAGCGGCAAACATTCAAATCAGCACCATATAAAATTAATTCTACAAATTTTCATATTGTGTTACAGTATTATTGAGTCGGTGAGCAACACCTAATGTACGAAAATATTTCGAAAGTAAATTAGCATTCATGTAAAAAAAGTAGAGATTTTCAATTTTTAAAGACTAGTATTTTGGTTGCTATTTGATATTCTCGGAATGAGGAGCTATTATATAGGCGCAGATTGTGCGTTCCGAATTTACAATTTATCGACATGTTGAATTATGGCAAGTGTCGAGTCGAATATTTTCATTTTTTTTTTCTTTATTTTATTTCGTTTGTATCGATGAATTCATGAATGTTAGCGTAACAAAAATGTTAGCTTTGAAGCAAGTATCATCAGATCTGTAAGATATTTGAATAGCTTATTTTAGCTACTGCACTAAAACTCATCGTGCACGACTTTCTTCGAAATACATCACTTAAATCCACAATAGCTTCAATTGAGTGGAAATAGTATAACATTCCAATTTCATCATCACTTTAACCATAATCATTTATGTGAAAATTGTCAATATTTATTATGTTGATACGGTTGAGATCGCTTTTAACTTGACTTTCATGGATTTCTAACAACAAAATCATCTCATTGACACATTTTAACGCAATTGTAAACAATTTCGTCAAATATTTTTGAATCTTTTTAAATTGATACCATTTTATATTTATGTATCACTGTTAGTTGGGATAGAAAGTTTGAAAAGAAATGTTATGTCAAATAGGTTAGAAATTTTAATTTTTTTTCATAAAATATAAAAATAGATAATAATAATTGACTTACTCGATGAGGATATGCTAAATGCCAACTGACATTAAATGAAGTTCCTGAAAGGAATGATGTTCTTATCGATCCTGGAAAGAAAATAGTCGAATTTTAAATAATTGTAAAATAAATCGGGGATTCGGGTTTTATTTTATAAAACTATAAAAAATATTTTTTCAAATTTTTTCCTTCAAAAAGGACATCAAACAAAACTTTAAGATTTTTTTTTATTCATCAGCCAACATTCTTCTTTCCTGCTGTAGCTTCGTAATGCGCCAGTTCAAATTTTTTTTTCTATTATGACTAATGGTCAGTTGACATTTGACTAGTTGCTAGTTGATAGCTGATAGTAGCTGCTATCGGCACTAGCACAAATTTTATGCTAGTTGCCAACTACAGTCAATTAGGAGAAAAGTTGAAAGTTTCCAACTAGCTTGATGCTAGTCAAGTAGCAACTGGCCTGTGTCCATAATATTTCAAAATATCATCACATATATTCGTTGATGAAAACCCAATGAGTAAAACTTTTCACAACTTATGACCAAATGAAATCTTTGTTGAAATCAACACTTATTGATAATATTGAGTAATTTCTTTCGAATCACTGAGCAAGAATTGAAAAGACAATAAGCAGTTTAAAAAAAACTGTTTACAAATGAGTTTTTCCTTTGGAAAATTTTAATTTCCCATGACATATAAAAATGATATAATCACATCGTCGTCGTCGGATTACTTTCACTTTACATAAGGCCTGTTTACAGATAGGCATTTAAGCAGGCCCTCCATAAAATCTCAATAAAGTCGTTCAATGAGTGGTCAACAAGATGTGAAACAATGCAAGGGGTAAGCTGGTGAGCCGGTGTAATGTTAAGGTAATGTTGAGGTGTAATAGCAAATCACAACCTCTGTTAAATGTGTTGAAAAATGCGATAAATTATGCATTGACCAAAATGATACGAACCTAAGCAGGTTGAGCATAAAACCATAAAATGCGTATAAGTCTAGGCTAAAGTGGGGTAGGAGGTTTGAGCTATTCAAAACTTTCTAGACATGTGTAGTGCTCGCGTGTAGGTGCTCGCCGGGTTTATGCTTCTCGCCAATGCCCAAATGAATATTTTTTTTCCCATTAACAGCAATATTAATTCGAAGTCATTTCGTTTACGCATATTTGAGGTTTTTACAGGTTTTTTTTTGTTTGGCCGTTTGTGCAATTCACGTGCCACAACGAATTTTGAAGAGTATTTCTCTGCAGATTAAATTCGATTCGCATAGATTGAAATTATGTAATGTATAGCCATTCATCGACTGTATTTTTACTGTAATTAGGACGAAGTGTAGGTAATTTATTCGTATAAAGTTTCGATTACTGTAATAAATTTTACAAATTGCTTATGAGTTAGAAATATTTGGCATGTGTTCGAATTTGTAGACAAGTTTCGCCCTAAATTTTGTAATCGACAAGTGATTTTGGAAAACTATATCCTGTAGTCGGTTGACAGCACTGTATTAATGTGAATCAGGCAAGACTGACTAGAGAGTGGAAAGGAGTGAGATTAAGATGGCGAACGAATAAAGACACATGTTATATTATTCCGTGTTTGAATTAAAGATATAAGGGAACAGCCCTAAAATCCTGTTGGCCAAAATATGGTTTTCATTTAAACTGCACATGTTTTCATAAAAGTACAGAAGAATTCCCAAAAATTTCATAGGATCTAAAGTTATAGTAAGAAATATGCCTTTGTTTTCGCCCCATATAGATTTAATTTAAAAATATTTTTCTATGAAAAATCACCTGACAATCAACTCTGTAACCCAAAAAATGAAGTATTTATTGATGAATTTACCTTCACCGTGCCCATGTCTCAATAGTTTCACGTTGACCGAATTGTTTTGTAACGTTTTTTTACTGCTTGTCAATTGTAACATGTATTATGTCTCAAATAACAATTAAATCGGCTATTTACAACAGAGACCTTGTTCATTATTCTTATAATGACAGCAACAGGTTAATTAGAAAATTCATTACAACTAAAATAACAGACAAGGGCAAATTCTGACCGATGAATTACGCACAATTTTTTGAAAGAAACAAAAAAAAATTCTTTTATTATCATGGAACATATTGTAACATGTCAAAGTTAAAAAAAAAGACTTGCTAATATAAGATAATATAATACGAGGAATGTTTGCACAACGATCTCGAAAACCTGCCTAACGATTTTCACGAAACTTGGGGACTAGGGATTTTCGGGGACAAAAAACCGACCTAGATAGGTCTCACCTCTGAGAAAATTCCCCTCGATACCCCTCGTCTGTTATCTTCGAATTGGGTGGTCCGATTTTAATGAAACTTTACAGTATTACTTTCGATATTTCCACTACAAACCTGACTTTTCCCTCCCCTCGATACCCCTCGCTTGGTGTCTTCGAATTAGGTGAAGGTATCTTAATGAAAATTCGCAATATTGCTAGGGAGTAAGGTTTTTCGATATGCATTCTAAAAATATTACTTTTTAGATATCATCGTTCCGCAAATGAAATTGAGCGTTTTAGAAATCAAATTCGTCTGTAAAAGTTTTAGCAGTTTTTGTTTGTGATAAATATGTCTGTTTTGTCTAGATTTTCGAAGGAATAAACTGGCAATCTTTTATAGACGAATTTGACTTACACAATACTGAACTTGATTTGCAAAAGTGTGAATTTGAACACAAAGATTAAGATTGCTTTTGGATTAAAAACCTGTAGTTTCAAAATCGAGCGATCTATAAAAACTTACGCACAGTAACCGAGATTGGGCAGAAAGCATAGAAACTCAATCGTCAAAACAAATTTACGCGTCGTTAAACCCATGTAGATGATTGTAAATATATGACCGATATAAAGAGTAAATGTGAAAAATATCTGTAAATTAAGATATATATTATAATATAAGATGCACGCCAGCAAAAGATAGAAAAGAACATCAGATCCATGTGAGCTACAATTCAATCCGCATAATTGACACAGCAATAATCAACATATATACCTGTATAAATCATAATAATCTATGGGTATATACACAGTCATCAATTGCTCTAAATTGGATCACAAAAGAGTTGATCATTTGACGATTCACTTGTTTTGTTTTGTCTTTAAGAGACTTTGGAGTAACAGAACACCTTTCGGACAGATTCTTGGCATTATTTGTGGTGTAATTTGAGGTACATACCTTCGGATCGGTGAAACTATACCAAATGCAGTAATCGTAAAAAAAAGAAAAAAATTGCTTTCCGTAGGCCAGTGACTTTGGCTTTGGCTGTACTTAACCTAGTTATTCTATGGTAACGGATTAATCTTATTATTTAGATACGGACTGATCGATGATTACAGGTAGATAAATATATATTTATGGTTATAGATGCTAGTGATTTATAATCGTGTTTATTTGCCAGCTAGCGCAATGATAGAAATACCACTCGGTGTGAGGTTATGTTGATATAATGCTAATGGTAAAAAAATACAATTAGCCAGTTATGTCCAACGAAGGTGAACTGGTTAACAACTAATTAATTAATTGAATTAAGGCATATAAATAAATTTTATGTTTAGCCATGTTTTAAGCCGTAGAATTTTTAATTTTAAAATTACAATAGTAAAAGGCTTTTTCGGCTTTTAGGCAATGAAAATTTACAAGGAAAGGTTGAGATTTGTATAATAAACAATTTTCTTTCACTCTATTCCTTCACTACTTTCCATCCTGAGACATGTGTAAAATCCCAATTGACCAATGTTGGAATTTTTGTACCGTGTCCAAATGTACCACGCAATTTTCCTTTATAAAGTTTAAGAATATTTGTGGGAACATTTGGAATTATGGACCTTATGGTACAAAAAGGACCATTTTCACAGGAAAAAATCTTGGATTTCCAGTCAAAATTCCATAAATCGTACCTTCGGTACTTGGTACAAGATGATTGGAAATCCAATTGGTTTTCCAACCACACTCAGAAAAATTGAGGCTAACTCGACGACCTACATACGGCGTAATTGGCCTCGGGCAGGCGCGCGTTCGCCTGCATGTAAAACTGAGTTGACCTGTGGTCGGAGAAATTCTGAAATTAAGCCACCAGCAGGTGAAGTAGGGCATTGGGAGCTGCACGAGTTGACCTTAGATAGGTTAACTTTGACCGCTAGCTGGCTTACAGAGACCTCTGTAAGGTCAGAGTTAACCTGACAAAAAGTTGACCTGAACATTTTTCTGAGTGCAATTTGGTCAATTGGGATAGTATTTATCAATTGAGATCAAACATTCTAAATCATGAAATATTACTCTTACTATGAATTATAATTCGACTGAAAGATAAATAATATTGAGTTTAGCCTAAAGTATTTTGTCAAGATTTTTTTCTGTAAGAAAAAGACCACCTTATAGATAATATTCATGCCACTTACTTTTTAGAATTAGTGGTACATAATTACGAAATTCTTTTACAGCAAATAAAATCATTTTATCAAAAGACGGCATTTTCCAATAATTTTGTTGGATGGAATTTTCGTTAATTGAAAACTGTGTAGAAAATACTCCATAATTAAGGTTATAATATTTAACTGAAAGACTTCAAGATTAATTACTCACCTAGAGTTCAACAACAAAGAAAAAAAAAACTAAACAGAGATAAAAACTGAACAAATTATTCCAGATGTTACGAAGATCTCGGGGAGACACGCCTTTATAATGGAAACCAATCTGTCTGGGTCAGAATCAGATGAGGGGCTTGGCGTATATTTACTTGCCTTAATGGCCGAAAATCTTAGTAAGTTGAAATTAATACAATAATGGTCAAGGTGGAAATCGGTAAAATTTAAAAATTTTATCGATCAGTCGGAATTAACGAGTTATTGTTGGTTGCCTACATGGGTGAACCTGTTCGCGATTCATCCCAATGATAGCGATTTCTAGCACCTGAGGTCAGTATTACCTGATGGTGGCACAGGATGTTTTTTTTTAAAGAGCTTGTTACGCGATCATCAAATCATTGCCGATCGATGAACGGCCATTAATTCATTTTTGTTGGCATGAAAGATAAAAATTTATGTCTCATGCGATTAACTTCCGTCAAGGTATGTAACTAACAACCTACCTGTCGGTTGCTTCCGACGGCATCACGTACAAATAAATTCGAATATCTGTAGGACCCGTTTAGCTATAGCAATAAAGAAGCACCTCACGATTTAAAATTGAAGTATGATGAGGCTTTCATATGTAGCGAAAGAAAACTCATTCGCTAAACAATTTGTCTCATAAAGTGAAAGTTTACGTGGAAAAAATCATCTCTTTATGCATGTTTAAATTGGCATGCTAGCATAAAATGCGTCAATCTGGCTAAAAAGTATTTGCCGATTGCAGATATTTGGTCATCGTTGAACAAGTTCTGCAAGTCAAGCTATTAAGACATTCATCTACATTCATTTATTTGGAGATTTCATATGAGATGCATTTTCATCGTCGTACATTTGCGCACAGAGTCTTTCATCAATTTCTGCGGTGATTCCGCGCTAATGGGAAGTTATTCATGTAAGGTGTGCCACGAAACTGTTTTACATTGTAAACGTGAAAATATTTCTTCCGCATATTTTTTTTTATGATTTGGTTTTTCAAATCAGTCATGTTCAACATTTAAGCTCATTCAAGAACTCCGTCCTTGAAATATTCGCAGAGATGGGATAAATTTTAGTGGAGGAAAATTTTCCTTTTAGGCCCCGGGCGCGCCGTGACGACAGCACTAAGTTGCAGCACTAAATTGTTGAGACACATGTTGCACAATATGTTGCATAACATGTTTAGCAACACAACAATGTCGATCAACCAGACAACGGACACAAACAAAAACCACACTATTATTATGTTATCTGTTTGTTGCTAGAACATACAACATGGCCTCACTAACAATTATCACAGCTACTAAAGAGGAATATATGTTACAGGGTCATTTTCCTCCCCTCGCAGACGTTTAAGCGTACTAAAAGTAAGGTGGAGTTGGGAGTGGGGACCGAGCAGAAGGCACCCGGACTATTGGTTGGTCGCCACTTCGTTTTTTGTATGAGAGTTTATACCGCCGATCCCCCTACAAAACTTGATGGTTTCCGTGGAGATAAAGTGCCAATCCCACCTAGTGCCATACTCTCTCCCATACTGATTTTCACGTGTTTAAAAAACTAAAACATCATTCTACATGCTTACCATCGCAGTGCGCGTCTGCGCTAAGGCATAATTGTTTTTTTTATTCACAACATTGTACGCCCTTTCGGATTTGGATCATAAAATCTAAATTAGATTGTTTAGCTAAAGTAATTTTTTGTATATAACTTATAATATCATGCAATCCGTATAATATTTTTTGCTTAAAAAAAAGTGCCTTTAATTAACGTTGATTGAATAATCTTAATCAATTGATGCACGAGTGTACCTATATAAAAAGTACAGGTGCCTGTATTAATGTTGCCTTATTATGAACATAACAGATTTCACCGTATATTCACCTCTAAAATTTCTGCAGTGTAAAACCACCCACAGAATGTTATGGGGCTTTGCTTCTCATGTGTGAAACCTAACCTAAACTGCTGATTTTCCTCGCAAGACTCTGTATTAATGAATAAAAGAGCGAATCTACTCAAATATGATACCTAAAATGGTAAATATTCCATGAAACGCCGTCTACTATTACTTCGTGCCGTAAAAATGGCCGCAAGTGCGTTTTCGAGGGATTAGTTTTGGTCAAGTGAATTCCAACGGTCTTTATTGCAAAATATTCTGCCCGCAAAAAAGCAAGAAAAATTATGAAAAAAGAAAATTTTACGCAGGTTAAGAAATGAAAAATAATAACTGACGGTTTAAGGCGTAAAAGGTGAAAACAATGTGATGTAATTGCTGGCTAATTACACAATTATGGTATATTCAAAATTTTACACATTTGAAAGTCAGTTAGATCACATATGGACATATAAAACGTATTCGAGACAAATTTGAAAAACAGCTGGATTTTTCGTCGGCCTAGAAAATAAATCAATTTTTAAGTACTGGATTTTAATTAATCCTATAGGAAAATAAATTAATTATGGAATTACTATTAATTTACTCTGTATGATAGGCTGGTATTCTCTGCTGTTGTTGATTGTAGTACCACCAACATAGCAACTAACAAATGAAAAGTGTAAATTTCAGGTATTTCAAGGTTTTGACTCTATTATCTAATTTTATATTAGTTTTATGTACGTTCGCATGATTGCAGATTTTTGTTTAGCCACCAACACAAAACACCTGCGGTAATTTTTCTACCTAATTGAATGGAAAAGATTCCTTAAAAAGCAGTTAAAAATCATTTGTCACAGATGTTTGTTCGGTTGCAGTCCAAATCACCTCAATATTTGCTTAATATCTAATTTTGTTAACCTTCGAAGTTTTTGCATCTCCGCGATTAAGACATCATCATTGTCATCATAATTGCCGATATATTAAAGATCTTCGTCATGTTGTTGTGGGTTTTTGCATCCAATGGGGGTTTGCATGGTGGCGGTTGCCGAGGTGAAAAACACGTTTTATTCAACATAAAATTACATCACTTTAGCTTAATCTAATCGATGATGATGGTGTTTTTTTTAAATTGTACGATTACGATCAGTAAAATCTTATTGTACATCAAACATAAATTAAGAAAATATATCGGAAATTCTTTGTGGTTGGTGAATTTTCAAAAACATATTTTTTTCTTTAATTAAATATGAAAAAACAGGAAAAAATTTATTAGAATTAAAATTCAGATTCTTTTCCGCCACTCTGTCAACATAAAACTCCATACCATAATTTAAATGGTGATTTTTTTATTTTTATAAATTAAGTAAAAGATACTTGATCAAATCATAAAGATTTAATCATGTGCCTTGTTTGAAATGAAAAAAATACATCGGAAGCTGTTTGTAAAATTAAAAGAAACATAAAAATTTTTTAGGTGAGCCATCCACAGGAGAGTAATTACCCATCTTTAAACCTACACAGTTTGCGTGAATGAAAACCATTTATGACACAAAGATTGAATTTGATTGTCGTCAAGACAAGAGGAATGAACGTCGTAATCCACACCTTTGAATTCCATTGCGGTCGGTGCGATTTTCTCAATGACAACTAAATAAGAATCGAATTCAATGGCATGACATCGAAATAGCATAATATTTGTTAAATTACCAACGAATTTCATTTGATAGTTAATCATTATAGGAACCTGGCCCAACATTAATGATTGACAATGAGGAGATTGCCCACCACCATCTGCCATCAACCGTCAACAATCGACCATACCAATCATTAAGTATTACGGCAATATCGTACCGTAATATCGTACCGCACCTTTTATGTAAATTGTTACAATATCATCTGTCGTTCTTACAATTTATCTCAATATTACAAGTACATCTAGATAAACCTATAGATAGATAATTTTTTTATTGTATTGTATGGATAAGTGTGTGTCAATTATGGTAAGTGCAAGTTTGTACAATATTTTTGCATGAAATTAAATTTCAACTAAATTTGATGCCACAATTCATCTCCCATTCAATGGATTTTTTTTTCGCTAAGTAATCATCAGAGTTTTTTTTAACTGTGTGTGATTAACATCACAGGAGACTTTTTTCGAAGCAAAGTCATGTAGCTGACACAAAATTTACCCAATTGAATGAATCAATAATTATTGGTTGTAGTGCAGCTTAATAACATCTTCATCCATGAGGATGGGCTACTTCTTAGATATTTCCCCATGTTTTATATTGGAAAAATATGAAAAAAAACATATTTTGTGTTTTTTTTTTTGAAAAATATCAATTTAATTTAGAAATAAATTAAAAATCGAAAATTCTTTCTAAAGAGCAGCCTCGAGTATACAAACAAAAATGTCCAACCCCGAGTATACTCGTGTAAATACACTGAAATGTGTAAATTTCCAAAAAAAGAAATATTTTTGAACTTTGAGGATATAATAATTTGACCAAACTTCTTATAAGTTTAAAAAATCCTTCGATTTTCACTATAACTTTTAATGTTCCACTATTAAAATTTAATGCCATATTAATTATATTAATTTCTAATAAGTTTCACACAAAAACTATTATTATAGTTATTAGATGAAAATCTCATTGATATAAATTGCAAGTTTTTCTTCAAATGTCCTTACTATCTTCATGTTTTTTTTTCACAGAAGCATATTTTATGTTTTTTGGTAGTAAAATATCTCAATATAAAAATAACGTTTCGCGATTGTTGATCGGTTGCCCAATTTCGCAAGCCACAAAAAACCCTTCTCCGATACTCTCTGAACCATAATGTGACCGTGAGATAAGTTTAAGAAGAAAAAAAAAACGTTTCTCGAACATTTTTTTTACTCTGCAGCGAATAGACACAAAGTTTATGTTGAGCTTGATGATTTTTCTTCTTGAATAACCTCCACACTTAATACCGTTCTTTGCTAAATGAGAAAATTAAAGAAAAATGAAAAACACAACGAAAAAAAAATCACTTTCCGTGGTTCATCTTAAGAAACTGAGCATTTTTGTTATATGAGGCGTTAAAAGCTAGAGTGGACCAACCCACATAATCGAGTTTTTGAAGCTTTTCCACTTTTGTACTATTATTGACTGTAAATTTTTGGGAAAAAAATTTCTGTGGACTTTATTACTCAATGTTGAAATGTTCTTTTGTGCATCCAAAATTTTTATCTAAAAACTCACTCGCAATAGTGATTCAAACACAAAAAAATTCACGATTTCGACATGTGGGTTGGCCCACTCTAGCTTTTAACGCCTCATATGCGGACAGAAGAGAGTACTCTGAAATCTAAAAGTCCGGTAGCAAGTGATTTATAATTACCTGTTGGAGGCCCGTTACTATAATTAAAACCGTGACAATTCTACTCCCTGGCAGTCAATTTAGATCTATGGGCATTATCAGATGTTTATTTGGTTAGTCTTGAAGTTGGAAGCTTTCGGAATGTATTTTGCTAAAGCAAAAATTTTGGATTGCGAAGTTCTGATGGTGTGAAAATTGAAATATTTCCAAGGTTTTTAAGTATAAATGTGAATATCTGCTCAATTAAACTGAAGAATCAAAAAATGAATATCAAAAATGACGTAGCTAGGTTGGTGGTGCTCCGAAGGACATAAAAAATTGAAGTCTTTTTTGTGGTTTCACTACAAAATTTTTGAGATCTTTCTACCATTAAAGGAAACTTAGCGGCTCTAAAAACAAGCAATTCCCAGATTTACTCTGAATTCTTCCTTGCCACGCTTCTGAGCATCCGTGTTTCTGTTATTCTATATCGATTGAATCGACTAACATGAAATATAGCACTATATTTTCATAATTGAAAATCTCGAAAATGGTTCTTAAAATTTTTGAAAATGGTTTTTAAAGATTTCAAAAACGGTTTTTAAAAATACCGAAAACAGTTTGATTAAATTGTTTGATTTCTGATTTGTTTCTTAAATCATTTCATAAAATATAAGAACTTTAAAAATTATAAACCGAAAAATAAATATAACTATAATTTTTAAAATCAACAGTATTTATCACAATCGTTCAAGTTTGAAATTATTTTAATTACTAGCTTACATACCCGTCGTTACCGGTTTAAGTTTTTTGTCTAAGTTTTAGAATACGAAGAAACCCGGAAAGAACTTAAAAACTTTTTAATGGGTCTACGTTGGGGCTGGACCCCCGACGAACATCTATGCCAAATTTCTGGTCAATCGGTTAGGTAGTTTCCTGCGAAAGAGTAACTTAGAGGGAAAACTAAGTTTCGAAATCACTTTACCCCCTTTCCCTTACTCCCCCCACCCCTCGCGCTAATTTTCCGTGTGGATATGTTGGAACCAGAACCACCACAGACACTCATCCCAAATTTCAAGTCAATCGGTTCAGCCGTTTTTGCGTGAAAAAGGAACAGACAGACAGACCCTAACTCATTTTTATTATATATTAGTATGATTTCCCTAACTTGACGTTAATAGTTTTTCATATTTTAAACAGTCTTGCGGTATAAAAAATATATGAAAAGCAATACTGTATTTTTTTTATTGCAAAACAAGGTCTACATTATTACTTAGCAAATGAGGAAAACCATTTTTATTAAAAAGAACAAAAAAAACGCCAATTAATTTTACACTTACATTACAAAAATAAAAAAAAAATGTTTTCAATCAAAATTAAGTCTCCTTTCTTTTCTATTTTATGGCACAACTCGGTCGCATATTTTTTATTTTTATTTTCGGTGGTCATAAAAATGGAGCATAAAACTACAATAACCGCAAAATGCTTTACAAACAAATGTGCCAGAGTTTTGTGTTAATTAAAAGGTATTTGGCACCTTCTTGCATAAGAGAATTACAAAAATAAAAGTGAAACCTTTTTGTTATAGATTTGAAGAGCCTAAGACTTGATTGTGAACATAAAATGTGTTGGAATCTTTTGTAAAAACCTGAATTAGTTCCATATACGCTGACGAGTGCGTCTATCATTCTACAGCAGAGCATAGTTTTTTTTTCTTTTTAACATCTCTGATAGTAAGTTGTCTAGTTTGATTTTCTCTATGTGAGGTTTTCGCTTTAATTATGACATCCCCAAGTCCAAGATAATCATTAATCACTCAAATAAAAACGATTTTAAACCCATTTACTGGCCATCTAAGTGATTAATCTGTTTTATTCCAATGAACAATCAACATCAACGATCAACGATAAACAACTAGTCTTAAATTGGAAAAGTTAAACTCCTTTGATTCTCTTGGTTTGAATTCAAGAAAGGCACTTCGAAATCCGAAGAATGAATCTCTTTTTTTAGAAGCAGAATGTGATTTCCTTCGATTTACAGCAAATACAATATAATTCAAGTTGGGATTTTAAGTGCTTCTAGTTTTTTGTCATTTTATAAATTAGTTTACGTTTATTTGTTTAGGGATTTATTACACGTGATTTGCAGTTCGTTTCAAATTTTATTGTTGCGTAAACATGGGTATTTTGCTTAATTTCCGCGCTTTGAAACTGGTATCAACATTGAAATGATTTGTTTGAGTGGTTTTTTAGTATATTTTTTTTTTGAAAGTCTATTGTTGAATTGTTGAAAGTTGGGTTTACTGGCCTTATAAAATCTAACATCAACTCATTTTTTTTAGTTGCAATTTTGGAATATAATTTTTCTAATTCTTAACAAAATTTCAACGTCGTTACTATGACCCTCCAGACATTGCAGACTCCGTTACGAGAGGATGTGTGGAAGGGGTTGCGAAGGAAGGGGGTGGGGAGCAGAGGGGAAATTTAAACAGATTGAACAATAAATTCATAAACTGGGCGCGTATTTATAGCCGTTTTTGAACACAGGTTTTGTTAAAGATGTGTTTAAACTGACGAAAAACCGTTAGTTTAAAACTATGAAAAAATTACTTAAGGGCCGGTTTGATTTACAACTATTTGCACATAAGTGAAGATATTTTCCCAACAGCTTACGTGGGGGATTCTAGTCAATTTCACTTCTTGTTGATCGATCATGAGTGGAATGAATGGCAATCGTAAGTGAAATTTCAATTATGTACCAAATAAAATGCTGATAGCATATTAATGTTGCGACCCACCTATTATTTGTTTTTTATTTAACTCAAGATGAAACCAGAAAAGAAATTGTGCAGCTTCGAACCCTAAGATCCATCCATCGATCGATACTCGATCGTCCAGTGTTTGATGATCGTATCGCAAAGTTGTATGTGATGATGACGCGATGGAGAAATTATTAATGGCACCTCTATCGGAGTTTTATTTACCTTTTATTATTATCGATGAATGATCTCAGGTGTGGAGGGTTTAACACAGCACGGCGTGAATTAGATGATTTTGAGTTTTTTTTTAGAGGTTAACAGTATCGCGAAACTGATGAGGTGATGACCTCTACTTAGTACCGACGAGCCGTAATTGGATTTTGCTTCAAAACGTTGACCAAGATAAGAAATATTTTCTGTGTCAAAAATGATGTGGGAAAATTTTAAATTGTACAATTTTTCTTCATAATACTTTCATAATACGAGGTACCTACACTTTGTTAAAAGGAAAAATGTGGGGTAATTATTGTATGAAGAATTCGTGGAATAATTTGGCTAACAGTTCATCAAGTATCTAATCTGTAATTATGTTTTCAGTTTTTAGGCAAAATTTTTTTCTAGATATTCGAAATATGGAATTAATTGGGCAAAAAATAGTTTTTTGAATATGGTAATTTTTTTTAAAAAAAAAGGTGTATATTTTGAGAAAAACATAAATGAAAAAACCCTCTGACTAATTTGGCTATAATTTACGGAAGGAAAACAAAGTTCTGGCGGCATGAAGTACTTGGCCGCTCTAAAAATTTGATCAGTCCTTCCAGACTCGTTGGAAAATGTTAGAAAACGATTTTCATCCCCTTTCAATTAATGTTTCAGTGTTTTTTCTTCATTTTTAAAATTTTTGACTATTGTGGCCAACAAGCTCAAAGGCTCATCAAACTGCAAAAAAAAAATCCACACAAAAATATCTTAAATAGACTACAAAGTTTAACTTTTTAATACTATTACGAAAACTTAGCAAATTCTTGCAATCCACTGCAATTATAGCGACTATCTGCTGTAATTACGATCATCCTGAGTGCGCTTCAGATATTTTAATCGTCGTTACATCATTTGTTTGTCACACAATAGAATTACAAAAATCTTTCGTTATTAGAACAACTTCATGGAAACCGCATTAAGATTGCAACTGAAATAATAATTAAAGCTCTTTCGTTATATTTAGCGAATCTCCATGGTGCTGAATAGTATCTATAGATGGATTGCATAAAACTATGTTGATGCAAAATAATTTTTTAATCGAGCTAGAAATGCAATCGGTTGGCCATAACAAATCTTCGTTTCTATACACGAATCTTATGAAAGTGAACACCTTCCATGTTTATAGATTGCATTTTTTTGAATCTCAACAATCCCAACACAACATTTCAATTATAATTTCTTGCAAAAATTAATTGTGCGAATCAACAAGAAAAATTCTCTCGCCATCGAATGAATGAACTCAACACTGACTGAAACAGAAGCGACTAAAGTGGATTGAACTTAACTGAACTGAACCGAAGCAGAAAGAAAACGAAAGTGTATTAGCGGACCTAGTTGGCTTCCTTGAGTTACTTCATAAGTCTATTAAATGCAGAAATATGTCTAACAATTATTCAGCAAATATCGGAGCTACTGTTTGGACATACAATTTCGGTGCAAAGTGGTCTAAATTCAAAGAAGAAAATTGCTTTTGGTTGGCAAGATTTGGAAGTTGAAACTAATTAAGGGAACAGATCTTTTAACGAAAAACGGATAAACGGGGAGAAGAGTGGTTCGTAACACCTATTTTAAAATACCGGAAAATAAAACACATAAAATATTTTCGTGTACTACTATTATACATCTCTCCGTTTTCTATCTAACTATGCTTAAATTCAATTTCAATTTGAGAATAATCGAAGCTAAGGTTCAACGCTCACACACGTGAAAATAAGCACCACCGGCAGACCGTAATAGGGACATTGTTAGGACGGAATTAGGGGCAACAGGGGGCATAGACGGGCAAAGTTGTTGACTTGTTAAAGATTCGCGTGTTTCTTGTACATTTTCGGTTGATTTTCTGTATCATTTCCTAGTGCAAATTCGAATTGTTTGCTCATGTTGATCTTATTTACAAATAAGGGAATCTTCCTCGACACATCTTGCACGAAAGAAATTGCACAAGTAGGTTACCAGCCAGTCGTCCAGATAAGGAAGATCTCTAGGCAAGATTACAACAGATCTGTAAAAAAAGATCAGCTTTTCTTGTACCTACTCGTAGATGGATGCATCGGAGAAAATTGCTGGAATTGTTTATTGCATTTGGGAAAAATCAACTGAGAAAAATCACTAAAAATGGCGCTTCACCGCTTTTCTGTTTGTTTTCTCTGCGGCGTTTTCTTGAATTTGAAATTTCAAACAAACGGCAAGGAAGTTAGAAAGTGAACAGAATTTTACAATTTCGTACAATTTGGTCGAAAAGACGCAAAGCGAATCGTGCTTTTTTTTTGTAAGAGTCAAGCTATACGGTTCATTGATGCCGAAATGTATCTTTGTATCACCGTTTTCTTGATGATGGAAAAATTGTTTTTAACCGATTTCTTTTTGGTCTGACTGAGCTTTAAACTAATAAAATTTTAGTGTCAATGAACTGCTACTTGTTTTGCAATAAAAAGCCTGGCTGAGAAGCAATTAAGCATTATTTCTTCTACCGGAGGCAAATTCCAATGTTTCATGGATCCAATATAAAATTTTGGTAGTATATATAAATTGTGGAATCTATGAGTTAGAGATTATACAATTTTAAAGTGTTTTCTTTTACGCTGAAATTTTCCGGAATACGAAATTAATTTTGATGTTTGTAAAATTTTGACGATTTTGGGTGGGTTTTAGAAATTATTTGAATTTTTTCCAATTATTTGAATTCTTTCAAAAAGTGGATTAAAATTTTATCAAGATGTGCAAATAAATTTGAGTTTGATTTGATCGTGAGAGCGGCAAAACTTGTAAATTAAATAAAAATATACAATTTTGTAATTTTTTAAAGAGTTTTCCATAAAATACGTGACGTTAATTTTCGGCGTAGCTAATCCCCTCCCCTCTCGTTTCGCTTTTACAAGATATGAGTGTTAATACTGCTGTACTGGCAATTGTAATAAAAATCATCGCTGCATTCAAATGATCGAGCTATTCCTAATTAAAAGAACTTTTTCACTTTAAGCATATTTTAGGCAAGTGACGCAATAATTATAAGGAGGGAGGTAGTTTTTGAGGGCGGTAAATTTCGGTCTGTCAAAGGAAACTCCACAAAAGTTTTGTGGAAAACTAATTTTTCTTTCAACAGGGAACTAAAATTCATTCCGTGCGATATTAACCCATACTATGTTACTATTTTATTATACCCGTATGGTGAAACCAATTTTTGCATGTCCGTCCGTCTGTCCGTCTGTCTGTCTGTCCGTCTGTCCGTCTGTCCGTCTGTCCGTCTGTCCGTCTGTCCGTCTGTCCGTCTGTCCGTCCGTCTGTCTGTGGCGCGGATTGCGAGCGCACGGATTGAGCTAGAGACTTGAAATTTGACGCAGATCCGTTTTTCGTAAAATGCGAGGCTAAGTTCGTTAATGGGCAAAAATGGAGCATTAAGGGGAGGGGGGGGGGGAGATTGACAATTATAGCTTTTGTTATGTTTTAGTTATTAAAAACGGCGCTGTTTTTCCGTCGAGATTTAACTAAATTATGTCTAAGGAATTAAAATTTTATGCTATTCAATAAAAGTTTTTTTTATCGAATTAGACCTTCGAAATCAATTTTTCCATTTACAAGTAAAATGTTTTAAGTAGGTATATTTGAAAATTATAAGAGTTTTAGTGTATGACGAAGATCTTCGATAAAATGGGATTGAATCATGTTTGACTCATTGTTTATTGGAACTTCCGCTCCTTCAACAATACTCGTAAAAGTCATATTCAAAAATTTAATTTGCCTCCGGAAGTTTTTTAAATATTCATCAAAGTAATTTCAATTGGTTTCAACGTTTGGTCAAAATTCGATGCCGCGGGTTGATTGAACTGCAAGCCAACAGTAATCGAACTCTTCATAAAGGTAAGAAAAATAGAGAAAAGAACACAAAAAATTTTTTTTTTCAAGAACAGATAAACGAATGAAGCATTGAGCGATACAGAATACAAATATTTTCCGAACGCCATCGTCACCACCTTAAGAATATTTGCTTGAGGTAAGTAACTAGCGTTAGTAAGTAAATCACAAAATGTGCACAGTTTAATGTTGGAGGAGTTTTCTACTGAAATCTGTTATTCTGTGGTCACTGGTTGATGGTCGATGGTTGGCAATTGCGGCAGACAAATGACATTTTCGATTAAAATTCTTGTCAGTTATTTTTCTTTAGCCGTTAGAGTAAATTCTGTAAACTGAAAAACAAAAATTGTGGAAAAAAAGTCGATCGTCAACCAGCCATAGATATTTTGCAAATTGTTTAAATTTTTGGTATTTTACTAAATCTTACACAAAATTGATTTTGAATAATGAAGACTTGGATTTTTTACGTGTCCCAAGCAACCAGATAAGGCATAATGACTTGGATTAGGGCGTGGTGTCTTAAAATTGGTCGTTCCGACCACACCAAGACCAGCGAATCCGCCTTATAAGGCGTGATGCCTTTCAAGGCTTTTGCAGTGGTCGTCAAGCGGTCCGAGTGACCTAAATACGAGGGCGGTTTGATAAGTCAGTGACTTTTTGAATGAAAAATATTTTTTTCGGCAAATAAGCGTTTTATTTCTCAACGTAGTCTCCTTGCAGCTCAATACATTTAGTCCAGCGTTTTTCCAATTTTTTTATTCCTTCCAAATAATAGGTTTTGTCAAGGTCCTCAAAATAGGCATTTGTTTCAGAGATGACCTCTTCATTGGACTCAAATCTCTTACCGCCCAGCCATTTTTTCAGGTTTGGAAACAGGAAGTAGTCGCAGGGGGCTAAATCTGGAGAATATGCTGGATGAGGTAGCAGTTCGTAGCCCAATTTATGGATTTTTGCCATGGTGACTAAACATGTGTGCACCCGTGCATTGTCTTGATGGAAGAGCACTTTTTTCTTCGTCAAATGGGGTCGTTTCTGCTTCAAATCTCGATCGAATCTGTCCAAAAGCTCTGAAACATATTCGCCGTTGATCGTTTTACCCTTTTGAAGGTAATCGATGTGAATGACACCGCGTGCGTCCCAAAAAACTGTAGCCATCACCTTGTTCGCCGACAGACCCACCTTGGGCTTCTTTGGTGCAGGTTCACCCGGAAAAACCCACTGTTTCGATTGTTCCTTGGTCTCTGGTGTGTTGTGATGGATCCACGTTTCGTCTACGGTAACAAAACGGCGCAAAAACTCGGTCGGATTGCGACTGAACATCGCCAAACACTCCTTTGAAGTGGTCACACGGTTGCGCTTATGGTCGAGTGTGAGCAATCGCGGCACCCATCGCACGGATAGCTTTTTCATATACAAATATTCATGTAAAATATTATGTACGCGTTCAGTTGAGATGCGTACAGCCTGAGCCATCTCACGCAGTTTCATTCTCCGATCGTCCAATATCATTCCATGGATTTTGTCGACGATTTCTGGCGTAACGACCTCTTTTGGGCGACCTGAACGTTTGGCGTCAATTGTACTGGTACGACCACAACGGAAGTCAGTAAACCATTTTTTGATCATTGAAATTGATGGTGCAGATTCCCCATAGTATTTATCAAGCCTTTCTTTGGTTTCGTTGATGGATTTTTTACGTAAAAAATAATGCTTAATCAGCACACGAAATTCACTTTTTTCCATTTTCCTTAAAATTTACGAGATTGTTTGCTTTCAATGATTGTCAAACACAAACTAATTGTCGTAGCTTGCTCAAATTTTGACAGTAGTCTATTCAAAGATGTCAGTTGACGGGAGCAGTGTTGGATTTAAAGTTACTGCGCCGGAAATTCAAAAAGTCACTGACTTATCAAACCGCCCTCGTATATGCCCTGATAGTCTTAATGTTCGAATGCCTTGTTTTGGCTTTCATGGTCGTAGTGTCCTCCAGACGCCTTCATAGTCGTCCTGCCTTATAAGACCAACCTTCCACCTTTCGTCCACGAAATGTCTTATAGGGCATAATGCCTTTGAGAACACTCCAATGCCCTATTTGAGAATGCTTCGAGCATGCGCAGATGAATATCTGCTTCGAGTTTATTTCTAGCATACTTCGAATATGCTTCTAGCATTCACGGCGCGAGCCGCCATGACGTTCATTGAAATGAAAAAAAAACATTCCTACTGAAAATTTAAAATCTGTTTTTAAAGCACAATATGGAAAAACATCGAATAAAAAGTAATTTTATGTGTTTTGGTACACAGCATAACTTTATTTTTACAAGAATTTTATTAAAATCGAATAAAAAAGAAAATTCTTTGAATAAATAATTTTCAAATTATATCACTAAAATCGAGAATTGCTACGGCCCACGTATATAGAGCTCCTGGCAAAACCGCTTTCTACGTAAACTTTAAATCGCATGTGAATTGTGACAATAAAATCCACAAAAAACCTTAACATCACCGTATGAAATTATTTTGAACGTTTTTTTCCACAAAATATATCCATTAAACTTTATGATTCTTGTCTTATCTTTCTCTCCTCATGCGGCCTATAGAATAGAGAAAGACAAATAATGTCGCCAGATGAAATGTCAAAAAAATATTTCGTCATGGTAAAACAATGCCCTATTTTGGCCTTCAAAGTCGTGATGCCTTATAGGGCGTGAAATAGGGCACTTCGTGGTCCGGCGGACCTTCCCCACTGTCGACGATAGGTCGACGATAGTTCGACCTAGTGTCGACAAAGTCGTGGGCCTTACGACCAATAGGGACGCCTTTGAAGACGAAGTGTCCACTTTACGACCTATTAGGTTACTTGGGGTCCGTCTTCCCTGTGGCACTACACTCCAAAATAAGATTGCGTTTCATTTATTCAGGTTTTGTAACAAATTCCTCGTGTCCGTCTATGAACTTTAAAACTGATGAGGAAATTGATTTAAAATTTGTGGATGGAAATTCGTTTCTGCTTGAAACGAGGTTTAAAATGATTGCAAAACTTTTCTAGTGGTTCAATTACAAAAAGTTCTTATTCTGTCTTCAAAAAATATCGAAAATACACAGCAGTTTGTCACAAACGGAAAATTTAAAAAAAAATTAACTAAAGAAAATTCCTTCGCTGACCACAGTGCACTTGCAAATACCGGAAAAATATTTTCAAACGAAAAACAAAATTAATAAATCGAGAAATCGAAGTTGAAATCGAAAGAAGTAAAACTTGAAAGTCTTGACATAGTTTTCATAAGAAAATCCACACGAGCGGGAAAATAGAGGCAATTTTCTTGTCGATTGAAAAGCATAAGTTTTTATACTGTTAGAAGCATAATTGCAATTCAGGTATTTGATATCTATTAATCATTTCGGTATACTAATGTGTTTTTGTTGTGGTTACAAAATAGCAAAATAAAAGTAAAATCGATTGGAATTCTATTAATTTTTCTCCCTGCTTCCTGTTGTATGCCAGCAAAACACGTAAACGTTTTGATTAAGCGATGATCGGTGTTATTCAAGTCATTTTTTGTGCGATTTCCACGAAAGGTAGCTTGGCATAATACAGCTTTTAGATTCAGGTGTTCAATTGTTAAATGGCAGTGCTAGGCTGAAATCATCATCATCATCAGCGACTATCAACACTATTATTAAACAAATAAAATGAAAACGCAAGTAATTTACGTCAATTAGCTCTGGTGGTGCGTTTAATTTTCACTGTTAAAGAAAATGTTGTACTTGATTACGTACTATTAGTAATCAAATCAGCACAAGAATTTTTGTACTTGAATACAGAAAAAAACAATCCTGTAACGTTGACCACAATTTATTTCCATCTTATGTTGATTAGATACATGGATCATAAATATTTCTTTAAAATGTTCTCATGGAATTGGAAAATGGCAATACATGGAAGCCAATATTGATGGCAATAAATTGCCTCAATAAAACATTCTTTGAATAATCGATATTATAAAAAAGTTTAAGTATCGTTTTTAAAAGTAAGAATTATATAATTGACATCTTCAAGGTTGTAAATAATTGAAGATATCAATCAAACGTGAAGAGTTGAAATAATTAAAATAATATTTATTCTTTTAACAACGTCCTGAAAAGATTTCCCTGAAATACACATTAAAGATTTATCTATTTTTAATTTGTTACTGTTGAATTTTTCCTTTTGCTGAATATATTGAAATGTATTCATTAGAATGTAAAATAATCAATAATAATAATAATAATAATAGCAGAGTAAAAGCCTATACAAATATTTATGCTACTATATTGATGGTGAGTTCGTTTTATTTGTATTATGCTCAAATTATGTTGCTCCATAAATTTACTTTTGTAAACCTGTTACAGTTGGACATTCCGTCGACTTGTTACTGTTACCACTTTTACACCACAGAAAAACTGTCAGCAATTGCAAATAGCCGCCTTATTCAAACGAGATACTCAACAAATAACCATCTATATTTCTGCATAGTAATGAATTAATAACTTGGATTTATAAAAAAAGGCGCATAGATAAAATTAATTTCTTTTTCGATGTTTTTCTCAGCGCGGTTTGAGAGTCACCTTCATAAGAAACAAAACAAGAAGTTTGTCGGTGTGTTTGTTTGTAAAGTATCTTAGGGCTTTCGAATCTTGGGTTTTTTTTTCAGAGAAGTAGGCAGCGGAGAACAGGGGATACCAGTGAATTTGCAGAAAGCGCAAAAAAAAGCCACAGATCGCTGGTTCGATGGTGATGGAGATGGCGATCTTACGTTGCTAAAAACTGAACCTAAGATCAGAAAAAAAAATCACAGAAAAAAATTCACCATCATCACAGCAGACTAAAAGGTTTCCCAATCGACAAAACGTGTCCAACTTAAATTCCCTATCTTACCTACCTAGATTATATTCAGCCATCATCATCGACTACTATAAAACTTTTAGCATTAGCACTACGATTGTATCTATGATATCTATGGAGGTTTATATTTTCGTATATCAATAGATACAGGGCTATATGACCACATAGTTAGTTATAGCGACTACTAGCCATAGTTTATTCCTTGCCCCGTACACCTCTTCCCCTTTTACTTTCGCTTAATGCTGAGGAATGCTGCCGAGAAACATGTTTCTCAAAGACAGCTAAGCAAAACAAAGCTAAGACCAGCATAACTTCGGACTTAGTTCAATTTCAGCACAGGTAACTCCGGTACAAGTGTGTCGCAGCCTTTTATTAATTTTTTTTTTCAAAACTTTTATTTAATTTGATTAATAAAATTCCATTGAATCGATGATAATCAAGCGATAGATGTGGTAGTTTAGTTTGGTCTGCAATGCTTAACGAGTTTAGGGTAAAGAAGTGTGTTTTAGATTGTTTTGCCGTAATTTTGTTAAATATATTATAAGTTTTTATGCCATTAGTTTCGGCAGCTATCACAGTTTTTGTTGTGGATCGGTTGCAATAATACCTTTCAATAAAGCCAAAAATCAGACGATTTGAAAATTCATACTTCATTCTTTAAATGTTTTGCATTTCTCTGGTGTTGTATCCAAAGTTTTACGTGGCTTGCAACATTTGTAAGGTATTGGAACCTATCAACACTAGAGGTAATATTACCGTCACACTACCGCAGAGCTCTCTCCCTTCTCCAAAGAGGTGTGCAATATTGAATGGACAATCCCCAAGAACTTAAATATTCTGATTGTCAGAAATAGGGAGTTTTCCTCTATTTGCTTTGAATACCGTCGATGTTTTAATAAATGAATGGACAAAATGTGCAGACATGCTTCTAATATCTACGTCTATGGTAAAATTACTTCTTATACCGTCTAAGTTTGTCTGTAGTGAGTATAATATGTGAACTGAAATCTCGGGATGTGATATACCTTTTCACATAAATATAAATATATTGTAATAAAATTGATCTTTTTTTAATCTTATATTTTAAAGATTAATGCCATAGATATTATGGTTATATAGTCCAAACGATACATTCACATTGACCACATTTTTTTCTTTCTCATAAAACACAAAAAACGACAACAGCATTAAACCGTCTTTTACACACTTGAGATTTTACTGTTGGACAGGTATTTATTATGACTCAGATCAAAGTATCAAAACGCTTTAGCTCTGGTCATCAAAGATGCACGATTAGCATCTGATGGTGTCATCATTTTTCTCATTCCATTACACCTGGCCAGATGATAATTTTAGTAACTGACAGGATTCTATTAGTTAGATGGTATTTTGTTAGCTGTTTTTTTTTTCAATTTTGATGATCGTTGCAGTTCATATGAAGTCATTGGAACTTTTTTTTTAACGTGTCCACATAAATTATGAATGTATGTTATAAATCGTTTTTAAGAAGTTATCTTTCCTCAAGGTCAATTAGTAAATAAATGTTTGCAAAAATTGTTTTATTATTACTTACTTTGGAATGTAAATAAAGTACACTCGAGAATTTTGTGAGGCAAAACAAGCAATAAATTTTTTTTTAAAGAATGTTAGAAAATTCGTTAAAATTACGATTTAGTTTGAACTTACCTTTTGGCATGCCACATGGTCCTTTCGTTCTTGAAATATCCAAAAAATCCAAATCATATTTTCTAGCCGGTGGATAGGTGAGAGCCACGTGGGCAATTGCATTATGAATATAAGTTAATGCGATTATAGCAAACACATTAAGCATAGAATACGATGCCATTTTGTTTATTTTGAACAGAACTTATAAGGGCAAACGGAAAAATACATAAACTCAAACTAATAAACAAATAAACAAAATTACTAAACACACATCAGTAAGCTTTTTTCCTGAGCAAACCTTAATATTTAGAAGAACACCAAAAACCTTACACGATAAATTCTGCGAATTTTAAAGGTTTTCAAACTGAACGCTTTAAAAAGCGGTGGCAAAAAAAAAATTGCGCAAATAAAAAAACACGCATAAGAATCGCACAAAACAAAAAAAAAATCAAATCTGAAAACTATCGTGAATAATCGCGATATTATGAAGTTTAGATGAATATTAATTTAAAAATTTTACGGCACATTTTCGAAAACATGTCAATAGACTCCAAAAAGGTTAATGCTGGTTGATCTTGCCTTATGCTGCTATGCTGTGGTGATGTTGTTATGTTGCTATTTTGCCAAAAAGATGAGTTGAACGATGAGATGATGTGGTGGATTCGTTATTAGACTTCAGCAGGAACTCGAATATTTGAATTTTTTTTCCTTGTGTGAAAAGATCGGTTATCTCCCGCCAAGCCTCACTCCGACCATCGTCATGTGCTTGTATTTATTAGGTAGGTTTCTTTACTCAAGGTTGACTCATTGATACGGTATTAAATCGGTTGGACCGGAATTTCAACTGTTGATTGATTTCTATAAATAACAGAGAAACAAAAATTAAAATGTTTAGCTCGAATATTAACCAGTTTTATAATATGTGCTCAAATAGGGAGAAATAGAAAAAAATATATAAACTGATAACTTATTTAAATGGAAATTCACTAAAGTAAAATAGACAAAAGAAAAAATCTATCTAATGGCTAATATCTGTAAGATATTTTTTTTATCATATTTTGTATAAAGTATTTTTTTCTATTTAATTTGCAACCTGTTGCAATCGACAGGTGTGGAAATATTTCTCTTACGTAATTATTGTTTTTGATTTAGCGCTGGTTGACTTTGTCAAAGGAACTAAATATATTCGTAATATAGCTTTGAATGTGGTAAAAATTTTTATAGATTTGAGAGAAGAAAAGAATTTTTATTGATAAAACAATATTTCGCGAACCAAACTATTTTTTTTCGGATTATGTTCTGCGCATTTTGAAATTTGGGAAAAAATTCTTTACACGGTTTTGTTGAAACCAGAATCAGGGCCTGATCTAGATTTTTCAGATGTTTGCCAGACTTAAATTTCCTGCTCCTTAAATTAATTTGCCCCCCCCCCCCCCCCCCATTTCCTTATCCAGCTTACCACTCTGTAGAACCGGGACTGATCCATATGATGTGTAACAAATCTTCACGCTTTTCCTTCAACTCTTTCCACAGAAAAATCTGGTCCAGTTGTTGGTAACTCGGAACATTCATAAAGTGAATCATTGCTGATAAACTGAGACATTTTGGAGTTTGAAAAATCCATAACCCGAATCTTTAGAGGTACGCAGGGGGGGGGGGGGGGGTAATGAGGGGCAGGGGATCCGAAAAAGCATTACCGTGACATTTTATATGGGCAGTTCTTTATAACAAAAAATGGATTGCGGTTGCAGAAAAATGTTCTGTTAAACGGTAAACCAGTTTTCTTCCTTCATAATTATTATGACCACACAAAAATATAAATGAAAGCATAAAATCATACTAATATATAAAAATGAGTTGGTGTTTGTCTGTCTGTCTGTCTGTCTGTCTGTCCCTTTTTCACGCAAAAACGGCTGAACCGATTGACTTGAAATTTGGCATGAGTGTCTGTGGTAGTTCTGGTTCCAACATTGGCATACGGAAAAGTAGCGCGAGGGGTGGGAGAGTAAGGGGAGGGGGTAAAGTGATATCGAAACTTAGCTCTTCCTCTATGTTACCCTTTCGAAAGGAAACTACCGAGCCGATTGGCCTAAAGTTTAGCTCCAACATAAACCATAAAAAAAAAATTTGAAAAAACTTAACCCGGCAACGACGGGTATGCAAGCTAGTAGCTAATAAAATGCAATCATACTGCAAAAAGCTGAGGACGAAACAAAAATGTTCGAGGCCCGAAAAATGTTTTGCCACAAATTTCACAGTAGAAAATTTGACATACTCGTAAAACAAAAGAATTTATCGATTGTGGTTGTTTTTCTCATGACCTTAGGTCATAAAAACAATTTCAAAGGCAAGAAAAAAAATCTCTATTGAAAAACATCTTAAAGCGAAAAAAAAACACTCTTCACTCAAGATAAATTTCATTACGAGGTTAGGCTAACCGAAAAGACAGGCCAATGATTTAATTCATAAGTGAAAATTTCAACACATTACGCTCCAAGCATATTTTTAACTTCAATTGTATCTACATAAATTTATCTAAAAGAGTATCTATCATTATATTTGCTATATCTGATGGATTCAATACGTTTAATGTTTTTTTTTCTAGCTTATTGTTTCTGGTTGTTTTTTTTAAATTTTATTTTCGGTTTGGAAGGTTAGTAAAAAGGCTGTTTCCCAGCTAATTGAAATTCACTTAAACATGTCATTCATGTCTATTCGATATTCTTCATTTAAGTTTGGTTTTATATACTTTGGTGCTCTTATACTAAATTTATCTGGCCTGGCACCTACATATTTACGATCACTGATAAATAATTCTCGCCACGATGTCACTTATCCTCGGCAATTGAATGATATTTGAATGGAATTTTCTTACAATTACATTTTTTTTGCTGTTGGTTTTGTTACCTAGTGTTGCCGTCTTGTATTTAATATGTTTAAGTTTTTTCTTCAATCTAAAATTGTTTCGATAAATCTTCTTCGAAATGCTTTTTTTTGCGAAAATGTAAAAGTGACGTACGATGTCGTGAGGTGGCAGGTATTTTATTGACAAACGAATTCTATTTGTAGTTTTTTTTATGAATTGATAGAATTACAATCCATCCGTTTGCGATTACTTCATTTACCATTCAGAAGACAACATATTTCAGTGCCTTCAAGGCATATCACTTTTTCGTATGGTAGCATTAATATGGTTTTTGTTGCTGTTGATTTAGCATGCATAGTCCGCAATATTTAGTTTATTCCAATTTATAAATAATTTCACTTCGATGGATCCCAAGTTGGTTACTGGCCATCATAAAAATGATAATCTGTCAAATTATTGCTGCTGTTTCTTTCAAACGGCTTGCGTGTTCATTTTGTTAAATTTTTTATTTTGCAATGTTGTTTATTTTTTTACATTTTCAAAGAGACTTTCATATGCGTCAATGTTAAGAGGTTTCTGCATGTAAGAAAAACCTACACAATCAGTTAAGAAGTTTTGTTGTTGAGATTTATTAGAAAATAGCTTGCATACCCGTCGTTGCCGGGTTAAGTTTTTTTCAAATTTTTTTTTTGATGGTCCATGTTGGAGCTAAACTTCAGGCCAATCGGCTCGGTAGTTTCCCCGCGAAAGGGTAACATAGAGGAAGAGCTAAGTTTCGAGATCACTTTACCCCCTCCCCTTACTCCTCCGACCCCTCGCGCTACTTTTCCGTATGCCTATGTTGGAACCAGAACTACCACAAACACTCATGCCAAATTTCAATTCAAGGCAGACAGACAGACAGCAACTCATCATACTAATAACTATGTATATAAAAATGAGTTGGTGTCTGTCTGTCTGTCTGTTCCTCTTTCACGCAAAAACGGCTGAACCGATTGACTTGAAATTTGGCATGAGTGTCTGTGGTAGTTCTGGTTCCAACATAGGCATACGGAAAAGTAGCGAGGGGTGGGGGGAGTAACGGGAGGGGGTAAAGTGATTTCGAAACTCAGTTTTCCCTCTATGTTACTTTTTCGCGGGGAAACTACTGAACCGATTGGCCTAAAATTTGGCATAGATGTTCGTCGGGGGTCCAGCCCCAACATAGACTCATTAAAAAGTAGCCCGAGAGGTGGGGGGAGTAAGGGGAGCGGGTAAAGTCATCTCGAAACTTAGCTCTTCCTCTATGTTACCCTTTCGCGGGGAAACTACCGAGCCGAACGGTATAATAATTTGCAATTGCTACTTTATAATGTAATAAACTGTAAAACTGGTAAATATTATTGAAAAAAGTTAAACGCTTAAAAAATGTCTACCTAATCAAATTATTTCTGTATCGAGTTTAATACTGCGAAAGTTTTGTATTTTGTTTTTGGGGGAGGGAATTTAAAACGGCGAAAATCAGTGTGACGTCTTTTTAAGAACAGTAGGTGTAAGTTTTTCCTCAAGTTAGATGTTAATTCATAATACATCTGATTGAAAATCATTGACCAAAAATTAAAAGTGTAAAAATTTTGAATACTACAAAAACTCTGTATTGCCATTTAGAAAAAAAAAATTTAACTTTGGTGGATCACTTCAGTTGAAAGCCAGTTAAGTTGTAATGATTTTAAGCAGGTTGTAAGAAGTAAGAGAACGTGTAGAGTTACACAACACGAGTTTCATATCGAAATGTACGAATAGTAATGCTTTGTAATTTCCTGATAAAAATAAATCTACAACGACGGCGGCCACTGGCCAAACGTTTTAAATCACAATAAAAAAAATTCATAATACTGAAAAACTGCCGAATTCTGGCAATTTTGCAGCGATGAGCCATGAACGATTTTTGCCATTTTATTTCATTCAACTTCATTCATTCATTTTTATTGAAGATTCCAGTCAAGTGTCGATGGAAAGAAAATCTAACTTTGACCAAATAAAGACACATTATGGCTTTCCTTCGTTTGCGAAAGAGAATCGCTTTTATTTTCTTCATTACCAGCGGATTTTCTTCTTTTTTTTTGCTAAGTTATAATAATAGTTTATGCGGCAGGTTGGCTATTTTCTAGCGTGTGGCTTAGAGATTTTCTTGATTTACCGGAAATGAATGTTTTGAGTTTTCTTTAAAATAAGTAGTCGATGGTCGTTAGCTTTACTCATGGCCGCGGTTTAAGCCGCAAAAACTAATCCCAAAAAAACAAAAAAATACCCTCGCGCGCACGTTTTGGTGGGTAATTTCTGTATACGTGCTGGGTAATTTCAATGACTTTCTGCAGTAATTTGCAAATCTAGAGCGAAATAGATGAAAATTTATACTTTTCTACCACATTACGCTTGGCTTGGATTTGTTATTAGAAAAATCTACCGTAAGATATATAAAATTATTACTTTTTAATTTTTCATTCCGACAATGTGGTGCGCCTTTTCTCTGATTCGCTCTCGATCAATCGACAGTAGGGAAGACGTAGTGGAATATCAGGAATGTGAGGAAATTTTCATTCAAATTGAAAAAATTTCTTTTTTTCCCCCGTTTGAATCTGGCTAATCAATGACCGTATGTCACTGGAAACTAGTTAATAATAACACGATGTCACCAATAAAAAAATATCCAATTAATTTCACTTCATTTCATCAACTTGGGTTGGGTTTACAAAGTAGGGTTTGGGCATTCATCCATCCATTCATGCACCTGACTATCAACGAATCAAGTCTGGCGGTGATCAAGTCTCGCTTGGCTTTTTGGCTGGTATCCAACAGGTAGTCTACTATACTACATTGGTTTGTAATCAGGTAGATTTTTTGGTATTTGAGGTCACATATTGGAGTTTCATCATTTCATAAAGAATATAGCATAACTTGTCGCTTACAAAACACAAATCGGCAACCAACATGTTGCCAGCAGAGATTTTTTTCTCATCTACCTCATCTGGTCTTGAAAAAAAAAAATTTTTTCGAAAAAAATCGAGGTGTCTTTTTGAGCGGATTTCGTATCGGTTTTTTTCTTATGATATTAGTGCAATTATAATAGCACCTTTCTTGAGTTTTACCATCAGCGCATAAGAAGTATTAAAATGGTAACAATGCGCGCACAGAGAAAGTTCGGACAAATGTACAAAATGCCGATCTACGTGTTTGCTAAGCATACTATTTATTATTACTGTAGTAATAGTCGTCATGTTTTCATTAGGAAAGTCATACGAAAATCGATATCGAGGAATTTTTTTTATCGACTTTCGTTTGGCATTCGAGTGTTCATTGATTTGATTCGGACTTGAGTTGGAAATTTCATTTTATGTATTTTTTTGTTTCTTGCTTTTCCGAATCGAATCAAATATGTGCAAAGAGGCTTGGCGCAATTTCATGGAACAAGTATGTCATCTGGCTGAGAGTTTTAAAAACTCTAGTAACTAAAAAAAAAAATGGTGTAGAGTTTTTGAAATTTCAGTGCGCACGTTAAGTCCATTGCTAAATTGGCGGTTTTTTTCAAGCTGCCATATAGCTGCAAAATTAACATGTTTTTAAGTCAAAATCCCAGTTTTGCTTAGTTTGTTTGCTTCTCCAAAACTCGAATACGGGTTTTCATCAAATTTTAAACTAAGGTAATGGTAATGAGGATTCAAATATAGATAACAAGTGATTTTCTTTGGACATCCTGTAATTTTTCTTGGCCATACAATGATGGATTTTCTGAAAAGTCCTGAAAATTTTAACAAATTCTTTCCACACAGGAAAGTGTTCAAAACCCGATTCTTCAAAACTCTAAAGGTAGAGGTGTAAAAACAATTTTCCTCTCCCTTCCCCTTCCAAATCAAGTTGTGAGCTTTTTAACCTTGATTATATTTTTTTTTGATACCCGAAAATACATAGACTTTTTTAGGAGACTACAAATTTTAAGACATTTATTAGGAGACCTCAAATTTCAAGACTTTTTTTTTTAAAAAAAAAAGACCGATCTTTGGGACCGTCAAAATCTTGAGCCCCGACTTTCCTCGCCTTCGGAAAGCAGGATCTGAACGCTAAGTTAAGCGGTTGTTTTCGAAACAATTGAAAATAGTTTTGCGCCAAATTTTAAAATCCAAATCTGCTGAAAAATGTGAATAAAATCACTGAATTCCTTTAAGTCTTCAAAGCGAAGTAGTAAAGCAATTCAAATCGTTACCGAAGAACTTTTACAGCGATTGAAATAAGAAAATTTCCGGTTGCACTTAATCGCTTGGAATTGTATAATGAATTCTTTGTTTAATATTTATTATTTAAGAGATACGACTAGATGCCAAAAAGTACACCTCTATCGACATTGAATTAAAACAGTTTCAATTTAACAGATTATCTCATGCATTTTGCAATGTGCATAATTATCAAATTATTTCATAGATAAAACAAACACCAGCAGCGCAGGCAAACCAGCCATCGCCATCGTAGGTCTGCAAACTACCATAAACACCTTCGAAAAAACTAGACCTTCGGCCATTTTTGTTCCCAATGACACCGTAATCGTCTTGCGTGTGAACTGAATTTAATTTCGGCCAGAAAATTCTTTAAACTCATTTCTGAGCAGGTCACCATTTATGTCGAATTTAGCCAATAGTTAAATGGTTTAACTGGTAAATTCGCATCAAAAATCCATTCAAAAAAAAAAAGTCCACTTTCGAAAAATGTTCGAATTTCATTTGCAGAAAACGCGTGTCATTTGAAAATAACTTTATTGTCTCTGAAATTTGTTTTAAAGAAAAAAGCTGTGCCTTGCAATTTAATTATTTTTGGTAAGTGAAAAAGAAAAAAAACCAAATTAACCAAATAATGTAAACATTTACGTTGTTATTTATATACCGCAAAAGTGTTAATTTTTTGTTGAAAATTGTTTTGCGACGGTTGTTGAGTACAATAAAATTTGAATTTAACATTTCGAAAAATGGACGAAATCGGGAGGAATTTTTGCTGCTAGCTTAAAGACCTCGATCCTAAAATCTCACCACGGTGGCGATTGTGGTGAATAAAAAAGAATACGAAAAATTTGAATTCAAAATGAGATGAGGCGAGAAATGTGCCTTTGACATTGAAAATTGGAAATTTGTTTTGGGAAAAAATTCGTTTTTTATGCAAATAAAGCCACAGATGACGGTTTTAAAGTTTCCTCATTTTACCTGTGAACATCTCAGGTTTCGTTGATGACTGCCGTAAAGAATTTCAAGTTTATTATTTCTTTTTTAGTTGGTATTTAGTGATTTTTTTTAGTTTCGAATTCAAACTGGAATAAAAACATGTTTACGAAATTCGGGAGATTGGGTCGATTTCCGTTGGATCAATAAATGGAACGTAGTACGATTGCTGTAACGATGCTATCCAACCAACGTATTTTGTATTTTTTGTGTTGGGAGATTTATTTTTTATTTTTGGGGAATCGTGGCCATCCGTTGGATTATAGTAAAAAAGCTGTAATGTCATTCTACCGTTTTGATGGGGTCATCGGCTGTGTGACATATGAAGCCTTGTTATAAGTTTAATAAAAGATTTTTTCAAGAAAGTTGAAATTTTAAATAATGATGTGTTCCTATGCTCAGTGAATTCATTCAAATTTATTAAAGTTCCACCAATTTCAAAGGGAAAAAGATAAAACACATTGATTGTTATGAAACTGATTAAAGTTACAATGATTTATGCTAACAAATATTCACCTGTGGTTAAATATTTCTCCAATTCTGGGAATTGAAAAATTGATGCATTTTAATTTATCAGTTTTATATTCAAAATTTAATTTGTATTTAGTCGGTTTAATGGTCAAAAATTAACATATAATTATTTGGAAGAGTGTTTAGCGGTTTATCAATCTTCCCAAATACAGAAAAAAAACATGATTTAAATATGAGGGGAAAATTTTTGAAGAGTTTTTTATTGAAATTTTTATTAAATTAGTTAGCATGTTGAATTTTTTACGTTTATAATATTAGTTTTTGCCTTGTAGGATAAAAAATGGCCAGCCCTTTAAAAAAGGTCTTCAAATAAATAGGTTACGGGTCTAAGACCCGTAAATTTGTACGTACTATTCCTAAAACATAACAAAAGCTATAATTGCCAATCTGGCAATCATTGGAGACCCGTATGGTGATATTCGTATCAAAATTCGAACAGTTATACCAAAATTCCACTTTGAAGTCAAACTTTCCAATAAGATTTTTTAAAATTTATTCCAATCGGATTTTGATGTATGGAAGTTTTATGTAGAATCATATCCTAAATAACCTTTGTTCTTGGACTTTTTTGATAAGATGCACCGTTTTTGAGATATTTACAAAAAACGATTTCGTTCGTATGGGGGGTACCCCCCCTAATGGTCCATTTTTGCCTATTAACGAACTTAGCCTCGCATTTTACGAAAAACGGATCCACGCAAAATTTCAAGTCTCTAGCTCAATCCGTGCGCTCGCAATCCGCGCCACAGACAGACGGACAGACAGACAGACGGACAGACAGACGGACAGACAGACGGACGGACAGACGGACGGACATGCAAAATTCAATTTTTTTTATCATTCTAAACACACTGGTGTAATTCATTTTTTTGTGCGATGACGGGATCTTGGCGTTACAAACGGTAAGGCAAAGGTAATATACCCTTTGGTTTCACCATACGGGTATAAAAAGTAAGTGTGTTTTTTGGGTAATTAAATCATAAAGATTCGGCGGGAACTTGAATAATTTAAGTTAAACATAAACATAGGTCCTGATTGTGTTAGACTCGTGCCAAGTTTTCTCATTTTATTTTTGCATATTTGGACAAATTCACAACTTTTCAATGAAGAAAATTCGAATTGCGCCAGTATACGTAGGAGTCAAAGTTGAGATTCGAACGAGAGTTGTGTCGTAGCAAGTGACAAGTATATCAAAATTGGAGTAATAATTTGGTTTGATTTTTTCTTTTTTGATGCAAACGACAAAGATTTAAAAAGTCTATAATTTTTCAAGAATTTTTCGTAAGGGACTGAAATAAATCAAGACACAACCTCAAATAAAAGATATTCTTATTTTCTAAATATTTAAAAAATGTTTGTTCCGTGTTATTGTTTTTTATAATAACAATAATTTCCTTATTTTTCGTTTAAATACAGTTCTCATCACAAAACTGATTATTTTTGAAACGAATTTTTAATGTTTTTCAATTTCTACAAAAAAAAACCAACATTTATACAAAAAACAACCAGCAAAAAAGTATTTAAAATTGCATATAACCCAAATATTTTTCGCTTGTTTGCATAAATTTTATGAGAAAATAATTTTAATTGGTTCTATTGCAAAATTCGATCCAGATACATAAAGCTGTTGTCGCATCGTAAATAATTGTCAGGTAAAAAAAATGCCGCCAACAGTTCTAAGCGAACGCCTTCCAGTTTGAAATATGGGTAGACATTTAACTGCTGTGAGCAAGTGAGTCGGTTCAACGGTTGTGCAATATGCAAAACATTTCAAACAGATAAAAAAAACGACGAAAAGCGCTGCAATAAAAATTACATTCAAGAAATTCCATCCGATCTTACGTCAAGTAACGAGGAAAACCACAAACAAAGCCCAAAGAAAATCTCGTTTGTTGTTGGCGTTTCGGCATTACTGGATTAAAAACAATAAAAAAGAAGAAATACTTTAACCGCCCGCCATCGTTTAAATGTTACCAATAAGAGAGTAAAGCCAAGGTTGTTTATTGACTACACGCTCGTAAAAGTACGTTATAAGATAGTTAAAAATAGTACATTACTAAAAATATTCTGAGATCTTCGATCATGCAGTTAAATTACATAATCATGCGATAAAATAACTGACCTTTTAATGATCCACCTTTATAAGTCTGTGAATGCTAATTAATCTCTAAGTTGTCATAATATTCACTCGAAAATAATCCAAAATCGTGTCGAAATTGTGCGTAGGTGAACTATTTTTTCTGTTATAATCGAAGGTTATTATTATTATTCACAACCACCTGAAACAATTCACTGCCATAAAGCACACGATCAATAAAGAGATATTTTTGAAAATTAATTTTATGAAACTGGATTATTTTGTTGGATCAGGTGTGAAATTCTCGTCAAATTCACTTTTATTGCCACACAGAATTTTTTTTAACAACAAAAATAACCCACTCGAATAACAATTTTTTCTTAAATTAGCTGATCACGATCAGTTAAAATCTGTTTAATTCCAAATTTGATCAAAACACAAACATTTGACGCTACACTACGAAATATTTTCTTTTCATTAGCGATCAAAACTAAGCGAAGAAGAAGACGAAGATCAAAATTGTTTTTATTTCAGTTGAATTTTATCGGTGTGGAGTATATCTCATTTCAATGAACAACGAGTAACGACTGAATTCGGTTTCGTAGCTGTTTATGTTGAACCTCAAAACCCTGGTCTGGATCTGGTTAAAAGTTTACTTTCTGCCTGTCGGTGATCGAAACAGGTATCTGCCGCGTCGTGAAAAAAAGGTAAGACGATGATATCCAACCGCAAGAATGTTAAAAACTTTGCATAGCGCGGATAGCGAGGCGGCGTGTAATACACCTATACTATCTATAATTTCGTTTTGCTTTTAGTACGAGAATCTATCGTAACAAAAAAACAATAAGATATTGAAAATAGAAAAAAATATCATAGAAACATGCTATCCGATCTACGGATGTATGCAGTTACTATTAACTAAATTCAAACGATAGTAGTTGTGCTTCCAATGAACGTTGGAAGTAAGAAATGTCGAAGAATATTGGAGTTAGAAGTTATAAGTTGAATATTAGATACTTTAACCCCTAACCGAAGATTCTAAATCGGCAGTTACGTCTCAAGCGAGTACGATTTTTTTGCGATTGTTGTGTAGAGATGTAGGGTAACCATATTTTTTTTCCCCTGTCATTTTACGGGACCATTCCCGTTTAACTTATCCCGGGAGGGGTGGCTGAAACCGAACACCAGCGTAACAAAGAAATTTTTATAGAAAATAAATCTTTATTTGGAGGAAAACCAAACTAAAAAAGGATTTAAAAAAAATGTGTGGAACATTTTTTCAACACAATGGGGCGCAAATATTTTAATCCAGGGGTTAGTTAACATGGTATGTTGAACGATGTCAGAAAAATTGAGTTTTATTTATCAAAAGTTATATAATTACATAGTATAAAATTGTTAAACAATCATTTTCGTAAACATTTACGAACGGCAGTTAATTAGTGCACACCAGGCTTCTTTACATGCGGGGTGGACATGAATTGCGCGCTGCGCCAAAATTAAACGTTTCCTCTGGTCATGCTTCATTGCCTCACTGGCCGTTGCTAATGAATGAGCAGCATCCAACGAATTTGATCCAGTTCTAAGTAATTAAATATTAAATACATGTTAAATCAATTAAAAAGGAAATCTTAAATATTTTTGAAGGTGGGCATAAAATATGTCAGGCTAATTTCTATTTTTTTTTTTTTGACACGGCTGTTAAAGAATTGCCCGCCTAAACCTTATTTGATAGCAACAATCATAAATAATATTTCGTTAATGCACTTTTGTGTCACAAATTTTATGGCCATCCTCTTCTATAACAATAATTAAAATATCTCTCTTAGTACCTCTTTGAACTTTGCAAATTTAAAACCAACGTGCTCTCCGCAATTTTGCTGGCTGATCTCAAAAGATCATCGGATTTCTTAAAGTGCTTCAATAAAAAGTTAGCAAGGACTTTTCGCAGCAAAGGACGATCAGGATGCGTATGAACTCGTGATATTAGGTAATACAAACCGCGTTGAGTGTATTTCTGAAATTCGGTAAAAATATCTCAATTCATCAGTAATTCTTTGTAAACTTTTGACCTTACCAAAGATTTGTAGCTTGCGTAATACTCGGACATTAAAAATGCAATATGATGGCACAATTCCGGGTCATTTTCCTGTTTCCTCAATTCATCAAGAATAACTTTTGTTAATTCCACGTCTTTGTGCAGGATTCCAAGGGAACAAGCTGAGAAAAGCGCTTGAATTGGTGGATTCGGAATTGAAATACTAAAAATTAATTGAGATATAATTAACATGATACATAAAAAATTACTAAATATGGAAATACCATTGCAGAAGACTTGTTTTAGCATCGTTTTCTCCTTGAAACATGTAAACCAGCGAAGACATAGCAACGAGAATCGAAGCTTTCTCCGCATCAGAATTTGCCAGCCATTCTAAGGCGGATTTGTAAACCTCAAACGCTTCTTCATATTGCGTTGATCTGAAGTGTGCCAATGCCAAGCCAATGGTTGACTTGAAAGTGGCTTCTGTAACAGAATTAAATGCCCCAATTGCAAGTTTTGGTTCATTCATCTTCAGATATGTAAATCCCAAGTTGCAATTGAGTTTATCCTTTTCAGATTGATCGGCATGTTGAATTGCTTGTGTATAAGCGGCCACGGCCGCTTTATATAAACATTGTTTGACATTTAAGAATCCCAGAAGCGAAAGAGCTTCAACTGAGGAATCTTTCTCTTCTGCGTTTACGTACCTAAATTTCAATGTTTTTATTATAATTAGATAAAATAAAAATTTCCGACAATTTTACCAATTAATTGAATCTAATGCTCTTGGAACAGCGTGCATATCCTCAATTGCGTACTGGTTTTTCTGTTCGTTCAAACTTTTTGGATCGGACAATATCGAAGTCACCCAATGGGCGTAACCTAAAGCAGATTCTAAATGGAATTTCAGTTGGGTGCAATGTCGGAACAAATCCAAAGCATCGTCGGTTTGTCCAACGAATTCAGCTACAATTGCTTGCCCGATCCATGCGTTTACGTAATCCGTGTCCGATTGCTGGGCTCGACTGAAAGCCTGATTAGCTAATTTTATTTCATTCTGCGATAAGTAAAGAACACCTAAATTTGTCCATGAGATCGCAGCTTTTTTGTCGATTATCAAAGATTTAATGAAGCAGTGCTGGGCTATTGGCAGGTTTTCAATTTCTGTAAGAAAATTTTTAATATCAAGGTCGTAATTTGTAAATATTTTCATAAAAAAGGAAAATCATTTTTCAAACTCTAGAATTATTTCTGTTTGTTTTATTTAAACTTGCTTACCTTTTGTTGCATTCAAAACCCCAAGAAGATTCCAATTTTGCCATCTTGTTGGCTGTAGTTTTATTGAATGTTTGCAGGCTTTGCAGGCTTGATTCAGATATTTTATCTTTGTTTCTGTGGTGCCATAACGCTGGGCATAGTGATAGTAGTTTGAAGATAAATCGTACCACAGGAATCCATCGTCGGGGTTAATTTTTAAAGCACACGTAAAAAATCTATAAACATGTGATTATTGGCTAACTTATGTTACGTATTTGAGAGGGAGGGGAAAAATTGTGAGAAAGCGTGACGCTTCAGATGGAGGGTAAAACGATTGAAACATTTCGAAAAAGGTAGGAAGAATTGGGAAAAAATTTACTTTGTAAAAAATTCAAAAAAAGAAAACCTTTACCTGCCGCTAAATTGAAAAAGTTTTTCTCCTTCAATTTCGACGACGTCTTCCTCTTGGCCAGCAAATTTCCCATGCACTCTTAAAGACGCTTTGGACGCCGGAAGTTTGCCCACCAATTCGAAAACTTTTCCTAATAAACGCCACAACCAAACTCCATTTCTTCCAGACTCAAAGACTCTGTAAAAAAAAAATATTCAAGTTGAAATTCGTTTCAGGAAAAAAACAGAAATATTTTTGTCACCTTTGTAAATCATCTGTGGCTTCCTGAAGTTGATCTTTACATCTTCCCAAAAGCCTTTGTGAATATAAATTGCAAGCGGACTCAAAATGGGCTTCGGCGGATCCTTTTAAAGCAGGTAAATAGTTTGGATGCATTTCTAAGAGTATTTTGAAATCTTTTGTCGCATCGTCAAACATTCCCAAGAGCTGAAAATGTTTTATTATTAGTGGCGAAGCTTTTTTGCATTCTAAACCCTAGAAGTTTATAAAATACGTCACGTATTTAGAAGGAAAGGGGGTCAAAAAGGGAAAAAATAGTGTGACATATCTGAGACTAGGCTTCCCGAAACTCCCCCCCGTAAGTCACACTATTTTGGACCACCCTTCTTCCTAAAAGTGTGACGTAATTTATGGACAAATTGGTTTCAAGTACAAGAATTCAATTAAACGCACAGTTTTTATGCGTGCAACTTGCAGCTTCGGGTACGGATTGTCGACATCAATTTCAACGAGGCTTTCAAAAGTCTTCATCGCAGGCCAGAACATTCCTTGTTGGTAATAGGAATCAGCGAGTCCTTCTTTGCTAATTAAATCTGAATCATTGCAGCGCAAGGCAGATTGAAACGCTTGCATTGCCTGATAAAATTAATAAAAAAGCAAAAACAATCAATTGGAAGTGGAAATCTCTTCTTGGGAATTTATCAAAGCAAAAATTCATGTTTTTATCAAAAATTAAAGCACATATCTTACTTCGGTCGGTTTTTTAATACTCAAATTATGTAAACCAAGTTGTAAAAACACCCAACTGCAACTCGTTCCAGTGTAATATTTAGCAGTTGTTTGAAGCAATCCATAATTGAGATCCTTTAATGAAAGTCAGTTATTTTTTGCAACTATAAAATTAGATTCTCTTGGTTTTTTACCCATTCTTCGTTTTTTCGATAAATTGCGCTCAACAACTTAATAGCAGCATCTTTTTGTGGATCCAAGTTGACACATTTTTCAAAGCATTTTTTGGATCGAATTTCATCGCGAAGCTCCAAGTAGACTTTTCCCAACCATAAAAAGCATTCTGAGAAAATTGGACGCTCTTTTGTTGCATCTAGAAAAGCTGTACATGACTTATCAAATTGTTTCATTTCGAAATACAATTTTCCCTTTAGCATATTTTCCTCGAATTTTGGGTTCGGCACTGTTTCTAGTAAAGCTAAGGCTTCCGTGGGTGAGCTGAAAATTAATATAATCAAGAATTGCAAAATAATATTAATTTGCTTTTTTACGCGGCAGATTCTGCTTCCAAAAACAACGCGTCTTCCGATTTCCCTAAATCTTTTAGTTTTTTCAAATATTTGAGCGATTCTTCTTTCTTACCGAGGAAATTCAAACTCCTAAAATCAAGTGAAGAAAAAAAAATGTTTAAAAATAACAATTTTTTATTCTATTCCTACCTCACTAAATATTTCCATGCCTCAAAATGCTTCTCAGTATCGTTTTCGAAACTACGGAAAATGTCCACAGCTTCTTGTACACGATTCACATTAACTCGGTTATGATACAAACATTGACCGAAGGAAAAGCTCTTATCTTCCTTCGATTGTTCAAAAGAATTCAAAGCTAATCCGAATGCCCCAACTTTCATATAGCATTGAGCCATAAATTTATGGCAAATTTTCAAATTAGGTTGAATTTTTAATGCGTTTTGCAGCAAGTCTCGTGCTGGAACGTACTTTTCGCTTCTCCAAAGTTCGATGCCTTTTACTAGCAAACCAAGACTGGAGTTTTCATTGAGATTTAGGATTTTTTCCACGTAATGATCAATCGGATCTTTCAGTGATTCGGTGAACGCAGCACAGGAATCGTAATGTTCGGCATACGAAAGACAAATCCATTCCAGTGGGTAAATTTCGCCAGGATATTTTTCAATCATTTTGTCTGAAGTTTTCGCCAGAGTTTCGAATTCTTCTAATTTGTATACAAGTTTTAAATATTTTTTGAAGCATTCCAATTGATTTTGATTCCCGTCTGCTGTAATAACCGCTTCGAGACTTGTTTTGTACTGAAAAGAGGTTTCGAAATTTTTATTTATTTGTTTTTTAATGCCTCGTTTTAAGAGGAAATTCGCAGAAGTTTTGCACTCGGCGAGTCATACAGGAAAAAAACATAAACTTTAGCGGCATCTTGTTCTCAAAATGGTAACTGCTGCCATTTTATATACTCTAGCAACAAGCAGACACGCAATTATACATTGTTGGGATAATCAGCATGTTCATTTACATAACGTGTTTAAATTTTTTGACGAATTAGTTAAAAAAAATTAACTTTAGCATTAAAAATAATTTTGTAACGCTTACCAAATCTGTCGATTTGTTAGCCAAGTCCGGCTGATTAAGAAATATTGCGGCCAAATGAATCAAAGCCGATTGTTGGCGATCAGGTGAATTTTCAAGTTCTGATTCGTCTTTTAAAATATTAAAGCATTTTTCAATAATCTTTTCATTGCGGCTACCAGTGTTTATCAATTTGCTGTGGTATTCACTGTATTTTTCCCTAGAATTAAAGTTTTTTTTTATTTTGATTCAATTAACGATTGTGAAGAGAATTCAAATCACGCCCCCCTGCCTGCCCTTCCACAATTAAGTTATTGATAAACTTACGGTACACGTTTCAACAACATTCTGATAATATCCGGAAGTTCTCCAACGTCCGCACAGCTCAAAAGTCCCTGCAAAGCAACTGTTGGATCTTTGCTGTTGAATTTCACTGCATCTCGGAGATATTTCGCCGCCTAAAATTAAATTTTAAAAGAATAAGGTAATCATTATTTTTAAACGAATTAAATGAATTTTACCTCCGCTCTGTCGGTTTCTTGATAAGCAGCCCCAAGTAAAACCAACGCCATGTAATTCTTGTCGGATTTTAGGACTTCCTGAAAATATTTTCCAACACAAATAATTCACCAGATAAATCAATAAATTAAAATCTCTCACCTTGCATTTATCAATAGCAGATTTGTTGTCATTATTTTTAATCGCTTCTCGGGCGTCTTTTAATAACGATTTTATTTGTTTTGCGTCCATGTTGAACTTGTTTTCTTGAACAATAACTCAATTTGTAAACACAATACAATTAAAACGGCAAAATTAGTAGTATAGTCTTTTAATTATTGGTATTATGTGCAAAAAACATTATTTAACGAACATTTCATTACAGAATCGTGTCATGAAATTGTAATAAAAGCAAACCGGCTGGAAAAGTAGAAGGTGAACTGTCAAAAACAGCTGTTAGATCACATCCAAGTATCATTCACAATAGTAGTTTTAAGAACTTTTGGGAAAGATTTTTGAGAATTTAAATTAATTTAATGACTTTATTCAACTACATTCTTTAGAATTAAAACATCAATTTGTTTTGTTAACATATCAAAGATTCTTATTTACAGTAAATATTAAAATCAAATCTTTGTATTTTCCTTATTATTCTGTTCTAAAAGCCTCCGCCTAATTTCGAATAGAATTACTGTAAGAGCTGATGCCGTATTCAGACTTTGAATACCTTCTGCTAAAGGAATATGAAGACAGTTTCCAGATTCTTTCGATTGTTGCATAAAACTGAAATTATAGCAGTGAAATATTTTGCCAAAACTTAAAAAATATTTCTCATACGTGTAAGCCTCATCACTGATTCCATGTGTTTCTCCACCGATTATCACAACATTGTGGACATCGCTCTCTACTTTAATCGACATCCGGTCATAGGTTAAATGAGCCCCACGACTCTTTTCAATGTTATTCTCTGCAATGAAAATATTCGAACCTGGAGGTACGAATTGATGGACAGTTTCCCAAGTGACGTCGTCTTTAATGTTGACATAGAACTGCCCACCGGCAGCACCGCGAATCGATTTAGTGTCCCAAGGATCTGAACATCCTTTCATGACCAGAACTTGGGAACAGGGAATTGCAGCGCAGGTTCTGATTATGCTGCCGAGATTATTTGGCTCACGGATATTGTCGCAAATAACCGTGATTGGCAACTTGTTGCGAGGGTCGATGTGTAGCGCTTCCGGTCGTGCAAATATTCCAATCAGTCCTGGGCAAGTTGTCAGGACAGACCAAGTCTGGAGGTCGTGTTGGGGGACTTTCACTATCTGAACGTGGTTTTTAATCGGCTGCAAAGCATCCTGACACATTTCGAGTTGATCCCGTTTGCTAAAGAGTAGAGTTTCAAGTTGAATGTGGCGCTGAATCGCTTCAGCTATCAACCGTCTTCCTTCGATTAGGATAAGTTGCCTTTTGTTTTGAGTTTTCTTCGACACTGCTGTTAGAAATAGAGAGTGGAATAATGGGTCATTTTTGTCTAGTTTTATGTAGCTCAACCGCAATTCGTCATCCTGGAAGATTTGCGATTCAACCTTTTCCTTTTTCTGTTTGGGTTTCTTTACTGCTTCAAAAGGTGGCGGTTTTTTATATTCTGGTTTGAAGGTTTTAACAAACTTGCTTCCTTCTCTTTTTTCATAGTCTCTGGAACTTCCGGTTGATATCCGCGGAGACTTATATTTGCTGGTGGTATCTCTAAACAAATCTCCTTCTATTTCAACAACTGATTTTAAATCATCTAAATTTTTTTTATCTTCAACTTCTAAAAACTCTTCTCTTTTAGCATTTCTCGGACTACACCGTGTTGCTGTAGTAAAAATATTTCTGTTATTAAAAAATTGTGGACTTGAAAACAAAAACAATCGTATTCTCTGCATTTTTGTGACACTGAAATTGCAAATCTTATATAATTCCTGGTTTTTACAAATTCATTAATTAGGCGATACCTTCTTATGTCTGGAAAATTGTTATTTACCTCTTTTTTTGCACTTTAATCCGCGAAAATACTACAAATCGAAGGAAAACTTCTCTCGTTGCGGCAAAATCTGACAGTTCTCTATTCACAATAGAAAAATGTGGTGGAAATTTGAGGTTACGAAAAACTATAATTTTAAATTAATTTAATTATTTATTTGATATAAAAGGGTGAAGTTTCAGTAAATCAGTTTGATTTCTGTGTTTTATTTACTATACTATAATTAAAACAGGATTAAAAATTATCATGGACAATTTTAAAAACCTGAGATTACAGTTCAGTGGAAATAGTTGGCGCAACTAATTTGAATCGCACCAACACGTGATTAAAAATTTTAAATAACGATTAGAAATTTATGAAATAATGGTAAAATTTATTGATTTTTATAAACAGTTTTATAAAATTTGAAATGATAATTAGAAAAAAGGTATTAATTTTCCACACAAAAAATTTAATTGAAGGATTACCTACTTTTCTCTGCGATATGATTACAATTATAATTAAGAAAAATAAAACATTAGTTTGAAACTTTTGAAGCATTTCATAAAGTCTAATTCAACGATTAGATTTTGGAAATTGTGGTTTTTGTAATGATTTTTAATAATGTCAACTATTTTAAAAACCATTTAATATTAAAATTTTATTATACACTAGTTTTGATATCAGATAAAATACCACACAAACCCGAATTCGTCTGAAATATAAATCAATCGGATGTTACATTAATTAATTATTTATCAAAAATCAATACACACCGAAAAAAACATTAATAGCTTAATATTTTCATGGATCAAAGATAAAATGAACATATTTATTGGCTATAAAATGAATAAATGTACCTAAATAACAACATATTATCGATTAAATTGTTGATGCAGCCAAAATCATAGTAAAATTTTGTAAATCGATCCGGCAATATATGCGTATATGTCTGAAATACAGCATAACTCTGCATGAATTACATTTACTTATAGTAGTAGCACACAAAATCACGATTAAGTACGGATGATTAGGTAAAACGTTTAACGTTAAATGCTTATCTAACGGTTAATGCAATTCGTTAAATTATAAGGTGATGATTTAATTACGTCATTCCAGCATACCCATGACTGGATTAACTGAATTTTTTCCTATACGTCTTCGCTTGGTAGGCCTAATGTACGTCGATAAATTCAGCCAAGAAGATTTTTCCTGTTTGGGTTTTCCATTCGATTTTTCCTCACTTTGCTATTTTTTTCTCTCCGCCTTTTTGCTGGTATTTTTTGCGGTGAACTATGCGTTTAATTATCCGTAGATGCTTTCAAGTGTTCTAATATTTTCCCATTTAACTAACCGACCTCTGTCCGTATTCAGTTAGGTTTCCAGATAGATTTCTCAATAATCGGAGTCTCTGCCCGATTTGCTGGCTCACAAATAGATGGTGTCTAATGAAGTGAACTGTCTTTGATTGATGAGGATGTGAACATGTGGCCAAATTCTATATCCTTGACTCAGAATTCAAGCATTTTGTGTAAGGATTTCATATTAAAGATGTAACAGAAAGGAGATTCATTTGAAAGATATTGGAAAGTCTTTTTGGGCTTTTGAGACATGGAAATATGTTTAGTTTGGCCATCAGTTGTTACCGAGAACTTTTCGGACAACATGGAGAGACCGAATCCACTTATCTTCTTTTATAGTTAAGGCAATAGGAAACCAAAGATGAGAAAACATGGCCCCAAAATTCTGAATGTGAACGAGAACCTTGAATGCTGAGACGTATGAAGCTTATTAGATATGCCCGCATAGAAATTCATGATCCTATAAATCAAGGGGAAATAATTAATTTCCTAGCTCATAAATAAGTTTAAGGATTCTCTGACCTTTTTTCCATTTGTGTGGTGAAAGATTAAACACACCACGTGGCTGCGGTGTTGATTCCAAGCGATGGTCAGAAGAATTTCAGAGGTTTTTAGGCGAAACACCCAAATATCCGTCAAATGGTTTGGCAGCTGTTGTAGAAAATGGGTTTGTATTTATTTCGGGATTCAATCGATGTATAGATTTTGGATATCCGCAGACCGACATGGAAATGCTATCAATTTGATGGTAGTTTTGGGTTAAAAAGGCAAGAGGTATTTGGGTACGGAAATATTTCTTCCATTTCGAGCCAGCTTTACGCACTCAAACTTTAATTGTGTTGAATTTTTTTTATCTCATTTATTATTGGCCAACAAATAGATTGAAAATTTAAGAGTAAAAATTTAATTACCTAATGGTGATTCGAAAAACCCTTAAATCGACGGTAAGTAAAATGACTTATGACGCTACCATCTCTTGATACAACAAGTACCATGAAACCCTATGAAAATCGTGTCGTTAATTACGTTTGGTTTTATATTTCGATCGAAAGATTTGTTCATCGTAAAAAGTGTCAATTGCAGGATTTTAACATGTCCTACATCTTTTAATATATATTTTTTAAAACTTGACTGTCTGCATTGCACATAACAGTGGGATCGAAGTAATAATATTCTCACATTCGATAAATTTTCCAAAGGATATAAAAACTTTTATTTTTATGCGTTTTTTGTGATTTGCGGTCCATAAACTCTGGAAGGACATTCGAATGACCGTTTGACATTCTGTTCTTGGGTCGCCTTATGTTGGACGGATGATATGGTCAGGAAGGAAATACTTTATTCTCATCATATTTTGCCATTTCGCTATTTTGGTGGTTGATCAAGATAAGCGACTATCGTCAACGCCATATCGCTTTTTTCACTTTTGTCAAATGGCTGACTATCATTGTGATGCTATGTGATAAAAAAGCGGAAGTTGATGTGTGTATGGTCCGTAAGATTTTTGGGGAAGTTATTCAAAGATGCTGAAGTTTTCGAGGAGTAAAATATTTCATTTTTAAACTATTTGCTTGGAATTCCAATTAAGGTATCTCGACTATAATAATATGTTATTATTTGAAATTTCAAAAGAAATAAATGCATTTAAAAATTTTTTTTTATTAGAACTAACGACTTTCGGAAGATAAAAATTAGTTTTCAAAATTCTACATTAATTCGCATAGAGTTTTGCTTAAATCTCTACTCCTTAATTTTGCTTTCGATGGATTTTATTTAATAAAATAATTTCTAATAGAGCTTAATCTCGCCTTATAAATTATTATCATTCTGCACGAGTATTTTGTTTCGAATGAAGAGAAGAAGCACAACAGAAGGACGAAAGGATTAATTTAATGGCTTAGACGGAAATTGAATTTTTCTTCAATGTCAGTGGTGTAATAAGCTTTGAAGACTGATCGGAGGGGATTTATTCTGTTTTAGTACATTAAGCTTTAATGTTTAACATATTACAAAGTAATTAGCCTCATTATAAAAAATTCACAAATTATTTTTTCCATTAGGAATTTTTCTTCATATCAATTCTTTGGAAGGTGTAGATTAAGATACAGATAGATATCCCTATAAGATAGATGCCTTGAAGCGTGAATTTGCGACACTAAACTATCAAATTATATGGTTATTTTTAAGTATTAGAATTTCAAAAGGCTTTTCCGAAAGGTGCGACATACATATATCTGTACCTTACCCTATTGTAATTTGATTCTGTTTAAAAGCCGTTTAATTTAATTAAATTGCCACAAATAAATACTTTTTAATGAAAATGAACCAAAAAAGGCATTCCCTTGGGAAAATTCAAAAAAGTTTTATATGGTTGGAAAATTCTTGTGTTTGAAAAGCGTTTCTGTCATAAAATGGAAAAACCTTGAACCTTTAATCTTAATAACCTTTAATACTAAACAAAACCAAATGTGTTTCATAAAAGAAGACAATATATTTACCGTAATAGTAGATATTGAATTAAGTTTGGTTTTAAGTAAACATTTTCTTTCACTCACTTCGAAAAGGGAACAAATAAAAAACATTAATATATATTTTCCGATATAAGCGAAAAAGTAAATTTGACCTTTGCTATTTATTTTCCTGCTCAGAGATGTCAAAAATGCTCTAATTTTTGGCGATTCTCTTCGCTTTGAGTTGCCCTTAACGTAATTTGACACAAGTTAACATTACACGACACTTCATTTTGACCCGATTCCATCGGAAAATTTCCTTGAAAAGTTTTATTAGTCTAAAAGGCCGAAAATAATAATAAAAAAGAATTCTAATAAATCTTTGGACGCTGTGACAGCTATAAGTGGTTTCGGAATATTTTCGAGTTTTCTCCGGTTTTGCCGTTTTACTTGTTCACCCCATCACATGGCATCGAAGGTTTTTCGGGGGTTTGTTGAAAAATTGGGATGCCTTTGGGTCCGTACCGAAAAGCTTTTGCCATTCGCACTTTACGAGTTCGTAAAGACTCCTTAAGCCCATCTTCCCACATCAATCACATGTGTATCAATGATTTATAACTTTGGGTCCGGAAAATTGTATGATGTTGGCGCAAGGAGAAGAGGGAGGGTTCCAGATCGTCCGGAGTTTGTAATTTTTATATAAATGTCTCCTCCCCTTTTTATTCCACGACGCGTTTTTCCTTAGCAATTGTATTTTTTTCCTCTCTTGTTTTTTTTTTCACTTCATTTGGTGTTGTTGTCGTTTTTATTATTATTATTTTCATTTTCATTCTTTTCAGAAATTTTCCTGAGAGACTTGAACGACCAAGTGATCATGGATTTGGGTGGTAAGTGGGCGAATTGGTGATGGATTAAGGCGAAAATTGAGTACAATGTATTGATTTACAGCTGTTCTGTTTGATTTTTTTTTCTTTTTCCACAAATTACTGGTATATCGTGTGCGCTTTTCTTTCTGTTCCTTTTTCCTTTCAAACAGAGAAAAACTTTTTAGACAAAAGACATAGAGAAGGAGGTGTTCAAATGATGAAAATTGTGGATGAGATTCCAGTAGCCGCCTCAGGCGAGAAATTGCTAAACTTTTTTAACAAAAGAAAAGTGAAGGGAAAAATGATGAAGGCGATCGGTGGTGTCCTGGTGTCCCAGGCTTGACTGATTTTCAACTTCAGAATGTCCTTTTTTCATTTTATCGGTCTGCTTACACCATCATCCTTTTCCTTTTCTATATCCGCTTTCCGCTCTCATATCGTAGGCAGGAATATAAAAACAATTCCGATACGCTGTGAGAAGGAAATTCCGTCTACGATGTTATAGAAATAGGATGTCGAGGATCCGGGTGGGGTGGGGACGAATGCTTGATAAAAAAATGTTTATTCGCATAAATTCGATATGTGCGAGGATAATATATGTATAGTGAACGGGAATACTAAACAAATGTTTGCTGTATGGATAACCGACGGATACAAGATTGTTGGCAAATCGAGTAGGAATGGAAAATTTCACGTAAATTGAACAAATTCGTTATATCCTAGTGAAATTTTTCACAGAAATTATATGAAAAATAAAACAAATGAGAAAAGGAGGAAAACTTTCTCTTTGTCAGGATATTTCTTTTGCAGTCATTTTTCTTGTTGAGAATCACACATAATTCAAATTTAGACGGGCGCAAAATAGATTGAAAAATTCATATTGATATTTAAATATATTGCTTGGCAACATGTATGCATGCTACTTTCATATAGTTGTTCAAATATTAGCAAAGTGTTATGCGAGTAAAAATGATATCATTATATGCATTAAATTTGAAATGAAATCATTTGGGGGATATTAAATTGAAAAATAAATTCAATATAATATGAAATATAGAATAAGTTTGATAATTTTTGGGTTGGGGTGAAGGACTAGAGAACGAATATATAGAAAAATTAATTTAATAAAAAGTTTTTGGCAATGTTCTTTTTTTCCTAGGTTTAGGTACGACACAATTAATTTAAGAATTGTGAGTAGAAAATAATTTTCAATTAATAAATAATTTTCAATCAAAGTCAAGTCTTTTTCTTCCTTCACTAGAAAGAACCGCGCCTAAAATTTAAATCAAATTGTTCACTGGTTTTTGAGTAAAGCCACGAAATTATATTCGACTGTGCCCGATAAATTATGGTCTTGGTGTCTAACGCCATACGAAAAATGGGCCACAAACGAGATCTTCTAAAAATATGACGCAAGGTGAAATTTTTGTAGAGAGAAATACGCCGCAGGCGAAAGATTTATTCAGTCAAATTGAAATATAACTTAATATTTTTCTTGCAAAATCATTAAAGTTAAAGTTTCTTTGTTAAACAAACCTTTATTAGTTTTTAAGTCGGTCCGTTACTCTACTCATCTCTCATAGCTTCCGCCGCTCTGTCCTCTAAAAACTTTGGCCACCTCCCAGAAGGTTGCACCCCACCGGTTGTGAAACAGTGATATATATTGACTGAGATATGCAATGTGAAATGTAAATTCGTCCTTGAAAAACTCCTTACAACAAAAAAAAAATCTTCATGAATTTCTATTGCTAAAAATTTCAATGACACGAGAGTCATAAAACATTTACCTTTACGTTTAATGCCTTACTTCAGGGTTGTTTTCAAAAAACTATAATCATTTCATTATCAATCAGTTTTAATCCCAAAGCGATCATTCAGGTGAAAGTAAAACCATACAAAAGACCCATCACCAAAACGAATATAAATTAATGATAAATACGTTATGTTCAAGTTTCCGGATATCGTCGTGTTTATATGTATTGTAGGTATATTTGTAGGCGAATGGCATCGACTTTATTTATTAACCGACTGCGAAGACCTAACGTCAATAATAATAATTCGGTTTATGGAGGGAAATTCCGTTTAGCTCCATTGATATTTTACTCATGCATATCCTATTAAACAAATAAAATGTCTTAAAGCTTTAAAATTACTTACTCGTTACAACAATGAGATCTTAAGCCAGTAGCGTTTAATAGATCTGCTTTAATTAAGCAAAAAGTCCCACAAGAATATAGAAGCACATATACATACATCTATGTGTATGAAAAAGGGCATAATAGGGTAATGGTTGTGGGTACGGACATGAGGTTAAGATAAGATGATTTGAGATGTTGTTTTGCATAAAAAAAATTATTTTTGTTACAGTTACCTGTAGGAAAGTGACGGATCGGGAGGAAGTGGCGGAAATTTATCAGAAAATTTCAATAAAAAATAAGTCCATTTTTAAAAGAAAGTTAACTTTTTCCAGGTTTTTTTTATAACCAAATTGCAACAAAACAAAATAGCCACTATTTTAATTTCATTATCCCAATTTTATCTTTTTATACTCAGTATGAGCCTGTTCACATTGGTTGAAATAGTCCTCCTAATTATGACAGAAACTGGCAACATTAAGGCAAGGTGAGGAAGTGGGACTGGCCTATCATTGAATTTCCTATTAAACATTTTATCCATGAAAATTTAGCTAAAACGCTACATATTTAAAAAAAAAACGTTCAAAAGAATTCACAATTTACACACTTGCATTCATAATTTTATAAGAAATTAAAATTAAATCCAGTGAAAAATACATTTTCACTTTATGTGCTTAAATTTTTCCTAATTATCCTGCTACGAGCTTTCTCAACTTGCTTAATGTCTATTGGCGTGTTGGCTCCAATGATAACGCATCCAAAAAAACACTTTTTAAGTAATTTCATATGTAAAAAGTTTTCAGTTTGAAAGCATCTCCCACATGAGTCACATATTATTATGTTGTACGAAATTCCAGCCAGAAAATTTTACATTAAATCATTAGAAAATTTATCCACAGATTACATTTGTGTGTATAACAATATGTTTGCGAAAATTCGCGTTTAATAAAATCGGGACTCTTTTTTTTAGGAAACTCAAAACAACACTTAAATACATTTCAGCAGATGAAATTCGGCATTTTATTGAGATTGAAAAGGGAAAAACTTTGAAATGAAATAACTTTTCAATTGGCAGACATTGAGGGAAATTTAATTAGAGCCTATATTTCGAAGGGTATTTCTAATTTGCTCATTTCGATCATGTTTCACGGAAAGCGTCTGTGGCAGAAAAGAAATAAAGATAATTATCCGCAGGGTTAATTATTATTTATCGTATTTCATGTAAACATAGTGAATATAAAAGCTGTTCTTTTAGAGATTTTGTGGTGTGCGGTTGGTATCCATTTAAGTAAAATAATTGATTCATTAAACAACGAATAAAAAACAATATTTAATTATATTCAAATAATTACAGAAATGAGCAGTTAAGAAGAGTTGACCTTTGATTAAGCATGAATTCAGTGTAAATATCAACTAATACAAAAAAAGCGGCAAAAAAAAAAAACACAAACAAACATACAATTCGGGATGAATTTCATTTAGATATCTCTGTATTTATTTAATTAAGTCGACTATTTGCTTGTGTTGCCAAAGCAATACATTAATTAGCATCGTTAGCCTCTGGTAAATCCACAGGAAATTTCATGGGTCAACTAATTTAAGAAATTAAGCTTTACGGAAAATTCAATTTGTTCATGAATCTAATAAATGTAGGGGAAACATTTCTAAAGAAAAAAAATATAGCATTTAAAAGCTAATCAAAGGCCAAATTAAAGACAAAGTTTTCAGATGAAATTTCAGGAAAAGTAAATCAGGTAGTTTTGAAAATAAATAACGTTTAAGGATTGTATGAAGCCACTTGATAAAGTGGAGCAAATTACTTTCAAGGGATGTATTAATTTTGGAAAGTTGCTTTTCAAATGTAGTTTTCAATTAAAGGTTCTTAAATTTATAACGGTTCATGTAATTTTTGGCAAAGTTATGAGTTTTTCATTATATACATAATTTTCAAAGCAGAGAATATTCAATTTAACGATATTATTTTGGGTGATTTTTTAGCAAAAAAGTTTGCATTGCTTAAAAAATATTTTCTTTTTTTATTTCTTCCTGTGAAAACTTTTTTTTATGTCTCTCTGGAAAGCGAATTCGAAAAGATTTTAATGGCAGTAATTTGAAGTTATAAAAATTAGTTTCAAAAGAATTTTGATATATTGGAAAATTAAATATATAAAATCAATGACGTCAGAAGTTGTATATGCTGCTAAATAAAAAAAAGTGTCGTTATCGCCAAGCTGTAATCATACTAATCATACTAATATATAAAAATGAGTTGGTGTCTGTCTGTCTGTCTGTCTGTTCCTCCTTCACGCAAAAACGGCTGAACCGATTGACTTGAAATTTGGCATGAGTGTCTGTGGTAGTTCTGGTTCCAACATAGGCATACGGAAAAGTAGCGCGAGGGGTGGGGGGAGTAAGGGGAGGGGGTAAAGTGAATTTAGTTTTCCTAAGTTTTTTTTTCTGTTCACGCTTTTAGCCGGGCGAAGCCGGGTCCAAATTCTAGTTTGAGTATAAAAAACTCCCTTGATATCCCATAAAGTACACTTCCGTAATTTTCGGACTTATTCACTCTGCTTCCCCCCTCGTCCTTCTATTTTGCGGTTTTTTGTATAAGATTCAATGTCGCCTTCTCCACGCTATTTTAATTCCCCAAAAAACTGAATATAGCAAAGTTTTCTCTTGTTTTGGCAATTCAATAAATAGTTTAATAAACAAAAAATATTCCAGGCAGTACTTTAATATTTTATTTTCCTGTTCATTTGTCAAAAGTTATGTCGATTATGCAATCATGAACCTTAAGGAATTTTTTGAAGAATTTCCCATCTGCGGACAATATTATAATGTAAAATTAATTACTTGGAGCGGCATATTGAAAATTCCCCTAAATTTCTAATGACAATAATGTAACATGTGTTGTGCGAAAGATATTAGTTATAATACCTTTAGGTGCTGATATTGGCAAAAAACGAGTTAAAGTTGAGCGAAAACCTGGTTTAGTATAATAATAAAGGAAATTATTATGGATATGATGAAGGTAACTCAGGTGATGAGGATCTGATGACGGTTTTCGTCACCATGGTGATAATAAATTCATTCTCAATACGTTAAGATTGAGTGGTGCTACGGGATGATGCATTTGAAGTATTATATTATGTGCTGGTGTTAAATCATTATGTAAAGTTTTACGTAAGATGGTTTTATGTAATATGGATCCGCATACGAGCATATACTATAGTAAAAATCTTGTATTGAAGTTTTTCTCATGGAAAATGTTTACTTACAGAAGATATGCAAGCATTAAAGGCTAAACCGTTGGCACCTTAATACAAATATGTCCTAGAAAAGCTTCATCGACTCAATTCTCGTACAAGTGAAAGGTCAGGTGCGGTAAGATAAAAAAAACTTATCGTTATTGGTACTAAAAAGGACGTGGAGCGATTCGAAGCATTTTGCTGGAAGATATAGAGGTGCTTAAAGATAAATTTAATTCATTTTCTTATAACTTTTTTTGCAGAAGTTTCCTAGTATACGCTCAGATATACGGGTATTTGTTGTATATATGCTTATGGTTGCCGGGTGAAAAGCTTTCACAGGTAATGGAAGTGTGATGTTCTTGCAGAGATAAATGCAATTTGCGGTGTACCGACCACATGCAAGTTGTTGAACCAGCAGAAGAATGATTTTTCACTGAATCGAATCGATTTGTACGTTCAATTCGTAAGCCGTATTTCAATTTGGTAAAAATACGTACTCAATTTAATCGTAATATGTTTTCTAGTTTCACTTCACTGACAATCGACGTGATTTAAAATTGAATTCAGATTTTTTGCTATAAACATTGTTAGATTTAGTATTTGAATGTTATTTTAGATTTCACAAACAATTCGGTTAGTTTGATTACAAAAAATATTACACAGTTTTCAGCGGATTTATAAATATTTTGTATTGCTATTAAATAGCCGGAAACTATGGTAGTAGTAAACTCTGTGAATGTATAAAACTATTTTTTCACGCATCAATGGATTGGAAAACCTTTGAATCTACTGGCAGAAATATAATTTGCTATTTTAACGGAAACCTTTAAAAAAATCTGGGTAGAATTTCGTGCAAATAAGTGTTCCCGAAGTGTTCTTGAAGAATGGAGAATGATGTTTATTGATCAAAACAGAATCAAAATTGCATAAACAGTGGCGGAAATGAACGTGGTAAGGGGATATTCAGTCTGATATGTGGGAAGATAAATTTAGCAGTGGCGTAGCAAGGGTTGGTGGCCCCCAATTGTTGGTGGTGGGATTTTAGTATTGTATTTACTCTGTCAAGGTTATTGCCGCCGAAAAGAAGAAAATTTTTTAAAATCTCACAACCACTAGGTAATTTACTAAAAACGGTAGGGGCTATCTATAAAGTACGTCATATAACATTACAGGATATCTGCAGCAGCGTAACGGTGACTCTAAACTCCATACAAAAAATCGCGAAAATTATGCCGAAAGGTAGGGAGATGTGGAGGTGGAAATTGTCTGAAATGTTTAAAATAATCGTCAGGTATTTTAAGGACAGCCCCTAAATGCAATTTTGGCGATTGCAGTCATTTTCTCGGTTTTTCGATGTGCAACTCATAAAATACGACTTTTAATACAAACTTCATAAAATAATTCAAATTTGTCGACCCGTAAACCTTTTTTTATCAGCAAAACTTCAAATGATAAACTATGCGAAAAGGATATTCTTTACCCTTTGAAAATGTATATTAAAACTGGAAAAGACTTTTCCGAGGCAACAAATTGATACAATTTATTAAAAGTTTTAGCCCAAGTCGAAATCAAGTATTGTGCTACAAAGGGAATCCCTCTCCTCTTTCTAACTTTTAAAGTTTCAACTGTGCCAATAATTTAATTAATGTTTTCAGCAATTTATTTTCGAAAACAATTTCTATTAAGCAGAAACTTGGATAATATTTTCCCCAATTAACTTATCGATTATCAATTTTTCAATTTAGCGGATTAAATGCCATGCCATGAGGTCAGCAATCCCAATTTGTTTAAATTGGTAACCATTTTGCGAAAAAAAAAATCCCATCGCCTTCGTTGAAAAAAGGAGTCAAGTTAAAGGTTTGATATGCATTACCCTAATTGGTTTTGTCCTATGAAAATTTCAATTTTTTTACAGCTTCCAGCTTTAGCTCTAAGTTTTTTTTCTCAGTTTGTAGGTCTGTGTGTGAAAGTTCGCCATTGGAATTTCAAGTGGATTTGAGAGAATTCAGGGAGTGAAGAGAGCAATTATGAAAGGATCATTAACCACGCACCCCAAGTTGACCATCATCCGTTCATCAAATCTCACTTTTCCCCGTTGTGTCACCCTCCGGGCGAATAAAATCGATAAATCAGTTAAATATAGATTTAGATATACATAATATCTAACATGACTTTATGAAAACAGAGAGAGAGTGTCACTTTGTCACTGTCAGTGTCAGAGCAGGGTGAAATCGAAGGGTAACTGTCCAAAAGTCAAGTATCACAAATACACAAGCAGATGATGCGGATGGGAAACATTAACCAATACAAACACCAGCCCTAACCGCATAAATGTCCAACAGAAAACGTGTATATAATAAAAAGAAAGGACAAAACCTGGTAGCCTATACAACAGCAGAGACAAAGTTTCGTTTTTGTTATTTTGTTTTAAGGTTTAAGGTTGAGCGGCCAATAAATCGTCCACATGTCCCTATTATTGATGTAGGTAAAAGGAAAAGTTCCAGCAGCTCCTTCCAGTGATGGTATCGGCAATGGTAATGTGTTGCGGTGTGGCAGATGAGGCCATTCCAATGGGAAATTATTTATCGTCCTTCGCCATTGTGCTGCGAATAATCGTAATGTTGGTCGGTTGAACAAAAACGCCAGAAACCTCGGGAATGGGGATGAAAACAGGAAGCAGCTTCCTTTGTCAATGACGAGAATGAAACGAAAACCTCAAAGAAAACAGAAGAAATGGGCATCAGAGACTGAATCATAAAGGGAAAATACATAAAAGCGCGCGTACAAATGATTGAAGCTCGGCAAACATAAAATCCAGGATTACCTCTATAAAACAGAGGGTGCAGTAGATTGGATATTGGGGATGGTGGGTTCCGCTCAAAGTCGTAAGTGATGCAAGGAGTAGCCCATCTTGAGTAGGTGAATGGGTAATTGAGCTATTCAAAAAGGAAAAAAAAATGCTCCAGATATTCTACTAAATTTACGCCGTATGGCACTTAAATACAGACCGTACTGGTTAAGCGTCCATTTTGCAAGAATTTTGTAGTAGAATTTTTTGCAATTTTTTTTTTAAATTTTATAATTTTGGTGGTTCAGAACTGATTTTCAGCACAAATTTCCACACACAAAAATTACATTGGAAATTTTATGAAAACAAAAATCCGAGTAATTTCTTTGTTCGTTTAAGATTTCGAAGGTAACACCAACAAGTCTTTTCGGTTATTTTAATTTTAGATCAGCGGAAATATCATTCATAATGTCAAAAATTTATTTGTAATATTTATTTTCGTAATCGCGACAGAATTTTCAAAAATTTGATGTTTAATCAACAATTTTAGTGTGAGATTTGCATGAATGGATGTCAAAATGTTAATGTAAAAATCATAACTTTTTCAAATTAACAAAATCTATAATTAATACCGCGGCATTTTCATCATAAATTTCAAAAATATTTTTAATTTTAAAATTTTATTTCTGTCCGCGCAATTTTTGTACTTCTCGGGTCTGACTGTTGAATCAGTTTGTGATAAGGACATGTGTACTTTTAACATAACGACTTATATAACAAATATGACTTTATCTGTCTATAATAGTCATGTGTATTTACACATGTACCATTGACGACAGAAAGATGACGACATCTTTCTTATTTTCATCATCTATCCTGCAACTGAAATGAGTTCATGTTTGACTTAGCGGAAAAAAGTTGAGAAAAAAATTAGGACTCGAGATGTCATCAAGGTCTTAGATGAATTGAATACCTTTTGTTGAGAAATCCAACGACCTCGATTTTGTTTCTTTGTGATTGCGTGGTATTGAACTTTTTATATGGAAGATATTTAGGAAAGAAAAAATATATGGAAATAAGAGCAAACTTTAATGTAGATTTTCCAGGTACCGAAAATATAAATAAGGTAATATATGTGTTTCGAAATTGCTTCTAGTTTTCTGTTGGTTCTTAGTGTAGGGGTTGATGAGGGTGTTCAGCGTATAACTAATAGGAACTTGTCTTGTTGGAATCAAGTTTTCTAATTACACCTCGGCTTGTCTTTTGTTTTGTTTACTGGAATAGCAAATTAGAAAATAATCTGTAAACTTCAAAAGGAAAGCTGGCATTAGTGTAATTACTTTTACTTAATTATATATTTTGACAAACTTTTTTCATAGTTATAATGGTGAAACAATTTACGCGGATTCATTTGAAAAATCCGATTAGATTTAAATTTTTTAGAAGAAATATCAAAGTATACTGTTAAATTTGAACTGCCAATGATTTTCTTTTGCCATAATTACCAGAACGTTTCACGAACTATAAGCTTTAAATTTAGCAATTTAATATCTTTGGCCCTTAGTTTGAGGATCGTATTTACATGATTTAACTATTTGGCGTAGGACGGTAGAAACAAGACTATATAATATTATTTAACGTGCTTCCATGTTATAGTTAGCAGTATACCACAAACTCGTTGTGGAGTATAAAGCATCGAGGAAAAAGCCCTATATGATATGTGTTAATGCTTGAACGGCAGTAAAACAGAATGAGAACAGTACAAGCTTAAAGGATACTCATTTGCAATTACCTACATTGTGTGAAGTCCTTATAGATAACATTTAACCATGAACTATTGGCAATCTGTAAAAGCATTCCATGTTTAGACCCTTCCGAGATAAAAAATACATATTTCTATAAGGTTTTTTCTTTTGTAAATTACTGCAAATGCCATTCATGGAAATGTTCTTCCATATATCCAGAAAGATTTTTGTGTACATAAATAATATGGTCGAATATTAAGGGTACATCGTGAAACAATGGAGGATTTTGTAATTAACCAAACGACATTTAGAAAATGGCAAAAATCCGACCGACCAAGAAATATTCCAACTAATAAATGTTTTGTTGTAGTTGGGTTGGGGTAAATTAATTAAAAATTCCATCATGGACCTTTTGGGTTTGTTCCTTTAGCTTAAATACTGCTGGCAGTTTGCCGGGGTCGCTCCTAGACTAATGACGGGTAATTCGCTATGACCGCGAGTAACGATGCGACGGTGGAAATTTTGGTGGATTCATAGCGGGCGAATTTTAAACCTATTTTCATCAAATTTCCCATGGAATCATTAAAAGTGCCCTAATTCGCGTTAATTGACATAAAGGACATTTTTTTTATGGTCAGGTTTTTTTCGAAGGTTTTTCGAAAACCAAAGACTTTTAAGTGTGCAAAATTTTCACGCTTTTGTATACAAAATGGCGACAATTTGATGGCAAAATTAAACATAATTGACTAATTTATGGAATCAATATATACATTCATGGGTGTAGAATTTGTAAATATAGTAAGGGTAAATTCAAAAGGCCAAATGTTAGAATCGAAGCGAAAATTATTTCGAAAAAGGGGAATCAACTTTCGGGATCGGGCTAATACGAAAAATGTTTTCACAGAGGAAATCATTGAATTAAAAGTCATAAAATTTTGCGTGTTTCGTTTGAGAGGGGACGAGACAATCAATAATTTTCGGAGCCCCAAAGTCGTGTTATTTTTAGAAGTGAATTGTTTGCTTGTTTATTTTTTCTAAAATGAAAAAGGATAAATTGGAATAACTCGGGATAGCAAATTGAATTAAAATCCATTCGTTTTCGGTTTGATTGGTTTTTTTTGTCATGATAAATTGTAAACATTTTAATTTTGCGAAAAATTTTTACAAACGGTTTTTTGGAACAAAACTTATACAAGAAGAGTTAAAGATAATTAAATTTTCGACATTTTTGGCATGTATTTTTACGTAAAATATTTTTTTACATAACAATAAAGTCAATATTACTACTACGAACTTTTGTTTTTCACATACAGGATATTCTTACAGTTTTATTAATGGCAGACTCGAATTAAGCGACCCCAAAACCCCCAGATGAAATTTTTTTATGGAAAATTTGAGGAAAAAGATAATCACTTTCTTCTTACAGGACCTTCCCTTATCCTTACAAGTACAAAGTAGAGAAAATATTGTATTTTCATCGGACTTGCGTATTTGTGCAAAATTTCAAGTCGATCGGATGAGTAGAAATGGGTCTAAATTAGATTGTAAGATAGGCAAACAAACAGACAGACAGATACGAAGGCAAGCTAAATAAAAGCTTTTAAAAATTCGTCGATTTCCCTAGCCATTTTTAGAATTTGAGAGATTGTAACTTTTATTTTTAAAACGTTGTTTATTTTCCAATGGAAAAAATGCATTTTAATGACATATGAATATGTTTACGATTTTTTTATATATTTATTTTCAAGTGACATAACACTCATTACGTCATATTAGAATTGAATAAACTCTTGCAGAGTATGTGGATCTGCAGTTGATAACTTCTTGACAACTTCGAAGCAGCTGAAAAATTTCATTTGCAGAACATACTGAACTTGTAAACGGGTATTATTATTTTTTGTTGTTGTTGTTATGGTTGTCTAGTTGTGCGTTTTCCTCAGCATTTGAATTTTTTCCTTGGTTTGTTCATGCTATTAACTGGATCATGTTTTGTGCCCTTGATGAGAATTCCTTTGTGACAAGAATATATAATTTCGTTTGTGACCCCAGTGGGATAGATCCTGCCTTCTTTTGAGATGATGACGTAGTTATTTCCATTCAGTATACGATGTGATTTTTTTTTGGTCTAAAATGGTTGGAAAATGTTGTTGTCTTAAAGAGAATCTCGAGAAAGAAACATTTCAGGATGGGAAAACCGGATAGAATGGTTACTGTAGGGAGTTTTTTTTGTATAATAAACTCGTAGCAAGATAAAGAAATAAATTCTATTTGTATACCATACCTTTGGAAGTCCTTGAGGAGCCATGCGACTGTGTCTTCCATGGGGAATATCCGACTGAGGTTTTGAGATCCTGTCGATTGAATCCTAACTATGCGAGTATAAGGTATGGACGTTAGAGCGATAAACTTTGGTAATGGTATTGCAATGTTTGAGGGCAAAGACGAGCAAAGGCAAATCATTACTATGTACGATGGGTCAAACACATTTGGAATTTTGATTAAGTAAATAGAATGCTATTTAATGTCAGGCTAGTTGATTGTATACCAGCCTGGAAATTGTTTATGATACCAAAATTCCCATATTGTGGGACTTTTATTGAGTAAGGAAACTCGAGAAGAAATTAGGAAATTGGCATCATAAACAAATATACTTTTCAAAAGAGCAAAGAATCAAAGTAAATTCATTTATTACTGGAAAATATATCCCACATATACTCGTATGTTTTAGAATATTTTTATTTATTTACTATAAGTTGTCTATGAAGGGTAAATAAAAACTTAATTGATAGAATCCGTACAGGACCATTTAGAAAACTTTTTAGGTAATGTCAGGCGGAAAACTCTCTTCTGAGATCTCTCTATCAATCTTAGGCCCGTTTGCTGAAACAAGTCATAACAATTTAAGTTGTGCTTAGCCTACTTAAGCCGTAGAAATTCTGGGTCTTAAATAATTTAAGTTGAACATAAGACGCTATGACTTGTTTCAGCAAACGGGCCTAAATGGCGAAATTTTAAAATTCGTATGGGGGTGTTTCGAGGTAGCTTGCAGAGATCGATCTTTAAAAAAACATCTCCGAATTTTCTCTAAGCTGTCGGGTCGGGTTGATTTATATATAATAATATCTACTTGTTTAGTGTTTAGGGGCTCTGCAATAAAATACGAAACGCTTATTTCTAACGCCTCCCTCCCCCCTTCATTACGCATTTTTTACGATTTGTTATATCGTTAATATTGCGTCAAAATAACGCAGAGACCCCCCCTTCCCCTCCAATTTTTAATTATAATACAATGTTCAGAGAAATTCCCCAAATGGATTAATCTGAACTAACTCCATTCAACGGTCTAAGTTTAAACACAAATAGAGATAAAATCGCCTATTTAATGCCACCTTGTTCAGTTAAAGTTACAAAAGTTTTTCTTTTTTTTGAATTTTCTTTCAACTTTTTGAAGGTTTTTCGCATGTCTTTAAGAAAAACTTTTTATTGTGTTTTAGATGAGCAACGAAACCAAATTCAAAGTGTCTAACTTCATCGAACTTTAACACAACATCAGCCTAGAAAAAACGCAGTAAGTCACAACGGGAGGATAATAAAACCAGTTCAAAGTAAAGAAGAAAAAAAAATCAGCAGAAATAAAAAGTGGTGTTATGTAACGAAAAACAAATGAGATCTAGAAGTTTTGCAAGCAGGAAATGTATACGCAACTGTCTGACGATGTAATCTTAAGCTGTACTAGGGCGTTGTAAATTTTCCCTAAAAGCTTAAAACTTACTAAGGAGTACAATAAACGAATGGCAAGATGAGATGAGGTTTACAAAAGGGAAAAGGGCTTGAAAGGTCGAGTGTTTTGTTTGGTTAGCCTTATAATTTATTTTAGAAACTTTCTTAAAGCGAAATTTTCAAGAAAATTTGCCCAAGGTGTTTGCTAAGTCAATGTAGAAATTTGAATTTTAGTAGTTGGCGTAGATTAGTGATGGTAGATTCTAATAGTGTATAAGCAACTTTTAACTTGTGCCCCAAAATAATAATTTGTTTCCATATAAAAGGTGAGAACTTTATTTATCATTGAAAATGGCACTAAAAGTTTTAAGGACTTTTGTAATTTAATTTGATTACATCAATTTGGGTATTTTAATGTTTTACAATTAATTTAAGTAATGGCTAAATATGACAATACATATGCTTTGGACGAGTAAAATGTTAACGACAACCAGCAATTTAATTCTAAATTCGTTAACTCGGAGTTTTCAATTTCTATTTGTAATCATCCAGGTAACATATTGAAGTCAAACCGCTTTAGCATAGTTTATTGTTGTGGCAGTAGTTTAAAAAATCTCCCATGTTTTATTGTAATACATATAGGGGAGCTCAGAAAAAATCCAAGTTGAACCTTTTGCGAATCAGATTAATCTAATAGATTTTTTTTAGCGTTGTGGTTCTTGACTGCAGCAACAACACTTCTGCAATTCTTTCTCCCCTTTGCTAGCATTCTACACATTTTCTACGTCTTCCACGTTTTCAATAACAAAAATATAATTATAGATTAGAAACCATGAATGTTCTGAAGACAAAATATTCTACTTGTGATTTCACATTAGAAACACATTTTTGCGTTCCCTTTATTACAAAGCTATATTATTCTGAACAATTTTCATTCTCATCAATGCTCAATGCAAAAATTGCAATTTTAATTTTCCACATTCATGATAGAATTTTCTGTACTATAGAATGTGGCCTCTATATCTGGACGATTTTCAAGCTTCGTATTTAGTATGCAACGATCTGAACTAGTAGCAATTTTCAAATGAGATCATGGTCTTCTTTTGTTTATTAAAAAAAAATTCTCATGGATTCATTTGAATTTTGAAATTGTGTAAATTTTATTTTCCATGAAGTGGAAGAAAGGAGAGGAAAAATGTGAATATTGTAATATCATAATATCAACAAACTTCACGTACGAATGGACATGTTTTACATATTTCTACCGGCTGAAAAACAGAGAATTTAAATAATTGTGGATAAAATCAGAAATGGCAATTAAGTACGGATGGACATATCAGCATTCGTTCAATATTAATATGTTTTTTTGGTTTGTGTAATAAAAGAGAAGACTGAACCATTTTCGGATTAAAAATAAACATTATTCATGGATATTTCAGACATTTTTTCGATTCTACTGAAGTTTCGAAATAAAGATCGAATGTTGTGTGAAAATTGATAGAAAAAGTGATATTTTCTGCGTATAAATAATACTGATTTTTTTTAAATAAAAATTAACACCGTCTATTTCATTTTCTGACTTTGCTTTTTCCGAGAATGTAGGAAGATATATATATTTTTAACAGATATTATTTTTCCAACATTCGTTTCTCTTGCTGGTAAATTCTTTTCGCGGATTTACACATGATTTAACTTTTCAGTATGTATTGGGTATTTATTTTAAAGTATTGGGTGTTGTGGTCAAAAAAAGGGTTTTAAATGAAATATGATACCGTGATGAAGTTTTCTATTTTAATAAAATATTTTAAATAAAATTATTGTGGAAGGACAAATTGTGAACAATGTATAAAATACGTCTCGTTAAATTTTGCGTTTTTGACCCCCCCCCCCCCACACACACACACTCTCATCCTCATCGCCCACTCTGTCTTCGCAACACTTTTTCGTATGGAGTTTAGAATTGCTATTACACTACTAGTAACTCCCTCACCCTGCTTTAAGTGTGACGAATTTTATGCCGTATGTTTTAGATTTTAGCTACAGTAACCTGAAATAACACATCGACCAATTTATGATATGCAGTAGGGTCTCTTTAAAGTTTTTTTTTAAACAATTCTATAAAGATTTTATTGCAGATAGATAGTTAAAATTTAGTACTTTTGATAAAACAATAGTAAAATGCGTTCGACGAAGAAAACTAGCACACATCAGATTGTAATCGAAATCGATTTTATTGAATTCCTTTAACAGTTTCCTTTTTGTGATATTGTGGATTTTTTTTCAATTTAAAATACTATTCTTTGATCATGTGAAGATAGAAAAGTTAAACATTACACTGGAAATAACTTTTGAGGCTTAGTTGACTGCAAATATTGCTTTGAACTGTAACCGAGTCGATAAATTTTGAACGAAAAACTATTCTGCACGATTGCCAGTAAATGGTGGTCCGTTTCTCGATAAAGAAAAGGTCAACCTCCGCCCATCGAAGCAAACCAAAGAATTGACCAATGAAAGGAAAAAAAATCCCATAACCATATCAATAAACATATTTTTGATAAGAATAAGATACATCCATAGCAGAAAGTAATTTACCCTCAAATATGACACAAATGCGAAGCACGAGAAGAGAAAAAACGAGCAAAATTTTATGATGTGCTGAAAATGTGGAAGGTACATAATTTTACTGGAAAAATAACATTAAGATAAGATTGTTTAAATGAAAAGAGGATATCATATTATATAGATACGATTTGATGGAGTCTTGGCAAGAACGACCATTACTGAGTCCTTTGGAAGATACTTTAGGTTTCCCGATATTTCTTCATATGCTGGAGGATATTCATCATTTAAGATATAATTCCGCCCAAACAGAGTTTCACCTTTATGCTGAAAATCTTCACAAATGCCTATACATGTTTGAAAACAAGGACAAATATTTCAATGATATCGAATAAGGAACCACCATTAATACAACACACATAAATTCCGTCGGTCATTGGAAATGTGACGCCCTAGCGTTTTCGTCAATTGACTTTGATTAAGTTAGGCCCATAAAGACTATAAAAAACATAAAATGTCACTCGACATTTCCTTCTTTTATTTATCTCTTTTGCTTCCAATAGTGCCAGGATATGTCATCTATAATGGCACCAAAAACCTGTTTGAAACGAAGAAAATTACATACGAAATGTAGCGAAATACCATTGAGAAAGTTATTATACATAGCAATGAATATATATAGGCTAGTTTCACCAGACGAACACTAAAAAGGACGATAGTTTCATATTGCACATGACATCGGGGCTTGAGCTGAATTGAAACCCCGACAGAAAACAGGGCTTTTGCTATTCTATATATTGTAGAGAAAGTTCTTGGTCCCTCATTGTGAATAACTCTAATTTATTATATTGTCCTGACAAATGGGACACTTTTCCCGACACAGACAACAAATTCTGACACAATTGCATGAATTTTGACATCATAGATGTTGCCGTATAAGAGGAGCAATTTCTTCCGAACAGAAATGTAGACACAGAAATAATGTGACGTGATCTCCTTGTCGACTGTTCCTGATGTTTAAACTATTCCCATGTTGTGAAAAAGTTCTTCAGACCATGAAATTTATATGGCACCCCAAGTTCCAAAAATATTTTTCGGTATTTCGTTCAAGGATTCTAAGTACATTCATAACTGTCAGCAGAGCTTGTTAATGAGCCGAAAATTTTTTATATATACGTTTATATGTTTAGGAAGGATACTGCCACCCAAAAATTGTCTTGACGTTGATTCGCACACAGATGATATACTGACCTCGTTTAAAATATTTTAATATGGAAATTGTGTAATGAAATTTTGTGAAAATTGATAACTTTTTAAGGTTTTGAGGAAGAAAAGTTTTTTTCGATGCTTCAAGTCGGAGAATTTAATTTTATATTCATTTCAGTCCCAAATTACAGTTGGATTAAAATCTTTGAATAACAATTTAGGTCTTAATGTTGACAGTATATGTGGGTGGGGAAGTGCAAGAGGTTTTTATCTCATAAAAGAGATGGCAAGAAGAACGGGCGGTTGATTCACAAATTTGATATTACTCTGTCTGTTGGTTTGTATCTCGACCGCGGAACTGATTTGCGTTAGAACCCTTGTTAGTACGTGGAGGTTTATTTGAAACTATCGGGCGACCAAAATTAGCCCTTTCTTCTTACCTTTTCGTCTGCTATCTTTGAAATTGTTGATTCAATTTTGATTCAATTATTACTGTTTGAGAGTTGGTCCTTCGGGGTCTTTTTTTCGCCCATTGAAAGTTATCTCACTTAGTTCTCGGATCTTTTTCTTCTTCTTATTAATTTTGACATTTTAATTTACGTCTATTTCATACGCTGGGCAGTTTTGTAAGGCAGGCATATGACAGATTTAACAAAATCAAAAGCGAACTTACTGTGACAAGCTTCATTTCTTTAAAGGAAGGTCTCAGTTAATGAGAGAATTTTATTTCTTTCCATTCGTTCGCGAATGAATTGAAACCGATTGTTGTTTAATTCGTTCGCGAGTGAATCGAAACCTTTTTTAACTCAACTTTTCGATTCGCGAATGAAAAAGAATCGAAAAGAATCGAAAAGAATCGAAAAGAATCGAAAAGAATCGAAAAGAATCATTCTTTCGGAAAAAGAATCCGTTTCCGTAGAGCTAAATTAGAGTATTCGTTTATCCGCTTGTCACTTATAGTACTTTTAAATTCCCCCGCTCCCCACCCCAATCACCAAGCCATCAATTTACAAACTCCCCCTAACCCTCAAGAAAGTCATGTGCTATTCACATCTGATATTTTTCCAATTATTACTTGCTATGCAGCCCAAAGAGTTTTTCATCCAGTTTTCCTTTTTGCTGGATTTTTATCTAATGGGGTGAATTTGGAGCCACAGGTTTTATAATCAGTAAGAAAACAAAATTATATATATTTATAGATTATATGAAGGAAGTTCAATTGGTTGTGTTTTCTAGTAAACATTAATTTGGCATGTGAAAATTATACGTTAAAAGTAATTTTCTGTAATGGTATCAGTAAATTTTATTTGACGAAAGATTTGCATGTAATTTAAATAATTTGGCAAGATTTTCGTTGCTTTCTTGAAAACTGGAAAATTGTTTTCTTGAAAACTGGAAAAATTCAAACAGTAGAAAGTAAAATGCTGTTGAGTTTTTATATTATGTATTCGGAGAGTACCAAAGTTAAATAGGAAGGGTAATTGGTAAGTGTTAAAAAAAGAATTAAAATTTAAAAGGAAAAGAAAAATTCGTTTTTTTTTGATTCACAATAAAAATTTTGATGTCGAAATCATAGTGGTTTTTCCATCCTGTTGATTAAATCGTATTTCGAAAAAAGTGTATTTCTTTTCACTTTCCATTCAATTTGGTTATTTTTATTTCAATCTAATTGAAAGAAACAAGCTTGAAACGAAAACTTCGTAAATAAATTATGTAATCCCCCAAAAATTACTCTTGATTCCAGTCCCAATGATTGCGCAATTTGTCAATGACATTCACCTGATTACCTTTTGTTTTCGTAATTTATCGATAAATTAGTAAAGACCAATGGGAATATATTTGTCGAATTGATCAAGATTGAGATACCACCTCGAAAACTTAAATAAAATATTGTTGCTTCCATTTCAATTCTACTTTTGCTCGAATAACAGACAAAATGAAAACTATATGAAATTAATTGATAGAACTCTATGAATTAGAATGGAATTTAAATTTGTAACCAATCGAATATTGAATCGATTTCGAATGAGACATTACAAGGATCTTTTCTGTTACAACATGATAACATTATGTGCATTTAATTTATCACGTCATGTAATCCTACTTAATCGTAATTCGATTTTGATGGAAAAACGATTTTCTCAATGGAATTTAAGTTATTGGTTGAAAAAGCATGGTCTTGTGTGTTTTTTTTAATATTAATAAAAATGTCTTTAATGGAAATAAAATGATATCTAATGCTAGGGAGATTATGCAAAGCAAAAGACAATTAAATTTCTGAAAAAAATGAAAACGATTTAAAATTCAATAAGCTAGAGTATTAAATCGATTGGATTTTTAAACCGCTGTTCATATTGCTTAGAAAATACCTTTTAGGATTTTTTTTGTTGAACATAAGAATCGATTAAGGAATGGTTCAGAAAAGACGTCACACATTTACGGAAGTGTGGGGCGGTATAAAATCTTATACAAAAAGTCCCACAAAAAAGTGTGACAGGGAGGAGGGAGTTCGAAAAGGCAAACATGACGTATTATTTGAACAGCCCCTAAAGTATAAATGGTTGCAAACAGGGTTGAAATATAGGCATTGCAAGTAATGTGAGAAAAGGGATAATTTCTATTCTTCAATTCTTACAAACAGATGGTCATCGTCTTGCTTTTAAATATACAAATTCTGTATTGTTAAATAACCTAAGCAGCATTTATGTTAACCGAGACGTTAGCGGTTGATATATATTTGGGGCCGACATCATGTCGTCGCTTGAATTCTGCTTTCGGTCATGTGTATATCTTTTTCCATACACTAAAAACAGAATTCAAGCGCCGACCGCGAACGTCACAGTTGCTGCTTGGGCAAAATTCCTATTATAAATCATCATCCCAGACTTATTTTTGAAAAATTGTACAAGTTTTCAAAAGATTTGCAAATATATTTCCAGATATTAGTTTTGTAGTTGGAAGTAGTTGGATTTCGTATTTCCTCACGATCTCAATAAATTTGGTTGATAAGCTGTAGCTCACAACTTGATGTATTTCCCAAAATTACCACAGAATTTGTTAACTAAGTTTATGTTAATTTATACTTTCAGGCCAATAAACTATTTCATATTGAATTCGATTGTACTCATTAGTAATGCACATGATTACAATAATATCATAAATTACTCAAAAATAATTGAACTAAATTATCATAAATTGTATTACTTCACACTCACACTACCAGCAGCCATAAAACAAATTTAAAAAAAAATTACAAGTCAAGAAAAACAAGAGAAGAAAACATTTTACATTGGCGCGAAATTCGAAGGGAAACGAAAATAGATTAATTCTTACACTTTATTAGCAAGTAATTTTCTTAAAAGATTAAAATTTGATAATGGAAAGAATGATATTGTACTGCTTCTGTTATACAGACGTCCTTATTTTTTGCTTTTACTGTTCGCGCCTCGCCGTTTATAGCTTCTATTTCTATAATTCTATATATCCAAGTAAAATAAGGCTTTTATTTCAATTCGTAGAAAATTTGAAAAAACAAAAAAACAAAAAAACTTTTCTCTCTTTCTCGTGTAATTCAATTGTTCAGACAAGGCCTCTTTAACGAAAAACTTTCCAAAGTGTGATGTAAGACCTCACTCTCACTTTAATTGGCCCAGGAGCCAACGCTCGTATATGGAAAAATAGGTAGAACAAAAATTGCGAAAGATTCTTTTGGTTTTCCTTCGTTAAACGAAGGAATGGTACTGAATCTTCTGGGAATCGGTCAAGAAATTTATATAAGGATTTTTCTCGCTGGCTTTTGTCATTGGGAGAGGTTAGGATTTTTCCTTACTTTTGGGGAAATGGAAATTTCGTTCCAAAAGTTTATCGCTATACGAAGGAATATTTTACGTTAAGAGCTTTTTTTAGTGAAATATCAACTGGCAACGTCTTTTTGTAGAAATGCGCGCATGATTTTCATATCCCGTGAGAAATGCCCACAAATCCAAACTGATGAGCTTTTTGTTCCCCTAAAACATTTTTTGGTACATCTTGTTCCAGAACAGTTTCGTGATTACGATTACCATCACTGGATGTGTAGAGTGAAAATGACTTTATCGTGGCTGGAAAAGTCAATCCGGAAAAAGGGAAAAGTTCGGTCCGCATCGAAATTCACATCGTATTTGTTTTAATCCCGGTGTACAGAATTCCTGGTTAATAAAACTCCCCTTTTTCAAGTATTCAACAAACAACATTTTCCCATCACATTCGTTCAAATCCCCAGTGGGTAATTTTTTTTGTGGATCATTGGGAAATTTTCATGCTGCGAGAGTTTTTGAGAAAATGAACTGAAAATCAACTTATGATCCACTGTCCATAAGATGTTAGGAATCTGGACTAGGAATTCGTTATTTCGAGATGGTAGTCTTTTGACGGTCGCCGCTGAGAAAAGTTCGATAAGGAAATCATGTTAAACGCGAATCCGTTGGTCCGTTTGAGGAAAAAAACATTAACACAGCAAAGTATTTGAAAAGCAAGCAACAGAGCATATTTTTTTTAAAAACAGTGGCGAATTTTTCAAAAATACACTAACGGAAGGTGGTAAACTGCAAAGATTTGTTTCTTGAGAGAAATTATTCCGATTTTCTGAAGGTGTTTTTCGTGGATCGAGTTTTTTTTCGAATTTCGGGTTTGGCTAGGATACAGGGCGCAAAAGCTCTTTACATAACCGTTGAAAGAAAACGGTATGTAACGTTTCTTATCCTTAGCGTTTAGTGTTAGCTACTTATTCTTTTTCAAGAGTCATAATTTGTTGATAATCGGTCGAAGGACTCGAAAATCTGGAAAAAAATTTCTTGATTGGGTTTTTTCTAAGTAAATCCTGGTAAAGATTTTTTGCTAGCAATTTAATTGATTTAAGGGTGTCGTTAGTGTTCTCAGAGGATAACATAGAATCACATCAATTGTTGTTGAACAGGAAATGAAGGATTAAACGGAAATTTTGAACATTTGGAATCCACCCATTTCAATGATTTGATACTATAACAGGATAACACGAATTGGAAATTTATTTAAATTTATCAGCATCGAGTGTGAAATTTAAAATGTTTGTGTAGTTGTGTTACGTTTGTTACTGGCGATATCCATTGAGAAGAATAAAAACAAAAGCTTCTTTTGTTGAAAGAGTGTTTTTTAGCTTTTCTGCTCCAGATAGAGTTCCAGCTCCAGATTGAATAACCCCCAGCATCATTGGCTCAAGTGCTGCACAGTGCCAAGGAACCGTGATTCTTAGCGCTCGACGAGTAAAACAGGATCCCAAGGAGCATACAGTCAGCATCAGTCAGGAGCAGTTGTTCTACAAAGTGGCAGCGATTTTCGCTTGTTTTTTTTTCTTCAGTTCCGTTTAGTTTGATTCGTTTTCGTTCTGTGTCGTTACTTAGAATCAGCAGCATCGTCCTTTTGCAAATACACCGAGAAAGGATAACAAAAGGAAAACTCAAAGGAAACGTGAAAAATACGTGTATGGGAGAAGATTTGTGTGCGAAATTTCTGATCCTGGTGTCAATGTATTCGAATGGTGTGTGTTTGAAGATATAGGCTATGAAAAAGGACTCCTCTGTTCGTGATAATCGTGGGGAGTTTTTTTTTGTACCAGAACCACATCTTTACATTGTAATCGCTTGCAAAATTCAACAAAAGGTGCTAAAGAGTAAAAGAGGGGCTAAAAAGGATTAAATGTGTGGATTTTGTAAACTTTTTTCCTTAATATTGTTATGAATATTTGCATAATTAACGAATGTTTATGTTTGTTTATCACTGCGAAAGTGTGAATATCCTAAGTAAGTGATTAAAACAACACAAGTTAAGAGGAAGAAGTGCAAAAAGAGTTATAAAAGAATCATAAGAAATTAATGTGAATGTGTAATAAGGGTTGAGTCCTTTTTGATTTTAAGCAGCGCCATCGTCATCAACAATATCTTTCTACCGGCCAACAAGACTCAACAGTGACAAATTTTTGTGGAAAATTCAATTTACATTTCATTTATCCGGGTATAATCTAAACAAGGAAAATTTTCGCAATAAGTAAATCATTGGAGGATTTAATTAATTATTTGGAAAAATGGATTTCACTGATTTTTTTTAAGGAATCGTAACCAGTTTTGAAGTATAAGAAATGAGTTCTTATTAATTAAACAGAAAAAATTTCTACATCCGAGTTTTTTCCACAGAAAAAAGGATACTTTTTGCACAGTACCACATCAACCCCACCATAAAAAAAGGTGAGTGAGTCTCCTAAAAAAATATATATAATTTTTTTTTCATATTTTATTTGACCTGAAATATTTCTAACCCCTCCCCTTTTCTATTGCCACAAATTTCACTCTTTTAGTAAAAAAAACTATTAAAACAAAACCGCAATAATTTTTACTAATACATTGTGTAAATTCTAGTTACGCCTTACGTAAGTTGATCTCCAAAAACGACGACAAGAAAAAATTTGTTTAGCACAATTTCCATCTTCAGATCGCAGATGAGTAATTGAATCCTTGTGTATGCCATGTAGTTGGGGCTTATCTTTTTCAACTGGGAAAACATATACCGTTATGTGTAAATAATTTTTTTTTCTGACAGTTTTTCTTTTTTTAGATATTTTTTATGAATTTTTTTTTGTTGTGGGTGCTGTTTGAAACAAAACAAAATATTTCAATTCAAGAACATCCTTTTCGGTTGACCCGTTCTCTGTTTAACCCATTTCACCTATTTCCTATATAAACATCAGCTTCTGTTTCCCATGGATATAAATATTTTCGTTTCTGTTCATTTTTGTTTTTGGTTTGGCTCCGGGAAAGTGGAAAGTATACGCACGCCTGACTCTTTGGCCTATAGCACATCCTACGTTCCTATTTTGCACCCCTCTTGATTCATCCGAGGGAAGTTTTTTTTCGCTCATTTCATCCCTCATCGTATTTGATTCATCCCCAATATACGTCCTTGCCTCCATGCACGTTGAACTCTCATGGACCTAGGATAAACACAAACAAAGGTATTCGCAATGTTTTGCTATAAGAGTGGTGGATGGATGAATATATTTGGGGCTCACCCCCGAATGTGGTTGATTTATGGCTCTTTGGCTGATTATGTAACCGATATATGGGTGTGTAAAATAGATCTCATTTTCAACTTTTGGACCCTTCTAGATTGCTCGGGGAATTCCCCGACATCTTTTGCTACACTTCGCTTAGTTAAACATCTTTCAGTATTATTTTTTTTTTATTATTGGAGCTTGAGTTGTTTTGTTTCTATTTTTTTAAAGGTGTACTCCCACTTCTGATGTTAACAAGGATTATATGAAAAAAATCGTCATTTTCCGTAGTTTGGTTTATTGACATTTAATAAACTCTAGAACTGGGTGTCCAAATTGGATTATTGAATTTTTGATGCTGGTGATTGTTGACTTTTAATTTGTTAAATTTAAAGCAAATATTTGTTGAAATTTGATACAACGTTCAATAAATTTCTGAGTAGGTTCAAAAAAGTTGACCGTTGGTCTTCAGAAAGTAAATATTTTTTGTCGGAAAGAAATTAGTTGTTGTGTTTTCTATAGCCAAAAGTTTTTAGCCATTATAGGTACATATATCGATTAGTATAATATGAATTTATTAGTAATGGTATGTTCATAAAATATGACAAACATTGAGCATACAAACATAAAACCTTTTCTCACAATATTTTTTTTGTTAAAAGCCAATATAATTATAAAGTCGGAAAATTAATTTTTTTTACAATGGCGCAAAAACTGCTAGTTTACCACGTACACAAATTGCCTGTAACTTCTTCATTCCGAATCGATTTTAAATCTTTGGCATAGATTAAAAAATCTTTATCTTTTTGTCTACTTTCTTCAAAAAAATCAATCTCGAAGGAAACACTGTTGATTTGGTTTTTTTTTTCTTTATTTCAAAACGTGGCTTTTTTCTATGAATTAGTACTTGAACATACTTTCCTTGATTTTAATATAGAAATTGCTTATAAATCAGTTTTTACAATGTTGTTATTTATGGAAAAGTGTTGGTGTATTAATACACATTTTTTCATTAATTATTGTGCACTCAGAAAAATGTCCAGGTTAACTTTTTGTCAGGTTAACTCTGACCTTACAGAGGTTTCTGTAAGCCAGCTGGCGGTCAGAGTTAACCTATCTAAGGTCAACTCGTGCAGCTCCCAATGCCCTACTTCACCTGCTGGTGGCTTAACTTCAAAATTTCTCCGACCACAGGTCAACTCAGTTTTACTTGCCCACATGCAGGCGAACGCGCGCCTGCCCGAGGCCAATTACGCCGTATGTAGGTCGTCGAGTTAGCCTCCATTTTTCTGAATTGTAAAATTACTAATCTAAAATGAAAATGAACATTATTTACAGATTGAGATTATAATCATGACAAAATATTAAACCAATTAAAAAGCATTTCAAGTTACGTCTGTCTGTAACACAAGTTAAATTGAAATAAGGACAAAATTGCTACAAAAACAAACTTGAAGTTTATTGCTTTAATAAAGTAAATAGTTGACTGTCTGATATTGATTTATTTTCTGTTTGCTAATCATACTTTATGTATGAAATATAACGTCACAAGGTAATTTTTCCATATTTGCGGAAAATAAATAAGCGAATACGACGAGAAATTGGTTCAATTCGAAATGAAGTTAAATGGTGGAAAAATTATTACAATTGTTTTAGTAATAAAAATTATTAAATGGTTATTTTCTGAAAACCATTTCTAACAATAATAATTTCTCTATTCTTTATTAAACGATTTAACTCTTACTTTTTTGTATAGTAGATAAACTTTTTTGTATAGTAGATGCCATCCAGAGGGCGTAAAGGAAAAAAACTTAATTTTAATGATGGTCCAAGTAACATTTATTACTTTGCAAGTTGATAAAAATAATGGTTATAGACTGTTTGGTTCTGGACACTGGACAAAATTCAAAGGCTTTGTTCCTTAGTGCGAACGCACACGCTTCTTCTCGTTGCGGCGACTTTTAGTACTCAAAATGCCTGTCCGACGTACACGCTTCTTCACGTGCACAACAAGCGATCGCTCATGTGTGTGTGGTTCTCATATATGTGTTGTATTTCCAGCTCATTCCTTTATTAGCTAGCACAGAGGTAATTTGTTATTTACCTACCTACCTGAAAAATAAAACTACCTGGGATTGGGATTTCACTATTTGCATTCAATTTTTGTTTATTTGGGATATGTTTACGAGTCGGTGGCTAAGCACCGACTGCCTCAATGAAATTACGCACACATGCATGCTGACGTGCTACACGAGCGACTTCGTTTGTGTGCGTAAAAGAATACGAGAAGAACACTTTTCGAGTGGCGACTTTTCTCCTCTTGCCGCACTCGTTTCTTTCCCACAATTTGGTGAGGCTGAGGCATGCTGATGACCGAAAGTTGCTTCGTGTACGTCGCCAGTTAGGATCAGAGATGCAAACCGATTTTTTAAATCGAACCAAAAACCACTGAACCATTGAATTTTGAGTGAACCAAAACCTCCTCGTCAAGGGGTCACCTGTGACTTTTTTCAATTCTGTGACCGATTTCTCTGAAACTAGCCATAGTGGTGTTTTTGGGCGACTGATTAAGAATCCATTGTCCATATTCGGATATCACTAATGATTTAGGAGGTGCAGAGGGAGGAGGGGTCTCATGAAGAAGTGCAATTTTCACAAAAGGACAGGGAATTAGGCTCCTATTTTTCCTCTTAAATCGAATTCCTAAAGGATTAGGTAGAACATCAGCAGAAGGAGCAGAACACTGGCCAAGGGGTTGGATGGGAGCCTAAATACAAATTTTCTCAATACGACTCGTCGTTTCGGGAAAATTGAAAAAAAAACATCAAGCGCTGGAGGGAAGAGATAAAGGAACAATTTGGGTGTACTTGTTCCACTTGAAGAATTAAATTTGTACGCTAAATTTCAACACTCTTGATTAATATATTCATGAATTATGACCGTCCTAGTCGGCAAGTAACTCAAAATTGAAAAAAGAGCGTTTTAGCCTAATAAACGACTTTCCCTGCTCACAAACAAAAACAGGTAAACTTCTATCTGAATAGTGTTTCAAATCGTGAAATATTTTTCTAGGAAGAAAATTAAGGACACTACCGTATGAACTCTTTTTCAAACAATTTTTGTCGAGTTTTTTTTGTACTCAGGGGGCCAAATCCCAGGAATTTCCTTGTAAGTTCTATCTACGATTCGCCACTGGGATATGTTAAGATAATCCTCTGGTTATTGGGGATTTTCTTATGTTTTTAAAGAAAATTCGACGATTATAAAAATAATACAGTAAAACTCAATCTATTTATTATAATCAAGGACATTTTTTTTACTTATCGTAATGATGTTTATACACAAGCTGTATAGTGAAACTCAAGGATTGTTTAGTAACCCACGTATTTCAATATTATTTCTATGCGGTGTTTAGATATGAGATAATGATTAAAACATTGTTTAACATATGCAACATTAATCAATTGAAATAAAAATAACTCAATCTAAAACATTTATTTGAACTTTCACGCAGCAATAATTTGGAGACCAATGGCAGATAGTCAAATCATTATGGACGTTGGCATTTATAACACAATCGATGTATTTATATATTTTTTATGTTTGCTTAATAGTTTATCTGATTAACTTGATCGTTTAATGTTGCATGGCATCAACTCATTAAAAACTATTCAATTGGGACATAATAATATATGTCACAAATATTTAGGCCTGCTTTTAAACAACAATTGGTTTTAGTAATATTTTTGTTAGGGCATTTAATTTACAGAAAATTTGGGAACTTCACTTGTTTAGATTAAATAAATAATTGTATGGGACCCTCCATAAATAACGTAGCATATTTATAGGGAAGGAGATCTACTTTTGTATGATGGCGGATAAAAAATCGTAAAAAACTTGACGAGAAGAAGAGGGGGTTCGAAAAGTTTGACGTATTTTATGGACAGCGTCTTTTTAGTATATTCTCCTATATTTAAATATCCAAAATAAAAATATCAGCCTACATTTTAACATTATTAAAACACTATCAGCTTTTTTTCTCAAAAATTTCGATATGGAAATATAAATCGCCTCTGAAATTATCCCCTGTCAGGTTCACATAAATGTGAAAGCTTTTTTTCCCCTGAAATGATCGAAATAAAATGTAATAAAAAACCTTCTTCTCTAGGTTTTTATGTTGCCCGTATAAAAATTATTAAGACATATTTTATTTATCGAAAATATGAAAAGTACATTTTAGCGACAAGTGTCATAAAATTTTTGATATATTTGCATAACCGAATTTTCATTCTTTCTTTTTTCATGGGTAGCTAGCTATCTCATGTCCATAAATAAGTCTCAATTATGAATCCTTGAGATTCCCTGAAAGGTAACACAACTTTAATAGCACTCTTAGCCGTACTCCATTTAAAACTTTATCGCATTTTTCCGCATTGAAGTCATAATCTTACAATTGAATAATAAACTTCCTTGTTATAAGGGAAATGACAGGGTATATGCCATGAAATTTCATAGCGACTCTTCTTTGAATCGGTATAATATAATCCACAGACATAATCGAAAGTCCAACGTGTCCAGAACCAAGCAGTCTATAACCATAATTTTTATCAACTTGCAAAGTAATAAATGTTATCTGGACCATCATTAAAATTAAGTTTTTTTCCCTTACGCCCACTGGATGGCATCATAGAATGCTTGCCAAGGAACCGCCTGCCAAGTCTTTAGATATTAGACTCCTCCAGGCTGTGAATAAAAAGAGAAAAATTTAATGTATTTAGCCTGATCGTATCTAATATCTTTTTCACTGTTGCGTCATAGTCGAATAAAATAGATTTACAATCATAATTTCGATATAAGCGATGATTCAAAGATAAAATTTTGTTAGGCAAAAGATGTATAAATCTACGTACAAAGTATCTACAAAAGTTTTGCACACCATTGGATGTTAATATAGATAGTAATCGTTATACGGAGTGGTAGCATTTTTCGTACAATGTCGGGTGGTAAAATGACATTTTTTTTTACTTAACAATGGCATTAAAATGCCATAAAAATTTGTAATGAGTGCCACAATATTCCTAACACGTATCAACTTACTGTCGTGTTCATGCTGAGCAATTATTTTAACAACTTAAAGGTAAATTTTTTTTCTTGCTGAATTTTATTCCTTGTTTGAAAATGGGAAACTGACGGGAGATAGGGATGCGATGGTTAATTTTTTGAATGTTGTGCCAAGAATCGATTTTAATATTTTTTAACAAGGATGAATTCAGAAAAGCTTTCTTGATTTTTGATAAATTGTGTGATGGCTTAAGTAAGCTGTTTATGGCTTACTGAATGGTATTTTAGGTGATTTTCGATTATTTGCAATGCATTTAAAAGGTATTATGTGAAAGTAATCAAAAAAAAATCCATAAATAAAGGAGGAAATAATTTCTGGGAATTTTTACAAGAAAAATTCACGAATTTATGAAAATATTTAGAATTCCAAATCTTGTTTTTATATCATACTAATATATAAAAATGAGTTGGTGTCTGTCTGTCTGTCTCTCTGTTTGTCTGTCTCTCTGTCTGTCTGTCTGTCTGTCTGTCTGTCTGTCTGTCTGTTTGTCTTCTGTCTGTCTGTCTGTCTGTCTGTCTGTCTGTCTGTCTGTCTGTCTGTCTGTCTGCTTCTCTTTCACGCAAAAACGGCTGAACCGATTGACTTGAAATTTGGCATGAGTGTCTGTGGTAGTTCTGGTTCCAACATAGGCATACGGAAAAGTAGCGCGAGGGGTGGGGGGAGTAAAGGGAGGGGATAAAGTGATTTCGAAACTTAGTTTTTGCACTATGTTACTCTTCCGCGGGGAAACTACTGAACCGATTGGCCTGAAATATATGTTCGTCGGGGGTCTAGCCACAACATAGACCCATTAAAAAGTAGCACGAGGGGTGGGGGGAGTAAGGGGAATGGGTAAAGTGATCTCGAAACTTAGCTCTTCCTCTATGTTGCCCTTTCGCGGGGAAACTACCGAGCCGATTGGCCTGAAGTTTAGCTCCAACATAGACCATAAAAAAAAAATTGAAAAAACTTAACCTGGCAACGACGGGTATGCAAGCTAGTAGGACATATTTGCCTAATGTAAAGGAAATGGTGTCAAATTGAATTTCATTTACTTTTCAAAGAAAGTCAAAACAAACTTCTGATAAATTGTCTGAATAATGGAGTACAATATTTCTTACATTTTTTGTGAATCTTGAAGACACAATAAATTTGCTTGATGATCTTAGGGGCGAATTATATTATATGAACAAACGTGGAATTTTGTCAGGCCCTCGCACACCGAGGAGGCCCAAATCAATATTTGTACAGTTAATAATAGTCTCGTAAAATATCACAAATAAATTGTTTTTAATATTTCAAACTTTTAGTCCGCGGCGTATTTTTCAGAGGGCTGTTACCTAAAGCGTTTTTGTTTTGAATAGATTCTTACTTCCAAAAGCTTTTTTTTTTTGTGTTATTTCATTGTGATTTTTACATATCTATATTAAGGAAATTGCAAAATTTTTTAAAAATTTTGTCCGATTTTTTCTGTGATATTTGTACGATTAGAATAGAACTAAGGGTAAGCTATTTCAAAATTTCTGGAAGAAAAATTTTTATAGAAGTGTGAAATTAAGAACCTCTAGTTCACCTGTAAAAGATTTAGCTGTTGATCCAAGTGAGTAAAATATTAGGGTCGCTAAGAAAGACAACCTCAAGTGGGCATCGAAGATGTTTAAATCCAGCATTCCACAGGAGGACCCACAAATTCAAGGTCCCATGAAACCTGGGCGATTTCGAACAAAAAAACAAAAAAAAAACAATAATGTAAGAAAAATGTCCATTTAAAAATGTGTCGACAAGAATAAAATTGTCACGAGTAATTAAATCGTAAAGAACTTTAATATTTTCCGACCATTTTCACATTATATCGATTCAATAACATTTAAATATGATGCTTTTCCACAAAATTAGGCAACCAATAAAATGTATTTGTTTACGTCGGTATACATATGGCATATGTTTGAAATCTTTTGTACACAGGACATGTTTATCTACGCATAATGAATAAATTCATATATCTCATATCATTTGGTTTCCTGTTCTCGCATTGGGAAAAATCGTTTTTCAATGAGAATTTTTTTTGTTGTTTTTTTATGTAGGCACCAAATTTGAACCCGGCATTAAAAAACATAAAACGTAGGCGAATTTCTTTTTATTTTTACGTTCGATTCGAGTTCGTCGAATCGAGTTCGTTCAAAAAAAAGGACATTACACAATGTTGAACGTCATACTCATAGAGCAATTTTCAAATAAAAACTAACATCCCCAGGGACCCAATCCCGAGGAGGTAAATAGACATGAGTTACATAAGTGTTAAAATTTATTATTCAGGTCACCATATGTTGTCGTTACATAGCTAAAACATGTTTTTCCATATTCCAAAGGAACCGGCGAATAGGAGAAGTATTTCTTATGAAACATTTTTCTTTTAGGGAAATCGTCCCTCTGTGTTATTTTTTCCCCGTTCCATAAGTAAGGTACATCATAAACAAGGACACATGTATGGGAAAAACAGGTTATATACCTATATTATGTTTCCTGTCGAGAAGGATGTTATTTGGTTTATGTATGCCATGTGTTATGTATGACATCAGCTTCTTTGAAAGTAAATTCATGGAAAAGCACAAAAATCAGTTTGATTCGTAAAAATCTTTGGCAACAGAATCATCGAAATACACTTTTTTTTCATTTTCTTCATCATTTATTATCACCTTCACATGTTCCACTGCATTATCCCGGTCTTAAATCACAGTTTCTTCACGAAGAGGATATTTGAAATGTGTGTGGGTGAAATTTGCGATTTCACCCTGTCGTATATAGGAAAAAGTCTACCTTTCCAAAAATGTGTTTCTTTTTTTTTTTTTTGAAGATTTCAGAACGAAAATCTTGTTTTTATGTGGGGTTAAAGTTTGGATATATTCTTTGAAGAGTCCGAATGTGAATTATAAAGAAAAATTCAGTTGCCACAGCAACATTGATACGATTACGATATTTTCGAGAATATACCCAGAAAAATATACGTTGGGAGAAATGAATTTTCTCTCCCAGAATCAAAAATTTGGTGCTGTGGAGCAAATTATAAATTAATATATTTGAGGTAAAAACTAGGGCTGCAACGAATATTCGGTTACTATTGGTTATTTCTTTGGGTGTGGTAATTCATTTTATCATATCGTACTAATATATAAAAATGAGATGGTGTCTGTCTGTCTGTTCCTCTTTCACGCAAAAACGGCTGAACCGATTGACTTGAAATTTGGCATGAGTGTCTGTGGTAGTTCTGATTCCAACATAGGCATACGGAAAAGTAGCGCGAGGGGTGGGGGGAGTAAGGGGAGTGGGTAAAGTGATTTCGAAACTTAGTTTTCGCGGGGAAACTACTGAACCGATTGGCCTGAAATTTGGCATAGATGTTCGTCGGGGGTCCAGCCCCAACATAGGCCCATTAAAAACTAGCCCCAGGGGTGGGGGCAGTAAGGGGAGGGGGTAAAGTCATCTCGAAACTTCGTTTTCCCTCTATGTTACCCTTTCGCGGGGAAACTACCGAGCCGATTGGCCTGAAGTTTAGCTCCAACATAGACCATAAAAAAAAAAAGAAAAAAATTGAAAAAACTTAACCCGGAAACGACGGGTATGCAAGCTAGTTGTCTATAATTTAATTCTGGGATAGTGATAATCTATCTGGCAATGCAAATACTCATCACCTCATGAATGTTACGGATTCTAGTTCATTTTCCTGTTCGAAGAATAGTTCTGTGGTAATAAACGACGACATTGAAAAACACTTTTTAAAACTTAATTTAATTTCTATAGAGAAAATATTGACATAAATGTAACGATAATAACAGCCATGTTAATAATTTCAAAAACCTAACAAAAGATCAATACTTAATTTACAATCTTTCTAGCTTAGAAGATTAAAAGATGTGTTTTTAATTCTTACAGTATACAAAGTTTAATACTACTATAATGATTTTCGTATATACATAGTAAAAACATGTATATAATTTATAAGCGACACATTAATTCCTTAAGATTACTTCTATATGAGTAGTAATCAAGCAGCATTTGATATAGCTTACCAGGTCCGTTTTATTTTTCTGTTTCGTTTCACTTAACTTACATAATTTTTCTGCCTCAACTCCCCTGAACACAATGAAAAAATTTGCTATCGTCACGAATGTTTTTAACTTTGCAGCTCAGGTTTCTAGATGCTGAGCACTTGAACAGGTTCCTTAGATGCTTTTAAAGCGTTAGGCCGCGAACAAATAACATTTAAGGAAAACAATTCAAGTTGCCTCAACCTTGTGAGTTTCTGTGCTATGGACTCGTTGGTTACTTGGCTGGTTGGTTAGCCCCCCCACTTAACAACATTCATCCCGAATGTACATGACGCGTGTATCCTGAAACAGTATCGGGGTTTTAAGGCGAGTATTCAAAAAGCACTTATGGTGGTAGAAACTACGGAATTTCTGCCTACATGTACCTCAGACCGTTCGTTCACCTTAAGGACATACCGTCTATCCGCTTTCTTTTTTCAACCTAAGTAAGTTCTACAGAGTATGCTGTATTTTTGTATCGATATCGATATATCTGTATATTTTGCTTTATAAAAGCACTTTGATAAGATGAAAAATAAAAGGGTTGCTTTTCTTTCGGTTTTTTTTATTCCCCTTCAAACAGAAATTCATATCTAATGAATATAAACGACGTTCTGAAGCGAGCATATGAAATGTAAGAAGCTTTTTCTAAAGTACTACCTACCCGGGGTTTTTATAAGGGATATAACAATATGATGTTCAAGACACGAGGCAGAAAAATAACAACATGTTTCTTTCAAGTCAAGTAAATTAAATTAGACATTCCCAGAATAATTTTGAATACGGTAAAATACGGTATTGTTGTTTCAGAACGCTTCAATAAGTTGCGGATTCAAGCTTGTTTTGCAACAAGCTTGATTCAAGCTTGTTTTGCAACAAGCTTGATTCAAGCTTGTTTTTTTTAATATAGTTAGATGGGTTTAAATTACCTGCACAATGGAACCCAATACATAAAAAACAATAGTATTGTATTTTTTGACTCGATTAATTTTATTTAAGTGAAATCCGATACACAATTAGAAAATACTTACATGAAAAAGTTGCTTTCTTATTAAATGTTTTCATTACCTGATTTTAATTTGATACATTTATTTATTTACATATTATTTCACAGTAAGACATTATATTTATTTACGTATTATTTTACATTCGAAACAACCTGCTAATATTGTTGGGACTGTGCCCCACTTCCTCACCTTGCCTTAATGTTGCCAGTTTCTGTCAGAATTAGGCGGACTATTTCAACCAATCTGAACATGGTCTTTTGGAACCAATTTTCAAGTGAAATTATCTTTCAGAATCCATTAACAGAATGACAATAACAAAAACACTGTTTTACAGTGTAATTATATTGTAGAAACATGTATAGGAAATTTGGGCATTAATTAATATATTTTTCATCAGAACCTTTAATCTAGTTCATCTCTGTTCAGCATTTTGTTAGATCTAAGGACAACAAGAGTTTTTTGTTTGAAGAAATTCTTATTATTTTTATTGTAAACTGCTAATTTCCGTACAAAAAAAGAAAAAAAAAACACTAAATTTCACTCTAGCAAAAGTTTCTTTTATATCAAACTAGCTTGCATACCCGTCGTTGCCGGGTTAAGTTTTTTCAATTTTTTTTATGGTCTACATATGTTGGAGCTAAACTTTAGACTAATCGGCTCGGTAGTTTCCCCGCGAACGAGTAACATTGAGGGAAAACTAAGTTTCGAGATGACTTTACCCCCTCCCCTTACTCCCCCACGCCTCACGCTACTTTTCCGTATGCCTATGTTGGAACCAGTACTACCACAGACACTCATGCCAAATTTCAAGTCAATCGGTTCAGCCGTTTTTGCGTGAAAGAGGAACAGACAGACAGACAGACAGACAGACAGACAGACAGACAGACAGACACCAACTCATTTTATATATTAGTATGATATGATTAGTATGATTTGAATTTTCTAATATGAGTGGCTTAATATTTCATCTATTAAGCCAATCATTGTAATCGTCTTAGGCAACCCAAAATCGAGGTAAGCATAGAAAAACTTTCGGGAAATTCATTGATATTTGATACATATCTATAGAATACAACACGAATAAGGGACAAACAAATGAAAATCAATTTCTTGTTTATTACTACCCGGATTCCCATTCAGTCGATTTTTATTATCGGATTGGAATTTTCTCTGCCACACTTTGTCCTCCCACCATAAACTTAATTCTTCAACCTTTAAGGCTGCGATGCTAACGATTTTCCCACTTTTGTTATTCTATTCCTGTTGTTGTATTAGGATGGATTTATGTAATCCTCCAGCCACAATTGTTGTTTTTCTGGGAAATCAGATAAAAAAAAATGTTGCTTCTACTGTCTTTTTTGTATATACATATATTTGTGTATATGGATGTGTTGTGAAATGTCTTTAGGTATAGATATGTATTTATCCGTATATTTTATTATGTTTTTTTTTCTTGTTTATAGTGGATTTTAGATGAAAATATTTTTGTAATCGAATTGTGCCAGGCTGCAATACCAGAAAAATCCCCAAATCAAATGCCAGAAATGTTAAAATTTATGGACTTTAAAGGTTAAATTTTTTTTTCTGTTTTTATATATTTTGTAGTCATTTATATCATGCCATATATTCAGAGGAAAACATACACACATATTTACGAGTATACAATTTAAGGTGAATTTCCTGCTGTGAATAAACATATTATTATATAAAGAAGGAATAATAATACGTTATGGGAGAATTTCTTCAGGATAAAGCTCTCTGCCATAAATTTTGATATGCTGCGCTAGCAAATGCGGCTATTATTTTTTTTTTCGAAAACAGAAAAGTGGTTTAAGTTATAACATCCCGAATGGGATTTTGTTTTCAGTGAATTTTTGATATTACATCAAGTAAATAAAACCAGATTTGTGAAAAAAAAAGTTTAATTCCTAAAAGTAAACGAACAAAACATTTTGATTCATAAGAAATTAATTATATTTGAACATTGGTGCGGTGTGCAGGGTTTGAAAACGAATTTTCCAGAATAATCAAAATCAAAACCAGAAATTATTTCTATTCATTTTTCATTCAGGTCGAAATCATGGAGTCTTTAGTCATTTTTTGTATTTAGCTTAAGGAAACTGATGTAAAGTTGATGAGATTTTTAAAAATTTATTACAAACTTTGAACTGACATGGAAGTTAGCAAACATTTCAGAAATTATTGGATCAAATTACTTCTTTTCAGGTGGACGTGAGTTTAGTTGTAAGGACAGTAATGGAAACCGGATTTTAAATCTTTCTAAGTGCTGTCCATAAATTGAAAACCATGTAAAGCCAGTTTTTCCAGAGAAAAAATTGGAAAAAGGATATTTGCATTATCCTTACAGGACCTATTTTTCGAAAGTCCAACATTAGATTCATGATCAGGGATCCGAAAACGCTCTAGCTACCTAATGGGCAGGCTTTATGGCAGAAATCAACGTTTTACACCACCAACACCACCAACCCCCTACCCAACCCTCGTTTACCCCTTTAGGGGTCAAATTTTGAAAAAAACCGTTTCTTAGCGATTATTAGTAGGTTTACCAGATTTTAAAAGAGTAATAGTGGGTTTTAGAGTAAAAAAAGGTGACTTATGTTCACTAAAAAGTGACCATATTTGATGGCGGACGCCGGGTGGGGGAGAGTATTGGTGGCGGCGAGAAGGGGGAGTTGGAAAGGTCGAATATTAGCGTGAAGTTTTTTTACGGACAGCCCCTAGAATCCATTTTGGTGGATAACAGGGGAGGGAAATGATGAATTTGTGTCAATTTACACTGAAAAATTTAATAGCTACAATAGCTAAGAAAAATAGCATCTGGTGCTATTTATATAGCCGAAATCGTGGCGGTGACTTGCAATGAAAATAGCACATTTTATTGGATAAAGAGCTATTTATAAAGCCAACTTTGCTACAAAAATTAGCAAATTTTATGATTATGTTAATGCTAAGTAAATAGCAAGTTTATGTAGCACTAAAAACACAATATAATATAGCTACATTCTGTCAGCCATTTGAAATATCTTGATTTGCTTCTTTTTTTAGCAATTGAAAATCATTTGCACTAAAAAACCTTTAAAACTTATATTGCACAATATCAAATTTTCACGATTTATATTTCAAATTAACATGAGAAATAGTGTTGACCGAAAATTTTAGGCAAAATCATATAAATTTGAGGGTAGCGAAGCGATGGGGTAGATATGCATAGGAACATATTTTCATTGAAGGGAAACTTGTCTAATGAAGGAAAGCGTGGCAAGAACTTATTAGGCATTCAGAAGATAGTAGGATATGGGATGAGGCTGAGATGTTTTTTTGGTGATTGAAACTTGTCCAAAAAATTCCTGACCAGAGACTTGATACGAGAAGGTAACTCCTGCTGCGTATAAAATTTAATTAAACCGGTTTGTCATGATTATGAAACAAATATTTAAAAACAATAATTTGAAAAATTCAATTTAATTATTGTATATAATTGATAGATCTTGTTATGTTTTTGAATTCGTATAGCAAAAGAAAATCTAATTACTAAAATAATCAATCAAAAAAATAATTAAATACGCCTTTCATTAGAAATTTCTTTTCAATATATCTAATTGGGTGTTTCTATGGCAACAAAAGAATGCTATGCGAAAATTTTGTGCGCATACGAGTTAATTCCGTGAATATTAATCACTTTGTTCTGTAATAAGACGTGAATCCCTTTGATTAAATATTTAAATCACTCTATGAATATTTAAGTAAAATGGATTCTTGACAAAAGCACAATTGACTGCTGACAACGATCATGAATTTTGAAATATTTTCAGAATTTTGAAATAAATTTTTCCAGTTGCACGAAAACATGATGGATGTGGAGGAGGGATTGGCGCCGAACCAATTAGATGCAAAGAGGGGAGGATCAGTATTTTTTGATGGATTGATTTGTTGATTAAATTAAATTGATTTCCATAAGAATTTTCCATTTCGTCTTGCTTCTCTGCTTGTACATCAAGTCTTATACATTATTCGCACCTTCTTAATTATGTATTCCATCTTCTTCATTCATGAAAAGCAAAATAAAAGCAAAGATATTTTTTTTTCTTCATTTGCCTTATGCTTCAACTTCATCCTTCCTTTCTGCCACCACCTTATACATAATTCAACGTCTTACAACACCTTCATTTGGTACGTTTGTATCTAGCGGCACTTAAATTTCGACCGAGTGATTTAATTAGTTCCACTCGGAAATAAATGGCGTCAGTGCTGGCATCTATGCTAGAGTATTCTGTTTCTCAAAATAAAACAATCCTTTTATGAGGGTTAATTAGATTAACCTCTAACAGTTTTCTTTAGTAGATACTCTTTATATTAACCAAGCTTTAACCCTCTTCCGCGTATCTTCTCATTCCATATTACTAATTCTAAAATGCTGCATTGTAGAAATACGAAGTGAATAAGAATTATTCCGACATTCAAATAAAATGTAAGCACTCTTAAAAGAAGAAAAAAAAAAGCTTCACCACAACCTAAACTCCGATTTCACGAGAAACTCGAAAATTACAGGCGCCCTGACAAAGGATTCTAGCAAAGGATGCGGTCTAATAGAATTCGATAGCTTCTGGTACATCTTTGTAGCTATTCATTAGTCGTTTTTGTCGACCAGATGACAAACGATGGCTCTACATACCTCTCGAGTAGGTATTCTTTTTTCACTAAGCCCTTTAGCTGGCATGCGTCTCCTACCATCGTCATATAATCAACATCAGCGACTACAAAATACGGAATGCGAAACCGAAAAGAAAAATTGGTAGAGGAAAACTGAAACTGTTCGGGCTATAAACTTTTTTCTTCTGACTTTTATATCTTATCTTGAGAGTATATTTTCACCATCCATCCAATAGTAGAAAAAAATGACCCAGTTATACTTATTCGCCTGTAGCAATGAATTCGTTTGGCAGACACCCTTTCCCTCCAGAGAGCAAAATCCACTCAACATTATTCTATTACCAAAAAAAGAGGATAAAACATCCCCAAGCTTCTTTGCAATCCCTTCGTAATAGAATGAAGCTTTTTCATTTCTCTCAGGATTTTCGCAGTAACGCCAGAAGGATCTTTACCAGTATTTCCATCTCGTTTCCCCCGATCCATCTAAGGATATTTGGAAATTTACATTCTGTATCTTTTCCAGTAAGTACTAAAAGGTTGGATGGAGGACTACAATTTGAGTATATCAGGTGTACAGTTTACCAAATAGAGAGATAGAGGATATCTTATTTCACGTGGATACCCCAGATTAATTCGTTTGAGTGTGGGAAGAAGATACACACAACTCACATTTCTATCTGTTGACCGTATTTTCAGGAAGACGTCACACAATCCTATATAAAGACATATTATGGGGAATCCCTGGCGGCTATATGCTTACTTTACAAACTTTAAGCTAAAAAGTTTATAGTAAGAATAACCGTAAAAGGTATTATTATTGTTGCCCCAACCTATCTTAACTTGTTTAAAATGGAACCTTGCACTAAAATCAAGAAAACTCCCATAGCGTCTCTGGTCTCAGGTAGCCTTAATTTAGGATACAGGCTGAGATTAGGAAAAAAAGATCTACGCCTGGTCGTAGTGAGTTTTTTTTTTCGTACCTCTGTGGGAAATTTTTCACATCGTTTGCCTTTGAATCTGACTTTCACCGGTCCACTCGATGTACATAAATATGCCTTAATGTGTATCAGTAGAATATATATTTCAAAGTACGCACCATCGCCAAGGATCCGAATAGGATCTAGGATTGTGTAAACTTGAATAGCGGCGATGATGGGTTTGAGAGAGGGTAAGAAAGTTGAGAATGTTGATTGGAATGAGAGTCCTTGATTTGTTTTCAAGCTAAATTTGATGTGTTCTTCCTCCTTTCGTTTTTTTCCCCAACCTTATTTATGAAGCAGCCGAAAGTTAATCCAATTGTGGGCGAGCGATCCTATGTTAACAACTTTTTTGTTAAGTTTCATTGAGGGTCTGCAAATGATTACATTTTAACTTTATGTTGTTTTTGATACTGTTTGCATTGCACAGCAGTAAAAATTCAAGGCGTCTTACGTACACGAATACATGGGCATTGAAAATGAAATACGCCTATAGCATAGGAAATTTATCATAAAAAGCACACAATAAATAATAAATTAAAGTACTTGAGGCTGATGTTTCGGTGAAAACTGAATTTTCATATTGTGGATTTTGGAGATGTGGATTTATTTTTTTTTTTCAAGAGAAACCTTCGTGACATGTCCGAAGGCGAGATTTAAATTCATGCGATTTTAAAAGTCTTGATGAAATTTACATTAGGTGTTGTTGTAGGAAACATTCAATTTTCAAGGAGAATTACGGGACGATTATTTTAGCTCTTAAAAGCTTATTTGTTGTGCGGATTCTGGAAATGCGAAGAAGAAATTCTGGAAATGCGAAGAAGATATTCTGGAAATGAAAAAAAGTTTTAATGTGTTTATACCAATGTATGAAGAATTAACTAATCTAATAATATTAAAAAATTACAGGGGAAACTAAATTTGCACTAACAAAAAAAAAATGGAAGTAACACCCATAACTTTAAAGTTTGAGGGCATACCTTTTTAGCAAAAATGCAAGTCTCAAAATGCTCCCTATCTTCTTCATCCATTCCGATACTTCATACACATGAAAATTTTTTTTGTGATTTACTAGAAAACGTGATATTGTATTAAAACAAATGTATGGGAAAACAAGGTTTAGACCATGGCTATTAATACGCTTCCATACATCAAAATTATGTTGAACCTCAATTTTTACCTTTTGCCATACCTTTTCATATAATTCGAGAAATCTATCTCTTTCTTATCGCTACTACCGGAGGAACTTTCCTTACTAGGATTTTTCGAGTACTGCCACTATATACCCTTTTAGCTGTAAAGGTTTTTCGAATAGAATTTAAACTATAGGTTTCGTAATTTTAAAATCTTTACACGAATTTCCCTGCAAGAATCTTTTGGAGATAAAAATGCGACACGCTTTTTCTTAAAATCATTGACGCGAAGATACGTTTACATTTTTAACTTCATTAAACACGGTTTATTAAATTTCTGTTTCAAAAATATTTCGCTCTGGCACTTAATTCAAATAAAGCGGCAGTTAATAATAAACTGGCCATAAAAATAACAAATTGTCGTAGTACAGGACATGAAAATTAATAAAATCTATGACAAGAAGAATCTCATAAAAGGTCAATCATAAACAATTTTATCACGTAAACAGAGACAAACATGAACGTAATTCCATTTGCAGCATTTTCATTTGTAATACTCGTATAACTCCTCCGACCATTTTGGTAGCATTTTGACATATTAAAACAGGGCATCCAGCTGGGATCAATAAGTCACAAACAAACGACCAGACCACATTCTATACTGGAAGCTTTTGAGTACATTTCCCTGGCGCAAACCTCACAAGGATTATGACGATTTCAGCCTTGAGTATGAAGTGAAAACCCATAAATATTAAGATTCCAAGAATCGACTCGACATCCAGTCGTGTGGAGCTAAAATTATGTTTCGATATGTTTCAAGGAAGAAATCTGTCTGGATTTGAAGGGCCTTAAGACAAATTTTTGACAGCTGGTCGTCGGCCCTGATGGCTATGATGACGGTAAATAGTCCTCAAGCTGAAAGATAGGTTGGCTGACTATGGCTTTCATCTAATTTTGGGGTCGCCGCCGCCATCAGGATCGTCAGAGAAACCTTCTAGCCATCCAATTTGGTGCGATGTTTGCTTATAAATAGAAACCGCCCTCAGTAATTCTTGGGTGATAAACTGGAAAGCGGGAAAAATTTAAAGAGCGCTGAATTGAGCACTAATGCCTGGGTCGCGTCGATGGGCTAATGAAAATCATAAAACAACATTAATGTGAAGTTTATGGATTGCGATAATTTAATTGCCTGTAAATTGATTTCTCGCCGCTCAACAAAATTACACCAATTTCATATTAATGCTAGCAATTTCATGGATTAATTTTCTATGCTTGCCAACTGATAATCTCATTAGTTTTTGGGATCATCCGCAGGGTCTACTAATAAATTTTTGTTATTGAATTTTTTCGAACGCCAATATAGGTTAAATGGTTTTTGTTTTAATTCTATTTAAAAAATATCAGTTGTGATCAACACAAAACTTTTTTCTGCAATATTTAGTTTCGGAAAAAATATGTAAAAAATAATATTTTTTCAAATATCTTGAGAACCGTTAAAGATACGTAAAAGCCGTTATAGGAAAAAATGCATAACATTTTTATTTTTTTTAATTTAGGTATTTACATAATTGAGCCTTGTTTCCGAGAAATTTAGAGATATACGTAAAAATCGTTAAAGCAAAAAATGTAGAAAATTTTATATCCTTTTAATTTTGTTAATTTTTTATTTGCCCCCGTTCTCGAGACGGTCTCTGTCATGAATACTCGAGACGGTCTCCGTCATGAATACAATATTTTGTCTCTATAGAAGACGAAAGTAAAAATACCAAATACCATTGAAATTTTAGTGCACTCAGAAAAATGGGGGCTAACGCAACGACCTACATACGGCGTAATTGGCCTCGGGCAGGCGCGCGTTCGCCTGCATGTGGGCAAGTAAAACTGAGTTGACCTGTGGTCGGAGAAATTCTGAAATTAAGCCACCAGCAGGTGAAGTAGGGCATTGGGAGCTGCACGAGTTGACCTTAGATAGGTTAACTCTGACCGCTAGCTGGCTTACAGACACCTCTGTAAGGTCAGAGTTAACCTGACAAAAAGTTGACCTGGACATTTTTCTGAGTGTGGCCAAATAAAATCAAAACCAGAATCATTTTTTTGAAATTTTAGAAACCAAAACCAGAACCCCATTTTTGAAATTTTAGAAACCAAAACCAGAACCCCATTTTTCAAATTTTGGAAATTAAAACCAAAACCGGAAGCAAATTTACAAATTTTAGAAATGAAAACCAAAGCCAGAAATCCAATTCTTCCTTGAACCAAAATCGGACCACATTTTGAAAACTTTTGGTTTGCGTTGGTCGGTAGAAAAGCACGGCCAGAAAAGCCGTGGGCAGGACAATTTAAGGAAATACCACGTTTTTGAATTCTTTTTTTTAACATCACCCCTCAAGTGAAGTCGAATCCAAGATTTTCAGCTGACACCATAATTTGTGTTTTTCAAACAAACTTACAAAATGGTAATAAATAAAATTCACCTTAGATTATTATATTTTCGTTATTCCACCTAAATCAAAACGATAAACTTTGAAATATGTATCTGTTATTATTGGAATGACATCAATTTAATTTAAATCAGATATGAATTCTCATCGTTTTGCAATAAAATAACGTACTTTGTTATTTATTGTTTGAATGGCCCTATCTATAATTGGAAATATTTTTCCAGTTTTTCATAATCATTTTTTATGTTGGCACTAAAACTCATTCGTTGGAAATAAAGAAAATTGATCTGAAGTTTCATAAAATTGAATAACATTTGCCCGGTATTTGATTGTAGTATTGAGTTATAAAAATGAAAACGACAAAAAAAAAAAATAGGAAATGATTACCACAGTTAAAAAATATATGTTTGTGCAGTAGAAATTTCATATGAAAAAGAAATGAATTATAATAGATGAAATTGGGTCAGTCATTGTTATGATTTAGTATAAAAAGACATTTTCTCTATGTCATTGCGTTATGATGGATGATTGGATTAAATGTACATTTCAATGCTTCTAAAAGATATTATTTTCGTTTTTATTATTTTTATGATGATGGTGGTTGCAATGGGAATTTCTCAATGTCACTCACTCTATCCATTTATACCCATCAACTTTTCTTAAACTGTCAATGGCGGATTGGAATAAATGAAGAAAATTAGTTGTGACGTTCAATAAGGATTAGAAATTTTGTTTGAAAAAAGTACGTGTGAGATTATAATAGGATAGAAGATTAAAATATCACTAAAATATTGGTTTTCAAGAATGATTTTCCTTATTTATAAAAGACCATCCAAAAATCTGCTTATCCTGTTGATAATAAAAAATTTCAAACTAAGGCCCCTGTTACACGGGGCAACTTTAAGCGGCGACTTTTCTTAAGTATAGGCGCGAGAAGTGAGAGAAGCGGTGGCTAATGTCGCCAGTTCCGAAAGTAGAAACAAGGGGACAAAATACGCACACAAGCACAAAAGCACAAAGAACGGGTTCGTGAAAGTTTTTTGCGATTTAACAGTTTGTCCAACTTCACACACACATGAAACACTCACTGTGTAATAGACAGAAGTTTCCGGCAACTTGTCTCCGCGTGTAGCACAAACGAGCAACTTTTTGTATCGTGTATCGGTATAAGGTTGCCGTGTGTAACATAGGCCTAAAGCTTCAAATTTAAAAAAAAAACACAAAGAAAGGACTGTCAATAAATTACGTCAAATCGAGGTCTACGGTGACTGCGATGAAAATTAGGCGAAAAAATGCGAAATATAGCGTGATGGGATATTATGAACAGTCCCTAATTGTCTTGTGCTAAGAAACGCACTAAAAACCCGAGACCATCGAAGAAAAGTGTGGCTGTAGTGAATTGCTAAAAAAAAACTGATTTTTTTTTAAAAAACAGTCATGATCTTTTCACGTTTGGTGTAAAAAAAAGCGTAGTGGCGAAATTAAGAGAATTTTGTTACGCAACCACCCATTTTACGCATTTGTTCATATTAGTTCTGTTACCAGGATAAACAGCATGTATGCCAATCGTGACGTTAGTGGTTGACATATATCGTGATGACGTATGTCAACCAACAACGTCACGGTTGACAAAAATGCTCCTTAGTTAGCTCAAGTAGGTTTTAAGAAATCTTGGCTGACAGATAGAAAAAACTTTTTGTAGAACGGCTCGGAAACACCCGTAAAATTTACTTAAATATTCTTTTAGCTGGCGAAATTTGTTAAATATTCGTTTTGTACGTTTCGATAAATATTTACTAACTCCAGTATCATTCGTTGTTTCGTTTCAGAATAATAAAATTACATCCACAACTGTGATTTGAAATTATACAAAAAAAAAAAAAAACACTGAGAAAAGTTTTTTCCGTCCAGTAATTTTCTTTTGCAAGCTGCCCAACCTCTCGATCAATCTGCCGGAAATATGCCACCGAAAATTGTTATAGCCAATAAAATTTAGCAGGGAGTTTTTCTAAAGCATACGAAATAACTGCTTCTACCACCAATTTACCATCAATTTACCTTCAACAGAATTGGTATTGGAAGGGGTAAGTGAGAGAGAGTATTCAAAACATCAGACGCAATTAGGGGTTCCATAAAAGAGGGCTGATTTCAACAAGGATTTTGTGCCCCATTGGGACTACAGTTGCTCCTGGTTCTTGTCTTGGCTCCCCTATATGTACGCGTTAGGGCAGTATATAACTTCGTAAAGTAACTGACATCAATTTTCTTTGGGGAAAAAATGGTACCAACATAATGTACAAAATAATAAAGAAGAAGAAGAGGAAATAAAAAGATAGAAAGAAAAAAATAAGATCTTGAATTCGAGATACCAAGGTATTACAAAGGTGGTAACACCCACTTAACGACATACATAAAGAAAAAAAAGGTATCCAGAACGTTAAGGGATTTTCTTTTATAATTTTCCCCGGCCAAGAAAGAAAATTTGCTTCTTTTCCAGCGGCACCGGAGAACATCGGTGAGGCGAAGAGACCGGAGATGAGTGTAGGAAGTTTGATGTGCTTTTATACTGAATATATTATTATTATGATTTTTTAACCATTAATAAACATATTATATCTGTATACATAATATGATTGTGATGTTCACATTTTGATGATAGCTTAAAAACATGATGAAGGTAAAAGTTTCAGATGAAATCGGCCGCAGACGAAGAAATATGATGCTTTATAAGAAGTTTCTTAAGAATCAGGCATTATCAATGGACTGTTCAATGATTTGCAAATTTATGTATCATGAATGCAAATAAGGAAACACAAGCAAAAAACAACCAAAAACACATCCACATACACACAAACTCCTATACACTGAGGAATATAAATTTAAAACGGAAAATCAAAAATAAATTCATTTTTAACCCCGTGCCGCCATTAGTAATTGTGTCTTGTTGAAGTTTTTAGGGGGGCAAAGAAAAACACAGCAAATCATTCTATTTTGTGTTGTAAAAAATCCACGGAAATTGAATTAAGAAAATTTTATGGAAATAGATTAAACACATTACCGAAGGAGCACCAAAAGAAAGGAACTTTTCTGTAAGGGAAAAAGGATAGTGAAAGACAAGAAGAAAATTCGGGTGATATTCACAATCATAAGAAATTCAGTTGTCATTGTGCCACTCAAATTGGCTTAAAGAAAGGAAGCTGAGCTCCCATTTTAATGACATAAGACGGTGAAATTAACAGTGGATAGAAACGGTTAACAGACTAGGGCTAAAAGCAAAAAATTGTGGAATGAAAGGGAAAAATTTAGTAAACAAGTTCCCTTCAACACTCATCTCTGATATCACAAATTGTCGCAGGAGTTTTGCATTCTTCTCAGGATAAATTACTTGGAATTTAAGAAAATTTCGCCTTGGAGATTTTTCTTTTCTGATATAAAGCTACATGGAAATATGTTTTTCGTCTTTGACATGATAAAATGGATGAATGTTTGTGAATAAAACTTTTCTGAACAAAAAAAGTAGAAGGGCGAAAGGTAAAAAGAAAATAAAAGAGATTTCTTTTTATTGTCATTAACGTTTGTTAATATTTGCGCATGTTTTCCATTTTCAAACAAGACCAACTAGAGGAAAATAAATTTATTCAAATATTACGGCAGTGGTAAATGAAATTGAAAATCATTCAGAGCATACAAGTAATGGATCTTTTTAATTGTTTTCACAGATAGCAGAAAAACTAATTAAAAGATCATTATATAATTCCGGAAAATTGTACAAACGAATCATTATTATGATGGTTTGAAAAATATCATTCGACAGTGAAATCCAATAAAGCAGCAAAGAATTTAAAATTTTAACTAGTGTACGGAGAGAGATACAGATAGAGAGAGAGAGAGAGGTTAATTATAGAAAAATTACCCTAAAGAACACAGACAAATTAACCTCAAAACAAATGTCATACGCTTGTGGATTAACAAACATTTTATTATTTTGCTTAAGAAATAGTTTGCAACCGGAATCAATAAATCTAATATGGGCCGATAAAACTTGAAACCCAAAAAATACCTAGAAACAAAATATCGAAAAAGAATTAAAAAATAAATTGTCCGAAAATTATGTCGTATCTCAAGGATATAAAACAAGTTAACAGTTGATAACAGTATGAAATACTTTGAAATTGCCAAAATTTTTTAAAGGAATGTCCGATCAACAATCATAAAAATTCAAAAAAAAACTAATTTCTAATGTACGAAAAAAAATTAAAAATAATTCAAAAATGTCTTGATATAAAATTAAATTGACGCTACTCGAAACGATCATAATTAAGTGATCGTAATCTTTGTGTCCAATCGGAGGTTGCAGAGTAAAAATCATCAAAGATTGGATTGTTTTGTATGAGAATTGCATATGTCGACTTTTGAACGAAAAATGTATTGAAAAACCACAAATTAAACTCATCCAAAGAAATTCAAAAGTAAAAAAGGAAAAATTCAACCAAAAGTAACTGGAGAAAATCAACAACAAAAAAAAAACAAGTAAATTTCTCAACGATATTACTCATATGAACAATGTTTTCGCATGGAAACTTTTTTATTTTATTAATTCTATTGAAATGCACGAGCTTTATAAAGTTTCTACAAGCTGAAAACAGTACAAAAATCATAATTAATAAAGATTATAATGAAAGCTATATTGACAAAAGAATTATTAACATAAATAGTAATATTAATAAATATAATAAAAATATAACGAGTACATTAGCATCAGAATTAATAAGCGATAAAAATCTTTATATGGCAACACTAAATAACAATTCATTCGATGATAGTCGAGAAGAAGTGTTACCAGACCTTCATGATATCAAATCACCGACAGCGACGGATACGGACGCGATTGAATCACGCAGTCTATTCGATGAAAACGATCGTGTGAAGGTAAAACATAAAAGGATCATTTTAGAATTGCCCGATGAGGGCCAAGGATCAGATCAGGTTGAGGAAAACGATGACGAAGACGACGCGGGTGAACTACTAGCGCCGAGAACTGAAACTCTAATTGCGGGGAGTAGAGATGGTGGTGGAGTTGTGGGTGGTGTGCGACAGAAGTCGTTTCCTCGCGAACAACAGACACAACGTGTGATACCGCCGTCTGTGGCCGCTGCCACTGCGCAAAATGTTGGGGAGCTTCCGGTATTTCCGGAACGACCCGATGCCGTTTACTTTATTGTAGCTGTGATAGGTGGTGCCCGATCATGGGGCAGAACGTTAGCCAGAACGTTGCTGGACATGGGCCCACCATTCGGCAGTCCCATGGGACCTCCATTGAGGCCAATCTATGTGGATCTACCGCCAAATGAAAAGTGAGTAGAAAATTTATTAAAAGCATTTTATCCGATAGTAAAATACTTCCTTCCCATAACATGGATACCAACACTTATAAATTTAATACATGTTTGTTGGTTTGAAACATTCTATTTAGTAGATTCACTCAATTACAGTCTGGAATTTCATTCAAAATCCTGGAATGGCAAAGTTTTTCACTATCCTTTATTCTACCAATCAATAAAGCCAACTTTGATTCATTGACAAACCCTCAAAGTTTCTGTAATCGAATTAGATCGGTTTTTCCTTTTTTGGAAACAAAATTCATTATCCCCCGGAAAACTTGACAAAGTGAAAAAAAAAATCATGAACGTTCTCAATGGCATATTCCCGGACGTATTTGACTTTTTCATTAAAAAGTTCCCTTTTTCATTCCGAAAGTATTGCAAAACCGTTTTTATTTATTAGCAAAATAGATTTTAGCCATTCAAATTCGAACTGAACGGCTTTATTAATGCTTTTAAAAAAGTTTAAGGAAAATTTCTGTTGTCTATTAATCATTATATGGACTGAAATAAGCAACTATGAAGGGGAAAATTTCAAGCAAAAAAGGACCATTAAAACAAATTAGCAGTTTCCTATTAAAATAATGTTGTTTCAAGTCACATGACCATTCAAATATTCAAATAAGCACAAAAACAATTTGGTTAACTGTTGACGTCCTTTTCACGCGCGTGCACAGTATTCTATGAAAAGTTTCCCTTTCTGACCAAAAATATGTAATCAAAGGCCTCTCGAAAATCTTGTCGAATATCAAAAAGATCTTGACAAAAATTTGTACCCAAGAGGAAGTTTTACTTCGACACTCCTCTTGCTTCGCTTATTGACATCATCTCTGGCTCTTTATTACCATTCCTTCGCTTTATGAAAAAAACTTTTCACTTGTAGTAAAAAAAGTTGATGGCTTCCCTATTTTCCTTGTTTGCTGAAAATAATATGCGTTTGGCATTTTCCGTATATATTAAAACCATAATGCTGCTATATCTATCTGTCCTTTGGCTTCTCTACAAGAGGAAAATTCGGGATAAAAATTGTACGGAATCCTCGTCGGTCGTGGAGATTGCTACATTAGAAACCTCTACATAGATCCAACCAGAAAAAAACGTGTATAATATTCGTTTGATGTTGTCGCTTGAACGGAAGCAAGACGAAAGATAAAAGTTTCATTTTCGTAAGGACTAAATTTGATAAAAAAAAATATTGAGGGTGAAAATTATCATAGTATGACGGCAGGAAATTCTCACACTACAGAAAATCGATTTTAACCGCAGCAACTGTATAAACATTATTTTATTTTTCTTGGCTTTTTATCCACCAATTCTGTGTCCTTTACAAACGAGTCAATGTTTGAAATCTTTTAGTGGCTCTTAAAATGGAAGGATTAATTTTTTTTATGTCACAATAATTCCGTTTTATTAAAAGAAGACTTATTGGTTCCATCATAATGTTTAAAATACATGAGACAAGTTTTCAGTGTTGAGTAAAAATCTTTAAAAATTGAAGTCACTCATTTTTTTTACCGAAATCAAAGACAGCTTAAGAATCTTTTTAAAGGGAACCAAAATTTTAACAAGTTTCTTTAGATACCATGTGGTGTCGTGAGATTTTGCACCCCAGAAATATGTGGCTCATGATAGCTACTGCTTGGTGCCAACAAGATTAATGATCTCCATCAATCGTTCCTAAAAGTTTTTCTCCTGCGACCAATTTTTACGTAATTTACAGTAAGAAAATAATCAGGAATCCCCTTTTCGGACAATGGTCAATATATTACGGATTTGCTCAATTAAAAATTCCTTCAAGAAAATTGACCGCAGGAATTTTTTTTAAAAGGGTACGACGAAAGATAAATTTCGTTAAAACAAAATGCGCCACAGGCGAAAATTTGCATAATTCAAAGTGAAAAACACTTGAATTCTGTTGAAAAATGATTAAAGTTGAGAGTACTCCTTTACATTCATTGGTTTTTTAATAGATCAGTACTTTTCTACATTCATAAATGAAAAAGATTTTAAAACAAAAACTTCGTAGTGCACAAGTCCTCCCTAAAAATGTTTGGCGGTCGGTATTACGGTCTCTTCTATTGACGGGTTACAGAACTTTACAAATGTTGTAAATCGGTACGGATGAAAATTTTTTTTTATACATCAATTGCAGGAGGCCTGATACGATCTTTACAAGTATGACTTTTAAAAATAGAAAGGATTTCTAACTACTTGGAAATTTCTTCAGTATTTAAACCAGAAATATTTTTACATTGCTAATCGCTTTTAATTCCATGTAAATTAGAACGCTTTTCGTAGAACGACGAGACAATCCTGTCTGTCTTTAAATTAAAATAGTATTTCTTAATTAAATTTACAGATGAATCCATTTGATTTCAGATTTTCTGTTAAGGTTTTGACGTCGTTGTGTCAGCAGAGTGAGGGTGTACCATTGGCTGGGATTGTGGCAATTGGTGATGGACAAGCGGCACGTGCAGTTGCCCTTTCTGGAACTGCAATGAAAGTTCCTGTTCTGTGGGCGAAGGGCGGAACCGCCCACATTCACGGGATCCATCGTGAGGTATGAATCTTTTAAGTCAGACCATTATTAAATTTAACAGAAGCGTACAGTAAAGAAATTTAACTTAATTGTTGGATAATTTACAGGCAGAAAGTACATTACAGTCCATGTTACAGCCATCCGCTAAGGAAATTCTTGAGGCAATTCGAGCACTTTTCCTACAGGTAATTTCCTACACGAATTTCCCATCCTCAACATAACCAAACGAAAGAAAAACTCTGACTTGAGAAAATTGAGTAAGGAAAAAAATGTGAATTTTCCCTTCTTGTAATTCGAAATGAACACCAACAGACGAATAATTGAATTTTGTCGTAATAATTGTCTTTCTTCTTTTGTCGTTTCTTATGTTCATTCGACGACTTGCCGCCATTCGCCATTCAGACGCACTGGTATTCGTTTTTTGTCCTTTCCGATGTTGGAGCGACAATGGTGCTGGCAGGGAGTGAAGGAGTCGCCCTTAAGGAGCTACCTTTGGTGCCCACAGTTTTGCCACTTCCACCTGGTGATGGTGATGTTTTCAAGTAAGTGAAATCAAATTTAAATTGTTTTTAAATATCACCAGCACAGCACGTCTCGAGATTCAATTTATTGTTAATTTCGTTTGACTAAAAGATTACAAATTCGGAAGGTGGTTTTTTTTCTTTTATTATCTAATTCGGAATATTACAAGATTTTAATTTTTTAAAGTGTTTTCCAGTGGACATGGAAAGCAAAATCAGATTTTCGTCGTATAACATCTATATCTTGTAAGAACTTTTACCAGAATTTTTTTGTTGTTGCAAATATCGCGCTTACTTGAAGTTGAAACCGCGTACACTCAGAAAAATGGAGGCTAACTCGACGACCTACATACGGCGTAATTGGCCTCGGGCAGGCGCGCGTTCGCCTGCATGTGGGCAAGTAAAACTGAGTTGACCTGTGGTCGGAGAAATTCTGAAATTAAGCCACCAGCAGGTGAAGTAGGGCATTGGGAGCTGCACGAGTTTACCTTAGATAGGTTAACTCTGACCGCTAGCTGGCTTACAGAAACCTCTGTAAGGTCAGAGTTAACCTGACAAAAAGTTGACCTGGCCATTTTTCTGAGTGTACAAATGGTTCTACTTATATTTAGCTAAAAAATCTTCAAACGAAAAATTCTCAATAGTCATTAAAAACATATTCTTATTTACAACTAATTAAGATAAAAAAAAATTTTAATGCGCATATAAAAGAATTTATTTTTCTTTCTCGTTTTCCTTTAATTGTTGTCCTTGGTAGATTTCAGCAATTAGGCTCCAAGGATATCCCTAATTAGTTAAGCTGGTATTTAAATGCGTCCCGATGTTAATGTGCTGAATTTTTTCTTGCAAGCGAAGATCTCAATTCCATTTAAGGGTGAAATTTATACAGCAAATAAATTAACGTCCCACTTATTATTTCCGATGAATAATTGCGGTAAACAGAATTAAATAAAATTTTATGGGGAAGAAAATTAAACGCTAATTATTTAACCAAGCAAAATATTCTTTAGGCGATATGACTTGAGATTTTATTCCTGATGTTTTCCTTAAACCAACATTAAAGAAGGAAGAATTTATGTTTGTTTGTATTTTCTACAGGCAATTAGCACAAATATCTCGATCGACTCGAGGGGTCGTGTTGATGCTGTGTGATTTATTTGCGGCTCGCAGGATAATGTCTGAGGCGAAACGCCTAAATATGGCTGGTGGGCATTTCATTTGGGTGTGGGCAGACACGAGCAGCACAACAGAATTTTTCGATGTCCATCCGGAGCCGGACACACAGGATGAGAAAATCGTTGAATATCCAGAAGCGGTGAAACAGCAATTCACTCCATCTGAACCGATTATTAAAGTCGATGATAGTTTTTCGAAGCATTTCGAGGACTTGGGCGAAAAGAAAATGGACTTTGAGGATTTAGAATCAGTCCGTCGGAGAAATGGGGTTGATATGAGAACGCCACAACCGCCACCACCACCACCACCGCCGGCACCATCATTGGATAGGGTGAAAAATCGTCAAAATCAACATCAGAAGGAGCAACAGCAATTGCCACCGAAGCATGTTTTCAATCGGGAGCAAGATAGCGGTGTGGGGCGATATATTTTCGGACTGAATGAAAATAGTAGAGAGGAAATTGAGGAAATTAAGTTGACCAAGGAAAAACGCAATCGAAACGCTTTTAATAATGCGAAAATAGCCTCAGATTATAGCGAATACAGCTACGAGGATGAAGATGATATAGAGGACGATAACGATGAGGAAGCAGAGCAAAGTGGTGTCACTTATAGTGGCGTCAGTAAAGAGTTGAAAAATGCAAATGGTGCTAACAAACAAACGAAATCGAATAGTTTTGAGACTTTGCGTAGTGATCGTCGTAAGTCATCTACATCATCATATTCCCAACACCAGAGTTTTAAAGAAAACCAACACTACGAGCAGGAGCAGCGTCGATATCATCAGCGTTCACAGGAGTTTGATAGCGATGATCATGATGACTATTTTGATAATTCATCCGATGACATTGACAATAATCATAGAAATTATAACGTGTTAGCAGTTTCCAATGAAACTGATTCGAATTCAAGCAGAAACCACAAACCGAAACGAACCTCGGTTTTCTACGGTAGAAATTTGACGACTTCATCGCATGTCCTTTTCCATCATTTCAAGGATTTCCCAGTTGGACTGCTGGCATTGCGTCCCGTTCGAATGCCCATCGATCGACATTTTCTCCGGGCGACGATTCGGCTTTTCGCCTCGACATGGTCGAAAGTCGAACAGGACGCGGCAATCGAGGAGGAAATGCGTGCCCGGTATCGTGCGAGAAATCCTTATTCGAACGATAATCACGGCTGGTGGCAACGGGATCGCGATCGTGATCGTGAGCGAAGTCGATTCAAGGATCGTGAACGGAGCAAGGATAATTTTCATCGGATTGAGGAGCAACGTATCACTATTTCGAAGACACGGCGCCGACCAAATAATATGCAGGATAGAAGTGATAGTGGTATCAGAATTAATACACGATATCGTAAACGGAGACGTCGTGAATTGAATCCAAGTAAAACAGTTAACATCAACATAATGAACATCAATAGCACTAGCACAGTTAGATCTTCAAATGATTTTAGCATTAATAATAATAATAATTATAACTATAATAGAAATCTAAATCTAAATAATGATACTAGTAATTCACAAACAAGTAGTGATGATTTTAATAATAACTTATTAACAAATAGTTCATATAATCAAAATTTAAGTGGCTTAACTAATCATGTAACAAGTAATATGGAAAGCAATATTAATAATTCTAATCTAAGAGCTAACACTAAAACGAAACGTTATAATACTTGGTGGTCATCGACATCGGCGTCATCATCAACGTCATCGGCGTCTTCAGGATCATTGCAATCGCTGTCCCCCAAGGATAACGGTGCCAGCGGGAGATTACGCCAGCAATCGTATCAATCGCAATCGGCTTCGTACAGCGAGCGACAAAGGAAAGGTGCACCCCAATATCGGGGTGGATGTTTCGGAGCTGCCAGTCGTGCTGATATCAGAAGGGCGGAAATATTCTCCAAGTAAGTATATTTAACATTTTTTATCATATTTTAATTATTTTTCTGCAAATTGCAAAATTTTGAAAACCGTAACATACCTATTTCCTAAAATTGCTATTTCCCATAAATTGTTTCCTGATAATTACCTTAGTCGTGTATTATTTATCCACATAGTTAATGCTTCAAACTCCATAAAAAAAACTTTTAAATTGAAATCTAAAAGGAAAAAGAGCTTTTCGTGTTGAATTTCCTATCTTTTAGCGAAAACGGGAATAAAATCCGGTTAATAATGCGGTATATAGCAGGTCAAGGGATGAGAGGGGGTGAGGTTTTCAAATAGGTCAATTTTATGCGAAAGATCCATTTGAGTTACCTAAAAATTTGAATTAAATTCTTGAAATGTTTTCCAACTTTAATTCTGAAAGTTGGGTTTGAGAACGGCAAAACATTTACTATAAACTAAAAATACCACTGAATTGTACTTATCAGCTTTAAGGGCTTTTATAGAAATACTCGCAAAAATAGAAAAATGTAAAAAAACTATTCTTTTACCGTTGGCGCCTCAAATAAATGAACAACAAATACGAGAAAAAAAAACTTATTTTTTGGGGTGTAAATCTTAAAGTTACTTTCCCTAGGTAGATGTTAATATATACATACATATATTTTCGTGGGGCCGCATAACAAAAATTTAAAGCAAAGCCCCAAACCTTTTTTACATCTGAATAAGCAGATGCGATAAGGCAATGTAACTTTCGCAGTTCCTTTGCCCTCAAGTGATTTGGCACAAAGATTTCACTTCCTTTTGTGAATGTGTCTCCGTTTATATAGATTTTGCACGTTTATATGTTTAAATAGAAATAAATTTCAAGGTAGGCAAGTATATAAAAATAAATACATGTGCACGCTGAAATAATAACAGAATAGAAGAAGAGATGAACATACAAACACACATACGAAACGTGCCGCTTGCGGAGGTGGTAGCATGTGAGAATATAACGTTCGTTGGTAGGGGTAGTTTTAATGTATATATTCTTAAAATATGAAATGTCCCTGTCAACTACAGACCGTCTTTTTTTGAAAACAGGATTTTTTATTTTTTCTCAAATTAATTCGCTCGCATGATTTTTGTATGGGAGTAGATTGAGATGTTTTCATGAGATGATTTTTTAAGTGTATTATGTGAGCATACCCATGGTAATTGCATCTCATAAATAATAAAATTTCATGAGAAATTATACCATGTTCAGATTGTGAATATACTTGAATGTCAAGGTGATATCCAAATAACAAATTTTCAGTTTTCAACATGAATAATATATACAGGACGTCATCAAATATGTGTTAAAAATTTTCAATGTTTGCCTAAATTAAACACATCAAATTAAGCATAAATATCTAAGCTGTTTTTAATATTCTTCAATGCTGTCAAAAGAAAGTCTAAATATTTAGTTAATATTTATTTGAAGGAAAGTGTTATAAATATCTTTCACTTTTAGGAGACCAACACAAAAGATTTGAGTTTTTTTGACATTGAATTACTGAACATTTTATACCTAACTATTGAAAGAATTTGTATTCCCTGTTAATGTAGCTCTGGATGAAGAAAATAATTAAAATTCTGTTTGTTCTGTATTGGATGTGAAATCCCAAATGAATAAGCCACCAATATGAAAGTTCAAATGACCCCCGAATCTTATTTAGATAACTTACTAGCTTGCATACCCGTCGTTGCCGGGTTAAGTTTTTCTCAAATTTTTTTTTGATGCTCTATGTTGGAGCTAAACTTCAGGCCAATCGGCTCGGTAGTTTCCCCGCGAAAGGGTAACATAGAGGAAGAGCTAAGTTTCGAGATCACTTTACCACCTCCCTTTACTCCCCCACCTCTCGGGCTACTTTTTAATGGGTCTATGTTGGGGCTGGACCCTCGACGAACATCTATGCCAAATTTCAGGCCAATCGGTTCAGTAGTTTCCCCGCGAAAGAGTAACATAGCGCAAAAACTAAGTTTCGAAATCACTTTACCCCCTCCCCTTACTCCCCCCACCCCTCGCGCTACTTTTCCGTATGCCTATGTTGGAACCAGAACTACCACAGACACTCATGCCAAATTTCAAGTCAATCGGTTCAGCCGTTTTTGCGTGAAAGTGGAACAGACAGACAGACAGACAGACAAACACCAACTCATTTTTATATATTAGTATGATTAGTATGATTGCATGCCAGTATTTTTTTTTTAAAAATTGTTTGCATTTAATCTTAGTTCCGGATTTTCAATACCTTCTATAGTTTCCCAAATTGTAAGTACCAGGATTTGACTAAATTGATTCCAGTTTATATTCGTAGAAAGTTCTATTACTGAAATTTACCAATTTTACGGGAGTTTCTCATTTTCTTGTTGAATTTGTTTATTTACCTGCAGCTAGAAAACTTTGCAAATATCAACTGCATTTTGTTTGTGAGTCGTGCAAGTTTAATTAAAGTTCTGTTAGTTGGTAAACAATTCATGCAAACGTAAACTATATTTAAGTTCCACACAAATGTTTACCATAAATTAGAGGATTAAACGTTATTTGACTATGCAAGTCGCACATAATTTAAAAAAAACAATCTTAAGTATTGTTGGAATAATGATTTAATGGTGATGAATTTGTTTGGTGAACTTGAATTTAATAAATCATGTATCAATTACGATATTTGAATAATTTAATTTTCACTTTAATTGGAAAATTACTCTTTAAGCTGAAAATTGCCATGAAATTAAAAACATCGTTCAGTAAATTCAATCTACTTGGTATATTTCCTCCAAATTGTTTGTGGAGCTTTAATTTATTTCATTTTATAGAATGAAACTTTAAAATCCAATGTTTTTCAAATATTATTAATGCTGTTTAGAAAGATAACTAAAATCGCTTTTCTGCAAAATTGTATTTTTCGATTTATGATAATCTTACACGGAAGCGTCGATATATTCAAGGAATATTCTGTATACTGTCGTCATATAAATGAGGTTTTTTTTACTAAATAATTTTCTTGCATTCAGAGGGTTTTTGGATCTGTTTTCCCATAGTGAAGAGTGAAGGTAAATAATTTACAAATCCGATTTTCTGTACTTCTGAAATATCAGATAAAAATGTCTGAAATGTGTTTGTAGGGCTTTTACAAGAATTTTTGAATTTTTTCAAAACTTACGTGAAAGTTTTATAAAAATAATGTCAGGAAAGAATACCTAATCCCGTCGAAATTCCTAATCTTGAGAATTGTGGAAATTTTCCTTATACGAATATATTCAAATTTTCTTTAGAATTCCCCTAAGAGATGATTGTGTTTTCAGCTGGTCTGAATCAATAATAAAACTAACGCATAGTCATGGGTAAATTTTCCACTTTTCACAATTCCTCATTCTACATGGAATGGATGTTTTTTTTTTGCTTATTCATGAGAATTTGTAAAAACAATAGAATGGAAAAGTATGGCGCCCTTTTGTTACACGGGATGCTATTTTCGGATTTAAATCGTGGCCCGACGATTTTATTTGCTTAACCAGACAAAAACAAATAAAATGTGGAAGCGTTAAAATATGATTTAAACATAAGAGGGACGAAGAGCGAAGGAAGAAGCAAAAATCTGGAACAAATGTCTCATAACGCGAGAAAAATCTAAAAGGAAAATTCACTCTGCTGTGGTTTGACTGCAATTGGTGAGTTGTGGTTTGCTGAAAATTTACAAATTTTATTAAATGCTGGTTTTCATCTGCTCTGAATTTGTAAGTAAATCCCTTGATATTGCAGAGAATTCTTTATTTGTTGTAAGGTTTGTTCATGTATCGAATTATAAATTTAAGCGGAATCATGCTTTTGCATTTTAATGCATAGTTTTTAGGAAAATTTTAAAATTGTTTATAAATTGTGTGACTTCAGTAACGGATGTTGCTTTTAAAACGTCTGATGGCAACAATGTTCCGTAGGTATTAAAAATTCGAGTACTCACTTCTTTCCTCTGCATAGTGGCGACTATCGGTTTCTACTAAAAACATTTTCTGAAAAAAAAAAAGCAAAAAATAACTGGTTGCAGTAAAACATTTTGCCATGTACTTATCGTTTCCTCAGATTTTATTTAAAGAAAAAAAAACTGACATCTACATTGTTTAAAAAAGTCGTACTGAAAATTGTAAGCATATGAACGAGGCATATTTTTATTTTACTACAAACTGTAATCGTTGTAATAACCGTTTCGAATATTAGAAAACCTTTTAGGATGCCGTATGAGAAAAAAGTAGGAAAATCGATCTTCAATTCTCAAATTGCGTACTAAATCTTGATAAATGTTCCTTGAAAACAATGAGATCTTTTCTATCTTTTTTTTCGTGTCGTTAATCTGTGCTTACTCTTAGATACTTTTATACATTTTATATATACGACGTTTTTCATGTCCAGTAAAACTGGTACTCATCCTATTCATAAAATGAGAAACTCATTCGAACCAAGAAAAGTGCTTTTCTTTTTTCCTTTTATCATTTATATCAAACTTTATCTTGTATGGGGGCGAAAGTATCTTATGTCCTTAGGGTTAAATGAAATGCTTTTGGATCTTTAGTGATGTTTTCCACTGCTGTTTCCGCAAACGGGTTTCCCAGCGATTTTCCATTCCAATCCTATGCTATTTGTATTGTGTGCCGTTTTATTTTTTTTTCTCATGGCCCATCATTGTCCTATCGGATAGACCCGGTTAAATTTTGTGGAATTTATGGCCTTGATTTAGCCTACCATATAATCACATCCCATCCCTTTGAATTTGAATCAAAGATTTGATCGCACACATTCATGTATAAAATATCACACATGTGTGTATATGTGAAACACTATATATGAAAATATTTTCATCTTTTCTACATTCACGTTTCTTTTCTTTTCTATTTTCGGTTATTTTCACGTTAGGGCTTTAAAGGAGGCGACGACATTAGCACTTTCCGGCCAAAAATTGCCCGACGGTAGTTTCGAGAGACCACTAACAACCAACTTTGAGCTTTTAAATTTGGTTCCGGATGACAGCACTCGAAAAGGGAAACCATTCTCGCAGGAATCCGCCTTCGATAGCCTCGAAACATCGTCATCATCATCGTCTACGTCTTCATCGTCGAGAGGCATCGAGAACGAGCCGATGAAATGGCGTCGAGTGGGCTTGATATCCGGAACAAATGTCCAGCTGGACACAATCGTTTGGCCCGGTGGCGATATTGTGGTTTCAGGTAAATAGGATTCCCATTTATTTCTCAAAATAGTCAAAAGGAAGTTTACCATAACTGTATATATACTATTATATTAAAACTGTTTTCCGCTACTGTGGATGTTGGTTAAATGAGAGAAAATTTCACTTAAGTGGAAATCGATACTTTTATTTGAATTTTCAACATATAAGCGACTGTTTTTTTTTCGTTGCAGGATTATCGTCGCGTTCAAAGACTATTTTCCGCGTTGTAACAGCTTTATCGCCGCCATTTGTAATGGAATCGGAATTGGATGAAGATGGACTCTGTCTCAGAGGCTTGCCTTGTCACAGACTATCACCTGACAGTCCACATAATTTAACACTCATGTTTAATGCGATCGAGACGAGGGATCGTCTGGAGGAGGACGCCGTCGAACATGGGGTAAAGCCACCACCAATCGAAGAAACCAGCTCTTATGATCACACTATGTATAAGTAAGTTAACACTGAAATTCATTTTAGCTCTTATAGAAACACTGAAAGTATTTGGTCCCGCAATGGAACGTGCCAGGTTGTTGGGGGTTTTTCCGTACAAAATCTTGTTGTACTACTATTTGAGAACATTCCGGTCAAATTTTCAGTCAAATTTTAACAAATTAGCCAAATTACAGGGCTTTGAGTGAAAAATGTTTGAAATTTGACTGTTCACGTTATCGAGACTCTACACTCAGAGAAAAAAACGGTCTATTTGAGCGGAAATTGGGTTCGTAGTCAATTTCACAACAAACCATTTGAAATTAACCAGTTTTAATGTTATTAGTCGTGAAATTGTGTAATATTTTTAACATTTTGTATTTTAAATTATTTATTTAGATTGTTTGCTGCCAAATAATCATATCTCTCCGTGGACTGTAGTCTGTTTTCAATCGACTGAAATCGTATCGATTTTGACCCTGCTACGAAATTTGGCTTTTTGAAAATAACAAAAAAACCCCGTCCTTTATTAAAGAATCTCACAGCATTAAAGGTAAAAGTTTTTGACATACTTTAGAATTCACAAGAAAAAAAACCCGATTTTTCGAGGTTGTGTAGGCGTTTTCGATTAAACTCTAAATTTATTTGCTTAACAACCGACCTTTTTACTTAGCGGTAATTGATTATTAATTTCGGGTCACATCATAAAAAATTCATCATAATAAAGGGTTTAAAAGGTTTTTCACAGAAACTCTAAATAAATTCGCTTTCCCTGTGAATATGATTTACTTTTCATTATGATTAATTGCTGTGCCCGCAATGGTGCAATGTTGCTGTGAAAAATTGTGTTTTACAGATAAAAATTAATTATATTTTTATAAGAGTTTTATTCACCAACAATTTTGCTGTAAAATGAATACAAAATGCTAGGCACGGTGATTTTTTTTCATCAAAATATTACATTAAAAATTATACTGATTCGATTGCCATGGTTTGTTTATGGGCGTGGAAAAATTGAATGTGTAAATGAAATAATATTATGATATTTTATGGCTTGTTAAAAAAGATACTTATTCAATACCTTTTTTGATGAAATTTTCACGAAATATAGAAAAGTTTTGGGAAAAAAAATTTCTTTCTCTAGTGAAAGGTTTGTAAAAGTTATTGTGACAAAATTTAGAGGAATTTCTTAAATCATTTGACTTCCCTGATAAATGAACCTCTCTAGAAACCAATATAGCGCCAAAAATCTTAACTAGAGATTTTTGTTTAATAAATAAAATTTTTGGTTAAGAAAATTACCTTTAAATTTTATTTCAGAACAAAATGCTGTTATGGTTTGTCTATGGATTTGTTGGATAACATTGCAACAGAATTAGGTTTTGAATTTCATTTATATATAGTTCGGGATGAGATATTCGGTTCACAGTTTCGTAATATCCGTGATTTTATGTACGAATCGGAGGATAAAAGACCAACTAAACAATATTCAAATATGAAACATTATCCAACAAATCACTATTCGCCGCGTGAAGTGTTCCATACGAAAGAACGTCGAGCGAATGATAATAAATATCCATTAGAGGAAGAACAGAAATACAATAGCGGTAAGAAATTATTTTATGCTAATTCAAACAACCCTTAACTATCCAATAAAAATAGAGAACATTCATTTTTTTTTATCAAAGATCGCATTTAATTTAATCTTTATTTAACTTTTAAACTTTTTAACTTCTTTATTGCTTCCATTTTTTTGTTAATCTTTTTTCAGAATGCTTTTATCTATTTTTTTCCTTTTTTAAAAATAAAACTTCCCAAAGGAGTATAAAATTGTATCAAAGTAGTTGAGAGGATCAATTAAAATCTCTTTTTGTTTAGCCAGCTTCGAGCGAAAATCCAATATGAATACAAACGAGAATGATAACGATCCGAATGAGGGTCGAATTGTGGCAGGACTCGGTCCGGGACCAGGACTAGGACCGATACGGCCGTCAGTTTTATCCTACACGACGCCAACTGAAGAATCTTCCACCGATTGGAATAAATCCAACCGCCGCCGGCATCTTACAAACCAAAAAAATGATAATGAAGAGGAAGTGGATGCTACCCCAACCACTAATTCCGATACAAATGAACCACAATCGAATCGAAAAAAAGGTAAAATTCACTCGAAATTGTGGTTTCCTTTTGGGTCCTTTTTATTTCGCTTTTTGTTGCAATGTTATTAAAGTATGGTAAGAAGGGGGGATTAAAAGCGATTAGAAAAGGATTTCCGTCTCTTAATTAAGACGTCTTAATCACATTAAATTTTATTAGTCAATCGGAAAGGGATTTTTAATTCGAATTTTTATTTATTTATTTTTTTTTTTGTTATTTTTCTAGGCCAATGGAATGGAATCATTGGGGATTTAATTTCAGGATCCGCTGATATGTCATTTGCTCCTCTAAGTGTCTCCAGGTAAATTTTAACTCGGCGAAAACTCTGTTCTATTTTTATTTATCAATTTTTGAAGATTTATTTTCGTAATTCTTAAGATTCTGAGAATTATTAATTAAAAGCCAATGGAGTTGGTTTTCTTTAAATGTTTGATACGTCTATTTCATACGCAGGGCAGTTTGGCAGGGCAGACACATGATAGATTTAAGAAAATTTGAAGTTATGAGCTTAATTTTTTAAAAGAAAGGTCTACTAGAAAAATCAAACTACCCGCTAGTCTATTAGTAGAGACGCGTGCTCTTTCTTGGTCATTAATTTTTCAACTGGCATGTTCCTTTTTAAAAACGAGGCTCGTTATAGTTTGACGATAATTCAAAAACTATTAATTTTAGAAATAGCAAGGCAACGGTTTTTTTTATTTTCTCATCAAAAACCACTGTTTTTAATTGACCTGCAAGCAGCATGGCAAAACTTGCCCTGCATATGAAATAGACGCATGTTTGGTTACTTGTTATACAGTTGAATCGCTTAAGGACACCCTAAGTGTACAAGGGAAATGTTCGTAATTGATTTTGGTTCGCAAAATTATTGATTTTGTACAATGTGTGCACTTAAGCGGGTTAGACTGTGAATACAAGCTTTTTTTCATAAACTAGGATTTAAATGGGTTTTGAAACATTGAAAAAACGAAACATCAGTTTTATCTAGAACACTTTTTTTCATTCGATTTTCTAGATTTCCACTATTAAAATAATTTTCACGATATAAAAATAAAATTTCGAATTGAATTTCAGAGCACGAGCTGAGGCAATTGATTTTAGTGTGCCATACTTTCACAGTGGAGTATCGCTTTTGGCTGCACCTCAAAGTAAATCCGAGATACCATTGTTGGCCTTTCTATTGCCGTTCTCACCTGAACTATGGATAGTGATATTTACATCATTGAATGTCACTGCCATTGCCGTTGCCATCTACGAGTGGTTGAGTCCATTTGGCCTAAATCCCTGGGGTCGTCAAAGGAGCAAGAACTTCAGTATGTCCTCCGGTAAGTTTCAATTTCTCAATAAACTACCGCAATCCTTAATAACATTTCGTATCGTTACATAATGTGAGCCTGAATGGATTTACCTTATACCTACTCATGTTATTTCCCTTTAATCGTTATCACGTGTGTAGTATTTATAAGTATGTTTCTCTTTCCTTAATATTTTTTTTTTGGTTATGTTTTTGCAGTAAATATGGTCTCTGACCAGATTTTTTCGGCTATATTTTTTCCCATGCTTTTTGGTCTCATTTGTGATTCTTTTATTTAATTACAGCACTTTGGGTGATGTGGGGTTTACTGTGTGGACATTTGGTCGCCTTTAAGGCACCGAAATCTTGGCCCAACAAGTTTTTGATTAATGTTTGGGGAGGTTTCAGCGTTATTTTTATAGCTTCGTATACAGCCAACATAGCCGCCCTCATAGCTGGATTATTCTTTCATAATGCCAGCAATCGATATGATGTTTCGGTAAGTAAAACAAATATTATTTCTATTGTCAAGTTACTTCTTATTACCTAAGGCATGGGAATTTATTTGACAGTTTTCCACCTTTGTGGTTTCTATGGGTATTCAACGCAAAATTACTCCTTAATTTGTACATTTAGTTCGTCTTACCTGTTCAATTATTTAATTGTAGATAATATAGTCTGCAAATTTTCCTTTTTTATTATTATTTCTTAAATACGATATGGTTATTAGTAATAATAATTAATAATTTATTACATTCTAAATTTAACAGGTTAAGCAATTTCGTTTTAAGGGGGTTGTCCATAAAATACGTCATATATTCAATTGGGAACGGGGTATTCGGTAGTATGACAGTGATATTAAATTCCATCCAAAAAATTGCGAAAAAGTATCACACAGGGGGAGGGAGTAAGACTGCGAAAATTAGTGTGACGTATTTTAGGGACAGCGCCTTAAGTGATAATTAATCTAATACGCAACTAAAATTTCAAACACTAAAAATTTGTATTATATATTTTGTCGAATGTTTAGTTATTGTTCAATGGCAAATCATTTTATCTTGAATTTGTATTACTATGGCTTAAAAAACTTGAATTACTCTGCCATATGTGTTCTGAGAACAAATAAATGTTAAAATTTTATTGTACCTGAAACAAGTTAAAAACAAAACCCCAGTTTACTTAAGAAATTCTTAATTTATTTGCATTATTATATAATTGCGTTGTTTTGCGGAACTTGACTTTAACCAAGAAACATCTAGAGTAGCGACGTTTACTGTGGATATTTGGTTTATTTTTTAAAAGAACAAACACAAAACTCAAAGTTCAACATAAAAGTGGGACTAAGATATTTTAATCAAAATGTTAGAAAGTTTTGCACCTGTAAATAAAATAAGATTCAAACGAAAAACTTTCTCTTCACTGTATGCTTGGCTAGAGTTTTCACAACGCAACAAAACTTTAATTTAATTTCATACTGTTATATAACTATACAGAAAATACTAAAATCAAATGTTGCTGCAAATACAAATTTCCGTATAAAAAATACTTAGATTCTTGGAATAAGTTCGATTGAATCCCACAGGCTCAGTCGAATATAAATGAAAGTTGAAAATCTTTAATTAAACGGATTTAAGAAAATCTAAAAGGTTTAAATTGAAAATAATTTCGAAACAATTAAGATGTGGTTGGAGACGATCGTCATTTGTATGAAATTGATGGGATTTCTTTATTCTTTATTGCTGTAGAAAGTATATCTTTAGTTATTTTAAGGTTTTGTATTTGTGTAGAATAAATGTCTCTGCAAGACTCTGTCATAAAACCGATAAGGAATACTTTTTGTGACATCAAAAGGAACGAAATTCGATTTTATTGTGACTCAAAATAGATGAAAATTTGACGTAGATAAAGATTTTGTTGCTATCACTGTTACAAACATTATTTGCCAATTTCATACGATTATTGTGAAAAAGATATACTTAATTGTGCTACTTAAACACAGTTTAATCCTGTTATTGAATTTTCTTCTATTAACTGAAATATTTAGCTTCAGTTACAGGGAGAAATTTCCTTTGTCACTTGTCTTTGAAATGAAACATTAAAAAAGTATCAACTTCAGAAAATGTGAGGCTAATCTTATACCAACATAATTGCATGCAATTATCAAAGGAAATGTTAGAACATAATGACGAACTCTTAATGCATCATTTGAAACAGATGTGTATTGATGTCTTCGAAATTGGTTAAACAGTTTCCATTAGCTTGTAATCTGGAAGTTCTGAAAGTGATATCTGATAACAAAGCAATATCACTGGAACTTTAATTAAGTAGCAAATTCTGTGGATTAATTTTCCGGTTTGTAATTAAAACTTATGTAATTATATTCAGTTTACTTGGGCCAAAAGTTATCAGTCTATAGAAATTACATAAAATAATGAACTAAAACCTTTGTTTAAATCTTCGTTTAGGATATTTTTTTAGAGCTTTGCGAGCTCCCAAAAATGCAGGCACGTCACTGCTTTTTATCATATTAATAGGAAAATCGGTTTTTCTGTGACAAAATTTCTCAAATATTAACGAAATTTTACCGTTAGGTTTGAGGATATATGGAGAATTATATATGCTGTGCTGTTTTTACACAATTTCCCGTCCTTTTCATTACCCCGTTCTGATATTCTTTGAAGGGATCTTGTTTTCAAATAAAAAATGTGCCACTATCTACCCTTATTCCTCTCTGTATAATCTCTCCTTGGAATTTCTGTATGGATTAGGATCCGGTTTTCACCATTAGAGAGGTCAGCCCTCAAGGAAATTTTTCGCAAAATAATTTTTATCTCTCCCCTTTCTATAAACCCCTCTCCTGCTATCTGCCGTCACTCTCAAAGGATTTTGATCAGTTTTTCACTAATTTATCATACTAGTAAATTGAAGAGGCCGGGGGATGGAGGCACGGGTGATGAAAGCCGGTTTGGGTCGAGGTAAGATCGCAAAATGGTAAAAAAAGGAGCAATCTCAACAAAAATCATATTCCCTTTAGTTAACATGCAAAAATATAACAAGAGTGTTGAAAATTGCACTAATTCTCTTTACAACAGAAAAAAATTATGATCTAATCATGAGATTTTGCAAGTTACTTGCATGGAAATTACTTTTTACCAAATACGCTCCAAGAACAAGTATCAAAAGTTTTAGTGGACTAATTTAATGTGAAACAAATAAAAATTGGTATTCAATGAATTTTCCAATATAAAATAATCTCATTGTAATTTACCGAATTTTCGATTGATTAAATTACGTTTAAAATGCAGTTAGATCTTGGATAACAAATTTCAAAGCCACACGGAAAAGTACAATAAAATTAATGCAAATTAAGAGAGAAATTTGTTGCAACAAAGAACCATTTTTTGGATCAAATAATTCACCAAACACTATATATATTCTGTCATTGTTGTAGGATATTTTGGAATATTTATATTTAAAGTGCTTTTAATATTATTGTGGCATAAACTTTGCCCACTGAGAGCAATTTAACTTTTACCGGATTAATAAACATTCAAGTTTCACATAGCAAAGGGCTCTTGAATTAAATTTGTATTATTTTGCTCCCTTATCTGAATTTCATGAAATTTCCACAGGAGTTTGTACAAAATCGATTAACGCTTTTCACATCAAATTGAGTTTTACAATTTCGAGTTTTATTTAACATTTTATTTTGGGTATCGTATTCCTCGTATCCCTAGTAGCACTTAATGGAGAGATAAACAGAGTTGAGAATACAATGAGGATACTGTAACTACTTGTAAAAAACACCCCCATATATTCGAACCGGATAGAATCATTTTTCTAGAGATGATTTTATCCCATCCTTTGCACTAGATGTTTATCCCCTCTCCCCCCATTTAAATGGCATACCAGAGAATCCTTGTGCACAAGAATGTGAGTGAAAATACGAATATGAATCTTTTATACAGGGTGAATTTATCCGTATTTCTAGATGTGTTTGCATGGTCTCATAGATGAAAGAAAGTATTGGGTTTTTGATACGTTAAAACGTGCTATTGTGGAAGACTAAATAGAGTCATTAGGGATTGATATTACATTCGGGGAGTATACGATTCCGTAATAATAAAAATAATAATCATAGTCAATGGTTTCGCGACGTTCCAGTTTTACCGAGAATTTCAGAACTTTTGCACAATTCTTTGTAATACTTTTTCACTCCATGCTACGAATTAAAAAAAAAATTAGTAATCATCTCTTTTATGCTTTATCCATTATTCTCCAGAATTTTTAATGAACAATTCTAAAAATAGTTTTTTGTAATCTCTCTCTCTACCGGTTTTTATCCTTACGAAAAACTATCATTGAAATGACCATTTGGTATTCAAATTAGCTTTTGTACTCCATCGGGAAATATTTTAAATATTATTACAATGTGGACTTTAAGATATGCGATTTTTATTTGCCTTTAAATATGTAGAACTAGCTTGCATACCCGTCGTTGCAGCGTTAAGCTTTTTGTCTAAGTTTTAGAATACGAAGAAAACCGGAAAGAACTTAAAAACTTTTTAATGGCTTTATGTAGGTGCTGGACCCCCGACGAACATCTATGCCAAATTTCAGGCCAATCGGTTTAGTAGTTTCCCCGCGAAAGAGTAACATTGGGCAAAAACTAAGTTTCGAAATCACTTTACCCCCTCCCCTTACTCCCCCACCCCTCGCACTACTTTTCCGTATGCCTATGTTGGAACCAGAACTACCACAGACACTCATGCCAAATTTCAAGTCAATCGGTTCAGCCGTTTTTGCGTGAAAGAGGATCAGACAGACAGACAGACACCAACTCATTTTTATATATTAGTATGATATAGTATGATAGGTATGATAATTTGAATTATAGTTTAGAGAAAATGTTAAAAAGTTTATTAATTTAGCGAGATTTTCAACTTTTTTTGGCCAATTTTTACGCGAATACAGAGATACACTAATCTACAGCCTTCCGAACACCATTGACTCCTCGTCGAGCTTTTTCGCCATTTTTTGCAGACCCCCCCCCCCCCTTCCATTAAATATGTGACGTGTTTTAAATTTAACGAATTTTCCTTAAAAAGCAACTTCTATGAAGCAAAAAAAAACTTCTAAATGAATCTTAAATTACAAATTAATAGCCATTTCCTTTATTCAAAAATATCTTGAATTTCAATGTACATTTTCAGTGTAATAAACAGGATACAAAATCACTTGAATAAAATTCAATTAGGAGTAATTGTTTTCCATTCGCAGTGAGACATCCTTAAGAATGAAAATTAAGATTTTCTATCTTAGATTATCTTATTTCGTTGTTAATTTTCTTGATTTCATTATTTCGAATCCCAGATGAAATCCTTAGAGGCGAAAAAATAGGGCAGAATATATTAAAGCAATTTCATGCAGACAAACACAAAAAAAAAACGTCACGGACAATAGTGGTGTTAGATGTGAATGGATTATTTATGTTAAAAACATCGAAATAGTCATTTTTGTAATAGTCAACTATGTAGCAGTCAATAAAAAGAAACTCTTTGGCTGGTTGTCTGTTGGAGCTTTTATTTCCTGTTTTCCAACACTGAAAAGATTATTTCTATGTGCAGCCGATAGCGTAAAGTTTTCCCACTAAACCGAACAGTCCAAAATGGAAATTTTTATTGCACTTTATTTGTCTTGCATAAAGACTTTCAGCTGTTTTCCCTTCAGGACCAAATTTTTATTGTTGTAGCGTTTTTACACCAACAAAATCCTTTTGTTGGAATGAAAAGCTGACTGACTGTCAACCAACACTTTTACATAACGTCTTTTGTTTCACATTGTTTGGATCTGAAGTTTCGAGTTTATACAGAATAAAAATTTATGTAAATGAATAGATCCATGAAGGGAATACGAGTCAGTGATAAAAAGGATTGAAAAGAGGATTTTCTGTACTGTAATGGATATGGTGTTGACATATAAATATTGTGGTAAAAGAGAGACTCAACACACTTCAAAAGTGTAGCAAAAACACTTCTCAGAAATTTCACAATTATAGTTGCACTTTTGTGTTTTTTTTTTACTAGAATTGATTCCTAGAGGCATTATGACGTTTTCTAAAACTATTGGTATTACTTGTTGACTGCAATTTCTCGGGAAAAAGCAGAAAAAAAATTGAAAAAATCAATTTAGTTTTCGTTTTCATCATACTAATATAAAAAAATGAGTTGGTGTCTGTCTGTCTGTCTGTTCCTCTTTCACACAAAAGCGGCTGAACCGATTGACTTGAAATTTGGCATGAGTGTCTGTGGTAGTTCTGGTTCTAACATAGGCATACGGAAAAGTAGTGCGAGGGGTGGGGGGAGTAAGGGGAGCGGGTAATGTGATTTCGAAACTTAGTTTTTGCGCTATGTTACTCTTTCGCGGGGTACAGCCCCAACATAGGCCCATTAAAAAGTAGCCCGAGAGGTGGGGGAGTAAGGGGAGGGGGTAAAGTCATCTCGAAACTTAGCTCTTCCTCTATGTTACCCTTTCGCGGGGAAACTACCGAGCCGATTGGCCTGAAATTTAGCTCCAACATAGACCATAAAAAAAAATTGAAACAACTTAACCCGGCAACGACGGGTATGCAAGCTAATTTTTATAATAAGTAAAATCCCGTTTATTCATAGGTAAAATCAGACCTCCTCTACGAGGCACGCACACCTAGATTTTTTTTTAATATTCGCAAAAAGGATTAGTATTGAAATAAAATTAAGAAAATTTAAGAATTTCTATTCAAGGGAGTGTTTTTCTGTTTTTCCAGCTCTCATTTAAATACAAACCCCTTTATATGTAAAGTGCTTCATTTTTTCGCATTATGGGATATCAGTGAAAACAAAGAAATCCTCACAATTTCTGTCATAAATAATGACACTCACAGCATAACACCCTTAAATGATTTAAAACCCCTTCAAAATGTTGTACAAGTGTCCACGACTACTTTAAAAAAAAATCTCTACCTCAATAATGATTATCCTTGGTTTTGAAAAAAAATAAAATAAAAAACGAAAAATGAGAGAGAGATTACAATTTAATCCTTTCCGGTCCTAATTTTTTTTTTGACAAGGTATTGAAGCTGAAAAATCTTCTCCGTATACATACTGTGGTAATCCAATTACTCAAACCAATAAGGTAAGAAATCCTTATTTCCCTTAATTATAGTCCTGGCTTAGGAATGGCCAGCAGAGGAAAAAGTACTTCCATGGCCAATCGCTATGCCAGAAACAGATGAAAACGGTCCAATATGGCAAAGCTTTTCCAGGTACACAGATGGCAAAAAAGCCAACAAAATATTTTTTTCCGCAATTTTTGTTTGCTTTTTGTTTCTAATTCTGTTTCTGTTGCACGGACATGTTGTACCTGATTGCCTTGGGGGTAATTAAGGGAAGTCAGCTATTTAGCCGATTTTTTTGCCTTCGGTTTTGGGCTCTTGTTGACTGAAAATACGTTTTTTTATCTACCTTTGCCTGTGGCCAACGATTCAAAGAGGACCAACCATTCCCATATATGATATCAAAGCAACCTAAAGCACTACCACCCGGTAAACAACTCGCCGTATTATGAAAACTTGTACCTGAGGTCCTTTTGTTTAACGCTGGAGATAACAATTTATCAGTGTTGGGGGTTGTTGCTGTTTTTTACGTTTTCAGTTTTTGCTCATGGCGCCACTTATAGACCAACGCCAACACAGCCAGACACTTCTGCCAACGCGGTTATCATAAAATTCTCCTACTTTGGTTTATTAGATCCTTGTTATCTGAAACGCTTGACATTGTATCTGCGTATTCAGTTAAAATTTTTTTTTGTTTGCTTTATGACTTATTTCGGAGTGTTTAACTATTGTTTTTGTCACGTTTAATAAATCTTTATAAAACAATATTTTTGCATTTCAAGAGGTAATTAAAATAAATCTGAATTTCATGAGTGATGACTTTTTGTCAATTATTTTCAAGTACGTGTGAATATAAAAGGAACTACGGGTAATATTACTGCGAGATGGAGAGCTAATCTGATGTAATTCTTTTTTTTAAGGAAGACTTTTTTTTATAAATACAATCTGAGGAACTCAAAAAACCTAAAGCCCCCCCCCCCCCCTCCCCCACCCCATTTTATTTTTATGACAATCGATAGTAGTTGTGTTAAAAAACGCGGTCTTTCGGGGGTACTAATGTTGTTTTAATTTCCTTCTATTAAAGCTGTTGACGCAACGTGTTGGAGCCCCCATAGCTTCAGCAGCGGAATCCTATGTGCAAAAGAATGATCGTCACCTATGGGAACATATGAAAAGATACACATTAAAAAATGTCGAGGATGGTATACGAGGCCTCAAGTAGGTAGAATCTTACTAAAAAGAAACCAATCGAACACTTGACTAGCATTTTTATGGTATAGCGCGTATTTGCTACTAAAAGTGTATCTTGTATCGTTGTAAATAAATGCCATACACCAAAAATGCTAGTAGGGTGATTTATTAAAATACAGCCGGCTGAATTTGTAACCAAAATTTATTTATATTTAATTTTCACTTCCGAAGAAATGGATCGTTGGACCTAATTATGGGTGATACTCCTATTTTGGACTATTATAGAGCAACGGATCATGGATGTAGCTTACAGCGAATTGGTGATACATTTGTGGAAGATACTTATGCGGTTGGAATGACCAAAGGGTAAGAATCACACTGTAGTAACATTTAATTCGTAACAATTTATTGAATTTGAAAATTTTCCCTAGTTTTCCACTTAAAGATTCGATATCTGCCTTAATTGCAAAATATTCGAGCAACGGATATTTGGATATTTTAACAGAGAAGTGGTATGGAGGTTTACCGTGTTTTAAATTAGATATTGATATAGTACAACCAAGGCCACTAGGTAATTTATTTTGCTGTGGTGTGTGTGGGTTTGTGTGTAAAAGAAATTTATCACATTGGATATTTAGACTAAAATTGTTACTATCTATATATGAATGATTTATTAATGGTATTTTTTGTATTGTTCTCTCTGTTTTTTTTTTTTGGTTAAATAAAATACAAACGTGAAATTACAAAGGGGTGGAAGCTGTAGCTGGTGTTTTTCTACTATTGGGCCTTGGCGTGATTCTTGGTGTTCTAATATTAATTTTCGAGCATTTATTCTATAAGTACACGTTACCGATACTCCGGCACAAGCCAAAAGGAACGGTCTGGAAGAGTCGGAATATCATGTTCTTTAGTCAAAAGTTATATCGTTTTATCAATTGTGTGGAACTAGTATCGCCCCATCATGCTGCCAGGGAATTAGTGCATACACTACGGCAGGGCCAAATAGCGAGTCTATTCCAGAAGAGTATAAAAAGGGTTTGTGTTTTTTGTATCCTTTCGATTATGCATGCCCGCGTGCCGAGTGGTAGAGTAGAACTACTTTTATAAAATAAGCATCATTTTTGTTGTAACTTAATCAACTAAGATAAATAATTTTTCATCATATAAAAAAAACATTACAACACAATAAAAATCAATCAACATCGTGTGTTGTTTTCGTGTGTCATGACTATGGCTATTTAGCAAATGATAGATTTGCTTATTTTTTTAGTAGAGCTTCTCTATGGCAAAGACGATTTATATTAATTTTGAATTTTACGTAATCAAAATTTGTTCTAGAAGGAGGATGAACAGCGTCGCCGAAGAAAGAGTAAAGCGCAATTTTTTGAGATGATACAGGAAATACGGCGGTAAGTCAAACATGTAGAAATTTTTATTGGAAATTTATTATATAGGTAGCTCTTTGTTAGGAAATTGTAAACATCCTGCACTTAGAGAAAGAATCACATTCTGGTACTAAAAAAATGGCGTACTATATTTCTGTCGCACCAAACTATATTTTTTGTCAGAAGAAAAGCTTTTTTAAAGGCTTCTCACAATCTTTCTGTGTCTAATTATTAGATTAGGCCTAGGGTCGCCTCAAAAAATCATCCTAGCTCAAAATGGACAACAAATTTCGATTTCTCGTCGCCCAAAACCCCTACATGCCAAGTTTCAGCGCGATCAGACAAAAAAAAAGAAAAAAACATTTTTTGCCATCAAAAAATCATGGACTAACCACTGCAATTTTTTGCGATTTTTAAAAAAAAAAAAATTTCGCTGAAACTTGGTGTATACTATATTTTTTGTTAGCCTAACCACAATTATAGTGGCGCGCTACAATATTTATAGTGCGTGCTACAATATTTATAGTTGCGTGCTTCTATATGTATAGCATTCGTATAACATGCCTATTTAGTTTAACATTCGCTTTTGTTATACTCGTACAAATTGACATTTCTTAAGGATGCGGTACAATTGATTGTTTGCTGAATTTAACACTCAACCAACAAAAGAGGGCTGTAAAAAGTAGTAAAATTAAAAAAAAAGCATTAACGATCGTGACGCAAAACTTTTGAATTTATTCATGTTGAGGACCAGAAAAATCTGTAATTTCGATTATGCTCAAAAAAAAAACTACATCAAAATCCTGTTTTTAAAACAAAGACGTATATTTTAAATCTTTAACCAATTACATTAAAAGCTAGATTTTCTTAAAGTGCTATTGGGAGCTTTTAAAAATTATTTTGTATTTGAATTTCTAATAAATTTAGAGTCCAACAAGAAGAACGGGCAAATCCAACATTGGAGGTCGTTACAGAAGTCGACAGCCCACAAGAAGGGACACCGGAATCAACCGGACAAAAACCAAAATCTAGTCCGAAGCCAAAATTATTCTCAAGTCGTAAGGATAGTCGATCTCGATCGAATTCATCAACACTCAATGTTCGTAGATTTAGTACAGATAGCATTTTAAGTGAACGTTTAGACACAATCGGACGGCGTTTAAGTCGCGATTTAACAAATTCTCCACCGGATTTTGGACGAAGATTCGAAACATTCGGCAAGGAAAGCAGCAACAAATTTGATACGTTCTCCGGCCCGAAACCGCCAGCCGAAAAGGGTCAGGAAACGAAATTCGATACGTACAGTGGAAAGGATTCAGAAAGGCCTCCGTTGCCACTTAAGAAATATCTCAATCGACGAACGCCGCTTAATTCGGAGACGTTCACGCGTGGCGAGATGGATAGAAAGGATGTCGTTAGAAGTCGCGAAGAATTGAAAATCAAACCGCTTCCCGTTCTGAAGGAAGGATTGGTACACCCGATCTGCCAAGAGGATAATACCAAGGCTGTCCTACGGGATCGTTTGCATGAGGAGCTGAAGACGAAATATGGAGATGAAAAGAGAATTCCAGGACGACGGCAGAATCCGTCGAGTAGTTCAATGACGCATAAAAGTCGATCGGCGGACCGATCCACGCAACATCATCGCCAAAGGAGTCTGGATGGCCTCGAGTCGCGCCCCAAAATGCCATCGCCGCGAAGATCCCGTCCAGATCTCATGGAAACATTCGATGCACCCGCCCTTCCGCCGAAGGTAAGTCCCCGCAGTTCCACGAATCTCAAACAAATCTCTTTGGATCGGTTAAGTCGGGAGGATCTCCTCAAACTCAGCGAAAGTACGCAGTCCGAAATTCACGACTACTTAAGTAAAACGAAAATCGATCGACAAACTGAACCGCCTTGAGAAGATCCTTTCGGCCGATCTGATAGAGTGACATTGGTAATGTTTCAACTATTTTTTTGGCTACTCTTCTGATTTGGCAACCAGAAGAGATTTGGAAAAATGAAACACATTCACTTATAATAGTGATGTTGACATTAGTTTAGGATTTTAGCAATATTTATCGACGATTTCAAACAACAAAAATGATCAGAACTAAACATATACAAAAATTTAAAAAAAAAACATTTTAAACTAATATAAAGTTAACAGATTCTAACATATTAACAATGAGATTTTTTATTTAAAAATTGTAAAAAAAAATAGAAATAAATAAATGACATAATTTTTTGTCAACAGCTGATAAATTTCATTGAAAAAATCGTCTTGTGGAAAATATTGTATCTATAACAGAATTTTCCTCCTGTATTCCAGAAAAATTTGAAAATACCAAGAGTTTTGTTAAGTTCGACGAGCTTAACAGAAATACAAATTCTTGAATAAAAGTATTAAAACACACACACACATATACGCATATGTGTTTGTATAATATAAACAAAACTAAAAAAAAAATTAAAAGCTTTAGAAAAAAGGGAATTGTTGTTGTTATTAATAAAACAAAATTAACTAAACAAATAAAAAAATTAGTAATATTGTAACGTTAAATATAATAACAAAAAAAAAATAAACTTTACTCGAACGAAATTTTACTTTAATCTAAAAGAAAAACAATATGATTTTATTCAACACGTAGAATTTCATTTATTCGAACTTTCACTATTGTAGAAATTCAACGACCACTTTAGAAATGAATTATGAAAGACAAAAAAAAAAAAAAAATTAATAAATTAAATTAATAAAGACATTCAAAATTAATAAAATGAAGTATTTATTAAAAACTATTAAGGAAATATTATACTCAAAGTTTGAAAATATAAATTTGATAATCATTATTTCAGAAATATGAACCGATCACTGTTTCATATGTTTAGTAATCGGAATAATTTAAATTTTCTGAAATTCGGATTGTTTTTTTTTTGTTCAACGATAATATTCGTATATGGTGGATTAAATTCGCCTCTACTAGAGTGAAGAAGTGTGTAAAATGATAGCATAATTTTTATTATAAGTGAGAGAAGCAAAGAATTTCGCTTTCAATGAACATTTTTTACCCAACAATTTTAGTTAATTCTTCATCAATATTTCTAAATTTTTTGCTCCTTAAGGTCGTTAAGTCTCATTTTTAACCGACTTCCAAAAAGGAAAAGGTTCTCAATTCGACCTGAGTATTTTTTTTTAAATGTATAACTTTTTACTGGGTTGACCGATTTTGGTCGTCCCAAAGAGGAAGTTGTAGAGAAAGTTCCTGGTTGGGCCCGCTGCAAATTCCCCCCCCCCCCCCGCCGTGGCACTATGCTTTCATACCCCCTCGCCTGCTAGATTCTACAACGCCAGGAAGGATATTTTACATACTTCCCCCCCCCCCCCCCCCCCCCCCTGTTGACCGACCCCCTGAAATCCCTTCACCCGCTAGATTCTACATCGTTTGAGATATCGAGTTGAAATTTTTTGTGTTGTGTTCAGTACAGCACCAGGAAGGTTGTTTTAATCAGAAATTTTCAGAGTATAGCTGACCGATGGTCTTATACGCAAGTATGTATTTTACGAAATTTTGGGTAGAAGAATGCCACAGCGCTTACACATGGAGACGAAATGCCATACCTGTTTTCACAACAATAACTTTCATCTTTTCTGCAATAGTGGGGTGGCGCAAATGCACCAGCAAAAATCCTAGTGTAAGATTGCAAAAAATGTGAGGTTGTTTTTAGAAAACTCTCAGTTTAAAATCCTAAGTGCTGTATTTTCTAATTGTTCCTCTCGGAGTTGTTTTTATATATATTGAGGACTTCTTTTAAAATCTTCCACAAATTCATTTTTAATTTCTTCATTTTCTTTGCTTCTCTGGACTATTAAATGAATTAATTTAACAAAAAAATATTTAACGAAAAAAAAAAATTTAGCAAAAGTCAATTTTATAATATTATTAATAGTGGCAACTTATTTCCAGCAGAATCTCAAATATAAACTAGTGGACAGTAATTTAGTTTAATATGACTAATTTTTAATTTTGTATTCAAAAAATTAAACGACCTACATTGTTTGAATAATTAGAAATACTAAAAGTTTTATTTTAATTTTCAGTGACACCATTTTGATTTATTAGCCACGCCCAAACTAAACTCTTAAACATCTTAATCTAATATAAAAATCGCCTTTCATTAAACATGAATATAATTTAACTAACCATACTCGAAAGTATATCTAGGATACATTGGAACATTAAAATTAATAAATTAGAAACAAATTGAAAATAAAATGAGAAAAATATTTTACAACATAAACTAAACACCGTTTATAGGATTTATAATTAATGAAAATATTATATCTTTAAAGTAAAAAAAAAAGAGTAAAAAAAACTGCCAAATAAAAAAAAATGAATGAATTATTGAAAAGTAAAACTTTATTGCACGTTAATAAAAACCAAATGAAATTATTAAAAAAAATATTATATGAACAGCAAGTTTTCATTCAAAACTATAAAAATATATTTATTTAACAATGAAAATAAAAACTCAAAAATACATATATATCAGAAAATTAAACAAAAAAAAAACATAAACATTAACGAGTAAAAGAATTATATATTTAACTAGGAAAAGTTTACAATACAGATGAAATTAAAAAAAAATCTTTTAAAAAAATTACTAATAATTTTAAACAATTTTAATAATGAAAAATAAAATATCGTGATACATGGCAAATACTGGAAAATGAATTCAGCGAAAATTGGCAACATCGGAAAGAATTATGAAAACAAAATGAATACACAGAAATACACATTTAACGCAACACACAAAAAAAGTCTTATGGATCAAATTTAGCATTAAAAGTTAATTAAGAATTAAATCTAGAAGCAAAATTATTAATAAAATTACATAATAGTAGAAATTCGATTAAATCTACTCGAATACTTTGTTTGGAAATTATTCTAAAGAATCTAAATCTAGTTTTCATTAAACAAATTTTGATTTTGATTTCTATACAATCAAAAGCAAAAATATATGCATTTTGACAAAATGTTAAATTAACAGTCAATATTTGTTGAATCAACATTCAATAATTTTAGATTTATTCTTTCAAAATAATTCGATTTGCTGCAAATTACATTTTCTTTAAGAGGGAGATATTTTTATGCAGTGTGCGTGTCATAAAAATTAATTATTTCGTCAATAATAAGTTAAGAAGAAAATAACGCACAACTAAGAAATAGATTCAATAAATCCCATTGGCATTAAATGCGTGTATAATAGAGTCGAACTTTGAAAAATTTATCTTATTAAAGAAAAGTTTAGAAAAAATGATTCTTGAAACGTTGCTTCAAAGCTTTAAAGTCTAATTTTAAAAAATTTCGAAAAACTTGACTATATATCAACTTATACTATATTCTTATTTCAACATTTTTGAGAGACATTGTTTTTTCCATTGAACTTTTCTGGGCACCAATCATGTATTCCGACGCGTCTCTGTCTTGCGACTTCGACGCAGCTTTTAACTCTTGGCTTCGCCATATCTGCAGCTTGAAATTTCGCGGAATCGTCACTAAGAATCGAAACGTGATTCTGACTGTCATTCCAGGAAATTTGAAGCTGCTGATATGGCGAAGTCAAGAGTTAAAAGCTGCGTCGAAGTCGAAAGACAGAGACGCATCGGAATACATCATTGGTGCCCTGGTTTTTAAGTAGGTACCTATTTTAGACAAAACTGTACTAAAGATATATTTATACAAATAAACATACAAAAAAATATTATGGGAAAATATAAGAAAACTTTGTAGAAAAATGTTATCTAAAAAAAAAAAAAAATTAACACCAAAAAGTTTTTATTCTGTTTTATAACAGTTTATAAAGCATTGTTAATCAAAATTTCTAGTCTTTAATATTTCACAATTATTTTCTCTTGTTTTACTTTTCTCTAATACGATAAAAACTATTTTAAGAATTTTTTTTTAAATATCCACCAACGAAGTATGTATTAAATTTGAGAAACCAGTACATATTCGTATTCCGTATTTAAATGAAAAAAAATACAGATTGTTACTTTAATAAAAATATTAATATGTTAAAAAGTTTTAAACCTATTTTTAAAATCTTGGTAAAAGCTATGTAAATAGGATGAAAAACAAAAAAAAAATTGTGTACATATTTTGAAAAATAGAAATAAAAATAAATAAAAAAAACTGTTACTAAAACTTTCTTTTGTTACGTCATCACAATTTAATTTATATAATTCCATAGAAATTATGCCTGTGTTTTTGAAATCATATTGACAAAACTTCAGGCCGATTTTCACAGTTTTAATTTTTCAGATTAAAAGTTTCTCTCCTCGTTATCCCCTCGCCTGCTATCTTTTGAATAATCGAAATGGATTCGCTCCGGTTTTCACTTTTAGACATACACCTCCTCGAAAAAATGTTGTGCCCACGAAACCTCATAATCCCCTCACATTGTAACTCCCCTCCCCTCTAACCCGATGACAAAACCCAACAATATTTCCAAACTGGCATTATTTTTATTGATTTTTCCAAATCAGAAAACTTATCCTTGTTTATAGCGTTTCTTTTATGATGAATTGTATAAATAAATAAGGTTATTATAATCAGTCGTACTTTGCAAATTCTTTTTTACTGTCCACTTTTATTGCCACACAATTCAATCACATACAAAAAAAAAATTTAGTAATGATATATCAATAATACGCCGAACAAAATATATCTTCTATATTATTTATGTGAACAAGTGTATGTGTATGGCACCTTGTCTCCTTTTCTGATTGCATAAAACTAGGGGTCATTCGACATCTAAGTGGCGATAAAAGTAAATCGCCTTGATAGGGACACAGACTCAGCATATAAATTGATAGCCTATGATATCATCCTCTTATACGATTGTATATGAAGTCCTTCGAAGCGTTTCAGAATTATTATCGGATGGAATTTCCATATTTCTTTATCTCTCTATACTCAACGCTATATTATAGTCGCCATAAAAAGGCATTTTTGTTATTTGCATAGAACTTTTGCGCTGAATGAGAAAAAAAAACTTGAAAACCATCGAACAAATAAAATACATAGCCGTAAAAGAAAATATTCAAGGGTAAGAAAAATAAAGAAAATAATATGGGATAAATACAACTGAATTTACCCAAAAAATAGAAACGATTTTTTCCCTTGTTCAAGTGGATACGAAAATCTGTGGAAGCCTAAAAGCATTAAAAGCGTTAAAGGATCTTGGTAGGCAGACCTGCGAGACCACACGTTATGTAGATTTGTGTTTTATGTCTTTGTAAACACCTGAAATTTTCTGTATAAATCATTTATGAAATCATTGAAAGAGAAAATATTGTTTTTCTATCGTATTTTTTTACACTCATATTCACATAGACAAGCCCTTATTGGATTGTTGATATTTACGAAATGTAAAATACACAAGTATCTCGGAAAATCACCTAAAATAAGTAGGTCTTATAACGTTTTCCAAAAAAAAAAAAATGGTTATCTACTTACTTTTTAATGTCAAGCGGAAAATTTCTTTTGACGGAGATTTTTTTGTAAAGGTTTATATTATAGCTTTTTATCTCTTAACAAAGTGCCTTTTTGGAAGGTACTTATTTTTGCCGACAGTGAATATTTATTGAACTATTTTTAAATAATGGAGTTGTAACAAGTTTTGATTTTTCATGTGTGTTTGCATGAAATCAAATATATCCTATATACTCTACTAGCTTGCATACCCGTCGTTGCCGGGTTAAGTTTTTTCAAATTTTTTTTTTTGATTGTCTATGTTGGAGCTAAACTTCAGGCCAATCGGCTCGGTAGTTTCCCCCCGAAAGGGTAACATAGAGGATAAGCTAAGTTTCGAGATCACTTCACCCCCTCCCCTTACTCCCCCACCCCTCGGGCTACTTTTTAATGGATCTATGTTGGGGCTAGACCCCCGACGAACATCTATGCCAAATTTCAGGCCAATTGGTTCAGTAGTTTCCCCGCGAAAGAGTAACATAGCGCAAAAACTAAGTTGCGAAATCACTTTACCCCCTCCCCTTACCCCCCCCCCCCCCTCGCACTACTTTTCCGTATGGCTATGTTGGAACCAGAACTACCACAGACACCCATGCCGAATTTCAAGTCAATCGGTTTAGCCGTTTTTGCGTAAAAGAGGAACAAACAGACAGACAGACACCAACTCATTTTTATATATTAGTATGATTAAGGTCCGAAAACTTGATCAGTTTGATTTCCCAGAGAGAAATTAAAAGACGATATTCACGTTTTTTAACAGGATCCATTATACTAGAATTTTAAACTACAGATTCAGTTTTCAGAATACTAAAAAACCACCGAAAATGCATTTTTTGTGGTTCTTCACAATACTTTTGTATTATTTTTTTTTATCTGGGCCACTCTTCTCATCCCGATCGCCCTTCTTTGCTACTTATTCCAACAATCTATGCTCCAAGATTTATACCAAAAAGTATTTAGGTTACTTCAAAGTACAATTTATAACATAAACGAAGTTTTGGCAAAGGCCCAAGTTCATCCTTTAATGAGATTCACGTAAATTGCTATCTCTAAAATTCGAAAATCCTGTCAGCAAGAACTACCCTCTGTGAAGATTTTCTAAGCTCTTTATATAAATATTTATCGATACAAAGTTGTGAATTTTCCATAGTTTTTCTGGGACATATCTTAAAGTATTCTAGTTGACATCATGATAACAGACTTAATCCTTTACAGCAATTTATGTGTGTATGTGGTATCGTCTGTTGAATACTTATTTTCCTCGTGTTTTTCTCATGCACTCTAAAAATGTCTCCCCGGGACAATAAAGAAATCTTTTCAAGTGGGTTTTGTACTACATAGAGACGGGCAACAACTGGAATAAATGTCGAAACAACTACTTTTGTACTCGCAGTGCATAGAACAAAGAGGAAATCTAAAACAGGAAAGTTACTTCTGGGTTGTTTTGAAGTAAGAGCATCTTTATATACTTATATGTACGTACATCGTAGAAAATCAAGAAGTAATAATGTGTTTTTTTAGTAAAATGACGTAAATAAAATATAGAATACATTCTTTGTTCTCAAAATAAAAGTTTTGCGATAAATTTTTTTTTCGTTACAAAACTAAATAACGTAGCGAAATAAAAATTGGAGTTTCGTCACAAAATGTGACTTTTTTTTCGTCTAGTAGAATTGTTGGATGGTAATTGGTAAAGAATAACATAATGGTAAATATATTGAATGCAAAAAAAAACGTGATAATTAGTCTGAAATGAAAAATTGTTTTACACAGTGAAAATTTCACCCTTATTTATGTACAGAATAAAAAGGAAATCATAAATAAAAAAGAAAATCATTCACGCTGATATTTAAAACATAATTGGAAAAGCACAATAAATTTTCCGGTATAAAAAACTTTTTTAAAGCATGAAAGGAAAAATTGAATACTTTTTATAGAAAATTAAGCAATTTTCGGTACAAAAATGAGGATGATTTCCAGAAAACCCTGAATCAATTGTGATTTATATTTAGATTTTCAATTACAATTTTATCATTTTCGCAGGTACCACATTATATATTTTCTTTCATTAAAAACAAGGATATATCAACAATGGGTTTTTTAAATTATTTTTCAGAATATCAAAGATTGTGCAAACGAACCGTGGCCCATAAGCAATTGAAAAAAATGCCCGTAGCAATTTAAATAAAATGTCCTTTCCATGCATGGAATTTTTCTCATCCATATTTGCATACGGATTCCTGACAATAACTCAGGGCATCGTTTTATAATATTCTAATGATTGTGATATAAAATACTTACCGTTTTAAAGTGAAAGTTCAAAGATGTGTTTAAGTTCAAAGTTCATTTAATATTTATTGGACATTAATGTAACAAATCTGTAATTTTTAATACTTACCTACCCCTTGGGATTAATTTAGATTTATAGGTTCTCAACTAGATAAACAGATATTGTGAAATTCATGTCTTTAACTTATTTTCAAAACATATAAATTTTTAGTGAGCAAATCCTAGTCAAATATGGACAGATAAACTGACAATTAAAGATCCCTTTCTATTTCTCAATGATGTCATTTCGGCAGCCATTAACTTAGAAGCAACCCCGGAATTTCGAAAGTATTCATTTCCATTGTCAAATTTAAAATTAGGTTTGTCCTCAGGTATCCATTTTCGTTACATTTTATATTAGTATCTATTGGGTTGCAACTGTATTGGAGAATAACCCAACCATATTTCCCATTAAAATCCTTTATATCGTGTTCGTTCAACTTTATTCAGACGGACATTAAATGTTATTGGATCAATGAAATCCTTTTGTTAGAATTTTGTTATCCACACAAATTTTGGGTCGATTTGGAAAGTAAACAGATTGAGTCAAATTCGCTGTCTTGTAAGAAGCATAAATGTTTTCATGAAGTGTATTTCTGAGGGAGGGTGTACTCTAAGGGACTACAGAGGTAGTAAAGGTTGCTACCCTTACGAATTGAATAAAGGATACTTCTTAATTTAGTTTTATCGACTTTAAGCTACGATCAGTATGGAGTTCATTTCAAAATGAAATTATTTTCTTGATTATTTGTTCATTAACTGAGAATGTATTTGAATACTTGAATATATCTGGGGGAGGGTGTTTAACAGTGACACCGTTTATACCAACTTCTCACAATTATCAAAGAAAATTCGATTTCCATGCTAGGTTTTCTACACATTGAGAGATTTTTCCAGACATAATTTGAAAATCAGACTCCAAATATCCAAGTTTAAAAAAAAACAATTTTTTCTCGATTTCTCCTTTAAAACTTTGTGGGTTTTTCTCTATTCTTCTTATAGACTCCGTTATGAAAATCATTGGCACTGTTGAACTGGCTCCACAACTAAACCGAGTACTCCAATGATACATATAATACGTCTTAGATCTTAACATTATATCGTCTTATTCTTAGTAGCTCCGTCATGTCAAATTACAATTGAGTTAAGTTTCACGATAGCGACACAAAACTGAGAATCCGTTGTCCTATTTTCTACCCTCGACCATACACAAATAGTGTCTTATAGTGCGGGGAGTGTGATGTAAGTAGTCGTTAGTCTCTGTCATACATGCAGAAACTTTCCTTTTTTTTCTTCAATACGGACTCTATACAGATCTCTCTATACGCATATATGACGCCGATATTACGTAGTCCTTCATGTGTACCTATTCTAAGCTAGGACTCCTACTGGATCTCGATGTGAAACAGTATTTGTTCATTGTTGTATATTGTTGACATAGTTTAATATTGCCAATTTCTTTGTATTTGTATAGAATCGACAAAAAGAAATTGTATCCTTGACCCTATACTGATATATTCCCGACAGCGACCGACTTTTATGGGAGGGAAACAGCCAACATAGAATAAAAAAACGCGTGGGGATTTTTTTGGCGTAGATGGGGTTGGCGCCTCTAATAAAATGGATTTTACGTTTTGTATTTTGATTTCTTTGCTTCTACATCTTAACTGAATGCTGCTATCGTAGCTAGTTTAAGGGCAACCAAATACTGAACGTATTATTCGTGACTGTCTTCGTATATTCTATGATAATGATAAACACGCACGTCTAGATGCGAATTATGTATGTAAGTATAGATAGTATAGTCATTTTTATTTTTATATCATTATTTTGCCTCCGAGAACAAAAAAAAAACGATTTCAGTGCAAGACATCGAAAGCGCCACTTTAAGAGATTTTTTTTTAATACAGTTCGAAAATTATATTGCCTTTGAATCCATTTGGATATCTCGTTTTCCATTTCCCATTTACATGAAATATGCCAATAAAATTTTTGCATAAAAATGACTTTATCGTTTGATGTCATCCGATACTGATTTCCATTTCAATAACCATAAATTGATAACCATATCATTAGTTTTGAGAAAATCTTTTTTTGATGTCAAAATATATCAAGAAAAAACCTCGTATGTTCTGGGAAATTTGTCATTTTTGGTGACTAGGAATTTTATTTATTTTGAAGAAAATGTCTTTCAAATTTCTTAAGAAAACATAAGAAAAGTTACAATTGTCCAATTGGCAAATACTCTACATATATGAGGACAGACAAAATTTTTATTAAAAAAAATCAGTTTTGTAAGGTAGAGGGGAGGTAAGTAGTGGTCTGATTAAATTTTGGTGTATAACATAACTATTTACACATATTATAAACACATAATTGCCTCTATAAAAAAGAACACATAATTGCCTCTATAGTACGGAGCAGGGGGGGTGGGTTTGGAATAGTCTGATTTTGATGATTCTCGAATATTACACTCTCTAAGAAACTGATATTAAAAGCAAGATCTTTATATCTATATTTTACTATATTCTAACAGGAAGAAGATATATAAATATTTTTCTAGAACTAAGAACATCTTTCAAAAAAATCTATTAAAAAAAACTTAAGGTAAAATACACCTTAGATTTGTTAACTAATAACACGCATAAAATAATTTATTGAAAGAGCCTTAATCTAATATCTCTTTTGAGAATATCTTTACAATTGAGATATACCTACTATCAGAATCAGGACGATAAAAAATACTTTTATTTGCTGTGTACATTCATAAATACATAAATACTAGAAATCCCACAGATTTTTTTATAATATTCACCGAAGTTGCCCCTATTTGGCAGCAATGAATATAAGAACAGTAGTGTTGTTGAAAATTTTCCCTTAATATATAATACTATAGCTGGTGAAACGCATCTATATGTCACATACGTGAACACTATGAATGTGTGGGAATTTGTAGGAATTATCGCCCTCCTATTTCATGTCTGGAAGGATTCGTGATTTTCGCTTGTATCAAATGTTGTCGACTTCTTTAGTCTTAATCTTATACCCAACGATGAAATAAATACAGGGGACTTGTTTCGAAACAATTGGATTTGTTTAAGATGAAATAACACCCTTTTTGTGGAAATATTTTCCCTTTGTTATGATTGTTTGCTTTTCCTTGGGCATCCAATTTTTTTTTTGCTGATTGGGGAAAATGTAGGTTTCTTGGCTAATATGGGACATGAATGAAATGAAGGTACTTTTCTATAGAATTTAAGATGTTGCTATTGGCGAATAGGGCGATTACATAATATATTGTGCAAATTCTTTGTAAAAAAAATATTTTTTTAATGAATACAGTGTTGCCTTTAATGGGGAAGGACTTTGGTTATGGTAATTAGTTATAGTCGACCGCAATCCGATTTTCAGAATTTGATTATAGTATCAAAATAGTATTATTGAGGAGAAATTTTGTGCTAACCACATACCCTTTTTTAAAGGGTTTTATATCCCACTAAATTACACCAGAAAAACCCATATTTGGAAATCAAGATTTTTTTTAATATTTTGTAATCGTATTTGTTTTGTATTTTATTTTATTTTTTTTCTTTGATATTTTTGTATCCTTACCAATTTTTTTGAAATTTCGACTTTTCGGACTCAATTTGAATATCACAGTTAAAAATCTGAGTAAAGTCGAAACACGAAGCCAAACCTTTAACACAAATATGATGAGAGTAATATCTTAAAGGACCTTGAAATTGTAAAATGTTTTTTTTAATAAACGGAATTCCATGAATTTTTCATATAGAATTTTTATATTAACATTTTTGATTATTCCATTATCCTTGATCAGCTTTAGCTAATTTCAAAAAACTTTTCTCATAAATCTATTATTTTGAAATCAAATCCTCGTATTGCCCCATCATATAGTCATGTTTTAATGTCCTTTCAATAAATCTTTCAGGTCATAAAAATATATATTTGCATTTATTTAGTTTGCTAAATCAAGTAAAAATGTTTTTTCAGTTAAAAATTGGAAAACATGCCAAGTAAAAAAAAGTTTTATAATTTATGTTTAGTCTATTGCTATAAAATAAGGTACTTCTGATAAATAAAACTTATTTATTGATTACAAGTAAACATAAAATATGGTATAACATTCCATGGTATAACATGGTATATCACCATGAATTAGTTTAGATTAAACGAATCAGAAACTAACTATTAATATTTGTCTGTGGCTTTCCCTAAAAGAAATGGAAAAAAAAATCCAATTTACATGAATAACATTTCAAAATGCGTAAAATAAATTATATTTACTAAAACAGTCAATCTGATGGGAAATAACACGCCTTATGAAAATCTCGTTGTGTGTGCCGAGTTCGTTTAAAATTTCCCCTCTATTCGCGACGTGATCCTAGCCTAGACGTTCGAAGTTTTAATATATTTTGATCCTTCCACGATGTACAAAAATGGAAACAATGTGTAGAATGCTTAACCTGCAGACGTGCGAAAGTTCTATTATTCCTCACCTTTATGCCAGGGTGAAATATTTATTTTGTTGAGCATTTACTCGTACACGGAGCGAAAAGTAGGTATAGATGACGGAAAATCTTCACAGTGGCGGTAATATAATTTTGCAAAGCACGTGAAATAATAAAGTGTAGTTCGCGTTTTGAATATTTCACTTTTTTTTTTAATATGTCTGTAAATGTACGAGTATCATTCGACGGATTCCAAGCTTGAAAAAGCTCAGCGTTTTATTTCCACTCTCAAGTCTTTCGAATTGATATTCTTGCGGAGATTTTCACTGTTTTTTGTTCTGTTTTTTGGAGTTTCTATCCATACATATGTTAGGAAAATTTTATATTAAAACCTTGATTGTGCGCAAAAAGTTCTCACAAAGTTGAAAATAATATCAGTTACTGTTGCATATACGAAACCAGCATACGGGAAGCTTTTATGGTTGATGGTATAAATTTAAAAGTGGAAAAATATCGCATGTCGAATATATAAAATTTTTTACGATCCGTGTCGGTACTTAAATTCATATTTGATTTTTTTTAAATCGCCACATTGTTAGCAGCAACCACGGAGGATACCAGACATTTTCAGGATCGCTAAGGACAATTCAATGGAGAGAAGTTTACAACAAGTCGTCTCTATACTCTTTTGAATTTCACTTTTTCAGTTTTAGTATGAGGAAAATTTTTAAAATCTCTTTTGTTCCATATTTACAGCGGCGAAGGTTCTGTCGACACAATGGCAGTTTTTATATTGTCATCTAGGACGAAAGAACGATAAAATATATACAAAATTGTTTCAACATCTCCATGAATTTTTTAATTTGCAGATGTTTTTATCATTTCTAAAATTTAATCCAAATATGTATAACAATCTCTATAATAAAGGTTCCAGATTTTCGGTTTAGCGACGTCCATAAAATACTTTACGCTAATTATAGGCTTTTCGTCTCCTCTTTTTTTGCCATCGTCACGTTTTTTCACAACTCTTTGTATATGGTTTGGTATCGCCGTCACACTACTGCATTCATTTATCCTCCAAAAACTGTGACGAATTTTTTGAACCTAAAAGAGTTCTTAAAATTTTGAAAAGTTTCAAATTTTTGTGGGCGCACAAATATATTTCGCGGGTGACAGAAATTTCGATTTTCTTAAAAAAAGTATCTCGTAGAAAGATTATATTTTCCATGCATAAAGTCAATCGTTCAAGTGGCGCTATTTTTAAAACGTGTTTGATGCTGAAAAAATGTCGTTCTTTACCTTTTTCTCAATTTAAATAAAAAATTTTATCGGAAATGCCGAAAAATTTTTTTTAAAGATTTTAAATTCTTTTTATTTATTCCGAATACAAAAGTACCTCGTTTTTTTTATTAAAACCTTAACCAAATGAGCATACCCAATTTTAAGAGAGATATTTATCTCAGAATTGGTTATTTTCCAAGAGGATATCAATCAAATGAAATACAAGGATTTTACTAACTCCTTAAAATGATATCCAACGGTTTTATTACATCCATTTTCTTGTTTCTAATTCGAAAGGTGTTTGTTGTAACATTGGGGGGTTGTTTCTTAAGGGAAACTTTGCTTAGTTAAATTTTATGGTTTTGAAAGACATTGAATTTATCAGCGGTAAACGTTAGATGGCTATAAATGCAAAACGAAACGTTTTCTGAATGGTTCATTCGGTGTATTTTATCCGGAGTACCTTCTATTGTACGAGTTTCATTATTCTGTCAAAAATCCATTTTATTGCCATTTTCCACTCTTTTAGTAAAGGCACGTTTCATTTTCGAATGGATGATTTTATTTAAATATGACGTGAAATCCAAACACAAATTTAGTTAACTGCCTAACTTCAATGTTTATTTTAGTGAATAATAAATTGTTTTATTGACTGATATCATAATTAAAAATTGCTAGACATTCTTCTGGAGAACTTTATGAAATTTTTTTTGTATATTTTTGTCTATTAAGGAGCCGCTCCATTGCCATGACTTTTTCCCATGACAAAAAAATGCAGGAAACTAGAGCAAGATAGACTTATGTAGATCTAAAAAGGAATGACTGAATACAAGGTAAACGTTTTCCCTTCCAGTTTAACAACTTTATAGCAATCATAGCAAACCTTATGCTATGAATATAATGTTCAAATTGGCATGGTAACAAAGCTTTTGACTATGCATGCGAAGGAGAAAAAGCTTTTAAAATGACATCACGCTATAATAACAGTTTGAAGGTGTCCGTGCTTACTATTCACTTACAGGGACAAATGTGATTGTAGTAGAAATCGCCATAACATCGCCATAAAATCGCCATAACAAAAGAGGGGAAATTATTTTTGCATTTGCCGACAAATTTTTGCAGTTGATTCTTATCTCCCTTTCTCGCCAAGGCATCTTCACATAAATGTGTCTCATTTTTTTTGTCATGGGAAAAAGTCATGGCAATGGAGCGGCTCCTTTAATAGCTAAAAAAGATACAACTTCGATTCATGGAATGGAATTTGGATTTTATTTGAAACCCGTTTAATATTCAATTTCAGAGGTTTTATTTTCTGTCGATTATAAAAAACATTATACTCCAACTAGCGTCGTTGCCGGGTTAAGTTTTTTGTATAAGTTTTAGAATACGAAGAAAACCGGAAAGAACTTAAAAACTTTTGAGAAAAATCTTATCCTTGCAGGACTCTCCGTTGCGAATTAGTTTAACACCATATTCGTGACCAACGACTTTGAAAACGCCCTAATGTCAATTTTTCCCAGCAAAAACGGGAAAGGATATTCGCATTATCCTTACAGGACTTTCTAATTCAAGTCTTGAATTTCTAACACCGGATTCGTGATCAGCGACCCGGAAAACCCCCGAGTGAAACTTTTCAGCCTCCTATTGGGCAGAATTCATGGCGAAAATCACGGTTTAAAAACAACCAAACCCCCTTAGTGAGCGCCTACATGATGGCTGGGAAGAGCTTAGTTTCGAGATCACTTTAACCCCTCCCCTTACTCCCCCACCTCTCGGACTACTTTTTAATGGATCTATGTTGGGGCTGGACTCCCGACGAACATCTATGTCAAATTTCAGGCCAATCGGTTCAGTAGTTTCCCTGCGAAAGAGTAACATAGCGCAAAAACTAAGTTTCGAAATAACTTTACCCCCTCCCCTTACTCCCCCCACCCTTCGCACTACTTTTCCGTATGCCTATGTTGGAACCAGAACTACCACAGACACTCATACCGAATTTCAAGTCAATCGGTTCAGCCGTTTTTGCGTGAAAGAGGAACAGACAGACACCAACTCATTTTTATATATTAGTATGATTACAGGCAAATCTCGATTATTTGAACTCCCTTTATTTGAAATCCCAGTTATTTGAACCAACAATTTGTTTGTTCATTACCTCTAATATTTGAACTTCGTTCTATTATTTGAGCTTGTCACCCTGACACCTCTGCTCCGCAGGGTCAGGAAAAAGAAGCCAATCGGGTATCCCGAGCGATGACGAAAAAACCAGAGTCGGAACGTGAATCCGTACCGAGGCGCACATAAAAGACAAACCGTGTACTAAAATTGAGAATTAAATCAGAATAATAAATTCAACTGTTTTCGTTTAATATAAACCCTCACCCAAACGTCCTGAACATCCTGTGACAAACTTTTATAAAATAAATGCCGCCCAAATGAATAAAACCGAAAAAAATGATAAATGTCTCAGAATTGGTAATTACGCAATATTTGAATGAAATTCAAATGAAATTCAATCACCAGTTACCAGTAAAAACGTAAATAAAATAGTATTTGATTACTTCAGTTTATGTTGCTAGAAGATTTTTTTGTTGTGATTATTTGAACATTTCGATTTATTGAACTACGCTTGCAAACATTAGTTCAAATAATCGTGGTTTGCCTGTAATTAAAAAACGCCACAATTTAATAACCTAAAAATTTGAAATTGCTCTGAAAAACTTTACAGAGCAATTTCAAATTTTTAGGGTTTTTAATTGTGGCGTTTTGGTTGTCAAATACAAGTGTTATAAAATAATTTCCTGTCCGTAACTTGGAATTCGCCAATATTCCCAACTTTTCTCACCTATCATTTCAAAAGAATTTTAACGTAACCACTCAATGTGAGTTTTCTATACACACAATCGCATTCTTGCGCCCCCATAAAGGACCAAAAAGCGGAAAGTACTTTCATTCTATTGGATATGAAATTGATGTACCTAATCGAAACTAGAATTCTATGAGCGCATTCGAAAACTTGCTTTATGAATTTCTGGAATACAATCACGTAACAATCTCGACACAATGCTCGGTATGATCTTTATCCGGTTTGATCCTTTTTTTTATTCAGCAATTGATTTACCAGAAGCACTCTGGCATGGGAAAAATTCACCGACATGATCCCCAAAAGAACAAGCATATGTAACCAAAAAAGAAAAAAGAATGCACACGAAAACTGGAGAGAAAAAAACTTTTAGGGAATTTATAGGTCGATATTTAGCCCACATTTTCCGGTACATTCCAGAATACAGGAAAGTCTCGCATCAACTTTGTGTACATCTTATCTCCTGGGACCGGAGATCCTAGTAGGCAAAACGAAAATCGTTTTTAATATAAATTAGACATATTATTATCTACATATGTACGAGTAAAATATACATGGAATTTGCCGTACAGGATATAATATGTTACCTACCAAAAATCTCTAACCAAAAACCACATACGACAGAAGTGCTTCATCGTTCAAACCTCGGGGGGACCCCATGCCTATTCGACTTCGACTTATTATTTGGTCCCGTTTTCGTGACTTCCCGTCTTTGCCGAATTCCAATAAATATTGTGTGCCATCATATAGAACGAATGCGGCACTCAGATAGCGCGATAGGATTACACGACATCCAAATGTGAAAACCATTTATACAACGAAAGCAGAAAAGGAAGCTACTTTCATCCCCAACAACCTCTCTCGGCGTCACAGCATCCATTTTCATCTGATGGGTTTTCCATAGCTTCCTTCCTATGTTCTGCTTTGGTTTGATCCTTGCACAGGTCCTCGTCTCAGTTCTGGTTCCTCCATGAGTATAGACATTTCGACCACCCGCCTCTCAAACGTCCTGAATCTCGCCTATTAGTAGTTTGTGTGTAGCGCATGTGAACGAGCCGATGTGGGAAAATTTCTAGGATTTTCACAGCCTCATTTTCTTTCATAACAGGCAAATTGTTTGATGATAAAGAACCAAAAACAAAATCGAAATGAAAATGAAACAAAACTAAAGTAGCTGAAGGGGTTGGCGGGATGCGAGCATAACAAAAGGCTTAGATAAGCTTACAATAACGAATAGAATTTCTGAATGACTCGAAATGTTGTACGGTAAACCTAGAATGCGTACCGAATGATATACAGAAGTATAACCATGGAAAAATTATTTTCAAAACACGTGATATACGATGGAAAATCTTATGTCGAACCGCACGATGTCTTCCAGGGTGGCGGGATTAACATTAACTAGGGGGTGGCAATAACAAAACGCAAGGAGAAGTGAGAAATTCTTCCTTGGTTTCCACATTCTTGTGGCGTCTTGAATGCGCGTTTATAATATTTGACAAATTGACTTCCGTCTAATACGAATGCGAAGGAGATTAATGTTACACTCCTTCGTTTACTTTCATTATCAAATAAACAACGCTGAAAGCAAAAGTACTTATACGGAGTTCAATAAATTCTCCTGTCAGTGAAAAATTGTTACAGTTCTCAACCATTCTTGTTTGAATAGCTTCGGTATCAATGGTTTCTTACATTTGCTGTGTAAAAAGTTGAACGTAAACTTTTGCTTGTTTTGTTTCTGGCGAAAATTTGGCGAAAAAGCATTTATTGGAAAGAAAAAAAACCGGAAGGATCAAATTTACAAAAATTCGTCTTTACTTCTCGACCTGATGTATTTGTAAATACGAAAACCTGGGATATTTCACTTTCTCAGAAAGTAAATTTTTTAGGAAATATTTTTATTTTTGCACAACTAATTGCCTTAATTAATTTTATGGTTAAAAATAAAATATAAAACGAAAGAAAAGAAAAAAATTAAAGAGGAGAAATCGAGATAATTTAAATTAGCTAATGACCTTTTTAGTTAGAATGCTCCGGGCAAACATTAAACATTTTTACGCATTGTGGGGAAAGATTTTCTGTTGACGCCAGGATATATCGTCTACAGGGGACAAGTTTTTTGTGAGACCGTAAATCAGGCGCTTGACGGAATTACTGTAATCAGATAAGAAAAATCGTCCATTAAGATGATCCTTAGCAGACAAAACACAGGCACATTCCGACATTAAGACAGAAACAGAAAAAAAAGTGACAATGGTGATGCTATAGAAATTTCCAAGACGACACTTTCCTCATCATGATTAACTGACAGGAAAAATCCCTAAATAACCATTATTTCAGCCTATAAGCAACACAAGGGAAAAAAAACAGCAACAACGAAAGACTATCACAGCAGAATAAGGGCGAGGGCGAGGGCGAGGGCGAGGGCGAGGGCGAGGGCGAGGGCGAGGGCGAGGGCGATACACTAAGGAGGGCCGTATTCGAATTGTGTCTGATTAAGATCAGCAACTAAGTTTACGTGATTTACATTTAACAAATTTTTATAATTAATGATGGCGAGTCTGTTTATTTGCACAACAAAAATCAAAATCGATGAGAAATTCGCCTTCGTTCGATTCTGAATGTTGCCATTCATTTAAGCGTGATGTTTGTTATCTGCGAGGAGGGGGTAAATTTACCTCCTTACGATAAAATATTACTTTTTGCAAGAAAATCGAAATCTTTATCAGCAAATTTTGCAAAATACTTCATTCAATCTTTTTAAATGGACTTAAGGGTGTCTACCCTCTCTGGGGCGGTTGTACTTTCCTCGGAAAATTTTCATTTTTGTTCAAACATCGATTCACATAACAATAACTCAAGTTGCGTGGGTTTTTTTTTGCAAAAATACGTAAAAAGGAAAAAAAAACATCATCCTCTAACGAAGTTTGAAGATTGAGATTGGTTGGATCTGAATTCCGAAGTCCTTGAATTTTCCGTAGTCATTCATCCTCATGGCAGGATAATTCGTTTGATGAGTGCCTGTCCATCGTTTTAGAGACGTTTACTAAAAATTAGGTTGAAATGACCCATGGGATTTTTCATGTGATTTAATATTCTTATAGCTAATTTTTTTCTGCCTTTCTTGTTAAACCGCACTTCGTGAAATCCAACGCAGAGTATCTTTCGGACAATGGAAGTGATGTATTACACACGCCTGTAAAAATGTGCCACTTTATATTTTTCAACAGTGGGATTGGGAAGAAATCTTTATTTCGCAAGGGAGGCCATATGTTGTTAGATAAGGTTGTGGTAATGTAGTTCGGGATGATTTCCAGGAATGAAATATTTATGGGAGTAAATCTTCAATGTAATTTATCTTGCCGACCGTAGCAGATCCCATCCGTCCGTCCGACATTTTTAGTATAATCGAAAGTAATTTGGGGACTTTAGAAGCTCATATTGCTCTTTAGTCTATTATCTTTCTTATTCTTGTTATTCGTTTATCGCACTTTGTAATCCCATTAGAAAGACCCTCAAATGGTTTCTAAGGACATGTCAATGGTAATTATTTATTTCTTCAATCATTTATTTAATTTAAAATTTTGGTGATTTCAAGGTAAAACTTGTTTAAGAACTTTCTGAATTATCTGAGCAGAACTTTCATATTATATAAAAGTTTTAACAAATTTGAATGGATCGCCTGACTAAAGCCGAACATACCTAAAGAACCATGCAGGATTCGAGGATTTTTTGCCCCCCGGGCTAACTTCTGAACCAGTTCGGGTTTCACTTTCGTAGTACATCCATTGGAAAGGTATTTTGCTCTAGTTTCATGGATATAAGCTCTTTTTTGGCGGGGAACTGCAGGGGGATGGTCAGCTGCCATCGCAATGATTTTAATGCATGAAAAAATCAGTGCCTCTAAGATGGCAGCTGACCATCCCCCTGCAGTTCCCCGCGAAAAAAGAGCTTATGTCCATGAAATTAGAGCAAATTACCTTTCTAATGCTGGTACAACCAAAGTGAAACCCGAAAGTTAGTCAAGGGGTATTTTCGTGCATTGTTCTTTGTCGTGTTCGCCTTGATTTGTGTGCATTTGGCAAGAGTGTAGTAAAAAACGTCTACTTTCGCACAATTTTTTAAACATTGTTTCGATCCCGACTTTTTTATTAATTACATAAGTTGTATTTTATTCTTTAAATGCTAAAAACGAAAACACATTAAATCTACGGGAAAAGTTTATTGAAACAAAACAGGAAACCTTCAGAAAATTTTGTCATCAAATAAAACATCGTTTTCTATCACAAAAAATAGTTCTTAATAAATAAAATATGCGCAATTTTGCTCAATAAAAATTTTCTGTATTGTGAAAATAATATATGCTTCAATTGTAAAAATTTATTTGAAAATCTGCAGCTTTAAAGGTCTATCTTACAGCATTCCACAAACTAGATTAATTTCTCATGGCAGCCAAACAACCACCAATGTGAAAGATCTCGTTTTCTATTATCAGGAATGAAATATATATAAAAAAAAGGCATTAGAAAATCGAGGATTTATCTATTATTTACAACAATAATAATATTATATTATTTTATAAAATGGAAATATAAAAGTCTCCTACATCTTAACCCCTACAACAGTATCTAAATAATCGTATTCCTTGCTTAAATTTATTCTAACTTAAAATGAGTATATGCTACAAAAATACACAAGATTTGTATAGAGTCTAAACGGGAAATCATTTTGATTATTATTATTTATATACTTAATCCACATTTCTTATTTATTTTGTTCGTAAACTAATTACATATTACAGTAAAAAAGTATAAGTTTTGGTTGTGAAAAATCTTTGCCTGCTTTCAAATTGCAAAATATAAATGATGGCAGATTGCTTATAAATATTTTTTTTTTGTTTTTATTTTAATTATTTTTTGCAATTGATTACCAATAATTGTTTATCGAATGATATTAGCGCTTCATTTGAATGTCTGTGATTGTTTTATTTTACATTTTGTTTTTTTTTGATATTGTTTCGTTAAAATAATTTCAATAATATTAACACAATTAAAACACTAAAATTCGAAGTTACTAGATATGCGCTTGTGAGTGTTTACTATTTTTTATTTTCTTTGGCTTTCTTTTTAGCCATATCAATAGATGCTGTCGCTAAATAGTTTGATCCCTCCAGATGTAGAGTGCTTTGTCGATGTGAACTTCTAATGAGGCAATATACTGAAAGGATAAGCATTACGGCACCCAAAACGAAGAACACTATCATTAAGATAACACGTGCTTTAGGTGGTACTGTCGTCGCCATTGTCAAAAGGTCGGTAATTTCGGCTGGAAGACCATCAATTCCTTCTTCGAACCAAAGAATTGGGAATACAATGTCGGGGAAATTGGCAACTTGTTTAATGTCAATCACTTGACTCACAGCCAAATTGATTTGAACACGAGCACGGGCACGGAGTGTGGTGCCCATTTCCTAAAAAAAAACAGAAAAATGAGCGAATTTTTAAACGAATATAGCTAATAAAATCCTTTTGAAAGTTATGCTAAAATGTACTTACAGGCTGAATATCGATGAAAAGCTGGTGGTCGTTTTTATTTGGTGGTGAAATTCCCTCGACGGCCGTTCTGAGACTTTGGTCAGCAAGATAAAAGTGTGGGAAACTAAGCAAAATTGGGGAATCTAAAAAAAGAAACGCATTATAGAACTAGCAAGTTAAAAAATAATTTTAAATAAAATAAGCTACAGAGATTTTTTTTAAAAATATTTTACTTGATATTTTTTTTGTTAGATTCTTACCATATTGACAAAGGGAAACATTGAAAAGTCCATGGGGAGCACAGGGAGGGCCAGCTGGACAGAAGCATTTATTGTCAGGATTTCTCTCAATGTCGGAGAACACATTTTCTGGTGGCGTAAAGCGATATCCTTTGACGCCAGCTTTCGTATCCACTTCCTTGTCGAAAACTAACGGCAGCAATCGACAGAGATCTTTGTCGTAAATATGAAGTGTAGTGTTTTTGGTGATATGAGGTGGGAAAATTGATCCATCAGATCCACTTAGTCGATTGCATTCATCATTTGTCCAATGTGGTAAATGTGACCGTCCATTATATTTATCAATGATTCCATTCATTGTGATGTCATTAACACCATTAAAGACTGTTACACGATCCTGGAAAAAATTATATATTGCTTAATTAATTTCGAATTTTTGATTAAAGCAAAAAAGATTTTTTTGAAGTCGTCGTTTGATGTCTTTAGGGAGCATGTCCGTAACGTAACGAGTCCTGATAAATAATTATTTGATAGTCAAAGATTTGAATCATAATTACAATTTCTTGTAATTCCGATTGATGTTAGGATTTTAATCAAATACGCGATTATTTTGGTGTACAGGACTTGACGTGGTTCCTGATTAATTTTAATTTGTTTTATGTGCGGGAAGGAAAATGGCGAGTGCTAAATTATTTTACGTCAATTGTGCAAAGAAAATTCACGTAACAATCTATATATAATCGTTTAAACTGACTTATTAACGCCCAGCCCAAACTCCTGAAGCTAGAAATTTGAAATTTTCATAGTATGTCCCATTCATCACGTAGGCACTAACTAAGGCGGGGTTTTTTTTTCGAAATTTTACCGCTAAGGTGGTAAACGGGGGTAAAGACAAGTAGTTACAATTTCAAAAATTCTAAGGAAAGGTCCTGTGAGGATAACGTAAATATCCTTTTCCCCGTTTTCCCCGGGAAGAATTCGCACTATCGAATGAATCCGATGTTACAAGTCGTGCAAGGATAAGATTTTATTCAAAAGTTTTTAAGTTCTTTTCGGTTTTTTTTTGGTATTATAAAAAAACTTTAAACCGGCGACGACGGGCATGCAAGCTAGTTTTAGTATAATAAAATTCACATCTTTAATTTGGGCGTTAATGAGAGAACCAAATTAATTTTTTTAAATTGGAAAACTATTGTGCGAAAAACACTCGTATTCTCCTCATTTATTTAAAAATCTCACACACTTAGCACTTTTTTTGCTAAGGTGTTAATTTCCTAGCATAGAATTTTCCATAATAAATGAATCATAAACAAACTTACTGGTGAAGTGTTATTTTTTCCGTACATCAGACCAAATTCTTCGTATGGTAATTTCTGTTCTTTAGGAACAACGTCCTTTGCGAGTTTCAGAAGTGGATCCTCGTAGCCCCAAAGCAATTGTCCAACTGATACTTCAACAAATGGCTTGATTTTCAATATATCCATAATACTGGCCATGGCAAGTCGTAAAAATCTAAAAAAAAAAAAGTATTATACAGTATTGAAAAACGCAGTAAATGGTTTTTTAACAGATTTTTTTACCTGGCAGCATTTTTACTTTGTGACGTTGCACTTAACATGGGTATATTCGGTACAATGACCACGTCATCTTCAAATCCCTTAGATAATTCCTCGCTAAATATGAAGACCTTCTTTTGATTGAAGCTAACCGTGCCATTTGGATTTTCGACGATGTTGACCTTCTCCCATGTCTCCCTGCAAAATACATCAGAAATTTTGTTTATTTTAAAATGTTTAGTAAGTAAATATACGTTTGACTGAGATGCAAGTAAATATTGATAGATAGTAGTTAGTCATCTTATGACAATGTCAAGGTGGGATTGAAATGAGCAAGCGATCAGGGAAATTCTCTACAATATCAGGCATATAAGAACATTTTATAACAGGAAATGGAAAACTTATTGCAAAGAATAATACTTACTAACCAATAAGCGATAAAACAATTGAATGGCAAAGGTATATGCTTCAAAAAGGCATAGAATTCAATTCTTTTTCTAATCGACCTTAAGTGTTAAATCGCATTAATGACAGCTGATGCAATTAAATACTATAGCTAGACCTTAGATACAATTATCTTAATTATTGTATATGAATATCTGATCGGTGTGCGACTAGTTTGCCGCCATAGCAGCCATTCTGGGACTTTGAATTTGATCTTTGCAACCCTGGATAATCATTCTAAAGTGGATTACTTGCTAACCCTGGACCGGATACACCAGTTTTTTTTTTTAACATTTTCCACTTTATTAACAAGTGTAATTAATTGAAATTATTTAGAACAAATTATTTGTATTTCATTTACTATAATATAATGATTGGACTATAAAAAAAAAATTCCATGGCTTAAAGCGACATTTCTATTAATATGTAAGGCTGTGTACAAAATTCGTCAAAAACTAGTAGAGCTAAAACCATGAATATTTACAGATATGTTTGGTCCTGGAATGCGACGATCCTGTCAACTTTTAGTCAAAATCAGTTAACAGCAAGAAACCAAAATGGCGGCTTTTAAAAATCGCAATTTTGTTTTTCGCAATTTACTGCGAAACTACGCATTTTTCGGTATTCTTAAGTATGATTGAAGTTGGAGACAATGAAATTTTTTAGGCTTTTGTCTTTTACTAGAACTACATATCTCAACTGTTATTGAGATAATTGGTTTTTTGCAACTATCGAAAACAAGGACCTCGGAAATTTCTGTGTTAATCGAATTGTGATAAGTTTTATTTATCCCAAGGTAAGCAATGATTATGCAACGGCAATAAAAAAGGTGATATAATCTATTATTTCTATTTTGAATTGTTAAATAATAGCGGAAAAAAGTTTTCTTAGAATTTTATCTCATAATCTGGGCAGCCAGTTTTCTGTTTATAAAAAACTGACCAATTAAGCTGTTTACAAAATTGCTTTGTCAATCGATTTTCGCAAAAAATTAAATGTTCTCTTTAAAAATTCATCACTTTAACTTATTACAATAAAATGATTTTCAAGAATTCATTTAATTGCTCTTAAAAAATATTTTGATTTTTTTTATTTATGTTGATTGCGATAAGCATCTGACATAAAGGTAGAAAAACTTCCTTGTGGTCATATAATTAGTACTTGGCAATGCTTATTTGAAGTTTTTGTAGCCAGCAGACGTGTTCATAAACCCCTGAGCCATTAAAATAATTGAAAAAAAACAGAATGTACATCAAATTGAATCCGTTTATCATCTTCTTAAAGTTAAAAGTTCATTTTTTCACGACTTTAGAGTTTCAAGTTCATTAGGCATTTGCTAAATCCGTTGAATCGTTTTATTAAATATAAAAAAATACAGTTTTTATGCATAGACTTTGGTTTTTTGTTTATCATACAGAAACTGGATTTTTTCAAGGTAATCAGAAGGTCACAGAGATGTTTCTCACAGCCTCTATTCAATTTCAGAAGAATATTCTTTAGCCAAAAATCGTTTTTATTTCGGTCTTAAGGTTTTGGCTTTTTAAATTATAAGACGGTGCTCAGTTGGTTCCTCTGGCAAAACGCATTGGATTGGGAAGCCACAATTTATGGGTATTTCACGTGCCCCATACAAATGAATTTCTGGCTGTGAGTTTCTGGATTTGATCTTTTTGTTATGTTAAAAAGAAGTAGAAATAATATGAGTTTCCATTTATTTCAAAGACAAGTTTGTTAAATTATTATCAGATTGGAGGAGGATTTTAGGAGGCTCACAAATATGCATAACTAAAGCACGTAACCGAAATACGTTTGCTAATTTATTTTGAATGTTTATATATGAAGCCCATAAATTAAAAAAAAAAGTTTTATTTTGAATAAGAAACACACTGAAAAAGGGCTTGAAAATCTTTATAAATTCACTTTTTTATAAAGTTGAAAAATCGCTTCGCCGACAGTGAATTTAAAAGATTCAGGTTCAAATCCTTGAAGCTATAAATCAAATTGTTGTTTAGGGAGACTATTGGATTTTGCCTCACGGATTTGTAAAAATTTATGGCTGAATCATTTTTAAAAGAACGTACAGGTCGATATTTCATTAAAAAATTTAAATTATAAGATACGCAGAAATTGAATTTAAAAGCGAAAGGATTTTGTGGGCTTTTAACTAGGGTGACCATATCTTCCGGAATGGCCGGGACAGTCGCGGATTTTGTCCCGGAATTATGGAACCTAGTGTTAGAATCTCTTAATCATTAGAAAACATTCACCTAGAAATCCAAAAATTGCCAGTTTTCTTAGGAATTACTGCCTATAATTATTCCTTCAAAAAATTGCATGTGGCGCATTTCGGGGTATTAAATATTTCTAAACATAGCCCTCCCCCGTTTTTTCCCACCCATCGGTAATTTGTCCCGGATTCATACAAAAAAAAACATGGTCAGATTATTTTTAGAAGAGTACTATTTGAGTTAGAGAGACTTGAAGTAGTTTTTACCCAATTTTCACTCTTTTTTCTAGATTGAATTTTTTTTACGATTTTAAAGCGATTTTCTAAGGCACTTGGCACACCGAATGCGAATTCGCACCGCATTGCGACAAAGTTCAAGCGATCTTATATCATATGTCATCTACATGAGCTCTAATTTTGCAGATACCGCGGAGACCGCATTGTTACGTAATACAAAATTAGAGCTCATGTAGATGACATATGATATAAGATCGCGTGGTAAACTTGAACTTTTTCGCAATGCGGTGCGAATTTGCATTCGGTATGCCAAGTGCCTAATAGGAAAAAAGTACAATAATTGGATTACTTTTTAATAAAAATTAACTCACTATTATTCCCTACACCTATAATCTAAACTAAATTGACATAATTTCAAAATGATAAATTAAAGCAATTGAAAAACGCATAGTTATATAATTTGAAAAACATCAATTTTTCCAATTATCAAATTTACCAGTTTAAGAGACTTTCCAGATAAAAGGAAAATCGGCTTGTTTCCATACATTTCAAAGTCTATAAGTAAAAACAACTGGTAAGTAATAGAGATTTGATTGCGAGTATAGCTTTTACTAGTTGACGACATAATCTGAAAATTATGCAACCATTCAACCATCGCGCCAAGCCAATTCAAGCCAGGTGAGGCCCAGCATTAGGTAAAATTGCAACCAAATTGAAAAATGAAAAACAAAATTGGTTCGTTTGGCTTACATCTAGCCATCGAATGGAGCTTCAGTATTCAGTATCCAGTGTGACATTTGTGGTAGTTAACCAAAACAAGAAGTTGAGAAAAATTATAAAACCAGTTGAGTTAGCGGAATCAAACGGGTACCAACATAACCAACATAAAATCGCTTGTACTATGCTTTGCAATTGACGGCAATGGGAATATAACATCAAGTAAAATTCAACTTGGACCAAAACTAGGCAAAAAAAGCTTGATAAAATGAACAAAATTAAGACATCCGTGTAGTAAAAATGATAAAAAAAACACCTTTTCGTAGGTTTTCATAGTTGTTTTGATGGATTTTGATGGTTATGGCAGGTAACTTAATGATAAAATGAACTTTTTTCAATTTTTAGATCGGAATCTATATTTCATCCACACCCAAAAATGTTTAACATATTTGTTGCAATCTTGTAAATTTTTCATCATTTCTGTATTGCAGCAAATTCAATTGCAACATTAAATCATGCTGACAATTTTAGTAATAGTTGCGTTATCTTATACTTATGTTTAAAATGGTAGTACACTGGATCGTAATTTTGGTAACAAAAAAAACAGCCATGCAATTTGGATTGACTGAAGGGAGATATCTTTCTCATTCCAAGATAAGTTGATTTGCCTTTTACAGAAATAGTAGGTAAGTATTTATTTAAGCCTCAAACGTTATCTCATTTAAATGCTCATACCGATTACATGATTGCTTTTTTTTGAATCATTTTCGATTGAATGCATCTTTTTAAAGAAAAGGTATCTAAGATTTCATAGATATTTTTAACAAAGTAGAATGTTTGGCGGTTTAACTTGAATTTTTTTTGAAATTTTCCTTATAAAAGCGTTTTGTAAAACTTTTAACTGGATAATGATCGAATTATTAATCAAAAATTCGTTGGAAGAAAAAATTAAACAACGTTTTTAGTGCTAAAATTTAAAATGCTCAATCAACATAGCTTTTACACCACTCGAAGATCTTTCTCTGTGGTAAAAGTAAACAAGTGTTAAACGATCATTAACTTTACAAAACAATAAAATTGCCCAATTAAATTTGAAATGTTCATTTTACACACCATCGATTTAATCCGACGTGGATTTCCACTTTTCCCAATCTTACACTCGGAGAAAATCGCATATTCAACATAAAATCATATCCATTTTGCGTTCTGCTAAAAGTGAACTTGAAGCATGCAAACTCACTGAAGAATCCCATGTAAACAACCGAATTTACAATTACTTAATGTGATATTGAGTTTCTATAAAGGTGCTTTAGTTGCAGGTCATGGGCGTACCCAGAGAGGGGACTGCGGGGGCTAAGCCCATCCTAGAAAAAAGCAAACAACTTCGATGCCAGTTGTTTGATTTTTCCTAGGGTGGGCTTAGCCCCCGTAGTCCCGTTTTAAATGTTGAAAATACAAAAAATTACTTCGGATAATTCAAAGTCAGAACATTCGGGTGCTGCAGAGCTATAGTTTAATAAAAGAGGTTACCCGGGAACATTGGAGCTGGCCAGCTTTCCAAAATCTTCATTCACTTTATTATTTTATCATATTTTTAAGACCTTTGTGTTATTAAAAAAAAGTGCCAAGAATTGTAGGGCCTGCTGCCCCTTTCAGCAATCGAGGCTAGTTACGCCCATGTTGTAGGTACAAGCTTGAACAACGGATGTAAGTATATTATAAACATATTGATAAGAGGATATGTGAAAATACGTATAAATAACAAGTTAAAATGTGAAGGAGATCTGAATAAAATTTTATTTTCAACAAATCCATCAACGTAAATTATGGTAACAATTTTCTCCGTCGGAACAATAAAACAGACCGTTTTTGACGATTAGTTCCATTAGGTATATCGCTTACCTAAGCAATATTGTCAATCTTAGCAAAATTGAGTTTCACCATTACAACTCATTAGCGTTGGGCTCGTGCCAGGAACTTAAAAGTTTTTATAGATAAATGTGAGTATATTTCGATGAGTTCAATATACGAAAGATCTTGTTAGAGGCCTTTTTTTAATGACAAAAAAATCTTTTTGGATCAACAATTAAAGTTACTATTGCAGAAAAAAAAATTTCTTGTGTTTTGGCAGTCTTCAAAAGCTTGTTTGTTATATAAATTTTTGATATTGTGCAAAGAATGACGTTATTGTGAAGACGTTTCTTTTTTATTTTGTACTAGCTTGCATACCCGTCGTTGCCGGGTTAAGTTTTTTGTCTAAGTTTTAGAATACGAAGAAAACCGGAAGGAACTTAAAAACTTTTTAATGGGTCTATGTTGGGGCTCGACCCTCGACGAACATCTATGCCAGATTCCAGGCCAATCGGTTCTGTAGTTTCCCCGCGAAAGAGTAACATCACGCAAAAACTAAGTTTCGAAATCACTTTAACCCCTCCCCTTACTCCCCCACCCCTCGCGCTACTTTTCTGTATGGCTATGTTGGAACCAGAACTACCACAGACACTCATGCCAAATTTCAAGTCAATCGGTTCAGCCGTTTTTGCGTGAAAGAGGAACAGACAGACAGACAGACAGACAGACAGACAGACAGACAGACACCAACTCATTTTTATATATTAGTATGATTGAACTTATCTATTTTCGCTATTTTTGGTGAGGAGTTTGTTATCAACCATCATACTACCGCTGACCTCCTCCCCTTAAAAGTATGACGTATTTTATGGACGGCATCCAATGAGAATTTCGAAAAATAAAACAAAAAATGTTTTTCAGTCACCACAACCCCTTGTTAGATCTCAAAATATCGCGATAAAAAATTTCGAACCGATTCGAGATCAATGATCGTCTATTGTAACAACGTTGATGACCGATCAAATTGATCGCACTGATCTTATAACGCAACGCATTTTATTTCGATAGACCGATTAAGATTTCACTATGAAGATAATTTTTATTGACCTGAGATACTTTTATACAACTTCACAATTGAGTTGAAAATCAACGGAAAGTATCCAAAAATTGCGGCTTCTTCGATTACATTTGTTTTGCGTTAATAGCTAAAAATTCCAATAGAGAAAGGGAAAGTTTTTATTGTTATGATTTCAAATGACCATTCATATTGTTAATTAACGCGATTACGAAATGTTCATTTAAATTTTCTCAAAAATGTACTTAATTTTTACGGCTTGGAAATCAATGCTGACGGTAGTTGGCATTATGTTGAGGACCAACGAACTACTAGCATTATTTTGTGAAACACTAGTAGAGAAACGTCAAACGTTGGACGTTTTTGCACTTTATTTACGTTTAACACTTTAATCCGATTTCAAAACCACACGAGGGCATTACTTTAATGCCCTTCTTTCACAAAAACCACTTTTAAACCGCGTACACTTTTTCTAAGTACCACTTTTGAAAACCCGATTTCACTTTTCGCCCGATTTCAACAAGATTTTTTTCCTAAGATTCCAGTCAAACCTTTGTAGGCATGATTATTATTACAAAAAAAAAACCCAGTTAAATCTTAGTAAGGCATAACATGTAATGTGTGTGTCTGGCATGCAATTTTGATTTCATAAACGGGTAATTTTGAAATATTTGTATGAAATAATAAAATTTGCTATTAGAAATATTAATAAAATTTGCTATTAGATTTCCGAAATCAAGAATTTGTATTATTGGGGAAAAAATTTATTATTGCAAAAAATTTCTATGCAAAATGGTTGTCTTTTTAAAAGTTTTTATTTAGCTTGCCTTCGTTAGAGAGCCTATACCTAGAGAGTAGAGAGCCTACACCTAGAAAGTGGCCATCGGGACATCTAAAAATGGCCGCCGAGCTGAAAAACGAGCGCAAAAAACTTTAAAAATCTGATTCATTGTTACAAATAATTGCCGAAATAACTGATATTGGTTAAGATAAGTAAAAAACTTATGTCTAAGGTATTAAAAAAATTTGGAAACTCATAGTTGTTTTGATAAATTGAAAAATTTTTTACAGACTGTTCTAATCTGGAAAATTAATTGTTCTAACTGACCTAATAGACTGTTCTGTCAGATCAAATCTTGCAATCCAATTTTGTCACACTTCCCCTTGTCCGATTGACTTCAAATTTTGCACACTTATATAAGTCCGATGACAATACAATATTTTCACTACTTCGTCCTTGTAAGGATAACGGAAGGTCCTGTAAGGATAACGTGATTATCCTTTTCTCCAAATTTTCCGGAAAAAAATCTATTCGGGTGGTTTTTGGGGTCGCTGAATCCGGATCTGTCATTAAAAAGTCTGTAAGGATCACGGAAGGTCCTGTAAGGATAACGTGATTATCCTTTTCTTCAAATTTTCCGGAAAAAATCTATTCTGGGGGTTTTTTGGGTCGCTGAATCCGAATCTGGCATTAAAAAGTCTGTAAGGATAACGGAAGGTCCTGTAAGGATAACGTGATTATCCTTTTCTTCAAATTTTCCGGAAAAAAATCTATTCTGGGGGTTTTTGAGGTCGCTGGATACGATTCTCAAGTTAAAAAGCCTGTAAGGACATCTCAAATGTAAGGATATATTCGAAGACTAAAAAGAACAAAATAAAAGAAATAAAAAAAAATTTAAAAAAAAGCTTTTATTAAAAAAAATGCACTAAAAAGAAAAAAATAATTTTCTGGACGCTATGATTACAAATATCAAAGATTTTAAAAACTGAGATAAAGCATAAAACTTTATCTCGCTTTTTAAAAGCTTTTATATTTGTGATACACAGCGTCCAGAAAATTATTTTTTTCTATTTAGTGCATTTTTTTTAATAAAAGCTTTTTTTTAAATTTTTTTTTTCTAGTTTTTACACGAAAAAAAATTTGATAACAAACGTCATAAAATTTTGCAGAAAACTAGAAAGAGACAAATATATTATTTTTCAGTGGGAAAGACAGATTGCGGACACGGTACTTTTCTAGGAAAACTAGCATAGGGATTTGAATCTTATTTCCTGACCATATCCATGAAATTTTCAAACAATGTGTAGAAATTATATTTTGTTCGAATCTGACATTTGAGTCAAAAGCATGTTAAAGTTGAATAACTTTATTAAAAAAGTGAAGCATTTTCGAAGCATCATGGACAGAAAAAAAGTACGAATTTTAATTGGTACAATATGTGTTTGCATCTTCACAGACTTTAAAACCGCCTATGATAGCATAGTCAGGGTAGAACTTTATAAAGCGATGAGAGAATTCGCTATTTCAAATAAATTGAAAACACTGTGTAGTGATCTCTGGCGAAAGACATGAGTAGTACGGAAAGAGAGAGTGAGATGTCATTACTTTCATTAATTATAAAAGACCAAAAAAAATCCATATCGCAAAAAAAAAACATTTGAAATGTTAAAATTTTATGTTGAGAACTGAGTGATGGGGTCTTTTGTTTATATTTAAAATACTTTAATAAAAAAGAGCCATATCCAGCCATAAGGGTCAGTTGATGACAGTCACTGAGACATGATTGATCTTATCAATTGCCGTGTGCCTGACGATTAGACTTGCGCGACTAAAAATATGAGTTTTGTGTACTTAACATTCGTTTTATAAATTTGTACATTTACGAGCCTCAAAGCTTTCAACAATCCACTCTACGGACTTTTTGGTTTTTTATATGAAGTACGTAGTATCAAAAGTATTGTACAGTGCACTCACGGGCCAAGGAACTTTAAATTTGACAAAGAGCTTTTCACGGGCCAAGGAACTTTAAATTTGACAAAGAGCTTTTCTCAAAAAATGAAAACTAAGTTCGTTGATGAGCAAAATTAATCCAACCCTTCCAGAAACTCTCGTTCAAATGAAAATATTTTTGAGATTCCATCCAGCTGAATTTAATTTGACCACTCTTTCTCACGCCTATAAATCTGCCTTTTTCTTATGGCGATTGCCTAAAGGCCACATTTTAGGATGCAATCAAGCATTTTTAATTTGACTGCAATTCGAAATGAATACCTCTTAATATTTCTTAAATTGGTCACATGAAAATTGTCCAAGGATGCCTAAGCATCTAAGGAAAAACTAGACTTTTTGAGAATAAATACTCTGTTAAATAAAAAGCTTAAAATTTCCTGTACATATAATCGTGAGTGTACTGTACAATACTTTTGATACTGTGTACTTCATATAAGAAACCAAAAAGTCTGTAGAGTGGATTGTTGAAAGCTTTGAGGCTCGTAAATGTACAAATTTATAAAACGAATGTTAAGTACACAAAACTCATATTTTTAGTCGCGCAAGTCTAATCGTCAGGCACACGGCAATTGATAAGATCAATCATGTCTCAGTGACTGTCATCAACTGACCCTTATGGCTGGATATGGCTCTTTTTTATTAAAGTATTTTAAATATAAACAAAAGACCCCATCACTCAGTTCTCAACATAAAATTTTAACATTTCAAATGTTTTTTTTTTGCTATTTATTTTGTCATCTCATCCATAGAATAGAAAAATGCCATAACCAACATAATTATTGTTCATGGCCCAAGGTTCAGAAAAAGAGTCTGAATTCCTTGGAATCAGTACATAAAAAATTTCTTCGTTTCATTTAACAACACCTAAAGAATATTGTTGGAAGATGTTTCCACTTTCTTTTCACCGGTTGTGTATCTCAGAGATGAAACATATTTGCGAATTTTCCGCGGTGTTTGTGATGACAATTAATCTCGTCTGAAGTATTTCGTGACAATTACTTGGCAACTATTTATCCAATGTATTTCTCAGATTCAGTACTTTTCTGACATTAAATTCTTCAATGAGGCAGCATGGAATGGCGCGCATAGTTTTCACCCGGTGCGGTCAATTGACGCAACTTAACGCAAAATTTTTAAGTATTCTATCTACAAAAGTACATTTCAACATACTTTTCATTATTATGGCTATGAGCTACCTGCACGTAGCAAAAAAAAATCTGTTTAATGTGTTATTGGTCTACAAAGTGGGACACCGTCGACAGACTCATTACTAACTTTCTTTTCTTTGCGCGCCAATTGGCGATATTTTTCACACATGAAATACAAAATATCGCGTTTTAAGACCTTTTTTGCTTTATGCTTAACTAACTTAACGAAAACCCAACATTATTTTTGTACTTTTACATACTACGAATGCAATTATAACATTAAACGATTGCGGACAATTTTTTGTATCAGTTTTATAACTAAATTGTATCATTTTTAATATGGGGCTTTGTACAAATTGGTAGTCTAAGTTATTTTTCCGGGATCAATTTTTTATATAACTTTGTAGATTGCGTATTAAAAAAGTATCGCTTAATTTTTTTACCGATTAATAGGGCAATTATGCGATTTCTGAAAGATTTAAACCCTATTTATTCTACAGATATACGATTTGAAATTTGTAGACTTTACGATTTTAATTGACTTCATTAATTTGATTTCACATGAAGAAATATCTCGAATTTCTAACAAGCGAATGACGAAACTTGACATTTCGGAAAATATTCTTAATATTCGAATTATATTCCTTTTATAATCACTACTTGTAATCACAACTCTAGTCGGACGTACATAAAAGATTAAAAAATATCATCATTAGAGTGGCTACAAAATTACATAACTTTTTATTAAAAGCCATTCATAATTTTCTCATTGGAAAATATTTTCCCAGTTATTTCCAGACAGCAATTAAACCAAAATAACCAAACTGACTGTCATATACATACGTTATATCCGTCATTCAAACGCGAGAACAAAAGCTCATTGCTTTGTAGGACTTTTACTTTCATATGTTCACAATAATATTCACAGCAAACAAACAGCATTATTTTAAAAGATTTACTAGTACAAATTGCTGTAGATACTCAACAAAAAAAAAAAGATTCCCACTGATTTAAATTAACCCAGAGTCGTGGCTAAAAGATATTTATGTAAAATATGTGGCATATATGGAAATGGGAAAATTATTGTAAATCCCATTAATGATAAATCTTTTGTAGTAGTTTTTAAATGAAAAATGAATGGAAAAAACAATTGCAAAAATCGTAATTGAAATTCCGACATCAGTATATTTCTAATGTCGATAATAAAACTTACGTGTAAACATATGGTCCCAGTTCATCGACGATTGGTTTGGATCCATTGTTGAGGAACTCATCCGCATTTGTGACATTGTAAACATATACTTGAATTAGTGGCTCCACTGGGGGCTTCGACCACCATCCGAACGCTTGATTTCCTGATTTTAATGCTACTTGACTATCTATTACTAGCTTAACTATTGCCGTAAATCCACAGGCGACTAGAATTCCAATAATAAGAAGGCATAATGCGAATGCAATGGCGAACCCTGGAACAAAAATAAACGGAAATAATGGAAAATTAGTTACAAGTTACAAGATGGTAATCAATAAAACGGAAGTGTAAAAAAAAATAATTGCCATGCCAGCGTGCATTTTACACAGCATCGAATAGTGCATTGACTGAGAAATTTTCAATCAATCAATAACGTTAATTGACCAGAATTTAGCATTTCATGATTTATGTGTTGTGGTTTTTTGCAATAAAATGAAACCTTTCCAATTTCTTCAGCATTTTACAATTTTTCATACAAAATTACCCACTCATCATTTGAGGGGTTTTCAAAACATTTTAAATAAATTTTTTAAAATTTTACCTTTATATTGAGACTTGTTCGAAATACTTTTAATTTACGAAATTCAAACCCAGAATCCTGTGATTTGTTTACCTGTGAAACAAATTTGCTAAACATCTTCAGAAAATCGATAACTCCTCAAAACATCTCAATCGCAAAATTTGTTTCGTCGAATGGCAACCAATCGTTTGACCGTAATTAGCCATTACTTGAGGGTACCAGGTCAAAACAATAATTAAACAAGCTTTTGGTCATAATATTGAAAGTTTTCAACCGAAATCTCAAGTTTTTCTTGGCTTCCTACAAATTCTCATGATGAATGAATTTCCTCGAAAAAAAATAACAAAAGAAAGATTCTTTATGGAACAATATTTCATTTAAAATTCAATTTTAAAACATAATAATTTTGTTCACGTTTGTTGCTTCGAAATTGTTTTAAGGTTTCATAATATATAAATAAACATTGACAATTAAACTGAAACAAAAATTGAAGTCACGTAGCAAGGCTATGATTCCAGGCGAAGTCAAAACCAACATATGATGTCATTAAATTATTTTAAACATTTAAACTAAAATTCGTAGAGCTAAAATCACTTTTTTTTTTTCTAGAGTAAATTAAATATAGTAGTTTTATATCAAAGAAATTCATAAACTAAGTTATGCTTTTCTGCTATTATAGATCGAGTGCTGAATTTTCCGACGACTCAGAAAATATTTCATTTCGTCAGAAAATTTTCCTTAAGGTTTTTTCGTACTGCTTAGTTATTGTTTTTATTTTGCACATAAACTTGTTGATACACATTTAAAATATCTACATTATCAAGTTCAACAACTTTTCACTAAAATGTACGATTTTTTATTTTTAACATTTTACTCGATGGACATTCACTTATGCTACTTTGACATAAAAGTTGCTGTTCTTGTTTTAAATGAGAGCATTTTATGTTTAATGTGGGCAAAATATGATTTAATTAAATTTTTCATTTAACCCGAATGCATTTCAAAGTGTTTCGTGTTTTATTAAAATTTTTCTAAATGTTGGGTAAAAAGTTTCTGGTTATCGTTGGTGAAAACTGAAGTACTAGAAATTTCTTATGTTAAAACTTACAAAGCGAAAACAATTTTTTTTTTTCATTGAAAAAGCGACAAATTGGTTCACTCTTAAATCAATTTTTGTCTTATGGTATTGAGAGTCCTGGAATTATTAATTAGTTAATTTATTTTATTTAGAATACGAATAACAAGGCAACAAATAACGACCAAAGCAGCATCAATGTCAACCGGGACGTTAACGATTGACATAAATTATGTTTGCGGACTATTGTCAAAAGTTAAAAAAAATACTGTGATCAGTTTTTAATTCCGTGCGTGTTGACGAATTTAAAAAATTAAAAAAAAGTGTTTTTACTGAAAAACGTCGATGAAAGTCATACGTATATCAATGAGAAAATGTCGATCTTGATTATTGGGTTAAGAACTTCAAGATTTTCTGGGTCGAGCCGGATTTCAATGAACGTCTATAATATATTTTTTTTTCAAATAGCATACAGTTCCTAGCCTGTAACGTTAATGATTTTCTCTTTCATTACTTGTCATTTATGTCGATATCCAAGTATTTTATTTAAGTGTGTTGCATCTATGAATGCATTGAAAAGTCAGAAAAACAGAAGAAAAATAATGTCATTAAAGCGTATTTAATGAATGTTTTTAAACAAGAACTTAAATTACTTCTGAACCAAATGCCTTGACGGACTTTGTTGGAAGTGTGCGAGTAATTAAGAGAATTTATTTCAAAGTTCATACATTTTTTGCTTTGAACCGGAAAACGTATATAGTAATTTTCTTTTGAATTATAAAACCATAGAGCAGTGGTTCTTAACCTTGTTGGAGGTACTGACCCCCACCAGTTTCATATGCGCGTTCACCGAACCCTTCTTAATTGGAAAAATAAAATATGATTTTTTCAAATTCAAAACATGAATTTCCGATCACGAATCCGTTGTCTGTTTTTCGATAGCTCTCACGGTTTGGCCAGGGCGCCTAGGGTCGCCTCAAAAAATGGAGATAGCTCAAAATGGACAACGGATTTCGATTTTTCGTCGCCCAAAACCCCTACAGTCCAAGTCTCCGATCGGAGACAAAATAAATTTTTGAAAAAAACGCCAAAAATTGCAGTGGTTAGTCCATCGATTTTTGCGATTTTTTTCAAAAAATAGATTTCGCTGAAACTTGGTGTAAACTAGAGGGTATAATAAAACGAGCACTCATATAAACAAAACCATATTTAGAATTAAATATTTACAGGATTCGCAAAAGACTTTCCTCCTTAGTACAATTAAATTTCTATTTTTTTTTCTAAAATCCCAATTCACTTCAAGAAAATACTGGGTCAAATGAAATCTTTTGTTTATAACAACATTCAAATTGAGTTCTTGAATACCGAAATAGCTCCCTGGCTAAAAAATATTATATTGAGGTAAAATATATCCTACAGGAACTTGTATCCACTTTGCAGTGGCTTCGGTTTAAACTTACACAACATACTTTACAAGTTTTACATTCTACCGGCGTCCCCATGCGATACACGGAAGCTATTCATGAGGTAACATAAACTTTTCCAGGTTAAGTAAATTCCATTCCGGTAACTTTTTTCGGTCGTTCGCGTCCAGCGTAGGTCAGTTCTGTGGTTAGTCATCTTTTGTAAAGTGAAATTAAAAAAACAAAAACCTCAATATTATGTAGGTTACTTAGTTATAACTTCTTTTTAATACCCAAGTTAAAACATTCCACTGCTTGTCTTTCCTTGGTCCATAAAAAATGCTTTTTTTCTCATCTAGGAGGTAGCGAAACGACTCACAGACTAATTATAAATGATGTAATTTAAACTTCTTAAATATTTTACGTAAGATTTACATATTAAGCAGAAGTAAAGCAGAAAAAAATACACTGAATGAAGATGCGCTAAAAGAAAAAGTAAAAATGATCTTCAGGAGAAAAACTTTCTAAAATTTGTCATCTGGGAAATGAGTTGACTCTGTCGTTTCTTCCAGGTGTTTATCATCTGGCAGAGATTCGCATCTTAGTGTTTACAAAGGAAAATCTCTTAATAACGTTTTTCTACACCATTTTAAGTAAAGATGGGAAACAACAACAGAACCAAGTATTGAAATGGTCACTAATTTATTAACTCAGTTTAATAATATAGTTAGGTGATAAATAGCGGGAAGCCCATGAGGAATTTTCCAGGAAATATGTTGCTTTTTAAGTGCAGCACTTTTAAGTAGTTTCAATAGTGTCTTTCGGAAATCTTTAAGATCACACAGACACACAATGAGCTCTTGGTGTACATTTTTTATTGACTAAACACGTGGGAAAATGGTGGCAAATCAAATAAAAGTGCAATCCAGGGGAATTGCTTGTTATCGTTGCCTCGTACGGTCTATTCATTTGAATTTTTGGATCAACTTAGAAGAATTTTTAATGATGAATGGAAGCTATGAATGGAAAAATCATAGAGTAACATAATTATCTTATGTTACAATGGTATTAAGCGCATTAGGAGACCTTGACGCTTAAGCTTTGAAGTGGTTTTATTTTTTTCGTAAGGCACCATTTGCCATAATATCATCACATAGCGTGCTGTTGATAGATGCATTGACGAAATTTTCAATTAACCACAACCAGGAGGTGCCCAACATTGAAGGAGGTGGTCCCTAGCAGGTAAGATGCTTACTTAGCTGAATTGTGGTTTCTACACGCTATATTCGAGATGAACTGTTACGAAATTTCCATTTTTTCGGCTGGGAAAATTAATTATTAATGAAATATTGTGTAAAAATAATAATAAAACATCATGAAATGGCAAAATCTATTCAGCATGGATTCCTAAGACACAACACACAAAAAACATAGCATAGGAATGGAATCAATTGAAAAGCCTTTATGTATAGTATTATTTCGAGTATAGATAAATGTATTCCCAATTTGCTTTTGGTTTTTTTTTTTGTTCCTTTACTAAATATTATTCCCTTAATTGTATTATAAGCTGTCTGACTAAACCGAAATTATGAAAAGCGCTCTGCTATGCTATGCTATGTTTTGGCAAAACAATGCTTAATGGAAAATCGACGCGACGCGATATGCCAACCATAGTAATTTTCGAGTTTCTGTTGATTTGTTAGGTAATTTTATGATAATTTCTGAGGTGTTTCTTTGGGGAAATGATGATTAATTGAATGTGGTTTTGGATCAAGATAATTGACAAGCGCGTAATAAGCTACAAAATTTATGCATTCCTGACATGATTGTGACATCTTTGTTTACTCGAAACCTGAAATCATTAACTGCCATTTAATATGTTTTTTTTCTTTTGAATATTGGTAAAATAATAGATATTAATGTAGCATGTTGAATTCGTCTCTTTAATCGCGGTTTTTTTTCGGTACAGTTTGGTTTTCGGTACAGTTTGGTTTTCGGTTTGATCATGACATTTTTTATATTAATTTGAAAATCAAAACCGCTAATTTTTGGGAATAAAGGTTTCGTATGATACGTAAAAATTTCTTCATATGATTTTTTTTTGAAAAGCAACCTTGAATAAAATTACGTTACCCACAATATTTCAATCGCGACCTACAATCACAAGGGTTTATAACTCGATTAGACCATGCGAATTTCAGATAAATCAGAAGACATATTATTTCTTAATGGAAAGTTTTATTAATGAATTTAGGCAATTACAACATACCAATATTAATAAGAATTAAGTGCTATGTCCAATCATATATTATGCTAGTCTGAGTGGCATAACTAGGGGGAGCATACGCCGACAATATGAGGTCTCTGAAGATCTAAAGATACCAAACGGGATTTATGTCGAATGTTACGGTGGCGATACATACCAACGGTTGGCATAAATGCTGCTTTGATACGTTCCTAAAAAATGTCTTCTAATTTATTTCCAGAAAAAAAAGGTTTGCAATTTTCGGTGGTCAAAAATAAATGTAAAAAAACTAATTAAAATCTTTGGGGACCTATAGATAATTTTGCAAGGCCCGTAAATTTGTAGTTACACTACCAGTTACCTTAATGAAATATGTAGGTGGACTCAGAAAAACAATAAAGCTGATCCAGGTCAACTTTTTCACAAGACAACGTGACATTACATCCTCGAAATACTCATCTTAAGTCAACCTGTGCAGATCTTTACGTTCTATTTTACTTGCTGCAGGTTTAATTTTTCAATTTCTCCCGCCTCAAGTTTACATATTTTTACTTTTCCTCACGCAGGTCAACGCGTACATAGCATAGGCTAAATTTTCCTGCAGGGAGCCAATTACGCCGTATGCAAGTCGTCGACTTTTACTTAATTTTTCTCAGTGTGCAGATGTACTTGTGTGTCTTTTTTCCATACATATAGTGTGTTTTATTGAATGGCCACTGAACTTTAAAGATAGATTTTGAAAAACTTAAAATAAAATTCAGTTGAAAATAAATGAAACTAAACTGGGGAAACTGAAGCAAACTTTTGAATTATTTATATTTTTTTCTACTGCTGAAATTGGAACAATAATTTTAATGTGATAATCAGATTGAACTCACTGATGAATAAATGAAAATGAATACAATTTAACAACAATTATTACCTTGGCAACATTTTTCCATCCTTATCCCAGTACGATTTTATGATAATTACGAAAGGTCATAATTACTTAACATAATGAGAAAAAGCTCACTCAGTACCATGTGGTTTTGCATATAAAACATTATAGAGCAATTTACAAAAGTGGTTCTTTTATCTGGGGAAATGTGGAATAGTGAAATTTTAGTCAGCCTTTTTTCTTAATAAAAAATTGCTACATGATTTAAACACATATTCAAACTAATTTCGCAGAGAACGCTAATTACTTTATTGTGAAAATTCGAACTAAATTTATCAACAATGTTTATAGTTTTGAAAATGGAATTTTCTATAATGGAACTGCAATAAGGGAAAAAGAAAATCATGAAAATAATCGAATTTATTATACAATCTAGTTTTTACTTTCCTCTTATATATAGGGAAAGTATTGCATTTATGATGGATACCGACTCGGGAATGGGGCAGATAGAAAATTTCTGATCAGTACGAAATCCGTTTCAGGCGAATATCCGTGGATCTGTTTGTCGGTCAGTAATAAATAACTACAAAAAATATCTTAAATAACTCAAAAACGCGTTGACTTAGCGACTTAAAATTTTTGGTAAGTTTTAGAAAAATCGTAGTTTCCTATCAACTTTTAAGAAAATAACGGTAGCTATAACGGGTAACTCCCATGCAATTTTTTTTTTGAAAAATACGGTTTTTAAAAATATCTCGAAATCTATGCGCTTTTTGGAAAAATTAATATAACCAAATCTATACACTCAGAAAAATGGAGGCTAACTCGACGACCTACATAGGGCGTAATTGGCCTCGGGCAGGCGCGCGTTCGCCTGCATGTGGGCAAGTAAAACTGAGTTGACCTGTGGTCGGAGAAATTCTGAAATTAAGCCACCATCAGGTGAAGTAGGGCATTGGGAGCTGCACGAGTTGACCTTAGATAGGTTAACTCTGACCGCTAGCTGGCTTACAGACACCTCTGTAAGGTCAGAGTTAACCTGACAAAAAGTTGACCTGAACATTTTTCTGAGTGCAAGATTTTGTATTGATTGATTTTCTAAATTCAAGTTAGCCTCCATTTTTCTGAGTGTGGTCTCACAAAAGTTTATATTAAATTTCTCGAGTATCTCTTTTAACAATTTTCGATTACATTTCGTGACTCTAAAGCCAACTTTTCCTAGTTTAATGTGAGTTATAATTTATAACTTACTTTGTGATAGATACCTACTTTTAATATTGTCATGAAGGTTAGGTAGTTACATACAAAAACTTGCATAAACAAATGATTGTAACTATCTTCCTTTTTATTACGTCAAGTACAATAAAGCAGGTCATCATTATAGTTGTATCTAAAACGTGTTTTTATGCGTCATCGACTTGAGCTCATAATAAAAGTTACAACTATGCTATAATTATTTCATCTATTACATTATATTATAAACGTGTTGGGGAAATAAATAAAATATGTTTGTAGTCCAAGTGATCATCTTGGATGAATTTTCCCGTATCTATCGCCAACAAAGCCCGTTTATGCTGTCGCTTACAACATTGCAACAATGAACTAACAAAAAACCTGAAAAACTGAATATCAAGCGACTAAACAAAACAACATCTAACACACATAAGACACACCTATGTGGAGGATTTTGTTTTTCAAACTGATAAGCAGCCTAGACAGGTTGAACTTACGTAAAATCACAACTGTTTATAGAAATGAGCGCTAAAAAGAATTCATATTCGTAACGAAAACATAATTTTAATTTTATTAACACCCCAGAAGGCTGTCGATGTACTGTACAAGTTTGCGTACTTCCTTCACAGTTTGCTAATTCTTTTGCATAACAAAAACGCGCCACTTATGAGTAAGTGTCTTCAATGTTATTAGGGACGCAAATTTTTAAAACAACATGTACGTATGAGGAATTGGCTGGATATGAATCCGGAAAATTTACAACAATTGAAATATTTTCATTTAATTTGATGGAAAATCGAGTTTGTCTGGATATTAAAGTTATTTTGATCAACTGATAAATTTGAATTTAAATATACTGGTTCACAAAAAAAAAAAGCTAGAAGAAGTTCTTTGATGGAACCAAAATATGTACAAAAAAAGTTCAATAATCGATAGATCTTCTACAGGTGATAATCAAATATCGAATGACGCAATTAAAGCTTCTGTGATTGATGTTAAGTGCTTGTTCAAGGAAAACGAATGGTAAAATCTAAATACAAAAATCTAGTTCTTAGAAACTACGTTCGTTTTACTTCTTAGCTTTTAAATATTTTACCTAAAAGAGAGTTTTGTTGATTTAATTTCGCAAATAAACTTGAAGTGGCTAAACGAGACTCAAGTGATATAAAAAAAATATTTAAAACTGCATAAATATGTTTTTTAATCAAAATTAATTGAAAGATTGCGTCTTATTTTTGTTTTTGAATTTTTTATCGAAATTTAAAAACCAGAAAATGCAGATAATATACATATAGAACAATGTTTTTTTTTTTTTGTTTTTATAAAATAAACAGAATTAAGCATCCTTTCAGCTAATTAAAAATTCGTTCTTTTGGGACATTATATAAGATATAATCTTTTATTCATTAATATTATTATTAAAAAATATGGTGTTGGTTTCAACTTCGCCATTTAAGTAACGAACATCGTTTTGGCTGATTCCAGATTTATAAACAGGTTCGAAATGGAATTTTGAATTTTTTTTTTGTTCAATGTTTATCAAAATTACGCCTTATGTATCATGTCTACATGCTATTTCAAAGAAAACTTTTTTTAATTTTTTGCGTATCTCCGATAATCAAAATATGCAAAAAATTTGCAACCCCTTTAGTAAGGAAGGTAACAAGGGGGTGTTTCACGTTTTGTGGCTACAGAAAATTACACACACGAATTTTGGCGAATCACAAAGAAAATGTTTTCTTAGGGAGAATCTATTGAATTTGCCATTTAGACATGATATGCCAGCTACTAAATCACATATTTCTCTTAATTCAATTCTTGAAAAAATTATAAAACACAATTAAACTACACGAATTGACAATTTCAGAAAATGGGTAAAGAAATCTTACAATTTTGAATTTGAATTTTAAAACAAACTTAAAATCCATAATATTTTAAATTTAGAAATAAATAAATATTTATTAAGATATAGAAATATTTAAATTTTCACTAAAAATATCAAATTTTTCAACCAAAATAGCTATAGAAAAAATACTTACACCACTTCCTTAGAAAAGTGCTAGATAATTTAGCGCACAATTTATTCCTTCTTCCGTGCATTTTGTGTATCCTTTTCAAAAGTAAATCGCGTTGTGCAATTAATCCTTTAGATTAATAAAAACTTAAAACTATATTCACTGCGACGAGTTTTTCCACCACAAAAATTATTTCGCAGGTTGATATTCTGCCGCCAATTTAATAAATAAAAAGACTAGGCCACAAAACTTTTAAACTTTTGCTTTAAACAGATTTTATTGAATCAGTTGTGACATTTAAGATTTCTTTTGGACCATTTATAAATTTTAATATTGCTCTTAAAACCACATCTGTAAAAATATAAATATAACATGTCAAGGTGAAGAGAAATTCGTAAAAAAAAAATTCAATTATACACATTTTATCACAGTCCATATAATTTGTAAGGTTGGTTAGGCCGCCTAGACTGCTTATGAGTCTAGGCTACCTAAGCAGTAATTTACGAAAAAAAAAATTGAAAAAAAACTATTGAGTAATATACTTCTTATGACATTGAGAAAGACTATATTTTTATGATATGCTATGCACTATGAAAATACACATAAAAATATTGTTCATGATAAAAAAAACTCGTTTCTAAGAAAACCTACAGCACGTATATTTAGCATAAAAGTGACATATATATAAAGTTATCAGACGAGAAGTTCCATTAAGAAAAACGTCGTTTAGATTTACAACAGCTAAAGACCTACAACGACCTCAGATTTAAGGTTGAACACCGATTACTGGTGGCCGAAATAACCTGCCAAGTACCAATTTCGACCGATACTGGAAGTTTAAAAAAGCACACTTATAGTCGTTCAAGTTTTCAGGTCTATGTTTATTGAGACGTGCAATTGGAGTTGAATTTTTGCTGCTGTGCCGAAACACAATTTGGTTTCTCTTTTAATCTAAAAAGGTTAGTCACGACCTGCTGCTGATCATTGAAAACATAAAACAATATTCTGTTGACAAATTAATGTTCGAACAATTAAATTAATATTTTACATTTGTATGCCTCGCACAGATTTACAAGAAGTAATCCGATTTGATTTTTTAAATTACCACTCCTTCAGTATAAACATGATCTTTTTGTTTCGAAGAAATATCAGTAACCTTCACGAATTTCCGGGGTCTGTGGTTGTGCAGGTAAATTGTCCGTTTTCCTCAAAATCTTGATAATGTGGAATTAAAACAACTCGCCTTTTGTGCAAAATTGAAATGGTTGCTCAATCGAATTTTGATGTATGGCGAATATATGTAAAATCGCACAGTTATAATATATACTAGCTTGCATACCCGTCGTTGCCGGGTTAAGTTTTTTCTAATTTTTTTTATTTTTTTTTTGGATGGTGTATGTTGGAGCTAAAATAGAGGAAGAGCTAAGTTTCGAGATCACTTTATCCCCTCCCTTTACTACCTCACCTCTCGGGCTACTTTTTAATGGGTCTGGATCCCCGACGAACATCTATGCCAAATTTCAGGCCAATCGGTTCAGTAGTTTCCCCGCGAAAGAGTAACATAGCGCAAAAACTAAGTTTCGAAATCACTTTACCCCCTCCTCTTACCCCCCCCCCCCCTCGCGCTACTTTTCCGTATGCCTATGTTGGAACCAGAACTACCACAGACACTCATGCCAAATTTCAAGTCAATCGGTTCAGCCGTTTTTGCGTGAAAGAGGAACAGACAGACAGACAGACACCAACTCATTTTTATATATTAGTATGATAAGTGTGTGATTTTTCATTTAAGTATAAAATATTATCGATACGACATAAAGCCTATATTTCAACCAGGGCACCAATCATGTATTCCGACGCGTCTCTGTCTTTCGACTTCGACGCAGCTTTTAACTCTTGAATTCGCCATATCTGCAGCTTGAAATTTCGCGGAATCGTCACTATGAATCGAAACGTGATTCTGACTGTCACTCCAGGAAATTTGAAGCTGCTGATATGGCGAAGTCAAGAGTCAAGAGCTGCGTCGAAGTACTTGCAAAGTTTCGTGGAATTTCGTTCACTTTAGTGGTAATAAAAAAACCAAAATTTGTAATTTCGGCCTATCATTTCACAATGAAAACGGCTAAATCGCCGTTTTTGGCAAAAACAGACAGACGCACATTACTCTTAATTAGCTAGATGGAAATTCGTATCAGGATTGGGAACTTCGACAGTTTGTTTTCATATTAAATAATTTAAAATACTCGATACGAATATTATATGTACTTTTACTAAAATAAAGCATTTAATAAAATCCACGAGAAAGTTTTTCTTCATTTCTTCAAAACAAAATTTAATTTCGTTTTGCTTATTAATTTCATTTGCGTGTCAATCCAAGAAAATGTAAAACTCCTCAGTCTAATAATAATTCAAACACATTAAAAAAATATTATTTTATTGTAAAGTTTTACACAGATTACCTTGCAATGGAAAACGTAAACTTTTTTGTGAAATACCAACACCTTCTCATTGCAAGTTTGTCAGATTGAGAAGCTAAAAATCATAAAAAAGCGGTATGATCTTCAGTTAAATTGTATTGCAGTATATAAAATGGTGCATAACTCCGGATTGATGTGGTTGTTTATAATACTCGTACAATCGCTTCTAATTGGAAATGTTTTTCTTATGCGTTTAGTTTATTTGAAACGTGTGCATGAATCGCATTAAATATTGTATTATAGAACAAACAATCGGGACACGGAGATAACTCGAAGCACTGAAAAAATTTCATAAAAAATAACTGAACGCCAATCTTAAACTCATAATGTTGATATGCTTTATATGCACTACAATCAACCAAATAGCTTCCATAAATTAAGTTTTTATACCCAGAAAAGATGCCTTTATTGAAAAGAAAAAAAAACTTTTTTTTTCATCTTCTTGAAACAAATTGCAAATGAAAAAAAAAGCAATTTGAAATGATTTTCCAACAAATTAAAAGTTGGTGGATGCCAAATTTCTGATCCAGATTTATCTATTTTGATGAAATTTCTTATTACATAAGAATGAACTAATTTTAAGATGATTAAAGTAACTTTTTAGATGCTCTTTCAATTGGGAAATTCGGCTCAACATATTTCATTGTCTTGATTTAAGGCAGATGCAATCATTTCAATTGTACAATTAAAGAAGAGAAAAACAACAACCTTTTGGCTATTTTCAACAAAACGCAACACGTAATTTACCAATCGAGAATAATTTCACTCAATTTGATTCACTTTTTTCCTTGATAGCAAATATCCAGACAAAGACCCAAAAAAAAAAAAATCGGCCCTCGTTGTTGTCTATTCAAAAAGTGTATCGGAGTGAGATCTACCAAAGTCGGAAGTTATTTAACTCCATAACTGGCAAAACTCCAAAGATTGACTTGGAGCAGACACTAGAAATTGTTTTCGGTAGTCTCTGGTCAAAATTGGTTCAAATTATCCAAAGTTGAAGCGCCGAGTGTGACCAATTTAGATTTTGACGGTCGGGTACGTGGGCTTCGCGGAATAAAATTTTACTATATCTTAGCATTTTACTACGAAAACAGTTAGCTTTTTTTTGGGTATTTGAAGAAAAATAGATGGACAATGGAGATGATGAATTTTGTCAGTATAAATCTACCATTACCATTTAGAGCCCATTGGACAGTCATCAATATTTGAGTCTTTTGAAAGTAGGTACTACTTCTTTATGTTGGCAGTTTCTTCTATCTAATGCCGCGGTATATGTTGATAAATAAAAAGGAAAAAAAAAACACATTGCTATTCAGTATTCTATAGGCAAGATACCAGCGAAATGTGGTATTTAGACTTTAAAGTACGGTCCAAAGTTGTTCTGCCATAGTTGCACTTAAAGTGGGTTTTTAGAACGAAACCTCAACCGAGTTTAACGTTTTTCGTTTGTGAAGTTGAGATTTGTTTGACGAACAAATTCGGAATTTTCAAGTTGTTGTTGATTAAATCTTTATGTCGACTTTCCATTAAAGTGATCTCTTTCCATTGAGTGTTAATTTAAGAATGTGTTGAGAATATTAATTAACAAAATTGCACTTTTTGTGAATTCATAGAGTATTCTTGTCAATATCTGAGTTGGAAAATATTAAGTTTCTTTGTGAGGTATTGAAAACTCATATTTAAATTGTCTTGCAATTTTGTGAAAATTATTTTAATTTGCTTTTCTATCATTCTATGATAATCGAGCATTCAACAATAACAAATATTTAAAAATGCGTGCCTATTAGTAAAGCAAACCAAATTCCAACTTCATGAGATACGAATAAATTTCCTCAATTTCTAAAGTTCAAAGTAAAGTAAAACGGTTTTGTAGGCTGACTTAAATTAATTTCCAAATTTCAAAAACCGTTTTACGATAAATTAACATTTCCTTATCACCGTTCATGATGTTTTCATAAAAATTAACTTTTACTTTTTACCGCTTATGCAGATTTTTTACAATAATCGTACATTTGAACTGTTTTATTAATTAATCTTTTAAAACTTGACATTGCATGCTTTTTGCATGTCACAAGATCATTTTATCTACACCATTATCACATGTTTGTCCTCGAAACTCCTTACAACCTCAGAATCGGTTTTCGTTTTTCTCACATCTTACACAGAATCGAAGTGTTTAAAAAATATGGAAAAAAAATTTCTAAACCTTGATAAAAGATGCCAGGGATAGAAAAATACAACCTAAAGCAACATAACGTATTTTTTCTACTAAAACAATATAGAAAAATCTAAAAAAAAACCTTCCATTAAGAAAACCTGAGCAAAAATTATGTAAAAAATAAAATGCGTTAGAAAAAAAAATTATAAGCATATATGAATATGTGCCCGCGAATAGATATTCAAAGTTCCGATTGAAACCTTGAACTTTGAGTGAATATTTATGTAAAAAACAGTAATAAGTTTATAATTTCATTATAGGTGAACATCGAAGTGTAGAAATCAGTCTTCAAACATTTTATAGTGTGATGTTCCCATGTAAATTTCATCGTTTAGTTTTTAGATATTATTCCCCCTTCTTTCCCTTCAATCCGCCCTCCATCGCACCAGTATTGACCTTTGGTACGAAAAAACTGGATTTTTTGAATCAATAATCGTTAGAAGCGAAAAGCATGTGTTCTTTCCCAACGTGTGTTTATGTAAGTTGAAAGCTTTAACATGCTGTCGATATAAAAAGAAGAAATCTATGAAATATTAAAAATATTGAACATTCCATTGAAGGTGAAATATAAATGGGATCAAAGTCAAGCTAATCGCCGCTGCACAAAATTTTGCCATTCTATGCCCAGAAATATAGTTATGTGAAGTTTCAAAGTGTTTTTTTTTTCTGTTTCTTCTCTTCTTCTTGTTTCAAAATCTATAATTTTTTACTATTCTATACTCTTGTATTCATCTGGTATCAGCCCCAAAAGACTTTGACTTTTACTTCCTTGGTTTTTCTGCGGCGATTATAATTTTATTGACCTTAGTGGATACCGCGAACTACTTTAGTCTCACTAACCTCGTGGCAAGACTCTTTGATCACTTGATCGTGGCACGACTAAACTATAATATTATCGCGGAAAAATATTTGGTTATAGGAAGTACATCGTCCCAGATTTTAATTTCCTATTGATTGTTGAACATTTTTAGTGTTTTTTTAGGTGGGTGTTGTTTAACATTTTTAAGGAATTGTCGATTTCATCATGATTTAATTTTTATCTGCCCCTTTTGCCCCTTCGTGGCGTATCTTCATGATTTTTATATGGAATGTAAACCCCTCTCCAGCTTAGAGCGGTTTGCACCAACGAAACTTAGCAACTTATGTCGAACTTAAATTTGTTAAGTGCCAGAATTTCTATGGTTTAAGAAGGCTAAGCTTAACTTAAATAGTTATGACTTGTATCAGCAAACGGGCCTTAATGTATGAAGCATTTTAAGGACAGCTCCTAAAAACAATTTCTAAACATTATCATCAAATTTAGAATCAATTTTCGTAAATAGTAAATATTAATAAAATCACACAAATTAATTAATCTTTAAACTCCCTTTTTGATCCTTAAAATACCACAAATATGAGTAACTCAAATTAATCAAATAACGAGATAATTTACAACAATAGTTGAATTATAATTGAAACACAATCCAAATAAATGTTTAATCAAATTTTCTAGGAAATCAATCTATTGTCATAACATCAATACGGCGAATAACAAATCTATTTCAATCAACAATTATTATAGCCCAGTCAATCAATTAATATTTCAGAAGTTGCATTACGTGAAATTCCATTAGTTACACAATGAAATTTTTAATCAGACTTCTGTTGGATGAAAATCAAAACAGAATCAACGCAAAATTATTAAATAAAGAATTTTTATGATTTGTAAATAAAATTGGCTTGACTTGAGAAGTTGTTTTTTCAGGTGTTTCATTTCAGATTTAATCAACAGAGCTATTCTGGAATTAATGTAGCTTTCAATCTGAAATAATCAGAAAGAGGTATTATATTTGTATAATTGTTTGGATGGAATGAGTTCTTTTGCAAGAATTTCATTTTTTTTTTCAGGAGAATCATTCTGTCCGAAATCGGGATAGAAAATTAATTTTTTTTCTAAGAACTGATCGATTTTTTTTTAGATTTGTTCATTTTCTTGTGAGCGCACCTGTAAGAATATGGGCTCCCTAAAAACAAAACTTTTTTTTTGGCGCGCAAAGATAAAATAATCTTTTTTAGGAGGCCGAAAACTTGGAAAGTTGACATATATTTAAGGCGATGGTTGCAACAATATCCAGAGGCCAATCGTCAAATACTCTATATGAGGACAGATAAAACGTTTTAAGAGGAGAGAGGGGATGGAGTGGTTCGATTGGATTTTGATGTATGAAATGGTTATGTTAAACTAGCTTGCATACCCATCGGTGCCGGGTTAAGTTTTTTTCAAATTTTTTTTTATGGTCTATGTTCGAGCTAAACTTCAGGCCAATCGGCTCAGCAGTTTCCCCGAGAAAGGGTAACATAGAAGAAGAGCTAAGTTTCGAGATCACTTTACCCCCTCCCCTTACTCCCCCACCTCTCGGACTACTTTTTAATGGGTCTATGTTGGGGCTGGACCCTCGACGAACATCTATGCAAAATTTAAAATCAATCGTTTCAGCCGTTTTTGCGTGAAAGAGGAACAGACAGACAGACAGACACCAATTCATTTTTATATATTAGTATGATTATATTCTAAACACACTGCGTCTGTGCCCTTACAAATTTTCCGATACAACTCACCGTTTTCGAGAAAATTGCAAAAAACGGTTTCGTTTGTATGGAGGAGGAGAAAAGGAATGGTCCTATTTTCAAGCCTCTAGCTCAACGGATCGACGGACAGATACGTAAACAGACAGTACAAAATTTTCAAGCCTCTAGCTCAACGGACCGACGGAGAGATACGCAGGCAGACAGACAGACGGACGAACATGCGGAAATCAATATATTTTGTCATATCAAACATGCTAGTGTAGTTAATTTTTGCATCCTACGATTCGTTCGATGCGTTACAAACGGTATACTAAATCTAATATACTCTTATATAATTCTCATATAGAGTATAAAAACAACACTATTTAGTACTCTATAGGCAAGATACCAGCGAAATGTGGCATTTAGACTTTAAAGTGTGGTCCAAAGTTGTACTGCCATAGTTGTCCTGAGAGTTGACTGCAATGCTCTCAAGGTAAAATCAAGAAGTGATCAACCTCTCTAAACTCTAAACTATTCTTGCCGGCGGCCGCCCTTAAAATATCTCCAAAATGGTTTCCTTTTCAAAATAACAAAACAAAATACTGTGAAAAGGTAAAAAAAGTTCAAAAAAGCATCAATAAACTGCCTTTCTTCTACAATGCATATGTATTTTTTTTTTTAACAAATAGATTTCTCAAATTTAAATCCTCATTAATGGAATTATGAAATCAAGTTGTCTGAGCTGCATTTTAAATTCGAATTGAAATCGAATTGTGAACGAAATAAATTTCTTCATATCCGAAAAACAAAAAAATAAAAAAATTTCTCTTCAGCTTGACACTCGCGATATGAACAGCACAAAGCCACAATTTAGGTAAGAAATATTTTTCTTCGTTTTTTCTCATTTATTCCATTTCGTTAATATAGATTGTGAATAGTATGTGCATGAACTAAATATCAGTCAGTTATATTTTCAAAATCGTTAACGTTGTCACTGAATGAATGACTGACTCGACTGAGTTTTCTGTTTGCTTATTATTTGTCTATCACTTTCGTTTTTTTATTTTTTCACAACACAAAACCGTTTTATGTTACGAATTTTAGTTTTCGGTTACTTGACTTCTGTATTCGTTTCTGTAAATTTTGCACTTGTAAACTTTAATCGACTCCATTTGAACTCGCATGCAAACAATTTTCTTCTTCTTATCACTCCAAGATGTTTAATAACGCATTGAAACCGGATATTTTCACTTTTCGTTCGATACTTTGGGTATACGCGTATCTTACACGGTAAAAATACCAGCATTTCCTTGATGCATCATCTTTTATCTAACGGGAAGCTATTTGTCTATTGAATAATGTTGAAAGCAACCAATGGTACGGGAATAACACTTTTCATTGGAAAATCATAGAAGAACAGCACAATCGGTGTTAATTATGTACCTTAGAATAATTCGAGTTTTCAATCGATTGAAATTTAAAATTTATAAAACAAACTGCGTAAGATTTCGTTACGCATTCGACACTTTTCTTTGATTTTGGGATTTTTTTTTAAAAAAAGTCGAACAAGAAAACAAACCGCAGTATAATAAATCAGTTCGATCCACACTTCACTCTCTCAACGGACTTGGCGTAACTGACTTTAAGATTATTTGCTTCGGGGAGCAGCACCGTGCCGTGCTTACCTGTGCTGCTGCTTTTGCTACCACTATAATGTCTTAGGTTTACTGTAGCTATAGTGTAAAGTTAACCAGGAGCGCGTTCGTCGACGCATTGATAGTCGTAGTCGTAGCTAGCAATAGCTAATGACGTCAATCTGTCATAGCTCGCCGTAGTCAACTATAGTCATGTGCACCACGAACGACCATAGTCATAGTCGTAGTTGCTTTTCGTTTGACAGCTCACACACACATTGAAGAATGAACAAAAACCCCAATTTTTTAAAACATATCGTTATTAATTTTCATCTGCGTAAATAATTTCATGTCCATTTTCCTTTTTCTGTTCCTAAAAACTGAACTCAGGCGGGAATTTTGACATTTATATGTCAATCATGATTTACGCACTGTCTATGTGTGTGTTAGCTACGCTTGACTATTTCTAACTCTGCTCACCGAGCATAGTCAGAAATAGTCAACTACCGTAGTCGACTATTGGCATCCACGAACGACCAGAGCTGTAGCTACGTAGTCAGCTACGGCGTTCACGAACGACCGATAGTTACAAATAGTCAACTATAGCTGACTATTTTGCAACGACGAACGCGCTCCAGCACTGGTGTTTTCCAGGTGAAAAACATTCCGATCAAGTCACTGGCAACTGAGCTTCGGTGTTGAGTGTTGACTGTTGAGCCTACCAAGACTACATCGATCGTTGATCGAGATTTCTTACCTGCATAAAGCACGCTGATCATAAATTCCAATAGTATTTTCTTGTTTTTTTTTTATCTCAGGCTTTTGATTGGTTTTATTATTATTTTTTATTTCTGATAAAAGCTCTCCGCACTAATACAGAGAACTTTTTAACTGATTTGCATGGATTACTTAAAGGTTTCTTACGTTCATTGATTTATCAATGGGTTAATCTGGTCAATACTTTGTTAAAGGTGCAAGTAGACAGGTAAGATATCAATTCCAGATTACCTTGCAATGCAATCGAACTTTTTATTATGATCAGAGGAAATGTGTTCATCATGGTTTTTTTTTTCAGTAATGCCAGAAATGTAATTTACGAAAGAATCCTAAATTATGATTTTACATAACATAGCCATACATACAAATCCTATTAGATTAATTTTATAATGTGCGTATTTTAATTGAATTTAGTGAGGGTGTAAAGGGGGTGGTTCATTTGTTAGCGGCAGCAAAATTCTGTCAATTAAAAAAGATTACAAAAATGAATTGTTTGAAATTACAAAAAATATCTTAAAACTCTCGCCGGGAAAGCTTTTACGAGTAATAAATATAATTTTCCCAAAAAAAGGTCTAAAATTTTTGCCGGGAGTACATAATCTTTGCACTGATTTAATTGGATTTTCCTCATCAAACAAAATTATGGAATCTTGATATTACAATATGGCCGCTTTGCGAGCTGTCCATAAAATACTTTACCATAATTTTAGCGTTTATGGGCCTCCTCCACTTGTGCTATTTCGGGGTTTTCTTCTACACTCAGAAAAATGGAGGCTAACTCGACGACCTACATACGGCGTAATTGGCCTCGGGCAGGTGCGCGTTCGCCTGCATGTGGGCAAGTAAAACTGAGTTGACCTGTGGTCGGAGAAGTTCTGAAATTAAGCCACCAGCAGGTGAAGTAGGGCATTGGGAGCTGCACGAATTGACCTTAGATAGGCTAACTCTGACCGCTAGCTGGCTTACAGAAACCTCTGTAAGGTCAGAGTTAACCTGACAAAAAGTATACCTGGACATTTTTCTGAGTGTAAATGGGGATTAATACCGCAGAATCCTATTCCCACGTCATTGTGTGACGTATTTTATAGGCGGATCCTTAACTCTTATTTCCCGAAAACATCATTGAATTTTTTTCATTACCCGAGCTTAACGTATTTATTGAGAAACATTTTAGGCAAATCTTTTCATTGATATTTCAATTCAAATAAGCGTTCAATCGCAGTTTGAATTCATTTTTGTAAATTTAAATTCCATGGATATTCAAATATTTGTTCTTGAGCGTCCAAAACGAGCGATGAAATAAAATTCCGAAAATAACATCACAATAGCTTAACTCATTTAATAAACAAATTGTGGAGATGTAAATGAACTTATGATTTTTGTTCGAGTACTTATTTAAATTTTTATGCAAATTTACCAATTTAAAAATCAGCATTGGTCAGTGAAATTTCGATTAATAACTTTGCAATTGTACATTCATATCAGCTACCTATCCAAATCCGAATAGGTGTACCAGGAAATTAATAACGAATACGACAATCACTTATAAATAAATAAATTTCGATATATTTTACCTTGAAGTATTAAAAAATCAGGTGTTTTTGTTCTTTTCGAAGGTATCTTACGAGAGAAGCTTTTACTCTTGAGTTCCTTAAAAACTCTTTTTCTGGCTTAACATGAACTGAACAATACTTAACGGAAATGGTTTTTTAAAAAAAATTTACTTGCCTGCAGTCAACATGAATGCATACGAAAATAATATCTGATGTTTTCTTATACTAATATACGCGCCTAACTCGTGAATTACCAACAACGGCGAGTATATTGTCAAACATAATCTTAAATATACAAAAACAGTATCAAATTGATAGGCGCCCTATTCGTACTCGTTTTTAAACGCAGGTTTTTTTGACAAAAAATTATAACAAACAGTCAGTTTAAATTAAAAAATGACTTTGAATAGCGCCATATTATTTTACCTATTACCAGTTATTTAAAATTTTTACGCAACGAATTCTAATTAACCAACAATTTTATACCAGACACAATTAATTTAGTGATTAATTTACATAATAATTAGATCATAAAATTTTTTCATACAAAAAAAAATATGTTCTGATATAAAAGAATAATTGAATTAAAATATTTTCCATTAGTTCATCTGCATGCATTTGTAAATCCGGGGAATATCATGCAAGTTAATTCAAGATAATGTGTCATAATTAAATTCAATTAAAACAAAAGTGATTACAAGAAGAAAATATTATTAATTTCCTGAAGCAAAGGTCAATTACTTGACGAGGATATTAAATGACTTGTTATATAAAAATCATCTCGTGTTTAGTTGTTTACTAAAAAGCGCTTAATACGTAGAGGTAATTTGAAAGTTATGAAGAAAAAAAAATTAAAATGCTGCAAATCTTTGGTTTTTTTAATCTTCGGTAAAATTTTATTACAATAAGAACGTTTACTTCTAATTCATAAAAGATCTATAAACTAAGAACTTTTTAAATGATTATTCGATAAGCTTCAACGTCGAAGGTCAAATAAAACAGCAGAAAAATTTCAAAAATGCTAGAAAAATGTTTTTAAATAACTTCAAACAGCTTTGTACACAGCTTGGTAGATGAAAAAATGAATGGTGATGGAAAAAAGTTAAATATTGTTTTTGACATTAACATTAATGAATACGTGGAAATTTTTGTTCCCAAATATTATTACATGACGTCAAAGACATAGAAACCACACATTTTGTAAGTTTAAATCGCCTGAAGCACTTCAGCAATTAAAATGTAAAAACAGTTTATTTGAAGATGTTTTGTTTTAGTAGAATTCTTTTTCGTTTTCTTATTTTCATAATTGTTGGAATTCGAATAAGAGGAAGAAAAACAAATTAAATGAATTTTCCTTCAGGGAAATGTGGTCAAAATTTAGGCGCAAGTTTGAATTTTGCCAAACAGCATATGATATGGACATCAGAATGTTGAAATGTTATCTTTTCTGATGATAAGGAGTTTAATCTTGATGGTTCCGATGGATTTGCTTGCTACTGGCATGATCTGAAGAAAGAAACCGCGCTTCGAAAGAGGCAAAACTTTGGTGGAAGAAGTTTAATGATTTGGGCCGCATTTTCTCATCACAGTAAAACCTCAGTGTGCTTCATTTGGAACCCAAACCCATTCCGAGAATTATCAGGAATTGTTGGAGGGTGTGTTAATCCCTTATCTTGAAGATAATTTCGGTGATGCAGCCATTTTTCAACAAGATAATGCAGCTATCCATGTCTCCAAATCATCAAAACCATGGTTTAAAGTTAAAAATTGGCCGCTTTTAGACTGACCAGCCAGGAGTCCGGATCCAAAACCCATAGAAAATTTATGCTAATGGTAGACAATTTGAGTCAGTTCAGTCACTCAGAGCGAGTGTTATTGAAGAATGGCGCAATCTTGAGACCAATTTGCTCCAAAATTTAATCAACTCCATGCCTGACCAAATTTTTAGCGTGATACAAACTAATAGTGAAATATTGAAGTATTGAGATGATTGGAAGGTAAATTTTTATCATACAACGTTTGATTTAGGTTGAATTTTACTAATAAAAAACATTCGGCTATAGGAATTTCGCTTACTGTATGTAATAATTTAGAATTGCATGTAGACATGCCTATAATTTTTGTTTTATATGACTAAAAACATATACAATATTTTGATGAATCTCTTCTAATGTAACATTAATTAACTCTACAATATAATTATTGCTCTTGACACCGAAGTGAAGATTTAAAAACCGCTTTTTTCTACAAAAAAGTAACCGCGGTGTGCAAAACCCCAGCGTCTGGGGACAAACTAAAAAAATATTTTGAAATAGAATTCGTTAAAATGCATCAACCTTGAACTATCTTATACACGTCTTCATGGAAAATACTTTTGCAGCACTTTTACTCATTTTACCTTATATTATCATTGCTGTTATTAACTTTTTTTTAGTATAGTATTTTCAAGCTGGCGGATGTAACATCTTTCGGCACGTACAATGACTCAATCAAAAATGCCACAAAACAAAAGACAACAAAAAGATAGAAATATTGACGCTGTAAACATTCAGCATAATTCCACTAATAGCTGTCGAATTTATCCAGTCAATTAGGCAATAGACGACATCGAAATCATCGAAAAACATAAAAGTGCAACACACAAAATAATGGGCATCGTTTTCATACTCTAATGGCGATGACACATTGACGATTGTTTCGAATTCACAAAAAAAAAATGTGTAGTCTGTTGGGAAAAAATTACAAGTATGAACGTCGTGGTGGTGGAGGGAGGAGAAGTAGGCTGAACAACAAGACATTATTCATCGTTAAGCATAAATTTTTGGTCGTCGGGGTGATTGCCACAGACACATTGTTTCAGAATTCAAATAATTATGAATTGAATATCGCAAACGACAAACCAAACAATCAAAGAGACAAAAAGAAGAAGTCAACATTTCTTCAAGATATTTTCCTCTACGGTTCAAATTTAGGCGCTATACAAACATTTTAGGATTGCGAAACGCAAATTTCGGAAAGGTGTTTTTTTTTTGTAGTCATTGAATTAATAAGACGGTATTAAAGTCGATTTGACAATTGGGGAAATGTGCGCACAACTTTTGGCAATGACACTTTAAGACACTGAAATTATTAAGAGTACGCTGATTTTAATGTACTCAATCTTAAGATGTATGTACTCAGGTAAGTTGAAGGTGTTGTTCCTTACCTTGATTAAAGGAAGGGTGCAATTAAAACCAGCAGAAAGTCGTAATATGAGCACATGGCTTAGTTACAATTATTAGGCGATTTAAATTGTGGGAATTCTTTCAAAATAATGAAAAAGTATGACAAGGCTGAAATTTTGGTCTATTCCAAAATCTACCATTATCTATGTTTGTATCTTAAGAGTTTGAATTTACTAAAATATTTTTAATTATCATGAGTAATTTTCTGCAACAAATTTCACGTACATCTTTAATTAATTCAAAAACTGAAATTAAAAAATAAATAAAAGCCCGTCAATAGTAGTTATAAAGGCGACTTAAGTGATTCCAAATATTGTTGATAGTTCGCATTTTAAACGTTTAAATGTGACTCAAAATCTTTTTGTTTGTACCAAAATCGTCAACTGTTGTGCTGCCATTGACAATTGTATGACTTTTAGTTAAAGGTCCTTCACATGATCCCAACCACATTCGAAAATTTCTGTCTAAACAGAATCACCTACGGATTATGAATATTAATGATGGGATCAGTCGCATACATAAGTGACGTTTTTTTTTGGAACCATAGAAAAAAGCATAAAGCAAAAAACTACAATAAATTATCAGCAGGCAATTGTGAGGTACCTTATATAAAAGTTTCAAATGGAATTCCAGTCAAAATTCTGACTTCATTGGAAATTTTTATTTGGATTGGCATTTAATGTATGGAAAAGTTATATAAAATCGCTTTTTGAACACTCGTTGTCTTTATAATGTTTTCGATTGGTCGCATCGTTATTGCATTTTAAAAACAAGTAAATTTAAAAAAAAACTTTTCCAGGCGACTTGTTGGAAGATGTTTTGGAAAAGCAAGAAAATTTTGAAGATAAAAAGTGTCGCAACCTACAATGATTTTTCGCTGTAGTTCAATTTACAAGATTTTTTTAAAAATAACTTGTATTTTGCAATTTTGACGTTGAAATTAAATTTCTAAGACATCCAAAAATTCATAAAAAAATTACGATTTCGTAAGATACATCACAGCTAAAAACTGTATGGGAAACATAATTAACACAATAATTAAACATTGAAAATTTAAACAGTTAGCACCTTTCAGTAGCACCTGCGTTAAGGCCAGATGATTTTCCATTGGTTGATTAACAAATCAGGGCTATTCGGCCCTCATTTATGCAGAGACAGAAAAACCTGATTTTCTTCTCATTCCATGTGGAAAAAGAAATCTTTTGAAATAACCCTGAAGTATGTTTAAGCGATTATGCGTAAAAATCTTAAACACGACTCCCGGTTTCACCTTAAACCGGGATGATCTGATCTGGTATGACGGGATTCCTCACTCAAATGTACGCGTACCTACGTAAAAAGATTCACCTAGCTTTGCTAAATTATTGATTTTTTTTTCTTTCGTATTTTTGTTTATGTTTAATGTTTTATTTTTCGTCTGGGGAAACATCAAGACGATTTTCCATTTCTTTGAAGATAAATGTGGCTGGGCGAAGGCGGATGGGAGAAGTGCGGTTACCTCGTAGACAGGTTCGTATTGAAAACTTGTCCCCATAAATTGATTTGCACTCGGTCCAACGCCCTTCAGTCAACGCTAATTGGGAAATTTCTGTCGTATGCGAAATTTTTGCGACACAAAGAAGAAAGTTGAGGTCGAACTTTGTCTCGTAACATACCAAAACTACAAAAGTGTCGAATGAAATTAAATAAAAGACGTAAAGTTTTTATATAAATCACAGTGCGCGAGTACATGAAAAAAAAGTTTCTTTCTTACGAGATAATTGAAGTCTTTCGTTTTGTTGAAGATGAGGCAGTTTAAATTGTGTTGGAGAAGATTTAACTTGTAGCAATTGGTTCTTTAAAAATTTGCTTTCAATATTTTTGTTGAATACACGTTAACATTTACTTTGTTTCAAACAAAATATTTATTTCTTATTAAGAGAACAAGAAAATTTTTGTAGCGATTCAACAGTGGTTTAGAATGATTTTTAAAGAATCTTCTTCGACATTAAACATTAAAATCTTTCTCATAAGCCCTAATTAAAAACGTTTTCTTTGAAATTTTGAAATTCGGACCGAAAGAAGCTGTAAGGATAATGACGTGATCCTTTTTCGAAAAAAAATCAAGAAAAAATCATTACACCGCTTAACTATAATAGAGTTTCAATTATTTAAAGAATAAAAAAGATAAAATAAAAATAAATTAAATTTTTAAAAAAGTACGAAACAGGAGATAAAAATAGCCGTAAAAACGAGATTTTAAACATATAGGGTCTTACCAAACAACATTTTTAAAGTAGAGTTTACGTAATCTTAAAATTTAGAAGGCGTAATGCTTAAAAAACTTGTTTTTACGACTATTTTTTATTCCTTTTTTCGTACACTTTATCTGCTATCCTATTTTTTTTAACCTAAATAAATTATTAAATTGTCATATAAAAAAAATGTTGTGTTGATTTTTATTTTCAACAAAAAGTTTGATTCAATACATTTTCATGATCATTTTCAAATTTGCCTACATTCAGGCGATTAAATTTTAAAAAGCCCAAAGAAAGCTTTTTTTTAAGAAAATTTGTATAACAGTTAACTGTTTGGATTTAGCAGTTTTTTATTGCGAATGAGAATTTAAAAGTTGTTTGTTTTTAAATATCGGAAAAGACAAGCGAATAACACTTGATAGATGGATTGAAAATCTATATCTAAATTTTCGCTGCAAATAATAATAATACCGATTAATTTTTTCCTGAATAGAACCTACCTTGACCAGAAATTAAACTCCACCTTTCTTCCAAAAACCGATTCGATACAACAATTATTAAATGTTTTCTTTTTAAAACACTTTTCATTCATTCAATAATTAAAAAATCAAAAAAAAATGAGTATCGGTCTTTCTAATAACTTTTGATTGATTAAAACTGCCGAAAAAATGCAATCAAGAACAGCGTGTTATTCAGTTATTAAAGTTAAGGTCACGACATCATTAGTGTCAAGAATTAAAAAAAAATATGACTGCATAAAATTAATAATTGTACAAAAAAATGATTGATTCATAATGAAATAATGCAGTTTTCAGATAAAAAAAACGCCCGTTGTAGTTTCTAACAAGTCGGCATGTGTTTATTTTTTATGAAACGTTATGGACGATTGTTAAAAGAATGCGTAAAATAATTTTTCCTATTCAAACAATGATGACCTTAAGACAAAACACGCCTGACGTACAAACGTAAAACGCAAATAGAACGGCATAAATTTGAAAATTGCACTCAACAAATATTTATAACTCGAACAAAAGCACTGAAACATTAACTCAGGTGTCTCTACGAAAATGATTTGATGGCATTGCGCCATATTAGCCACGGACTCAGAAAATAAACCATGCAAGTCCATGAATAACAATCGATCGATGACGAAATTAAAAATTTTGTGTTTTACTACTGTTCGTTAGCAAAGTTAAATCTCTGAAAAGTTGAAATTTTTGGCGCAAACATTTAAATGTCTACAAAAATATTAAGTAGTTGTTGTTGTTGATATCAAATCTATCAAGCAATAAGAATAATATAAAACTGGCAATAAGATTAGTATCGGATTAAATGTCTTATGGTAGCAATCTAAGCCCAAGTTAAATGATTTAAAACCAAGAATTTCTATGGTTTAAGTAGGCTAAGGAAAACTTAATTTTTTAAGAATAGTTGGCGCAAACGGGCTTTGGAAACCAATTGCAAATTGATTTAATATGCATTATTGCCGTGAAACATAAAAACAGTTAAAACTTTGTTCGCAAAAAGTTTTATGAACCGTTTTTGCATAGTTTTTTCACTATTTTGCAAAATTGATGCTGTCAACCGTTAAAAGCTTTGTATTTTTCAATAAGACGTGAAACATGCACATTCGACAAGGTCATTGCTTTGGGAAATGCTTTTAGCAGAAATTGTTTCACTTTCAAGGAAAAGATTTTCGCTAAGAAATGTTAAGTTGCAAAAATGCGCTTAACTGTAAGTGAAGAAAAAGGTTTCCTAGTTGAAGTTTTTTACTGGATTCTTGAAAATTTTAAATTAGCAATATTTCATTCAAATTTTTTAACCAGAAATTCATTTCTCAAAATGAGTCGAAAAATTAACAAAATGTTATCCGAGTAAATGATTTTCGTTTGTTAAAATAGGTATAAAAAATTTAAGAAAAATCGTTGCATGATGCATCTAGATGTAATCATAGAGGAGGTTCAAAAAGTATGCCACACTTTTAGGGGGAATGAAGGCCTGTGGTAGTGCGACTCCATATAAAAAATTGCAAAGTGGGGTAGTGGAGATGAGGATGGAATGCGAAAAGCTTAAAATTACTGCTACACTTTTTGTGAATGACTGCCACGCTTTTTGTGAGCGTTTTTTGCGATGCCCCATACAAATACTACAAAGAATTTATTATCAGCAATCGCACTATATAGGGTTTAGTGAGTTCTTAGTCTCAAATTAAATATTCAAAACAAATTTCCATTTTTGAACTAAATTTAAAAAAAAATTTAATTTTTCTAAAGCTTTGAGTGAGTAGTTTTTTTCATTAAATTTTTTAAATATTTGTTGTAAATTTTTTATTTATTTTTTACACAAAGTCAGTCAAACAAAGAAATATCATATGTAGAAGTTAGCATATTTCATTACATAATGGTCGTTAATATCGTCAATTTGCATAGTGAGCATTAAATTAAAGTGTCAACGCAACCATTAAACTTCGGCATAAGAACTCAAGAGCCAACCCACTTGAAGAAAAAAAAAACTCCACTTACAACAGAGCCAACAATCATGAAATTCTGAATCAAGTTGTCACCAAGTCAAATTTAGAAGTGTATTATTTCTAGTATAAATGCTCAATGCCAACGTAATAATAGTAAAGAACCTTTGACTTAAATACTAGAAAATTTCGTTAAAAACAATTTAATTAATGTCAATTGACATCTTAAGGTACTTACAGACTCGTGTTGTTTTCCCCTTCAGGTAGAGAATCATGGTGTACACAATCAGTTAAATTGCGACGATAAATGATAGATGTTCAGTTCACGACGATATGCAACTGTCAGGCAAGGAATTACCTTGGCTAATTCGCCTTTGCTCTGCAAACCTTCACTTCACTTGTCTAGCGTTGAAATTTTGTAATTATTCGTTAAATGGGCACTACTTATCATCAATCATAACCAATTTAATATATCGTATTAATAAACTTCACTTTAATTATTCATAAATCAGAATTTTTAATTAATTCACATAAAAATTGTTTAGTCAGATACACTGAGGAAAATTCTGTATTTGCACACCCCTCCACTGTTGTTTGTCAACAAATGTGATATCGAATGGAGAACTTTAAAATATCGTTGACAATATTAAAAATTAACTACCTGTGACGTATTTTTTGTGTTATGGGTGAAAAACTTTCAGCGATTTATACGCGAAAACTTATTCACATTTAATTGCTTAACGCTAGAATTATCTAAGGAAATTTTTTTGTCACTTTTGTTGGTGAGGCTGTATTGTAGAACAGTTTTTGAATTTACAAAATTTTTGAGAATAAACTTATGACCCGATTAATTTTTCCCAAAATTTCAACTTCAATAACCTTGGCACAAATTAAAACTAAATTAAACAACTTACAGTAAAAGAAAATAACATATTTTTAAAGTAACAACAAATTAAGAACCCGCATTTAAAACTTACCGAAAAATGAAGACAATGGAAATGCATTTGGGAAGATATGTATTACAGTGAATGACACTAGTTTAAGACATAATAGTCTGCGGAGACATGATACTCAAGTACATTATTAAATGATTTTCTTTTGTTTTGGGATTTTAACGTTGATAAAACAAAGAAAATTCTTGAAATGCTGACCTCAATATGAAGAAAATGACCAGACAAAATTGAATGATTGAGGGGTTACAAGATTCGCATATTTACTTTATTTCAAAATTTTCTCGTTTGACATTTTTTTTTTAATTTTCCGCAAAGAAATCCAATCTTATTATGAACTGAATCTCTTAAAATGATGATTTTTTCGATACAATTTTTTCGATAAATAGAAAATTCCATCTATAAAATCGTTTAACCTGACTGAGTGACTGAGTGACTGACTCATCAACGCCCAGACCAAACCCCTGAAGCTAGAGACTTGAAGCTTTCACAGTATGTTCCAACCATCGCGTAGGCGCTCACTAAGGCGGGGTTTTCCGAAATTTTACCCCTAAGGGTGGTAAATGCGGTTTGGGTGGTTTTAAACCGTGATTTTAGCTATTAATCCTGCTCTATTGGAGGCTGAAAAGTCTCACACGGGGGTTTTTGGGGTCGCTGATCACGAATCCGGTGTTAGATTTTCGAATTTAGAAACGGGAGGTCCTGTAAGGATAACCCAAATATTCTTTTCACCATTTTTCCTCGAAAAAAAACTGGCAATAAGGGGGTTTCGGAGTCGCTGATCACGAATCTGGTGTTAGAATTTTAAAAAATTCGGAACGGGAGGTTCTGAACGCATAACGATTTTTTTCAATTGTTTTTAAGCTATTTCTGGGTTTTTTTTGGTGCAAAAAACTTTTTTAAAACATAACAAAAGCTATAATTGCCAATCTGGCAATCATTGGAGACCCGTATGGTGATATTCGTATCAAAATTCGAACAGTTGTACCAAAATTCCACTTTGAAGTCAAACTTTCCAATAAGAATTTTTAAAATTTATTCCAATCGGATTTTGATGTATGGGAGTTTTATGTAGAATCACATCCTAAATAACTTTTGTTCTTGGACTTTTTTGATACGATGCACCGTTTTTGAGATATTCACAAAAACCGTTTTCGTTCGTATGGGGGGTACCCCCCCCTAATGGTCCGTTTTTGCCCATTAACGAACTTAGCCTCGCATTTTACGAAAAACGGATCCACGCAAAATTTCAAGTCTCTAGCTCAATCCGTGCGCCCGCAATCCGCGCCACAGACAGACAGACGGACAGACGGACGGACAGACGGACGGACAGACGGACGGACAGACGGACAGACGGACGGACATGCTAAATTCAACTTTTTTCATCATTCTAAACACACTGGTGTAATTCATTTTTGTGTGCGATGACGAGATCTTGGCGTTACAAACGGTAAGGCAAAGTTAATATACCCTTTGGTTTCACCATACGGGTATAAAAAAACTTTAGCCCGGCAACGACGGGTATGCAAGCTAGTATTTAATAAAAACATAACAAAAGCTATAATTGCCAATCTGGCAATCATTGGAGACCCGTATGGTGATATTCGTATCAAAATTCGAACAGTTGTACCAAAATTCCACTTTGAAGTCAAACTTTCCAATAAGATTTTTTAAAATTTATTCCAATCGGATTTTGATATATGGGAGTTTTATGTAGAATTATATCCTAAATAACTTTTGTTCTTGGACTTTTTTGATAAGATGCATCGTTTTCGAGATATTCGCAAAAAACGTTTTCGTTCGTATGGGGGGTACCCCCCCTAATGGTCCATTTTTGCCCATTAACGAACTTAGCCTCGCATTTTACGAAAAACGGATCCACGCAAAATTTCAAGTCTCTAGCTTAATCCATGCACCCGCAATCCGCGCCACAGACAGACAGACGGACGGACAGACGGACAGACGGACAGACGGACAGACGGACGGACAGACGGACAGACGGACGGACATGTAGAAATTAACTATTTTTATCATTCTAAACACACTGGTGTAATTCATTTTTGTGTGTGATGACGGGATCTTGGCGTTACAAACGGTAAGGCAAAGTTAATATACCCTTTGGTTTCACCATACGGGTATAAATATCAAATGAAACTTAAATATTAGATGAAAAATGCACAAATCGTTCCTTAAATTTGGGCATATTTTAAATACAAAATGAAAAATAAAGTAGATAATCTCATCATTAAAAAAACAACTCGCATTGCAAGGAGTAAATTATGGATCTTCAATTTTCTTATATCGATTTTAACGATTTTTTACGCTGCGCTGAACTTTAATGGTTGTGACTGGTAAAACTGGTCAGAAAATCAAATGAAGATTTTTTGCTTCAAAAAAGAAAAACAAAATCGCGAAACTTATGTAACAATCAATGGAAGAAAAAAATTAGCATTTTTATGATTTGCAACGGTTGACAAAAATACATTGAAAAAATTCCACGAATAAAAATTGACAATTAATCTGACTAATGTTTGAATAATTTAACTAAAAACTATAATAAAAAACAGAACTTTTTATTGGTTTACATGTGGCAGCATAATTCATAAACCACAAAGTTTATTTCGTGTTGATTTGATTAGGAAATTATATATGGCATTCTGTTTAATTACCAACAAATTGGATATAATTAAAAATCACACATGTGGGCAGCATGCATATTTGCTGGTGGTGAATTTGTTATAATTACCTTCTTAAAGGACGATTCTTTCACTATCAGACAGATGGGTGACATTTAAATTCATTTTAATGAGAAAACTAAAAACTTTTTTACGAAAAAACATTTATATCAACCGTGACGAAAGGACAACAGGACATAAAAGACGTGTAGGTAGATAATTAAATTGTGTTACACACAAAAAATATTTTTTAGACGCTAGGGTATTACTGAACGCATTTTGGAAAACAAAAATCGCTTTTTTGGGAAATTTGTTTACATGAAAATTTGTCAATTGCAGAAATGTCTTATTATATCTGAAAACGAATTTCCCAATCAAATGCGAAAGTACCAACTTAAGCTACAATCTTAATGATATTTGATTTTCATTTAAAGCGTTTTGATTACATATCAAATACTCCAACTAAGTCTAATTAGAAAGAAGGCGATTTTTCCTTTTCAATAATAATCTTATGAAATTTATCTCCATGGTTAGATTGACCGACATTTTTTAATATCGATTAATCTTGTCTTTGTATACTGTTTGCACATGGTTAGATTTTCCCAACCTACAAATTCCTATAAAATACTTTCTTGCCAACTAGTTTCTGGAAAATAAAAAGGAAAAGTAACTTAAAAGTTACATGATACATTTGTTAAATTAAGCCTTTGATTGCTCTGCGTTTTAAAAAGCACATTTCAATACAATATTGTTGCGAAATTTGAAAAATGGTAAAGAGCGTAGAAATACGGAGAGTAAGACTGGCAATATATCAACGATTATTCAGCGACGTATCCAATAAACTATTAGCGATTTAAGGTATAGCCACTGTCTAATCGTAATTCAAAAGAAACTTTTTTTGAATTGCGTATAAACGTTCATATCTCTCTATACACGCTAAGGATGTTATATAATGCGTGAATATTAGATTTAATTGTCCTAGGAGCAATATGGCAATCATGTGTCTGAATGATTTTTATAAGAAAATTACACGACATAAAATTTTTTAACAATACTAATCAATCTTCTTCGATTCGGATGTTTGCACAACATTTTCATATGGAAAATCTTTTACTTATTGGTAATTGCTGAAGATTTTACGATTGATCGCCTTAATTCATAACTAGTCATATTCATGGAATTTCCTAATAAAAATTATGAGTTAGTAATTTGAAATTTTGCCGAATTTTCAATGAAATAATTCACATTTTGATGAAGTGAAGATGAAAAATTGTGGAAAATTTACGCAAACCTACAATTTGGCATTTACTGCAATTGATTTATAACAGTTTTCAATGCAATTCATGTGCTCATGATTTTGTCATGACGGCAAAATTACAATTTGAAAAGTAATTCAGCTAATTTAGTGTTTTGTGGTTAAATTCAGACGATTGCGGTTGAAAACTATCGCCAATGGCGTGATAGATAAATTTATTTTGGATTTTTTGTTATTTATGGTCAATGGCTTAATACCGCAAGTAATTATGGTAGTTGTTGAAAATGTAATGCATTTAGAAAATTCATACCTTTTACTGGTGTTTACGAGAAAGTCATATTTTCGTGATTTTTAACACCTCCTGATGTTTATATTTAAAGGTGTGGGCGCAGGTAATGAAACTTCGCTAATGTTAACCCTTTCGGTACATGTTTTTTTCTATGGGTTTTAAAAATACTCTGTATACAAATTAATGATGTTTAAGCTATTAGTATTCATTTAAAACAAAAAAAAAAAATTAAAAATTTTAATTTTTTTCAAATACGTCCACTGTGGTCCAGCTTTTTACTCAAAAAATCAAAATTGGGTCAAAAATGCACTTAATGGTGCACTGAATGAGAATAGAGTGTTGAAAATAAATAAATAATAAGACAATTCAAATTTTTTAGCATGATGCCATATGGCATCAAAATACCGAAAGGGTTAAACGTTTAATAATCGTAAAAAGTGTTCAAATATCCAATGGTTTTTCATATTTTCTGAACTATAAGTATTACAACTTGGGACAACAATAGCGAAACATTCAAAAAGATAGAGGAGTTTTAAATCAAAATGTGTTTAAAACATTTTGCAATTGAGAAAAAAAATGTTGAGTGACGTCGGGACCGCATGTTTAAATCCGGGATTCATAACCTAAAAACTATCGCCAGATTTGGAAACAGCAAATTACGCAAAAATAACTCTACCATCGAGTGCACAGAAAAGAAATCTAGTCTAAGTGATTAAGAACTTTTATCTGTCTTTTATAAAAATTTAATTTTTCTGTAGTTCTGCGAACATGATCATACATAGATTGGATTCTATTGTATTCCAAATATGAATTTGTAGGAAATGTAATATTTGTAACTAGCTTGCATACCCGTCGTTGCCGGGTTAAGCTTTTTGTCTAAGTTTTAGAATACGAAGAAAACCGGAAAGAGCTTAAAAACTTTTTAATGGGTCTATGTTGGGGCTGGACCCCCGACGAACATCTATGCCAAATTTCAGGCCAATCGGTTCAGTAGTTTCCCCGCGAAAGAGTAACATAGCGTCAAAACTAAGTTTCGAAATCACTTTACCCCCTCCCCTTACTCCCCCCACCCCTCGCGCTACTTTTCCGTATGCCTATGTTGGAACCAGAACTACCACAGACACTCATGCCAAATTTCAAGTCAATCGGTTCAGCCGTTTTTGCGTGAAAGAGGAACATACAGACAGACAGACAGAGAGACAGACACCAACTCATTTTTATATATTAGTATGATATGATAACACTTTGTTTTAACTGACATTTAAACACTTTGTAAGATTAACCGTTTTGATGAAGTAATCACCGAATTTTAAAAATAGTTTTAGTTTGTTTTAAAAATCATGTTATTGAAATATACTAGACACATTAATAAATTGTAAAGAAAATCGTTCATTTCTTATTATTTAAAACGTTCTACAAGTTTAAACTCAATCATTTAATTTTCTTACGTGAAGAAATTTAGAATGGTAGTTATTGAATTACACTCAATGGTACTGGAAGTGTACTACACTCCTATTCTCAAAACTTATAGATAAAAATTGCATTCAGTGTAACCCCCAGCATCGTTTTCCGCTCTATTTCATTTCAAAACGATTGCGTTCAACAAGAGCGCCAATTCAAAAGTCTTAGCTAACTAACTTCCCTTGAGAAATTACAAAATTAATAACAGTTTTATTTCATTTATTTCAAAATTAACAAACATAACAAAACCACCAAAAAGTTTATATTAAAAAAAAAACGACCATCAAAATATATTCACAACCATGCATCCATCTGCAAAAATTTTATAAATCCCGTGGCGGATTTCATACACATATGTTAATAGGATTTTTTTTTACTATCGAAAGTGAAGGTCACCAAGTTTGGTGTTAATGCTCACTGTGAGTATCTTATAGTTTAGATCACGTTTTTTTTTTGTCCATTTGGTAACTTTTTTCTCGTTTTTCAATTTTTTGTGGGACAGTTTTGTTTCATTTGGAGATACTTTCTCCAAAAACCAAAGACCTTTGAAGCCGGCAAATACTTTACTGAATCATCGATAAAATTATTATCTTTTTCGTGTGGCCAAAATGACCGAAGTTGGTTGGACAATACTGAATCGAACGTGTGCGTGTAGTTTACGAAAAAGTAAAAAATTAATTAACCCAACACATATCTGAGAGATACTTTTATCTATTACCTACTACGGAAGAAGTTCAATTACTTATACTGATTGAATCTTCGGAGGATATCGTTTTTATTATTTATCTCTTATTTTTCAAAAATTGACCAAACTTTTATAAGAAAAAAAAACTGAACATTGCCATGGTGCCAAAAAAACGTTCAATACCTTTGGAGAAAGCTTTTCTTCACGTAAAATCAAGTAACGTCGACCAGAAAAAAGATTGACATAAAGTTATCTAAATAAGATAAGAGCAAAAAAAGATTGATTTAAACAAAAACCGGTTTTACTGTGAATTCTCTATGAAACTCTACTATTTTAGTCAACGATTCCTTTCTCTTGCTATTTAGCTCTGCAGCTTTTTTTTAACGGATTTTTTGCTGGTTTACTTTTAATTTCGCAATCGATACACCATCATCCGCAACCAGCCACCACCAGGTGATCAGTAGGTTGGTACTTTGGGAAGTGATTAAGAAATTAACGCGAATTTTATCTTTTGTATCATTGGCATAGATAATTAATTCATTTACAACGACAAAAATTTGTTTTTTATGGTTAGACACTAAAATCCACTAACTGTAACACTTGCAATTGGCTTGGTTTTTATTAAATGCAAATTTTACAAGATATCAAGAAATTTTATTCAAAAAATTAAGGTTTTTTTAAGTTTATTATAATTTAATAGTGGTTTTTTGATTATTTGAAATTTTTAAGAAACTATTGAAACTGATTAAAAAAAACTAAAAACAATATCTCTAAAAAGCTCTTCTAATTTTGAATTTATTCAAAGTTTTTTAGATTGCTGACAATTTCATAATAACTTGGAACTAATGAAAAATCCCTAGTTTACCAAGTGGTAAAAATGCCAATATTTAAAAACGTTCATATACTTTAAAAACGTTTTCAAAGTTCAAAATTTAACGAAATTACAAAAATTAGATTAAAAAGTTAATTGACTATGAATCCAATTTTTGAAAAACTCAAAGAACCATTTTTAATAAAAATACACTATTTTTAAAATTTGATTAACAATTTTCAGAGTCTTAATATTTCTTATCCTCCAACAACAGTCAGTCATTGTACAACCCGTTAAAATTTGATGCAGTTTTCAAACACAATTAAAACAAAATTCTTTTATTACACTTTGAAACCAATGGGAAACCAAAAGCTTTGAAATTTTCGCTTAAAACCAGAATCCGGATCTTGGAAAAGCCGCGTAATCCGTTTGTAAACTTTCTGTCAACTGCGAATAACCGTCGAGATTTAACTTTAAATGTTAAAAAACTGTCGACCCGAGTTTTGTTTTCACGATCAGTTAAGTATATGGTTCAACTGACCACTGGCTACAAATCGCAATACCTCTCGAACTAACAGTTGAATCGGCTGAGAAAATATTCTTCAGGTTGTGGGGTTTGAAGTCGCAATCCGCGAAGAAAACTGCTGTTCAACGATCGGGCAAAGTGATCAGATGTAGATGGAGCTCGCTGGGGTAGTCCCCCTAACCTGACGATGTTGGTTAGCTCCACTGCAACTCTACTATAATAATAATAATAATCATAACAAGCGATCGTTGTCGTCCGGTGAATGTTACAAGCGCAGGTTGGCTGTTGCTGCAGGTAGGTTGACTTGACTTCGCCACCACACTTCTGTCGTACCATGGTTCAGGTGGAAACGTTCAATACGCCTGGTTGACTCTGCAAAGTGATCGTCGATCGGCTGGTAAATTTCACCTTATGATTAATATCTGGACGACATATTTTTGTTTTGATTTTTTAATAAGAATATTGTTGTTTGATTTCTTTCTCGCTGGCTTTTGTGTGCTGCAATGTTTTACGATTGCGCGAATTTCGTTTATTTGGGGTCAAGCTCGAATCGTTTCTGCTGTTGCTTCTTGACGACGATCATTAATAAATTGAAATTTTAAAGATATCTGACTAAATTTGCATGGGTTAGCACGATTTCAATGCTAAACGATATTGTAGCAATTCAAAAATGGTGTTGTTGCTTTCATCAATGGATAATTGTTAAAATCCATTCCTCACAATTGAGGACCTTTGATAATTTAAATTTCTGTTTTAAATACAGGTAAAATTTTTAATAGTTAAAATCAGAATTTCAAATCCGCAATTTTTCCCCAATCTTTTTTGCAAACATTCAGCCTTCGTCCTTTCGTTTGCCTCTCTTTGCACATAACTGTATCCATCTACTACTGTCTTCGTATGAATATTTATTTTGCATAATCAGTGGCTGTCCATAAAATACGTCATACTTTTCGGGTGGAAGGGGTATCCGGTAGCGTGACACGGATATTAAACTTCATACATAAGCGAAAAAAAGTCTGACGGAGAAGATCGGAGGTCCTGAAGCCTAAAATTAACATTTTTTGGTCTTGTTCTCGAATAAAAAACTGGTAAACTTAATTTAAAAAATATGTAATTAAATTTTTCATTATATAACAAAGAGAATTGCTAAACTTGGTCGATTCTAAATTTGTTTAAATACTACAATTAACAGCCATTACCAACTCGATAAAATCCTGATTGCAATTGGAACAACTAGCAATTAGTTATCAATTAGTTTCACATCTCAAATAGAAATAATTATTATAATTTCAGGTTGTAACAAATTCAAATTTTCTTGTAAATTTCTTATAATCGATGATTCAATGGCAGTTCAAATGCAAAAAAAAAATTATCGAATAATAAGTTCAACTTGAATAATGATGGTTCGAACTTGAATTGCAACTTCAATTGTGGAACGTGTCAATTACACTCGCTTGGACTTCCAACAATTTCATAAGAAATTTCAATAATTATCTAATATAATCTATAATAATTGCTAGGTACGAGTTTGAAGCTTAAATTTTAATTGAGCTAAATAATAACACTTCAAAAATCGACCTTACGAATAGCCGTGTTGAGTGAACGTTGCGCAAGATGAAATTAATGTCAACTTTTTTGCTAAACGGGACAATTTTTAATTTGATTTTTGATTGAATACTTTGGCCCTATTAGCATTTTTTATATAGAGCTTATAGGCCCTATTCCAGGATCCGATATGAATGATTCGGATCGTAAACTGTTGTTGTTTGTATAAAACACTAACAACAACATTGAGTTTACGATCCGAATCATTCGTATCGGATCCTGGAATAGGGCCTAATATTTGATTTATATAGCAGATAAGTGATCTTCATTTTCCACACCTAAATGCAACTGGAATTGTCAAACAACCAAGAGAAATTATCGACAAACGAAAGCTTTTAAAAAAATGTTCCGCAAAATCGTTGAAAAAATGTGCCACAGGTGACAAAAAAATGTACGGTGGTCCCCCGAAGACAAACTTAGTTTTAATCTCGTGTAATTCGGGACGATCATACGTACCTAGGAATAACGGTCTGTTCATAAAATACGTCAGAGTTTTAGGAGGGAGTTCGTAGTAGTGTCGTCGGTACTTAATTCCATGCAAAAAATGGCGGAAAGTGTAGACGAAAAGCTTAAAATCAGGGTGACATATTTTATGGACAACGCCCAACCAAAAAAAAAAACATCTAATAATTTTTATAACAGATTTATTAAAATATTTCATCTTCCATATAACATAAACAATTCATTTGGTAATACAAATTCAGAGCAGTAAGGAATATTATGTATATTATATATAATTATCTTCCTTTTTTTAATATTTTATTAAAAAAAAATTCTTTCGAAATACATATAAAAGTTAAATTAAAAATATTCTTTTGAAAAAAAAAACAATCAACTTGAACTCCGGTGGTTCGTCGATCGCCCTTTTAAAGTCCATTTCACAAAAGGGCAAAACAAACCGTTTGTTATTGTTAAACTTTGAAAATTAAATATTTGATATTATTTTTTTTTGTTTTGTTTTTCGTTTGTTTGTGTGTTTGTTTTCCACATAACTTTTGTTTTGTATCAATATATACGTATATAATGTTTTATATATTATAAGAATAGTAATAGGAAATAATTTATAAAATTAAATTATAGTGCTTAAAATCTAATGCATTACGAGCTGCGATCAGAGCGATCAGATTTGACAACCTTGTACAATATAAAGGGTTTCGATCGGAGATGAACAGCTTTGTTTTGCGTTTTTTTTTAAATAGAGGTATTAGTATCTTGGCAAATATTAGATGCACCACAAATAGTACAATCTTTCGAAGACAGTTAATGATTTTTTGGCGAATGATTTCATAGTTATTTTGATTGAGTGGTTAAGTTTGGTGATCACTTAGTTTTTTGGTATATGATTATTATTGTTAATAATATTGTTGCTTGGCTTAATATCGGTGATTCCGGCTGTATGATTGGCGATCTTGCCTAGTATAAAATTTGATACGTCATTACGGAGGCTTACACCTTCAACCAGATTCTCGACAATCTCTTTGGAAATGGCGGATGTTGTGCAGTTTTTTTGGACTTTATCAATTATTGCCTCTACAATACCGTTGCCAACAGCTTGGATATCGACATTGCCAAGGATTCGATTTGAAATTTCACTCTTTAGTTCAGCATTTATGTTATCAGCTATTGCTCCAGCAACATTTGAACTTTCCCAAGAAATCTCCTGGTGGGCATTTTCTTTCGATACTTGATGATTTAGCGTCTCCGCATTTTCAATAATCTCATTGACAATTGCTTGCACATCAATTTTCTCGAGAATTTTCATAGACACCTCATCGCCAATGTGCACACCCTCAATGATATTGTCGAGTACGCTTTTCGTCACTAACGTCGCACTCGAATCCTTGACGGTTGACCACATTTCAGTCGAATCGCATGTTTGTCGGTCAGCGGCATATTCCATCAATTCCGCTCCGATATTTTTACCATCGTAGAATAAATCAACGATCCACGGATCAGACTTGTTCTCAATCACTTCAACTTGGAATGTAGCTTCAAACTGCGAGGCAATTATTGAATTAAACTGATCGACAGCACTTTGTGACCAGAAATCTACTGTTGAGAGATTCTGTAGTGCGCACTGCTTTGCTAAATTGTCAATCGTTTTTAGATCTTGTGGCAAACTGCGAACTTCTTTCGTCACACAGACATTTCCGTAGTCCACGAAAAACACTTCGTAGCTATCCGCAGTTGGGGTCGATAGAATTTTCGCTCGATAGTAAAGGTCATCGTCTGGGAAGACTGCGGCACAGATTTCATCAAATTTGTAGCCAGAGGTTTTCTGTTCGAAATCCTTTGCTTGCGCAAGTGCTTCGCCGATTTTCTCCAACTTTACGCTATCCTCATCGAGTTGAATGTAAAAATCATTGGGAGTATTTGCATGGCTAACAATAACAGTTTTTCTTGCTACAAGACTTGCAGCTGTATCGTTAGTTTCTTTACTAGTCATGGTATTCTCTTTCGCATGTCCAGATGTCCACAAATCGATAACCTCCGCGATGAGCTTCGCCAATTCATTGCTAACGTTTGTGTCCTTGAAGAATAAATTCACAACCCACGGATCGGACTTTTGTATAATGAGTTCTACTTGGAAGGTTTCGCCGATTCGCGAGGAAATCAACGAATTGAAATTCTCCTTGGCCGTCTCTGACCAAAAGTCTACTTCGGAAAGATTATGCAGCGCACAATGTTTCGCAAGGGGTTCCAAATTCTTGCAATCTTCAGGCAATTCCCTAAAGTCCGTACTGATCGCAGTGTTGCCGAAATCGATAAAAATCACCTCACACCCACCGCTACCATCACCGAGTGAAATTACCTTGGCCCGATAGAACGCTCCATCGTCTGGGAAAATTGCTGCGCAAATCGTATTCAATTCCAGAGTCTGCAATTTCTTAAAGCTAGCTGCCCCATTCAGATTCTCTGTGATGTCCTCCAGTTGCGCAAGATCCTCATCGAGTTGAATGTAGAAGTCATTGGGACTGTTCGCATGACTAACGACTGCATTTAACAGGGAAGCTGGCGGTTTCGCAACACCACTCAAGTTAGTTTCAATGCTGGTGGTGCTAATGTCCAGAATTGCAATTGGCGTTTTGTCGCACAGCGGTTCGAGTTGTTCGAGTAAATTCTTTCCATCTGAGGTCAAGTCAACCTCAGCGGCTTCATTCGGCTGCACTAATTCTACGACGAAAACAGTCTCTCCCATTGCAGCCATTTCACAGAATTTCGCTTCAGCAGCATCTGACCAGCCTAGGATGTGATTTGGCATCCGTAGTGAACATCTCTTCGATAGTGGCGGTAAATTGGCGATGTCTGGGGAGATTTCCCGAAGCTCTGTGGTTGTTGTGGTGTTTCCATAGTCCATAAACAGCACTTGAACTGTTCCATTGATTTTCGAAATTACCCTCGCTCGATACCATTGACTATCATCGGGAAAAATCGCTGCATAAATACAGCCAACATCACAATCCTGTAAAACCTTGAAGCTCTCGAAATCCGTGAGATGAGCGGCGATCAGTTCTAGGCCATCGGAATCAGATTCCATTTGAATGTAGAAATCGGAGAGACTATTAATATGGCTAATATAGCAATTGCCACCGGATCGAACGATTTCCAGAGGTCTTGCCATTCCATCGGCAATCAATTTCTGTGCGACATCCACACCGTCGATCTTGACACGGACGTAGTTTAGATTATTGCACTTGGAGATTATATCAAAGTATACAGTTTTCTCGTATGCCTGATTGAAAATTGTATTGGCTTCGTCGATCCAGTCCGAAGTGCATTTCGGGCCGATTGGAAGGGCACAGGGAACCGCAAACGGCTCGATATGTTCAAATGCTTCATTCATTTCCTTGATGTGGGAGTTATTCGTGATGATGTCCGTATTTCCATAGTCGATAAATTTAATCGCCATGAGTTCACTGTCAAGAATCTTCGCTCGATACCAAGTCTCATCTACCGAATAGAGAGCAATGCATTTTGCGCCTGTTACAATAGTCATGAGCGGGGGAAGGGAACGAGCGACGATTTGTAAATTATCCTGCAGCTTCTCCAGATCGCGATATGTGTTGGCGTACTGTAGATAGAAATTCGTTGGATCATCACAGTAGCTGATGTACGCCGGCGACATTCCCTTCAGCAGATCCTCATGGGGGCGATCGTCGGGTGAGTCTTCCTTGGAGAAATCTTCATCAATTGCAATCGATGGAATATCCACCACTTTAGCTGCGATTACTTCTGGTGCTGATGCTACCAGTTGCGGTGTTTTGATCGATTTAGTGTCTATTCGATTCGTTTGCTGAGCTGTTGGTTTCGGATCTTTGTTGACAATCTCCAATTCCGACGAATCAATAAGCGCTTTGATCATATTCATGTCTGATCCCTTGATTAAATTCTTATTAATTAACACATTGATGAGACTACAGCCATCCGATGATAAATCAACGATCCATTCGCCATTGTAGCGCTCTAATATTTGCAAAGATAATTCGAGTTCGTTCGTTAAGGTTTTAATCTCGTTTATCACAGTTATGTTTTCGTCACTAGCAATACTTGTAATTGGTAAATAGACCCGGACAGCTAAGGCACTTATGTTACAGAATTTCTCTTCGAGAATTTTTAAATTTTGCATATCGGTTATTTGTTCGGTGTTACCGTAATCCAAGTAATAAACCGTGAGTGGATATGATGGGTTGGCCGATTCGGAATGAATATACCCGCGATACCAATTTCCATCAGCGGAATTCACAGCGCATAAAGTTCCCGCACTTCTATCAGTCAGTAATTCACCTAAAACAAGAATTTAATTAATTAAAAAATGTCTGTTTATCAGAATTTAAAGATTTTCAGAACGCAAAAAAAATCGGGATCGAAATCGGTTCAGTTATGAGGGAAGGACAAACAAACAAACTCTTATTCCATACGCATATAACTCTCTCCGTTCCATTTTTATTTGGTTTTTTCTGTTGAACTCTTTCTGTTATTCAAATTCCCCAAATTTTCGAGAATTGGGAAATATATTTTGATAGGGAATACTTGGGAAATCAGGGAAAAAAAATTCTCTAACTCTAGCCACTCTTGCTGTGGGCCATGCCGAGTGTTTTTCGATATTTTTAAATTTTTGGATTTTGACAACGCAAAGACAAACTCGTCAAGCATCAAATTGATCAGAGGCATTTGTAATTCGTCAAAGATTGCAAAGATTTATCCTATAAAATAAAAGAAATTCCGAATTTACCATTTGTATCATAGTAGTTGAACAAATCATCCAGTAGTTGTGCTACAGTGCCCTCAAGTGCAATTGAATGAATATAAAAAATGTTTTCCTGTTCGACATGAACGACTTTCGCCTTAAAACTGGACGAAATAATCGGACGATCACAAATACGTTTCGTCGGCACATCATTGACAAATAATGGGATAAGCGGTTGTAGCATCAATCTAAAAGACACAAACAAAAATCAAATTATGAAAAACAAAATTTTCTACCAACATTTTTTCTTTTGATACGTTGACCACTCGAGCGACACAAGTTTTGCCCTCATAATTCCGTTTAAATTCTGTTGACAGATGCCCATTCGATTTAACCAATTTAATATCAGGGTAAGAACACATCAAATTCAGATCACAGCCCTCAATTTTCACATGGAAGTTTAGCAGGTCCTTGACGGAGACGACATTAACTCTAATATCCTGATTGCTTAGCATTTCGATTTCAATATCTGTAAAAAAAAAAGAATAAATTAAAATAGGTTTTACATGCACAAGACTCTTAGCAATTACCAGGATCGATTTGAGTTACGATTCCATCGTTGATCAGGCTCTCGCGCAAGGACTTTCCATTCACTTTAACATCAACGTAGTGCGTATCGTTTTCCTTTCCAATGTAGTCACAAACCAGTCGAGCGTTCTCCGTTAAGTACTTCTCAACATGATTCGTGACATATTTCAGTTCATAGTTCGTGATGATTTGATCGAAACTGCAGAGATGTGCCATCGCCGGCAATTCACCGAATCTCGCTTCAACCGTCCAAATATTCTGCAAATCCACAGTCGATTGATTTCCAAAGTCAACGAAAAGCACTTTGAATTTTTCCAATGCTGAATTGCATGCGTTGATTTTCCCACGGTATAAAATATTGTCCTCTCGATAGCGGGCAATCACAGAAGAACCAACTGTGGGCAGAATTGTGACCGGGGGTTTGTTCTTGTAGAACGATTGGATTTCATTCATCATTTTTTCGAAATGGTGAACTTTCGACTTGTGATGTGTGTAGAATTGATGAGGCGATATCCACCAGCAAATGATGACTTCCTCCTGGCATGGAACAGCTACATAGTCAGTTGGAAATTCATAGTCGTACGGTAAATATTTTTCAACTCGAATGTGCTCTTTTTCGATGGTCGCCGATGATGATTTCTCAAAGTAGCCGCTTTCATTGCGACCAAAGTTTTGTGCTGAGTGGACGGATTTCTCGGAACCTTCAGAGCTAGTGTCCTTGAATCTGTCCTGATAAGATGATTGAGGATGACGATTCTCTCGTTGTTTACTAGAAAAAAAAACAACCGCTTAGGATTATTTTATGTTCTTTTTGAAAAAGAATTTCATATTCACTTACTTTCGACTTTCAGCCTGTTGCTTTTGGAATCTTGGCGGTAGATTCTGTTTGCCGCGATATCCGCCGCCATAAGTATTTTCCCTACAAGAAAAAAAAATCAATTTAATTCTAAGCTCTACAAAAATAAGAATATCCCACCTTCGATTATTGTTGTCCCTGAAATTCTTTGGTGGTATGTGATGCTGCGCTGGCCGGTGGCGACTCTGATCTGACGTCGGACTAGAAGCTTTGGTGTCCCCGGATCCAGTACTAGCCACATCCCATTCCGTATTCTGTTGGGTATGAGGAACATATCCATCACCGTTCAATGAGGTAGAATTAAGCATAACGTTTGGTGCCGGATTAGCAGGTGTTGATGTCAATACATCTCTGCTCTGCTGCTCATTGTAGTGAGAAATGGGAGCGTCATTTCCATTCCCAATCGGATAGCCGCCAATCTTTGAGACTTCCTTCTCCATAACCATGTACATGTTGAAGGGCATCGATAGCTTGTACAATCGCTTCATTAGATTCAGTTCCGGTTTAATGCTGTCATCGATTAAATTCACAAGAGCAACTCCATTCGGATGATACTCAAACACTTGACATTTGAAGTGGCGTCGCTCATTTTCTGTGGTCTCGGCCAACATTTCCAGTTGTGTTGCGGCCGAGTCACTCAACGAGCAATCCGTTTCGAATCCCTTCAGACAACACATGATTGCCTGTTTCGGAAACTGAACGCATTTATCGAAAATCGCGCAAAGTTTATGCCTGTCGATGTTACGCTCATTACCAAAGTCGACATGCCTGATGCGAACTTGTGGACCGAAATCTTCGATGATCTCAGCACGATACCAAGAGTCTTCAAAGGGTGCTGCGCACGCTGAGCCTTTGGCGAAGTTTTTGAGTGGAATTTTTGTCATCTTGCAGAACAAAAATAAGTCATCCATCATTTTATCAAAGCCCCGGATATTTGCGACTTTCTGGACGAAGAATTTCTGCGGTGATTCGACATAACGAATAACGACAATTTCATTCGAAGTAACCGTATCTGATCTACCATAAACTAGTAATTTATTCGTGCAACTCCTGAGCGCATGAAGAATGTTAACATTTCCATCGAGGAGTTCACAATATTGAACCAGTGGTGGACCTTCTAGAGGCATTACTTTCAGCTTCAGCGGCTTTTGCAAGACCATATCTTTGAAGATATTCTTGGTAGCATCAGTTATCGGTTCGAGATCTTTGCACCCCGAAAGAGCAAAACGGATTGCAAAACTCTTATGCTCTAAGAATTTAATCGGAATCTCGTACAGATCTTGAAATGGAACAATTTCTGTGTTGCCATAGTCGACATAAGAAACTTGGCATGCCGTTGGTTTAATATTCATAATTACTGCTCGGTATAAATGTTGATCCTCAGAGAATCTAGCGATGCATGCCATACCCACGCTCGGTCGATCGCTTATATTTTTTAAAGGACACTTTTCTAATTCTGTCATCATCTTGTTGAGTTCGTTTTCGGTTGCTTTTAGATGGACAGCGAATAGACAAGGACCGTTTTCAACGAAGCAGCAGTACACCTCGTAGGATGATCCTACCATCAGTGTATTCGATTTGAATGTCACAACCGATCGTTTTGGTGGCGAATCATGTCGTTTGACGGGCGGTGGGGCGGCCATGTTAAGCGGTCGAAAGACCGGAGCATATGCCGACATTGCTGTTCCTAAAATGTTTAAAAATCAGTAAAACTTAAAAAAAAACCACACAGAACGCCTTACCTCGACTCATTTGCATTATGTTTGGTCGGACAATTGGGGACGGCAGTGCCATAGCCATACCTAAGATTGGAGTCCTTGTGAAATGCTAAAAACACGAAAATTTAATCAGCGACCTGTTAAGAAGTGTATTTTTTTTTTAAATAATTCTCACCTGTGGTTGATTGACAACAGCACGAAGCTGTCTGGCTGGAGTCAATCGACGGGCTGGGACGCGTAGAATATCCTGATTATTTAAATTGTTTGCGTGCTGTGAATTCAATGTGATGCGGTTGGACTTTGAAATTAACTCTTCTCGTTGCTGATCCAAAGAAATTGCATATCCGATGCCTTTCTCAGTTGTCAAGTGTTCAACGAGGCTTCTGTGATTTATTTGTATCGATACGAATGTTAAATGACCAATCTGAAAAATTATTTATGGTTTTTTTCAATTTTTTTTATGCTTTTTTGGTAGTTTCAAAGTTACCTCCATATCGTAATGGACTTGGACGAGTTTATTTTTCAAAAAGTCGAAGATTGCGTTTAATTGTTCTTGTCTCCAGTCGCATCGAATGCCGCTAAGAACAAATTCGGACGCTTGACTTTCGAATACTTGAAGGAAATTCGTCTCCTGGGATTCGTAGTTGAGTAATCGGACCTGTGGAATAAAGAAAATGTCTTGTTTGTCATATTTTCGGTTAAAAAGTTTATGGGAATATCCTGAAAAAAATTAAAACATTTGGACGACCGAAGAGGGTCTTAGTGACATTTTTTTAGGGGATCAATCTTCACTGGCTCCGTAACCTCGAATCATGCATCCGATCGTTCCCACTCAACACTAAAAACGAAGCCGTCTTTTACGATTTTCTCGAAAAGCTACTCGGCTATAATCTTGACTAGAGCCCATAATTTACAATTGATTATATCGACCAAAAAAATAAAATGAATAACCATGAATTTGAACTAGCACTGTTTGAAAATTCTCTTATCAAGCCACGGCCACCGCAAAGGAAGCTCAGTACTGCATGTAAGATATACAAACTGTGACGACTCGACAAATTCGAGATAATACAATACACCAAGAAAAATTAAACAATTATTCTGGTGCTCACGATAGAAATCTTTTCTTGGTAATTCGAGATCGCTGATTCCGAATCTGGTTTTGCTATATCAGCTCTAATTTTTCAGCTATGATTGAAAAAAAGAATTGTTTATTTTTATATTACAAATATTTAAACCAATTTATGAGTCACCCTTAGAAGAAATAGAGCCAAATTACTGCTAGATTCGAAATCAGCGACCCCAAATGACCCAGAAAAGGCACATATCGTTTGCACTAGAATGATTGTCTGCTTGTTTAATCATTTTTAGTCGACTAAAAATTTCCTTCGACTAGTTAGTCGAACGAACTTAAGTTACATGAAGCCACCCTTGCATTTTTCTTCACGTTTATCTACAAGAAATAGTCTCATACTATGTAAAAATTCGGTTAAGAGATTGGAGAACGGATCAAATCCCACGCTTACCTCAAGGAGTCCCACGCAGTGCTCATGGCCGTAGTCAATGAAGTGAACGACGATGGAATCGGGCCCCAATTGGATGATCCTCGCTCTGCAGAATTGGCCATGGAAGTACCTGGCTAGGCAAAGAGACCCCACCACAAGATCTACTACGCGTGGCGCCGGCTTTGCTATGATCTTCTTCAAAACGATTTCGATGCTGGCCCGAATCAGATTCATGTTCTCCCTGTGCCGCTGGCCAAAGACTTTCAAGAAGGGCCCCAGCCCTTGCACGTGGGTTACAAACATGGGAAACGGCATCATCTGTAAGGCCATTTCTTTGCTAGACAACTGCATCTTCCCTTGGCGCTTCTCTGCGTCTTATCAACTAGTTCCTGGTTGGAATGGGGCTCTGCTGAGTTGTCACTTTCGGTCGAGCTATTTCCGTCGAAACTTGAGGCAAATAAAAAACCACGAAACTCGAGCACATGCACTCCATCAAAACGCACTGCACTGCCTGTCTACCTTCCGCCTTTGCCTTTAGCTGGAAACGCACTTTTTCCAATAGTCGATTGTTTTTTCTCTTTTTCTTCCTTTACGCCCGAAGAAAACGAAAAACTGTTCACCTTTTTTAGGTTCGTTTGTGCAGAGGTAGTCGAGTTGAAATCACTTAACAAAGTCTATAAAATGTTTTCAGTCTTTTTCAATGGTTGAAATTCGAAAATCCCTCAGATACTGCAACACCTCACGAAAATTAAAATGCAATGCACAATCTCGAAGCGATGGAGTTTACGAAATGGAATGCGTGTCGCAAAGTGGAAATCTCGACCGTTTTCGACACTCACCAAGCACAATTTGGCATGTGGTTGGAAAGTTCCGTTGTTCGAAGGAAAGCTCATCTCTTTTGGGAAGATTCTAGTTTCATTCGAGTTTAATTCAAGATCAACTCGACTGAAAGCTTCAGTTGAAAGAATAAATTGGAAAGAGTAATTTTGCTTCGAAAAAGGAAAATAACTCCTATTGCATTTTCGTTGGGAGTATTTCGCTAATTTTGCTCAGTTTGAGCGGGTTTTTTTTAAATTTAATCACTTTTGTGGTGTTTGGAAATATTTAAAAAAATTCAATTAATTTTCTTGTTGACCGCTTTTTATAAGATTTCCTGACTATGTTTGTAGGGTTTTCGGTCAAATAAAATGTTAAAAAAATAAATAGAGATACCCTTAAACTAAATTTAAATTTCTTAAAATTCTAAAAATTCGAGATGGTTGTTGTTGTGAAAATTTAGAATTAAACATTCTGGATGTTTTCAAAACTTGATACTTTATCCTTGATACGTATTCTGGTAGTCGTGTACATTATGATCATCACCATTCTAGGCAAAACCTGGAATTTAAAAAATCTAATGTATTGGCGTCCAAAGTTTATGTAAATTCGCTGTTTCCATATGACACTGGTCACCAGTGTTGGGGCCAGATAATTATTTTTTTATCTAGATAAAGATAAAGATAAATGCTCGTAATGTTTATCTAGATAAGATAATAGATAATGAAAATATGAAAGATAATAGATAAGATAAGATAAAAAGCCAAATTATCTAGATAATTTTTAGATAAATATTTATTTTGACATTGCACAAAATTCAAAATTACGTACTAAAAAAAATAGCACAAAATTTTTTGCTTTTCTTGATTTCCAATTTAAATATAATAAGAAACGAAATAATAATAAAAGAAAACGGATAAGAAACGTTATCGTAACGAAACGAAATAACGTCACGAAATATAAGTTTAATTTTGCTACGTAAGGAAATTTATAACGTTATGATTTTTTATTTCGTTCATAGCCCGGTTTACACTTGGCAACAGTTACTGGCAGAACTTTTTTTTATGGACAAGAGAAGAGAGGCGAGGGAAAGAGTGACACTTCGCTTCCTTGTCCGTAAACAAAAATTGTTGCCAAGTATAAAACTGTTCCTAAAAAAAGTTTTTAGGTTTTCAAAAGTATGCAGAAAACAATTTCGTTTCAGCATTTTTTCAGATTTAATTTTTTGATTTTCGGTGGTAACGATTATCTCTAGATAAATGGGATTTTCCTTTATCTAGATAAGATAAAGATAACTTTTTTGGGGTGTTATCTAGATAAGATAAAGATAACATTTTTTTTTTATCTAGATGATTATCTAGATAATTATTATCTAGATAACCCCAACACTGCTGGTCACTAATGGGTTAATACCACATTTCTTGTGTGTTACATCGATTATTTATTAAAATGGTTTAATGAAGCGCTTTATTATGTACACCGCACAGAAAAAACTTATTAAATGATTTTAAATTTAATTTAAAATCGTAACCAATCTTCCGTAGATTGCATTTCGGTGCTGTATGCAGATTTGATTAAAGCAATTGATAAAATGGAGACCACAAACGATGAAAACTTCAGACTTTGATTAATGATATTCAAATGTCTTGTATTTCCTTTCGATTGAACTATGAGAAGATTGCAGGAATATTTCTAGTCTTGAATGTGGCAAATTGAGTTTTTTTGTAGCGAGTTTTCTTAATATTTCTAACTTTAGTATATGATTTATAAAATGTAAAAACGCTTTCTTCATTGTCTTACAATTTGTTTGAAATTTCTCATTAAGTACATTTAGGCATGTAAAAAAAGATTTAGAAACCATTTTAATTCAAATCTGTTTAATAATTTTAGGGTTTCACATTTTATTCTAAATTTTATTTCACGAAAAATTTTAGAAAGGCAAACTAATTTTTTGTCAAATAAAAAACTGCCTGTTAAAATATTTTCCATATTTTCTGAATTGATCATTCCAACATGACCAGCACTACAAAGCGAATGAAATTAAATTATCGACCAAAAGGTTAATTTAATTGATTGACCAACTGGTAACCATTACCACTGTGGTTGCTCTCTAATTCGATTTATTGAATCAGATCAATGCAATCAGGCGGTCTTGATAATATGTGGGTAAATGTGACTCTTTACTAGATATTAAATGATGCTGGACAGTTTTATTGATTGTTTTATTATTGGTACGATTGTATGTTAGACATAAAAAGTGGACTTGAAGTCTTCAAACATTGTCTGAAACTATTGTTATTCGCATTTGTTTTACTCGTCTGAGGATTATTTTATCCCATCCGCTAAATTTAGTATGTTTTTAAATACAGTTAAAGTCCTCTAACTCGAATTGTCTGCTGCCATCAAAATCGTTTCGAGTTAGAGAAATTGAAACAATTTTTTTTAAATAAATGTACAGTATATTTTTTTCGTTTTTAGAAGTTTTAAAAACAAAGTGAAGGAGGCGCAAAAAATTGAAGGGAGCGCAGAAAAAGGCTAAAAAAAATTCAAGTTAGAGGAAAATTCGAATTACAGGGATTTCGAGTTAGAGGACTTTGACTGTATACTATAAATTTGGAAGCCAATTTGAAGCTACAGATATTTAAGCCGTTTTTAACTCTTGTAAGTAAAATTTTCGCTTTTACCGGGATAATAAGTGCTTTGAAAAGCATCAAGTGGATCTTAAGAGTTAGAAAAAAAAACAATCATATTCAAAAATTACTAAATCATTGCAATAAAATATCCCCAATATCAAATTGAGGTTCTTTTTCGTTCCCTATTTTAACGAACACAAAATTGATGTCGAATCGCACTTACTCGTTTTTCTCAAGTGTGAAAACGTTCCAGCCCATAGCAAATGGTTTTCGTCATTAATTTCTTTCAGCCATTGGCGTTTAGCGTTAACAAATCGCGCGTTTAATTCGTTATCGCTTTTCAACAAATTTAGTTTCAAGATAAGTTAGAAGTTTATTACTACGAAGTCGATGTTGGTTCACCGTACAAATTGAAGTTTTGTGTATTTTTTGTTGTTGTTTTTAAACACTATTGCTATGCTAATATATGGCCGCGGGTATATCATGTTCATACTAGTAGGTGATTGTATCTACTAAATATTTTCATGTTTGACAGAGACTAACGTTGATTGACATATCGAGGCAAGTATACACAATCTCCGCCCACTCATTAGCTGGAAAATTCAACACAGCTCCCCGTTATTATGTATAGTTTTTCTGAGAGAGGTGGTAAGAGGGTAGATATTACCAGTGTTTAATTAGTTACCGAGTATCTTTTACAGCTTGCTATATTCAAAAAGATCTTTTCATTCCTTAGAATATACTAGCATCAAACAATCGCCTAATGTATCTGAAGGTGATTGGTTAAAGTTTGCCCATCAGACATTGAAAACATTTCCATTTATTGTTGTTTTCGTCTCTGTTTTATGTTGATTAACATAAAATTGCAACGTTTGTATATTGCATAGCGACAGTGTCAAGTGTGACATGATATCTGTTGAGCCTCCTTCACACATATTTCAAAATTGAAAACCATTACTTCATGTTAATTGAATTTCCTTTTTTTTTTAAATTTCCATATAGTCAAGAGTATAGTTTAGTTGCCTGGTTTTGAAGAAATATACAAAAATGTCAAACTGTTATGTCACGCACGAAGCGCAAAGACTAAATAAACAAAACACTTCTCGTCAACTAACCAAGATCCGTTATTGTTAAAGTGATTTATTTGCCATGTAGTTGCGATTCTGTTGGACATTTTAATTAAAGATTTGACTACATTTTACTAAGTATAAATTTGCATTCATGTGTCGCCAGTTGAATCTTATCTTTGATTAAAATCGATTCTTATGAGAGATCTTAGTAAGATTTCTTTCTATATTCACCAAGTGAAAAAAAAAATTAATTATTTAAAAGTTTGAATGGAAGCTGAAACTAAAACCTAATGAAATTAATTTTAATTACAAAAGTTCTTAGTTTTAAAATAAAATAATTAAATTTAACTTTTTCTTATAAAATTTTAATTAATTCTAAAATTGACTATTTCGGAGTATATTATTTACTATCAGTATGGCCTTGCGTCAAAACCGAGTCAAAAATCCCTGTAGAGCTCAAAACAAAAACAAGTTCACATGATAGAAGAAGCGAATCATTTTAGTGAACGTAAAATTTTCATGGGGAACAATTTTTTTATTAGTGAAATCTGGATCATAATTGAGGCGTTAAAAGCTAGAGTGGACCAACCCACATGTCGAAATCGTGAATTTTTTTGTGTTTGAATCACTATTGCGAGTGAGTTTTTAGATAAAAATGTTTGGATGCACAAAAGAACATTTCAACATTGAGTAATAAAGTCCACAGAATTTTTTTTTCCAAAAATTTACAGTCAATAATAGCACAAAAGTGGAAAAGCTTCAAAAACTCGATTATGTGGCTTGGTCCACTCTAGCTTTTAACGCCTCAATTGGTCTAACGATTCAGGAGATAGCAAAGGTACGGGTGCGTTTTTGTTGGGGCAAAGTGAAAAGTTTTCTCATTCACACTAAAAACTTGAATCTAAAATTAGGTGAAAAACTATATTCTAGCTGCTAGTAAAGTTTACACCAAGTTTCAGCGAAATCTATTTTTTGAAAAAAATAGATTTCGCTGAAACTTGGTGTGAAGAGTAATTAGGGGTCGCTGATCACGAATTCGTGGTCCATTTTGAGCTATCTCCATTTTTTGAGGCGACCTGGCCAAACCGTGGGAGCTATCGAAAAACGGACAACGGATTCGTGCTCAGCGACCCCCCATTACCCTTTACACCAGGGGTTCTTAACCACCAGTGGTTCGATCGAACCCCAGGGGTTCGGTGAGTCAGTCTCCGGGGTTCAGCGGAGATCAAAACACACACTTTTTGTTTTTATGTGAAAATCATGTTATTTGTTATTTAATGGTTTTGTTCATTTTGTGCACCTATGTATAAATATATACCTATGTTTTGAATTTGAAAAAATCATACGAGTATTTTATTTTTCCAATTAAGAAGGGTTCGGTGAACGCGCATATGAAACTGGTGGTGGTCAGTACCTCCAACAAGGTTAAGAACCACTGTTCTAGCATCTAGAAACTCCGATCCGTTATTGCGCCGTTTACGATGTTTTTAGTACCTATAACAAAATTTCTTTCAATTCGTAACAAGGTTTATTATTTTTCTATGACAATCAAATCTATTGGAAATACTCATCAAATTTAGGAAACCCGCAGAATTTATTTTTAATTTTCAAAAAAGGGAGCATAAAGTACCCAAAAAAGGCTGCACTATTACTGTTGTAACTCACAGCACCGCGTTAATTCCTAATTAATTTCGAACAGGGCGATGTAAATTTAAAACAGCTCAGTATTTCAGTTTCTTTGGTCAATAGTGAGGGCAAAGTGGATATTCATAAATTCGTGTTTTATGTGGCGGTGAATATGTGTTCATGCCAGACCAGAATTTAATTAATCATCGCCCAATTAAACCGTCTCGGAAATGGTGAACGTTAAAGGCACCATGCAACCGAGCAAGAGCTGGTCTTCTCATAATTTCAATTAACTGCTTCTACATTGGAAAGTACTCACTGCAAGCGACTTCGAATTGACCGGACATTTTTAGGGGAAAGATTTCGAGGAGACCAAATGTTTTGACTTAAATTAATTGTGGGAAACTATTTATCTGAAATTCAATTTCGATGGTCAATTAAAATCAAATATTGTTAAATGAAAAAAGGATATCCTTTTCCGGTCAACACACATGTCGAGACTGTATTGTAATTTATTATTAAGATGTCGATTTTGATGTTATTCTGAACAGCATCCAATTTAAATGAAATGTCGTTGTTGACTCTTTGGATAAATTGGCACATTTGTGTTTAATTCGAAGGGAAATCAGCAAACATAAATAAATCCATAAATAAGTCTTGGGATTCCGTAAGGGGGTTGAATTCATTGACAAGCTTCTCATGTTCACAAATAAACTCCATTCTCCTTTTTGTGATGTTGGGCAGTTGGCCTTTGGATAAATCCTTGTTGCAAAATGGGTGGGTGGTCACCGGTCACTCAGGTAAAACTTATGTTCTTGGATTGTTATACAACCTATGCTTGACTTAATTCGTATCCAGATTGATTTGATTAAGGTTAACGGACATGGACATCGAATGTCCACCATTCATTTTGGCTCCTTTTTATTTTACTTTTGTTCCGAAGAGAACTATAAATTTGTGACAAGGTAGACGGCAAGGTAAATGGTAATTTACTATCAAATTCAATCTAGATATATCGATTCCTTCAGAGGAAGATATTTCGAACATTGAAAGGATAATCCTTGCTGATGAATGGCAGTTTCTGGTTTCAGTTATTTTTGGGGATTTGAAGGTTGGCTGATGGATGCTTTCAAAGTGCAAAACTTTACAAAATAGAAATCTATACCTTTCCAATGTTGATTTTTTTTCATTTTATTGGCTTTGGGTTTTCTTTTATTAATTAGTCATTGAAGAAGGTTAAAATCGGGGATTGAGTGTACAAAAAAAGGAAAACGAAAGGGGCAAAGCAGTGGTATAAAGTCTCTTAGAGCTGTCCATAAAATATATTTCACATTAAATTGGAAGGGGAGGTTTGCAGTAGTGTAACCGCGTTTTTTAATCACAAACAAAAAAGACGAAATAACGTGGACGAAGAGGGGAAGAGGATACTGAAAATGCTTAAAAAAGCGTGACGTATTTTATGGACATCCCCTTAATTTTTCAAAGTCATACCTACCGAATCTATTGAATCTTCTTGGTGTACATCTGATTCGACGTGTTTCTATAAAAAAGTAATTTACAATTCAAAACAAAAGAATATTCTGATAAAAATAACATTTATTCCCATAATTCATTAATGAAAACATTACTTGCTTCAGTGAATTTGAAGGAACAATATTTACAAATACAATTTTATATTACAACAAAAAGAATTCGGGATTTTAAGAGAATTTTTTTTTTGATTATGGTTTTATTGATAGACAAATATTTTGAACAATTTTTTATCTAGCAAAAATAATTTCAATTGAAATAATAAAAAAAATTCTAACTAATAAAAAAATAATATTTACACACTAGCCAACAGTGGTTTCGTAGTTATTCAAAAAGTTTCATAAGAATTTTCCCAGAACAAGGCGATTAAATTGAAAAACCAATTTCTAGCACAATTTAATACAATTTTAATTTTTTTAATTCGTAAATTTCATTTAAATTCAAGTTTTTTTTATAAGCAAACATTTTTTTTAATATCAGCTAATTAGTAATCTAAAAAGGATGAACGGAATAAAACTATTTATTATTTTATTTGTGATATTTTCAAGAGAGCAGCATATTTTAAAAATCCATTTAAACTTTTATTATTTCCTCGTGGTTTTGTTCACGCTATATTTTGTTTCGATTTAAAATTGAATCCTATTTAAAATTACCTAACTACAATTATATGAGAATGGAAAGTTTTGCAAAATCGAACTTCAGCGTCACTCAAAATGTGGGAGTTCAACCAAGTGCTAAAACTTGCTCGTGTATTTAAACTTTAATTTACATTTTTTCAAAGTTAGAAATAGAGCAGATGTGCTAAAGTTCTTCTGTAGTTGAAATTCGAAAATAACCAATAAATGTACAATATTGTTTAAATTCTGTTTAATATCGCACTGGCTGCCAGCAACCTGTCGTCTCATCCCGTCTATAGTAGTGGGGCCGATTGTCGCGGAAAACTGTGATGGCGGGAAATTGGTTATCTTGAATATACTGCAACGTCGATCGAACCTGAAGTGAATGCGAAAAGCATAGGGAGGGGAAAAATATATCACAATAAATCATTTTCCTATATTCGTTAATATTTATATTGAAGTTCATTAGGCTGGTAGTGTATTACCTGCATTGCGAAATGTGGAGGTTCCACCTCGGGGCTGGTCGAGAGATGCTGCAGCAGGAATTCATCGTTCTGCGCTAGCCAAAGATCGACGCCTCGCATCGGATCATAGTTGAATGGGCCAATACGAAGCATACCCATTGATGAATCATAAATATCTAGAATCTGTTTTTTTTTTTAAATATATTGATTTTTATGATTAATTTGTCTTTTAATATTTTACACAAACTCGTAGGAGCTGTCCATAAAATATGTCGCGCCAATTTTAGGCTTTTTTTCTCTTTTTTTATTCCCCTCATCATATATTTTCGCGCTTTTCGTATAAAATTCAGTACTTCCCCTGTAATATTGTAGATTTCCTCTCTCCCAAAAATATCGACGTATTTAATGGACAACCCCTTAAGTATTTTTTTGTTGTTTGCAAATTGCGTACTCACAGTTTGGGCACCAGTAAAATTTCTGGCTTGCCGCAATTGCCGCTCCGGACCTCTTTCTGGAAATGTTGCCGGAAATATTTCACCAGTTTTGATATTTACACCGACGCCATAAATTATCGGCCAATTAATATCGCCACGAAGAATTGTATTCAATTCACCGACGCATGCTTGCGTGAGATCAATTTCTAAATGATGTTTATGAAACGCTTCTGTAAAGTAAAAACGATTTTTTTGAAGCATCTTCAATTTAATATAGAAAATCTTCAATTTAATATAGAAAATTTGCAACTTAATATTGCTTCGGAAACAAAACTGAAACGATAATTTAATATTTTCATCAGCCAATTTATATTTTCGAGAAAATCTTATGTTTCTGCCTGCTCTATTGAACGGACATCATTAATTTTCGTCTGGGAAATATCAAATAAATATTAAATAAATTTTGTATTTTGATATTGATGGTACATTCGCCCAGGAAAAGGATTAGGATGTGATAATATATTTAGTAACAAAGAAACTTCAGCGTTGAGATAAAATTTAATACTTTTCTACTACATGTATTTTTTTGTTGTGATAGGAGTGGGCTAAAGGAAAAACTTACGCATTATACTGTAGAATATGTCTTCAGCATAACTTTGTTGATCCCTGAATCCACCAATTAATTGCAGTTCGATACGTCCTTCGGGATAGCCGAGGGCCAGCTCCTGGACTCGTGCTACCATCGTGTGAACAGCCTCATCGATTCCTGCTCCATCCATGTGAGCTAATGCCACAGCACCAGATCCTGCGTACAAAACATACCGTATTTTTACTTATTTTTGCTGTTATAAATTTGATATCTTGTTTTTTAAAATTAATTTTTGATGAAAAGACAAGTTTCTCTGCGAAAAGGTTGGTAAAAAATTGTTTTTTTTTTTAATTAATTAGAATTGAATCAAATTGAATGTCTGTATCTCCGAACTTTACTCCAAAACAAATTCAGATAATCGGAATTCAGTTTTTCCTACATATAATCTTGCTTACTCCTATTAGCTCTTTTTTATTCTTTCAGTTACAAACATTTTATAATCGTAGTAACACACTTTTTAAACAGGGCACCAATCATGTATTCCGACGCGTCTCTGTCTTTCGACTTCGACGCAACTTTTAACGCCTGACTTCGCCATATCAGCAGCTTCAAATTTCTTGGAATGACAGCCAGAATCACGTTTCGATTCATAGTGACGATTCGGCGAAATTTCAAGCTGCAGATATGGCGAAGTCAAGAGTTAAAAGCTGCGTCGAAGTCGAAAGACAGAGACGCGTCGGAATACATGATTGGTGCATGAATCAAATACAATTATTGTATTTGATACATGTGATTGGTGCCCAGCTGATTCGATTAGGCTGAAAATTTCCATTTGAAAACTTGACATTATCGCCGATGTGACCAAAAATTCCGCACCCAATCTGTCCCCCTCTTCTGCTATCTTCAGAACTTTTAAAATAACTTCGATACGATTTTCACCATTCGACAGATTGTCGCTCAAACATTTTTATTTCCCATTTAAATCTCTCCTGCACAACTGAAGGGATTTTCAACAGAATTTTACGATTAGATCCGCCGATTCTCAAAGAATTTTCTGTCCCACTAAATTCTATCTCACCTGATCTTTGCGTCCCCCTCCCCTGTTTCCTATTAAACTGATGGAAATATTTGTACTCAATTTTAACAATGAGAACCATTGTTTTCCGCAAGCCAAGTAAAACAGGAGTTCATAGGAAAATAGGTAAAATTTCAAAAGCCCAGATGGACTTGCAAGATTGTTTTGACTTACCGGAATGCCTTACAACAACAATAACGCATGTTGTTGCATCATCAGATCCTATAATATTAACATTTTTATCATGTGGAGCAACGGCTGCCATTTCTCTCTGGCCAACGAAAAGTAGCCCTACGGGCCCCACCGTCTTTGTTGGAATTGATAATAACTGTGTAGCATAATCTCTGTATACTGGATGTTGAAGGAACAATGTTGATGTGTCCATTGGACATTCGTCCTGAAGGACACCATTTAAAACTAGCACCATACTGAAAAGAGAGAAAAAATATTTCAATGGAATCCTGAAGAGCATAAAAAAGTTTTAATGGCACTTTAATTTTTATTTAAAACAACTTTCAAGCGTATTGCTAGATTTATGAAATTAAATGCAGGGTAATAAGACTCCTCTGTAAGTTTATAGTAAATACAAAAATTAATAAATATGTCAGCATGTGATGTATCCATTTATTCATAGACTGACATGCTTAAGTGTAATTAGAATCAATTACAATCTTCAGGTGAAGCCTTCGGGCGACTCCAGGGCCTATCATTGGTAAAGCAAATATAAAACTAGAGTGACAAGCATCTTGTTGTCATTTGAACGGAGCAATTTGCCTACAAATGCGCTAAAATGATTAAAATGACTTCGTTTGCGTATAAATTGGCAGTAAGGAATGTTAATAAGTGTGATGCGGATGATTGCTAAAACATCTGAACAGATCTTTTGCATAAATTTCGCATTTCTTTTTTTTACATAATTTGACGCGATATTTATTAACGCGCCGCAGTCAAGAACGGGCAATATATTTAATGGAAATAGAGTAGAATTTATTCAAAATGGAAATTATTCTTTAAATTAATTAAAAAAAAGTCCATTATTTCTCACTTTGGTACGACGCGTTAGGAAAAAGTCCTGAACTTAAATTTATGAGTACCAATTTAAAACTTTTTTTTTTGTGAAATTTCATTCAGTAGGATTGACGCATTTGATCAAATTAAGATTAATCAAAAATAACAAAAAAATTTAAATGTAATTCGTGGTTTTGTTTTTATAAGAAATCCAATTTGTCAAACAGCATTGAAAAAGAGGAAAGAGTTAGGATTTCTGTGCGGCGAAGGAATGCGCCAACCCAATAATAGCAATAAACAAGATTGTCATTTAGAAATAATTTTATGCTGCCTACACTTAATTTGAAAAACAACAGCGTAACATCAACACCGCCGTTGTTAAAATGATTGTTTAAGATTGTATTTTTTCGAGCAATGGCGATCGTTAAATATCTTCTTGGCATGGTGTGGCGGTAAACTGTGAATCGTAATCGCGAAAAATGGAAAATGAATCGCCTTAAGCAAGTTTATGTATTTTGTCTATTACTATTATTGTTGTAAACATTTTATGCGATTGTTAACTGGATCTGTGTGTGGGATGATTTATTGATTTTATGTACATGGTGTCCATTTATTTGAAGAATTCCCCATATGTTTATTGTGTATTTTGTGAACAATTAGTTTCAGAAATGAAATTATAATGGAGTCTAGTTTACTAATATTTATGAATGAAGGAGAGATTACTCTTGAAAGTCGTAATTTTAAAATTCTCTTGAACAAAATTGCAAAAATCTGTAAAGAAAACGTAATTTTCGCAAAAGATTTTTAAGAATCATCCATAAAATATTTCGGCCATGTAGGCAGGATCACTTTTTTTTATAGCAGTTTTAACTTACGTGGCTCTGCATGTGGGGGAATCGGGGTCATACAAACGTGGTTGATTCAGTAGTAGTGCTCAAAAATTTCAAGAATGTTTGTACTTAACTTATTCTCTTCCGTTTTTACTTAAACCATTTAGGATAGAAGTCTCGAGCTTCGAATTTTTGGGAGAAAATTCACCTAGAGGTTCGTATTGGGTCTAAAAATGGAAAATCTGCTAAAAAAAATAGAAAATCGGCTTTCTAAATCCATTGCTGGTGCGATAAAAATTTTGCATGTTTTTAGATAACTAAAAAAACCGTTAGATAAACGTTAAACATAATTTTTTTCCTTATGTGTTTTTCACAATAAAACCTAGTCAAACAATGTTCTCTGATTTTCCTCTAAAAAAAGTGTGAAACTGCATACAAATAACATTAAATGTCCAGCAGACATCTGAAATCTATGGAGACTGAATCTTTATTACTTACAGATAAAATAGGTACGAAAAATATTGTTTGTCTAGTAAAATTTTGATATGCGTTCATTTGTCTGGTTCTATTCAATTATATTCAATTAATGATTTATGATCTCAGAATTCGCAGCAGGGAGTCGACATTTCGTTTGACTAAGAAAACACTCCTTCAAATGTAGGTATCCAGACTCCAGACGAAACGAAAAAACGGATCCAATCAGATCTGTACCTGACTTTTTTTCTTACCTGGAATTGTATACCAGCGCGTTTATTATAGTGAAACATATAATTCTACAGTGGTTAATCGATCGATGGGCTATAGAGTCGAAGGAATTGCGATCGATTAAGTGAAAATGGAAATAGAATTTCCTCGTTAGTCACCTTGTTGAGGAGAACTCACTAAAATATATCATTATTTATATTGAATTTCATATTTACGTGTATAGATCGAGCGTATCTTTAACACTCTTCAAATTTTATTTATTGGAGGATCGTGATTTACCGGTTCGAACAACATCAACTGATAGATAAATGAATCTTCAGGTCATTTCATTATTTTTTCACAATTTTTTACACAAGTCCTAGAGAGACGCAAGCAAAGAGTCGGTAATTTAGATGATAAAGTCGGGATTCTACTCGGAATTAAATTCCATAGACTACAGAAAAATCGCAAACTTAATTTTATAGATTTTTAAAAATCTACTTCCGATCTAGAATCCCATCTTTACCTTGTAGAGACAAATTCTTTTGGACATTTTTAACACATATCTGAGAAAAGAAAAATGATTAGAAAAAAACCTTCGCCGTCATTTTAATGGTAGAATATAGGCGAAACTTATGTATATTCGACACTAAGGTTGGCAATCCATATGTAATACTGTAGGTGCGTAGAAACTAAAAAAAATAGTTGAACTACCGACAAAAGTAGACAACAACTTGATCAGGGCACCAATCATGTATTCCGACGCGTCTCTGTCTTTCGACTTCGACGCAGCTTTTAACTCTTGACTTCGCCATATCTGCAGCTTGAAATTTCGCGGAATCGTCACTATGAATCGAAGCGTGATTCTGACGGTCACTCCAGGAAATTTGAAGCTGCTGATATGGCGAAGTCAAGAGTTAAAAGCTGCGTCGAAGTCGAAAGACAGAGACGCGTCGGAATACATGATTGGTGCCCTGGTTAGATAAATTGACCACATTTTGGCAGCTAACTGTCTACTTTTGTCGGTAATTCAACTATTTTTTGTAGTTGACTGAAAATCAAAGAAAACTGTGTACTAATCACTTTTTTCTCTGTAGATTTACTATTTTCTTTCTCTGTATATAGAGCTAGTGGAATACCATCTTTAGCATACAATCTGAGATTCTTTCCTGAAATGTTTAAAAGTTGTACTGCTATAATAAACTATCGATGGTGTAATAAATATTTCTTCGAGTATGATTTGTTTAATTTCAGTGTAATTTGATGAGAATTATTTATTGTCGTTACCTGCAATGGTGTCAGACACTTCAATTCATTGGTGAGCTAAGTTGATTCTTCGGTACGTGGTTGGTTTACTGGTGGTTAGTTAGTAAGTTAGTTGGTAGTCAGATGGTTGGCCGTAAATTCAAACGTCTTCATATTTAATTAAGGGAAATGTATGTTAAGGTTAAGAAATGTTAGTAACGCGCATAAAAATTATGTTCAATCTTGCGAACGTCATTATGAGCATTAATAATATGAAATACACATCGGACAGATATAACAAATTTGTATTAGTACTCATATTAAAATTGATCATAGGGTATTCTATTGGAGATAAAATATTAATAAAGGACGACGATGAAGAGGCTTTATGCAATTAGAATATCCGTCATTGACTAAAGTGCGGTAGTGAGGATTAATTCTAATAATTACTTATTTGTGAGTAAAAAAAAGTTTTTTCATAAAATATTTATGCCAAAAATTATGGATATTCGTTTCCCATAATATCCCTTTCGATTCTCCAATACATAATATCCGTTCTATGTTTTATGCGACGATCATCAGTTAAAAGTCGTGGTGCAGCTCATGAATAAACTGACGACATAATAATGATGATCGTTAGATCAATGATTTAATGATCGCTTTTATAGGGTGCATTAAATCATTTTATTGATGGCCTTTATGCATCCATTTAAGTACCATAAAATTATTTTGAGACACGATTTTAAGGCGAATGGGCGTCTTTTCATCTATAATGGTCGCGATCGACATGACGGACGTTATTTGACAATAAAGTGGATGATGGTATGAAGGGGCCGACTGATAATAGCGTCCAAGTAATATGATCAACTATAGGATAATACCAATCGGAAAGAACACATGTTCAATTCACTGATCGGTTTTTCATGAGCGTATTATGATCTTGTCTCGTCGAGCGACGTCGATTGCGATCGCTGAATTTTTTTTTGGTCTCATTCAAATGTAGGCAAAAGGTATTTTATCTGGATACGAACATACAGGTTAGATATATTTATACCTCCATCTATTTCTATGAATCTCTGGGAATTTCTTCTAGCATCACACTGTATTTTGTTTGTTCGCTCTATTTGGGAGGAAATATCGTGGCTTTGGTCAGTTTACAACTCAAAAACAATGAATAATAGTATATGAAGGTAGATTCAGCAGGAGTTTCCTCGACTAGCATTCGTTTCAATTGTAAAACGGAATCGAGATTTCCGTGCGCAGTTCGATTTTATTCATGACGTGATGGCTCTTATTTATGGCGATATTGTCTTAATCTATCTATCCTCTGTCAACATTTTCAAATTATTCCTCGTTGGATATCTAATCGATTCATGCATATTATTATTGCTGGATTGTTGCGGAGGTAACTAAGGTTTAAAGCAGAAATTAGTGATGATTGTCTGAATTATTTGCATGTGGCCGAAAACAATCTTTATTTGTAGTGATCACTGCATCTTTCTTTTTAAGGGTTGATCTTTAAAAAAATCTGCGTTTTATTACGAAATTTATATGGAACTAGCTTGCATACCCGTCGTCGCCGGGTTAAGTTTTTTCAAATTTTCATTTTTTTTTTATGGTCTATGTTGGAGCTAAACTTCAGGCCAATCGGCTCGGTAGTTTCCCCGCAAAAGAGTAACATAGCGCAAAAACTAAGTTTCGAAATCACTTTACCCCCTCCCCTTACTCCCCCAACCCCTCACGCTACTTTTCCGTATGCCTATGTTGGAACCAGAACTACCACAGATACTCATGCCAAATTTCAAGTCAATCGGTTCAGCCGTTTTTGCGTGAAAGAGGAACAGACAGGCAAGGAGACAGACACCAACTCATTTACATGATTTTGTAATAAAATGGGCTATTTTGCTAATGTCAAGTAGTTTTTTTGATATACTAAATGATAATCCTTTCATTATGGGGATATGAATTTGACCTCAATTGGAAATTTTAGCGTATGTAGCAGAAGTTCCCAGTAATTTCAATTCTTAATGCTGAAATTCGGCCATGCTCCAAAATACTTCCTATTTCTTTCTAATATAAAATTTGTTAAAGAGTTTTTTCCTTTCTTTTTGTTAATATACTATAAATGCAAATCTTCAAGTCAAAAATTATTCACGTAACAATTGCCTTTTGGTCAACCATAACAAAACTCAGAGATTTATTTTGACATAAAAAAGATTTTTTTTCGATAGTTTACATTCGTTACGATTCTTTACCATTCTTTACGTAAACAATTATTGTTTACTGATTTTTTTACGGGTAAAAATGTAAAGATATATTGTTTACGTGTAAATGCACGACGCTGCTGAAAACTTAATTTAGTAAAATGACAATTTTTCTACAAGCTGAAGTTATGTAGTTCTGATAAATATATTTCTTCTCTGATTGTAAAATCTGTTGAAAATTGCCTGGAGCAGCTATGAATCAATACAAAATGAAATGTCACCACAATTTAACTCAACATATTGCAGTAAATCGAAATAATAAACAAGTGAATGGCATACAAGACCACTTTATGATCATTTCGGCATGACTTATTGTTATCCACATATATTTCATAATCCTCGTGCAGTCGAACGGCACAACTCCCTAATAACAAAAAAAAAGAATTGATATTTTTTCAAAGTTTTTTACTTCATATATGGATATTCATAGTAATACAATGATCACACATGATGTAAATAAAATGGATAGTAAAACAGGGAATTGTTTTTTTCTTCTTCTTCTCGGGAATGATTTTAAAATGTATATTTACAGCATGTTCGCTGCACTGCGACTAAACGTGATAGTTAAACCGACTAGGAACATAACAATTTATCATCCACGAATCCCCATATCTCCGATCTAATTTTCCTCTTCGCTTGATGTTTTATGTTTGCCGGAAAACCTGGCGAGCATACAATGTGGCACCCATGCTCCTAGATCACCGTAATTCGCGGATAAATCCAAATTCAATCCAAAATCCAAGAGGAAATGGTCTGAACTCGGACCGTATTGATGCTATTACCATTTGCTTTAATCGCTGGTTGCATATTGAGACCACACGATTGGCAGCAGATGAGGAGCCATGCCTCGATTTAAGCAAATCCAAAATCAAAGAAATCCAAAGTGTTTGCTAGAAGGACGGCCGACTGTGGAAGAAGACAAATGGAAATTGTGGTCTTAAGCTGCGCTATATGCATCGTCGGTATGGTAGATCACTGTTTTGAAAATTGAGCAGAAATAAAACCTAAGATGGTTATTCGAATTTAAATACTGGTAGTTACAGCTAGCAACGAGTCCATAAAGCACACGGTAATTTATAATTGGTGGTCTTGATGACATTCGCTTGAGGATCGAACCGTAGAACCTACGATCAAACAGCAATCGAGTGCCTAAAAATGCAAATGAAGTGCGCAATGTCTAAAGTTTTTTTTTTGAAAATCGAAGGAAGACCTACTTGGGTCATTCAAGCAAAAGAACGGATCAATGAACAATTCACCTTTCAAAGGGATTTAGATGAAAAAACGTTGAATGGAAAATAGAAGACATTTTGGCATCAGGAAATTTAACTCTTGTAGTTAATTACAGGTTACAGTTTGGGCTTCTAACAATTCAAATTAGATCCGATTCCCGTTCAATTACGTTCAGTGAGCTGATCGTGTCACAGGGGTTTTTTTTTATCATGAACCGTTTTCAGCTGTTTCAGCGGATCAGCTTTTGTTCAGTGCCATTGGTAGAAAAATCTGGATTCCGGCAATAAGTATGCCTGCTGATCTTCAGCGGAAATCAAGGGTCGACAACGTCTGTACGAGTCCTAAGCATTGCTTTCTGTCGATATGTGTGTAATATAGGGATGAATAGTCGTAGCTAAAGTGTATATCTATAGATACCAGAACCAAAGGTAGATCTATTGAAGGGTTTTGACACAACGTATATCCATCTGCTAGCCACCGCCACCATGGCAATTGCATTCTATGTCCACGTCGCGGGAGCCAACCGAACAGAGAGCTGGATCTATCAGTGGTACCAAAACGAAAATCACGATCCCGGAAGAATCATATGGTTGCGGAGAAGATTTGACGATTTGATTTCTGCGAAAAAAACCGCTTGCTCGCGTTGAAGAGCTCTCATAGTTTCTTTCCATCTGCGAAGCGATAAGTCCCTATGCCCGCTGTGGCAGCTCCGCAAGACTCTGAATCGGGGGATCTAAAAGCCATAAGCACTATATAGTAGTAGACAATCAACGGGATCAGCAGAGATCTCCACTTAGACCCATAATTTTCCGCGAAAAGTATGTGACTGTGAATCTTTCTCTTTAATTCATGTTTTTCGATTCATGTCGCTTGTCTCTAGAAATCTCCTACTTTAATGGTTTTTTTTTCTTCTTTCTTTAAACTATCCTTGCTCGTTTTTTTCTTAGAGGTTTTCTTTGAGTTGTCCAATAGTCAATGTTGATATTGCAGACTCTCCGATCGATACTGTGGGTTCCATATATCTAAGACTGTTAAGAAGACAGACTACGGTAATTTGAAAAAAAAAATACCTTCCGCCGATGGGAAAGTTTCTGTAATTATTTTTCACCAAAATAACATCAATTAATAAAGGAGAAATAGCAGTCGACTTGTCGGTAATCGTGAACTATTCGATGGGAAGAGAATGAAATTAAATGGTGGTTTAACGTTTAACGTCCAACGGACGTCCAGAAGCGGATAAGATTCTCCGGCAGCAACCGTCAGAAGCACTACACAAAGTCAGTTTATCATTTTATTGCTTGATGGTTATAAATTTTAAGACGCGATTCCATAATAGATCTTTATTTTGTTTTGACTTCTTTAGAACTTAAAAAACTTTGAAATGTGTGCCATTTAAACTTTTGGTTATGTTCAGGATAAGATTTTATATTTAAACATCTTTTGCATAAACTTACGACAGGAGTGCGTAGAACCAAACATTAAGACTTTTTGGCGTATTTTTACTAACTGAATCGTAATAAATTTACTCCATTTTTAGAGTCACAACTTCAGTAACTCTGAACCGATTTTGATACAACTTAAGTAAGTTTCTTGCTATACACTGAGAGAAATGAACATTTTAAAATTAAACAATTTCCACCCTAGATCTAAAAATCTAGTTACTTGTTTGATTTAAAAAGAAATATCCTAGAATCAGCAGAAAATTTTATTATTTAGTAACTCATGATTTTAAATTAAAAAGCTTGTTTTTAGATTTAAAAACCCCAAAATGTTTAAATTTAAAATTGCCCCTACTAGAATTAAAAAACCAAAATGTTTAAATTTAAAATCTTTCTTTTTGATTCAAAAATGACATTTTTAAATTTAAACAAGTTACTTTCAAAATTTAAAATCATTCTTTCAAGCGAGATAGAAACCATTCATGTTTAGACTCACTTCGTTAATTTACTTCGGTGGCCGTATGCGTTGGCAAGTGGACGAGTGGACTTTAAAAACCTAGGGATCTGGGTTCGAATCGCGGTATGAGCAGGAATTTTTCAACATTTAATTAATACGTAAGAAAATATTTATAATTTATAAATACTGTAAAAAGTAAAAAATGCTACTGGGAAATTGGTAAAAATCTACTATTACTATCGTGTAAAACCATGAAAAATGAAGATTATATTTTTTTTTTAAAAGATAATGGCAGATTACTATAAATGTTGTAGCGCCCCGCTATAAATGTGATTTTTTCCCTCAGTGAAGCTTTTTAAATTCAAAAAGGTTTTCTTTTAAAATTAAATCTTTTAGAATTAAAAATCTCGTCTTTTAAATTTAAAGAAATAAACACTAGATTTTAAAAGGGCTATCACTATAATTAAAAAGAATGTGGTTTTTATTTTTAGTATGAACTTGTTTAGCTCGTACGCAAACAACAAATTACTAAAATCTAGAGCATTTCTTTTTGATTTTAGTATATTTTTCTCTGGGTGTACGGAGTCCCAAACCTTCCCTGTTCCCTTCTGACCCGATGGATACATTTTGAACCAGTTTTTCCCAAGACCTGCATGTTATTGAGGAGAACCTCCCATGCCAATACCTTCAGCATCCCTCTCTACCTGTGAGTCCGAAACCTGCTCTGCGGTACAAGATGCGGTACAAGTGACTTCTAAAAACCTTTTTAAAATACCGTAACCATGGCGTCCTTATAAAAAAAAATGATTTCCGAATCCAACCCCTTTTTTATTTATCAATATTAGTGACATTTCAACGTGGTTTTTATTGGATCAAAAATAAACGTGATAGAAATATCCCTTAGGCTTCGTAATAAAATCAAGATCTCTATGATATTTCATCATTATTGCAAGAATTGTACAAAGTCCAGTACTTGACCGGCATAAAGACTTGAAGTGGAATTATATCTGACGATCATGTAGCTCATTAGTTACACATTAATTATTCAGGAAATAGATAACAAGAGCAACTCCAAGATGAATCTTTGAGGAGAAAGGAATGCGATACTGATGGGCAATTATTTTTTTTTTTTTTTTTTTGCCAATGAGGTTCTGGATCAAAATACACGGATCTCATGTTGACGTCTAAAACGAGCAAATTGTAATTGTAGTATGTTTTTGATTTAGTTTTTCATATTTTGATCGACGGATGTTTACACGGTGGAATAACTATTGAAGAAATCATAGACAAGATCGATAGTTAAATCGAACAAGATTGATTAGGTGTGGTATTACAGATGTTTTCTTTTTTTCCAATTTTATTGAACTGTGGGAGTAACAAAACTGATATTTCACGCAGGTACAAATTTCTATTGGAATGTTTTTGTGGATTTTTTTTTGTGTGTGAAACTAATTCAACATCAAGTGAATTAAATTAAGATGTTTTTTTAGGAACAAGATAATTTCTTTGTAATTTTGAGATTCGTACAAATATTTTTTTTTGTTATTCACAAATTTTTTTGGGAATATAAGCAACACTCAATTTACTAGTCTCGATATGAGACGTTTCGACAAATGATACAGTTTTGTCAGATAACAAAATGAATAAAAATTTACATACAGCGATGTTCAAAAGTGTTAGGCACCCCCATTTTTTACAAAGAAATCATAGATTTTGATAGAGCATTTGTGGAGTATTTTGAAGAAAAATATCCGGAAACACAAAAATAACATCAGAAGATACCCTGAAAAGGGCTATTCAGGAGGAATGGGATTCTATAAGCGACGACACGAAAATAGGCTTGTAGCGACAATGCCGAAAAGACTCGCTGCTGTAATAAGGGCTAGGGGTGAGCCCACCTAATATTAGTCAGATAAATAAATTTTGATATTTTGATATTTGATAGTTTCACTATCATATTATATACACGTAAACAGGAAAAAATTGATTTTGAAATGGTGCCTAACACTTTTGAACATGGCTGTATATAAGAAAGATTGTTCAATTTTTTATCTTCTACAATAAATACATATTATATTTTATACTTACTTAAAATATTTAGATTTTTTAAATAATTTATCTTAGCTTCATTGATGTATAAAATATTACAGCTTAGTAGAGATGAAAATCTGTAAAGATTAATATTGAAAAATGTTATTTACATCGGAATTATTTTACAAAAATCATACTAATATATAAACATAACAAAAGCTATAATTGCCAATCTGGCAATTATTGAAATCCCGTATGGTGATAATCGTATCATAATTCGAGCAGTTTTACCAAAATTCCACTTTGAAGTCAAATTTTCCAATAAGATTTTTTAAAATTTATTCCAATCGGATTTTCATGTATGGGAGTTTTATGTAGAATCATATCCTAAATAACTTTTGTTGTTGGACTTTTCTGATAAAATTCACCGTTTTTGAGATATTCAGAAAAAAAGTTTTCGTTCGTATGGGGGGTACCCCCCCTAATGGTCTATTTTTGCCCATTAACGAACTTAGCCTTGCATTTTACGAAAAGCGGATCTGCGCAAAATTTCAAGTCTGTAGCTCAATCCGTGCGCCCGCAATCCGCGCCACAGACAGACGGACGGACGGACAGACGGATGGACAGACGGACGGACATGCAAAAATCAATTTTTTTAGTCATTCTAAACTCACTGGTGTAATTCATTTTTGTGTGTGATAACGGGATCTTGGCGTTACAAACGGTAAGGCAAAGTTAATATACCCTTTGGTTTCACCATACGGGTATAAAAATGAGTTGGTGTCTGTCTGTTCCTCTTTCACGCAACAACGGCTGAACCGATTGACTTGAAATTCGGTATGAGTGTATGTGGTAGTTCTGGTTTCAACATAGGCATACGGAAAAGTAGCGCAAGGGGTGGGGGAGTAAGGGGAGGGGGTAAAGTAATCTCGAAACTTAGTTTTCCCTCTATGTTATTCTTTCGCGGAGAAACTACTGAACCGATTGGCCTGAAATTCGGCATAGATGTTCGTCGGGGGTCCAGCCCCAACACAGACCCAATAAAAAGTAGCCCGAGAGGTGGGGGGAGTAAGGGGAGGGGTAAAGTGATTTCGAAACTTAGCTCTTCCTCTATGTTACCCTTTCGCGGGGAAACTCCGGAGCCGATTGGCCTGAAGTTTAGCTCGAACATAGGCCATTTTTATGAGATTTGCCAAAATATTTTAATACAATTATTTTGAGATACAGCAGAACTTATTGAGGAAATCATTTCGATTGGTATAAAGTAATGTTAACTGTTAATATTTGAAACCCTTTTCGAAAAAAAACCAGCAAATAATTGTAGCTCCCCACCATGGAAATGTGGAGAAAGTTTCAGTATGTTTTTGAATAAAATCTATTAAAAATTGAAGACAAATTATAAAAATCCCTTACTATTGACAAAACACAACCACAAATCAGATTGCAATTTGCAACAAAATTAAAAGAATAAAACATGGTATAAAATTTTGTTTGCATGAAAGTAATTTTAGTAATAAAGTTTACAATTGCGCAATAAGAGATTTTCACCCAAAACAATTTACCAACAAGTAATAAACTTTTACGATCATTGGCTACCGATATGGCGGCAAAAATCGTACTTCAAAAGGTAAGAAAGAAACGGTAACTGAAAACCATTGTCGTGTGCATGAAAAATTTACATTTTATGCGGAAAGAATAAAAAGAGATTAAAAATTGCATCGGACTATGTGGATTTTGTATTGGGGAACAAGAAAAGTGTGCATCTTTAATATCATCGCCATCATTATCGTCTAATTTTTCCTTATAATTGCAACAGTTTTACCAACCACGTGAGTAAAATTCATTCGGACATCTTCTTATGGCTATACCGGAGCAGTGCTGCCAGGGGTTTATGCCAAAGAGTTTACTTGTTTCTTTTTATGTAGTTATGTTGCGGTCATAATAATGTGGTCTGTTCAGCTTTCGGTTACAACGACTAATTAAGTTGTCACAAAGGCAAATTATTGATCAGACGACGATGCAAGATGGTGGTTAACCATAAATGAAGTTTCAATTAGACTAAAGAATTACTGTAGCTCACTGTATATTGGCGTAATTTAAAACCATGTCCGTTCCTTTATTAGTCTTTTTCCCTGACTTAATTGTGGACACTAAGCTGATGATTAACGTGAGAATTTGATCTGATTTTGCAATATTAATTCGAAATTCCATTCATATCCATTTTTTTAGTAGTTATATCAAGAAAAAAATCAATAAAAAAAGAACTAGAAAAAAAAAAATCCGCGCAACTCTATTTATAAGAATGATCTCAAAACTCTTTTTCTTATAAAATTCAACACGATTACTTGAAGAAGTTACTCGGCGATAATAAATCGATTTTTGTAAAAAGTTATTAAACAGCTATAAAAGATAGAAAAATAGCAAAAAAAAACTCCAACAAATAAATGACCAAAAAGCAATCGTTCTTTGAATACTGATAACGTCGTTCATATCGAAGGAGGATTTCAAAAATTGAGAACTTATATTAAGAATTTCTTATCAATATCGCCAATGGACGATGATATAAAATGCCTTAAAGTATTCGTTCCAGAGTTTCCATCATGTCATTTAATTATTGCGAGAATTGAAAACAGTCTCGACAACTGTTTTATTAGTTATAGTGATAAGACGGACAGAAAGGAATCATCACGAGAATCGTCATCTTAAAATGTTGTTCTTATGTGTGATTATTACTTCGATTTTTTTAACGGGCGATTTTTTTTTATAATTTTTCTCATCCATTCGATTTGTTTTTCATTCATTTTTTTAAATTAAAAATTGTTTGTTTTTTGTTTCGGAAGTTTTCGAAACGATAATAAATTTTCGTTTAATGGGCGCGATTTTATTGACCAAAAAGCAAACAAATTAAGAAACACAAAAAAGATTTAAAAAAAAAAAAAGAAATTATGTTTGGAAAAATCTAAGGCGATAAGAAACGATGTTTTAATATTTTCAGAATATAGATTTGTTGTTGATCGCTTTTAACGTTTCTTTTTGTGTCGAAAAGGAGAGGAAAAAAATCTTTGAAATTGTTTACCCCGAAATTATTGAGATGGTGAGGTGTCGGAGAGATATTTTTAGTATTTAATGAGGAAATTGATTTGACCAAAAAAAATTTGTTGAAAAGTTTTCAGTGTCATTTATCGCGCTGTTATACGAAGAAGAGTTCAATGAAATCTTGCTTGTTTTTGAGTCACTATGTGGTATGGAATATTGTTTGAGAAAGCAACAAAATCCACCGAGGTAGCATTTATGTCAACCATAACGTTAGAGATTGACATATCTCATCACAAAATATGTCTATGCTAACGTCACTGTCGACGAAAATGCCGCTCGGGATTTTTATACATTACTAGCTTGCATACCCGGCGAAAGAGTAACATAGAGGGAAAACTAAGTTTCGAGATGACTTTACCCCCTCCCCTTACTCCCCCACCTCTCGGGGTACTTTTTAATGGGTCTATGTTGGGGCTGGACTCCCGACGAACATCTATGTCAAATTTCAGGCCAATCGGTTTAGTAGTTTCCCCGCGAAAGAGTAACATAGCGCAAAAACTAAGTTTCGAAATCACTTTACCCCCTCACCTTACTCCCCCCACGCTTCGCGCTACTTTTCCGTATGCCTATGTTGGAACCAGAACTACCACAGACACTCATGCCAAATTCCAAGTCAATCGGTTCAGCCGTTTTTGCGTGAAAGAGGAACAGACAGACAGATAGACCAACTCATATTTATATATTAGTATGATATGATATGATAACTTGGTAATAGGAACCAAACTTTCATTGTAACGATAAATTCTGTGGCAAAAAGCTAAAACATCTTCAGTTGATTTTCAGACGAAGCCAAAGGGATCTGTTTGGAAATGCAAATACAGATCACTCCAGGTTATCCTGAAAAACAATTTAAAATATTTTGGATAGAATTGTTTTCTAACTTTACTTGCTGAAAAATAGTGGCACAGCGTTAGGGTAGACAGCATAGACATAGGGCATGGTCAAAAAATATTATTTACACCTTAAAAAGCCCAAAATTGCTGATAAAAAATAAGTGTCTCTTATTTTCACATATATAAGTTTCATCAAGATCTGAGAGTTACACCTCCTGAGGTTTACTTGTGGGCTCTATTTCTAAAGGTGCCGGTCCACATGAGAGTAAATACGCGAGTAACTCTCAAAAACTCTCGAGAGTTACTCGCAGAAGGTTGTCCTTTTGAGAGTTAATTTCGGCGATTTTTCTATCGCTACTAGCGAAATCGAGCTTCTAGCTTCTAGCGTTCTCGAGAGCTACTAGCGAAATTCAAACGCTGTTCGTATCTGGCGAGCTACTCTCCAAAAGTTCAGTGGAGGCCTGTCGGCTAGAGAGTAGAATCACTTTTTACAGCTCGCAGAAACTAGCTCGCGAGTTTTTGCGAGTTTCTGTGAGCGACTCTCAGAGAGATGTCCATTTGCGAATAGCTGCTATCGAGAGGTTCTCGCCCGCATGTGGACCAGCACTTTAACTCCTGTTTCTGATCCGATAGCTGGCTAAAGCCAATAACGTAAAATTTTTGTTGATTGTTTCATCCATATTTTATTATAAAAACAATTTTTAACAAAAATCGCGTTCAAATTTCAGAACTCTATTAACATTTTGGAATTAAACTAAATCCAAAATCTTTTAATTTACTGTTACACATTAGCTATTATAAAAAACCCTTAAAGATTTTTAATTTTGAACGGGAAAAACAGATAGGAAAAAACTCCAATGAGCTACAATGGATTTTTCTATTGGTATTGCATTAGCTTTCATCTCTAGCCGATCATTCAATTTTATGGGTTTGCCATACAAAAACTTCTCATATTAATCGATCCTATTCATGTACGTCGTCTTGATTTTCCAATGGTCATGTTTAATACCTGGATTGGATGGGCAGAACTCCACCACTTGGACAATAAAAAGGGCTCCAACGTTTCAAAAGGAAAACCTCGTCAGTTTTCAAAGTATGGCAAAGAAAAGTCTTATTCCCAATTGAGAATAAAATTAAAAAGGAGGAGGGAGGCTTCTCATTCAATCGCTTCGTGTAAATCGTTTTTTGTTATATCTTTTCCCATTATTGGTTTCACGTTATATGACCATCATGCTTGGCTTAGTTGCGGATATTAAATCCTTCCGTTCCATAAAGTATTTTGCGTGTAATAATAGTTGTTCAAATTGAAAGCTATATTTAATTTTAGTATTGCAACGAAAACTCTTTCAACATTTTACGATAAACGGACTCGTAGCTGTCGTCGAGTAAGTCATTTCCATTATATCTTCAAGATATCCAAGATACACCTTCCATTTTACTTTTATTTTTTGAGATTATTCTTCTCCGATAATATAACTGCAGTTCATCTTTAGTTTGTAGGTTTTAATGCTAGAACTCTGGGTGTAGGCGCGATTAAATTGAATTTTTCGCGGCACATTTATAAAGAATTTCAACTTTACCAGTTTTGACCGAATTTAAATTGTAAATTAAAAATTTCTATAATAATTTTTGAATCGAAAATGACAGTAAATTCTGAAGAAAACTGCTCAAGCTATTACTTATTTAAAATTAATAAAGAATCTAAAAAGAAACAGAAGCCTGAAAATTCATCTCCGGCGTGTGTGGTTAGAATTTGCGTGACATAAGCAAAATTCGATTAAAATCGAAATCGGTCCAGGCGTTTCCGAGTTTGAAGGCTTAATATTTATTTGATATCTGTTCACATTTTCGAAAGTTGGAATTTTAATGGCTTTTGAAAATATAAAAGTCTTGCAAAATATGTGGAAAAATTCATCTTTCGTCAAATTACTTTGAGAGGTTTCACTGTTTGACGAAATAATTAATAGAAATAATGCACTCGTGCGGATATGCGCCGCACTCCGAGAGCATAAATAAAATATGCTTGCTGATGGCAAAAAACTGTACGCGGTAAAAACATTGAATCAAATCGAATTATTTCTTCATTCGGCGTGTCGAATCGAATAACGTATAATTGACTCTTGAAACCAGGTCCGATCTGATATGATCATATGTGACCAGGTCGGTCGTATATGAAGGTGAATATCGTTTTTATTATCTGCAAGATTCTTATTCGCGTTTCCTTAAAAACTAATACGTGACTTTCATATACGGGTTTGAGTACGATGAGATTATATGCCATCGCGTTCTTCTAGTCCTGAAGGGCTCTTCTGACGTATAGGTACCTCCAATTCATTTCGTGTAAGTATTTCTCCAAAGCACTTTACTTCAGATATGGGCGATTTTCGATTCGGGTTCTATATGGGATTTTAAATCTTAGTTGTTACATTGTTTGTCAAAAGAATGTATTAAGAAATGTATTGAGTTTGCGTGTCCGGAGGGCATTACACATAATTCGATTGAAATTCACATATTTTAATTTATTCAAAGAACCACAAAAAACTGTAATTTTTTTAATTAATAAACATGTGTTTAGTTTTCAATAATCGTACATATTCGAATCATACAAGTTTTGAATTATAGAGTGTATATGGTTGTTGTGTTTTTGTGTGGGACTGATATATTTGTTAGAAATACAAATAAATCGATGTTATAATCATTTGAAAATGTTTTTTAATTGATTAAAGATCTTGATTCCTTACGTAAAACGATTTATTTGGAATGAAGATTATGTGCAATTTTACAATGCAATAAATAGTAATTTTAAATTGAACGATTTGCTTTAATTTTTTTACTTTGTTTCTAATTGGTTTAATAACTAGGAATTTGTGGTCTTAATTTGGGCGCTTAAGATTGGAAAAAATTGTTGGTTGTTAGTTGCCTATAATAATTGTTTTATTTTTTATTAAAAAATGATCGTAAAAATGCACTGTTTAAAAGGAAGATATAGAGAAGAACTAAAAAGATTGTAAAAAACTATAAATTAATATGCTTGATAACTTTGAAAATTTAGAACTCGTGGAAAACAAAATCTCAAGAATATCTGCGGGTATCGGATTTGTTTATAAAACTTTGAGAGCCCTGATTTCGGATAACAAAACTCCATTTTCAAAAATTGCTTGATTGCATTTTGAAGCTAAATTTTGAATTTTTTTTTAATTTCCTGTGCATTTCAAAGGAAAACTTCTTAATTGTAAATTTTAAAAGTTTCCTCATCCACCAATTTCTTGTATACTCTTGCCTGCTATTTCCACGATATGTAAATAAATTTTGAACTGGTTTTCACTATTTGAAATGTCCTCCTTTAAAGAAATTTCCTCCTCACTAAAATTTACAGGTGCTTGTCTCTTGCGCCATTTACCTGGTGCTGTCTTGGGCCACTAACTAGATTTTGATTAAATTTTAATCTGTGACCCTTTCAAAAAGTGAGGTAGGCCGCAAATTAGGATATCTGCGTGTATGGGATTTTTATGCAAAACTTTGAGAGCCCTGATTTCGGATAACAAAACTCTATTTTATTTTCAAATTTCCTATTCAATTTTTGTATTATTTTCCATGGCGAAAGTAATTTCTTTGAATGCACGTCTTGTTATCAAAAAGTTTCTTGTGCATTTAAAAGGAAAACATTTTAATTTTAAATTTTGTGTGGATTCAATGCAAAAAAAAAGCCAGAAAATTAGCAATTTAAGAGATTTTTTTAAAAGTAAAAGCAATATCACTGTTGGAATTATCTGGCAATGTATGTCCTCATACTTAACGCCATTATCCATTCAAAATAGTTAATCGTGTGTATAAATAGACATTAACAATTATGCAAAGTTATGTATATGGTGCTTAATTCCCTATACGCGAACCGTAAACCATCAAAGTAAATTATATTGAATTGAATGACATGAAAATTGTATGAGCCGCATTAATGTCTATAAGGAATGGCAATTATACATTCATTCGTTACAATAACACATTATATAAAATAAAATGAACGATTCAGTATGACTATACTATCCGCTATAAGTAAGAAATTCGATTTGGGAACAAATTCAAGTGAAAATTCAACAAATAGTGGGCTGTCGGGCGGTCGTTCGATCTTTTAGCGTTCAGGTCGGTTCGTCACTTTGGAAATCAAGAAGGCTTTCCATCCATTGAGTTGATTGTCGATTTACCAGCACGACGATGATGATGATGGTGGCTTCTTATAAGATGGAAAAAAGTATCTCTTTAGAAGCACAAGTGCATAAATATGTATTGTGGATATCAAAGTATATTGAAGAATTTGTATAATGGATTAATATTGGATTACTCACACGTATCTCGCTGATACGACTAAATTAAGAAATAATTCAAGAACAGCGAAAGATGTTTTGCACAGTTGGATACCGTATAAACATCATTTGTATGTTGAACACCGAATAAACTATTGAATTGTTGATGGCATCAGATGGATATCCATCTATCTATCTATCTATCTATCTTAACATACCGCGATGTATTGAAGTGACTGAAACTTATCTCATTGAAACCATCGAAGTCGATGATGATGATGGTAACCCATTCTTCTGCTTACACTTTGAATTCTTCCGTGAGCCGCACTCTATCAAATTTGATGATACCCGCCTCCGCCAAATGATGATAGATTCATCACAAACAAACCAGATGCCAAAATATAGTATGTCTGAGATATGATGAGATGAGGCTCAGAAAATGTACGTCTCAATTGAAATCATCCAACAATTCATATATCCATCAAAAATTTGTTTTGAGCAAATTCAATTTTTTTAAGGAGTACATTTAAATGGAAAAAAATATATACGTTTCGATTTGATACACTGTAAAACTCAAGAAAGATTGCAAAATTTCCATGAAAAAAAAACAATACCACACCTATTTCTTGTAAGCTCTTGCCTGCTATTTCCACGACATGTAAATGGATTTTGAACTGATTTTCTCTATTTAAAATGTTTCTTCGTCCCTAAAATTTACAGGTTTCTCTGGTGCTGTCTAGGACCACTGACTAACTTCTTAAAGAACCATGCAGGATTCGACGATTTTTATGCCCCCGGGCTAACTTTTGAACCAGTTCGGGTTTCACTTTCGTGGTACCTGCATTGAAAAGGTATTTTGCTCTAGTTTCATGGACATAAGCTCTTTTTTGGCGGGGAACTGCAGGGGGATGGTCAGCTGCCATCTTAGGCGCAATGATTTTTTGATGGAAAAATCTTTCCGCCTAAGATGGCAGCTGACCATCCCCCTGCAGTTCCCCGCCAAAAAAGAGCTAATGTCCATGAAACTAGAGCAAAATACCTTTCCAATGCAGGTACCACGAAAGTGAAACCCAAAAGTTAGTCAAGGTGCATTTTCGTGCATCGTTCTTTAATCTGCGACCCTCTCGGAAATTTCAAAAAGAGACCCGCAAGTCTGGAAAAAATGGAAAATGGCACTGTTTTTTTAGAAATAAAAAAGGACAATCCTCTATAATTTTGCAGCAAAATTGCAGGTGATAAAACGAAAAAAAAAACGTTCGATGTAAGGTTGTTCTAAAGTCTAGTTGTTTGCCAGAAATTAAGGAATTTCTGAATGGAATAACTTGAGTGAAATTTTTATCTTTTCGGCCAACAGAAATGAAGTTTTAAACTTTTTATTAAATTTTTAACGATGTAAACGGTAAGATATTTGGAAATGATATTATATTGCACCCACTTAGAGTACGTTATGCAAAGATAACCGATTGCTGGTTCAATATTTTCGGCAACTATTACTCAAGTAAGACATCGACATCCGTCGTATTTTTCTATGATGCCTTTTGATTAAATTGTTGTCTGTTTACTTTTGGAAGACGTATTTTTTTCTATTTCTAAGGTAGGTTTGAACAAAACGCATCGGCTCGAGATGTTGCCATCGCTGACTTCTCAAGATAAATTATCGAAGCGATTAACAAGGTGCCACCTGGTAATTTATCTCAATTCAAGACCTAGAGGTATATTTTTTCCCTTTCTGTTTAGACAATTTTTTTTAAGACGATTATTATTTGCTTGCCTTGGCTGTGGTAATAAAAAATAAAATTTGAAGAAGTCGTTTAGCCGTCAGAGAACACGAAGAACTCAAATATGTTAAACATCGAAAGTTATCTGTGAGTTTTTCGACGTTGTGGACATATTCTACAAGTTTAATCAAACCCACTGGCCATTTTACGGCCGACTTGTTGATTATGTTCGTACTATGTCCCTTCATAACTTTGGATGAATTTTTTATTCGCCAGATATTTTCCTTATATTCCTCTATTACAATGCACATAATGAGTTTGAAACCTTAAAGAAATTCACATCAGTTTTTTTTTTGGTTCTACCAGCGGATCATGTTGATGATGGTGGCCAAGATGGTTAAGAATCCTTCTTACTGCTTACGGCTATTTGGGGTTCTATGTCGGGTTTGTTGTATCACAGTATGAATACTTCACTATCCATAATTCATCTGTCGTCTTGGCTTGACGTTAAAACGACTTTCGTTTATTTTTATTGTAGAAATGATGTGTGTACATCCACTTGACACATTTTTTATGTGAGTGATTTCTTGGAAAGCGTTAAATCATTTAATTTTCGGTCAGTTTTTTCGTGGACTCTATAAAGTGCTATTTTGAGACATTCTTTGAGACAGTGGTAAATTAATTGTAGCGCTTGAAGAAATGAGACAACCACGTGTAAAACGGTGGAAATTTTTTATAAGATAGTAATTAATTGCCAACAACTCTTAAAAGCGGTTATTGAACCTGTGGTTTATATTTTAAAAGTAAATCAGAGATTTTAAATCACGATAATACGATTAGTGTGGCAAATTTTAAATGTGCATGTTGAGAAAGCGCACAACTGTACATTCACAGATTTTTATCCGCTTGTTATGCTTTTACACGAAAACTCCTGAACTGATGGGTCAAAAATTTTATGCGTAGCTAGGAATTATTGATATATGGGATACACTGAAAGATTAGTTTTTGCAATAATTATTATTCGTACTAAGAGAAAATTAAGAGGCATTAACACGTTGGCTACCATGTGAGTCACTGGTGATGGCAGCGTGTCACCCACAGGGACAATGTGAGTCACCGGTGTACACACACTATTGTCATTACTGTCAGTTTCTCAAGTTCCATGGTTGAGTGCAGTCGCTTGTGCGGTACAAAGGGGTTTTTTTTTGTGGAGCATATTTCATGTGAAAAATTTGTTGTGGTAAGTTTTTTCCGTTATATTTTATTCGATTCGTTTGTTTTTGTCTGTTATTGATCTTGTGAAATAAGAGTTTGAGTCACCGGTGACTCACAAAGTACAGAAATGATTTTTGCGTTTTTTCCCAGTGTATACTAGTGGAGTAAGCGTTTTTTTTGGCTGGTAGTCAACGTGTTAAAGAAACACAAATTCGTATTCATTGTTTCCACAAAAACCTATTAAACCGTTCTCGAAATAATATCATAAAACCATAAGTGTTTAAATTAAACACATATCGCTATAGGATATTATGCAGATTCTAATCAATTATTCTCATTTGTAACAAACTCACACGATTATTGAAACTCTGTTTCATTGGCCTAAGCATAGCCAATCAAAGGTAAGAGAATAAAATTAGCAATTAATTTATCATAGCCACATATAATGTCTCTATGGTTTTTGTATAATAGTGGCGCTGATTGGTGCAAAATATATGCGAAAAGCCAACAATAGAAAATGCACATGAATGAAAATTCATTGAAATCATTAGGAAACTCTGTTGCAGCCAATAAAAGAGGTAAAACGGTTTTCACACTGCGGCATCGATATATTTATATGTGAAGCCATAGATATATCTGAAAACAAATTTACTAAGATTTTTTGTATAGAATTTTCTAAGCTATGTGAAGTTTTAATTTCCTGTCTCGAAATGAAAATTTGCTTTTCCTACGAACCCTTGCAAAAAAAAAGTTTAGCTTGGACTTAAAAAAACGATAGCGGATATTGAAAAGATTTTAAAACAAAAGAAACACTTCTAAAGGAATCACTGATTGAAAATTTTTTTTTAGTTATTTTGAAAATGGGGAAATCACTCATTTTTCGTTGTTTTAATTTAGCTCCAATTTGTTTTTAATTGCAATCTGTAAATTCTGTGGTTATCAGCTGATTTTATTAAGAGATATCTGAAATTATTATTGAGGCAATTAATTTAAGAGCGATCGATATCAATCTAGAACGATCATTTATTCGCATTTAAATGGTTTAATTAATTGGAAATTCATTCATAAAACTTCATTATTGATTCAGTGATTATCAATTTTTGCAAATTGTTGACACATCGGGAAAAGATTCTTATCAATTTGTTTATGTTGCATTTTTTCAAAATAAAAAATTCTAAAATTATAACAAATGTTGGTTTTTGTTTTATTTCATTGTCTGTGGAAATATTGCGTAAAAATGTTTTTAACTGTAAAACTGTAAAACATATCGAATTTCTTAGCCGAAAAATCTTACTTGCTCTTAACGGTCCTAACCTCAAAATCACTCGACCGATTGGACTGAAATTCTGACGAGAGATGGGCACGGGTGGCACAATAAGAAGGTCACGAATCATATGATTTGCTTCCCAGTAAACAAAATTTTTCAGTCAAGAGCAAAGCAAAAATAACTATCTACACCCCTCTTAACCCCGCGTCAGGTAATTTTTAAACTAGTTAACACATTTCTATGCAATTTTGAAAATTTCATAATATTTTTAATGTTTTTTAAAGGAAGATATATTGCGTACGGTGCAAAGATTTTCTTCGCACACCAATCTTTTTTTTTAATATTTATCCAGCTGAAATAGAATCCGGCAAACACTTTGTTTTAGAAATGCAAATATGATTCCGAATGTTCTCAATGGAGATGAACCCAGATCTTTGGAATTTCGCGGAAAAAAATGTTATACGATTAGAATAAACTATCAATTTTGGTTGATTTGTGAAACATGTAGAATTCAAAACTAACTGTTTATCATGAAAGTTTTTCGCATTTTTTTTTAGAATTTAAATCAAGCGGTCACATGTAACAACATCAGCGATAAGACTGTATAATATTTACAAGTAAATATTTTTTGCCGATTGACGCCAATTTCCGATTATTGGTGCTAGAAAAATGTCGATTTGTTGGTTTTTTCCGCTTAATGCGATAAAAAATGTTTCAAAATTGTTTTTGTCGAAGAATGAATGATTCAAATATTATGATTTCTGTTTATAATTGTATGAAGAGATATTTTAGTTAATAATTTAATGCCAGTTTCAAATCATAAAGATTAGATAAAAATAAAGAAATTCAGAACTTAATCATGTCTTTATTTCAATGCCTCGAAATGAAAATTAAAGAATCATAAAGGCGAGCATAGACTGTGATTTCATCCAGCGATAACGCAGGGAAGTTGGTGATTGTTTTAAAAGACAGAATTGTAAAAGTTGCGAACGAGCATAACTGAAATCTATGTGCGGACTAATGTTCATGTTGAGATTAGTCCAGAGATTTTTGCTCCTATAGTGCGCTTGATGATTGCATATCTCGGCGCATATTTATGTATCGCCATGCGATGCATTCAAAATTGAGGCAATGAAAAGAGAGATACGGGATTGGCCAAGACATCATCACCATCAGCATCAACATTTCGCTGGTCTGTCCGTGGCTACATTTCTAGCATAGTTCTTAGTTCGTATGGACTTTCATCTCATATACATATAGTAAGTATCATAAGTCCATAAAGTTCCTATCCCGATTCTAAAGCCCATATAGGAGAATATGTTATTGCTATTGTTGTTATTTGTAATGATTTCAAGTGGATTTCAAGTGTATCTCATGGATGGGAGTACATATCTTTATAAACGCACTCCGTTCCATAGCTACAAAGCAGTATAGATACGAAGCATTATAGATATCAAGCTGTGTACGATTTAGATACCTACATATAATATTCGTGCATATATGAAGTCCTATGAGAGACTTCCCTGTACAGATAATAAAAAGATATGAGATCGGGGCACGTTTTCCTTGTACTTTTATACCGTAGAAGCGCGCAACAGATTCACGTTTGCCGAGAAGATCTCATGTTGGTTGGGGGATTATCTATGTTCGAGTGCTATAACTTTTTGGAAAGATACTTTTTTCCATGGATCACTCCAGGTCCTCGCAATGGGATGATGTAGTTTTATTGTTATTCGACAAGAGTTTTAATCCATAATTCTATTGTAATAATTGTGGGTTGCATTTAAATAATAATTAATGAAATTTAATCCTATAATGGATAAAAACGGATCTATCTATGAATAAATAGAAAAGTGGAAAAATACCAACTTTTATACTCGGGACATGTTCTAAAATTATTCTTTTTGAAACTTCGACATTCAATTTGAGAAATAGGTTTACAACAAAATATGTAAAAATGTTTGCCAAATTTTTTTTATGAAAGAGGCAAATCAAAGGTAAACTGGAAGTCCTCAAGGGCGGTCTCCTAACATTTTTTCGTTTCTGAAATGCATCTACAGCTTTACATGAAATTACAGATCATGGTTAAATTCCAGATCCCAAGCTTTTTTACCAACCAAGTTTTATAAAACCAAAAACAGTGATAGCAAAATAGACTGATAGTGTCATTAGCACCAAGGAGTAACTATCACTACTCATTTCGATAAAGAAGTTGAGTGGACTTGAAATGACGCGTTCCATAGACGAGGTTTGAACCCAAGAATGATTTACCACTGAGCTACACTGTCACTTGGTTTTAAACGTTACTGTAACCAATCAGGTATAGCTATATTGATTCTAAAGACTGTGTTTACATTAGGACTCATTTTGAGGCGGCACGTCTTTCGTCATTTTTCTGCCGTGTGCACACGGTTCGCTTCATCTTGATTCACTAAACCGGTTTCATGAACAAAACTAAACGGAAGAGGTTTCAACGACCAGACTCAAAAACCGGTTTGCGACTGAAAATTTTAAGTGAATCTAAACTTCGTTCGCTTTTTTCGGTTTCCCTCCCCACTGCGTCCCTCACCATCATTTGGCCGGAGCGAAAGACGTGCCGCCTCAAAATGAGTCCTAATGTAAACACAGTCAAAAGGTGCCTGAAAGGACACAAGCTCACTTGTAGTCTTTTTAACTGCAAAAATGGACAAGTTTTTGTTTCGCACAAAGTGTAGGTATTTATATGGAATTATTTTAAAAATCTGAATGGTTCTGATCCTATTTAAATTCCTAGTAAAATTCGATCAACATTTTTACACGTAGATCCACTTGAAACCGATTGTAAATATTCCAAGGAATTAAATTTTATTTTTTTACATACGCTCCAGAGGTGTCTACAGGAACTCCTTTGGCTAGCAACCAGTAATTTTATACGATTGTCGAAAGAACTCAAGGAATTCAACAAATTTTTAGTATCCTCAACTCAACTGTTGAATACTGCGGCGACAGTAGTAATGCAATAAATTTTTAAATTTTTTTAGTTGCTGTGTTGATTATTGCTTTTGTTTTTTGTCCCTTAACAATATACAGAATTTTGTTTATATTCCACCTTGAAGTATTCCATGAAAATGAATATTGTGCGAGTGAATTTAGGTTTTTTGTTAAATGATAAAATCGGTTTTACAATTCTTTTTCCGGATGCATTCAGATCAACTTCTTGTAGCCCTGCGGTGTTTCGGCTCACCGGTCGTACGTAAAACATACGCCTGGCACACGAAAAAAATTTACAGAAAACCATAACAGCGGATGGTAAAAAATTGTATAAAAACTTCTTGTGTTCCGCGGAGACTAAAAGAAAGAATCCAGAAAAAGGCTCATAAACAAAAAGAACAAAGTAGCAAACTCGAAAAGAAGTGTTGATGGTCTTAAAGATGTACAAAACATTTTTCTGTTAGTGAAACTTGTAATCTGTTCAAAGTTGCATTGCAGTTGACAAAGTTTAAGAAATATTTCCCAAGAATAAACACTTAACATGAGTACCTATCTGAACATGAAAGATAATAAAAAAATGTACAGTGACCAAAGCATAAAAAGCATAAGGAACGATGCGTAAGAAGCACAGAGAAGATCTAAGTTAAGATCTCCGTAACAAAAATGAAATTTGTTGCCTTTTTATTGTTTCTTTTAATTTTTGGGCGACTTTTGTTGTTGTTGTTGTTGTTGTTGTTGTTGTAGTATAGAGAAACATATTTCCGTGAGTATTCAAAATATTTAAATTTACTTAATTGAATTATAAAAGAATTTTTAAGGAGATTCTGTCTGTCAAAAGGATCGATAAGGATCTTGAACGTTTAAGAAAATAATAAGAGGTTATTTTGGTCTTGCGGCATTGTATAAAAGTAAATAGAACTCTTGGTCATCAATGCGAAATGTAGTTGAATGTGAGATGAGAATGGAATAAATTATATTTAAAAAAAAATGTTTTTCTGAGATCTGAGTTAACTCATAATAACATCAACATATCATCATTTTCATGGTAATCATAATAAATATTATGACTTGCTTTAACGAGCTATATTTTTTGCAATAAGTTTTGATGATTTTGTTACAAATCATATTTCTGCCGGGATTTTTCTAAGAAAAATTCTGTTTGACATTAGTTTAGTCAAGGAGATTGCAGCACAAATAATTAAAGAATGTAGTTTTTGAGTTAAGTATCTACTAAATTTGATCGACGCGTTAAAGAAATAAAAATTGGTACTTAATATTCGCTAATTACGGTTTTCCACTAAGTTTCGTAAACGACTTGCTCGAAAAGCTGATTTATACTCGAATATAAAATTAAAATATTAGCATCAAGGTTTTTTTTTAGGGAAAATTACTTTTTAATTGTTTTAACTATCTTTACTAGTTTTTTTTTGTCTGAAAAAAGTTTGGAAATTTTCTCGAAACTAAAACTATTAAAAATTTGAACACTGTGCCAATGTTTTAGTATAACGTTTTACTCGCATAACGCGATCTCGTTTTAACACATATTGTGCTCATGTTCATATAACGCGATTTGTAGTTAGTTTCACATAACGCTGAGTAATCATATGTACATACATTTAAAAGTTGGTTTAAAAGAAATTGAAAAGAGTGAATTTTTTAAATTTTGTTTAGGAATTTTTCTGTTTATTGGGAATATTTCCCACTTAATGCTTCAATTATCCAGAGTCATTTTCAATTCAAAGGTTTTTAGAATATTTTTAAGAACTTCTAGTGACATAAAAGGGCAAAAACTAGACGACGCGACCACAAAATCAAGGAATTTATGCGCCACCTTATGGCTTTTTAAGTTATTTGGGAGATTTTGAATGGAAAAAATATTAAAATCTGTAACTAAAAAACCGAAATTCATAAAATCTCTTTTTGAAATTATTTTGTACTAGCTTGCATACCCGTCGTTGCCGGGTTAAGTTTTTTGTCTAAGTTTTAGAATACGAAGAAAATCGGAAAGAACTTACAAACTTTTTAATGGGTCTATGTTGGGGCTGGACCCCCGACGAACATCTATGCCAAATTTCAGGCCAATCGGTTTAGTAGTTTCCTCGCGAAAGAGTAACAAAGCGCAAAAACTAAGTTTCGAAATCACTTTACCCCGTCCCCATACACCCCCCACCCCTCGCAAATCTTTTCCGTCATCTTTTCCGACAGACACTCATGCCAAACTTCAAGTCAATCGGTTCAGCCGTTTTTGCGTGAAAGGGGAACAGACAGACAGACAGACACCAACTCATTTTTATATATTAGTATGATGGAAAATTTAAGAAGTTTCAGTTAATAGGTCACATATTAACCATTTTTTTAAGAATCTGTTTGAATATGATAGCATTATCAGATTGATTATTTTGTTATCTGTGATAAATCGATACAAAATAATAAAAAATAATTGATGATAACTGGGGTGGTAATTTGAGTGCATTGGATAAACTTTTAGATATTTTTAATTGTCTTGGAGAAAATAATTTCCCAACTTCTAAAAAATATATTTGAAATTTTAAAAGGGTGTATGAATTGATACACTGTTTAAAATACCTGATTTCAATTTTACCTTATAGTTTTTAAAGTTCCTGTTTATAAAAAACGATCTCACAAATTTTCAAAAAACTTTTCGAGTTTAAAATTTTCACAATTTTTTTCAAAATTTAAGGGAACTAAATATTTTTTTGCATCAAAACTTGCACAATATTTAATAAATTTTCAACCACGTAAAATTCTACACAATTTCAAAATAAAAATCGAATATCAATTTTTATGCAATGTTAATTTTAAACACTTTGTATTAAATCTACCGTCGGGATTTTCGCAATGTATTTTTTTTTACAAAAATCACAAAAATTCTTAAAAGAATGATTCTTTTCTAAAATTCTGTATCACCGGAAACCACAAAGTTAATAACAAATTCGCAGCTAAGTCAACTTTTTTTACGAATTTGAATAATAAATGAGTTAACCACCTGAGGATTCAATCGGCTTGAGAATTTCACACTGAAAGCAAACTCGTTGAATGACAGTACGGAACTGAGAGTATCACTTTTCAGTTGCTAGTGATATGGGGCCACTTCAGAAAACACCAAGTTAGTCTGACAAGACACCATCAGCCGGCAATACGAATGTTCGACTCTGGCAACTTGTGGTGTGGCTCTGAAACAGTAAAGTCTTTACTGGAGGTTCCTCAAAGTAAACTCAACATGATTTTCAAAGACGAAGTGGTAGAAAGCATAAGATAGCTACCAACGAATACAGAGGAGCTGGAAATTCTCTTATGTGTGGGATACCATGTGAGATTTCGATATTGCGTTCATGTTTTTAGAGACAAGAGGAAGACAGACATCAGTTCACTTGATGTGAGAAGACTGCATACATCGGAGCTTCGGTAGCAGCAATAGCACCACGGATGGGTACCAAGAATTACCACAAAATTTTTGAATTGACTGCACAGTGTAAAAATTTTGCAATCTTCAAAAAGACTACAAAATTTGAAAGAATATCGACAGTTAAAAGATTTTTTTTTTAAATTTTACGAAAACAGGGCACCAATCATGTATTCCGACGCGTCTCTGTCTTTCGACTTCGACGCAGCTTTTAACTCTTGACTTCGCCATATCTGCAGCTGGAAATTTCGCGGAATCGTCACTATGAACTGAAACGTGATTCTGACTGTCACTCCAGGGCACCAATCATGTATTCCGACGCGTCTCTGTCTTTCGACTTCGACGCAGCTTTTAACTCTTGACTTCGCCATATCTGCAGCTGGAAATTTCGCGGAATCGTCACTATGAATTGAAACGTGTTTCTGACTGTCACTCCAGGAAATTTGAAGCTGCTGATATGGCGAAGTCAAGAGTTAAAAGCTGCGTCGAAGTCGAAAGACGGAGACGCGTCGGAATACATGATTGCTGCCCAGGATCTAAATTTCCGGACCTTAAAATCAAAACAACATGATGTGTTATAAATTTTTTGTCCTTCACTCTTTTTAGTGCCAAAATTTCAGGTCAATCGGTCGACAGTTTTGGAAACAAAGTGTCTGGGGTAACTTTTGCTCAAGACCCTCTAATTGACCTGTGATTTTCTCAAAAATTTTTTTTGTATATTTGTAGAATTACTTCAAGATTACAAGCCTTTCCCCGCTCCTTGATAGCCCCTCGCCCGATAACTTTTGCATCATTCAACTGATTTGGATGCGGTTTTCTGAGCTGTGTCAGAAATGTCTGTGACAAACTTTTCATTTCGTTTTTGTAAATATTTCTTTAAGTTGTTTCTAGTAAATTATTTGCTTGTTACAACCCTAATTTAATCATATAATCTACGGCCTGATGTAACCCTAATTGGTTCACAGGCAAGAAAATAATAACAATAACAAAAACTTTTCGTTTCAAAAATTTATAAAATTCCTTGTACACTTTACTCTTTTTAATTCGCTCTCCTAACATCTTCTATGGAATTTTGACGGAATTTTGATTCGCTTAATTCTAGTGAAAATCCAAACACATGCCCAGACCGAGCAGCATAAAATTGTTAGTCAATGAAAACAGTTAGAAACTGTTCCAATGTGCGCTTAACATTTGAACGCCGAAAAGATTTTAATATTAGATTTTAATATACCGTGGAGCATACACCCAACATGAGCACATTTTGAAAACTCCCTGGGAAATAGTGTTTAAGGCGATGTTGATGTAAAGATAACATGATCCAAGTTTGGTCCAGCGGCAGTATTCAGACTGACCACATTTCGGCCCCATTGAATCTTTGGACACTATCGGAGATTACGCAGATGTTAAACAATCCAACATGTGCGACAAAGAAGTGAGTGAGCAGAGTATCACTGCCTGATGAATCAATTCACGATTACTGAGCTACAGACACTGGAAGGTTGACTCTTTTATGTCCAATCAGAGTGTTGAATGCGTTGGAAGGAAGGAACATGTCCATTGTCGGTATGGTAGCGGGTGACTCGAGATGTTCTTCGTATGGTTTCGTACTTCAGAGTCTTTCACTGCATCTCATCGGGATTCTTCGATATGTTCTGGACCCAATTTTCTGCCCGGTGGATAGACAACGTTAGACCACAAGTTCGATGATTGGTGTTGGTGGTCATGAATAAAGGAGAATTACAGCGGTTTCCGATATTTGATCATCAAAAGGCATTAATTATCGTGTGGGCTTTCTCCCGATTTAAATGAATGATCATCGTCTGGAGATAACATTTTCCTCATTTTGATTTTGTGTTGGCTATGGTGGAAATTTTATCGGTCTAAGGGCAATAAATAATGTGCGTTCAATTTTAGATAAAGATTTTTGTCGTTGCGATAAGATTTAATAAAGATTGTTTTGATATTTTAGAAAACCATCAAATACAAAGACTTTTTAATTCAATGTTATAATTGTTGGTGGCACATTAAATGGGTTTTGTTTTGTATAATTTTAAGAGTTATTAAGAGTTTTAAAAGAAATCCAGAAACATTTTTAAAAACTGCAGATATTTCAATATGTTTTCCAATTTCGAGTTTTTTTTGAGACACCTAAATTGACATTTTATGTATGGAAAAATTATCTAAAATTACGCTCTTCTTAGTTTTCGACATTTTATAATGCATAATATTTTCTAGTTGTTTTACCTTTTCAATTTCTTTGCAAATCCATTCTCCAGTCATGAATGATAGTAGCCAAATTTCTGAATTTCAACGTTTTTAACCAGGAAGCTGGCTTAATTTTTTTTAATTTGCAAGGAAGTGCCTGTTTTTCCTGGCTACCTCCTTACAATATACACAAATTTCCAAAACCGTAAAACCGAACAGCTTTCATACAAAAAAAACATACAAGAAATTATTCTGTAATACAATCGCAACCAAACAAATCGATTGTCCATAAAACAAAATACAACAGATTTAGATATTTCCAAGATTTAGCCTTTTTCGTCTATCTAGAAAGTGCATTCATTGTGCAGATTCTCCCATATTTGTCGTCTCGAGTCTGGATACAAGCAAACACCGACGTTGAATTTACAATTTTGATTTTTCACCCATAAAAATAATTCAAAAATGTGTTTGTTTGCCTTGCGCGGACAATTAAACTTTTCCATTACGACTATGCGATTAAATAAACCCAACTATATGTGATTTAAATAAATATTTGCAACGTGAGCATAAAATAAACATGAAAATCGATAGTAATTTTGACGCGAAAGGATTTCCCCATTTATTTAGCGTTTTTATTTAAAGTCTTACGTTTTTTCCTTCTTTTTTGAAACCTTAAAATGGCAAAAATTATGTTCGGCACTTGGTCAGTTAGTCCATAAAATCAATTAAACTGTGAATAGAATTTATTGAAATGCGGTAGGTAAAGGCGTTCAAAATGTTTAAAGAATCGCGGCCGCATTTTATGTGCGCACTTTCAACTCAACACGCAGAAGATTTTACGTCTAGTTTTTGCTTTTGTAGGCATTTTAACGTGCAAATATCATTAAAACTGAAAGAAAATGAATTTCCTATATTGGTATATTAAATATGGTATGATAAGTGCTGAGAGGATAATTGCTATTTTATTGGTAATTAAAATTAAACCCATGTGTCATGTTCTAAGAAAAATTACGGTATGGATAATTGGAGGTTTTCATCAGTTTATTGAAATTATTTTATATTTCACGTAATTTGCAAAAGAATATATGAATTTTAAAAGGTTTATTTTATAAAAAACTAGCTTGCATACCCGTCGTTGCCGGGTTAAGTTTTTTCAACTTTTTTTTTGATGGTCTATGTTGGAGCTAAACTTCAGGCCAATCGGCTCGGTAGTTTCTCCGCGAAAGAGTAACATAGTTCAAAAACTAAGTTTCGAGATCACTTTACCCCCTCACCTTACTCCCCCAACCCCTCACGCTACTTTTCCGTATGCCTATGTTGGAACCAGAACTACCACAGACACTCATGCCAAATTTCAAGTCAATCGGTTCAGCCGTTTTTGCGTGAAAGAGGAACAGACAGACAGACTGACAGACAGACACCAACTCATTTTTAGACCCATATGGTGAAACCAAAGGGTATACTAACTTTGCCTTACGGTTTGTAACGCCAAGATCCCGTCATCGCACACAAAAATGAATTACACCAGTGTGTTTAGAATGATAAAAATAATTAATTCCTGCATGTCCGTCCGTCCGTCTGTCTGCTGTGGCGCGGATTGCGGGCGCACGGATTGAGCTACAGACTTGAAATTTTGCACAGGTCCGTTTTTCGTAAAATGCGAGGCTAAGTTCGTTAATGGGGAAAAATGGACCATTAGGGGGGGTACAATTTATAGAATTCTATTGTTTTATTCATGCAAAAATAGCGTAACCAAATGAAAAAAGGGTAAGACTTTACACATGTTAATATTATACATAAATTTTCCATGTTCTCCTCTCAGATCCTTGAATTATCCATACATTCCCACTACAAAATGATTCAAACAAATTAAATCGTGGTTACCTCCCTGTTCATATTTTAAATTGCATTTGAGAAAATCAATAAAATCTGCTAGCGGCTTTACCGATAAAATACAGACCGACAATGGATAAATACTGCATTTATCAATTTAATAAAATCGTAACCAATGAAAATCTTTTATCACCGCAAAAATTTATTAGTTTTCTATTATGTGAATGCGATTAAAATCCGAGATAGAATTTCCTAGATTAATTGATTCAACAGTCTTCAATATAAAATTTAATTCAATTGATATTCCATTTGTAACAATTACTTGAACCATATTTTCTTTGTCGTGTTTTTTTCTTCAAAAATATAATTGCATGGACGTGGTAATATGCAAATTAAGCTTCATTTCTTTAACTTTCACAATTACAGAGGAAATTCGCATTAATGGACTCTCTTGGGAAGCTAAAGTAAATCACCATAAAGGAATTTTTCTATAATTGTATTTATAAATAAATGGATTTTTTTTAAAAATATATCTTGAAAGAAAAACAGTTTTGTGGGAACGTACCTTTCTCAAATTTTATATAAAAAGGAAGCAATAATTTCGTTTTAATTACAATAAATTTCTGCTATGTATTTTTACCGCAGCTGTTTAACATTTTAGGGAGAACTGAATTGAAATCACGAAATTATGCTAAATTGATGGACAATTAACGCATGTCAACATTTAAAATGCAAAATTTATGATTTGCCTTTATTTTATTCTATTTGGACTCTATAAAATGGGATCAAAGTCTAAGAAAATCGCTTCTCTGGAAGGCACAGAGTTCAGGAAATGGGTTCAAAATTATGGACGTGATCTATGGCTACTTTTAAGGGAATTGAGGTGTGCAATTTTGAAACTCTGACTCAGGTAAGCAGAGACACGAACGCTCAACCATACGCGGAGGTTGGTAAAGCAAATCGATGGATAAACGTTCGATTCAAAGGGTTGTTTTTTTCTTACATTTTGAGTACGTGAATTCGAAAAGGTAAATCAAAGTGCAATGAGCATAATTTTCCGATTTACACCTTTTGCAATGATTCAGTGATTCAGTCGTGCCCGGTCCAAAGGTGTAACCGAAATGTGAATCCCATCATCAGGTCAGGTTCAGTATCTACCACTGGAATCATCAGCAGAAGCAAATAAACCGTTTCGAAATCAGGTAAACCATACATAAACGGGGATAAATTTCCATCATGCAGCCTTACCCGATGACGATGAAGTCGGGATTCGAGCAGGCAAACATTAAATTCTATAAAAAAATGTTTATTATGGATTTATCTGCGTGTAAAAAATAAAATAAAATAAACATTGATGAGCTAGTAAGATTATGCACACATCATTATAGGTGCAAGTCAGATCAAATTTATTGTAAATAGTGATCCGATTGGAGTACTAACCTTATGAACGTTTCGTATGTTGCCATTGCACGAATTATTATTATTATTATTGTTGTTATAATTTATTTTGTGGCCCTTGTGGTTAATGTGGAAACTTCTTATTGGTTTTCCTAAATTATTTTCTCGTGTATTGATATTGGTATTGATTTTTCTCAGGTGCCAATTTTCTTCAGAACTTTTGAGAAATCAAATATAAACAATCACATCATTTACACGTAATAAGGGTTGATTTCGACATAATAAAATTGCTTGATTGTAAAAGATTGATGGGAACTTAAATGGGGCTTACCAAAATTTTCAATGTTTCATAAGTTTTTTTTTATTGTGCTTTATACTAGAACTCACAATAGAAAACTTGGTTTTAGGACATACCAATCTATTAAAAATATGATGAAAAAACAGGCACAAGTAATTAAAAATTAATACAGCCAAAGTTCGATAAGTCGAAGCTGACGGGACCCGAAAAACGTCGAGTTAAAAAACAATGAAAAATTCCTAAAAATTTTAAAACATTCTTTAAACAACCATCAATAAAGTTTTAAGATAAAATTTGCAGATGTTCCAAAATTGGGTCGTTTTCTTTCTAGTTTAGGCTCCATTCTTTCTAGTTTAGACAAAAGTTTTTTACGGGTTCAGCAAATCTGCGAGGGCCAATTTTTATGAAATTTTTTTGTTGTAAAAACGCCGTTGCTAAACTTGGTAAAAAAAGTCACGAAAAAGCGATACGAGCGTGAGGAGTCCGAAAAGCCTAAAATTATAGTGATGGATCTAAGACCAATGCCTGCACCTTAATTTTTTTCGTAACAAATTGAGGGTGCAATTAAGCAGTAACAATAATTGCACTTTCAAATATAAACATAGCATTACAAACTAACAAAACTAATATTTCTGTAGGATTGCCACGTAGTTTTCTAGTTTTGGTACATATTTACACTTTGTAATTTCTGTGAAAAAAAGAAAGCCTTAAAATGAAATTCCTCTGTAATAATAAATGATCTTAAAAATATTATCTTAGAAAACAATTTATTGCTTTGCCTTAGGAGCAATCATTAGTTTAGAATATGGCAGTAATTTGAAGAAATAAAATTAATAGATTCATTCCAGGTGGTATTTGAATTACAAAACCGTTAAATACTTTAAATCCTCATCGTTTTAAACTCACTGCAATCCAGCATAATATGAATGGTAATTTCTAGAATTGATTGAAACGGATATTTTAGCGTTGCGGATTTCTTACAAATCTCATAAATTAAAAACACTTTATAGGTAATAAGAAAATGTGTGTGCAGAAGATTCTACTTTTCTTCATATATGCAAATGTAAAGTCGTATTAATATTGAAACGAAACACATAAAAAAAACTAAAAGAGGGATGAAACTTACCAACTGAAAGAAAAATCTTAGTTAACCTGTTAGGATTTCCGAGGACTATTATAAATTGTTGACATTTGTTATAAGATTTAATATTTATCTGAAGACCTTAAAAATATCATCAATAATCGGATGATATTGTATGTTGGACTACGCATTAGTGGATAAATTCTTTAATTTACATTTCATTGCCGGTAATCGAACCGGATGATAGTCAATGAACTATCTTCCCGAATATATGTTTTATCTGATAGATAAAAATTTCTTGATAACAAGGTGTAAAATAATTGAGGATGACTGCCCAGAAAGTCTTAATGTGGTTAAAGTACCGCGTCACATTCGAGTTAATTGTCGCTTAAATGGAATGAACGAATGTCGATTACAAATTACTGATGCGGTTAGACAAAATCAACAATTAACACGCGGACTGCCGACTCAGAAGGGGAGTAATAAAAAATTAAAGTTTTATTTCAATTGATAGTGACAAGATTCCGCCTGTTAGAAATAAATGAACATAATTAATGTTTCTTGATGACCACAAGGAGATATTCTGGGGCATTCATGAATGAAATAATTAAATGAATCTATACCAGAGCCACCAAGAGGGCAGTGTAGTGGTCAAATAAAATTGAATTCGAGCGGCTGAACTTTTTTTTTCTAGCGTTTTCTGTAATCTGAATCTAGTCGAAGACAGAGCGCCAGGAAACGAAATTCTGTTTGTTTATTGCTGATGGTAAAAATGAAAGTATTGTGATCAAATCAAAATTTTGATTTTTGTGATTTTGCGTCGTATATTGAAAAGTCGTATATCGAAAAGTCGTATATCGAAAAGTCGTATATCGAGTTCTAGTATTTTTTCATGATTTTGACATATGATGGTCGAGCGCAAAAATTGAGAAAAATATACGAGACGTCTTATATCGAGGCGTTTTAAATCGAAGGGTGCCTGTACATATCCTGTTATTTCATAATTAATTAACAGCCTTTTCATCAAATTGAAATTCCAGTATCATTCTAAATAGGGTATTTTACGACAGATTTTTGGGGTGTTTTGACGGGGCTCGAAGCTGTCGGGGCCCGGAAAAACTTTGAGTTAAAAAACAATGAAAAATTCCTAAAAATAAGGTATTTTAGGACAGATTTTTAGGGTGTTTTACGACAGGGTTTACGTTGAATTTTCTGAACTTTGCAATAAAAAATTTACTCGATCACATTTCCCTAATGTTTGCTAATGATGTGCTCGTTGAAAAACTTGGACCCGCAAGCTAAGGGCACAGATATTTTACTTTGAGGTTAGAAAAGTACTCAAAGATATACAAAGGCGTGTGTTTGACCATCTTTCCATCTGCCTTGAAACAGCAACACTGCGGTCAGTTAGAAGGTATACTTTGTGTTCAAACTAATTACTTGATTCATGTCCGACAACCACAATGTGGCCAATTCCAGCATTCAAGCTCAAATTTGAATTGCAAGTAATTATAACCGATTTATATATAACTATGAAGCTAGTAAATATAGACGATTGCTATAGGAAAGGCAATCAAACAAGAAGTTGAATCATTTTCACTTTTGTGGACTTCTGGGTGTTTGTCTTTGAAGTCAACTTATGTAATTTAACAGAATTGAATTTTATTTGAATTTGTCGTATCTAAAGATATAAAATACTTTTAACAAGTATCTCGCATGAATGAATTTCAAGTCATGTCGACTGTGTTTACATTTCGAAGACACCCAAATGGGATTGGAAATTCTATCGTTGGATGCTGTTAGCGATGGAAAGGGGCTGCAGGAAGAGAGTTGGTGACTTCTTGATTTCTATTCTGTTTCATAGAAAGTCTAAATGAGAATTTCATTGAAATCAATGGCTAATTCCACTAATTAGATGGCAGAGTTAGAAGTTGAGTCATTAACACTTTGATCTGATCGCAATTGAAAAGAATCAAATGTTTCCGGTTTCATTGCATTGGACGCAAATTACAATTTGTCAATTAAATGATGTACCATGAACTTGCACTACTTCCTAATTGAATGCTAATTCATCAATCAGTAGGCCTATGTGTGTGTGTGTGTGATTGAAACTAACATCACCGATTATATATACTATAATCGGTGCTAACATGTCTTTTGAGGAAATGCTTTAAACATACGAATATCGAAGTTTAAATTAATTTTCGGCGATTAGTCAATGGATTAGAAAGTGAATTAATTTCTGAGAATGTTTCTAACTTCCGATTCAAATCTTAAAATTTATTCTCAGTTGAACATTATAAGTGAGTCATGAACTAAATATATTGGGCCGGATTTTTAACCCTCTTTGATTGTTTAATCATGAAAAGCTATTGTTGATTTTGGGCACCACTAATTAACCCAAGAAACAATTTGTAACCGTGTTTACAAAAAACCTTCAATTTAGGTTACATTTTAGATGGCTTCCGAATAAACCCGCCAAAAACGGTTATTTTGAAACCAGCTTCTAAATAGGGTTTCTGAAAGGTTACAGAAACCAAATGTGGAACTTTTGAGTTTTGTTACCATGGTTTCAAATACGTTTCTTAACCGGAATGTAACCTCAAATTGTTACTTGGGAACAGAAGTTGCAGTTAACGCAAGATTCGTAAAAAGGAGGTCACAGAAAAAAAATTGGGAGCCACTGCACGAAACAGTCGATATCACTACTCATTTCGGTAAAGTTGGTTGAGGCGATTTGAAATTCAAGGCATTTGGTTTACAATCTGAGTGCCTTATCCACGAGGCCACTTTTTGGTGTTATTGCCAAAGCCCAAGGAGCACAAAAGGTCGTAAAGTGGTCGTAGCGACTTTAACATCGACACTTTATGGTCACGGCGACCACTTTTTGACCTTTTTTGCTACTTGGGAGGTTGATGACGTCCAATAAAATTTGAGGGACGAAAATTTGCAGATATTGTGTGTGCAATGCACTGAAATCTGCCGATCCTGAAATTGGGCCACCCGGAGCGCCACCTTCGCTTCCTCTTCCTTCCATTCTACACTATTGGCTATTAAAGTGTGATACGTTTTTGTTAAATTTCTTTACAATGCAGCTTATAGCAGATCCTTTAAAAAGAGAAAAAAATAGAAGAGTTAAATCTTTTACACTGAGTTTCCCCGGTCATATAATATGGCGGTTAATTCCTTGTAACTGCTTTAAAAAAATCCGTTTCCAAGTTACGACGAAGTTTAAAACTTTAACAGGAAATTGTGCAATATGGAAATTTAAAACGTGTCCAGAGGTACGACTGTGGATTTATGTGATTCTCGTGATTTTCCCAGATTCATTCGAATGATAAACACGTTGTCAAACAAACTATTAAACTTACCTCCGGTCGCAAAAAAAAATACGAATTCGCTGCATTGGCAATAAATTAATGAAAACAGTCAGGAGTCGAATTTAATTTTAATGTTTGGAAAATCCATTTGTATTGCATTAATCGACCCGATTGTCGAGCAATGGTTGAACTCTTGTGTAAAATTCTAACACTTTTCGATCAATCCCATATTGAACGTCTGGTAAGATTTAAACTAACTCAACGTGAAAAAGACACAAAATGCAACTTAAATTCAATTTAAAGTGAAAACGAATTGCTGATAGGATCTGCGAGTACAGCGTTCGATCGCATGTTCAACTCCGACATAATGAATTGTTTCAACGTTGAATTGGACGCTATTTTAGATATCGCGTACGCGATCATTTCTGCCATTTTCTCTATTATTTGCTGAATATTTTGCGATCGACATCCCCATAGCTCAATGTTGTATCTGAAATTGAAGAGTGCTGAAGATTTAAGTACATAAAAAGCCTTTGATTTTGATTCGGGATTATAGCAGAAGAATAGTAAAATCAACTAAAGTAGTAAAAATCTGATAGATATTGAGACGGGGTCGATATGAAAGATTACTTTTTGAAGAAGGTTTCAAATAATCCTACGAGATTTGAAATGTTGTATGGAGGCTTTTTTAAAACACGTCATTTGTAAACGTTAAAGTAGCCAACATTTTCTCTTGAGTCTATAAAATAGCGAAATGTATTTAATGCGATATTTTTTAGACATTTGGATGATATACAAGTATTCAGGGAGAGTGATTCACATGAGATCGATATGTACGCTATTTATTTGAAAGTGCTTTTTCAGTACTTATTATCTGTTTCGTCATTAATCTGTTGAATAACCACAAATATGGAATCATACACAATATTGTAATTTAAATGATGCTACAAACAGATATAATAGCCACCAAACAAAGGGATTTTTTTCATGTTTTGAGCCATTAAACGCTTTCGATTTGTCCGCTAACTAGTGACATTTCATTACAAGACAGTTATGGCAAATTTCAAGTCTTCAGCTCCGAATTAGGTATTTAGCGCCGGAGTCCCGGAAACTAAACTTTTTATGGAAAAAACGATCAGTAAATAAACAAAACGTACTGTATTTCAGCTGGAGATTTTCTGTAAACTATTTTTTTACCTGCGGCGCAAATTTCCCCTAGAGTACAAGTACCTCAAAAGTTTTTACCTCCTTCGCAATTCTCTTTGTTGATATTTTTACAATTTGAATTCATTTATTTATGGAACGTGAAGAATTCGAAAAATTGAGTAGATTTTCGGTTAGGACTAGGACTTGATTTAAACCAAAAGAAAAATCGTTGGTGGAGCGATTCTATTTCTTCGGACTTTTCATTAATTTCCCAAAATGTAAGTAGAGTTTGAAATTCAATCTTGGTGAATGTTCGCACGCCACTTTGTACTTTCGATGCCTTCGTTTTGTATTTCATGACTCGAGAAGATCCCACATGAAAAATATGTACTTCTTGAGAATTGATGTATGATTAATCGTAATGTCAAAACTACAAAGCTTCCTTGTGCCACCATTCACGTATAATACTGAAATCCTCCACGATTGTTTTTGCAGTTAACTATCAAAATTCGATACAAGATACTGACAGGTTTTTATTATTGGTTTTCGTACGAAAATTATCGACTCTGAGCTCATTATTCATTTTTTATATCTCGGCCGGTGCGGAAAATGGATTTCTATCCACCTATCAATTATAATTCTATCATCATGGCATGGCGTTTTTTTTTAAAATATGGTAGCAGATTAATAGCGATCTCACCTTGTTTGCCACAGAAACCTCCTCGTTTATGATATAATGACTTTGTTTCATTTTTCCCCCATGATAAGAATTCGCTTTGTAGGTAAATACGGACTTTTTAAAAAGTCAACTCATAAAGAGTGAGAATTTTAATTTTATTAGCGCAAAAAACGCGATTCATATTTTATGATGATGACAGTTTGTATGTAGCTGCCTTGCAGAAAAGGTAATTTGAAAAACGTAAAAAGCACTTCAGCTAAGATCGATTATCGTCTTCAGTTGTTTATTATTCTCGGTCCAACGTTAAGGTATTTTGTAATTTATTCAGCTTTCATGCATTCCGACAATTCTGCATTAGAAGCTTAAAAGCCGTGTAATCGCTATGAGTTGAGTTTGATTTAAATTAATTTTAGCTGAAATCGGCATGGAAGTTTTAAGATCTGTAGAAACATAAAATTTCAATCTCAAATACTTAACTAGTTTAGTGTTAACTGATATTTATTTGTGCGATTGCGAAAGCAAGTTGGAATATTTCTATTAATTCCCGTTTTGCTATGGTTTTATGAAATCAAAAATATATGATGATGGAAATCTCTGTTAGCTCGGATTTGGCTGATGTTTTTTTATGAAGGTAGTCTACTATAAAACTTGCACTTTGGCCAATTTTCAGTTTTCAAAAATTGATACTTTTCGGATTATTTTTAAAATACCAATTGAAGCTTTATAATAGTGAAAACTGAACCAATTTTAATGCACACTTTTCCGTTTAGAATTTTTTTCCGTTTTATGGAAATCCCTTTGATTGCCTATCAACGGATTTTTGGTTTTTCAAAAACTGAATTTGTTACTTTTTAGAAACATTAATTTTGTTACTTTTTAGAAGCTTGCATGGATGAAAATTTCTTCATCAAATACAATTTTATCACCGCTATTCCAGGTGGCAACATAATATAATAGGTTTATAATTATATTCAATTCAGTGATTCTGCAGAATTCGGAAATCAGGTCAAAGATCCAAAAGAAACTACGAAAAATATGTGAAAATTTCAATGTTTAAAAAGACGCTGGACTTTGCGTAGAATTAATGTGTTATCTGGACGTAATTATTTGCAATTACGATTGCCTGAATATTCTCACATTTTAAATTTTTACAAGAAATATATCGCAAATGTTTACCAATTCTCGGATCGCCGAATCGACAAAGTTCTTAAATTCTTCCCACGCAGTCTTAAAATAACAAAAATTAGAAACAGATTAGATTACAATTTATGCACATTTATTGGTAGATTCATTTTGACCTCCAAACTATTATCATCCTTGAAAATTTGCTTAAAATTTATTAATTTTAGTAAAATTTTTGCGATATTTTGCTATTTCTTATGAAATTTACAGGAAAACCCACCTGACCTTTTTATTTTCTAGTTGCACACTTTTCAAGCACTTTTCTTAATTCAATGAAATTCTACTTCACACGCGGCTACCAATTGTTTTGTGGGTTAAAATCGGTAAGAAAACCGAGATTCTCGAGAAAACCTCGTACCGGATTGACAGATTTTGTCAGAAACGTCAAATGACGTCACAATTGAATAGTACCAAATACTCTTGGAGGTATTCTGCTTACCAGCTGGAATCATACTAAGCGCCTGTTATTCTGGTGGTGTTCTGGTCACCAGTTAGAATAATTCTTTCACCTATTATCCGGGAGATGTCGCGCTCACAAATATAATATGAAAAAAATTAGTTCCTTTTTTAGCCGCGGCGCCACGAAACAGGTGAGTGAAGTAGATTTTCGGTTCGGATCTCGGCTAACTTTCGGCCTTTGACACTAGCGCCGTGGCTAAAAAAGGAACTTTTCCGCGTACGTAGGACGTGGCGCCGTGGCTAAAAAAGGAACTTCTGCGTGGACTTGCTACAGGTGTGTGTCTGGGCTAAGGCGCCAGTTTTGAAAAATTTCACCAAAATTCAAGTATAATAAAATAAATCGCAAGAGAGTATAGAAACTATTAAACGCTTATAAAGTGCAATAATTAACGAATTTAAGATAAATAAAGAGTTACTATGTTAAACTGTATAATAAGTTGTGCTTCCTTTCAATATAAGTAAGCTCAGTAAAATTGCAGTAAAAAAGAGTTCAAGAAGATTCATATATCTAGCAAACTCTGTAATTTTAAAGAATAAAATAAAACAAACATCTGCACAAAGATAAATAATTATATTAAGTTTTATTGCATTCTAAAAATATTTACACAATTCGAGTGCTACAATAAATAATTTAATAAATAATACAATTAATTACCGAATTCAATAAAACTAATCATTCTCTGTTTTCGTAATTAAAATCTCATCGTTCCGCTAAAAATCGATGCTAAGGTTTTCCTTTTTTTTGGTAGATGATGTCGAATTTCGTTGAGACTTTGTTCATTTTCTAAGGAGAGTACGAATAAGACGACGACGACGACGAAGCTGAAGACCAACACTGGCAACACGTTTTCGATTTTGTGTTTCAATTCAAATCTATTTAAAGCTAAAAATTGTTTAAAAATAGTAATGCACTAGAATTCAAGAGTATTTTGTTTAACTGGTATTAAAAATTCGGTCATTATTTAATTCAAGCAGTTGCGCAAACACAGCTTGTGATGTTTTGATTTTCTTCTCAAATTCAGTTTTATTCTTAAAATCTTAGTCCCAGTTTAATTAGCAGACAGACTTTTTGTTAATTAAAAGTTTGAACTTGAATTTAAATGAAAAGCATCGCAGTCTTTTCTAAAAACAAGAGAAAAACTAGTAAATATTGTTCGTAAAATTGTCACAATCTATGCCTGGCTTGAATTTATTGGTCTAAACTAAACAAACGCTTAAAAGAAGATTTGCTAAAGATTTTATTCTTATTATATTGAAAACCAACTAAAATAGAATTCACTCAAGTAAACTTATAAATTATGCATTTTGTATATTCTAAATTTATGGAAGATTTCCCAGCATTTTGTCAGAAATTATTTAGTCCAGCTTATGAAAATAATTATTCCACTAAAACTTAAATTAAATTACCTTATTAAATCGGATTTTAAAAGCAAAAATACACACACACACAACAACAAATTTCAAACTCTTTTCGTTCAATTCGACATCGTTAAGCATACAAGGAGTTTTCCACCGCTCCAGTTTTTCCTTGGTTGCTTTCCTGTTATGCATTTTCAACGTTTTCCCATTCCTTTATTCTCAAAGTTTTATGCAATGAATAAATTATGCCACTTTACTGACAGTTTAACAAGGAAATGTGGGAGGGAGGAGAAGAGGGGAGTTGTGAATTTGCAGGACGATAAGGAATCGAAATTGTCAAGGAAAATGTCTCGGCGACGCGACGAGCGGTGAAGGTTTTCGAAACACAGGATTAGACAAAAATTTTCTTGTTATCCTTATTTTTTGTGCATTTTGCGGTTTCATAGCATATTGCATGAGGGATAAACACGTGTCCTGTTCATGGTTACTAACAATTTTCTTACTTAAAATTTCTTCGTTCTGCCTGTCCCAACGAAAACTTTGCTCAACTCTAGTGATTGAACCCTTTTACCCTTTCGAAAAAGGAAACTCGTTGTGCCTGAAGCAGATTTGTAGTCGTTTGACTTTTGAACACAGACGGGAACACAAAAATTACAGCAAGTAGACATAAATGTCGAAATATGCCTGAACACAAGTTAGATGAATTGAAATTAAATAGGCAAATGTGGAAAGAAAGCACGATTTTTACAACATTTCTCAGCCCTTTTTGGAAAATTGTTTGCCCTTTCTGTCGAAATTTTTAGGGTCCTTCTTCTCATACTAATTGTAAGCTGAGCCAAGCTTAACGAGAAAAATATCAGTTGTGATCAACATAAAAATTTCCTCTGCAATATTTAGTTTCGGAAAAAATAGGTAAAAAATACTATTTTTTCAAATATCGTTTAAAATACGTAAAAGCCGTTAAAGGAAAAAATGCAGGAAATTTTATTTCCTTTGAAATTTGTTATATGCATTTTCTCACAAAATTGCATTATAACTTAAGCCCAATTCAAAAAGTTTCAGTTTTATTTTAATTTTCATTCTCGTACACTGAGCGAAAAAGTCATAGAAAACGCATATGAATTCGTATGTTTCAACTATAAAAGGGCGCCATTGCGCAAAATTGTAAGATTTACATTGAGCAATGTGAAACACGGCCGCATTGTGAATTCAACATTTTGCCATATGAATTGATACCCATATTGTGCATTTTAAGCAGCAAATATGCGGCGTTTTCTTTCTCCCTCGAATGGTTACTTAGCTTGGTGAGTGAACAGAGATGAACAAATTAAAACGTAAACAGAAAGCGAACAAGAAAAATCTAATGGCGATAAATTAATCGAAACTTTTTGTGGAGTATTATTTTATAATGGACTTTTCCTCCGATTGCATGACGTGATTTTAGTTGCCACGAAAATTTTTCGACAATATTGGATCTGAAATTTAAACAGATTTTAATGGGCCATCAAATTATTTAGTTTTTAATGAAAAATTTCTTTAATTTTATTTTACCGGTCAAATTTATTTTTCCTTTTGCAATGAAATTTTGATGCCAATAAAATTATGCTGTTTCAAAAATGTATGCTATCCACTTTTTATGCAATATCCTTCAGTCATTCGCCTGAAATAAGAAATTTAATTCTCGAAACGAAATCGTTTCCATCAAATGTCAATGGGAAATATGGCGGCTGAAGGCATCAACTTTCTTTTTCTTTTTACATTTGAAAATACAAAATTAACCTCACAAAAATATAAAAGTATAAGTTGAAATGCATGATTTTATAGTCGAAAAATGTAATTTCGTATGTAAGTCGAAAAATGTAAAGTCGAAAAATGTAATTTCGGATTTTATTAACTCACATGTATTAAATGATATGGAAAATTGTAAAATTTACAAATCTTCAATGTAAAATTATATATGATTTATATTATTTTGTATTTTACTCTGGGTTTTTCAATAGTACATATCAATTCATCAACAAACAATGTAAAATTTACCATGAAAACATAGTTTTCCCTGTTTTCATATTAATGTATATGTAAGATCAATAAGTTTATATTGAAAATTGCGTGCTTTTCCAATTTGGGGAAAGTTTTTACAATGCGAAGATTTACAATGCATCATTGTAAATATCGCAATGGGGTATTTCTCTCAGTGTACTTGCGCCATTTAAAGAAGACAATGTGTGTGTGTGGTTTGAATTTTGATAATCTAAAACGGATTTTCCTTTTGAATAACGATAGCAAACTCCTGTCAAAAGGATGAACTTTTTATTTGTGTGATCGTAAAATTACAAAGTTTATTAGTGGACCATTCACCGCCATGATTTCTGATGTCCCAGGAAACTTTCTTAAGAATTTTATCAACAGCTAACCCTCCACGGGGTGAGTCCTGGAAAGGATTTTAGTCTCATGCAGGTATTCGTCTGATAAAGCGTTACCAATTATGAAAAGTTTTAACAATTGGGGAAGATTAAGTCAATAATATCCGTAAATTGTCTCTGGTGGCTGAATGGTAATTGTTGAATACAAATGCAAGATTGTTGGTTCATACAAAGAAATAATTTCTATGATTTTCTTAGAAGATTCACTATTTTGAGAAAATTATTTTGGTATTTCGTATTTTAGTAGTTTGATTTTTTGTTTGTTTATGTATAAATATGAATAAATTTGAGAATTGGGGGTAATTGTAATAAGGATGATATTTTCGTTGAATTATATCAAAGTTTAATCTGTCCAAAATTCGTCAATAGGTAAAAAAACTCTTAATTAGGTAAGGTTACAAAAATTTATGAAAGGTAATGGAGCTTTTCTTAAATGGCGTTTTTTTGCCAGAAGTGTGCAAATCCCCGTTAAAAAGTTTTATCAAAGGAAAATTATTGGTCATGATAATAATCTGTCGTAAAAAACATATCAATCAATAAAAAAAAATAAGTAATAGCAAAAAATCCCCACCAAATGGACACTGCCACCACCATTAAGAGTAAAATTTCGCTGAGAGCTTTAAATATTAATATTAGTTGATCGACTTCAGTATATTTGGAGCTTTCAAATTGCTTGCAAGCTAAAAAAGATCATTTCGTTTCTTCAAGAAAACAATTAGAGAAAATGTTTTTTGTTGTTGCTCTACTATCGCTGATAACCCTGTTGTTTTTGTGGCTAAAGTGGAACTATGGATTCTGGCAGAAATTGGGAGTTCCTGGTCCAGAGCCAACATATTTATTGGGAAATATCGCAACCACCCTCACAATGACCAAAAATTTGAATCAATTAACTGAGGAATGGTACAAGTAAGTGCTTTTTGTGACTAAATTCAATTAACGTCTTTAGAATAGAAAATTTTGATCTCGTATGTTGTAATTTACGCATTGTCGTTTAAGTTTTATTATCTTCTAACTAAATTAAAGTTTGTGTTCATTTTTTGCGGTGTCTGAATTTAGTTATCGCATAATCATTTTGATAAAATTGATAAATTCTTTTTGTGGATTTTTTGATAATGAATGAAATGATAATTATTTAAATACTAGCTTGCATACCCGTCGTTGCCGGGTTAAGTTTTTTCAATTTTTTTTTGGAGCTAAACTTCAGGCCAATCGGTTCAGTAGTTTCCCCGCGAAAGAGTAACATAGAGGGAAAACCAAGCTTCGAGATTACTTTACCCCCTCCCCTTACTCCCCCACCCCTCGCGGAAATTTTTTCCGTATGCCTATGTTGGAATCAGAACTACCACAGACACTCATGCCAAATTTCAAGTCAATCGGTTCAGCCGTTTTTGCGTAAAAGAGGAACAGACAGACAGACAGACAAACACCAACTCATTTTTATATATTAGTATGATTAGCCCTTTAGACTGACCAAAAGCATTCGCTATAATTTAAAAAAAAAATTAGTTCTTTTCCAGGTGCTCCTTACATTGGATACTACAAATTTCTGAGTCCTGCCATTATGTTGCGAGACGTTGAACTGATAAAAGACGTTTTATTAAAAAATGCTTCAAGTTTCTCACAAAATGATTTTGTGATAAATAAAAAGAATGATCCTTTACTGGGTAAAAATCCTTTTGTTAATACAGGAGAAGAGTGGCGGGAAGCACGAGCAACATTTACACAACTTTTTAGCATCGGAAAGGTTTGGAAAAATTTGATTTTTTTTTATTTCTACATAATTTGTTTATGTTTCTACTTAACTTTTAAAATATTCTTCTTTGAAGGTAAAACAAATGTTTCCAATAATGCAACTGGCCTGCAATGATTTGGATAAATTTTTGCACAAACTTAAACCGATTGATGACATAGAAGCCAAAGATGTAAGAATTTTTTCAAATAAATATTTCAAATAAAATTAAAAAGAGAAAATACAGTGGATTCTCGATTACTAAACGCTCTTCAGGAACGTATTAAATTCACGGACCGAGGATTCACTGTACATTCAGTTTTTAAGAATTTCTTCAATTAAAAAATATGTTTTTATTTTCTTCGTTCTTTTCCTTTTTTAATACTAAAGGCGCCGCTCCACATGAGAATAAATCCGCGAGTAACTCTCAAAAACTTTCGAGAGTTACTCGCATGAGGTTGTCCATTTGAGAGTAAATTTCCGCGATTTTTCCATATCTTGACCAATATCTTGATTTTTTTGACATCTTGATTTGGAGAGTTCTCGAGAGCGACTCGCAAAATTCAAACGACATTCGTATCTGGCGAGTTACTCTCCGAGAGTTCAGTGGAGACGTGTCGACTAGAGAGTAGAATCACTTTTGACAGATCACAGAAACTAGCTTTCGAATTTTTGCGAGTTTCTGCGAGCTACTCTCAGAGACGTGTCCATTTGCGAGTAGCTGCTATCAAGAGGTTCTCGCCGGCATTTACTCTCATGTGGAGCGGCACCTTAATACACATTTTAATATTAATCAATATTACTTAAATTTTTAGTTCTGTGCAAATTTTACAACCCAAAATATCATCCGGTGTGCTTTCAGTATGGATGCAAAATGCTTTGAAGACTCTAAATCTGAATTCCGGGATATGGGAAAAACGGTATTTCAACCGTCATTCTGGCAAGGACTGAAATTAACGTTCATTATCATATGTCCATCTGTAATTAAAATTTTACCAATTGCGTAGGTTTTTTTTAAAGAAAATATTCAAAATTTGGTTAAGAGTTGAAAATTTTTCAGATTTTTAGACCCAAAAATGGACAAATGGATAAGAAATTTGGTTCAGAAGAACATCGAATCTAGACAAGGAATAGAATTGCCACATGAGGATCTGTTGCAGTCCTTACTTCGTATGAAAGAAAAACAAGGTCAAAATATTATCTTTCAATAATATTATAGGGAAAAACTAATTCAGATTTACTACAGATATGACCGAGGATGATATTGCAGGACAAGCTTTATCGATGTTTCTCGAAGGATATGAAACGTCTAGCAGTGCAATGGCTTTTGTTGTTTATGAGGTATTTTTTTGACGAAATATAAAAATTCAGTAATTTTAGATGACATCGCTTAAAATATTTATTGTTTATATCAAAAGTTAGCGAAACATCCCGATGTCCAAGAAAAGTGTTTTGAAGAGATTAAAGAAGTTTTGGAGCTTAACAACAACGAATTAACTTTTGATTCGTTATCGCAGTTAAAATATTTGGATATGTGTTTTAATGGTAAGAGAGATTGCCACTAATTAAAATAATTAATAATTGCGAAAAACTGTTTAAGTACGAGAAAACTTTATTTTCTTTTTTTTTCTTGTTTTGGTTCTCAAAATAGAAGTCATACGAGTTGACCCAATCAGTCCTGTTTTATTGAAAGTTTGCACAAAAAGTTACACAATGCCATTGGTAACAGGACAAAAGAAGCCGTTGACTATTAATCCTGGAATCCCAATTTTGATTCCTGTCAGGGCACTCCAAAAGTAAGACCTGAACATTAGTTAAAGTGGTTTAAAAATGGCTTGTTACAAAATAGCCATTAATGGTGAATAACAAGTAATTTGCATGTGAACATTTAAAAAAAATTTCCACTTTCTTGAATTTGTTGAATAATTAAATTGAATTGATATTTTTAGAGATCCAGAATTTTTTCCAAATCCTGAAAGTTTCGATCCGAATCGATTCAGTGAAGAGAACCAAAATTCGATCGTTAAAGGATCTTATTTGCCATTTGGAGACGGTCCCCGAATGTGCCCAGGTATTTTTCGAAAAAAACTTAGCTATTGTTTTTATTAATATTATTAACATTTCAGGAATGCGATTTGCCTTAACACAAGTCAAAGCCGGCTTAGTTACATTGCTGCGGAATTTTGAAATAAAACTTTCACCAAATTGTAAGCCGTTTGTTGAAGAACCGAAGACAATGTTATTACAAGCAAAAGATGGTTTGCTAGTAAATTTTGTTGCCCGAAAGAATGGTATTTAGTGGTCTTCATTTTTCTGAAAAAGAACAATAAAAATGCGTTGTTATGACGTAATAAAAGAGTATTATCTCAATTTGTTTTGCTTCACGCTTTACAGAAAAAAATTTCTTGAGTGGAACTACCGGTCACATTTTTTAAAATTCAAATCAAATCTTTTTTTAGTCTTCTAAAGAGCATACCATATCAAATTACTGCGATAAAAATAAACTTTTCAAAAGCTATTAGATATTGTCCTTGAACTTAAATAAAAGCACATAACATAGTCTCAATCAATTTAATAAATAACAAAAAATAATAAAATTTATTAGCCTAATCATACATACAATTGAGATTGGTTAAGGGGGTATGGATGAGTTCTATGGGATCAATAGCATTTCTATAGCATTTTAGTTGAACCCGAGAATTCGCCGATTGAAATTCTGTTTGATATTTAAGCTCAAAAATGATTTAATAACGATTTTAATTGAATATTGAAAGCAATTACGAGTTTTGTGGTCCATAGCCGACCTTTTCCTTGAGAAATATCTGATCTACTCTAACAATGTCGAAAATTGGCGCAATTGGTACAAATATAGAGTCACTTTAATCAAAACAAAATTTATTTTACATAAAATATTAGTTAATTGCGAATTAGTTGAATTTCAACGAACTGAGACTGATATAAGATTTGTTTTTAAAAAATTATAACCATTTTTAGAAAATGTTTGGATGTCCCATACATAGGACTTTTTTAAATTTTTAATGAAGCAGTTATGGTGAAAATGACTTCACAAAAATGCCTATCCCATATTAACACGTTCGTGACATCGTGTACCACTGGTGGTACATGTACAGTTTTTTTTAAAACCGCGCGAGTAAACAGTGCGGTAGTTTTTTGTTTTTTTGTGTTTTTTTTCTGGCACAACCGCCAGAAAACAAATCGCTAGTGTACCACCCGTGGTACACGATGTCCAAATGTAAAAAAAGTTGAAAAAGCAAATTTCACGAACGTGTTAACATCCGAAATCCATTTGGCAATAAGGGGTAGGCATGGAAAGATACACGAGCAATGTTAACCGCACTATTTTCACCTGAGAAAGTAATTTTCGAATTCTCGATATATAAAATGGGGATTCCAATAAGATTCATTTAGCTAATTTTATTTATTTCAACAAAACTTTAGAACAACTTTTCATGCGTTGGTAGTTTGATGAAAGATGATCTTCTATTGATAGTCAGATTTTTAAGTATGGGGGCTGCGGCCTTTTAAGGTAAAAAACCTGGATCAATATTAATTCAAGGATTCAGGAACTACCAGAGAAGATGGTTGCCGGGGGGAGGGTACTTTTATGGATAAATCATATCTAATGGCGAGCAAGGCCACCACAATCGGGGGTTAAACAAGATAAATTGAGGACACTTTATATCTTACTAGCTTGCATACCCGTCATTGCCGAGTTAAGATTTTTCAAATTTTTATTTATTCTTTTGATGGTCTATGTTGGAGCTAAATTTCAGACCGATCGGCTCGGTAGTTTCCCCGCGAAAGGGTAACATAGAGGAAGAGCTAAGTTTCGAGATCACTTTACCCCCTCCCCTTACTCCCTCCACCCCTCGCGCTACTTTTCCGTATGCCTATGTTGGAACTAGAACTACCACAGACACTCATGCCAAATTTCAAGTCAATCGGTTCAGCCGTTTTTGCGTGAAAGAGGAACAGACAGACAGACAGACACCGACTCATTTTTATGTATTAGTATTAGTATGATTAGTATGTATGATAGTACAGTATGGTATACCCTGATAACCTGAAAGTACTTAAATAAGTAGTGAAATAAGTGGTGGGACTGAGCATTAAAATCGCAGTGAAAAAAGATAGGGCATCGGGAAAATTTTGAGCGGTTGTTCTGATACGCACCAACACATACTTGTGGACTATCTCATGTTTCAAGGGAGCCAAGACAGTTGTTAGAAAGAGACAAATGTCCGATTTTCACTACTGAATTCAGTAATGTTTTCAGTAATGAATTAAGTCATATTTTCAGTAGTCTTTTTCACTTCTTATTAGTAGTATTTTCAGTAGTGTTTTTAGTAGTATTTTCAGTAGTGTTTTTAGTAGTGTTTTCAGTACTATTTTTCATTAGTTAACATTTTCAGTACCTGTGCCGTAATAAAAAAGCATTTTAATTTGAAAATATTTTTATTTTAATTTTTTTTTATATATTTTCCAATTTGGTGGAATCTGTTGTGGGATTTCCCTATGCAATTTTGGAGTATCTTTATATATGCCGGTTTGGAAATAAGACCACCGCAAGCATCTGAAATTAGTTTAAAATTTGATTAATATTTGAAAATATGTTATGTTTATATGAATTACTAAAACAATATGTGAAAAAATCTTTTTGTCTTCTAATGATTTTTTCCCTGCAATGCCTTTCCAGTTGAATTCAATTATAAGTTCATCTGTTACCAGAAAGCGGAAGGCACTTTGTATAGGAGACGGCTGAACATTGAAGCGCCGCAGAATCACCTCCTGTATATTATAATACACTTTAAAATTTCAATTTTTTTTCAAACCTGTTTACAACTTACCAGTTTTGTAGCGAAATCATTATTTAGTAGCCGCGATTCCAAATTATTCAATTGTTCAATTGTTTTTATTGGAAAAAGAGCTTCTATTTCCGCCTCAAAACACTTTTATAATTATTGTAACGCACCGAATGATATCTGTCACATGAATGGCAAACTTGACTTGGATTAGCTGGAAAAGACTTCGAAATTTTAACTACTTAAAGTAGCACTGAAATAAGTGCTGAAAATCAGGGCTGAAAATACATAGAAGGAGATAAAAATATTTGTAGAGTTGGGTTTCATAATACTTTCTCTTTTTATATACTTAAACCTAAGTACTTATTTCAGTAGTGTTTTAAGCGGTGAAATTTTACCAATACACATAAAGAAAAAATATAGTATAAAATCAGGAAGAGTTTTAGTGAAGTAATTTTCAGTAGTATTTTCATTACTTTTTTCAGTGCTGAAAATTTTCAGCACTGAAACCAGGTTTGCAGGGTAGTATGATTGCAGGAGAGTTTTACTTGACAGAAAGGGAAAAAAATCTCAAAACTGAGCTAACCTCCACAATATTTGTCAAAGTATTTGCATTTTATTTAAGAAACTTTAGTTATTAGCAATTTTGTCATTCTTAAAAGCTTTGTGGGATTAAAAATGATTCGAAGATTGCTTGATGAAAAAACATATTTTGAAACTCCAAAAACTCCACTTAGTCTCCAGACGGGGTAAACTGCTATTATTTTACTTATGTTTTATTTACTTCTAATTCTTCTATTATTAAACTATTCTAATTCTTCTGATTATCTGCGTTTTAGATCTAGCATAAATTCGACCTTTAAGTGGTGGCGACATGCGAATTGGAAAGATATACCAAAAATTCAGGCAATTATTGATGAAGATACTATTGCATTTTTTGGGCCCAAAAGTGTTGAAGAATCAATTGAAACGTCGATGTTTTCATTTATAGTGGAAAATGATTCTCAAAACGTTATTGCCTTTATTGTTTTGAATAATTTTCCAAATATTGCAGCGTTACTACCAGAAGTGTGGCCAGAATGGATGCAACATCATTATCCGTAGTTTTTTTTAAAATAAAATTTATGGTAAAAGTGATTATTGTCTGTTTTGTATTACAGACTTAGTCAATTGACATCTTCTAATACGTTATTTGTTCATTACCTTGCATGGGATCAACGATATAAAGGGGATTTTCTCAAATCAGTTTTACATTCTTTATTTTTGGATCATCCTAAATTGGAATTTGTTGTTATTGTCGAACCACCAATTGAGAGTAATTTTTTTTCTAAAAATTGAAATTACAGAAAATTTGAATAACTAAATATATATTTAAGCTTCGTACATTAGTGATCATTTAGTTAACACGTACCAAAATAAGTTTATGCCCATTGGAGATTACCGAGCATGCAACACTCAGTCAATTCACGTAATTAACCGAAGTCATTTCATAACTAAATTAGACGTGCGATTAGTAAGGTTGGTATACATTGTATTTCTATTTTGTGGTGAAAACTTATCTATTTTAGACAACGGGATAATGACAGTGTTGTGGAGGTTTTGAATCATGAATATCCAACACTACTAAAAGACTTTGGCGAATTTTATATTGCGTATATTGTCGCAAAACAGCAGGAACATCGAAAATTTATAATGATGGTGGCAAGTTTTATATTTTTTAGTTGATTTTTATTGGTTTAAAAAGTCGGTCTGATTTCAAAAATTCATTAGCAGCGCCCGATCTGCATATTAAAATGTTCTCCCTCTCAAGGGGTTTTCTGCATTTCAAAGCCTTCCCGTCCTTGCTACGCCCCTGCCAATCTACCTTGTCGTCAATTTAAAAAATATTTCGTAGATATTTAAAAAAAAATATAGAACTCCTGTTAATATATCAGAAAAAAGTCGTGTTCATATGTCAGTAATCATGTATTCCAAAGCGTCTCTGTCTTTCGACTTCGACGCAGCTTTTAACTCTTGACTTCGCCATATTAGCAGCTTCAAATTTCCCGGAGTGACAGTCAGAATCACGTTTCGATTCATAGTGACGATTTCGCGAAATTTCAAGCTGCTGATATGGCGAAGTCAAGAGTAAAAAGCAGCGTCGAAGTCGAAAGACAGAGACGCGTCGGAATACATGATTGGTGCCCAGAAGTGGAGTCAAAGAATTCATAAGTGAAAACTTTGGCTAATTTTTCTGAATTCGCCACAACAATATTAAAACGCAAAAAAAAAAATCTATCGAAAATAAACATTTTAAAACAAATACTTTCTTAAATTATCGGATTTTCGTAACTTTATAATATCGAACTTCTGAATCTCTAAAATTTATCCCTTTAGAAAAAAGATGAAACATTTGGTGCTATGTGCATCAATTCAAAATATGATTTTAAGGATCTCAACGAAAACTACGAATTGGCTCCTTTTCACTCTCTTCAAAAAACAATTCTTAATTCAGAAATAAAAAACTATTCAATGGTACGTGATATTATTCGACAGAGTTCGTCAACGTTTTTTAAAGAGATGGCTAGGAAAGAGAGTTCAAATTGTAACGAAAGTTATGAAATATCAGTAAGTTTTATTGGAAAAAAAATTAAATTCACTAGTTTTCGAATATTTAGGACCCATCTTTTTTACAAGAAGACCCACTATTCGAAGATCTGATGGAGGAACATCATTCGGAAAATGAATCATGGAAGTTTTCATGGTGAATTAAACAAAAATTGAAAATTTCTTTCCTTTAATTATTGGTTTGTAAAATTTATTTATAGGAAAAATTATCGAGATTCCGAATATGATAGTAGCATATCGAATATAGAAATATTTTCAAATTTATACACCAATTTGCCGACTGAGTGGAAAAAATGTGTTAAATGTAATTAGGTGCTTGATTTTTCATCAAAATTCTATTCAAAAATAAATATTCTAGCTGTGATGGATAAGGAAAACTATTACAGGGAAACCCTTAAATCGATTCCTCAAATAAATTCCAATGGAAATGCATTCTTAATAGAGCTTTATGCATTATCGCCATCAATTGACGATAGAATGGGTTATGAGTTGTTGAGAGGTGCATTCGGTGCTTTTAGTGATATGGACTATTGCGTTCTAAATATACCTTTGCATATGAAACGAAATAACCTTGCAAATTATTTCACAGTAAGCTCTGTCTTTCGACTTCGACGCAGCTTTTGACTCTTGATTTCGCCATAACTGCTGCTTCAAATTTCGCGGTATTGTTACTATGAATCAAAAGGTGATTTTGTACTGTCATTCCAGGAAATTTGATGCTGCTTATATGGAGAAGTCAAGAGTCAAAAGCTGCGTCGAAGTCGAAAGATAAAGACGCGTCGAGATACATTATTGCAGCCCAAGTCTTTTAAAAGAGTTCAAAAAATGTTTTTTTTTGTCAGAGGGTTGTACCACGTCCAGTTTGCAAATTTGGTGAAAATATTTTTATCGTGCATAAAAATGTGATTTTCAGTCAAATATCCATCCAATACTGCACCGAAAAAGATACTTTTGAAATAGAAGATCTTATCGAACTTGATTGTGATAAAGACATTGCTCGAGGAAGGAGTACTTCTTCAATTATTCAAGAGTATCTTTCTAATCCTAGAATTGATTATCACATTCTTGTCATACGCAGTGAGGGAACATTAGTTGGAGTTGTGATTCTTGTGTAAGTTTATTTTTACAATCAAATTTTTTTTTGGTGAGGTTTATACAGCAAGTTTTTTTTAAAGTCAATTTTATTAAACTAAATTTCAGGGATGCTCGAGACATAGATTTTTATCGGTCTAATTACGATCTCGATTTCTATGTAAATTTAAAAATTTGTCACCAATCAGATTTACATGGAAAAATTCTATACCTTTATGTAAGTCCGATATTTGAACCAGAATATAAATTTATCTTGTATGAAATCTCACGATTGACGGGATACCAGAATTTTTATTACGTCTTGAAGAATTCTGTAAGGTTTTACATTTTAATGGTTACTTGAAAAGGCTTAAATTTCATTTGTTTCAGAAACCGATGAATGTTTGTAATACAATAATAACTGAAATGTTCCCCATTAAACCACGACTGAAAGTTTCGTTTGAAAATGTCGATAATTCAGAGGTTCCCACGAAAAATGCGGTTCAAAAATCGAATCAATTTTCTCTGTATTTCCAAAGTATCAAGCTTTTGGGATTGAAGAGAGAAAATATCGACCTAAGAATTGTTATTGTGGGATTTAGTAAAACAAGTCAATACTTTTTGGAAGCTCTGCTTTTTAAGTACGATTTAATATTTTGTTTTTAACTTTTTTGACAGTTTTCAAACTATTTTAGACCCGAATTTCAGAAATACAAATTCACAAATATAACTCTTGTGACACGTCCTGGAGTTTTTCAAGCTGATTGCCTCTTTGATGAAAGGTTATTGAAACTATTTCAATTGAGAGGACCTCAAGGATACGAATGTTTAAAGAAACTGGGACTTCGAACTTGGGTTAATTTTGTTTATGGAAAAATGACTAAAATTGATCGGTAAAATTTGTTGTTTTTTACATTTTGACCATAAAATACCCCACGAATTTAATTAAGGATGAGTGGGTCATAAAAAATACCAAATACCGTGAAATCACAAAGGCGTGGGGAAAACGGGCGAGGGAAGTGGTTCTGGTATTGTATTTTATAGATAGCTTCTCATAATAAAAATAAATAAATAAATACTTTTTCTTATTGAAAAAACAAGCTTTTAAAGTGTACTAAAAAAACTTGCGCAGGTATTTGTGTGTACGGGCACCATTTTGTTTTTTTTTTTCGTACATGCATACACACATATTGCATTTTCATCGGAGTTACGTAAGTGTGCAAAATTTTACGTCAATTGAAAGAATGAGTCAAATTTAGATTACAAGATTTGACCCTAACATACATAAAAACAGATAAAAAAAAATACAAATTGAAACTAAATAAAACCTTATAATTGATGATTATTTTTAAAGGACATCTAAATATGTTATCGTCGACGACCATGAAAAGATTAAATACGATGAGCTCTTCTTATTTTGTGGCACCCAATTCGAAGTTCCTCCTCAAGTTTACTTCGATCAAAGACTTCCAATTAATTGTATTCTAATTAATAGAATGGTGGATGCAAAAATTGCAGACTATAAACTCCAATATTTGAAGAAGATTAATGATTGGGGTATTTTCTCTATTAAATGTCATTATAATTTATTTATAAAATAATTTTAGACAATAATTACATTGTATATGGGAATGATGCAAAAGTCTACACAGCAGTAAATTATTTACTATCGGAAGGAATAGAACCTTATAATATTAGTCTGGTATTATCATGTTATGAAAATGACGAAAACTCAACCGGGGGAATATTCAAAGATCAATTTATTCAACATAAAATGGATGAGGTTTTGAAATCGATACACGTATATAAAAATTACAATTTTGTAAGCTGGAATATTGATCAAAACGGCATGATACAAACAGTCCGACTGAAATCTAAGTATGGATTTATCGACTTAGCCTGTGCGTTGTTTTTTTGCTATGAATTTAAGTTTGTTAGTTTTGAAACTTGGAAAGGTATACATTTTTTTGATTTCCAATGTTTAAAACAGTGGCGTGGCAAGTATTGGTGTCATCCAGGGTGAATATTAAAATGTCCCAGCCCTGAATATTCTTGCGATTAAAATTTTATAACCTTTTGTGTAATTTCGTATCATTGATGTAAATTTGCCTTACGCCCACTTTGCTACGCCACTGGTTTAAGGCGTTACTTCAATTTTTTTTTTAATATTTTATTTTCACCAAAAATCCAACATTGTCCGAGTTTGCACACTGCAAGATGTTATATTAGCCAAGAAAGAATATAAAAATGATTTAACGTATAATTTCACGTAGCTTTTCCATACATCAAATTCCGATTGGTGAAAATTAAAATTTTAAATTGCATTACATCTTTAACACGTTGACTGCCATACCAATTTTGCAAAAATGTAAGGGAGATGCCAATACATGTAGACGTATGTAGAATGTACGTATGTATGAATGTATGTATGTATGCATGTAGATTGTAGACCCAGCTATCGAAAATGATAGCCTTGGCCGCTCATGAATTATTGCCAATTTTCACTGGCTATCAAAAATAATAGCCATGGCAGTCAATGTGTTAAAGTTATTCAATGGCAAACATATTTGATGCATTGAATTGAAAATTTTTTTTTTGTGTCTTGACTGTCTTGAATTTTTTTTAGTAAAACTTGATATTTTTGTCTGTAGCTGTAAAGAAGTCTGGTTTATGTTTTATTCGTCGACTGGCGATTCATGAAAATTGCGGAACCAACGATCCGCATATTTACGCTGCTGGGTCGTTCACACAGTATAAAAACTATATTTATGACGACCGTTTTCGACATGAATACTTGAATAGCAGTGAAGTGGGTGAAAAGGTAAATTTAAAATAAACGAATAAGTTATGGAATCAAATTTGTTACCGTACTAAAAAAAATTTAATATTCGTTAGAACAGCCGGAAAAAAATGTGGCTTTTTCGCAAGATATTTTTTTTTAAATGACTTTAGAAACATTTTGCACAAAAATATTAGTATAAATTATTTCTCTCTTGCCAGTTGGCGTTCGATGCGATTAATCGTTGGAAATCTAATAAGAATAATCAAGAAAACCCTTCAAATTCTAAATCATTTAAAGCATTTGTGCCCGAGTTAAAACAGCCAAAGACTGAATATCTTTGTATGCCGGGCAATTATTATTATTTGCACATAAAAAGTCCTGAACCAAAAACTTCGAATTTTTTCAAGAAATCCCTTCCCAATAACGAAGGAATGGTTTTAATCACTGGAACTGGACAGGAATTAGACACTAATAAACCACAAGCAGATAAACATGAACATCCAACAAAGAATTACAGTGTATCAAGTAATAAAGAGAAACAGAAGAAACGCCTGGATCAAGGATACTTTCGATTGCACTTAGACGAGAATGATTTCGTTACAGAAATCGTGTGTCTGTCGAAGAAGGTACAAGTTATCTTATAGATACTAACATAATGCCAGTGCACACAAAAATGAACTTCTTTTTCACCAGATCCACAATGGTTTAGATTAAGGGTATTTTATTACTTATCGTTTCTCGCGGAATGGTAAGGAAAAACCCTTCCTTATCCTTTCGGGTGCCACAGCAAACTACATCAACATCAAATGATTTTATTTACTTTTATTATATTTGTAACACTTGTGTTATATGGTATCCTTTTTAGCGTTACGATCCGGAGCAGTTTATTTGTCTGTGGGGAAAGCATGAGAAGCTCCTTAATAATTTACGTCTAAGATACGAGTCTGGTGAAATTCATGACCTGTTCGAGTTCTTTAGTGGTAGATGGGCGATTGTACTCTGCCATGATCGTTTTACAAAATTGCAAGAGTTAAACTTTCAAATTCTGCAAACTGCCACGGATGGAGAAAATTGCTTAATAGACGAGTTTAATGAACATAAAAACATAGAAATGGTAAAAATGTGATACAATTTACCATGTGATTGATGTTTGCGTTTTCTGATTTAGGAGTTACTCAAGGAAAAACGAGAAAAGTGGACTCGAATTTTGAATAGTTTGGAATATCAAGAAATTATCAAACAGAATTTTTTGGACTTCCAAAAGGAAAATAAAGATGATTTTGATATTTGTTTAGTATAAAATTCATTTAAATATGTCTTGTGAAAATTCGAAGCAAAAAATGTTTGTAATCACAAAATGTTGTCTATTTATATGGTAAAATGGGATTCTGAATTTTTCTGTGCCAAACGGCATCGACAAAAAAACATATTTAAAATTATTCTGTTGGAAAGTTTGTTAAACTCTTGTTTTTATACCCGTATGGTGAAACCAAAAGGTATATTAACTTTGCTTTACCGTTTGTAACGCCAAGATCCCGTCAACACACACAAAAATGAATTACACCAGTGTGTTTAGAATGATAAAAAAATTGAATTTTCCATGTCCGTCCGTCTGTCTGTCTGTCCGTCCGTCTGTCTGTCTGTCTGTCTGTCCGTCCTTCTGTCTGTCTGTCTGTCTGTCTGTCTGTCTGTCTGTCTGTCCGTCCCTCTGTCTGTCTGTCTGTCTGTGGCGCGGATTGCAGGCGCACGGATTGAGCTAGAGACTTGAAATTTTGCGCAGATTCGTTTTTCGTAAAATATGAGGCTAAGTTCGTTAATGGGCAAAAATGGACCATTAGGGGGGTACCCCCCCATACGAACGAAAACGATTTTTGCGAATATCTCAAAAACGGTGCATCTTATCAAAAAAGTCCAAGAACAAAAGTTATTCAGGATATTATTCTACATAAAACTCTCATACATCAAAATCCGATTGGAACAAATTTTAAAAAATCTTATTGGAAAGTTTGACTTCATAGTGGAATTTTGATAAAACTGTTCGCCATTCTTTTAAATCACCATACGGGTTTTCAATAATAGCCAGATTGGCAATTATAGCTTTTGTTATGTTTTTAACATATCATATTGCGGCATATTGCGATATCACTCAACTAAAACACATTTGTTAACCACATCAGGTTTTATTCTGTTGTCCCCAACAGGATCAATAAAAACTTTTAATTATAATATCATTAACAATTTTTTTTTCTTTTTGATTAAGGTATGAATAACACTGTGACTACACGGAAGTTCTCTATTTCAATAAACTAATTTAATTTCTGACTAAACACTCATTATATGGCTGGCTGATTAGACAAATTAAACCTTTTTTGAACCCTTTTTTCTAAAAAGGAACATACAATTTTATCCGCATTAGCAGACCTTTATAAATACCTGTGAAAATTACATTCTATTACCAGTTAAATTTAAACGATCCAACAGCGTATTTGATAATGGCCAAAATTCTGTTGAGATTCTTGTCGATCATTTGGGTAACTTTTTTATTTATTCTTTTTATTTTGAATATTTTTAAGCAATAACTATATCATCTTGTATATATTATCTTGTAAGTCTTGTAACACTTATTAGAATTTTCAAAGAAAATCTCGAAAATGTCAAGTTTTACATGAAATATTATATTTTAAAAAAATTTAAATGAAATCCCTAATTAATTTCACTTATTCTCCCACAGATACTTAAACTCTCGAATTGTCAATCCGCAGAGGATACTTCGACTACTCAGAAACCAACATTTACTATGCCTCCAGTTAAATCATTTGTTTTTTTTATATCATAATTTATATTTAAATTCGAAATTTTCTTTTTCTTTAGCTATTCGCGACAATACGGAAATGTTGTAACTATCCACCACTATCGGATAAAGAAATACAAAAGACTTGCTTTGAGAAGTTTTCTAAATCTCAGACTCCATACAATGTAAAAAAAAACTTTTTAACCGTTTTAAAATTAACTTATTTTGGATAAAAATATTACAGTGTATATTGGAGTGTAGCTTCAATGCCACTCACTTAACTTCTGGGCCAACCAATGAAATTGATTTAAGTGGAGTTGAAGATATGGTTGAACAGAAGATAGAATATAAGTCCCAATTTGTGAATTTGTACATACAAAGTTTCAAAACTTGTGCCCCAAAAGGTAAGTATTATTTACCTTAATAATTTTTGTACCAAAAGTGTGAAAATAATAAAAATTGATTTCTCTGCAATTAATAGCAAAGGAAAAATATGATGAAGAGATCGCAAATGGATTTGAAATTATTCCAAATGAATTATGCTCTCCTTATGCTGGATTCGTCGTGCAATGCGTTCATGAGGAGCTTTTGAAGAATTGCCCACTGGTCAGTTGGAGGCCCTCAGACACTTGTGATGATTTGCGTGATTCCCTAACTAATACAGATTAACTTCGAAAATATAGACTCTTCGAAAATGTGTTTTCCCAGAGTAGTTTGATGTGTGTTTTATGTTCAAATAAAATTACTTATAATCCCATTTAATGGTTTGGTTTAATTCAATGAATGATTTTTTGGGGAAATTTCTAATCAGCACAATTTTGTAAACTGGAAGTGTTTATAAAAAAGTTCACATGTTTTTAGATCTATTTATTTTTGCGGTCAGTGGGTTTTTCTATTGTACTATTGTATATTTTCGCATTCAAGAATCGTTTGTAATAAACTCTGACAGATTCGCATCATTGGGAAACCGAAGAACGCAAAATGTTCACCAGTATTTCTTGTAGGAAAAACGTGCTACTAAGCAAGTGAACTTCTTTAAATGCAGATTAATCACCTTCCAACAGTGTTATGCATTTACGCGTAAACTATAAATTTTTACATTTTTCTGTAAAAAAGTCTGTGACCACAAGGAACAACCGCTTAAGTCGAGTTATGTACTTTTAAAGGTTGGTGAATATTTGAATTCTCCGTATCGCAAAAAACGATGGACAAACCACTGCAATTTTTGGCGTTTTTTTGAAAAATTTTTTTTGTCTCCGATCGCGCTGAAACTTGGAATGTAGGGGTTTTGGGCGACGAGAAATCGAAATCCGTTGTCCATTTTGAGCTAGCACAATTTCTTGAGGCGACCCTAGGCGCCCTGGCCAAACCGTGAGAGCTATCGAAAAATATACCACGGATTCGTGATCAGCGAGCCCCCATTACCATTAATTTTTTATAAGTAAACTATCATGTACAATACGAATTATAAGCAGTCTTCAAAACACTGCTTTCCAGTTGAATTCGTTTAAAACAAGGCTTCAAGTCGAATTCCAATAAGTTGACTGGTAGAGTATACAATTTAAAGACATATAAATCCCATAGGTAATGATCCGGAAAATCTATGCTGAGTTCATTGAATTTAAGCGGTCAATTTATTTTTGCAAAAAACATTCACTCTTGAACTCTACACAAAATCAGGTAAAATATTTATTCCATGTTTTTGAATAGTTCTACGTTAAACCCTGATTTTGATATTGATCTCCGCCTATATACTCATTCATTGTCACGGAAAAACGTTTTTTTTTCCAAATTTTGACCGTGATACCTCTGTTTGAATTTTTACGCACTAATGACATGATCGCGCGATTAAAACAATTAAAAATATGTTTTAATTTGCTTGAAATTCAGATGAAATGATGATGCTAACGATATCAAAGAATCCCCTTTTTTGTAAATTCCGGGGAAAAAAGTTAAAGTTGTTTGACTTTTTTATTTACTTTACAACAAAACAAATCACCTTTTAAGCAGATTATTATAAAACGAACAACTGAATATCACCGAAAAGAATCCAATGATTTCAACGACCATGACATTTTTACCACCTTAAACTATGCACAAAAAGAATCCCCCACACGTGGCCAAAGACCCAATTATTTAATCGTTTTATTGTTTTTTGAAGGTAAAAGGCTAATCACTATTTTGAGAAAAAACATTTTTTTTTTGTTTTAGCTCTCAAAAAACGTTGCCATATTTTATGAAACCATTTATTTTATATTAAGACATACAAAACATTGATAATTTTTGCCAATTGTAAACAAATTACGAAAATTAATACCTTTGTGTTAAATTACTTTCACAAATCGTAATAAAAACACATCAAAGTTGTTGCCTAGGCGCGCTATTAATTTTAAATCGAAAATTGAAACGTACTTGCTCCAAATTTTTCCAGTTCGTTGCCTACAAATTCTATTCACCGCAATACAATCGACTGGAATTGAAAGTGGGATTCGGTAGAAGTTTCCTTGATCCATTAGAAAACGATCAAAAAGAGTGTCACTTTACTAACATATACATGATTTAAAAGTGAAACATGTCAAAAAGTAAATCGATCAGAATATGATTTTGCTATTGCGGATTATGGTGGGTAAACTTATTATAGTAAGTTTTTATAGCTTCTGTGACCAACGGACATGAGATATTTGAAATCATAAAATATATTTAAAAAAAAAAAATAGTGATCTGTCTGTCAGTTATCGTATAAATCGAAAACTACTGAATCGATTAGTATGAATTTTTATTGTAAAATTCTCAGTTCAAGCAGTGGGTTTTTGACTATCCGCTAAGCAAAAACTCTTCTTCTTCACCCTCCCTTCCTTATCTTTTGAGCCGTTAAAGCCATTTTTATCTGGTTTTAACTATTACCCTCTCAAAAAAAAGTTACGCCCAGTAAACAAAACCCTGCTACCCCGGAAACTTTCTGTCCAGAATCCTTGATAGTTATTAAATCGCAAAATTTTCGGGCCTACTTTTTTCAAACCCACCGTTTGCCTACATCCCCTTCTCCTTCTATCTGCTGAACTAATGAGTATGGGCAGATCTTGCTCTAAAATTAGAACAAACCTATTGATCATTCCTTGGGCTTTCATCAATGTTTTTCATCAAATTACCATTAAGATAAAAAAAAATACAATATGCAGAGAAAAAATAGAAAATCTAACTATTTTATAATGGGGAATCGGGACTATAACTAAAATAGTTAATTTCAATTACAAAAATAGTCAAAATCGACTATTTTCATAACAAGCTTAGTAGTAAAATATACAATTTTGTGCTTAAATTGACTATTTTTTGTAATCGAAATTTATTATTTTTGTAATTTAAATTAACCATTTTAGTAACAGTCTCGAATACCCATTACAAAAATGGTTTTACTAGTTTTTTCTCAGATTGTAAAATTATTACCATTCCAAGCATACTTGGCAATAAAAAAATTGAATGGTAATACTGAAATAGTTCTGTACCTATATCAGATTTAGATTGCGCCTTGGTTAATAGCATTGAAGTTTATATTCTAATACACTTCAACGGTTAAAAAACATTCCAAATTCGAAGGGATTGAAGCAGGTATCGAAGTGTGGTGTGAACTGTTACCTTCGATGGACTTCTTCATGCGTGAGTCGCTAATGTAATCATTAAATTCAGTTTGCCACTGAGATTCACTATCATTTTTATTCACAAATATGCAAAAAAACGTTAGGTGTGTGAAACTGATTATGTGGGAACGTGCCCATCAAAATCTCCCTATCTAATGTGACATTTATGGTTGTAAAACGTTTGTATGGATGGGTAAACCATTAACCGGAACTGGAGTAATTTTCTCGAAATTAACCACAAAAGAGCCACTGCATAATCTGGGTATAAAAGCTGATGGCAAAAATCGCTCGTGTCTCATAAAACTTTGATCTGACAATCGAACAATTTGTCAGCGCTTTCAATTTTAATCAGTTATAATCGGTTTGTGTTCTATCATTCTTGAAATGAATTTAATTGCGGTGACATTTCTAGCCAGTGTTTTGTTTCTCGGCGCTGAGGTAAAATACATCGGTGTATGATTGAATTACCGGAAGATTTTTTTCTTAATTGCTGGTTTATTTCAGATTGCTCTTGGCATTGATCCGACCTGTATGCGTCCTCCGCCGATTGTGGTAAAATTCTTGTGCTTTCAATGTTAAATTATGTGTTAAAATGTGAGTTGTAATTTTAGAATCCACATCAATGCTGCAAAGACCCACAACCGAATGGCGCTTCCTATAAATGTTCAGCTCAAGTCGGATTTCCACTTCCAGATCCACAAAATAATAGTCGCCCTCCTACTGATGTCGCCACTGCTGCGGTAAGATGAGGCGTTTTTGTTGTGAAGCATCGCTTGTCGTTGACTGAAATTGGATAAGCAGTTTGATGGTTTCAGATTTCTGGGAGAAACAAATTTTTGGAAATTTTTTACTATTTACACATAAAAACCCCAGCGACTTAAATCGAATTAAGCTAAAGATTCGAAGGATTTTGTAGCAGAATGGAGTCAATAGTACGGGTTTTATATCATACGGATAAAATTTGCCGAAAATATGTGCAAAAAGAGTTATTCTTGAGAAAGGTTTTTCAAAAATGGGGCATCGTATATTTTCGTATAATACGTTACGTTAATTTTTGTCCTTTTCAAACAGCCCTTTCGTCAATATCTTTGGCATGGAATTTAATAGCTCTTACACTCACGCTTAAAACCCCTTTCCCCTTTAACGTGCGTCGTATTTAATGGACAATCCCCAACACTTTCACACATCAATATTCAATTGATATGAGAAAATTCTTAATCTTAAAAATTTTTCGCCACATTTTCATAAAACTTTTAATAAATCACGAATTAAATTTAAACTTTATTTAGTGTTTTGCAGAATGTATTCTTAAAGACATGAATTATGTTAATCAGAATGGGCAATTGAATTTACCATATATTCAGCAAAATCTAAAACAGCTTTACGCCAACGATCCGGATTATATTCCAGTAATGTCAAGGGCATTCGATAAATGCGGTCCAATTGGTAAATGTTGTTTATTTATAATCTATTACCTACAATAAGAAGATTTTTTCGAACTTTTTTAAATTAACCAATAAATTACTACTCTAAATTTGTACAGCTCAGCAGAGATTAGCATCGATTCCTAGTATCCCGGCCGCAACATTAATGACAAAGGGATGTAATCCATTCTCTGGAATCGTCCTGGGGTGTGTTTATAAGGAGTTTTTCGAAAATTGCCCATCCAGCAAATGGACATCCAATGATGAATGCAACTCTGCGCGGGATTACTTTAAGAAATGTTCCAGGCCAAATTAGCTCAAATGTGATCCCCATTAGTAGTGATTTTGTTGTAGTTTTCCTAAAAAGTTTTAATATCGTTATCGAGTTTGTAGTGATGGTTTTTTTTGTACATAATTTATTCGGTTTTTGTTGAAGTATTTCTAGTGATTGATATAAAACGTTATTTTTTTCATGTGTTTCTGAATGTGTTATATTATGTAAATGTAAGCAAAATTTTGCGATACATTGAATTATTTTCCATTTGCGATTTTTGTAAACAAACGAATCTATCGTCAATTTATGATTCATCAAATAAAATTTTTTTTAACTTTATTTTGTTGACTTTAATAATGGCACAGATAAAATTTAGGTGAATTCTATTTTGCTAATCATATAAATTGTGAAAGAAATCTTCCGAGATAAAAAAAATATTTTAATTTTTATGCAAATTTCCATGAGGGGCATATAATTACGTTACCATTATTTTGTTTAAAAAAAATCTAAGAGTTTTATTTCGTTTTTGAGAAATTTACATGACATTATTATCGCTTTTGTGATTAAAAAAATTAAAAAAATACCTTGGTCAAAATAACATTTTTATCCATGTGCCTCCCACATGCTCTGTCGGCTCTCTTGATATGAAAGCAATTTCACACACATGTACATGTTCTTATACGAAACGTATGGTGACCAAGGAAAGCAAGAAAAATATGTTGACTAAGGAGATAGACTTGAGATAGCCCTAGCTGGCTGAAATGTTAAATAATATATATAAATAAATAAATAAATAAACATAAGAAAAGTCACAATTGCCAATCGCCAAATACTCTATATGATGACAGATAAAATGTTTATTTTAAAAAAATGGGAAAACCAAAAATGGGATTTTCCGAAGGATTAAAACAAACTTGACTGGAGAGCTAGCTAGGAGGCAGTTTTTTTTTTGTAACTTCGAAAATATGTTAAAATGATGTTTTTTTACCATTTAACCATCATGTTTTCTGCAGATATGTATCTTAGCTTCAAACAAGTAACGATTACAAAAACACCCACATGTGTATTTCTTATGATCTTTAATTAATTTTCTCTAAATGAAGAAATACGAAAATTAGTACTAGGGAATATTTTCATTTATCGTCGAAAGGCCATTTTTCTTCTTTTTTTTAACTTTATGTTAGATAAAAGCGAAACAAAAGCCGTATTAGCTTTTAGGCTACAAAGGAAAATTAAATTTTTCAATTCTAAAGATTTTTGTTTGTTCAAAGTTCTGGAATAGGCAGATTTTTAAACTTTGGCCATCGCATACGAAACCGGGACAAAATCGAATTTTTCACTTGAAAAGATAAAAAGTCTTTGGTGTTTTTAAGGTTTCTTCAGATTTTTCGCTTTTCAATACACGTTGAGTATGTGTACATGTTGGGTAGAGAAAAGGCTTTTTCCTGATTTCACTGATTTTATTTTGTTTTTCTGTAAGTTGCTCTCGTTACGCCACAAGGAATTGTACTCGTACAGAATTTCTGAGTAGTCACGCACGACATTTGATAAGAGGAAAAATCCACAGTCAGAAGGAAAGGCCATGGAGGAAGAAAAGTAAAGAGATTCCTGGAAAATCCTTTCCTGTTGAGACAAATGGTGAAGAAGGTACAAACTGTAATAAATTGCCTTTATCTAAGATATTCTATGGATAAATTCGCTATGGTTCGATAGCGTCGTTCGCTTATAAAACGTGCTAGTTAATATCGTCTAAATTGATTGCATGAGAATCAAAAGCTGATTGTTATGTACCACAATTAATAATATGCTTGTATGGATTTTCGAAAATTGTTTGTTTATTTGTAATTTTTCAGGGATGGGTTTTTCAGGAAATATTGAAAAATTTTGATGCCATAAAATGACTGTTTTAAAATATTTTTAAGGCAAAACGAAGTACGAACTGTATTTCTTTTTCAAATTATTCGTTTTTATACCCGTATGGTGAAACCAAAGGGTATATTAACTTTGCCTTACCGTCTGTAACTCCAAGATCCCGTCATCACACACAAAAATGAATAACACCAGTGTGTTTAGAATGATAAAAAAAATTGAATTTTCCATGTCCGTTCGTCTGTCCGTCCGTCCGTCCGTCTGTCTGTTTGTCTGTCTGTCTGTGGCGCGGATTGCGGGCGCATGGATTGAGCTAGAGACTTGAAATTTTGTGCAGATCCGTTTTTCGTAAAATGCGAGGCTAAGTTCGTTAATGGACAAAAATGGACCAGTAGGGGGGGTACCCCCCATAGGAACGAAAATGTTTTTCGCGAATATCTCAAAAACTGTGCATCCTATCAAAAAAGTGCAAGAACAAAAGTTATTTAGAATATAATTCTACATAAAACTTCCATACATCAAAATCCGATTGGAACAAGTTTTAAAAAAATCTTATTGAAAAATTTGAATTCAAATGAAATTTTGATACGCCGTTCAATTAAATCACCATACGGGTTTTCAATAATTGCCAGATTGGCAATTATAGCTTTTGTTGTGTTTAAGATTAAAAACTGTCCATTTAAATACTTGGCTTTCACTTTGAAAGCAATTCTTCGTTAGCAATTTCGAAAGTTAGGCAAAACAAAATTAACCAAAGCAAAAAATCTTTCATATAAAGCATACATATGTACGGAATGTATTTGTTAACATTAAAAAATAGCTTTATAAGAACGTCACTTAATCTTCATTATTCTTTGCCACGGCTCTTCGGGGTGCTTAACACAATTTTTCACTGGCATATTACCACGTAACATCAGCAAACAGGACAATAGCTTGCACATAGTTGGAAAAATATAGGAAAAATGCTCTGCACAACCAAAAATATTTCATTTTGTTAAAGCGTACAATATTATTAAGTATTACGTACATTGGTAGAGCACCACTAGACTTTAACACATAAAAGTCTCTGTATTTTGTCTCAAATTTCCCGACATTCGTAATACAATACCAAATGTAGCCGAAAAAATGCTGGGTACTTGAGCTTATTGTCGTAAAAGGCCACACCAGCCGTACAAAATGCTCGTGCATACAACAACAGGACATCACTACACATAACTTTTTAGTATGGACGTATATAAAGGAAACTTCGCACCAAAACGAGTTTTGTAAATTTATTAGAGACATTAGGTTCCATTAAGCTCAACACGAAACTGCCAACAAGAAAGTTTCCACGGAAAACTCAAGTTTCCCTAATATTCCCCCAGTTACGCTTTTTGGCTTTAATAGCTCAAAAGATATAATTCAGCAAAAATGGTTTCGAACAACCATCGTTTTGCCCATATGTACTCGTCGTAAAATGTACAGAATATACGTTAAATACTATAAACAGCTATTTATATTTCCGGATAGTGTTATTCTGTATAAATCTATGTAAACGACACACCAGAATGAAATATTTTGAAATCTTTAAAAGATGAATTGACCAACATCATTGTTAATGGAAATGTTTGGGTTAACTCTTTTCTGAAAGGAAAATTGCAATTGCAGCTGTCCTAAAAAACGTCAAATTTTGGGTGTTAGTCAGACTACGGTATCAAACATCATACAAAAAGTCTCGAAAAAGTTTGTGGAGACGGAAATGAGAGTGGGGTAGGTTCAAAAGGGCAAGAATTAGAGTAACGTATTTTATGGACAGTCGCTGTTTTATAAAAAAAACATATTCAAAAGAAAAATTGTTTGACATAAAACAAATTCAAAGCAAACAATTTAAAGTTTTCAGTTCTATGTCAAGCAACTATTTCGTATTCATAATGTGTAAAAAGGGTCTTTAGTCCTTCGTTTAACGATTTTGTGTATCCGATGGATTTTCATGTCCCTACACCGCCACAACCAGATTTGGGTTCAGTTGCTAAATTGAAAGCAGAAGATCTAAAATGATGACAAAAAGTTTTAAACACGTTCAACATAAACTATGGTGAGGAAGGAATCCGGTTTCAATCCCTTAAACTAACGCAAAACTTTACTTTTTAACCCGAAACTTTTCAAACACTTGAAACTCAAGGCTTTTCGAGACACATCCTTGACTATTCTCAACGTATCAAAAGAGTTACGCTTAAAGGAATTCAACTTTCAATAATGAAATAATTTATGCTCCTTCAGGGACAATGAGAAATTTCTTAAATTGTTGATAATATTAAGTTATCCGGGTCTGAGGCCACAAAATTGTAGACAATACGAGAGTATACTTTGTGGAACACTGAGAAATTCAAAACGAAGACCTTTAGATCTTTCTCTTCAAATATGCGAAACTTTTTGATACAAAGTTCGTCGAGGTGCAGTTCAGCAACTCCAAATTCAACAGACTTTCTAGTGTTGAAAGATTATCATAAAATTTATAACTGTTGGACGGAGTAAGTACTTAAGTACATCAACAATTAAATTGAACAAATTCAATTTCAATTATGCTTGGTAAATTTTGGCACCACTCCCACTCTCAATAAGAAAGGAAAATCATTTTCTATGAATAATAAAACGATAAACGAATGGAGAAAATAGAATTTTCCTTCAACAATTCCCATCCTTTGCTATGATTTATTTTTTTTAAATTTTTTTCGCTTTCGTTCTTGTTATTGGGAGCAAAACGAAAAGTTTATCATACTGACGATATTACGGTTTATGTTCCATAACTTGCGAAACAGCGCTTCATGGAGCTTTCTATGGAAAATTGTTTTTATTTAATTTTCCTTAAACGATTTCGCATAAAACTTTATGACAATGTCTTTCTCGAGCATAAAAGACATATTTCTTCATGGGTTAAGACAAAAAACTCTTTTGATGTTCGACAATGTAATTTTAGTGCAATTTGGATACACATAGAATTACATTGATTTATTGTTAGTAGATTAAAAGTTAATATGCGGTCTGTTTTTTATAGTTATGGGAGTCAAACACAAGAGTGAACCGTTAAAATTAGTCAATGACTTATGATTTATTACAAATAAATCTTGGCTATTTTGCCGAATTGTTTGGAATGGTCAAAGAAAATTCATATAAAAATTCATATAAAAATTCATATAAGTAAAATAGACAGAGAGACTTTTTGGAAAATTTTAAAAATGGAAAACAACACCTTTTTTTTTACTTTCCTCGGCTATAGACGGAAAGTATTGTTTTCATGCCGTGGGCTGAGTCGAGACGGGGGACAGATAGAAAATTTCTGATCGGTACGAAATCCGTTTTAGGCAAAATTATTAGTATGTCCGTGCATCTATCTAAAGGAATTCCAGTAACGGTTTTTACGTATCGGTTTTTACGTATCTTTAACAGTTTAATATTATTTTTTACATATTTTATCCGAAGCTAAATATTGCAGTTTTGTATTGATCATAACTGATATTTTTAAATTCGCCTAAAAACGTTTTTTTAAATTAAAAAAGGAAAAGTTACAAAAATGCTATAGAATTGAACTTTTCATGTAGTACATAAGAAAAACATAAAAAATTATTTTCTACAGATTAATGACTAGTAAAAGCTTCGGGATGAATTGAAGACCTTTCAACCTTTATATCCAATTTCAAAAAGATTTTGAATAGAATCTTTCAAAATTTTTAAATCCTTAAGAAAACGCAAGAAAAAAGGTAACAGAAATGTTCACCACTCGAAAAATAACAACAAAAGGTGAAAAATTCTTACTTATCTTCGGTTTTGCTATTTACTGTCAAGTCAAAAGGGTTTGAAAGGGTTTGGCAAAACTGAACAGGTCATTAGGATCGGGTAAAAACATTTCTCATTTTCTCTGACATAATCTTCGAAATTCCCAAAAACAAAAGACAACATCATAAAATAGAGATGTGTCACAGGAGACGGCGGGAGAAAAGCCAAGGGGATGAAAAACATTAATAAAAAAAAGAGGGAAAAAAATATTAATAGAAGTTGAAAAATGACAGACATTAATACTTTTGTACAAATGAAGAAGCAAAAGGACTTTGTTGTTTAGCTGTGCGAAATTCCAATGGAAAAACAAAAGAAATATCATTTCGGGGATAAAAGGGTTAGGAAGGCAGTAACGTTCGTTATCGCTGTTGGTTATTTATACCGAAACATTTACTTAATGAGACATCTTCGTTTATAATGTTGACTACAAGACAGAAAAGATATAAAGTTATACCAAAGTTTTTTTTTTCTGGGGCATCGGTATTTCTATTTAAAGTTGAATTATTCTAATTTCCAGAAATCCTGGAGATGAAAGTATATTTTGATTAAATCTTGGTCACTGGGGTTATTTTAAGAGGATATGGATTTTAATCTCAGTTTACTTAATCTTAGTTGAATAACAAACAAAAGGGTTGCTGTAGAAATTACGTTTTTTTTTTTGGTTTTTCATTTTTTAATGAGAGGTAAAACTGAAAGCGACAAATTTTGATTTTAGTGAATCTTTTTCTAATTAAATTTGTTCCCATTCCGCAAAAAATTCTTTTTTACTAAATTTTTAAAGGTGTATTACGTGAAAACTGCGCAAAGCGATACTGCATGACTGAAAACTGAGTAAAAGCAGGATTTTCTTTTTCAGTATTTTTACAGCGTATTTTCACTTTGCCTTTTAGCTAAGATTCCAGTATTTTTCCGATTATCTAACGAATTTTTTAAAATTAATTTCTCAAATTTTCTCCAGCAAACGTATGTGTCCACGGAAAGCTTTCCACTACCACCTGTCGCCGGATATAAAACAAGAACTCGTTAGATTCTTTCCAAAATGCGCACTTAATCACGATATGCTTTATTACGAAAAGTAATGTTCCTTGAAATCAAGGATTATTCCTATTCCATTTATCCACTTGACTGTCTGGCATTTCGGAGGGGTTTTGGGACGGAATGTTATTAAAAACTTTAATCTTAAATGGTACGTAATTACGACGAGCCATGAACCAAACCCGAGACACGAGACCTAACCCGTTGATCCTTTTTATTATCGAACAGTACCGAGTCTGTGCCGGAGACGGTCTTTCAGAGACGGAAAGCGCACATATATATTATAGTACAAAACGTATCGTTGTATTGTACAAAGAATTAATTACTTCAATTCTCTGCAAAATGTAATCCTTATCGTTTCTATTCAAATGAGCTGGAAAGCTTGAGCTTTAAGACATTCATATAATGGTAAAAAGAGAGAATTTTATTATCAGGAAACATTTCGTTATATAATCCAATTATTCCGAGATATACTTAACTGACCCCCATTTAGAACCCCCCCGACTCTATAGTCGGCTTCCGGCTCCCAGTTGAAATTCTGACTGGCTGCGAAAAAAGATTCCGGTTAAATGTTGCAGGCAGCATGAGTATTTCGAAAGGACAACGGCAAAAATCGGATTGACACGCAAGCTTCATGTACGACGCTTTTAGGCTTGTTAAGTTCTTAACTTGTTCTGGGCGGAAGTGAAAATGCGACAAGGTTTAATGCCATTCCACCTTTAGCTCTACCTTTCGAGATTTCCAATATTATTCGTATTAAAAGGTAAGTGTAATACTAAAACTTAGTACAATGGTCAGTTTCATTTTACAACTCCGTGCAAGGTATAGCCGATGGCTGCCATATAAGTGACATTAGTTTGCAACATTATTTTTAAATACACAATCGTAAAATATTCATTATTCGTATGTAAAATGGATTACATGCATGCCACTCACATCATACAAAAAAACTATTAAAAACAAGTACTTCATTATGGTTTTATACTACAATTTAGTCTTCCATGCATGGTTTTTCACTATATTTAAGATTGTGAAAATTTTATATCGGTTATAAAAGCTTTTTTTATATAATAAAAAAATTCCAGCAACTTTACTTAAAGTTGAGACTTTTTAATATCAATCTCCTACAAACTGAACCGGATGTCTCAATAAAAAAATAACAGGTTTTTAGGCCCTATACAGCTTACAGAAGATCATCAAATTCCGTTATTTTTTTGTAATTCTTCATGCAATTAAAACGAAACTTCAAGAAAGTTTAGACATCGCTTAATATTTTTCATTTAGTTAATATCAATTTTTGGCACCAAATGGAAAATTTATGTTTGGTATATATCCTGAAATATAAATCATGTCCAATCAAAACAAAGTTGGCAATGATCCATATCTGGATAGTTTTTTTTAAGTAGGTACCTACACAATACCTAAAAAGAAAACAGAATAAAACATGTTATACTGAACTAAGCAATTTCCCAAAGATAACAAAAGGCGAGGACATGAGATGAAAACTTAAAATGATTTACTATAAGAAATTTTTCTCTAACATTTTCTTCGGTATAAGAGACTTTTAAAATATCGCAGTATAAAGTGTCTACGTGGTATTTTGCAATCAAAATGTTTGTTTGAAGTGATTTTTCCGGGTATTTTTTTTTGTCAAGAAATAGTGTTTTTTGTATTGTATATAACATAATGGAAATATCACCATTTTGGTTTTTAGGGTGTCATAATATTTGTGAAATCTAAATGCAGATAAAATATTTGATAAGCTGTGGGTGCTATGACCATAATATAATTGTGTGGACTATAATTTATTGTGAATAGTTGGAGTTGCCATATTTTCTTCTTTGATACCTTCACTAGTCCAACAAGTTTGTAAAATAGTCTTCAGAAGAGGGGTGGGGGTTCCGCTAAAGTATGTTGGCGGTATTAAACTCCATACAAGTGAAAATCACATCGATGGAAGGAGGGGGGATTCTACAAATCTGAAAAAGACATGGCATTTTTTCCAACAAGTTAAAACCAACCTTCCCTTCTTTTTTAAAATTTTCGCAGATTTTTTTTTAAATTTTTGCCCAACAAATTCGATTTACTTAATTGAAAATATGTATTTTCAATTATCGCCAGACATAGAATGTTGTTCACTAATTTCCAAACAGGATTAAATATTAAATTATCGAGGCTGATATGAAGTTGGACGAGACTATTTGCAAACTATTGGAAATTGAACTCGCTTAGTTGAGATTTCGCATAAATAATTTTGGGAACTAACAACAACCGGAGCAAAAACAAAAAATTCACATGAGCAAAAAGCTAAATGAACGTCTGGACGTGTCATGAATATCAGACGAAATGAATTAACTATCCTATATCCAAATGGGTGGCAAACCGGGCTCGCTGCCCTTGGCCCGGGTAAATTCCAGTATAAAATATCTGTAAAAGTAGAAATGGGGATAACATATACTAATTTGTATTCGTTGTCAAAACTAAAGGGATGAATGTTGGCTTCGAGTTAATTACTGTGGAGTTAATGTTTAAGGCACTGCACATCCTATAAAACTCCATAGCATTTGCCATGAGATAAAGTACTGAAAAAATCGAAAAAGTTTCTTGGAAAATGGAAAATGGGATGGCAGTCTATGAGGTTGACGAGTGAATTGAAGGTCACGTCCATCGTTGATAGGATTTTTTTAAAGGATGGAATTAAAAAACCACCACTGCATCAATTTGATTAATTGAAACGTAGAACAAAGTAATCATGGAAAATCTACGTTTTCACAATTCACACTAATTAATAATCTCAAAATTGAGGCAGACATCAATTAGATTTCAAAACCGATTTTATTTTTTCGTTTCCGGTGTGGTGGTCTAAAAGAGCGTTTGGACATAACCTTTTCGGGTCTTTCAAGATCTTTTTACGATTTTAATTTTATTAAAAGCCGAGGAAGATTTACTATCAAAAGGACATGACAAAGGAGAGACATAAAAATCCACCGAAACAGAAAAGCATTTAATCTGTAACAAAAAATGTCCCTTCAGACGAGCTGTTAATCTGTGGCTCGACAGAATTTCCCTAGAAAAACTCTACCGGTTTAGGGGTTGAACATGCAACGAGGCGGGAAGAAACGTTTTGTAGATTTGAGACGCCACTCGAAAGTTTAAAGCGTCGTGACACAACAACCGTCCGTTCTGACGTCTGGTGCTTAGTTGGCGTGATTTACTATTTCGTCCGCAATAATTGAGGATTGGTGCGAGTCTAAGGCTTCATTGTTGCAAAAGTTCTGTTTTATTGAATAAGTAAGACACAGGAGCTTTAAGCTGCAAAATATGTCAACGGGAAAAGACTCCCTTTGGATAAACATCAGACAAAAATAAATTAATAACACTTGAACCAAAGGGAAAATCTAGCTGGAGAAAAAAACCAGGTTGGGTTAAATGCAGGGAAACTCTTTAATATGGAAATAACAGTTCCAGCAAACTACTTGATTAGATTTTGGTGTTTTTTCGTAAAAAAAATAATTTCTGGAAAGAAATTGTCTTTAAAACATGTCACACATTCGGTGAGTATAGAATAATCAGTACTTTGAAATCCTATTGTAAAAATTACGAAAAAGGCATATATCAGGCAAAATATGATTTTATCATAGCTCGTCCGAATATCGAAATCCATTCAAACCAGACTCTTTTCTGTTAGATACACTATTAAAGTGCTTTTTGTGAATGGGACGTATCTGCCACTGTATTAAATATACTTTTAGTGGCAGAAACGTGGCATACACCAAAAATTCTAGTAGGGAAGGATCTTCCGGTCGTCTAGTAAAGATGAAGTACAACAGAGTTTTTCGTAACAAAAGTCGTAGCTACGTGACCTGTAGACCGAAATTATTCAATATAGAAAACTATAAAAAACGTTGTTGAGAAAAAATGTTTTAGTTCTATTTATTGCTTTATGGGCTCCCTCCCTAAATTCAGAATCATTTCCACACTATAAAGAAAATGGTTGGAACTTTGGTTGCATTTACTGAAATGTTAATGCGTGCAAGTGACATGAATTAGGAGCTGCTATGCCAAGCGAAAGCTTAGATTACCATTTTCATATATTCGTTATTTGTTATTCAAAAGCACCGGGAAGGCGGTAACGCCACATTTTGGAGCGATTCCTGTCCTGTCGCGCTTTCCTGGTAATCCATAAAAAAATTGTACACGAGAAGGATAACATTACAGACATAACTTTGCATTCAACTGGGAAAACGGCCACCTGCAAACGAATTTTCTTCTATAGGTACAAATTCCTGGGTTTGTAAGTAAAGAACTGAATATTTTATTTTATTATTATTTACATTGTGGTGACATGTTCTCAAATAACACGAAACAATTTATGCTTTGATAAAAATAGAAAAACATTTAAAAGGAACATAAAGGAAAAAAGCTAGAAAATTTTATGACGATTTCTTATGAAGTACTGGAAAGAATTCCTATATAGAAGTGGGAAAAATGGGATTTTTTTTGCGTATCACGAAATTATCCTTATCCTTGTCTGTATGCGCGCGTGCAAGGAAAACTTGTTATAAATAAAAAAACGTACAAAAAGTCATGTTGAAGATTTACACCGCAACATTTTTAAATAATTGCTCTTCGAACGGATGAAATATGGTGCGATAACTCCAGTTGACATGTAAGGGTGGCTCATAATGAAGGATTGGATGAAACTGTAGACTTAAATACGTGACACACGCGACAATTTTTCTTGTTTAATAGAATTCCAACGCAGATTGTTGGTGACTTTTTCTGTAAATTGATTGTTTTAGATGATATAAAGAAACGTGTAAAGTCTTTGAATTTTCCTAAGATTTCAATAATATTTTGCTAGAAATTTGTACCACGCAAACTTTAAAAGAAGTGATATTATTGCTGAAAATAAATTAAAGAAGTTCATAAATTTTATCGTTGCGTTTTTATAAAATTTATACAACTTTGTGAATGAAATTTTTCAAAAAACAACTACAAATTGCGAAAAACAATATATTCCAGTGTCATTCTCAAGTAGCTGAAGAGGCCATTAAGTAGGCGAAATTCTTACTAATTTTGTCACTTTATGATCGTGGCCCCTATTATGCAATCTTTCAATCTTGGTAACATCGCTGCAATAGTTGAACGCATTTTTGCAAAGAAAATTTACGTCATGGATATTGAAGTTTTATGATAAAAAAATTAAAAAAAGAAATTTAAAAAAATGAAAAAAAACCTAGTTGGTTGGGATTTGAACGCTGGGCACCAATCATGTATTCCGACGCGTCTCTGTCTTTCGACTTCGACGCAGCTTTTAACTCTTGACTTCGCCATATCTGCAGTTTGAAATTTCGCGGAATCGTCACTATGAATCGAGACGTGATTCTGACTGTCACTCCAGCAAATTTGAAGCTGCTGATATGGCGAAGTCAAGAGTTAAAAGCTGCGTCGAAGTCGAAAGACAGAGACGCGTCGGAATACATGATTACGGCCCTGTTTCTGAAAGTCAAAAAGACTGAATGCAGACCACTTACGAACTTTCTATTAACAGTGAATATCTACGAAATGTTTCTGAACCAGAAAAATATATTATAGATTCCCAACACAACAAAAGAAAAAATATGTCTTACAGAAGCTTTAACGACATGATTGTAAATTAATATAAGCATTCTAAAACTTACGGAAACTTTTGTCGCGCCCGTAACATTTTTACCTCCTTAATAAAATTTTGTGAACGTGATTGGAATTAGAAAAAACTTTTTTCCATATAAAAAACTCCAAAGAACTTCTGATTTCCTTGAAAGTCATAAGATTTACGATTATTTGGATTTCACTTAAACTTTTGAAAGAATGAGAAACTTTTTATTAGGAAATTTCCCTCATAAATTCAACGAGTCCGAACGAAATCCCTTTGATTGAAAATTCAACAAATTGAGTAGGAAAATCGTGATTCCTTGAATATTGAAAAAAAAAAATTTTAACAAAGTTTCAACAAAGAGTCTTGAATTGCACTTAAATTGATATCTGGTCGGTTTATGTATTGCAACTGAATGCATAAAACGACCAGATATCCAAACACTTTTGATTAAAACGTGAATTACTAAATATATGAAATTCAATTAAACTCATTGCTTTCGGTTTTTTTTCAATGCATATTAAATCCGAAAAAATCATTGAACCCGCATTGTGAAAATATTTTAAAATTCATTTGTCCGATTCGACGATGAATGGCCGCTGTTAAAATTGCAGCTAAGTGCATTTTTATTTCAATATGACTTTTAATTAAAATCCAATTCGATTGCTCTTCTGTGGTAAATTCGAAATGCACGAATTGGGAACAAATTTTCAGTAACGATGGGTAAATCTTTTATCACAATTTTTTTTACTTGTTTATTTTTTTCTGAATTCAGAATTTTAATCCCATTCCCATGCAGTCGTTTTTATTATTGATAAATGTTTAAATATAATATCTGTTAGTTATTAGGTTGAGGAAATTTATAAATTCTATACCAAACACAATTTTTTAAAGATTAATTCTATGATTTTTCCAGAGAAATTTTCGATTAATCTAAATTATAAATAATCAACAGTTCAAAATTTGTATAGCACATAAAAAAATGCGAGTGGGAGAAGGTTTTATTTAGAAAGAACACATCTTATATGAATTTTGCAGTTTTTTTAAATGCCAGGCTTGCTGTCCTCCAGTTCAAATTTTCATTTATTTTTGACAATTTCGATAACAAATGAAATTTTCCATTTCAACTCTAACTGTGCGTGGTGGAAATTCATTAATTCAATACATTTTGCCCACCAAAAGTTTATTATACCACTTAAAAAATAGAATAAAATATCACCCCTGTCACTTATAATCCGTCCCGTTGATTAATTTATCCCAACATAAAAGGTACCTACCCGTAGATATGTTTTTTATTCCAAAATTTCGAACCGTCTGCCACATAAGATGAAATAAATTTATACGGTGTAGAGTGTGAGTATGTCATCATTTACTATACACCATTGCGAGGCAATAATTCCCGGCGGTTTTGATAGCAGGAAGAAAGGTAACGACTGAAAAAATTGGCAACTGTGGTAAAATATTCCCATTTCGGTGAATTTTTTTTATACCTTCGCAACCATCCGCTACCCGATATCCTCTTGAAAAACTTTTTCCACCACCAAAAAGAAAATCAGCCATCAGCGAGGTAGCGAAGTGAACCTGGATGCTTTCGATTCATATTTCCTGCGTATCATTGTCGCAGAGGTTATGTAAACTACGCACCCCCGCCACCATGGCTAACACTTACCACAAAAAGAAATAACATTTGATTTTTTGACTGCGGCCATCACTTCAACCCTCGATTCATCCCCAACAGGCCTGAGGTGCTTTTTACATCATTCAAAGCTCACAAATGAAAAAACAAAATAAAAAAAAACATTTTTTTGTCTCTAAATATGCGAGTTTGCCGCCCTAAAATAGGGGAAAAGGAAACGCCGCTTTTAAAATTGCTCTTCCTTCCACACAGAGACAAATAATTCCAGGCAATGCGAAAAAAATAAATGTCTACCTTGCCATCATCCACCTCCCCGACCAGATTTCGAAATGCTGTTGACGGTGGAGGCGTTCACCGGGAATCATAAGGACTCACAGTGATATTCGAATATACACACAAACACCCTATAGAATACGCATTCGGAGGGTGACGAACGCACTGCCTAAAATTTGCATTGAAATTTATCGTAGGGGTTGCTTTAGGAATGGATAGGGGATGGGGTTCTCATTGCCTAAATTGTCTTTAGTTAATTCGCTTTAGCTTTAAACCAGTGCAAATATTCTTTTGAAAGTGTTGAGAAAGCGAAATTGAAGGTGGTGTTTTGGCATATTGTCATGAAAGAGAAAATTCTATCGACCCGTTTTTAGTTTCTGTCAGCCTACACACCCTCCGCCCTCCGCCCTCCGCCCTCCGTCATCTTTGGATTTTCTTCAATTTTCCCGCTTATTTCGTTGTTTGTTATCAACAAAAATTTAATCGATTTTTTTTTGGAATTTGGAGAATTTGAAGGTTCTTTGATTAGAATTTCGATACTGCTGTGTGTTGTAAAAGGGTCTCCGATTTCAAAAATACTTTCAATGTGATGTTCGTATTTTTCCTGGAAGTAGGTAAGAAAAACGTAATTACAAGTTGAGATAAACATTTTTCTGCTAAAAAACATTTTTACTAGAAACCTTAGTTCAGTGTCTCGGGTCCCTTTCAAGCTTTAATTTGCACCAACGTTGAACCGTCGAGCAAAAATCGCGTAGGACATCACTCAAGTGGAAAAACGAAGCTACTGAATGAGTCTCGAATTTCCTTAACCATTTATAAGTAAAGCTGCATTTCATGTAATTTCAAGGGTTAGCGTCCTTTTGATTTTCCGCGCATACGCATTAGAAGTTTATCTTTCACTCAAAGCTGAATTGCATACAACTTTGTAAGCTCTCGGCGTATAAGAGAAAGTTATTGAGTGAAACTGTATTCGAAATATCATTGAAACGTTAGGGTTTTGGGGTATTTCATATTTTCTGCATTTCCATCTGAAAGCAAATTACGGTGGTTGTGATGAGGTGACTCAGAGTTTAAGGACGTTTTAATAACTTGAGAGCGTTGCCCCATGAAGTGTGCCCTTGACTATTTCTAGGAACTTAATATGGTAACGAGATGTCATTTTAGTGAATTTCCTGCATTAAGGACTCGTGGATAACTTGTCTGCACTTCCACCAGTAAGTTGAAAAGAAGAGACTTTTTTTCATGGTTGTGGTTGGTCCAAAAAAAATTTTTTTTACTATTGAGACTATAATGACAATGTAACGAAATTTTAAAGTAATTTCGATCTCAATTTAAAAGCGTTCTAAAAATTATCATCATTTAAGTTAAGTTATGTTGATATTTCTACACCGTTTATGCGGTATTTACAATTTTACACGATATTTTTAAAACCACGTGGCATAAAACTAAAATTTTCCAGGTATGCACATATGCTGGCGTACTAGATTTTATTTACGACATATTCTTATTCTCAAATTTTTATATTTTGTCAAACTATAAATTTAAAATAATGAAAATCATTGATTTAGGAGTGCTCATAAAATACGTCACGCTAATTTGCAAACCCCTCCTCCCAACTTCGTTTTCATACCCGTATGGTGAAACCAAAGGGTATACTAACTTTGCCTTACCGTTTGTAACGCCAAGATCCCGTCATCACACACAAAAATGAATTACACCAGTGTGTTTAGAATGATAAAAATAATTAATTTTTGCATGTCCGTCCGTCTGTCCGTCCGTCTGTCCGTCTGTCTGTCTGTCTGTCTGTCCGTCTGTCTGTCCGTCTGTCCGTCTGTCTGTCTGTCTGTCTGTCTGTCTGTCCGTCTGTCTGTCCGTCTGTCCGTCTGTCTGTCCGTCTGTGGCGCGGATTGCGGGCGCACGGATTGAGCTAGAGACTTGAAAGTTTGCACAGATCCGTTTTTCGTAAAATGCTCGTTAATGGGCAAAAATGGACCATTAGGGGGGGGGGGGGGGTACCCCCCATACGAACGAAAACGTTTTTTGCAAATATCTCAAAAACGGTGCATCCTATCAAAAAAGTCCAACAACAAAAGTTATTTAGGATACGATTTTACATAAAACTCCCATACATCAAAATCCGATTGGAATAATTTAAAAAAATCTTATTGGGAAATTTGACTTCAAAGTGGAATTTTGATACGCCGTTGAATTAAATCATCATACGGGTTTTCAATAATTGCCAGATTGGCAATTATAGCTTTTGTTATGTTTATTTGTATGAAATTCGGTCACGCCGTTACACTATCGCAGAAATCTCTTGCCATTAAAAGTGACGTATTTTACGGGCTGCGCTTATGAAACCATTAACCAATAGGTCACAAAAACTAGCGAACAAATTGAGCTGAACACGTGCAAAATGGACCAATTTTGTTCCCCCACCACCATAAAAGTGTTGAAATATTTTGTAACGTCCCTGAAACCAGCGTATCGTACCAAGAAAACTTATAAATACATAAAATTTTTAAATGACAAAGACACCAAACCGTTTTCATTACAAAAATTCTTTTATTATTTTCTAAAAATTTTTTTTTGCGTGTAGTTAAAAATGTATTAAAAAAATTGTTGTGAAATTTGTTTTCTTTTACCTTTTAATAAATAAAAAATACTTTTTCTTTGTATTAATTTTTGTGTCGTAAGTTTGCCAAACAAGGAAAAGCCTGGAAAATGTTTATTCAATTTTTTTCGCTTACGACATTTTATTCAACTTTCAATGCCAATGATTTGAAAAATTGCTGTGCAAGAAAATGATTAAAAAGCTTTAAATTTATTGGAAAATGAAAATTTTTCCTTTCATTGAAAATTGAATGAAGAAATTTATTTTCTAACAAAACAGATTAACTCGACAACTTTGGTGTTTCGTCCTTTTTACGACCACCACGACGATGGAAACCGTAGTTAATGTTTCGCCTTTTTCGAACTTACATAGTCTATATTTTTGTTTGTATATAGAATATAGGGAATGTTGCTTACTTAGCTGAATACAATGACTACCTTGCTGTTGAAAACAAATTCAATGTCACCCCCGTAATAATTTTTTTTTCATATTTGTTTTTTTCGTGTTTATATTTGGTAGTGACTTTCATTGCACTCAGACAGTTTAATGGGGTGGAAGTTATGACGTTTTCGGACCAGTAAAATCAACAGATCTTAATCGAGGGGTTCAGTTCAAAATGGAAATTACTTTTGTTCGCTGGAATTACGCGATTGTATGACCAAATAGAAGAAATGTAGTTTATTACAACAAGTTTATGGAGAGTCTTAGTACCATCGAAATTCAAACTTTCCAAAGATGAAGTGAACTTAGAAATTCTTTAGCCTCTTAAGTTAATTCCATTACCACGCTTTATATTATAAATATTTTTTGTCCTTGTGAATAAAGAAAATGAGAACTCATTCAAGTATGAAACCCGTCACTGTTTTTTAAGATCTGCTGGTGTTTTGAGAATCACCACCTTTTCTTGCAGGTGTAGCTTAAACCGAATGTTTGTCCCGAAGAAGAACCCCTTCGTAATCGAAATAAGATCAGTAAGATGGTTTTCAATTTTCATCCTTAAAATGGCTTCATATAGAAATCGAAATAGAAATTTCATCCATTAGAGCAAATTGAAAGTCTCGAGTAAAAATTTTTCACCAGTTCTTCTTCTTTTTCGGAATAGAAAAGCATTTCGTGTGCATGTTTCAAAATAACAAGGAATAAAGGATATAAACTCATCCCATGGATCCCGATTTTAGAGTTCTATGGTTGATTGTTAAGCCAACCATCTACCATTCGACATTATTCCATCGTTCGTTTGAATTTTCAATTTCTCTGGAAAGCGGATTGGATTTTTGTATGCAAAACTGAATTTATGGTCGAACATAAAACCACCACCGACCGTTTTGGATTTCACGTCAAGCATACAACTGTGTTTTCGGATTCATTTCTGTTTAAAATGTGGTTGTTCCCAAGCAAAGATGCAAATATAAAAAAATTGCAATCGCTTTTGTTGGAATTTACATTTTTCGATGGTTGTTAAAGTGGTTTTCGTTCTTACCTCGTGTTTCAGTTTTTTTTTCATATTTTTTTTCCTTATTTAAACGCAAACCTTAAGGTAGATATCTGCGAATATGCAGTTTTCAATGGGTGCAGAATTATTATTTCTTCTGAATAGTAAAGGATTTTATGAATTTATTCACACAAATTTACTTTAAAATTCAATAATGCGAGTTATTTGCACACAGAAAATGTTTTGATAATTTTTGTAAATACTTTCATTGAGCTTTTGATTTTATTTTCAGGCGTTTGCTAACAAATTTTGTGAAATAACACAAAATGAAAATTGTCTAAATGTTTCCGCAATCTGAATTTGAATAATTTTTATTGTAAATTCAAATCAAAATAATACACACTAATATTTTTAATCTAAAAACCACTCTATATTCAGTGGAAACTCAAAAATGGATACAATGTTCATAAAAAAGGCGTTTTTTAGCCCGAAAAGTGTGGTTTAATTGGATCGTTCACTATCTGAGGCGTTGATAAACCGAAGCGTTCACAAACCAACAATTTATAATTCATTTCGAAAAGGTATTTTTAGTTTTTTGAAAAATGAAGATTTCAGGTTAGGATTTCCGAACCGTATAAGAAATTTATATTTTATAACCGGTATAGATGACTAAAAAAGCAGTTTTCCGTTGAATTTCCCTAAAATTATCCAGTTTTCGTGTCCGTTTGAAATATGCCTTATTAATGATTTATGTCTGTTGAAAAAAATCAGAGTTACAATTACTTTTACACCGTCACGCTCTGACTTTCCGCATAGAAATTGAAAATCATTTAGCAATGACTTTATAATGTCTGGTTTACGGTTTATCCTGTCCGGCTGTGTCCAAAAGGCTGGAAAATCATTTTTTTTATCGACCGATTAAATAAAATGACCAATTCTAATGGCAATTCTATAAAATCAACCTCAAAACTTCACATCGTTATCCGTCAGCTCTGAATGCAAGCACCCTTCATCCTGCCTATATATGGAAGGAAGTTGTGTCTATGACTTGGCAGTTTTGCACGCAGTAAACCAATAAAAAAAAAACCCCTAGTCCCCACTGAAGTCGCCTCGTAGAGTCACTTGGATGGCCATTTACTGATCCATTTCTGCAACGCCAACAAAAGGGGTGCATTTTTTTATTGCCATCAGTCAGAAAAGCTAAAGTAACGCAATGGCAATCCTAAAGCAACGCGACCGGAATCATAATCAGGATACTGACTTTGTTCAATGATCCTCTGGACAGGAACGGACTTCTCCTATCCATAAATGTGCACATGAACTATTAAACTACCGGGCAACGATATTCAACACAAAGGACAAAATCATAAAAAAAAATAATAACAATAATCGACTGTGAAAATTACGGTCAGTCCGGAGATGAAGAGTGGGTGGAAATAATGGGAAATTGGATTATTGTACAGTAATGGTACGCATGGATCGTTAAGCTCATTTTTCCAGTTTCTATTGGCACCACAAACTCATTAAACCCGCAGACTTTATTGAACTTTCCATAAAACCTTCACTTGCACGCATCCGTCTGTAAAGCGAGTCAGAACTTTTCCCCTCGTCCCTGTATCTGGAGAATAATTCAGTAGACGACCGGAATAATATGCACTTGGATGAATGCATTCCAGGAACATACACAGGGATTGAACTGGAAAAGTTCAATGACGGTGCAATTAAAGTATTTAATGGTGCAGCTCGTTTAGTAAACTACCTACGAATACAGCGATTGAGCGGGAAAGTAGAAAATAAAAAAGTTAATTCCTTTTACAATCAACAGCGCTGAGTCCTTCGGGATTTCTGGTGCCGCTTTGCCTTGATGATATTTTGATTGCAGTCGTTTTACTCGGTAAACAACAATAAAATCAACAAAAACTTGCCTTACAAGAAGTTCTGAGAGGGCTTATTACTATTGGATTATGAGTGGCTAACTTCTGGCTCATTATCGGCTTGGGATTGTTAGAACTTTGCCGAAAAGTACTTTGAAAAGAAGTTCACGTATGTTAATATAAAACGATTTTTTTCTTAATTTTTTTTATTCCTCCACTGAGAGAAATCGGGCATGTTCAAGAATAATCATTTGATTTAACTGTTTTTCATTTATTAAAAGAGAAAGTAATAAAAAGAAATACAAAACCATTCTTTTAAATGGAGGGAATTTCAAAAATAAATGTTCTGTATTCGATTTAAGTGCATCTAAAATTATTTAAATGGGAAGCATTTAAAACAAAAACCAATCACAATTTTTTCTCAGTGTCTGGATAAGCAAAACGATATATCGCACATGGTCCCGTAGACTGTAGTATCTCAAAAAAATGTGTTTTTGAGTAATTATTCCATTATGTAAAGGAAAATTGACTGAATCAAATGATTAACAAATTTAAATGTAAACGTAGTCCTAAAATTTTTTTTTTTTGGTTTTTTAAATTCCCATTTTTTAAAATTTAAATTGATTTTGTGGAAAACAAACCTATCTCTATCTTTTATTATTGCAAAAAAAAAAAAAAATGAAGCAAATGATCTGTAAATTATTATCAAAAGAGTAATAAATTGAAATATTACTGTACAGACAACAGAAAAAACAATTATTCATAAACAATTATTTTGAAATGAAAACTTTGAATGCGTTTTTCTCAAAATGGCCGATTTTGAGATACTACAGTCTACGGGACCATGTGCGATATGAAGTCATATGCAGAGAAAGGTTTTTTCTAAAACTTGCCGCTATTTAGAGAAACAGGAAGAGTTAGTATTTTTGCAATATTTTACTCTTTGTAAATTAGATAATTAAAAGTCTTACACCAAGTTTCTCGAGAAATCTAAAAATTGTTGTCCATTTTGAGCTAGGACAATTTTTTGAGGCGACCCTAGGCGCCCTGGCCAAACCGTGAGAGCTATCGAAAAACGGACAACGGATTCGTGATCAGCGAGCCCCCATTACTTTTTACAGTGTAGGTTAGGTTAGGTTAGGTTGGAGTGGCTCCAAAAAGGCACACTTAGGCCAGAAATTACAGTGTAAGAACAATAAAAAATTATATCAAAATCTGCAGCAAGATATGATCGTGACTTTTTCAACTTTTTCGTATAAAAGGATTTTTTACATCAAAAATCTTATTTGACATATTTTTACTATTTTTAGTTTTTTACTATTGTTAGGGTAATTATTAAGGATTTGTTATTTAGCTCACTCGAATCTACTTTGAACTGCATATCGTAGTAGGCTACTAGTAGTCAAAGTAGTGATGGCAGACCGATATGTCACAAACCCGGATTGATAACGAGTGAGTGGTTGCAGTTTATTAGTTATGGTGAGTGTTTATAGTTAATTGTTAAGTAGTAAAGATAGATTATAGTAGATATTTGTAGTCGTTCTTTGGGGATGATACGGAAAGGGAAGTAATGAGGTAGATTGTTTTACGTCTGTTGGTTTGTTGAGTGCTGGACAAGGTGACGAATCAAGGAAGGTGAACGTGTGTCGTTCACCTGAGCGTGTGTCGCTTGTCAGCGTGTGTCGCTGACTATGCTGTCATCAGAGGTCCAGAAGGAAGAGACACGTTCGTCGTGTCCTTCTTGGTCTGTCCGAGGTATAGAGGGCGGGTAACTGTAAGCCCTCACTAAGTCTTATAGACTTACGTGTTGTTTTTGTTTATTTGCAGGAGTGAACTGGACCGGCGCACGACATCGGAGACTACATCTTTACCCTCAAACGATTTATTCACCGAGCCTAGTTTTGCCTTCCTAACACTATTTTTTTTAGAAGTGATTTATTTAATGCAATTAACTTTAACGACTCGTGATAATAAAAGCTTTTTCTATTTTCCATGATTACGACTGATGGTAAAAGGCAAAGAATTTATATTGCGCGCTAACTTGAATACAACCCCAATTGATTATTATAGAAATTCATCTAAATATAAAGTGCAAAGGTGGGAGAGTAAAATTCATTTCAAAGATTTGTGCAAAACTAAATAAATTCCTCTGCTGAGCTTCTTATCGGCGAAATGCAGATTCTCAGAATGCAAATTAGTTTGCTGAGCGAAAAATTCTCAGCAAATATGCATATAGAAAGTTTTATGTTTTATGAACGCATTCCGATGGTGAAAATTGATAACAAAACATCGTAAACTGAATTCTATTTAAGATATGGAAAAGTAAATTGAAATGAAAACGGATTAGGATAATTGTATTCACACAGCAATATAGAGATTTTGGCGGGAAAATGTCTTGATAACGTAAAGTTATGACAAACTTTTGCTTATATATTGGTAGAGTACCTGCAGTAATTTTAATGAATTTAATTTTTGCGTTTCCTGGCATAAATCTTGCTATCGAAATACTAATTTGAATTTAAATTGGAATCAATTTCCATATGAAAAATTTAATTTTCGTCTGTGGTATTTGCATTCAGGTTTAGAGTTAGCATATTTATTGGAAAACTTGTTTAGATTCGACAATAAATTTAATTAATCCTTATTAATAAAGAGTTATTTAGACGTTTGTAGCTAAAATTTTTCTTCATTAATCCTTATATTTGACTGCGACTCGAATTTTTCTTGTCACAACAAAAATAAAATCTTTAAACATATTAAAATAAAAGAAATCCCTCTAAAAAGAATAAAATAATCATTGGAGTAAATTTAAAAGTATAAATTGACTTAAACTATTTTATTCTTTTTAAAGGGATTTTTTTTATAGCCGACATCGGTTGAGTGGATCAAAAATTCCCTTTTTGAAATTCACTAATCGATTTTTTCTATTGTATAATAAATTTAATCAATAAATTTCTACCACATCTGGTACTAATGACCTTAAAACACATTCTTCACGAATGAATGTCATTCACGCATTCCATAAAAGATCATGAGAATACAATTACGCAAGAATCGTTTTTAAATCAAAACGACATTTTTGTTTGAAAGTTTATAAATTTCCACCCAAAGTCAAAGCGAAGGTGTTGTATTTTCCATTTAAGCAGCGGAACACACTCGAACGAATATGAAGGAAAACTTTGGTTTGCCTTACTAAACATTAGGTAAGTTAACAATCGGCAAAGGTGAAACTCGAATACACTTAACTTTATATGAGACAAACACACTTCCGGTCCCCGAGGCAGAATATGAATCTAGGATACATACAGACTTTGCAGAAAAATCCAGGGGGCGAAAAAAAACGAGAAAAATAAATGAAAACTTTTCCGTTTAATACCTTATAACACCTTTACTCTACCAAATATCCTGACGCAGACCGGTTAACATGAAGCGATAAGAACCCGTAAACGAGTATAATTCAATTTAATAGCAACACTAACGTTGAAATTTTTTTTTACAAAAAGCCATTGTTCAAGTTTCATATAAAAGCGCTGTGTGGAGCGGCAAGAGGAATTAAGGAAAACCTTCTTAAGTATATTACCACTACACATTCACTTTATAAATTCCCTTAATTTTTTTTTCTACTGCTGCTGGTTGAATGCTTATTTTCAACCTCCGTGTGTATCTTTTGTTCAACATTGAAGTGTTTTCTATATATTTCTGTACATTTCCACCTACATTGGTGTAGGTGTTGAAAATAAAATGCGAGAAGGTTTTATGGCGCCTGCAACCCTATCTTAGACGTAATTGCACTCATAACAGGAGCATAAATTCTTCTTATATCCTTTTTTTTTGTTCATCTACCTTGAGCAGCTTCCGGGTAACACGGAATCCCAACTGTAGGAATCCCCTCTATACTTACACTCCTTGCTACACTCCACTTTTTGAACCAAGTTTCCTATCCTCAGCAACAATCATCAACTTCTGGTGAATTCGTTTAGCGTAAAACAGGACGAACAATGTGACGACTATGAACCGAGAATTGCACCTGAGAGAAATTTATTTTTGAGATATTATATAAAATGAAATATGAAAAAAACCATAAAAAGATGGAAATTCAACTTTTCAACGCTATGAAATGAAAAAAAAATGCTTTAAGGTATGAACACTTGAGGTAAATCTTTATTTCTTAAACGGATTTATGGCCTTGTCATCCTTGCTTATGTACGCGAAAAGATCGTTCTATTGTTTTAAAATTTGTTCTTGGAGATTGCTTTGAAGGAGCATCCTATCTCATATCTAAATTGCATATTTGCAATGCTTGAAGGTGCAGTGTAAAATGTTTTTTGTTGACATTTATAAGGGACTAGCTTGAAAGAACCCGGCGTTGCCCGGGTAGTAATAAATTTTTGAATATGAAAAAACCTTTTTTTTTCAAAAGTATTTTGATGTATAGAAAAATTATGCAGTAATTATATTTCAAACAACTTTCTGTTCATATTTTTTTTGGTTTGACGCACTGTTTTCAAGAAAATTGCAAATATTTTTTCCATCTGCTTGGGAGAAAGGGAATAGAGCGAATTCCCTTATTGCCAGACACTTAAGATTTTTGCATTTATGTTGTAACATATGTTGAACAACCATAAAATAGTTTCAGAGATAGCTGAGGAGGGGATTGGTCGAAAATTTACCCTGACAGATAACCTATCCAACACTAAAAATTGTATAAAAATCCGTTCTGTAGTTTAGTAGATAGCAGGTGAGGGGGCTCGCACCATGTAGAGCGGAGTAGTTTGAGTGGATGAAAATTTCTTTTATGATTGACCTGCCCAACACTGAAAACCGTATTCAAATCCCTTCAGTGGTTCAGAAGATAACAGGCGAGGGGGTGAAAGGGGAGCCGATACCGCGACCACACCTAACTATAGACCGTGGTCATGATACATAGTCTATGTTGGTGCAGTAGTTCTTGAGTTTATACGTTACTCCATCTCACAAATCAAAAAAATTTATAACTCTATCTCACAAATAAAAAAAAAAACGTTTCCGCATCCCAATAAGTTTGTTGCTGCATTCCAGATTGGGGACCTCCACACTATATGTGTATCAAACCAAACCAATCGCTGGACACAAAAATGAACTACACCAGGGTGTTTGGAATGACAAAAGATTTTAATTTTAGCATGTCCGACCGTCTGTCTGCCCGTCTGTCTGTGGCGCGGATTGCGGGCGCACGGATTGATCTACAGACTTGAAATTTTGCACAGGTCCGTTTTTCGTAAAATGCAAGGCTAAGTGGACCATTAGGGGGGTACCCCCCATACGAACGAAACCGATTTTTGCGAATATCTCATAAACGGTGCATCTTATCAAAAAAGTCCAAGAACAAAAGTTTTTTAGAATATGATTCTACATAAAACTTCCATACATCAAAATCCGATTGGAATAAATTTAAAAAAATCTTATTGAAAAGTTTTACTTCAAAGAGGAATTTTCATACAATTGTTCGAATTTTGATACGAATATCACCATACGGGTCTCCAATGATTGCCAGATTGGCAATTATAGCTTTTGTTATGTTTTGAATATGATTTTACATAACTTATCTATACATCAAAATTCAGTTAGACTACCTCTTTCCCCTCCCCGAACGTTCACGTGGTCACTGAGTAAATTCCTTGATTCACTTCGTTGTACACAAAATAAAATACTTTCGACGATTTAAAAGTGGGAAAAACAGCGATAATTTGCGCACTATATCGATAAACAACCGCTTCGCATCGATCATCAATGAGGAAAGAGCAAATATATTTCTCAGTTGTCAAACGCGAGTCTGAGAGCGTAACGGGATCTGTTGGCGATAAAATTATTGTGAGGTACAAAATTTTCCGTTTTTCAATTCCAAATACAATATTTTCTCTTTCCATACCAAAATCCCATACAAAATGCAAATTTCAATTTTTCCGATATTCCCGTTTTTCCCCAAAATTTTTCTCGACTTTTCCAACAAAACGAAAAAAGATTCGAGATTTTTGATTTGGAATTACTGAAAGTGCAAACCAGAAAACCGCTCCCCTGAAAGTATGCAATTTCGGTTTTCCAAGATTTTCCAACTTTTCCGGTAGAAATTTCCAATTTTCGGCTCCGTTGTGTTTTTATATGTTGCAATACAAATCCAACAAAAAAAACCCCATGCAAATCGGATTATATTCAGCCGAGTTATGGATAGTCAAACGGACCACGATTCATTTTTATATATAAAGATGTTATTAAGTGTGCTTTTGCGATGGTAAAAAGTACAAAAAAATAATAATTTTCAAAATGAAAATGGGTTGTGTGTCTAAACAACAATAAATTTCCTTACTTAGGGTGGAGTTGTAATAAATCTTCATACAATTTTAATCAAATTGGCATATTTCAGAACTTGAAGTGAAATTCATTGTTTTTTTTTAAATAGCAAAATGAGTATCAATAGTACGGGAAGCTTCCAGATTTTAAAACATCTACAACAAGCCAGTAACTAGAATTCCAGTATGTTTAACACATTGACTGCCATGGCTATCATTTTTGAAAGCCAGTGAAATTGGCACTATGATTCATGAGCGGCCAAGGCTATTATTTTCGGTAGCTGGGTCTACAATCTACATGCATACATACATACATTCATGCATACGTACATTCTACATACGTCTACATGTATTGGCATCTCCCTTACATTTTTGCAAAATAGGTCTGGCAGTCAACGTGTTAAAAGACAAAAAAATGTTCAAATAATAGCAGGTACAGAAAATTCACTTTAAAAATAAATTTTCTTTGTTGGAAGTGATAGTAAAAACGGAGCGAAATTACATTTTTCATTTTTAACTGCCCAAAAGTGTGATCAAATTTATTCTTTGAGATTTATTTTTTACTGAATCCTTGAATGTGCTAGAAGCAAAAATGTGTGTTCATAAATTACTTCACTAAATCGATTCGGGATAAACCACTAGCACTTCCTTGAATATTCTTTGTGAGAAAATAGAAAAAAATTGCTCAATCCAGTTCGTTGCAACACCCAAAAAAAAAATTATTCGAGGCAGAGGCAGTCAGTGCAGGTCCTTAACGGACGACAACTTCATGGTGGGCTTCCTTAGAATGCAATAACGAGAAATTTATGCCGGAATTATGCATCCATTTGAGGGTATGACAACGAACCAAAAAGGATCCTCTTCACTTCACTTACCAACATATAATATAGAATTATCGTATGTTGTGTCTACCGAATTCCATCTATCTGACAAAGAAGAAAAGGACGAAATCGAAAAGGGGGTGAGAAATTCAGAATTTTAAGTGCGGTTCCAGAGTTCAATGCCAAACTTGTTTGCATATAAAGTTGCGTTTAATGGAATTTAATGGCACTTGATGAGCTTTTCTTTATGCTTTGTGCAAAGTTTTTATATGCATCCAAGATTCCAAAATTCAACTAATATATTTTAAGAAAAAATTAAAATCCTTATGTTGCATAAAATTTTATCTTTCCAAAATAACCGATTCTAATATTTGTAAGGAATGTCCTTTTGTGCTTTTAATGTATTTCGGAAAAATTCTTGAAAGTCACTTACCCGAAGAAAAACCCCCCATCAGTGGGCGGTGCTTGTTTCGTTTTTGATTGCGTTGACTATATCAGAGACTTGTTAACTAGAATAACTTTTGCTACTCTTTACGACGTTATAATTAAAAGAATTGTGTAATTACATTAATTAACATACATTTTTACAAGCAGCCAAATCAGCGCACATACCCGATAACTTATCATCAAAGTTCATAAAAAGTTTTATTGCTACAGCATATTATGATATTGTGTTGAGACGTAATATTCGAGTACACCCTGAGGTAAAAAAAAAACTAAATAAATAAATAAAAATTACTTCAACATTACTTAGGTAGAAATGGAATCGTGTTGAGCTTTGCGTGATTAACAAACGAGTGTGATGGTGGTTTTAGTTTCAGTCGCAAGTAAATTTTTTTTTATGATATCTGAAATGTAATACTCACATCGCTTGTTATGATTTTAGATTATTAAACAATAAAGGTATTGTTTTTGTTTACATGGAAAATCATTTTGGGATTAAGTTACTTAGATATTGTTTTATAACATCCGTTTAGAAACAATTAAAGTGTAAGTAGTTTATTAGTAAATGTAAAAGTTTTTTAGGAAGCTGTTTGTCTGATAAAGTTTGAAAATTATTATTTTTTTTTAAAAAAAGTTTGTTAAGAGATTTATTTTCATACACGGGAACTTCAAGAAAGTTTAATTAAATCTTTTCGATATAAAGGACTTCAAAAATAATAAGTGAAGTGAAGATCCTTCAAAAATGAAGTGAAACTATCTTTCACTCAGTTTTTTTTTGACCAAGTTCTCAGGGGCTAATAAAATCTGGGCACCAATCATGTATTTCGACGCGTCTCTGTCTTTCGACTTCGACGCAGCTTTTAACTCTTGACTTCACCATATCAGCAGCTTCAAATTTCCTAGAATGACAATCAGAATCACGTTTCGATTCACAGTGACGATTCCGTGAAATTTCAAGCTGCAGATATGGCGAAGTCAAGAGTTAAAAGCTGCGTCGAAGTCGAAAGACAGAGACGCGTCGGACTACATGATTGGTGCCCTGATTATTTTGCCTTTTCGGGTTCCCCTGTCTTTTTTTATGCATTTTTATACGAAGTTACAAGATTCCACCTCCTTAGATGCCTAACGTGTTTTGTAGACAAGACCCTAACTCGCAAATCTCTTGCCCGATTGGACTGAAATTTTTGATGTAAATAAAATATAAAATTAAATGTAGGTTAAATGTGAATTAAAACCCATTTTTCCTAATTTCAAAGAATTTATCGAAATATTATAGAAGTTCAGATTTTCAATTAGCTATGCCGCATTTTTCACAAAATCTTGTTCAAAATAAATTGTCCCGATATAATTATATTATGTATGATATCCCATTTAAACATAAAATGCCCTTTACGTACATTCATTTTAATATAATAAATGTATTCAATTTAAGGTAATTTTTTATGCAAATACAGCATTTTCCAGTCATTCTCAAAGGCATTTGGCCTCAGCTTTCATCGCGTGACATGAATTCTCGGCTGTGTATTTGCCTGTGTGTAACTTTAACAGAAATAATTGGATTAGGTTGTGAAATTGCTAGTTTTTCCAACAATGAAAACAGTAAATTGTCCTGAGAGCACTAGAAGTTGGTTATTAAGATAATTAAAAGTGAAAATGACGGTAGCGGACACCATTATCTGGTAGAATTTTCTATTAACACAGAATGAAACAATTTAAATAATCCTTAAATCATATCGAAATACAACGAAATATATCATAAACGTTGGAATATCCATTTTAGCATGATTAGGACTTTTATTTTTAATTTTCCCTGATGTCATCGTTAAACGTTGTTGATAACCAAATGTCGATCTTCATTTTTTTACGGATGTCCACAATTTTATTTTGCACGTTTTTCTCTTCAATTTTTTACACATTTTTGGCCGTTAAAATTCCAGGTAAATGAAGCTTAAAATAAATATAATTCATACTGGCATACAAACAAGAGATTAAAAGTTAAGGGATGAGTGGTTCATGGTTCAATATGTAAACCAGCCGTGACTCATGTTCACCAATCTACTATTATTTTGAGATTTATTTGAATTTTCAGGAATTTCCCATAGAAAAGTCCCTCCGTTGATGAAATCCACTCATGCTCTCGCTTCAATTGTATGGTAGACTGATTTTTGATAAAAGATGTCCTTCCATATTTTCCATATATGTAATAATAAGAAATTCTTTTCATAGATACACTTTTGCTCTCGTTTTCTTTAAAATCTTTTTGCACAAAAGTACAATATACTTCGTCAATACGTCTTACCTACACATGTGTGTTCCACGAATATTCATACAGTATTATACTTTTCTATTTACCATTTTATGCTTGTGAGGATGTTATGAATGATGTAAAAGGCGCACAATATACCTATTGGATATTAAACATGTGCGAGTACGTGGTTCCACTGTGAACGTTGTGCTTGACTTTCATCAAAATCGGTGAATGGAAATAATCACCTGAAAGGGGTTGCTCTTGTTATGTTCTTGTTATTGAGGAACATGTTTTCGTACTTTACGAAGCGGAAGCAGACAAGTGGTTACGTTTCGATTTTTAATGATTTGTTTCATTTATTCCATGTCTATGTGTTATTATTATCCCTATATTTTGAGACGAAGCACTTATCATTATTATAATTCCACACACGAGTGCATTTTGATGTCCTTTATTTGAAGTGGTAAAAGTGAAAATTCTAAAACTACTCTCACTGGAAATGTGGGCAGATATTTTTTCAGGAATTTTACAAATGCCTTTATGGCAAGAAAATTATTTTTATAATATTTAGGACGTTTAAATGGTTTTTTTTTTGATTTTTCCAAACCTTTCTTAAATTGTTGACAAATTAAAATAATAGCGTTTTAGCTCTCTGTATGGCTTCTTTTCCACTTCGGTAATATCATCGTTTTCCTGTTTTGGTCTACAACAATAGTTCTCCTCGAAGGTCTCGGTCGTGCGCTAGCGTTTTTTTGGGTCTTTGAAAATCTGAGAACCGTTGAACCGATTTAGACCAAATTTGGAGATGAGCTTCTAGATTGTGCGATCTTTTAACAATCTGATACCCCAAAAATCCCATATACTCCTTCCCATCTATCTTTTGAGTATCTAAAGGTGCCGCTCCACATGAGAGTAAATGCCAGCGAGAACCTCTCGATAGCAGCTACTCGCAAATGGACACGTCTCTGAGAGTCACTCGCAGAAACTCGCAAAAACTCGCGAGCTAGTGTCTGCGAGCTGTCAAAAGTGATTCTACTCTCTAGTGGACACGCCTCCACTGAACTCTCGGAGAGTAGCTCGCCAGATACGAACAGCGTTTTAATTTCGCTAGTAGCTCTTGAGAACGCTAGAAACTCGCTTTCGCTAGTAGCGATAGAAAAATCGCCGAAATTAACTCTCAAATTTACAACCTCCTGCGAGTAACTCTCGAGAGTTTTTGAGAGTTTTTGAGAGTTACTCGCGTATTTACTCTCTTGTGAAGCGGCACCTTAAAACAATTTGATCCAATTTTGACCAAGTTTTAATCAAGCAAAATTAATATTAACTAAACTCAACCATTTCTAAATTTTCTGATATTTTTTAGGCTGTCTATAAAATACGACACTCTAATTTTATAGTTTTTAAACTCTAATTTTCACTCTAATTTTATAGTTTTTCGCCACGCCAGTTTTTTTCCCGATTATTGTATGGAGTTTAGTACCACTATCAGACTACCGTAGATCCCTCTCCCCCTAAAATTGTGACCTTTTTTAAGGACAATCCCGTCATAAAAAAATGTTCTTTGCCGAAAATCCAAAATATTTTTGACACGAGAATCATTATACAGTTATTCAGAATAATTTATCTTAAATTTATTATCAAATAGTAATAAAATTCACAAAATTCAGCAAAATTCTGAGAAAGGAATCATTAAATTGCAATATTTGACTACATAACTGTATTTGATGTGAACTCCAAGTCAACATTAATAAAGATTTATGGGAAATTTAATTTTATCTAAATACCTAAGTATTTTCCTCAGACAACTGGAAATATTTGCTTTTTTATCTTCAAATGGAATCACATTTTTGCTATGATGTTTTGCAGAGCATTTAAATTTAAAATCAAAGACGGTTTACAAATAAAAGCGAGTTTGTCATTTTTCAATAGGTACATCTATTTTATTTTCTATTTATATCTCTTGAAAATTATGATTTTTAATAAACGGTTTTAGTGGTAAACATAACAAAAGCTATAATTGCCAGTCTGGCAATTATTGAAAACCCGTATGGTGATTACCCCCCCTAATAGTCCATTTTTGCCCATTAACAAACTTAGCCTCGCATTTTACGAAAAACGGATCTGCGCAAAATTTCAAGTCTCTAGCTCAATCCGTGCGCCCGCAATCCGCGCCACAGACAGACAGACAGACAGACAGACAGACGGACGGACATGGAAAAATCAATTATTTTTATCATTCTAAACACACTGGTGTAATTCATTTTTATGTGTGATGACGAGATCTTGGCGTTACAAACGGTAAGGCAAATCTAATAAACCTCTTGGTTTCACCGTACGGGTATAAAAATGTAATTTAAGGTTTTTATTGTTAAATTTCGATAATCTAGCGTTTTTTGGAATCCTTTCAGGGTTATTTTTTATTTCGTCTCCAAAAATATTAAAAAAGCCAAAGGGTGTTATAAGACATTTATTTATGATATCCTCGAAATTTCCAACTCATTTAATAATAAATTTATACATACGTTTCTTCTTTTGAAATCCAATAACAATCTCATGTAATCCATCATAAAAAGTATTATGATTGACCAATCGAAATTATTATCCATTTTCATTCGATCAATGTATAAGGAGGGAAAAAATATTTTATTACAGATTGCGGTAGCGAAATAACTTCCGCTTCATTTAACTGGCTGCAGACTTTAGAAGAAAGGTCAGGCCCGGTTTGTCCATCATATGCCATTGGGAAAAACCTCCGATCACTGTTTGAGTTGTCTAATAAAGAAAGGAAAATCTACCCTATAATGGGGACAAATTTATAGAAAACCACTGGGCCTCCGATCAGATTAACTTAATGTGGTGAAAATGTCGTTAGATTCGATTTTATTGTAATAACTTTCAATTCAAAGTCGTCCCTGTAGCGAAAAGATTTTTTTTTTTTTTGGAATTTGGTAATGTTTGTTTTCCGAATCCTTGTTATCCTGACGTTACGAGAAAAATTATTCGGTAATATAACATAATTATTATAATTTTCGTTATCTATCAGTCTTTATCGTCAGTTTTTTTTTTCTATGAAAAATCAAATTTATTTGAATTATTTACACTTTTCCCGTGTAATTTCCATGAAACAATTTTAATAAAAGCTTGCGATAATTTAATTAAAAGTAAACCTTGCCTCCGTTAATCTGAAAAAGTTTCACCGGGTAAACTGCCTGTAAAGCAATTTTCACTCGTTATCTGTCCATTTCAATCCCCATGGAAATTTTCTATACTTTTCCTGGTTTTCCATCGCTTCCATTCAGGATTATTTGATTTCAGTTTAAAACTTGCTAATTCCATGTTAAAAACATGAATTCGAGGAAAGTCTTCTTCAGCTATAATCCAATTAAACGAATTTAGTTAAACAGCCTAAAGTTTTACTCGTAAATCAAGCTGGCCATTAAACTTTTCCTGATGTTGTTTAGTAACCCTTTTGAATCTACTTTGCCTTGAATCTACGATTTAAAAGATCTCTTCAAGGTGTACAAAATTTCATGGGCAGTTAAGCTCTTAATGATGCAATCCCGATTCATGGTCGTTTATAGAAATTCAGTCAATTCGTGTAGCACCATCTGCTTTATTGTCGTTTATTTTAGAAATTTTCCTACTGATAAGAGAGAGTTGTATTTATCCATAATTTTTACAATAAAATTATAAAATACAGTTGCCTAATGATTCCATTAATCATAAACAAAATTTCTAAAAAAAACTTTATCATTGCTTTGACTTAAATAAAATTTTGTAACTTTAACAAACTGGATGTTTTTTATTGACTACACAGCAAAAAAGTTTGGAAATTGTAATAATAGATGAACAGTGGCGTTGAATCACAAATTTTGGATTTCCGCGAATTTTTTTTTATGGACCCCAGAAGATTAAAAATCAAAAACCTAGGATTCCAAGATTATTTTCAGGCGACTGAAGATTTGAAGACACTCTTTTATAGTATCGATTGTCGGTCTTTCTACAATTCATTGAGACATCTCTTATAAGAATTTAAATTTTGACGAAAAGTTAAATAATATCTCTTTTACATAGAAATGGCGACCATTGACCTCTTGCTATAAACAGGACTAAATAAATTCGGTGGGAATAGAGTCTTGAATAAAATTTCAACAGAAACCAACTCAGACTGTTTAGGGGGAAAAAATTACATGTGGCTGTGAAAGCGTTGAGTGAAAGTTAAATACGAAACCATTTCAAAAGGTCTAATTCTCTATTGACTGTACGTCGCCGAGGTTGAGCACGGATAAGGACGACTCTTATATGTAGGTATACGGAATTTGCAATAATTTTCTAAATGAACAGTTCCTGTCATGAACCTGTTAAATTGTTGACTTGAACACGTTCAGAACGTGCTTGGAATTCAGTGGAATATTTCCAAAAATTTATGTAAATGCGATGAAAGTAGGGACCCATGTTAGACACCTACTATCCATCCCTTTATGGTCTATAAGGATATCCCTGAATTTCATATTCCTTGCTAGTACAGTAACTCAGCCAATAAAGCAAGTGTATTATTAGTACAGAGACAGTTGAGGATATCGAGTGATGGTTGGTTGGTCTTAAGGGACGACTGAATGAATCAATCCTGGCACATTTCTGAGCTTATTCCCAAGTCAAATTGATTTTGATATTTCGAGGTTTAACGAACCGATGCTTACAGGATAAATGGCTGAGGCTGCGGATTACCACCGGAAGCAATTCTGATTTAGGTTTGGGAGAATTCGGTACAATGACCAGTTAGAGAAAACAATTTATCATATTCTTCTGTTTTTTAGAGAATTTCAATTTATACAGGTTTACTTTAACTTGCTTTTCCTTATGGTTAAAGTGTTTTTTAAAGTTTTAAATAATTTGCCTGAAATTGATTTCGTACTGATCAGAAAGTTTTGTTTTTAATAATAATAATAATAATAATAATAATGTCTATATTCAATATTTTTGAATTTTACAATTTTTTACAATTCACTCTTTTTTTTTGACCTACAACAATGACATTCGTCGTCTGTCGGTGGCTAGCTCTAATCTTATATATAATTTCAGTTTTTAATATTAATTCCATTTAAGTTTCATATGAATTCGTTTCTATAATAAAAAGCCGTGACTACATATCTATATAAATTCTCAAAATCTTCTGCATTCACTCCATTTAAAATATTTATGATTTCAAAATCTTCTAGTTGTTTTTTCCCCAGATATAACGTTCTCAATTCTTTCAAGATTGGACACTTTCCTAAAAAATGCTTTATATCTTCCTCTTCTCCTAGATTACACAGGGAGCAGATCCGTTGATTTGCTGATCGAAATGTAGATGCATTTAATCCAATTAATCCACTGCGAGCTTTGCATATCCACATGATTTTGGATCTATTATTTGAATTTTGGAAGTAAATGGGTCCTTTAGTTAAATCAAGGTGTTTATATATCCGATCGCTACTGGCAAGTGCATTTTGAATATCCTGACTAAACTGTGTTTGATTAATTTGCTGTAACATCATATTAGTGTTATGTTTCCATGTTGCAAGATCCAATATTTCCCAATTAATCAGAAGACCCTCCGACAGTGTCTGCCACTCTTTTGACCAGAAGATATTTTCCTTCAGTATCTTTATTGACAGCTGATGTGGTAATCTTTCTTCGCCATATTCAAACAAGGACTTTGTAATATATTTTACGTGCATTTGGAATGTGTAGAGATGACACTCTGTGGTTCCTGTCTCCAAATTCAATACATAGTTTGGTGTAAACTTCGGTAAATTAATCACTCTTTTGATAAAATATCCTCGTAATTTGTCCACTTCTTTGAAGTATTTAAAGCCCCACACTTCTGTAGCATAGCAATGAATTGCTCTTGTTACGGAATTAAAAAGTTTCCATTTTGTAGCTAAACTAACATGTTTCTTTCCAAGAAAACTACTCCAAGTGCTATTCAAATTCAGTTTAGCTTTCTGGTCTCGAGATTTGATATGCTCCGCAAATGATAGTCCAGGCGTTAGCTTCACTCCTAAATAGTCATATGTTTTGACAATTTCAATTTCAGCGTCTTTAAAAGTCCATTTTTCGTTTTCTCGTAATTTTCCAGCTTTTCTGAAGACCATGATTTTTGATTTTTCCATGTTGATGGTTAAATTCCACATATCGCAATATGTTTTGTTTTTATGTGCCTCCGTTGTCGAGTCGGTTTCCGTAACCACTCTAGTTAAAATCTATTAAAAATTTCTCTTTTGAGAAGTCCTAAAATAAAAACATTCCAAGATATGCATATGAACAAATTAAAGAATTTTACTATTTTATTTAAAATTTTTGCATACACTGAAATTGATCATCACATATATTTTATCTGTACTATCATGCAAATTAATTAGCAGTTCTATTAGATAAAGTCTATTTAACATGTCTAACTAATTAAATTGTTCCTCTTGGGCCTCTTTATTATTATTTTCACGTTCAGCATTCCATAAAGTTAAATTACGCCAAAGTGCAGTCCACATATCAATTATGCAATGTGGGTTTTATGCTTTAAGAACATGTCAAGCTACCCAGAGTTGGGTGGTTTTTGGGATGTGAATCGAATTTCGGTGCTGTTTTTGGTACCATGGGAAAACTGATGTTTCTAAATAAACTTTGAAGCTTGTATTTGTATTAATTTAACACAGATAAAACATACACACATTCGAAATCAGATGACAATAATCTATATAAGTTTGACATGAATAAATTATATAAATATCTGCAAAACTGAATTAAAATATAAGGGTTCTGTGCTAGATGATTTTTGTGAGTTTTCCGGGTTTTGCTGCATTAATTTTCCGTTTGCTATCGAAGCATTTATCACAAATTTTTGTTGGTTTTTCGATTTTGTTCGAGTTCTTTACCAAAATCTTTTATTTTGAAGACAAGTACAGAAAAAGCGCAGATTTAGTATGGAGAAAATAATGTTAGATTATTCAAGACAACTCCCTCTGTTGGGATCCCTAATGCCTCGCTGTCTGATCCTTGGTGTTTGGCAAAAGAGGAACTTTGAGTTGTATGGCTTTTCCGTGATTTATGTATTTGTGTATGGTTCCTTCTTTTGCTTAGGTAATCAGAAGACCGTCATGTCACAACCTCCTCTGATAAGCCTTAGTCCAAACGAACAACAGCGGAAACGTTCATTCACTTGAATACAGAAAAAGCTTTTTTTTCCAAATCAGATCTTTCATTTTCACCCATCACCCACACACACCCGTTTTGCCATACCACACTTAACACTCCTCAACTCCATTTCCATCGCCCAAGGACTTACCAATCATATTTATGAATATTTATGGCCTAACAAAGCAAAAAGAAAAAGGAAATAAAGTTTTTCCTGGCCCAAAAAACAGACTTTTCCGATAAAAGTATTCGCCCATATTCGATGTTGAAAATCCCATAAATCACTGGTACATAGAACAGAAAAAAAAATCCCTTTTCTAGCCACAGTTCAGCCGATATAGAAATATATCGGGGTTAGTGGGGTCTGAGGTGATCGGAATTGAGGTGGGTTTAGATATTCGGGCCTATAGTGTTATTTTTGTACGTGTCATTCCATATTTAGCCAATTCGATGTGATTTTTATTTACAATGTGACAATCGAATAAAAGCCATAATGTATATCTAAAAAACATCATTTATTTCGCTTTTATATATTTTATTCACCAAAATTGATGATGAAATACGAATCTAGCACACTATTTTACGTTACAGGTTTTTTCTCTCCCTAAAAAAACGTAAGTTTTCATTTTTAAATATCTATATCCCACTATACTTGGTAGGAAATGGGGTCGGTAAACTTTATACATTTTGTACTCTGGGTTCAAAGATTTCTTGAAATATTATCTAATTTCCTTATAAATTAGGGGAAACTGGGGTATTCTGGACCACGGGGAATTGCGGACCAGCGTCATTTTGTTTCCCCTAGTAGTGGTTGGTAGCTGCAAATAACTGTAATCAGTTTGCCTCATGTTAAGCTAATTTTCCTAACAGTACTCGACTTGTATATACGCACTATCACCTCGCTTCGATAGCAAATAGAAAAGTGATACTTCGAAATTTTTTTTTTCACTTTGTGTTTCGCTTAAATTTAACCACATTTTTCGAGAATCAACTCAAGTAAATATATTGATAATATTCACGGAGCCTTAAGCATTCGACACTGACAAAAAATTTTGCATGAAGTTTGCATTGTGTTACTAATAGCTGCCATATTGTAAAAAAGAGCGTTCGGGGAATTGTGGACCACTTTTGTCGGGGAATTATGGACCACTCAATTCTTGACATTTGACAAGCAAACTTCGTGTATTTGATGCATATAAGTGTTTTTTCATGCAAAAACACAGCATTAGATTTTCGGCAATCATACTAATCATACTAATATATAAAAATGAGTTGGTGTCTGTCTGTCTGTCTGTCTGTCTGTTCTTCTTTCACGCAAAAACGGCTGAACCGATTGACTTGAAATTTGGCATGAGTGTCTGTGGTCGTTCTGGTTCCAACATAGGCATACGGAAAAGTAGCGCGAGGGGTGGGGGGAGTAAGGGGAGGGGGTAAAGTGATTTCGAAACTTAGTTTTTGCGCTATGTTACTCTTTCGCGGGGAAACTACTGAACCGATTGGCCTGAAATTTGGCATAGATGTTCGTCGGGGGTCCAGCCCCAACACAGACCCATTAAAAAGTAGTCCGAGGGGTGGGGGAGTAAGCGGAAGGGGGAAAGTAGTACCGAATGCAAGTGCTGGAATTTTTTGTTAGTTTCTTAATCATTTTCCGAAGAGAAAAAACTAACGAACAGCATACAGGCTACTTAATTTTTAACTAAATGAATTTATGGGCCTATTCTTAAAATGTAAGATTGCTCTGTATCTGTAACTTTACATTTTCAGTCCACTTTGCTATTCACAAACTGTAACTTTGACATTCTGTATCTGTAACTAGCTGTCAAATCATCTGTAAGTTTATGCCGAGAGAAAACTTATCCATAAGGTTACATTTTTTAAGAAAAATGCAAAATTTTAAGAATAAAGGAAATATGTCGGACTTAATATTGTTGTATAATGGATGGGAAGAAGATTCTGAGTAAGTTAAATAAAAATACTTAGAAAGAAATGTTTATACGATTTGTTATACAGTTCAGAAGAAGCAACTGTCAGGAATCCCTATTATTCAGTTACAGTTTGTGAATACCAATTTGGAATCTAATGTAAAATTAGTATGAATCATGTGGAACATGTAAAGTTACAGTTGCAGATACATTTACATTCGTGAATAGCCCCATTAGTTTTCCTAAGTTTTTTTTTCTGTTCACGCTTTTAGCCGGGCGAAGCCGGGTCCAAATTCTAGTACATATATACAAATGAGTTGGTGTCTGTCTGTCTGTCTGTCTGTTCCTCTTTCACGCAAAAACTGCTGAACCGATTGACTTCAAATTTGGCATGAGTGTCTGTGGTAGTTCTAGATCCAACATAGGCATACGGAAAAGTAGCGCGAGGGGTGGGGGGAGTAAGGGGAGGGGGTAAAGTGATTTCGAAACTTAGTTTTCCCTCTATGTTACTCTTTCGCGGGGAAACTACTGAACCGATTAGCCTGAAATTTGGCATAGATGTTCGTCGTGGGTCCAGCCCCAACATAGACCCATTAAAAAGTTTTTAAGTTCTTTCCGGTTTTCTTCGCATTCTAAAATTTAGACAAAAAGCTTAACCCGGCAACGACGGGTATACAAGCTAGTTTCTAAATCGGCCGTTTTGACATCGCCAGAGGATGTAAATGACCTTCGTGAGAAGGCTGATATGAAGCGAAAGAGATTGGAGAGAAAAGGTGATAAACCATAATCGAAAAAGCAAAAAGATCGTGTCAAATCGAAGACATCACAGAAGAAACAACCATCTTCAACCTATTGTGAGGTGGAAGAATACATAGATTTCTGCATAATTTGTAAGAAAAATATGCCAAAAAAAATGAACCCATCCATCCATACCATCCATTGCAACGTGTGCGATCGAGCTGTTCACTTGGGATGCTCCGGAATGACTGCAAGTTACTGGACTTGCGAACATTGCGTTTCGGACTGATTTTCATTGCAATTTTTCACTTCATTTCACTTTGTCTGTTATATAATAAATATATGAATCAAAAAAAAAGTTTGTCTATCACATTTTTCCATTTTTAATCGATTTACAAAGTGGTCCACAATACCCCGAGATTTTTCAAAATCGCAAAAACGCCATTTTTGCGCCAACTGATAAAACTTGTATAATTTAATACAATTTGACCGAACTGCTGTGACCCAAAGAGAGGTTATTTATCGTACTACAAATTCAAGCTCTGAAATTTTCAGAAAAAGTTATTTTTTTACGATTTTTTAGCCAAAATGAAAAAGCGGTCCAGAATACCCCACCTTCCCCTATATAAAAACATTTGAGATTTTTTTAAAAATCTTAACATATTATTTTTAGCATTATTTTTAATGATTTCTTTGCCTTCTGAAACTTCTTTTAAATTCACTAAGCCGCTAATTCTCTATGGCTAGTTTCAAGTTTTCATTTTACACGACGGTCAGCGAAAAAAAATTGATGCCCATTAATTTTCCTTTGACTTGTGTATAACTTTTATAATGAAGGTATTTTTACGTTGTCAAATGATACAATTTTTTTTTTTTGAAGATTATTACCTTTGCTTCGTCAGTATAACACAGAAAGAAAATGAAATATCTTTTCCGGCTATTTATTATTAAATATTTATCTAACTTTGCTACGTCTTTTCTGTGAAGAATCTTATCATTCTTTTAAATAAAAGTGAGCAAACTTTTCCAAAAGACTCATTACGTTTTCACAACAATTGCAGCTAAAAAGTTTTTTGTTCCAAGTAAAACGTAAAATAAAAACGACAAGAAGAAAAAAGTTTAAGAAATTCATAAACAAACATAGGGAGAAATTAAAAGAAAAACTGAGAAAAAGGAAATGTAACAGAAAATAATTTAACAGAAAGCTTCTTAACTGTAACGAAAAAAAAACTGTTTTAATAAGAAAAAATGCGGGAAAAAGTCAAGCGAAAATGAAAAAAATGAAGAGCGTTCCCGGCAATATCAATAAAATTCTCTAGAGAAAGATTTTCCTAGTCGCTTTCTAGTAAGAAATGGAAACGAGCTCCAATTACTGGCGAATCTGTAGAATTAAAGCAGTCAGAAAGGCATTTCAACCCGGAAAAACTTTTCGCATCAAAGCAGAATCACTTCTGGCCAAAGTTGAAATTCAAAAAATGTGAAACAGAGGGTGAACCGAAATCGCGACGGTACCAGAATGTTTTGTGGTGGTTTTTGGGTGTTCAGAAAACCTTTGCGACTACACAGACTATAGTCGGATTCGGCGTGAAATTATGCGTACAGCAGAACCGGATTCGGAAGAGCACTAATCGGTCTGTATTTTAAATAACTCGAGAACGCGTTGACTTAGCGAATTGAAAGTTGTTGCAAAAAAGTTTTACGAAAATCGTAGCTTTCTACCAACTTTTGGAAAAGTGACGGTAGCTATAACGGTTACCTCCCAACAATTTTTTTAAAATACAGTTTGGGCTTAATTGTTGGGTTTTTCTGTATGGACTCGTCTTGAAGTCTGAAGACAAGGCAAATCTTTTAGGGTATATCATCTCTGTGCCCTATGAACTCCCACTGGAATCAAAAGCTCGTTAACTGGATGTGCGGAATTAGGAATAGCTTAAGTCTTTCCGCTGTATCCCTCCGCCTCATGACTGGAAAATAGTTTGACTTGAGTGATTTGTTGGATATGGTCTGGATTATGGATGAGTCTCGTATTATTTCAAGCTGTGCTGGGGAAGCTTCTTGCTGCCGGATCGTACGTACTACAATGTCAGCAGGATTTATGTCTGCTAAAACATTTTATCCTGAAACAGCCCTCCCGATCTTATAATTAGGGTGCGAAATTTCCATTATACAAAATTACACAAAGGGGTGAACGCTTCGGGATGTTTAAACTTTAAAATTTGTCTACATTTAATACTTTTACAAAGACTCACCTGTGTGTAATAGCAACGTTTAAAATTAGTGTAACAAATAACAATTATAGTTGAAAATCGAAAACTAATTTGATTTAACTATACATGCCGAACACATACTTGCATAATTATACATTATTGGGACTGATGTAGTGCAGTTAGACTGCCATCCCCATAAAAAGTTAGGTGAAACAACTATTGAGGGCGGACATGCTATGCTTGTATATGGTTTTAATTATGCCACTGACATATGCCCATAATTATAATTAATATCACAAACAAAGCATTGCAAATTGAAACAGCAGACCACATCGCCGATTGGAAAATTTTCAACGAAAATAGAGAGAATTTCGTTGAAAATTTTCCACCAAAAATTTTTGGAACCAGAGGTCTGTAAATGGTTGTTCGATCGGTCAGCTATTGGGGGCGGTTTCGAAATCGTTGTAAGTACTGTCAAAGTATAGCCAGCGGGCAGATGTGGTGAATTGTCCATTTTAAATGCATGAAATACTGGGATCGGGACTAAGGTTATGATTCTATATGGCAATTAACCGCGCCGCGAGTCGATAGTCTAACCAACAACAAAACAATTTCGATTGTGCGATAATTAACTTTTATTAAGTATTGATTTTCAAATGGCGTTCCAATGGCAAAATAATTTCCATTTTCGATGGGGTGCTATCCGTATCTATCCGTCTATGGGATATTATATCGCCATTTGGCTTTTAGGTTATGGAGAGTGTTGTCGTAGGCTGCTGCCTTTCTATAGTATAGACAGTCGTATATTACCTGAAAATAGACCGGGATGGTGGAATATTGAAAATTTTGCACGAGCGGAAACGGCAAAAAAGGCAATTTCGGGCCCCCTTTGAATTTATCAACGGTATTGTTTTATCATTAACTTTTGTAAAACCTCATTTAACGTTGCGATAACAGCTTGTATCACAGGCTTTTATGAACCAAAACAATTTTATCGATAATATGAATTTGTGGAAATACACGCTCAAGGAATGGAGGTATTTTTCGATTAGTTGATTTTTAAGTTAAATTTTTCAAAGAAAACCTATAGAAACGTTTTTCTAAATTGGATTTTTTATAATGCCAGAACAAAACAAGTGTTGCGGGGAAATTACAAAAAAAAGAAGTTTTCAAGTTTTTGGGAAAAACTATTGAAAGATACATTTTACTATCCGCAATTGTAAACTCATAAGACTTTATAGATACATGCCACATTCTTTTTGAAATCTGGAAACTTGTGTCCAGATTTTTCCTCAAATAAAAGAAAATTGTTATTTCATTATTAAAAATACAATTCCAAACATTTCAACCGGTTTTCTACAATCTTCAGTCTACCACATTATTATCTGCCTCAATTTTTCCAATCTAGTTCTTATCTATTTACGGTAATGATTCCTTTAGTTGGTTTTCCAGCGTTTATAATGTCAATGGCTGTAAAATTGTACAAAAAACGAGTCTCGTCGTCTATCTAACTTCGTAATCGATTCGAAATAAGCAGAAAGTTCAGACTGCACGCTGAAAATGGCATCCAATTGTCTTCTCAATTGCTTTACAAGCATTTAGAGTCTGACTTGGATCCAATCTTGGAAAATATCGATCGGGATTTTATTGCCAGGATTCGATAAAAAGGAAAAATTCTTCGAACCATTTTAACTTTGCTGTAGATTAAATTTTCTTCATACAAGGATATTAGCAAAATCAAAACTGGAGCTTAACAAGGATTCGAATTGTTCGAACGTAACACAATCTGATATTTTGCTACAATTATGGGGTTTTAATATCAACACAAAAGGACGATTGACGTTTTATGACATTTAAAGTGGTTGTGCTTCGTACATAATTGAACAGAACAATTTGGGTGTCGTAAATATCGAAGTAAAATTGTCCTTTGTTTACACGACATAACTTAAATAACATGGAATCAATATTGCATTCAGGACATACGGATACTTCCAGGTGGGTGAATCCATTTACGAAAATAAAGCGGTTTTCGTTTAAAAATTTTGCTTTACAGAAGCCATTTTTCGTACATATTTGTAACTAGCTTGCATACCCGTCTTTGCCTTTGCCTTAGACAAGTTTTTTGTCTAAGTTTTAGAATACGAAGAAAACCGGAAAGAACTTAAAAACTTTTTAATGGGTCTATGTTGGGGCTGGACCCCCGACGAACATTAATGCCAAATTTCAGGCCAATCGGTTTAGTAGTTTCCCCGCGAAAGAGTAACATAGCGCAAAATCTAAGTTTCGAAATCACTTTACCCCCTCTTCTTACTCCCCCCACCCCTCGCGCTACTTTTCCGTATGCCTATGTTGGAACCAGAACTACCACAGACATTCATGCCAAATTTCAAGTCAATCGGTTCAGCCGTTTTTGCGTAAAAGAGGAACAAACAGACAGACACCAACTCATTTTTATATATTTGTATGATCAAGTTTCCTATGTAAAAAATATTAAAACTAATTTTTTTTAAATGGTGGTTTGGGCTCAGGTTCTAAATTATCTATAAAACTTTTTAAAATGGTTTTTTTAGCTTGTTTTTTACATTTTTTACGATGACATGAAAATTTACAAGAAAAACGTTTTACTACCTAATAAATCCAGAGTTTATATCAACCACATTTGATTCCAAAATATATTCAAGAGTGACATCAGATTCCTGAAACAAATCCAAAAATATCACTTGCAGCGAAAACCCAGTATCAGAAACACATTGATCTATTCTTATATCCACTTGTCTAGTTAGTTTGTTGATTGTGCTATTAGTACAGCTTTTTTTTTTGCTTTTGTGAATTCCTGGAGCGATTGCCAAAGAATGTGTGTGCAAATCCTTTTCAATTACTCGTGTACACAGCAAAACAAGACTGGAATCCTACAAAACGATAAGGAATCCTCAACAACTGATTTTTCTTATATCCGTTCTGTCCTTTTCCCCAAACTTACTACTTCCGTCGCGCCATTTTCAAGCACTTTTGTCTGTTCCGAGGAATGCCCTCCACCATCGCCGACATTCCTGACGACAGACGCCTTGAACTCAACCGCGCGTCGTCCAGACGTGGTAAATTGAACACAAGAAATACGTGCCATGTATAAGTTCGAAAGCAAACAAGGATAACCAGGAATAGGATGGTCTTCGACTAGCCATTCACTAGACGTGTTTCTGAGGTTTTTCCTTTTTCGTGTACGACGACGAGTATACGATTCTGGAATTGATATATTGTGCGTACATACAACCGTTGAACATAACAGCTTTTGTATGCGATCAACATTTTTCAAAATGACTTTACAAGCGCCACGTTCCGTAACAAATTATCCTACCGCCCCATTTCACCACTTCCAATTCACGGGATTTTTTTACAATCCGCCTTCATGGGTGTTCCGAGAGCAAGTTTAGATCCAGAAGTGAGATTGATTGAGTTTAAAATGTTGTTGCTATTTATATTTCAGGATATTTAATGAATCTCACGTTTACTCGAATGAGAGTCCATTATCCACTTTGGCCGATGCTGCGAAAAAATATTTAAATAAATGCAAATGGAAGAAAAATTGTTATTTCCGGAAAATATGTTGACCATTAAATTCAATGAACCGACAATGAACCTAATTGAACTGAAACTATATTTCACGCAGACACTTATGTTTATTGCAGTGCAAAACATGGCCACTACAAACAATCGAAATATGAACTAATAGTGCAGATTTCATACCTTAAATTCTAAATGGCGCACTATATTATGCACTATAACGACTATAGTGGAATAGAGAGAGAGAGGTATTCAATTGAACTTTACAATTATAATTCCAAATTGGTATAATGTTGTAGTATGCTTCGATAAATCCACCTCAATTAGAGTATATCTAAAACCATTCTTCCCTCACACAACAACAACTCCCGACTAATTATTTGAATATATTGAATTTCGATATGTAGAATTTTTGTTAACAAAGTTAACATTCTCTTGGGGCTCGTTTTTATTCAGTTGAACATCAAATCAATAACCGAGCTATTTTCCGTCGTATTTCACATTGCATGGCTATGTTGCGTATAAACACTTGGAGTTCATTTAAAAATTGGAATATTTTGCAGAATATATGGCCGAGAATTCACTACCATTGGGAATTTATAATTGAATCCAATAGTTTATTCGCACGTTTCAACATTGTAAATATTTCGCTGACCGTTAATAAGGAAAGAAAAATTGAAAAATTTTCACTGAAAAATAACATCAATTGCAGGTAATTAGTTTCCCCCACTCCTCAATTGGTCGAAATTACTGATATTGAATATATATATATTGGGGATAATTTTGAATTGGAAATTATTTGAAGTGGGTTGAATTATTTTATAGAAATTGTTGTTTTTGCGGAATTATCACAATGAAATCTAACTTTTTTCATTGAATTTCAGTAGGTAGGGTTAAATTTTGTACATATTAGTCTCCGTTTGGGTCGATTTGTGTAATATTGAAGTCCAGATCAATATTGTTTCGATCGTTCAGAAGGTAGCAGGGAAAGGGGTAAGAAGAAAATGGTTTGTATTATCTAAAACACACGGTCTCACTTTAAATTATGGTACCAAGCAGTATTTATGTTAACCCTTCTCCTTCCAGTGGTTCTCCAGTGATAAGCAAGCAGACAGTGGACTTAAGTTTTACTATGTAACATCCAAAAAACCCATCTAAAATATAAAAAACGAATCGCCTTTAGAAAAAAAAACTGTAGCATCAATCGACTCCCTCTTGAAAACGAATCATTTGATGGTTTGTAACAAAGTAGGCACTCTAAAGTTACATTGTTGCCTGAAACATTTATTCAATTCAACAGATCTACTTTTTAAGTGTCTTCCATCCAAAACAATTTCAAATAAATTTCGTAAAAAAATTAAAAAAAAAAACAGCGAGTTTGTTGAGCATAAATGAAATGCTAAACGTGAAAAGTTACACTGGCAAATAATGAAATCAACAGTCAAACGCATAGGGCATAACATCAACAGAAAATACGCTTTCCCACCCACCAAACATCCTGTCCGCCCACAAGACTATGAACCCAGCTTGGCAAACAAAAAAAAAGGTTCATGTTTTCCGACCAAAATCCCAGAGATCGTCCAGTGATAGAGGGAATGGCGCGGAACGAGATTGAAGTAGCGGCAAATAAGGGTTCGCCGGCTATATTTTTCTAACGAAAAAAAGGGATATGTAAACCCAATTACCGAAAAAATGAAACAGTCTGGAAGGAAATTGGCTCAGCTCTTTGGAAAAACAAAAGGCATCATCGGTGAAGCAACGGGAATTTCACGGGAAAAATTTAATCAAAGTGATTGCCTGATGCCCGTTTTCCATTATTTCAGGGTGTTTTTCTGTTCCGTTCTGGAATTCCACTCTCGTTACGGGGAAACAGAAGGTTATTTCCGGTTTGTATATAAGAATTTTATTCTTTTTGTTTTATTTTTCCGTATGATTTGGATTTCTTTTTGGCTTGGATTTTATTGTGTTTCAATTGCGCTTCAATGTATTTATATGGAGCCATGTATGAAGCTCTTTTTGCTTCCGGCATTAGACACGGTTGGAAAAATTCCTTTTCATATTAGTATCGAACCAATTCGATGTGAGTCGATATATTGGATATCCTTACTATTCACATATTGCAGTCTCTTCGACACATTTTACAGGAAATCCCTTTTTCTTCGCATACTTTGTATTCGATATGTATTCAGAATAAAGTTTGATCGTAGGGATAGTGCTCTGAGAATTTTCATTTCTTGCACAAAGGAAGAAAGGAAACAAAAATGTAATCAGTATGGAAACAATCAAATGAATCTTAACGAGAATCGAGACGGGTCGGACGGGACTGGACCGTCTTGATTAGGGCCAGTCGTGGCCAGTTTCAATTCGGTTCTAGTGATGCATGACGAAAACAAAAATTTGGGGTTCTGTAGGAGAGTTGCCAATAAAAGTATCTCTCTTTATTTCGCTTCACTTTTAGTTAAAAGCATTTGTGAATTGATTTTAAATTGGGATCGCACTAAACTCTATGAATTTCGGGGGTTCGATTGAAAGTTTTCGGTAGGCATAATCGGAAAATAGAGGATTTAAATGTCTACAAAAAAATAGTGGAAATTGTAAATTTTCTTATAATATATGCTATGTACTAGTGTCTGTGTTTGAACCAAAAAAAAATTTGCATTTGAAGCTTATAACGCTGGTTTTTGGGGAAAAAAAGAATCTCACCAGTATTTTTAGAAACACGAAAAATTTTAATTTATGCATTTCAAAAAATTGAAAAGTTCTATAATCCTAAAAAAGAAAAATAAATTGTAAGCGTCCTCAAACTCACAAATTTCACTTCCAAAAGATCCAAGAAATTGAAAAATAACAAAAAAATCAGCCACAAATCTCAAAAGGCCTTCAAGGGTTCGGAAATTGAAAGATTTTTCTTTGCCGTTATTAAAAATTCAAGTCACAATTGATCACATCCTCTTTAAGCTTTTCACTTAATCAACTTTCTGTGGTATTTGCGTGCATGTTCAGGGAAACCTCAGTTTTCGCCATACTTTCCAATACTGGGAAATCCCGATTGTGTATCTACGGATGAACGTAGGTACCCACTATTTTTTTTAGCGACGACGCTCAATTTTTCTTTTCCCTTTTTCCCTATCTACAGACAATTTCTAAGGGAATATCACGAGCTCGTAACGATTTGCATAATGCCATGCACGGCTGATGGTTTTGCGACTTGTCTTATATCCTTAATAATACTACACACATAGTCGTGTTTTGTTGACATTGCGATGCAATCAACCCTGGAGACATGCCTAAGTATAAACAATACATCCTGCGGAAAGCAACCGAGTTAAGCAAAAGCAGCGGATGGTGAAGTCCTTTTTTTTACTACAAAGTAAAGTCTTGAAAGATCAATCGAAGAATGGGATCTTTGGAAAATACCGAAGAAAAACTACACTCTCGAAAAAATCCGGGGACGAATTAACTCCGCCTGAAAACATAGCTAAAAGTTTAACACCGTAGCGCGGAGTTATTTTTAAATTTTTATTTTACGGAGCTAAATATTCAATTTAACACCGTTTTGATCTAAATTTTAAATAAACTCCGAAAAGGAGTCAAAAATTCACTACAACTCCTTTTAGGAGTTATTTAATTGTAAAGGGTGTTCACGTTTAGAAGAGGCTTGCCAATTGGCTTCAACAGCCTATTGGGAAGGCAAATGGTTTACGATTCGAGAGATCCCAGGTTCGAGTCCCGGCACAGACATGCAAGAAAAGTTTTTAACAAGTCAATATTAACTTTGGAAACACGAAAAAAAACTCAAAACATCTCAAATGCTTGCAAAAAAAAGAGAATTTGTGAGGTTTTTTTTCTTGGTAATAAATTGGTTTAACACCGAAAAATTGTTAAAAATTAACACCCATAAGGAATTGTTGTGAACTCCTAGCCCGGTGCTCGATTTTCTCCAATAGGTGATGGACTCCTCAAACTCCCTTTCGGTGCGTAATCGACTCCATTTTTTCGAGAGTGTAGTAAAGATTTATATAGCGAAACAGTTTTTCCATTTTTTTTTTCATACGCTTTTCATCTACTACCTTCCTTTTATTAGTTTTATTTTTATTTTTTATATATAATTTGAATACGTAGCGAACTCATGAATTATGCATTGGAAGCATTTTTGGCCTGGGATTTCAGAGAGCTTTCCTCAATCCTTTTCTCAGTCTATTATCGTTTTGTGGGAAAGTCAGCTAGCGCGACTTTGTGAATTTTCCCCCACATTTCGAAGGAAACAATACTTGAACACACTGTAAAAAAAAAGGTTTAGGGGGCTCAAGGGATGTTCATATTTGCCCCATAAATGTGTTCAACACTAGGATTTTTCTTTGTTTGCTTGCCACACGGATTCAATCCGTCTGAATTGAGCTTGGTGGAATTTTGGAATTCAGTTTGAGAATTTTTTTCGAGTGCCTTGAGGGAATGCAAAATGGGGGTATTTACTAGAAATTGTCAAAAACAAATTACCCAATCTATAGAGTATATCCGATATTATTTCACGTTGTAAATTACATTTAAGTTTTATTCGAAAGGGGTTTATTTTCAAGTGAGGAGGATTTTAAAGGGACATCTTGAATTTTTAAGCGTTATTTGTGGAAGACTCTTTTTTCACTATACCTCCAGGGAAAATATAGCGGCAGTGAACAAAATGCAATCTGCAATTTATTTTTCCGGCACTTCCGCAATTCTGAAGATTAAGCTTATCTTGAAATAGAAATACAAAATTCAGCATTTATATCTTTACAAATATTTAAAATAAAATTTATTCCGTAAATTTACTTTTGACTTCATTTCTAATCCGTAAAAAATTAGATACATCCCTAGAAACTAAATACATCCCTCATTATTAAAACACAAAACTCATAAAACTTTCAACTTTGATGATATTCAAACTTTCACCAAGGATGATATGAATGTACAAGAAAAAGTTTTCTGCTCTTCTTTCATCAGATCCATATAGATTTCTGTTTTTTGGGCAAATGAAACCAAAGTATAACCTTCAACCTAAAGTCAACTTATCAATTCATAAATGTTGAAACTGTGCTTAAGGTTTCTTCCAGTTTTAATGGATATCTTCCCTTACTACACCGTAGCTGAATGGAACCGAAAATATTAAATTCTCCAAAGATTAATACAAACATAAAGTATGATGACACAATTTCATATAAAATAGTAGCTCGAAAATGCAAACAAAGTGGGAGGATGTTTGCCGTTGTGAATGGGATGTTGGAAGAAAAGGAAGTTTTACCACCATTCCAACGTTTGAAAGACTCAATTTTCTAGCTTATTGGTTAAAAGGGGATTAAGTGGGGCAACGCAAATATTTCTCCCCAAGTATATAATATAAGGACTCGCTTCCGAAGGATCCCAACGGCAGAGAGCATAAAGCAGAAAGCAAAAGAAGCCCATTTTAACCACTCCATTTGTTCTTTGCGGTTGAAAATACACCCACCCAGGGCACTTCTGGATCTATTTGGGGTAAGTCCAGCGCCGAGACTCGATTCTGTATCCAAAGTTTGCGTTTCATGTCTCCATTGTGCTTCGATTTTAACTTTCTGCTTGTATATACTGAAATATACTGTGGAATCAGCTGCCAGTGTGTATTCCCATATTTGCTTAACGATTATCTTATCCCTAATTCCTAACTGTTGACAGAGTATCGATTAAGCCAGGGTAAATCATAGTGTAAAAAGGAATTATAGACTCAAGCTCCAGGACGTCCCAGGCATTATCTACAGAAGCAGCAGCATTGGTGAATATTTCGTGATTGGGTATCAATTTTAATGGGTCAAATGAACAAATCGAATACGACATTCCTTTATTCAGATGGAAATGGATATGATCCTTGCTCAGGACATGTTCACAGAATGGGGATGAGTGAATGATGATAATGACGATAGTCGAAAATAGGATAAAGGAAGTGGTTTTCAATCAAAATCCATCGGAACATTGCTTGCAAGAGCTGACTTTGATGAATGGCCGTGGTTTTTTCGATTGTCAATATTTAGGAGGTCCTATCCGGATAAGCATTTGCGATCAATAGAAATTCTTTAGGAAATTTTCGATTAGGACAGAGCAAGCATACGAAGTTCAATAAAATTGAAAGACGATTGATGACCACCAAATCTAACCGAAAAACGAAAAGTAAAACAAATGTCAGATTGAAATAAGTAATTTTATAAATTAAACAATATTATGTTTAATCAGTAAATTGTAATCGCTAAGACAATACAATAAAGTTATATCTCTTTTGGCAAATGCAATCATCAAATGTAATAACATCAGTCAAACTGAATCCGCCTGAATTCCTATCCAAAGAAGGTATAAAGATGGAGTCCTGGTAGATAAAAGCAGATTACAGACAAACAAAACAAATGGGTAAAATCCATCACTTGAAAATAATGAGGGGGTTTCTATCTCCGTTCAGGGTGGAAAGTTTGAGCCAAAACCGGCTATTGCATAGAATTCACCTTCCTGAAGCTTCCATCAGTTACTTACGGATTCAGGACCTCCATTACAGGGGCTAGCACAGGAATCTGTAGTTGGATTAGCCCATGGAGCAATTAAACGTGGAAGGGCCTAACAAGAGCGGACCCATTAAAGAGTGATAAAACGTCAAAATTGCGCAATTAAAAGTCCAATCGAGGGTTGCAAAAGATGCGCCATCCCTAATTCTCCCCTATTCGAGAAAATTTTGTTCCCCTTTATTTTGTTTTTCTCACTGGGCTCCACTTCCTTTTTTTTCGTGACTTCAAAACTTCTTTTTATGCCAATGGTTGGGGTTTAGGGTGAAATTGCTGTGTTCCTATCCTTTCGGGAGATTTGCTGAAAAATAAATAAAAAAAAAAACAAATGAAAAAAGATAGTAAATTGGATCTATTAATCAAATTAGATTCCTAATGGCTGTTTCAACTGGTTTTGCATGTATGGAAATATTATGTAAAATCATAATCTAAATACTGGGGTCTTGGTGCAGCGTGAAACTGGGAAAGAAATTTTAACAGATAGACAATGCGATAGACAAACATATAGCATCAAAGTTTTTGGAAATTAGGTATAAAAACAGTATTATCTAAAATGTATATCAAAGATCGTTCCAATTTAGGTTACTCCACTCTATTTCGTCTGTTGTTATCCATAAAATTTCATATCGTCCGCAACATTTCAGCATTACGACTTTCAATCCAATAACTGTTTTAAACTGGAATAGAATAGAAGTATTTATATAGAACGGAAATTTCGCAAAGCGAAAACGCCCAGAATCACGTTGATGTAGCAGGAACAATACAAGAAATATGAGGCTGTAAAAATTTCAAATCATAAAAAAATGCAAAAGAAAAGCCAGGAAAATAGCATAGGACAACAAAAAGATTTTTTTAAGTGATGATGTTAAATGTGAAATTTAAATTGTTCATAAAATTCTTTATGGTATTTTAAGTTCAGCCAAGGCATCAGCATAGGCCTAATAGACGAGGAAAAAAGCCATTGGAGTCATGAATGGATATTTTAGAATGAATTATGAATAAGCACAAAATTTTAATTGCTTTCTTGTTATAAGGACGAGGCATGCTTTCAGATAATAAAATTAAATTATTTCCGTTGTAAATGATGAAGAATTAAGCAGAGTTTGCCCATGTATCTTTGCCAATATAAAATGGGGGATTCTTTTGTAGGCGACTGTCAGCAATTTATACATGCCTGAAAGTATGCAACGTGTTTCGTTGCCTAGAAAAATATGAAATTTTGTAATTTTGATTAAGAAATGATTAATTAGATGATCATACCATTAGGTTTTCTGTAGTACCATACTATACCGTAGCTTAAAAAAGATTTTGGAAAAATTTCCTGCCTTGCAAATGCCTTTAAATTATACAAACAGATTCATAAAATCCGTCGTTCAACAAGCGCTCCTTTAGTTAGATTCTTACACCAAATTTCAGCGAAATCTATTTTTTGAAAAAAATCGCAAAAAACCCACTGCAATTTTTGGCGTTTTTTTCAAAAAAAAAACTTTTTTTCTCCGATCGGGCTGAAACTTGGACTGTAGAGGTTTTTGGCGACGAGAAATCGAAATTTGTTGTCCATTTTAAACTATCTCCATTTTTTGAGGCGACCCTAGGCGCCCTGGCCAAACCGTGAGAGCTATCGAAAAACGGACAACGGATTCGTGATCAGCGAGCCCCCATTACTCTTTACACCAGTGGTTCTTAACCTAGGTTCGATCGAACCCCAGGGGTTCAGCGGAGATCAAAACACACACTTTTTGTTTTTATGTGAAAATCATGTTATTTGTTCTTTAATGGTTTTGTTCATTATGTGCACCTATGTATAAATATATACCTATGTTTTGAATTTGAAAAAATCATATTTTATTTTTCCAATTAAGAAGGGTTCGGTGAACGCGCATATGAAACTGGTGGGGGTCAGTACCTCCAACAAGGTTAAGAAACACTGAGTTAGAACTTTTAAACTAATTGGCATACGCCAACTATTTGAAGAAATTAAACTTGAACAATACGTTTTAAAAGAAGTATTATAATAGCACTTTGCGTAATAGGATAAATCTTTTATTAGCTAAAATATTCATATAAAGCCATTCTGATTTCAACAAAAGCTCATTAAAAACTGTTTAATGATCCTACATGAAAAATGAACTTTCATAGGCAAAGAAATTTCCAAAGAGCTTTTCAACAAAAAAGTATATTGTGCGAAGTTTCTTACTTATGCTTCTCTAATTTGGAGAAGAGCAAATACTGTTCACATCGTTTAACGATTAGATAGCTAAGGAAAATACGAGCATAATGACATGCAAACAAAAATCCTTTTCAAAGAAAATATATATCCTTATGAAAGAAACTGAATTAATTAAGAAACGCTAAAAGATAAACATTTTCAGTTAAATGACACTAAACAAAAACACAACTCCGACATATATTCGTATGTAATTCATGCGGGCTTTCGTTCAACATATTGAATTTTCTCGCATTTCCCTCCCGCATTTCCCAAGGATGACAATTCAACATGCTTAATTTGAAATGTTTTCCCTGTTAAACAAAAGCCGAAACACAAAAGAAAATTTACAGTAGAATAAAATTCAGTAAATTTCGCTTTTGTTTTATTTTAATGAATTCAATACGCGTATTTCAGCTGAATTTTCATTTTATGTGCACAGCAACGACTGAAAATTCTACACAACACCATCAAATTAAATTGGCGCGACTTTGCGCCATGAACATTCAGCAGGATTTCGTGGAAGGTTCAATGTTTCCTTTATTATATTTTGAAAGGCAAAAGGAAACATAGATTCGAAATGTTGTGAAGGAAATTCTGGCCTACTTTCATAATTTTCACATAAAGAGAGTCGTTCAAGGCCATGAATTTTGCTCATCGTGCATATGAAAACTCTTCGAAGAAAAAACATCACGAGAAAGCATAAAAAATGGGTGAATTTTGCCGAACCAACATAACTCGAAGATTAATGGCAAAAGTTCGAAAGATTCTCGAGAAGACTTTCCATTGCTTGTGGTTGGTTCGGAGTTCGAAGGGCGCAGCAATGTGGGAGAATTGCCGCTTAGCTCATAAATTAAGCTCAGCTTTTAATAAGCTGTCAAGCAAAATATGTGTTGAATCTCTCAAAGACGTTTTTATTAAATTTTAAGAAACTGATGCCAGCAGACAAAATAAAGGAAAAACGATGAAAATCCAGAAAACGACTAAAATAAACGAAATTCTCAATGGAAATTTACTTGAAGCGCTTTTGAGCTGTACGATATTAAATTGAAATATCTTTGCGAAAACGAAGAACACTTTTATTGTTACAGATTTAATGAAGAGTGTTATCTTCAAAAGACAAATGTTGGAAATTATTTAGCATCATATAATTTAGGGAATTTATGTATTTGTAGTTAGTTATAACTTCTTGGTGTTCATATGTGATTAAAGAGGTGTCTTTTTTTTGAAATTATTGCCAGCTAAGTAACGAGCAATAGAGAAGGCATTAAAACAGAAACTATTGATGATGATTTTAGTGCAAAACTAGCAAAAAGCGTCCTAACCTGGAGGTTATTCTGGCAATATATTCAAATAATATCTCGTTGAAATCGTTAAACTCAAATAGTTATATAAACTTGTAAATATATAGTTTTTCAGCAAAACACTACATTAAAACAAATTATGTACACAAGAATTCGATCTTGGCCTTCAAATCCCAATGAATTAATGCATGTTAAAACTAAAATAAACTCAGCAGAATAATAACCGCAAAATGAGCGGAAGTTGGGATTGTTCATAAACACTCAGCCACTCAGTCAGACATATTCTGGAATAGATCAACACTTAATCTGATATGTCTGAAAATTTGCAATTCCTGTGGAAGTATAGATGATTTCTAAGCAAACGGCATATAATGGAGAGATCCCATTTCCAAAAATAAACATATCAAAAGATGGGCAATCGTGCTTAGCAAAAGACGGATGAATGCGCATTATGTGAAGATTCCACTAAAACTCAAAAAGCCGCCAAATGTATATGAGCTAAAGAATGATGCGAAAATGAATCACTCAGCATTTCTTCTGATTCGCCTACATCTGCTGGAAGATTTCGTGGTAGGTGGATGTGAGGTAGGCAAATTCAAGAATGGTAATCGCTCCTGCTTCGGTTCTGTCTAAGGCTATACTAAATCCCAAAGGAATAGACCATAAGTCAACATTAACTACAATAAATGTTTCTGGGATTACAGGGGGGATTAAAGAGGCTGGTCGTCTTTTGAGTTTATCAAAAACTATATAAAGACATAAACAGAGACCCCCCCGACCCTGACTGAGCCGAGAGTCATCTTCTTTCCTTTTGTATGCAAATCAATCCATTGAGGTGCATTCATTACGGGTGGATTGTGATCGCATGACGAGGTACTTTTTCCTCTTCAAACGAAAATGTTGTTACATCGCGATGTGTTTTATGAAAAACACAACATAAAACGACCATAGTCAGCAGGAAAAAAAAATTATTCTAAGTAAAAGTCTTCTTTTTTTTCGTACGGTTAGCATAATGTGCTTTTCGTTGATCGTTTTGACTGTGCGACAAATTTAAATATATTAAGCAAATCCACTACATCGATGAGCTATCGGAAAAAAACAAAATTGGAAAGGTTTTTTCTAAGGAAATTTAAAAGTTTTAAACTATTTACTATTGATGGTATCCGATTCTAAACAGCGGGTGGCAAAAATAAACTTGAGAGCGTGTCATTTGAATATGTTTCGAGGAAAACAAAAGAATTTATATTCTGCCAATGATCAGAATTTCTACCATATGGATTTAATTTAAATCTATGGAATGATTTCAAAGATTTATATTAAATTGTTGTCGAGTGGAATCGAAAATTGCTATCAATACGAAATATTTATTGGTCTAAATTGAATTGACTCTAACAAAAATACTTTTAAGAGGAATCAAAATTGAACGAATATGTGTTGTTCTTGGAAAACCAGAAAAAAAATCTCTGAAAACAGTTCTTAGGAGAATCAGAAAATTTTATAAAATATCTGACTGTGAAAATATTGTATATTGTAAAATAAAACCTACCCCCTTCCCGCTTCTTCCTGCTGGGAAAGGTAGCCAAAAAAACTGGGTAAACGAAAAGAAATTCAAATTGAAATATACGAGACAGTGGACTCTTCTGCAATAATTCGCTAAAAATAGGTAAATATAATTAAATTTTTGGGTGGATATTGCATTTTTTGTTTACCGAAAAAATTCACTGTCTCGTATATTCTTATTATACCCGTATGGTATATATACCAAAGGGTACACTCATAAAAATGGAGGCTAACTCGACGACCTACATACGGCGTAATTGGCCTCGGGCAGACGCGCGTTCGCCTGCATGTGGGCAAGTAAAACTGAGTTGACCTGGTCGGAGAAATTCTGAAATTAAGCCCCAGCAGGTGAAGTAGGACATTGGGAGCTGCACGAGTTGACCTTAGATAGGTTAACTCTGACCGCTAGCTGGCTTACAGACACCTCTGTAAGGTCAGAGTTAACCTGACAAAAAGTTGACCTGGACATTTTTCTGAGTGTATATTAGATTTACCTTACCGTTTGTAACGCCAAGATCCCGTCACCACACACAAAAATGAATTACACCAGTGTGTTAGGAATGACAAAAGATTTTGATTTCCGCATGTCCGTCCGTCTGGCCGTCCGTCTGTCCGTCCGTCCGTCTGTGGCGCGGATTGCGGGTGCACGGATTAAGCTAGAGACTTGAAATTTTGCGGGGACTCGTTTTTCGTAAAATGAGAGGCTAAGTTCGTTAATGGGCAAAAATGAACGAAAACGTTTTTTGCGAATACCTCAAAAACGGTGCATCTTATCTAAAAAGTCCAAGAACAAAAGTTGTTTAGGATATGATTCTACATAAAACTCTCATACATCAAAATCTTATTGGAAAGTTTGACTTCAAAGTGGAATTTTGGTACAACTGTTCGAATTTTGATACGAATATCACCATACGGGTCTCCAATGATTGCCAGATAGGCAATTATAAGCTTTTGTTATGTTTTTTAAGAATCTATTCTATTATTTCTCTTCGCCAGAAATCATATTAAATGCACGGAGTTGCTAATAATCGATGAAGATAAATCACTCATGAATAAATAATGTCCTGAATAATTACCAACTTTAAGATTATGCTAAATGTCAGTGAAGCTCCTTATAAAAAATTATGGGAAATCTTCCCTCTAATCTAAATATTTGCTTTCTTCCATAAAACAAAAAGACATCCCTCCAAAGATTGTTATCAAGATAGATGTAGTATTTCTTAAACAATAAGACGATTTAAAGTTAAATCAACATAATCCCAAAACAAACCCATAAACGTATCTTTAAATCCATAAAAATGTTTATATGATATTAATTTTGTGTGATATCAATGCATAAATTATACTGACGTGCGCATACTCGTATGGTAATTAAAACCGAATTAATTGAAATGACTTAATTAGTCATGTACGCTGTCTGACTTTATGACTAATTGATTTTACAATCTGCAAATGATGTGTAGAATACTATATGCTAATTAAATAGATTTCGTGTAATATGTTTCATAAACAAATAGTCAAATAAACAAATAAACACAACATCCACCAACATGATTCTGTTAAGGATTACGATAGGGATATTCAGAATATAAATGCATATTTACTTGAAATCGCTTAATCCTTTACATGTCTCGATAACGATTCCTTCAAAATCATGCATATGGTTTACGTTTTGTAACGATATTATTACTAAAAGTAAACTGTTATAAAGGCGCATTATATTTACTGCATGGTGAAATGCATAACAATCGTATTACAACTAGATTACCTTTGAGTTATGCTTATATGTTTTCGAATAGCACTTTGTCAGATTAACGAGATTGTTGTGATAATAAAACGCAAGTATTAATGTTGATATGTGATGTGAGTAATTTCAAACCCATTTCAATTTCTGCACCTAATCTCGAAACTAAAACTTAAGATAATTGCCATTTAAGGCAAGGCGTTACACAAGCACACACGAAAACTTTTCTTATTGCAACCGCAAGAGGTAAAAATACATAAGAAGATTTATTGCTCATTACGAGCAATTCAACCAACAATTTCTTAACTCTAGATATCCTCGTAAAAGATAAAAAAAACGTACCTAATAGAACAAAATACTGTAATTTGGAAATGTCTGACTTCGATAGTTCAAGTAGAACGACATCTTATCCAATCGGTTTTGCGAAACGGAAACAGAAACATGTCTTGGCTAATTAAGGTGAATCCTACGCTAATTGCCAGTTAATGCAATGCACGATGAATCGAAATTAATTTCAAACCTTCAATCAAGTGTGAATTTCAAAGGATATTTATTTGTCTTAAGTTTTATTTTTGCAGTTTATTACTTTTGAATTGATGATGTTTTGCCACCATAAAGGTGCGAATGTGGGCAGTAACAATAGGGAGAATATGAGGTCTAGATTGTACTGTACACACATATATGACATGCTTGAAAGTAACATTTTAAAATTAAAGGGGATTGTAAGTTTAAATTGCGTACGTACAGAGAAAGAATTATTTAATCTGTTTAACCCAGCAGTTTCTAAAAAAAATTTAACCATTAAAAATTGTGGGTTTTTCCAAAAAAATTGTATAAAATCCACAAATGAGCTGCGTTTTTCGTCAGTTTTTTCCAGAGATGCAAACTGGTTTTTAAAATAAACCGAACTAGAATCAAGATCAAATTTTTGAAGAAAAAAAAAACCAAACTTCGAGCCACACTCAAAAAACTTTTGGTTTGCATCTCTGATTTTTATTCCTTTAAAATTTTGTAAAATTCTAAATAATCTTAAAATTTTAGAAATTTTAGAACTTTCACCAAAATCTATAAATTTTCAACATTTTTTATAAACAACCAATAGTTATTTGTCGAATGTTTTATATTTCATTGACAGCAGTAGTTTTTCGATCAAATATCTATGTTCACACGCCCAAAAAGATTTTCCTATTTCCGCATTGATTGAAGCAATTAAATTAATATTTATTTTTCTATTATTATGGGGCATATTTCCTGTTTACAAAATTCATTATTATCTCATTTTATCAATCAAAGCCGACACTTCAAAGGGAATTGAATCCCATTCACAAAAAAAGAAAATCTAAGGGAAAATATTGTTCTCGGTAGTACAATAAAGTCATAAAAATAATTTATTCAATATATTCTGGCTATAAGTTTGGGAAAAATACCAGACGAATCAATAATCGCCATGTACTCGTAAGCCATAGCGTTCTTATTGAAATCAAATGGACATACGACTAGAACAATTGATAGAGAAAATCGAAGGAAATTGAAAAATAATGAGCAGTAATATGAATACGACTCTATCTACAATTATGGTAAAATTTTGTGTGCACTTGAGTACGATGGAGATTGAAGTCAAAGTGGAAGTGGATATGGAAGTGATAGATAAGGAGCTGTAAAGTTATCTGTTCAAATGACAATCAATTTCTATGTCATCCTCATACGATGTCGTGTGCCCTGCTCCACGCTCGTTGGGATCGGATCAAGTATACATAAAGAGTGCAATCAAAAATTCAATAGCATAAGATTTGTGTTATGCTCGTGATCTGAATCAGGAGAACATCAGTATAATAAGAACAATATTACGAGGAAAAGAAACCTCATTCCATCCATCCTCACTGGATTGAAAAATTCCATCCTTAAAAATATACAGGAGCTATACAGCAGCATCGTAAAGTATATTGGAATCTTTACGACAGTATCATGAATTCAATGTGAAATGGCAGAAAATGGGCAATTTACGCAAGATAGCGAAATTTTTCATCAATAGGGGGATGATTTCACTTCCGCGTTGAATATGGTGGCGAATTGAGTTTTCGAAGGGTGATTTCCATTTCATGTCCCTTCAAATTTTAAACATCGAAATTAATTTTGAACATCCCCGCTCGTAATTTTCAATTGCAATGTGCTTAAATGAATATTTATGTATGGATTATCTAGAAAAAATCGTTCTGTAAACATTGGATTTTGAAAAATTGCTGTTGTCACGTACACAATTTCGTGGAAATTACATCAAAAAGTTCAATAAAAACTGGCTTTTATCTGTTTGCTAAGCCACATCAATTCGTCTAAGTTTTTTTTTTGCATCAGGATTAAGTAACCAACTTCCTTCCACAACTATGTCTGATCTCCGTGAATTATGGATGAGCTTATGATTTGGTGTTTTCTTACTCATTTTATATGCACAACCCCGAGTCTTCAATGTACTTTTATACGTCAGACATTCCAATTTGGGGAGATTCCCAGATGCATGGATCGTCTTGCGAAACCTACAACTCCTGTCTAACTACAAACTCCAAAGTCAAAGTCGAAGAAATGCATTTTTTAAAACCACTCGTCGTTTTCAGATCCATCAAAAATTTCATTCCTTAAGATCCTTCCATATTCTAGGGGTTATTCATGTTTTTTTTTTCGCTAAGGTTTTGCTAAGGTTGGGCTTGTTGTAAAAAAGTTTTATGTGTATGGTGGCTAGATTCAACTGGCATGTTGAAGACAAACTTAATGGAAAAACTATAAACTATACGTAGTCCAAGTATCTACATGTTGAAGTTAAAAGATGTTCGTATTCACTTCCAAAAAGAAATTTGTACGAAACAAAAAATTTTCTCTGTGTCTTAACTCACTGTTTGTATACCTTGCATATAATATGCAAAGGGCAGGAAATATCCTTCATATCCTTTATGGAATTGAAATGCACTCACAGTAAAATGTCTGAGTTATGACGGAGCAATATGTTGGAAACTAATGGATTAGATAGATGGTTTTGTGGTTCTGGAAAAAGTAAATCGTTCCATCGACAGATGGTCTAATGGATGAAGATGATATGCGATTTTCTGTGAATGAACAATCAAATTATAATAATATTATTTACCATATGAAAGTACCTACTATTTTCTTTTTAATAAATTATTCAGGAGTACGAAAAAAATTGGTAATTATATTTGAAACCTAGTGGCGTGATTACAAGTTTTAATTCCCGCGACAATTTTTTTTAAGGGGCTGTCTGTAAAATACGTCACAATTCTAGCGTCGAGGGGGGAGGGGACGCGTCTACGGTAGTGTGATGGGGGTTTTAGATCCTCAACCAAAAATCGCGAAAAATCTGAAAGCGTTGGGACAGGGGGTGCCCCCCTCCAACCGCGTTGGAAGAGGGGTTGGAGTAGTTCGGCAAATCCGCAAAAAATAAAATCAAAATCCTTTTTTCTATGAGAACCATTTTTTATTTTCTTTGTTCCATAATTTTTTTTTCCATGTAAAATAACTTATATTTATCATAAAATTAATTCATGTTCAAGCAATTCTGATTATTTGCCCATAAATAACTAAAAAATAGCTACAAATTAATGAACCTGATAATAATTTATATTTTAAGTTAAATTGTTATAACTACATTATATTTAGCTTAAAGGTAAATAATGTGTAGGTACGGGAAGGATCACGCAAATCTATTCTTAAAAAGCAATTTGTCATTCTAGACGTAAATCATTAATAAATTAATTTGTTAGACGGCCAGTCCAATTTGCATGTTTCCAGCCCCAAAACAAGTTTATAATCCCACACCGCATACGAAAGATGCATTTTCCTCATTTAACTGAACATTCTATACAGATTTGTTGGAAGCATCCATCCCCAATGAAAGGCCACGAACATCACTACTTTAGTCATTAGTAACAAAACAAATAGTGAATACAACGCAGCGTGGAAAAGTTAGAATAGAAATCTTAAATTGCATAATTGAACTGTGAAGTTATCAATTGGAATCTTTAACTCAGTAAACAAATTTAAGTTTTGCTGTACAAAAAATAAAATGGAAATTGAAATACTGGGCTGGAATCATGTATCTCGACGCGCCTCTGTCTTTCGACTTCGACGCAACTTTTGCCTCTTGACTTCGCCATATCAGCATCTTCAAATTTCATGGAATGACAGTTCAGAATCACGTTTCGATTTATAGTGACGATTCCGCGAAATTTCAAGCTGCAGATATGGCGAAGTCAAGAGTCAAAAGCTACGTCGAAGTCGAAAGACAGAGACGCGTCGAGATACAGGATTCCAGCCCTGGTTTCAGATTAGAGAATTTTGCAACAGATCCATGAGTGTTGGAACTAAAAATATTTTTTGGTGTGGAAACAACTGAAGAATTCCGAAAGAAAAAATCGGTAGAAGTAAAAAAAAGTGAAGCAAGAAGACCTCCCAAAATCGCTTTAACAGAAAATTTTAAAAACTCCCCACTGTGCATCAGCATTGAGAAAAAATTGCACATCTCCATACCGAAAGCGTAATTTCATAAACTCAACAGGCCCTGAATATCTGAATATCTAGGAGATATCTAACAAGAGATCCATATTATCTACCTTTGAGATTGATACAGCACAGAATCTCGGTCTCCACGCAAAGCAAGCAAGCAAGCTGGCAACCAGGTAGGAATCACGTAAACATGGATAGATAGAGCTTAATAATGATGACACGATAGTTGTTCATAAGTCGACTGTTGTATCTACCGAATTGATGTCAGATTTTGAGCCCATGGGACCCGTAGACACACAAAACGACACTCAACTCAGCCATGTTGTGGGATATGTTTGCGCTATAAAATGCATCTTATTGGTGCATACACCTAATTTGCATTAAAGAGGCAAAATTTATTTGATATGTCACCCCATTGCAAGTGCAAAGTGTCATCTTTCATGCATAACCTACGTAAACTTTGGACTAACAAACCAGAAGAAGATGCCATAAACACTGGATGGTAATACACACGGGATAAATGGTCATTTAATATTGCTAATAATTTACTAAAGACATGCAACATCACTTTTTCATGGACCTCCACCCGTTTTGCTGGTTTAGCTTCTCCTTGATGCTGCTTTTTAGAAGGAACCTATCTGATGGCATGCAACAAGATTCTGGGATTCATTCTTCTTAATCTACGACCACGTCCACCTTAACACATCTGACAGCGGTGTCATCAACATCTTAAGATAAACTGCAACAATTGAAGATGCTTCTCACAGCATCCAAAAAATCACGTTGACAACCAGCGTTGAAATAATTTTCTATTTATGTAGCTATAACGCAAATGAAAATCTGGGAGCCAAAATGATTACAATCTTGATGGAATCTTTTTCGACTACGACGACCCGCCCAAAAGGAAGTTAAACAAGAACAAACATTTAAGTGGTTCATTCCAGAGATTTTGCTGTTGATTTTAACTTCTAAATGAAGCAATAATTCCTATGAAATTACTCCCGAGGCACTAATTGCCCTCTTTTAGTTCTTGGCTTAGCACAACGTTTGTCAATTCTGGAAGCACATCCTCAAAGCGGTCGTATGAGAAAAATTTTCCATTTCCATGAATTTTCTTTTAAAATAAATCCATTTTTATTCGAATTCCGCCAAGAATAGCAACAGATTTAAGGTGATATCTGAAAATGAATGTTGAATTTTTATGTTGACCAAAATTTATAAAACCTGCATTTACTGATTCTTAAATGAGAAAATAGTTTCCCTATGCTAAGCGATAAAACTGCCATGGGAGCGGAAAAATCCAAAAGCAAAAGTGCAGACTCTGCAAATAAACACGATATTCGACTCAGATATTTTCCAGTAGTGTGTTTTTCCCTTCGCATCCCTAAAACCTGTCTGGTTACAGAATATGCCGAGTGTGTTGTTTGTTTTATTATGACCTGGAAATTAATCAGCTCGGCCATTAATAACAGGATTAGGCATTTTCGTATTTTCCCAGTGGTCAGGGCAAACCGAAATCATTACGAGAGTTATTTATCGTTACCATTTATAGAAATTATCTGTAATTGCTGTCATTTTTATTCATCTCAATTTATACACACTAACAAGGAATCTGTATAGTGAAGTTATTGTGTATTGGATTTCCTTGCAGATTGACTGAATGTGAAAATGGAAGGAAATCAATCAGAGAATATAGGGAGCTACTAACACTACTTGTTTCATGAGATGCAGGTGTGAAAATTTTGCGAAACGTGTAAACTAAATTCAAAAAACATTTGCGAACCCCTTCAAGTGTATTTAGATTTAAAAAACAAATTATTAAAGGTAAACTCAGAAAAATGGAGTAAAAGTCATCGACTTGGGCACGGCGTAATTGGCTTTCTGCAGAAAAATTAGGAAAAGCAAAAATTTTTCATTCAACCTGTGGCCGAAAAAATTCAAAAATTAAACCTGCAGTAAGTAAAGTAGGCATAAAGTGCTGCATGGGTTGACCTGAGATAGGATAGCAAGCTTTTTTTCTCTTCAGAGATTCAGTATGGTCTACAGAGGGGAGTAGATTTTAGAGTTAGGTTAGGTATAGAAGGTTGGGAGATGACCTGGCTAATGGTGAAAATTAGATCCAAAGGTTCATGAGATATAAGGAAAGGTGGTAAGAAAGGGATTTTGAAAAGTAGCACACTTTCATCTTTAAAAAAATTTCATCTTAAGATGATTTCAAACACCAAAACGGATATGGAAAAAATCACTGAATTCAAAATCCGGTTGAAATTTTTAAATTGTCTCTATTCAGAAAACAAAAAAAATCTCCAGGTGCTTAAAAAATTATGGATTTCACATTTCCTGATAACAATTTCGGCCAATTATTGTGACAGGCATCCTAAACCGTCGAGCAGATCTAAAATTTTCGCATTTGCAGAATTAAGTAACTCGATTTAATCGCGAGGGATCAATGCCATTTGATAGAAATCGGGATACAGTGGAACATAATGGAAACATCTGGCTGAGGAATACAATAAGAGGCCAGGAATTAAATCAATTCGAAAATAAATTCAAAATCGATGCTGAGCTAAAGGAGCAAACGAAATCAAGTCGATATCATTATGTCGTTTCCTATGGAGTCATTTTGGGCGCGCAAAGGACCAAGTCAAGTCTCCCATAGTTATTATCCCTTTCGTTCAATTGATTTATTCCCTGTAGCGATAAGATTACCAACCGATAGCTTCACTAAATTGTTCACTTTGCAACATTAATAGAGTGATTAAGTGGTTTCCCGGTTTCCACCTTTCTTACCTTGTGGCAGTTTTTTGCGACAGTTCTGAAGTAGTTTGATTCGAATCGATTTCGCGGAAAAGAAGGGTTGGTTTTGAAAATAATATATACAACTTTGTCTTTTGTTTACATTTTAACCAAAAGACTTCATTCACGTCTACCGTATGGTTTTCTTACTCCGCCACCTTTCGATTGATTTCTTTTTCTTTAGCTGAGTATCACACATAAATCACACAGTCAATTGGTTAGAGTTTCACCATCGATTCGGGGGTCGCAGAGCATGGCGGGGGAGTCTCTGGTTATTTGTTGAGTTGCGTTGGTCGAACATGATGTTTGTCATGTTCTCATTGAACTTGAAAACACCTCACCTCACGTCGTAATAACATTTTGAACATGAATTCGCTGTTAAAAGTTACTTTTTGTATTATTCAATAAGTTGTACTTATATGCTTGCAGTTCGCCGGGTTTTGCTCCAGGTTCGACTCCAATCCAGTAGATTTATGGGTTTGTTAGCTTATCGAAGTTTATTAGTATTCAATTGCAGTAAGTGCACCCATAAAACGTTCAAATGCTCAAATCGGTAGTAACGTTAAATGCAATGTTGCTCTAGTCTGTATGCGGTCATATGGTTGGCAATATAAAATGTTCAACCGATTTACACTAATTGCGGTGATAGCGTCAATAACGTTAAAAGTATTTATGTCATTTTGACGGCAATTCCCATTATTATTATGACTATCAAGTATTATTAATATAAATGCTCTATTGTGATCATAATTGTAGTAGTTTTGGTAATAAATTGCATGTAAAACGATTTCATAGTATGATTATGTGTGGCAAACAGTGGAATTTCTTAATAAGGCTTGGTTGTTTTGTGTAAACATGAACAATTTGAGAAACTCTTGAAACGTTTTTTTTTTCAAAGATGTTTTTTCAAATAAAACATTGACTCGTTTAAATGTTCAACCATTTTTTTTATTTTTTTTATTTAATTTCTTAGTTTTTAATTTGTTTTAGATTAAAAAATGGACCTATTCTAGCATTTTTGGTTTATGTCACGTATCTGCCACTGAGGGCTGTCCAAAAAAACAACGTCACTCTAATTTGAGCCTTTGCGGACTCACTCTCTCCTCTCGATACAACTTGAATGCAATTTGAGCTGTGCTTCGGCATTAAAGGGTCTTCCCATAGGCTTTGACTAGAACTATAAAAAAAGCAATAAAAAACAAAATTGAATTTTTTCATAGAATATATCCAAAGTAAATTCAAATTTTGTGAACTTTTCTTGAGTAAATAAAATTCGCGATATAAATTCTGAGTAAAATTCGTGGAAAATTAAAAAAAAAATCGCAGGTGTAAACGGACTTTAAATACACAAAGGGTATTCACAGTCCTCTTTTAAATTGCGAGTAATTTTACCGCTCGGTAATTCAGTCAAATTTAACAGATTTTTATCGAGACGGTCATTTGGTTCATGTAAAAATGAATTACCGGATCCGGTAATTGTAGACATGTCGTGTTTTCCGGCCCGGTTATTCGGTATCAAGAATCAACCGCGAGTGGCGCTAGTAATGTTTTTAGTTGTCAAATTTTCCCACTGGTTTTTTGTTAATCTCATTTTTTCAATTTCCGATTTCCTCGGCATTCTTTTTTATTTCAATTTTGACATCTTCAATGGATTCCTGTGGTCTGACAATCAAATTCGCAGTTCATGATTTGGTCACGTATCCAATAAAAGCGCTATTCTCGAATCTGTGCTGTGGGATGTTCACAGCAGAATATTTTCAGTCTTTTAATATTACCGAAAACACCGAATACCGAAAATTAACAGAGGACTGTGAATACCCTTACAATTTCTAGAATATATATTATAGTTTCATAAATATTACAACAAAATATTTAAATTACACATCATGAAACAAAGAATTAACTGCATAGCAAAAAAAAATAAAAATAAAAACGTTTTTAAAACAACCAATTTATTGACAATTTAATGACATTATTAAATGTACGAAATTCATACCCTAAAATTATGCAGTTCATTGAAATCCTTTTAAACGTAAACGCATTATTTTATGTTGAAATTTTGTGTTAACGATAATATAATTTTCGGTAATATCATATTAAAATCATTCAATTTTATTTTGAGCCCCAGATTTATGATAATTATACCAAAATTAAAATTACGCTGGAAATAATGAGAAATTTATGTTGTTGCCGGATTTTCTGTTATGACTAATTAACGAGCTTGACGAATTGGAAAATTCCATGACCATACCACAAAATAAGGACGGTGGCGCAACAAAAAAGAAGAAAATTAAATAATAAATATAATACTGCTCAATTACTAGAGTCTAGTTTACACATTCACTTGTAGCTGCAGAAAGGTGAAAAACAAGCAAAATAGCCCCTTAAGTCGGTAGAAAATCTAAAAGAGTTCTTTTTCAATCAATCTAATCCAGAACTACCCTGTAATTTATGTCGAAATAAAATCACCTCACGGAAGCGAAACTTTCTCAACTTTTTTTTCTCTCTCTCTCTGCTCTAAAGAAAAACCAATTTGTCCTGAAATATGGCACCTTATCGTTTTGGTTTTTTTAATTTTCTTAATTACTCCATCCCGTTTGTCCCGTCGTTGTCCTTTTCACAAACTTTTTCTTTTAACTTCTCCGTTCTGAGGGATACCGTTTGGAATAAAATGAAACGCCGCAGGATACAACCACTTCCACAGCGAATAACAACAAGGATTTTCATACGATTTCCCAATTTTTTCCACCCTTGTCGGTTAGTTCAATTACATCACACGGCAAACAGGAGTTTCCTAGAAAAATATATTTCTATAACTATGTATAAGAAATATTAAATTGTACCAATCAGGATATAAGAAAAAAATACTGGTGTAGGTGTTCTGTGGGGAGCCAGGATCTATTCTATCACGCGATGTCCATGTTCCCGCAGGGCTAAAGGAAATTTTGTTTATGATTTACGACTTTTTATCGTATTCCCCCAGTAGCCAAAGTACTAAGAACTCTAAGGAGGAAGTCATGCACGAGGGAGGCCAATAGCGACGTGTCTCGACTAAAATTTCGATTTTCTATGCAGAAATCATAAAACAGACGAATTGTATGCATGGATTCCGGGGTTATCCTTACATAATTAAGAACTTCATATGTCTGCCTGCGTCTGGAATTCAAATTTGATACAACAAACTTTTCGTGAAAAAATAGGGAAATGATTCTATTGGGGGTCACTGGAAGAAATGCATATACTCGAAATTATGTTGACTGAATTTCACAAAATTAAAAAAAAAACCTTAAGTGCTAATTTTAATGTTTGCTGAATTGTTGATAGAAGGTTAAAAATGCAGACATTACCAAGATTTTTATCAATGTTGACTTTTTATAATGGAGGTGTGTGCAGATTCAATGGAACCCTGCCCTATAAAAATAATTTACCTTAAAAGCTTAATATTTAAACTTGATTTACTACGCCAAGCATTAATCCAAGTACTTTCTCACCTGCCATAAAAAAGCAATTTATATTTGTCATAGTTCCCATTTATGTAAAAAAAACCTTATAATCCTAATCTGGAACAACATTCCAATTGTCACATAGCAAAAAAAAACTCATTCCAGTAGGAAAAGCTGTTGGCATTGGCATTAATATGCATGCGATCTACTAAATAAACCGAAAGTCTAATAAAATATTCATAGAGCACAGAAATCCATCGATTTCGGGACAATTTTCCGGTATTTTTGTTGGGCTCCCTGGGGATTGTGGAAAGCAGAAAAATTAATTAGCGGCCATTACTTCGATTTACATAATTGATTTGCTCTTTCGAGATTAATATTGCCTATCAATGCTTATTAATCCGATCGCCTGTGAGACTGACCCATGCTTCGGCTTTGTTGATAAATTGGGAAGCTGGGAGCAGTTGCGTCTTAATTATATCTGAAATTCCATATCCACAAGATTAACCCGTGAATGCCACTATGGCTACTTGGTTGAATGCTACGCTTTAGCACCACACCAATGATCTATCAGGGATTATATCTATGGGAGGCAATGATTGAATATTATAAGATTCTTTCTTTTGTCGCTTTATCAATTTCGTATTCAGAATAGAAACGTTTTTTATATGTCACAAAAAGTGATGAAAATCTGGGTGCCGTCGATGATGCACATACATTCTGGGATTATGTGATTATCAGGAAAATGGATTAGAATTTTTTATCTAGGCATTTGTTATGAAGATAATGAGATATTTTTGTCCATTTATTAAAGTTTTTCTTGTGAAAGTTGAAAAATTAGTGTTCCAATTGAGAAATTCTAACAAATATTTTTTTTAGAAAATGACGTACCCATCCATCAGAGATGTTTTTAAATGTCAACAAAACATTTACATATGTAAAATTTCCTGTTTGTTTAAATCTTTTTCATTTTTACTATTTGAAATATAATCAGTTCGGATCGACCCTTATCTGATTTTTTTTCTAGCATCCTAAAAAAACTGCTTCGACAGCTAGTCATGAAATCTTAAAATGAATTGCAAATTTTATAGTAATTTATGTAGATTTAAAACGTTCATCAAGCTTTAAAACCAAAAATCGCTGGTATTTCTAATGTTGATCGTGGCCCATATAATTTCAAAAATATTTTTAGTATTAATTTGTAAATCTAATGATTCCAATTACAGAAACCAAAGATTAAAAATTGAAATAATTGATTATGTCTGTGATCTGTTTACGTTGAAACCAATATTTTAGCACCTTTCGAAAATTGATTTCAGACAATGCAGCCTGACATCGTAAATTAAATTCACTGCTGGAAGTCTTTTATGGATAATAATTTACATACTTCGCAGCCAGCCAACATTCATCCACCCCAGACGACATCATTTTAATGTAAAATTCACCAAAAATATTCCAACGGCAAAGTGAATAAGCAGTAAATCAGCTTATGCTAATAAAGGGTTTCTTAAGTCAGATCAAAGAAAAGGCAAAAAGCTACTTAACATTGCAACAGTTCGAATGTAAGTCTTGTCCGCTGTGCGACGAGATGTCTGAAATTAAGCAAATTCATGGTAAGTTGACCACCTCAGGCGTACCTTATGGATATTGTAGTTCCGAAGATCAGTGTGTCTTCTACATGTCCACATAGTCTCAACCATCAGCATTTAGCATTTAGCAGAGTGTATTCATGCTCAGTGTCTTCAGCACTAATTGGGGTGTAATTAATGGCCTCTGCAGATCCGATTATTGGCCTTTATGTGTCGTCATTTCGATGCCATCTCGCGAAGACTGGCTCTGGTATCAGTGAACCATAAACTTAGCATAAAAATCGATTTGATGGAACGAAACCTTCAATTAGCGTAGAAATTTCGTTTAACAAGCGGAATATATCTTCGTCGCGAAGAATTATCCAAGGAGGCATTGAAGACAGTTTTTTTTTCTCCTGTGTGACCACTTTACCGCATCAAGAATATTACGAGATAGGTTCTATAGATTAGAAAGCAATCGATTTCTCTATCCGACCTACACGAATTTAGACGCCATCCATAGGCAAATTTCTTTGCTGCCGCGCCATTGACTGTCCCGATGACTGTACGCTAATATCTGACTAATAAAATTACCTGTCAATGTGAAAAAATATGCTCCACAGAGAGATAATTAACGTTTAAAGTAGTCAAAAACTAGTTTATCACAGCCCACGGCTGGCAGGACGTGTTCTCGCGATGTGGACTCGGTAAAAAAGTCTCCAATGGACCAAGTAAAAATTATTAAAGCGTCACAAATGCTATAGATATCCAATCCAGCAAAATACCGAAAAGAACATGTGGTGGTTGCCGCCGTAGATAACGTTGGATGCAGACCAAAGATTTTTTCCTTGCCTTGGACACTACCAGTTCATATAGCAACGATGGTGGATTTCTCTATGGCTTCAAAAGTCCAAAGAATCGAAAAAACTCAACTGAATTCAGGGTTTCCCACGATTTTTACCTGAAAATTTAGCACACCGCTCAGGTATCTCCAACGAGTAGGTAAATTACTGGTTATAATGAGTGAGATATGCATAAAGTACGCTGAATTGAACATAAATGATCGCATCCAAATATCTCTAAAACAAGAATTATTCTATATGTATAGAAAGCCAGGAACGAATAAAATCCATCCCATTCATTGTCCAACGCCATTGCGGAGCATAAGTTTCTATGCTAAAAGCATATATTTGAGGCGGGTTATCTTTTTGATGATGATATTGAATAGACACAATTATCGCAAACAGTTTATCATCATACCAACCGGACCATCTAATTCTCACCTGAAGGAATACTCCTCTTAATAGGCCGTCATTAGATCCGCATCAGAGTTTTTTCAGACCTCAAAGATTGAGTTTTTTTTCGGAACCTCCTCTATATTTCTTATATTATGAGTGAAAAGATGGAATACCCTGGTTACAAATTTTATAATAAGCAGGTTTTGTTGTTTTAAACTTTTTGGTTTTCGAATTTTGATTTATTTATGAGGACAAGTAAAAAGAACATGACTACATTTTGTCGGTTAACTTGCTGGGGAATGGATTTTTTTTATCTTTTCGGTCGGTTATGATAAAATTGATTGATTTTAAATTATTGCCTACCCTGTAATTTTTTATGTTGCAGATTGTTCTAGAAAGTTAAACACCTGAAAACTATTAACTTTTGAAACGTGTTTAAAACAAAAATTTCTTTGGTCTGACAGAAATTAAAGAAAATTGGTTTCAGTATATTCAACTGAAACTCCCCATATTTTTGCCCCTCCACAGTATATTTACCCTCCACCTTTTTGAAGAGTTTCATGAGCCTACGGCTAACTTTTTCTGTTTTCTTTTTCTTTTCGTTATCGCAGGAGTAACAAAACTTGTGAACAACTTACCATTTCATGTGGTTCTTCTCAATGACAGCCGAAATACTTCGTTTCAGCCTCGAATTCGTCAACATAGAAAATATTTGAAAAGAAAAATTATAAAAAATCTAGGTAGAATTGAAATACAGCAAAAATTCGGATTATATGTCAAACAATTATTGCTCTAATAATATTTTCCCTTCAAACAAAAGTTGATCCTTGACGAAATTTTCTTCCATTCAAAATTAAAAATCCGGATATTTTTTTTTACTCATTTAAGATTTGAATTGATCGTTGACCATTTACAATAGCTTTAAGCCGCAAATCTACTGATATCGATCACCGTGAATAGGCTAAATTCTCGTTCACTTCGAATGAATTAAAAGAAAAGAATGAAGAAGTACCTGAACGTCGTTTGAATAGTTGTTTTGCCCAAAATGCAAAACAACAAAATTTCTTACATGTGTAGATACTTGAATCGCGAACGGTCGATGCTTGGTTAGGCATTAAGAAGGAATAATCGTAACGGTTGGCTGAATGATAATATCTTAACCAAGGCAACAAACATCCACTAAAATGTGCTTCCACTTCTTGTAGTTTTTGATGTTAATCTCCCCTTATAAATATGAGAAGGAAGAAACTTCTTCAAGACGCTTGCCCAGCCATGGACCATGGGATTGGTCTCATATACGACGGTCTTATATTCACATGTAATACTACTGCCTAATCATTGTACAGTGAAACCGGTCGATTTGTATTCATGCATGAGAAATCCTTTATTCGTCGACTTCTGGTTTATTTTTTTTATTTTTTTATTGAAATAGCCTTCAAAAACATGGAGAAATAAAATATATTTAACCACCGTTATAGGGACAAGACTGCAATTTCAGGCATCTTGCCTTTTTCACTCTAAAATGACTTAAATTTTAAATTGGCTGAAATTTAGTTAAAAAGTTGTTACACATTATCAGATATTCAGTTTTATTGCAAAAGTAAAATAGTTGCGAGTCTATGTGCCTGTTTACATTGAGACTCACTTTGAGGCGACACGTCATTCGTGAGGGCGAGGGACGCAGTGGGGAGGGAAACCAAAAAGAGCGAACAAAGTTTAGATTCACTTAAAATTATCGGTCGCAAACCGGTTTTTGAGTCTGGTCGTTGAAACCTGTCGTTTAGTTTTGTTGATGAAACCGGTTTATGAATCCAGATAAAGCGAACCGTGTGCACACGGCAGAAAAATGAGGAAAGACGTGCCGCCTCAAAGTGAATCCCAATGTAAACACAATCTATGATGGATACCGACTCTTCTGATCAGTACGAAATCCGTTTCGGGCAAAATTATGAGGATGTCCGTGCATCTGATTGTCTGTCTGTCAGTAAGGCTGTCGGTTTGTCCGTTTTCCGTATCTCAAATTACTCGAGAACGCGTTGACCTAGCGACTTTATTTGTGAATGAGTTTTACGATATTTAATCGCAATACTTTGCGAAAAATTGCGCTAATTTGATTTTTGCTGTTATAAAAGAAAAATATGTCAAAGATTTTAATGAAGCTTTCCACGAAAAAGAGTCCTCTCTGAGCACATACTATTGTGTCTCTTTCCCTATATGAATATTTTTAATATCTAAAAAGTTTTTTTAAATCAAATATTCTGCTTGGCAGAGAAGGGGAGTGAATGAGAATAAAGCCTTAAAATAGGGAAGTTACTTCTTCAGCTGATGAAGTGGCTAGGCTGAATATTTTCGCGAGGTTATATGCAAATCAGATTAAAATTTCAAAGAATGGATGCACTTAAAATATGCTGAAGGCAAAATGTTTTATTAAAAAAAGCATTTTCTTATGAATAAAAACTTATGGTTTAGCTAGAAATTGGGTAGAAACTGCTGAAAACTTCCTCAAGGGGTTGGAAATAATCATGACTTTGTGTAATCACAGAGTAAAATAACTCTTTTCTTATGCATAAAAGTATATCATTATTATTACCATGGTGAAAATAGTTTTCACATTATCCAAACAACGTCGTACATAAAGACAACAAAAAGAAGAGTAATGCGAATGGCTTTTTGTCATCTAAATCTGTGGTCCTGGTTAGGAACGAAAGAAAATGTTTATTATATCGCCATGTTTTTAGTTTGTAGACGACTTTTGTCTACAGGGCGCAATAAAAGTTATAAAATTCTCATAATACCGAAAAAAAACCTTCTGGTGATGATGTAGTTCTGCCCTTAAAAAAATAAACTTTTTAATGATTACAACTATTGCTGTTTAATGTTCTACTCAACTTGCATGCAATTTTTCCCACAGTAAACTTTTGCATTTGTTACCATTATTCGTTGGATGGTAAAAGTTTGTTATGTTGCCACCCACCCTTGGATACCCACCCGAAAATACATCGCATGATAAATGAGTTCTTCAGTTCATGGTGAAAATATGTTTTTTAATTTTTTACAAAATTCATTTGATTTAATTCACACCAACTATCTTTTGGTTTTTATGTTTACACGAGCGCTACTTCATCAGACAGCATTGCAATTAGAAAGTGATAAGCAATTAAAAATTTTTGCAATTAAAAGTTTTTTGTTTACATGTCTGATATTGTTTTTCGTTATGGACAAATTCAAAATACAAACAGGAATCATAAAATATATGAGCTACAAACTTTTTTTTTTTTTTGTTATTCTGGGGTAATTTACTTTTTTGTCCAACAATATGTAATGTATTTTATGAACAACCGCTAAGTTTATGATTTTCAAAAGTAAATAAATTTTCTAACACACAATAACTAAAATATCACATTAGCTTAAGGTCAACGTAATTCCACAGCATTTTAGGTTTAAAACCTTCAAAGTAATTAATTATGCTTACCCGTAAAAATCTCCTTCGACAACTTAATATTTTCTGATTTTTTTTTAACCATTCGATTATTTATTATTTTAGAATCCATCGATAGTGTCTCTATTGCCCCGACACCATCCCATTATCACTTTCTAGTATCATATTCCACCGAAACCAACAGCGATCCACAGCCCTTTGGCCACTCTATTGTAAAGTCTATGCGTGTTATGTTTCTTTATGCTGTTGGCTGTCATAATTTTATCTAAAGTGTATCATAAAGTACTTCTACAGCGTATCGAGCATAAGATATCACACGGCTTAGTGATCATAGACCAAACCAAATGCATTTACAGGAAAACAGTATCGGAGAATATATGGTTAGCGGGGGTAATGTGGCTGTTACGCCCTTTTTTTTGAGAAGAACTGAATGTGGTCTGATGCCAGATCCTGATATGAGAATAATTCCATCTGGTTTTCAAAATAAAGAAATTATTAATAACCCCCATAGCAATCGGATGATCGCATACATTATGGCCGTCAATATCGAATATTACACAGTTTTTTTCTTGTTAAATCTTTTGAGTTGATATTCAGGTAATCTACTGAAATATCACATGGATATTTTTACTTTCTGAAATCAGAAAAAAAAATGGAATATTATTATTTGTTAGATGAAATTGGGATACTAACTGAGAAACTTACAGAACTTTTAGCAGCCCCTAAGTTGAATTAGCTGGTATTTTTTGCTTAAAATTCTCCTGCCATCTCGATTTAGCGGTCACTACACATTTCGTCAAACCCGCCGCCATAAAAGTATTAAACTAGTAAATTTCAACGAAAAAACTACTAAATTTAACAATGAAACAATTAAAGTCAATCATTTTTATAGTAAATTTAACAATCTGATGGTAAATTTTAAGATTTGGTGTAATTTTACAAATTTAAATAGGCTGTTTTCCGCGATGTGTTTAAAAAAAATACTTTATACCCTTTTCTAAAGACGCCTTTTCTTGCAGAACTCTTTTCTAAATGTCTTGCAGAACTCTTTTCTATTAACAAAACTTTTTATGATTTCTGTTACCACATTTGAACATCCCAGATGATCATAAAATCATTAAAATCCAAGAAATGATTTATGAATGTCGCGACTTTTACGATAAAACCGACAGTCAGCTACCACATAATATTATTGATCGGCACATAAATACAACTAAAATAAAAAACAAATCAAAAAAGGATTTAAATCATTCGAAACAGTCAATTGTTTACGACAATATAGGGCTCTGAGCCCATATTTGACACTGCCTTAAGCCAACTTATTTTTAAGTAATATAACTGCCTATAAAATAGGTCACACTTTTAGGAGGAAGAGGTACTATGACAGCCGTACTAAACTCCATACAAAAAATCACAAACAAAAGCATGACGTATTTTGTGGACAGACCTTTAGTTTAAAATTTTATCAAAAACTGTGTGGGGTCCAATTTTCAAATTTAACACGACTTATCCTGATTTTCCTTTCTACAAAATAAGAAAAATGATATAAAAACTTCCTAACACAACCTTCTATCAATGTTCTCGCAATAAATCAATCTCGGAGCTATTTTTCAAACGATTTCACTCGATTCGGGATGAATGAAAGACATACCGGAAAATTCGAAACTTTTTCCGTTGTTGACTTTTCCGGAATTGTAAAAACCACAAAAGGGCAATTTTTCTCGATGTCTGACATGTTGTCTATACAAAGTAAAAGTCAGAATCAGGACATCCCCCCAATTTCCCATGGAATGCTATGAAATACGGTTATGCTATAAAATTCCATATATGTATGGTAACTCCTACTGAATATATCTTCACCTCCTTGTCGACAAATGTTGTGTTTTTTTAAAGTAAAAAAAAATGAGGAAAGAAAAACGATCGAAACGATGGAAACCAATAAAAACTGAAGGGGATTTGGAGAGTCTTGAAGGTGATAAAATCTCTTATGCCCATCTCGATTATCACCATTGAAGAAACTTACACAAAATTCAGGTCGCAAGTTTTTTTTTCTTTCACACCTATAAGATGGATATAATGATTTATCTATTATACTTGGTCGCAACTATACTATAATATCCTGTGGGTGCTTCTATACAGGATGAGTGGCTCAACATGATGATTCACGCCATTATAAAATGATTTCCTTTCGATAGTCTTCAATAGTTCATTTCATCTCGCGCGTTACATGTTTGTGATGGTATAGCATAAAAGGTTTCTTCCAGACAAACCAAACCCATATAAGTCCCAGGAATCCATAAGTTCTTCTAGTCACTAGACCAAAGACTAGTTGAGTTCGATATCACTTCAAATTGCTCGGTCATCACGACTTTTTGCCTCGCATGAACTCGTTGTATCCTTCCTGGATAAGAAAAAGGAACTGAATTTGGGTAGATTCTCTCCTGGGCATTAACGTTTCTTCCGAACAGAATTCCAGTTGTTGAAGGAAACATTTATCATTCTCGGTTCGAAGAAGTTCCACTTCGTAATTTATGTCAGATGATTGTCTGATATTTCTCCATCCACAGGAGCTACTTTCCGAAGGTTCCAGGGCAAATTGCCTTTGGCCAGGAATATGACTACCTCCGCCGCCCCGTTACATTCATATTTCTAATTTCCTTTCCCATATGCACATCCCAGCACATTACAGTGTATCCAAAGGCTCGTATGTGTTAAGGGTTGTGCTGCTCAGGTGAAATTGGAATTTGATTTTGTACGTCAGATGAGGTAAGCTTTAATTTAAGGTAATGATAAATGGAGGGTCACTTGGAGATTTTTAGATATATTGCTGCTATCATTTTATGCTTCTGTTGCTGCTACTGTTCTCTGGAACTTGTTGGTGTTGTTGTGGTTGTTGTAATCCAAATGATGTTAAATTCGGAAAACAGAAATATAGGTACACCTGACTATGGCACCTGATATTTGTGCGTACAATCGGTTCGTTTGTTTGTTTGTATTTTTGTGGCTTTAAAAGTTATGATCACGGTTGACATGTTAAGAACAATTTATTGGGAGTGGCAGGTAAAACGATTAAATTAATTTTATCAAGTCACTAAACTGTATCTTTTGTTATTGTTTTCTGATACTGTAAATAGTCGTATCGAATTTAAAATCAGGTTATTAAAGTATGAACTTTTATTGATTTTTTATGAAATATGTGTCAATTTATTGGCTGATAGTAGAATAAATGGTGTTGTCATTTTAAAATTTAACGTTGATTTAGAAACCAGCAACAATATGTCTCACCCCCCACCACTCCCTCCCCACCCTTTATCTGCTCAACGTTTTAACGAGATCGAACTGCGATCTTTAGAAATTTTTAAATAACTCCAGCAGTTGCACATAATTTCTGTTTTGAACTATTCTAATACTGATATTTTTAGGTATTTGAACACCCATCCTGTTAAAAATATGTGAAATAAATTCCGCAAAAAAAAAAGATTTTCCTCTGAAATTTGAAACAATGAACGGCAAAAAACCACTTCAAAGGTAGGTAGAACAAAATCGAGAAAATTATTATTACTACACGTAAAAACACTTTTATGGTTGAGTTCTAACAAATTGATGAGCTTACGTCAAAACCACAAAAATTCTGCGGTCTAACACCACCTTTCAGAAATTTATCTATCCCTCATATTTTGTTTCTCATTTACAAGTCAAAGCTATTCTATCTCATCATGAGCATAATTTTAGAAGATACTCCAATATAGATACGAATGTAAAAATATTTAAAAAAAAACCACCACACTCTACACCTTGTATACCTTCGGCATCATTTCTCCACCCAATCAATAATAATTATAAATGGGGCCAGAGATTTATAAAAATAAATTCTATGTTAATATTATTAATATTTGGTCTCTGCTTGATCGTTCAAAAAACGCTTCAACGATGTTAAATAGGAAATGAGAAATGCAGAACTAATAATTTTAGAATTTTATTAAGCATGTCTTTGATAAGAATGCCATGGCGACCATATAGAAGTGATTTAACGATCGTAAATTTTACTAACCGAAATAAGAGTAATAATCTGCTATCTGCCTGTCGAATAAATGTTAAATTTTCGGTGCATTCTGATATTAGTGCTGTAGATTGTCTATGGGACTCTATTATTATAGTTGTGGAGACTCCTTCATTGGTATCAGATTACAATGGTTCAGGTAAGGTACGAGTGGTGTATAAATCTAAAACCAACAACCAATTCTAGAAATTTGAATCCCGAAAAACAAAACCAAATAGAAATTGAAATGGAACAAACTGAAGAAACCTCCAAGCACAATACCATTTCAATGCGATTCATAAATAATATCTAGAATAATCTTGATGTGGAATAATAACACTCTGGAAGTCATATATCATTTTCTTCAGCCGTGTCTCGAAGTGCATATAGTTTTCTTTTTTTTCACCAAAAGCTTCATAGGTATAGTTTGTTCCTCCATAAAACATTTCCACTTCAATAAATCAAATCCACTCATTGTCTTCGAGGAATAAATGCCCTTTATGCCAAAAAGGAAGTCTCCAACTTACCACGAAACCATCCGACATCACCATCAGATGGAAAAGCAATAAGAACTGGTGCAAGAATCTACAATTGGGTAGATTTTCTTTGGATCTGGTAGTCAATGTTGTTGTCGGTTTTGATGATGTCGGAACTTTATTCAAATTCCGCACCAGGTAAAACAGCAGAATGGAGTATTTATAGTATAAACGGTGTTGCCCCCCCAAATGGTCGCCATTTGGCTGGAAAACAGAAGTATTCTATAGGATGTAGTTTTTCGCATCGGGTTCATTATTGATTCCTCTGGCTGTTCTATGAGTTGATCCGAACAAATTCAACAAACATAAACCTTTTGAATTCCTTGTGCTTTAGTCGCTTGGTATGTAGACTACCAACCTAAACTCATCTACAATCTATATAGCTTACAGAGTGTAATATGTTCCTCGTTACAATGCAAAATATTGTTGTTAATGGTACGGGAGCCACTTTCTATAGACACCAATCGCCAAGTGGGGCCTAGACCTTTATGTTTCGAACAATGCCGGTGGCTGCTGTGGTGAACAATTGCTCTGGATACTATTACCGTATATTTTTCTCATATCATTTTTGGGCATAGTATTGGCGCATTTTAAATGGCTTCTAGTGCGATCGCTTGATAAATGATTTCAACTTTACATTTTAAATATCCCGCCAACTGAGAAAAGAATTGTAACGAAATCTTGTTATGCCATGAGCATGAGCACCTTTTACCATCCAGTTTAATAAACAAAGGATGAAAATATGCTATGCATAATCTATAAAGTTATGGTGTTTGAAAAATTCCGACGGATTTTCGTTACTGAATTAAGGCATTAGTTCCAAACGGTCCCTTCATTTAATTGGAAAAAAATTGAAAGTACTCTCTTGATCTGAGCACATGCAGCTACAAAAATCACCTCTTAAGCAGAATTCCAGATTGGCACTTAAAACTTTTCGCCTGCGGCGCATTGCATTTTTTGATTCTTGTGGTATTTGTTTTCAGATATTTCCTTCACTTAGAAAAATGTCCAGGTCAACTTTTTGTCAGGTTAACTCTGACCTTACAGAGGTTTCCGTAAGCCAGCTAGCGGTCAGAGTTAACCTATCTAAGGTCAACTCGTGCAGCTCCCAATGCCCTACTTCACCTGCTGGTGGCTTAATTTCAGAATTTCTCCGACCACAGGTCAACTCAGTTTTACTTGCCCACATGCAGGCGAACGCGCGCCTGCCCGAGGCCAATTACGCCGTATGTAGGTCGTCGAGTTAGCCTCCATTTTTCTGAGTGTATAGAAGAAAAGTATTGTACGGAGACAGACTCGAGAACTGGGGCACATATCAAAAGATTAATATTCGCAATACTAACTTTAAAGAATCTGAATGAATTTATAAAACAACCCAATGTTAAATCTACACTTTGCACACATTTAACCAAAACTGTTTGTTACACGACTATCGCTTTTGTTTATGCCTTGTGTTCCATCGGGAACAATTCCAATTAAAATAGGACAAAACGCCACTGAACTTTAATTGTTCACTCCGAATAGGCAAAATCAAATCCATCTTGCAAGCAGCAGACACTCTTTTAGTTTCAAAGATAATACTGCCTTGTAAAAAGTGATTTCAATCAATAAAATGCTTTCATCTTTTATACTTTTAGATCTTAGATGTTGGCTATCGCAGATCTGCAAGTCATTAATTTCCTAAGAAATTTCTAAATTTTTTCTTAAGCGCAATAAAAGATATCAAGTGGGAGTTTATATTTGGGGTTGTTTGACACTCGACTATGAAATGGACAGCAAACGTTTAACCTCGATGAACTTTCGGACTTGTGGTCAATATATCAAAATCATAAATGTTTTTTGTCAGCCTGATGGATAGATTTTAATGTAGAAAAGGCAACTTTAACACCGCAGACACATGTGACAACTTCTTATATATGAATGATTGAAGCGATTACTCGGCATGAATGTTTGGAATTTTGTTTGACGTGGATTAAATGCCGCAAAAATTGCTCAACAAATATTTTAACTGGCTGTAGTTGACGATTTGCATTAGCAAGACGTTAATTTGGGTGTTAAAATGTATTATTATATATTCATGAAAAAGCACAGTCATAATCAAATTTGAATGCCAATCTAATTAGATCTGGAATTTGAAAAAAAAAACTCTGAAATATAAAGAAATTTACGACGGACGTTAAACAAAATTTTCATAATTTCAAAAATTTCACATATATTGTGGGATACTAACTAGCGTACCTAAATTTGAAAATTTTTGTGAAGAAGATATGAAACAACAGATTGTTTTCCTAACGGGTTCAAATTCACAAGTGTTACTTACATTCTTAACTATAAATAAGTAAAACTACCTTCATTATTACAGGAGGTCTGTATTTTGTTTGCTTTGTGTGTTATTACATTCGTTGGAATGTTTTTTTTCCCCAACAATACAAGTTCCCTCTTAAAAGGAAAACCAAAAACAATTAAACGATAAAAAACTGAACTAAAAACAGAGAAATTTGTTTTTATTAGTATTATGCTGTTATTTGAAAACGAAAAACTTCAAGCAACAAGCAGCATAATCCAAAAGCAATGCACATAAAAAAAAGTTGAAACAAAAATCATGAAATTTGTGTAAAGCTACGGTGATGAGCGGGCCCTTATTATCGTACCTAAAAGGCGTGAAGAATTCTATTACAATTTTATTTACCTAAAATTTACATCTAATTTGGTACTTGGACGCGGGTACCGACCACGACTGTGGAAGAAATGTCATAAAATCATTTTTATTATGTTAAATATTCTGTATGCATTTTGGTGTCATAAAATTGTTACATATTGACACGTTAGCATTTAAGGATGGCTATTTTTTTATGATCTTAGGGAAAGTGTGCGACAAATTTATGAACCCACGCTAATAAAATATGAGGGCGAAGGGAGAACGATGCAGGGCCGAAAATGTCATTAAATTGTATAACCGCGAAAACGTAAAAACGTTAATTTTCTATAAACCTAGAAACATAAAATATCAAGTTCTAAAAATGACAGGCGTGAAATTTAGAGTGGACATTAAATACTTAAATTTTTCACAGCCTCTTCGATAGTTTCACAACACGAGTTCTACGGCGCGGCGATACGTTCATGTTAAGCGTTGCCCAGGTAAATCAGACTAGCAAACAAACAAACTATGAATTGAATTGAATAAATTTTAAACACTTTGCGTTTATGATGCAAATATACTTGAATGGGGCATTTAAACTCAATTCAGTTTATTTAAAGTGTTTTCTGTTAAACTAAAGGCTAAACTAGCAAATCTTTGGACACACGCGAAGGCGTTAACTTTGCGGATCTAATGATCTTAGTAGGATCTACCATCCCAACCACGGTGCAACATAATCCCAACATAAAACCAACATAAACGGCAAATTGCATCGAAAGCATCACCACATCATCCACTCGGCTTGTATTCTCTCCTATATATAATATAATTGCTGTACAAAACTAATAAGTAATCCTCGGCTTGTGTTTTGAGTGCTCGCTGCGAGGTAGTTTCGCGTTTGCATAAATCATATTTGCATTAATATGTTTATTAGGCATTCTATGTGAATCTATTTGTGATGCCTAAAACCATAGCAAATTGCTTACAGCCAGATTGTGCAGTGCAACCTGATGGCTGCTTTTGTACCGTCCTCAGGTAAACGTTGATCTGCAAAATCCAAGAGAAAAAGAGTTATTAGTTTACATTGGATCGGAAACCTGTTGGAGGAATAACCCACATACTGTTTCTACATCAACGCATGCGCCGATCGATTATGTTTTACAGCTCGTGCAGCAGTGTAAAAAACAAACTGTTCTACCTGTAATCGGCCTTTCAATCGACCAATATCAAATCATTAATAGGGCTGCCAATTTAAATAAACACACCGTAATTTCTGAGAAATTAATTTTCTTAATGAAATACAGGCCGAGTAATTTGTTTTTTCCAATTATATGCTTTGCTTATAAATAATGCTATTAAATTACTTTAATTTCCATCATTAAGGGAATATGTTTCGACAAATTATTGGGGAAGAAAATATTCAGTGTATTCATGAAACCATGATTGCGTATTTGTTTATTTTTATGCTAGTTATTTCATTAACGCCTTCTTCAAATAATTTGTGTAAATCAATCAGCTGTTCGACAGACGTCTCTCAGCATCCACAAAATTAGAAGTTGAAAATGCCGAGACTCAGCGAAAAATTAAAATATGGGAATAAAGTGCACAACAAAATTTTTCCAGCTGAATGACAGATGAATTTTACAATTTATCGAAATATCCGCTTTTCACGTTTGCAAATTTTTTTTGCACACCAAATCATAAAAGATTTTCCATAGAAATGTTGACATTTGATTTACGAGGGGGTAAGATTACGCGGTTTACGGTGTTTACAAAGCCTTTTACGAGATTTCATTATTCACCCCATTTATAAGGAAGTCATTTTGTACGAAGGTTTGGTGAAAAGTTTCGAACCTCCAGAGAAGACAAGATTTTTGACAAGTTTTTCGTTTTTTCTCTGATCCTCCTCCCACAGAAGATATAAACCAAACTTTCAGCTCAATAAGTTGACTGGGTTTTGAGATCGATTTAAATTTTTGAACGAAAACGGTTCCAGATATTAGAATGTAGTGAAAGGACAAGTTGTAGAATACTCCATTTTATTTAATCCAAGGGAAAAAGAGTTATTAGTGTACAAATTTACCTATCGATAAAACCGAAAACTGTAAAGAGTCAAAAATTTCAGGGCCTGTCCAGAAAATACGTACCGCTAATTTTCACCTTTTCAAATGTCTCCTAGAATTTTCTAAAAAGAGCCCGTTGTCGTCCGACGCATCTGTATTTCCTAAATTGATTTAAGGTACCTGAAATAATTGGGATGCATCCATTCTATACACTTCTTATATAGAATTGGCAATTATCATAAAATATAAAAAAAACTATTACCAAAAATGGTGGACAGCATCGAAAAATTTTATTGTTTTATTATTGAACGCCATTCTTAAATTGGCAGCACTTGACCGTTTCAATATTCAAATTATACACCATTGATCAGCGGGTATCTTTCCATCGTTGGGTCTCTGTTGAGTTACCATATATCAATTTCAGCTTAAATCGAAAATGTGCCCAGGGAAACCAGAAAATGAGTAGGATGATCCATGGCGCTAGTGGTGATTGGAAAAAGGCACCTTGCTAAGACGACATTCCACAAATAAGATTAGGTCTGGCAAAATTAGCACATGCAATCAGCCAACACCTCATGAGAGTACAGTTGGGTGCTGGGGCTCAAAATCCGATTCCCCCTGGTGCCAGGTTCTCTCACCTTCGCTGCCAAATGAAACACCATAAAGTGCGACTCTTTCGTGATTCAAATGATTGCCTGCCTGACTATTAAAGATGAATAATAAAATCTTATAGTCAGAGATTCCAAGAAACTTGTCTTTAGATTTAATAATTTCTCTGCATGTCTACAATATCGGCACGATGGCGCCCCAAACTGAACGTATCGCTGGGGCGTTTGCTGGCCCCTCTATGAGTCATTTTTCGTCCTGCACGCAAATCACCCGGCAGCCTCACTCAGATTAACCACAGTTCAATTTTCTTCTGTTTCGAAATATCTTCTCAGGCGTTTGGGTTCACAGTTGGATCGACACGTAAAAACCTTTTCCGTAAATCCTTTTTGTCAGTGATTAACACCATGTCATGCTAAATGCTCGTAAATGGCCGATACGTGCGAACATACAAAAAACAAAGGTGGATAGTCCAGCCAGCCCGTCTATTCTATTATATTCGATGCTTTGCTCCAGCTTCAGATCTCATCATTGTTTCGTGTGTCTGAAATGGGCACAAAATTTGATATAAGGACAGAGTTGTGGAGCTGCTACGTGCGTAGTACCCTTAAGATGAAAGATATCATTTCTTAGCACGCACCCTTAATGACATCCGAAATCTGAAGGTGGAGACGAACGACGGCAATGGTTTACTAGGAATAAAGAATATACTGGAATTGGCAATTGCCATGCAACAGGATCATTCATTTGGATTGAAGGGCAATAATCGCACACAAAATGAAGGAAATGGTTCATTAGAGGGATTTATTGTGTGGTTTTTTCAAATGGCATGGGCAAGGATTATGATTAATTACAGGAATGAAAGGGTTAAGATATTTTCCGTTGCCATTGGTGTTCATAGAGCCGTGAAATTTTTTTCTTTTAAAGCAGTTTCCTTTCAAGATTCACGGCTTATATACAGGAACTGATTTTTTTTTAAGTTAAAGCCTTTTCTGTCGTTTTTAATGACAAAAAATTAATTTATTAAAAATTGCATTTACGAAACCGATTTTTTAAACGCAAAGAAAATTACTACTTTTCCAGAAAAACTCCTTCGTCTTACAAAGAATTTTGTTAAAAGCATAACACTATAAAATAAATTTAATTGTCCTACTTGGCAATATTATTCTCCCAATTTCGTGACAGTAAATAACAAAAGTAGAAATCGTGTTCAATTAAAAACAACTGCATTATTATCACAAAACTAGAATTTCCTGGAAATATACATACTTTAAAGCTCGCTACACGACAAACACCGGTATTTGCTAGGTACTCACGAATACCAAATGTAGAAAAAACGCTATGTGAAATGTTCGGTCTTCCTGTTTGTCACTTCCTTTTTTGGTAATCTTTCTCCGATTCTATACAAAATTATTGTATTGCATTGCAGGAATAGATAATCGCAAAAATTATCAGTTTTGGAATTGTTTCAACAAATTTTTCTATTTTATCAAAGATTTTCCCTTTGCACAAGGACAACCAGGAAATTCGTGCAAACACAAATTCAACAACTAAAAAACCATATAAATCGCAAAAATTTGTGCATTAAAAACAATTCACAATAAAGTCGTAGTACCATAGAGTCCTTGTTGACTCTCAATGTATAGAAACACAGGTACAATTAACCTGGAATTTATGATATTTGCATACCTAGAACATTTTATTCCGGTCATAACATATCCACTACTGGGTGCACTGGTTGGCAACTCTATATTAGCCGAGTTGGCCAATTTTTTATAGAGTTTCTGTTTTTGTGTATTTTCCTAGTTGTTACCTACCTACATACGAGCTGTATTATATCCTGTCTGAGTTCATGTTGGACTAGCAAATTCAAATTACATAAGGGCCCCATAATCTGCTAGATTTTCATTCTCAGGTGCTTTTTCAAACACACTTAGCACTAGTTCAGACTCGTGTTCCCTCAGACATTTATATGAACTCTGGTTCAGGTACAATATTTTATTTGGTCCTACATGTTAGGGAATAAAACAACATTTCGTTGCTAGTGTGGCGTAGGTTTTGTTACTGTGTATAACTCTCACTATTTTTGTTGCTAGATATTCGCATGTGAATAAATGGGCACTCATGTAAGTTCATCTACAAGTCCCTAAACCTTGAAACTGGATTCAACTGCTAGTCGTATATTCGTAGACACAACTGGAAGTAACAAAACAAAAACAACCAAATCACATAATTTGAAATTACAAGTGACAGATTTTTACCTTTTGCCATTTTCGCCTGGGCCATTTAAAAAGAGTTATGCTATGGAGTCAGGAAGTGTGGACAAATTGCGTGGACAACGTGACATTTTTACTACCCATACATAAGTTAAGACAACAACATAATATAATATGATTCAGAAGGTCGTACCTAAGGTGACTTCTGTACGATGTGAATTATAAGAAGATATATTTTTGCAGAATATTTGAAAGCTTCTAGATGATTGCATAGATATGAATTGCTGACATTCAAAATTATGAATTATTTCATAACAATAAAATGTGTTACGCTAATTTTTGCCATTTTGATCTTCCCCTCATATTTTTTTGTATGAGATTTAGTTCCGCCGGCATACTACCGCCGGCCTCTCCCCTTCCTGACAAATGTGTTATGTATTTTCGGATCAGCACTAAGTAGGTGTGGAAATTGTTAAAAAAAATATTCATACCATTTTTTCACATATAAAATGAAAAACTTTAAATAAAATGCCCAATTGGAAATTAATTTTTCTTTAATTAGTTCTGAAATGGGATTAATAACTTTTTACAGTAAAACCGGGCTTAATAACTTTTTACAGTAAAACCGGGCGAAGGTGGGCTCTGGAAAAGCCGAAAAAAACTTTCTGACTTCACTGTATTAAAAACTAAATTCTCAAAAACAAAATTACTACTAACGAACCCTTTTTGCTATTGAATATTTACTTGATTGATATGTTGTCATCGAATTGAAAGTCTTTAAGTGTGAACTCACACGTGTGATATTAAAAAAGCTATTTTTGTTATTAAATTGTTAGCAGCCAAATGGTACATTTTTATCAAAACGCAAGTGCTACATAACAGAATCGTTTCATGATATGCTTTGCCAGGAACAAAGGGTCTCTCTTTGCCTGTACCTTCCCATTCAGAAGGGACCTAAACCTCTTCAACAATTCACCGAGTAGTGGAAAAAAACACACAATTTTCTCATTTAATGCAATACACATTGTAAACTTTCATACATCCAACAGGCTTTCAAAAAAAAACTCCTACTCTGGAACTGTGGGGGCACAATATTTACCCGAGTATTTGAATTTCTTGTCAAACACTATGCAGCTGTATGTCAATATTTACAAATTCTCACATATGTGCGATTGTTTGTTTCAGGCACATATTCTGGGACACCAAGTTGACAGAATGCATACATCAGAATGTGTAAATGTAAACGTAGGTAGGCAAACGGTTGGATGGATAGATGGATGGGCAGATCCTTCTTCACCATAATCGTTTCCAATATTTCAACATTTGGTACACATATCGTCCAGGAACACCCCCGCGTATGAAGTTGTAATGTTGTGCTGGAGGTTCTGCAGGTTGTATGGAAATGTAAGTTGATACGCCAACCAACCTGCCTGTATAAATAATATGAGTGCCTTGTTGACATTGTATTACCTGTTGTTAGTTAACAAAACAGAAGTAACAGCAACAAGAAAACACCATCCGCACAACTATAGTGACAATGAAAAAATGATTGCATTGTGTATTACACACATCGTCCAACAAATAATGCACTTAACGTGAAAAATGAATCCCCGGAAAACGAGACTAACAAGTAGTTTTTTTCAATGGGGCAATTAGTGAGCGCCGAAGGAGAATCACGAGGGCTTGTTCAACAAACTATATTATAATATATCCAGTTTCAATACGGCACTTCAACGACCCTTAAAAAATAAATCGCAGGGTGGCTCACGTCAGTTTGGCGGCATCAGTCAATGCCTTTAAAAGTGACTTCAAACATCAAATGTCGTGTGACAAATTGAACTTGATAGCTGACAAAGTGATCCCTGATTGGGGTTGAAAAGCGGGTCAACGATGAATTTGTCTGCCTTCAATATTTTCAAAACTTTATCTATGATCCCAGGGGATGTGTTGTTCGCTTTTAGTTAGATAAAAAGTCAATCACCACATTTGGTGGCCTGCGACGATGCTCAGCGTATAATATCAAAAATTTAAATATTCTATTTTGTACATTTGGATATTAAAATATTTCTAATTTTAGTTTTACTAAATGCATTTGAGGGAAATATCTTTTTGACATGCCGTATTGATGAATATTTTAATTTTTTTTAGTGCTGGAAGATTTTTGATTATTAAACTCTGGAATATTAATTGTGTTCTTTGATTGATTATGTGGGGAGATTGTTAAAACAACGTTTTCTAAACACAAAAAAAAATGTGAAGACTTATCAATTTGAAAACTTGACAAATTATAGTTACAAACATTAAAAACTATCAATCAAAAATTTTTAAGCAATGGGATTAGAAATTTTCAGAGATTTTTATACTCTATATGATATATCATATAGGCGTATGTTAGATTTAGTATACCGTTTGTATTGCATCGAACCAATCGGGATGGCAAAAGAATTTGCCATCTCTATTTGTCCATCCGTCCGTCTGTGAACACCATAGCTTTCAAAAGGATTAAGCTAGAGACTTGAGATTTTGTATAGTTATGTTTCGCATAAATGGCAAGGGCAAAATCGGACCATTTCTTCTCCCCTTTTCCATACAACCGAACAAGGTTTTAGCAATTTTCTCGAAAACAGTGAGTCGCATTTAAAAATTTTTCAAAGTAGAATGTGTATTTTTCGAAAAAAAGCCCCATTACAACTACTCGATGAAAGAAATTCCAAACTCTCTCCCCTATAATTAGAAATAATAAAATTTCATGTTTGGTCAGGGCACATTGATTTAATTTCAATCTGGATTTTATTGACTTTTAAATAAAATTGCTACGCATACCTACATCGAAGCAATATTAGACAAATTACAGAATGATACTCTTTAACTAATAATCAACAAAATAAACCATTGATTAGATTTCGCTGTAGACCAATCGAATGCAAATGAACTGAACTCAATTTCCTCCTTTCTTCTAATCGAGGGCGGTAACTGTCCATTTGCGTAACTCACCTGAAGCGCACTATCAAATATAATTTGCGGTATTCGAATTTGCATCAGGTACCCACATTATGCTCGTACATCGAATTGGATCCGCTGTGATTTCAATGGAATTGCGAAGAAACCCCCCTAATTGCTAGTCGGAGTGGAACGAACAGTCAGTGCATTGCTGCAGGGGGATGAAACCGAACCGTCTTAATGCACTTAACTTCAATTACTGACAGATCAAAGGAAGGATCAACGCGTGTATGTAGCGTACAGCAAAAAAAGTAAAGCTAAGGCCACGAACAAACGTCAATGGATAGATTTATGATGTCTCTAAACGTGCAACTCACTCGATCACTGATATCTAAACTGTCGAGGGCACAATTAATATGTTAATAGTAGTAAAAACCGATCCTCAAATCGTATGCAAATTTTCAACTGGAACAATAAATAATACAAATTATTGACTTGGACGAAGAAATTGCTTCTGGGGCTTCAACAATCTTGGGTTGAAGAAACTTACAATCTGAACGTAGCTTCTTCTAAAATAACACAACATCCATGCAGATATGTTCAATTCGAAGATACGGCCTCACAATTGAGACCCGAAGCCCTCCGGTTGATTGCGACCAAACATGCTTTAATTGTGGTAACATCGATTTGTTCGATGGTGACTGAAATATCGCGACGTGTGTGTTTCTGCGGTTGAAATTGGAAGATTGAGTTGCGCATTGCACGGATAAAGTCTTCGATTGTTTCAATCAATCTTGGAGCAACCGCAGAGGAAGATAACTACTGCACCTTAATGTGCATTTCTTTAAGAATACGGTTTTCTTCGTATTTTTTTTCATTTTCGCTGCATTACATTGAAATCATACAAGAGGGCGGATCATAAATTTATGCTACTGTAACGTCAGCTGCATTCGATTTGTAGCTTCGGGGTGTAAATGGGTTGTTCACAGGTTTTTATATTGAATTTGGTTTAATTAAGATTCCCTCCACTCTCCCAACTAATGAAAATATTGCGGCGAACGTTCAATAAAACATCACTCTGTTTATTTATTGATAATTTTGAGTTTATTCTTCCAATTAAGCGTTCTATGTTTTGCCTACCTTCTGTGGGTCTCTTTTATATTTAAAATCATTATTTCTTAATCGAGTTCTCAAGATCACTTTGAGAATGCGAAAAATTGAAAAGAATTACAATGCCTACCTTCCAATTCACGTTAACTCTGCAGTGCATAGGTCAAGGAGGACAATTAAATGCAATATTTTTTTGAGCATTTACAGTGGAAATGTTGCTTTGGATTTTTTTTTGTGAGTAGTTTGAAGTCAGTAGAGTAAAAATCCGATGCAAGAAAAATGTCTTTTAGGTTAATGCTGGGTTTACACGAATGACAGATAATGACTATCTGTCATAAAAGAATGGAAAAGTTGATCCTTTTATGAGAGATTGTCATTTTTCTGACAGAAATAATGACAAAAATGATACTATTTACACGATAATGACAATTTATGACAAAAAAATGACAAATTTGTCATTCGTGTAAACGGAGCATAAGAAGATCTATGTACTTCCAAAATTATTTACTCGTTACACAATTTGTAAAAAAAAGATTTCCCAACCAAAATCGAATCTATAAAAGGAAAAGTAAATTCATTAATTTAAAACCACAAATTTAAAGACTAATGATCTTTCATTCACGTTTAGAAAAATGTTTATTTTCAAAAAAATTGAACTTAAATTGGTAATCAACACAACAATTCTCTTAAATAAATCGTCAATAATAGTTTAAATTCTGATAACAATCGATCATGGACAGATATGTAAATAAACATGTCAATCGAAAGTTGAAAAAGATGTCAATAACCGAACGTTATAATTCGCTTATTCAGACGCAGTGTACAACTTAAAATAGACACATGACAATTTTTTATGCTTTTCATAATCAATGTTTAACTCATAAGTTACATTGATCGGAATGATTAATGACAAATTGACGGCACATACATGCTAACATGACTAACCGGACACTATCATGCAACTGTCAACTATATTAGGCACATGTAGGCAATACCTACTTAATATATTTACCTTAGGACAACACCTACAATTATGCCCTTGGTACTCCGCCACTATACAAAAAATCCCAATTTCCCATCTGCGAGAATATTTCCCAGTAGCATAAGTTTAGTAATACTTGCTCATAATTTTACTGCCTGATAATTTTCCTTTATGTTGAGACTTTGACAGGTTATTTTAAGAAGTGTACAACTGGGCTTTATTTTTGAAAAAAAGAAGGAAAAAATTAATCGAGTCACGTAGTCGGTGTAGAAGAAATATTCTCGCATCGATAAGCAAACTATAAGTAAGTACATGACCAAATCTATCCAATGTTATTATACTAGCAGGGAGAGAGCAAGGTGCAAAGTTCCCTATACCATACTTCATATTTCACCTTATTTGTACCTGAACAGAACCTGCATTGATCTGGACGGATGAAAGGAAGGCAGTCATTGCAAGAAATCAGGAAGGCCACTCACGTGTTTGGCTATTCCGATGGACTCCTTATGATTGGCTCCCTACGCTACGCTTAAGAAGCAAATTATATGGACATGAATATGAATATTTTAATAATGGCAATTGCGAGTAGGAGTTGAGGTGAATTTATATAAAATAAACAATTAGGTATGTTCCAAGTTTTATAGCGGCTCCACTGCTGGGTAGTTTACCTTTCTGTATTTCGTGTGATGCCTGTTATGTTTTTTCATGTAGTGCACGGCTGTTGTCAAAGTTGTCCTCCCCAGAATGGGGTCTTTTATTGCATAGTTTTCTGGCACTGTGAGTACATGACCTCATGGTGAATTCTTCTTTTGAGAAATACACGTTTTTATTCCAATTTTTATTCAGTTATTAATTTCTTTCCAACATGTTTTTTCTCTATAAGAATGATAAATTTTTTCATATTTTTTTATATTTGGCTACTGCATACCTCAAAACGAGGCTGATGGCAATCAATCATAAGACATGTGCCTGGACTCATTAATCAAAGTCGTGTCACCAACTTGGTCTGCTGTAACACTTTTAACCAAGAATATGTAGGCACCGAATATAGTAAAGTTTTTTGATGAGTTTGGTTTCAGTTTTTTTTACACGAATAATGTTCGACTGTTAGTTTGTCAACCAGTATAGGAATTTACCTCAAAAGTTATTCTAAGCCCTTTCGTTTTCACGATCGATTCCATCCAAAATAAAGGAACGTCTTGTATCTGGAGCATTCTAACGCCAAGTTAGTTACATGCACCAAATATTTCCAAATGGGCTATTCATTCGTAGTTATGTTGATTTTTCTACCGCACAAAAGTTACAAAACTTTTGGAAAAAACAAGAAACGTGAAAAGTTGGAATTGTGAAAATTCGACTGCGGTTGAGTTCTGATATTCCTCCTGGAGTTTATAATTATAAATACTTTGCATGACCCAGTTTTATTCTTGCACGTGGCTGAAAATCAAAAAAAGTTTTAATTAAAATATATTCCGGTAGAAAATTTGTGGGTAGGCAATACCTAAAATTCATAATATTGTTTTTTATTATTTTTTCATGATTTAAAAATAGTAAAAAAAACATGCATAGTATCTATATAGGATGCGAAAAGTTTTTGTTTCATCAAATGACATACGAAATATTTGAGGCTTTATTAACTTAATGTCGTCAAATTGTAAAAATTTTCTACAATTGACGTTGCGAACTTACAGGAAACAAAATTTATTGCAGGTAAAAGGTTTTTTCTGTTAGCGTAATTAAGGCAGCATTTACGTCCGCAAGGCCTTTCTGAAGGGAGAAAGGGAGGAAGGGAAGAAGGGGGGAAGGGAGGAAGGGAGGAAGGGAGGAAGGGAGGAAGGGAGGAAGGGAGGAAGGGAGGAAGGGAGGAAGGGAGGAAGGGAGGAAGGGAGGAAGGGAGGAAGGGAGGAAGGGAGGAAGGGAAATCTGAGATGTGAGATCTGAAATCGATCTCCTAAAACAGAGTTTCAGGTCGTCGAAAGAATATTTTTAAGGATTTTCATTTTTATTCCTCAGAAGTGTAAAATTGGTGTGTTTTAATATTTTTGAGTAAAACTCCAAAAGAAATACAATAACAGATGTGCGAAAAAAACTAATATTTTTTCACAATCATAATCGCAATAAAAAATTTCATGATAAACTATTTTAAGGCATCACTAATTATTTGTTTATGTAAAACTAATTTCTGATTAATCGCACAACCATACACGGCGTATTTCGATAGTAAAACTGTCATCAAATCAATAATTTCAATTTAATTTATTGACTTAAATAAATCAGAACGAATTTAATCTCCGGACAGATTTCAATTGAAACGAAATGCATGATTGAATTAAATTTTAATTGACCTTTTATCAGAACAAAAATCTCATGTTCGCCATAAAATGCCATTCATAGCAAATAAACAAATAAAAAAAACTCAGCCAGCAATATTAATTAAGAATTGGTCGACATTAAATCAGAAATAAATAAAATCGGAAAAATTTCTATAAATGGCTTAAATTCTGTCGTGTAGTATTGCGAAGATACCATAAATGATTCTGTCAACAAATATTTCTGTGAATGACGGACGAAATCTAAAAGATAGATGAGTGCATAGATAAATAGATTACATAATTAAACAGTAACAACGTTTAACATTTAAAGTATGTCACATAAGTTTAACATATCAACCATGCTTTCAAACGTGAAATGCATTTTGAATTATGTTTGGAAGAAAATCTGCGCCTCCTGCTTGATTTCAGTTTGTCTTTGGCAGTCAGATTGCGATGGTGTGAATCACACATGGCGCACTTTGATTTTTGTGCTATAAGATAGCTCATATATCTATGTAGGATGCGATCATAATGTAGATATGCCTTCAGTATGAGCATATAAAGTTTATTGACATTTCAATAACAAATTGAACTTCTCTCGATTCGCGGATGGGTGTCGTAATAAATCATACCGCGATTCGGTTGAATTATTATTTTGCACTTTGCTGTATGAACAAAACTAACCTGCTTATTACAGGCTTGCAGAAATACAGTAGAGCCTGTATTATTGATTTTTACATTTTTTTTTAAATATCTGTCACGATCCCGGAAAGTGTCGTATTACAAAAATCGCGTTATGCAAAATTTATGTTACTTGAAATAATTTCTAAAATTTCACAAGCCGACACTCAATTTGGTGCGTACGATATTCATGTATTTTCTGAATAATTTGAGGTCGCTGATCCCAATTCTGTCAGTGCAGTGGTTTGGTTAGATCAGCTCTAGTTTTTGAAATATTTTTTGTGGCTCATAAGGAGAGGAAAATGATTAAATATCTTTGTAAACCACAGTGAATATTTTTAAAGCAAGAGCTGATCCTGCCAAACCACTGCCCGATTCGTATTCAGCGATATTGAGATAGATTTTTCTCATTTCTACTGTACTTAAACATCAACCATATATGGAGCACAAAAATATTTGTTTGATTGGGTTCGATACTCGATTATGACGGCAATGATGTTCATGGTTTATCTGGCCCACATACGAAACATAATGCATATTAGGCGGCCACACTTCCATTCGAACATACACGGAAAACCAAACTATGCGTGCAAAATGCTCGCGTACCAGGAAAATCCGATAGAAAATTGTTTTGATTCGAAACGTTTTTAGCAAAGCTCTGAGTCGAACTAAAAATGGTAAAAACATGTTTTGCAGACACGAGTCTAAAATCCAGTTAAAATTGCAAACAAATATCAGTTACAAAATTTTGTGATTCCATAGATTTTTTACAATTGAGACTCGCTAATCAGAACGAGTAGAAGTTTATTGGCGCTTGAATGTGATTGATTAATATCTGGTCGATTCAAGATTAGAGTCTTAGACTTTTCATTGGTGGATTTTGAAATTTATTGAAATCATTTATTCTAGTCAAAATGTTTTAACAAGTTTTTGTGAAACATTTAATTCAAAAATTCCGTATAGATCTTAGACGCTCCGTAAAAACACTTCGGTGTTTATTCAATTGTAGACATTCATTTAAAATTATGTAGGCATTATTAAACAAGTTCTTCTTTTCATCAAATGCAGAATTCACTCATGAGGTGATCATGAAGCATCGTTTGAGATTCGGAGGCTGATTTTAGCTCTGGTTTCGAGTTCCTGTCTGCAATAATAAATTATAAAGTTCGCCCAATGTCTGTTCAAAAAACAACAAAGTTGATTTGTATCGAATGATAGAGTCTCATGTGCAGAAAAAAATTACTTGCATTGTGGGTTTTAAATATTAAAAGCAATTTAATATTGTACTCGTATTATGGGATGATTTCAATGCGAGAGTGGGGTATGTTGGATGAAAAAAATCAGGAAGATAAATGCGATCTTGAGTTTATAAATTTGTTTTTTTTTTCAAAAATATATTTTTAGCAGTTTTGTATTTATAACAACACTAAAATTTGAACCCGGCTTCGCCCGGCTAAAAGCGTGAGTAGAATAAAACCTAAGAAAACAAAATTCAGTTGGTTATAAATTAGATAGCCTAGAGTAAGGTGGTACGTGCTTATCTTTCAAGTTTTTTTTTCGGAAAATGGTCTTCAAAAATTAACAAAAAGAAATTAAATTTGTATTCGGATTCACTCTACCCCCTCCCCTGACTCATCTCACCGCTCGGGTTACTATTCAATATGTCTATGTTAGAACCACGCCCACAACAAACATCCGTGCCAAATTTCAGGCCAATCGGTTCAGTAGTTTCCCCACGAAAGAGTAACATAGAAGGAAAACTAAGTTTCGAGATGACTTTATCCCCTCCCCTTACTCCCCCCACCCTTGGGGCTACTTTTCAATGGATCTATTTTGGGGCTAGACCCCCGACGAACATCTATGCCAAATTTCAGGCCAATCGGTGCAGTAGTTTCCCCGCAAAAGAGTAACATAGCGCAAAAACTAAGTTTCGAAATCACTTTACCCCCTCCCCTTACTCCCCCCACCCCTCCCCCTACTCTCCCCACCCCTCGCGCTACTTTTCGGTATGCCTATGGAACCAGAACTACCACAGACACTCATGCCAATCGGTCAGTTTTCAGAAATCTTTTTAAACACTTATTTTAACATAAATACGTCTGAAAAGCAGTAGTATTTTCCGTTTCCATTATGAAAAGCAAGTGTTAAGGAAATATTCCATAAAAAACGTGAAAATCGTTTCAAAAAAACTGAGTAAAAATCCTGTATCAAAAAGATCGTTAGTTAATTGGATGTAAATTAATTACATTAAATTCGTTTATTTTCCAATAAATCGAATTGTAAATTACATTTAAAATCAATTTAATTATTTACGTGTTTAAAGCGATATTTTAATTAACGACAAAATATTATTGGCCTGATTAAGATAAAATATGAAAATTATGCAAAATATTTCACTTGATAATATTCTACAATCAGTTGAATATTTTAATTATCAAATCTAATTAAATTTCACTATAAGAGAAATTTAAAAATCCAAATTTTGTGTTAATAAACGTAAAAAAGGTAAAACCCAAACATATTTTTTACGATTGAAAAATATTGTAAAACTAAACTCGATTATCTAGAAACTGATCTTTAGAGTCGATAAAACTTGAACAATTTGGAATGCAGTTAAAATTTTATTAGTCTCCTAAATAAACAGTTGTTGCATATCGAAATGGCGCAAATACGAAATTTATAGCCTCGAATTAATAAATTTCTATTTAACATAAAGTGAAAAAATTCCTTTGAAGCGGTTCGTTCGGTCGACACCTATAAACAAAGAGGGCGTTCGTTTAATTTATCCATAAAACCGTCACTTGTCACTATAAAATCCCATAATATCTTAAAGACTCTGCTGCTAAGGTATCGCAATTTAGATTCCTTAACCTGTGCGAAGATTTAGTTATGCGAAACGTGGTGTGCGGTGCGGGGTAACCGAGGGGTATAGCATGCCGTTCATAAACACGTCCAACTTTTTCAAATTGTTATTATGATACCTGAACCCTGCACCTTTATCATATTATGAGTCTCCTCCATAAGTCCATAAGGTTTATAAATCTGAGAAATTTATGTCTAAGATGTGGGCTCCTTTGGCCCCAAATTGTTAGTTTCCTTTTCGTTTAAAACCCGAGCCTGGCAACCATTTGCCGTAATGGTACTCAGTGCTTAATTGATTAGCGATTAACGCTGCCATATATAAATAAACTTTAAAATTATCTATAAGTGTTATATAAGGAAAATATACCAACTTTCGTATAGTTTAGTCAGGACAATCAAATGCGTGGGTTTAAAAGATATTTATACTGTAATGCGTATCGTTTCTTGTAGCAGACAATACTGTTGTACGTCGTCGCCATTTAAATTTTTTTTTATTATTTGGCATCCACTTTAAATTTTATGCAAAATATGGTAAATATTATTTGACTACAGTAACCTTTCATGGCAACAATTTACTGGCATTTGCATTAATAGCAAGGGAGATTTTCCAAACTTTTTTGGTATGAAATACTCTTAATGAAGCAAAGGAATAAATGATTTTTCAAATTGAATGAATGACTTTGAAATAAAGTTTATGGAATTACAAATAATTACTTCTTTTAAAAATATTCTGGAATTTCAGGATACTAGAAGTGGATTGTGATCGTCAAATAAATCTATTATAAAAAGACCAGTGCGGTAGCTCAAAATTTCGCCTCCACCCCTCTCTGCACAAAAAATTTGTGCTGGCTAAAACTAAACCCTTTGCTGGCTAAAACAAAAGACTTTTACCAGGACGAAGATCCAAAGGTAAATAAGCGGACTCATCTTTGTAGAATGAATCTAAAAAAGCAGCCAACTCAAACTCGTCTATGTGCCGAGATGTCATTAATTGAAAACTTCTAGTTTTTTTAAGCTATCGGTGTTTTTTTGTGTAAAAAAATATTTAAATACTCAATCTCCAAGCAAAATATGAGTTTCAATTGGCAGGACCTCAAAAGGAAATTAAAATAGGTTCCGAGAAACTTATTTCTATTTCCTCTGGGAACCTACCATTGAAATCCATATTATCAGATCGAATTCATTGACACGAAAAACGAAAATATTTCGTACTTTTGAAATATAGCTTAGTTTAGAGACAATCAATCAGTCATTTATACAAGAAATTTCTAGAAATCCAACATAATCTTTTCAAGGCAAGGTAAGCTACATGAAGTGCAAACCATTTCATGACTCATTAGATCTGATGAAGTGACATCGGATTCCAATTTCTTTAGCGATTCCCTTGCAAAAGTACTTCCATGTTCAACCGAAATGCAGCAGCGTCAATAAAAAGACATTTCGGTATTTGTGTGAATTGAAATCGTCTTGAATGGCATCAGTTGCAATCAATCTTAAAAAAAATTCATCGTATTCATTTTTTCCTCATGTGTAACCGTCTCTAACCATGAACTTCTTCCTCTTTTATTTGATTTCAAGTGAATATCGCTGGAGTTTTCGAACCCATTAATCAGAGCTGTCGTCTCATTGAGCAAACATATTCAGAATGACGTTAATCTTCTAATGAACCAGCAACTCTTCATCTTCGCATAGATAATGATGCCCGAGATGCTCCAGGGAAGAACACTTTCCAGCATCATTCCTGATAGTAACAGGAAAGGGTAAAGAGGAAAGCGCACTCATTTAGCCTGTGGGAAACCAAAACCAATAACTTAATCTCTTCAATTTACAAACATTTTGTGGTAATTATATTTTTCCTATCAATAATTTTCTATTTCTTCAAACATTCGAATTGATTCACTCTGAAACGGTTTTAGAAAATGCTCGTTTCTTTATTGCCGCACAAAACCGAAAAACCGCATCTGAAAAGTGCATTCGAAACCCGTCCAACTAGAATATTATTAGTCGAAAAAGTGCCCGCAGGTCAAAGATTAATCATTTAAAGACTTGTAGGCCAAAGATTTGTATTCCAAGATCATTTTGTGATTTATAATTCAATCATATCCACGGATTCAAATGCTGCTTCATAGATAGATCCAAGTCCCACAACTATATTCCATATGGTCTATCAATATCAATTGAATAAAACAGAAAATATTAAAAATATGGAAAGATAATAAATTATTATCAGAAGGAAATTGGACTGCTTATCGTCATGCTACAACAAATTAAATTGCTGTCCAAGTAAACTTTACTAGAAAAAAAGAAAACAACTGCAATTAATTATTTATCAACAAACAGTTCAACGTTTTCATGTAAATTCAAATCAGTTCTCAATTTCGAGATTTATGGAGTCGAATTAATTGAAATTCTGCTATCTATCTTTCATATATACTAAAAATACTTAATGTTATTGATTGCCAACTGTCTACAACTATGACGTCGATTTCGGAAGGAATAAATATATCTTGACGTGAGCACCTAAGAGATAGCATTATCCATGCCGTGTAAACGCGTATTAATGGCGAAAAAATTGTCGATTTCTTTCAACAAACTCCACACGATATCAATTTCTCTACTCAATCTTTTAGCCTACACTCTTATAGTTTCTAGAATGTTCAAAGAAATATTAACAACTTTTTCTTTGTCGATGATCGAGTAACAATAGTGAAAAGATGTTGGTGAAATAAAGGAATTTCTTTAATAAAAGTTTCATCTTCCTCGATTTGATGTCGTGATTGAGAAAATTCCAATCGTAATATTGACTACAGAGCGACCAGTATTTGAGTGACAATTTTCGTCAATGTTAAAAACAAAAACCAGAACACCCCAAAATTTTGGTCGTGATAGGCAAGTATAGGATTTTGTAATTCGCGAAGTTCCGAAACCTGCATAATTCCATACCAAATCTGAATAAGCAGAAAATCTTTCTAATTTTGTTATTGTAATTTCTAATTGTAATTATATTTTTTGTTTCAAATAAACCTGGATCAGAGACCTTGACTAAACCACACGAATTTCCTAAATCTGTACAACCACAGGTTTCATTGTATACAGCACTCTAATTGGTTTCATGATGACTTAGAACCCTACTCATAGCCATATCAAAAGTACAGTCAAAAACTTCTTAACATGCACCCAGTGAACAGTCGCAACATGTCCGTGAATCATCCAACATAGACTCGTCTACGCGCCGCGATTTCAATCTATAATGTTGCCAGGGAACTAACTTATGGAGCAATTTTTTAACTTATGGTACCTAACACATCTCTTAATTTCGACTAGTTTTCGTCCTGCTTTTGAATTCTTGTAAACTATATTTCTATGGTGGTTTTACTGTTAAACCAAACTTTTATTGATTCCTTCTTATTTAGTAATATCATAGTTGTCTACCTGTCGTCTACAACTGAAACAAGTAAAATTTTCGGTCTCTAGGACGGAATTTTCTTTTTCCTTCTTCCGATATTGAATTCTATTCTCGGTTAATATGCCATTGGGATTCGTCGTTTTCCTATCATCAAATTCTCTAGAATTATAATTGAAATTCGGTCCGTAGAGCAATATTTACTCCTGCTGGGAAGTTATTAATGAGAACAACTGAAACGCCAATGGATCTCTTCACATGAGGCCGTTAACCGAAAATTGACCTCCATTATTGACCATACACTATGGATAGTTTCCAATTGTTACGCTTTTTTTGGATTTTTCCAATAAATAACTTCGGAATAAATTCTTAGCTCAACAAAAAAAATTATACACATATGAGCAGGCAGCATAAATATAATGAATCCATATTGGACTACCTTCGTACTATTACTTATTACTCGTACGTACTATATGGTGATTGGTTATACGTATAGAAGATGCATTGAAAATAAGATCAAGAACCCAACCTGGACTCCATCACATAACAATGGTGGGCTCCGGTTTGGAATATCGTTAGTTTAATCAAATTATTGAACCATACTCTACCCTACTGACGACATGCGGTGCCAGAATTCTCCACCAGCAGTTCCACAATGGATGATTATTTATTATTGTTCGCCACGGTATTGTTAAGTCCTTAGGAATTGAGTTTATGCTATACACATAACTCGAAAATATGATACGGTGTGGTGCTTAAACTTATGATCATGATCGCATATTCTAAGTCCAAGTCAGTAAAAAGATCAATATCGGCCAATTATAATTTTGGAAAGAATTTCTTTAATGATCTGAGAAAAATATCTAATTATAGTCGAGGCAATTGAAATATGTTGATAGAATTTTAATTTTTTACACACATCCAAATTAAATCTTGTGAAATTCTTTTAGAAAATAAACTGATCCAATTAAAATGGGAAAGACTTTTTACTTAATTTTAAAAAAATGAGGATTTTATTAAAAAATGAAAATGTTCTGTCTGATTTACCATCACATAAAAATATACAAAACAATTCTTTATACAATTCCAAAAAATCATGTAAAAAAGTCGTTACCCTCCGCGAATTGAATTTTGAATACAAAATTGTGAAGCAAATAAGAATTCATCGCCTAAGAAGTTAATTGAAGTGATTCAGTATCTGTTATATATAAAATGATATATACATATTGGATTTGCAAAGTCAAAGTACTATAAAAACACAACAAAGAGAAGACATATTGAGAAATGATTTCAATTCAAAAACTTACTGTTTGTTCTATCACTGCAAAATCCATATGCAAAATCATTTACCCATCTTTCCATCCCCGAGCCTAAAATATGGAGTGTTTTCGAGTTTGATTCGCAATCTGAATCCCAATCGCCAGCATCACGTCGTCTGCTTCCAATCAATCACAAGCGCCAGACAATTTTTTTTTGCCGGTCAATTATTTAGCATGACTCAAGTTAAATTCAACGAGGAAGAAGATAGAATTTTCGCAACTACATACACCAATCGAAAGTTAAATTTTTTACTGGATTTTTTTACACACTTCTAAGGCGTAGGTGTCCATATCAAGATACCAGCTGCTAGCCATAAAGGATTAAAATTTATTTAAAAAAAAAATTCACCCTTATCGCGATTCGATCTGTCAACTCTACTCTTAAATATATTCCACACTTTGGAAGGAGTTGAGTCAAAAGTATTTTATGATGAGATATGGGTATTCATAATACATCCAATATTTTTAATGTCATTTTTATGACACTTTGAACGTACGTACAGGGGTTTTGTAGATAAAAGTATCTTAAAGATATGAACAAAAGGCATTATAAACCATATGTCATTTAGGGCGAGAAATCAAAGGTAGACCTCCATACGAACATTAAACGCGTTTTATCATCAGAAATTATTATATGACTTTTCAGCCAAGATCGTTGTGGGTTGGTTTGCCATGCCTTCAAGGCAGCGACAATGCTATGGATGTGGGAAACCGGTAATGGCGTAATTTCATTTGACCAACGTTTTAAATTTAAAATTGTTTTTGATTTAATTCGGCAGAATATTATGAAAGAACAATTTTTTTTCTTTTAAGTCCAAGATTTCATAAAAAAAAACAATTTTTCGGGTTTTTCCATTTCAAAAAATTCCACTTTTTGGAAGAAAAAATTTTTTTAGTATACCCAAAATCTTCGAAAAACCATATTTTGTGCAGATTTTTGAGGCTTTATTAATACTTGCCAAAAAAGACACTTTCAGAAATTTTTGGGGCAGAAAACTGTTCCTACAGGAATCAAAAATTCGGTTCTGTGGCTACTACATAATTAATATTTGATAAAATGTGCTTCTGGGAAATCAATTTTTATCAAAAAACAACCAAATTTGATCAAAAAATTGCGACCCAAATGAGTACTTAACTAACTGGAACCAAACTTTCTCTATGGGGACTAATTAAGTGTAATGCTTTTAATTTCTTTCCATGATTTTTTTTTCTCCGCCTAAAATCACCTCCAATGAAGTTCCTCCATAAGAAAAGAATCTACAAGTGAAACACAAAGATGTTACCTCTGCAACGCCAATAATAATAGTAGCGAAAGACACCACCAGATAAACAACATAACAGAGTATACAACATGGTCGCTTTGACGACTCACCTGTGCAAGATAAACTCAGCTAAATATACTTTTTATTTACAGGTGTAGCACCACAGATAAGATTGAGGCGTAACATTAAAACGGCATTTCCGGGCAGCGACACAGATCCCATATTTCACGTTTATTGCCGCTGATATAGGGGCGGTTTCTATTCAAATGATTACAATTCAGGTGTGCGTCTCCTCACTCACCCCAGCGGGCATTGCGTGAAAGCCGTCGGATATGCGATATCTGATAATCACTGAGATATTTAGGTATTTACCTTTTTGGATACCTAATAATCCCTTTCAGGTGTGCCCAAGTCAATGTGTTCTTCTCTTTTGTTTTCCCCATTCCATTTAATTGCTCCATTTGGAAATTTTGCATATTAATCGAGGGTCTCGAAAATGTTTTCTCTTCTTGCTGGGTACAACTGGTAGCTGAATGGGTATCATATAAACCTATTCCAATAAATGTAATCATCTCAGTTTGTCAAAATGACACTCTTGTGACCCAAACCGGCGGATTTAAACTTAAAAACCACTTAAGATCTGGCCAAGTGCAGGAAATTTAGAGCAACTATAGTACATAAAATCATCAAATCAGCCATGAGCTTGGGAGGGTGCAGATTAGTTAATGTAATCCCATCAAAAGCCACAAGAGTTGTCGGCTCAAGCGATAGCCTCTATCTACTTTTGCTTTGTTTATCAAACTTAGGAAGTACTTTCTTTAAAAAAAAAAAGATTCACTGGTTGGATAGAAAATAATATCGTAAAACTGTTAAAGTTAAAAATCATTTCAAATTCATTTTTGATTGTTTACCTTCTAGAAAAAATTCAGGTCTGAAGGGATTCAACAGAAATTTTCATTAACAAAAACTTTGAAAAGGGAAAAATTTCCTTCTGTGAAAATATCAACAGAGCCCTCCATTCATTGACAAATTTTTTGATGGCGCCAAAAATTTGGATTTTTTCCCTCATATTTTATTGTAAAAATCTGGCATTGTTTTCAAGTCAACCCAATAAGTATTCGCCTTTGGTATAGTGATCTTTTCGGCACCTTTCTAACGACTTTATTATCGAAATTCCCCGATCTCAATTACAAATTTTTCTAGATATTCGGGTTAGCTACGTTAATTCGAGAAAAAAACACCTCCAATGCCGGCAACATCAAATGACTGTCTTGAGATGAGAGATTTGTCCTCGGTATGACGTTTATTTGGGGTTCGACAGTGACATTGGCGCTCTTTTATTCAAGAAATGCGACTCGTAGACTTTTGAAGTTGTCTAAAGTTTATGCTAAAGTGTCTCAAATTGATCGCGTCTATCGAAATTAAACCTATTTTAACGCGCCTTCTTATTGAATTAAATTTTGGCCCCTGCTTGTGTGTATATTACTGTCGCTAACTTTTTTTAAATTCAATGCTTAAATAACTCGAGGCGATTTTCTCATTATCGTGATTACGCCATAAATACGCATGCTTCAACATATGAATTTAATAAATTTTATGCTGGCGGTATTTTTCTTTACCCCTCACATAATTTTCAATCTAGTTAAACTATTGGAATCTGTCGCCTATGGGGAAATAAGTCGCCGAATTTGAATAAATTTTAATTAAATTAACTGATTGACAGATTATTATTATTATTTGCTGAAAATTCCAATGTTGTTTACCAATCGAAAATCTGTTCGATTTTTTTTATTTAATTACAATAAAAGAGAACGGAATTGAAGGTGAGAGCTTTTTGCCGCGATAATTGTGTTTTGATTGTTGTGAAAATGTCAAAAAGGAAGTGTGGGTCGCTTTTTTTTCAATAAGAGAATGAAATGTTTTAATGTAAACAGTACTGGGGAACTATAAATTTGGGTAAAGTACCAGAAAGACCGAGCCATGCTCGGAGACCTCAAAATCCTACTTTCGCTGATTTTTGGGGAAAAACTAAGTTCACATTATCTTTACAGAGCTTTTCCAGAGTTTTTAAATTCCCGACCTAGAAAGCTAGAACTAAAACTAACGCGCGATAACAAAATTTCATAGAAATCGGTTGAGTGGTTATTGAGGAATCGCTGTCACCGATTTTTGAAACGTTGTTTTGAGACACCAGGTGAGGGTTATCGAGGGGAGGGAAAAGTTAGGTTTGTAGTGGTAAAATCGAAAGCCCTTAGCCCCCTTAGTGATACTGTAAAGTTTCATTAAGATCGGACCACCCAATTCGAAGATATCATGCGAGGGGTATCGAGGGGAGGGAAAAGTCAGAATTGTAGTGGAAAAATCGAAAGCCCTTAGCCCCCTTAGTGATACTGTAAAGTTTCATTAAGATCGGACCACCCAATTCGAAGATACCAGGCGAGGGGTATCGAAGGGGAATTTTCTCAGAGGTGAGACCTATCTAAATCGGTTTTTTGTCCCCGAAAATCCCTAACCACCAAGTTTCGTGAAAATCGTTAGGCGGGTTTTCGAGATCGTTTGTGCAGACAGACAGACAGACAGACATTCCTCGTTTTATATTATAAAATATGAATTAATATTGGTCTACTTTACCTTAAAAGGGGAGTATAAATTATTTTTTTAGATTTGGCTTGACACACATGAAAACATTTTATTCTCCTGAACATTTTATCAACTGATTGCTATAAAAACTACAAAATATTTAAACTATTAGCATAACATTTTTACGATTATTATTACAATATATACTCTAATAACCATATCGAAATTTATCTATTTATTGAGGATAATCAAAATAGTAATTTGTTTAAATGGAAACATTAAACATTTACATTTTGTGAACTGATTCAAAGCGATATCAGAATTGATATCAGATTCATTAAATATATTTGAACAAATTATTTTCAATTGCAGGTCCATTATGCATATTCAAATACTGGAAACATTTTAAACAAATTGGCAATTACAGCTGGTGAACAAGATGTTAACATAACGACAATTCCATAATGAAAAATGTTTAAAAATAATTTTAACAAGTTTGACTTTTAGTCTGATAGGTCGTAATATTCACTCGGAAATAGTCGCCATCGGCTATACAAAAGCCACAAATTCGAAATCGATGAATCCCAAATCATGTTTTTAATCTAACAGTACACACACTCAACATAGAATCAAACATAAAACGCATATTCGAATCGAATCGAATCAAGTTGAAAGATTTCCTGTGGCCTTTTCAGCCATTATCATCGTTTGGCGTATAGAGCAAACGCGTAGGATGAATCTTTAGTGCGATTCAATGGAATCTCTTTCATATAAAGCGTTTCAACTCTAAAACTCGAATTGAAATCTGTTTTTCTTGTTATGCTCCGATTTAATTGGTCGTAAATTCAACTCGTCCTGATAAGATAATTTCCGATAGTCGAATTACTTTAGTAAATCTCCGATCGATGAACACATGTCTCGGATACCATGTATATCTTTCAAACAGGCAGCATTTACTTGGTCAAAGTATAATCTTACCTGACTTAATTCATTGATATTGTTATTTAAGTGTATCCCCGATAAATTCACCTTAGGCTAGTGGCAGGAGACGTTGATAAGACTATTTTTTATGCAACAGGTGCATATTACCTTTAATAATTTCAAATATTAATTGACTGATCTCAATGTTTATTACTTGAAAGTCAAACAGATGATCGTAAAACTTTAGAAATAGATTATAAATTGAGTCGCATAGAATTTTATTAGACAAACGATAACGCCAAACTGATCAAAGTGAAAGGCTAGTTTTATTAGTGCAGAAAGATTCGACTTATTGATTACATTCACAATATTTTCATAGATTCTGGCGACGAAAGTAAATAAAATGCCTGAAAAATTATTTCACAATGTTTTAGCTGTGATTTCTATTCATTTTTCTATTAATATACAACTTATTAATTGCGAGAATGTGGACCCGCCGGCCTATGCGGTTGAGAAATGTAAGAAAGAATCAATGAATTACCTTCCCAACAACTTTTGAAAAAAACAGCGTTATCCTTACAGGTCCTTCGGTAAAAATTACAAAATTTTGATTTTAGATACATGATGAGTGACCTTCAAAACCCATAATGGCAATTGTTCTGATACGACTAGAGAAAAGGATTACTGCGTTATTTTTACAAAATATTTCATTTCGAATTTCAAAATTTCAACATCAGATTCATTATCCGCGACTTATAAAACCTCTACTAAAAATTTTCCCCAAAAAAAACTTGAAAAACGGTTTTCCACAGCCTCTGTATCCACCTCGACATCCGCCCTTGCGCTAAAATTATCTATCGGTGAAAACCTGATGAAAATCGCATCAGTAGTTCAAGGGATGGCAGGGGAGGGGGTAGGTAGATTTTAGTGAGGATGAAATTTTTTAACCAACAACGTATTTAAATAGTAAAAACTCGATTCAATTTTTTTCAGACGAGGGTATGGACGGGAAAAGAAGTAAGATAGTTTTTCTGAAATAAACAAAAAAAAGTTCTCAGAAAAAAACATAGAAAATATTTGGCCCGACCCTTGTTGTCGGATGAAAAAGAAATATTATTAAAAGATAAAAATCAGTTAGAATTGTAGTTGATCAAACTTTCCAAGGTAACCATTTCATTAGTATTATCCTTTCAACACGGCAATTAACTTCAAATAAAACATAATATGAAGTGAAAATATTTGAATAATTATATCCACATCATCAATCTTCATAAATCAAATACCGTCCGATAATATCGTTGCAATGTTGAGTTGAACTCTTCTATAGTGCTTCTTCCACTACTAATTATAACACTATAGGAAAACTCTTTCCGCCTAGGAATTTTATTTCCGAACTTTACCCTCAAAGTCGGGAACTTTTCATGCAATAAAACGAATTATTTCAATAGTGTTTTTTGAGGAAATCTAGCTAAAATAGATAAAGCCTAACTACACAGTTATACAAATTTCTTTATCAATTTTCCAAAGGAAAATACCTATATTCTCTCAATAACAACAATTTTCTCTTATACGGCAATAGCAATCGCAATATTCACCATGACCCCAAAGAGAAAGGTCGTGCCACTGTTTACATGCGTTTCTGATATAATTGCATCTTCCGTCCATGTCACACAATAATCAAAGTCCATGCCCAGCACATGCTATACTACTGCGACCTGTGTAGCAAAGCATAGAAGCATAAAACATAAATAAGGGAGAAGAAGTTGATATCAAACGCGAAATATGGGCACGCGCCGTCCACGTTCGCTTCTCACAATCAGCAGAGCTTCGTTCTCTTTGGTAATATTCTATACCAAATCTTCCACATATCTTGAGCTCCTGGTAGAGATTCGTAAGGTTTTTCCCAGATTAAACAGCAAAAGGTATCACATCTTCTGTCCCAGCCATCACAGCACAAGCGGAACTTGCTATTTGGATGATGCCAATTCAGGCGATGGATATTTCCTCCTCTCAGCACTTCCATAGCACGTAATTCCGCCAGTTCTGATACCTTCTTATGGCTGAATCCGAACCGTAACTTCCACTCAACTCTTTCACTCAATTGAAACTGGTATCACTCAAATGTTATCAGCACTCTGAGTTAGCTGGTTATGTTGGTTGCTGGTTTGTTATTATGTTGCTTTATGCTAGGCACATAAAACACTTGGCTGGATGGTTGGGTTTATTCCTCCATGGATAGCATTTACTTCAGCGCTTCGTCTGACTGACTCAGAAATCATTTGGGAAACTCATGGATGTCTCGATTCAACTCGACCAGCGAATTCAGTTTTTGATTGTAGCCATACGCGATCGGTTGTTTATGTTGCTAATCAATCGCCGGTTTTTGCACACTTGAACATTTGAAAAACGGTTTTTTGAACTTAATATAAGCAATCTGTTGTATACAAAATCAATAACATATTCAAAATTACATAAAGTAGTTTAAAAAAAAATCGAGTTTCGGAAAAATTCCTTAAAATCGATGATTTTTCATATGAATTAGGAAAATTCAGCTTGAATTTATCGAGGAAAAGAAAAATATCGAGGAAAATCCGTGAAAAATTATTTTCTGCTCTTGCAACAAAATAGTAAAGAAAATTAAATGTTTAATCGATTCGTTGTGACAGTGTAACCGCATTTTGGATTTAGGCTTTGAATTGTTTGAAATCACAGCCACATCAATTGAACCATAGCCGCGTGACGGTGTTTTATGTGATCATCAAAGTGGACGAGTGCAGTTTGAAGTGGCTCTATGCGCATATTAAGTTGGATACCTACTAATTAACACGCATATGAAAATTGTGTATCGACATCAAAAGAAATTATGTTGTAATTGCCTCAGTCACACATAATAAGATCCTCTTCTTCTTGGATTACATCTAAGGTGGACGATAACATTTTTTGTCGGATTTACAAAAAAAAATTGATACCAACAACAGAGTCAACGTAAACGAATTCAGAATATTGAAAGGTTCCTGATTTATGGTGCGAGATTCCTGTTCCAGACAAAAAAAAACCGTGACGGTTCGTTTCAGATTTAAATTCTTACCTATTAAAATTTTTTGGGTTGAAATTACGTTCCTGTGAAAAATAATTAAAATGAAAAAGAAGGACTGACCAAAATTCCGGCTAATTTAGAAAAGAATAATAATGGGTAAAATATGGCTTGGGGAAAGGTGTATTAAGTGATTTATTCGATAAGTAAAAATTGTCTTAATCTTTGTTAAAATGTGATTGCTTTTATCTAACTCCCGGTTAATCTTTTGATTTAGTTTGACTCAAGTATTTCGTAAAACTTTACACTAGAAAGCTGTTAAATTCATTTTTCCCGGTTTTTAAGAAGAGTTTTCTCAAAATTTCTTGCCTTCAGGATACAAATTCCACAATTTGTGTTAACTTTTCTTATAAAAGTACGTTGATTTAGTTCATTTCATGTAGTTGTATTTAAAACTAAAACTTAGATCAAATCAGTCAATTAAAGGTTGTCCTATTTGCTGGTTTAGCAATAAAATTTGTAATTCCATTATCTAAATGCTAAGAACAGAAGAATTATTGGTAAAAAAAATCGTCAGCTTTTTTTGAGCTTTTCTTCAGCTTTTCTTCAGCTTTTCTTCAGCTTTTCTTCAGCTACCCATTTTTTCAAAATTGTTTGCAGTTAATGCGAAGAAAATAAGTTTTTTTCAAGATTTGCGCAATAACATCAATTTCTGTCTCAAATTGTTTCTCGAAAGGCCCAAAATTTGCAGTTAAGCTACTGAAATATTCATTTGTTTTCCATAATTTTGGATTCAAAATCCGTACCAGGATTTTTGGGGTAAGGCACGTATCTGCCACTAGAAGTGAATGTAATATAGTAGCAGATTCGTGCCATGCACTAAAAATCGTAGTACTGATAACCTCTTTGTGTAAGCTAAATATATGCCAAAGTAAACACGAAACGTATATAATTAGGTTTCTCTAAAAATAAAATATCGAAATTTTTAGGGAAACCTCAAAATTTTTAGACTGAAAAACAGTACAAACAATTTTTTTATACCTGTAAGATTTTCAACTTATCAAGTAGTATCCATTTAACAAAGAGATTTCTACATATCAATGACATTCAATTTATTTGACCCCTTTAAAATTCTAGTTGGAATTTAGCGAATGGCATGGCATATAAAACGTATATCACTGGTCTTCCCAGACTCGAACCCAAACCAGAATCCAAAAACCCAAAACCGATTTCGATCCCGAATCCTGAATTTCACTATAAAAATGGTTAGGAATTGACCCTTTTTCGGGACTTTATGTTTGTTTGCTCTCGGCAGACATCAAGGGTAATGGTGCGTATTGCAATGGCTTAATTCATGCTGAAAACGATGTTTCGTATCGTATCGTATCGTATTGTATTGTGTTGTAGTTTTGAATTTTAAATGGTGGATAGACACACGATAAGGGTTGAGGGACGTTACGACGACAATACGATGATGACGACGTCGCGTCGGTCGGTTCGATGGGTTAACAACAACACGCACCCAAAAAAAGGGTTGCGTTCGTTACCCATAAATTTGAGGATGTAATTAAGAGATAGAAGTCAACATGAGTTTTAAAATTTTAAATCGATTTTAATTAAACTACGCTCAGTATTTCGTTTTTTTCCCTAAAATTTGTTACGTTCTTTCCACTCAATAAAAATAATTCTAAGGTGAGATATAGATACTATGACGAAGCGTATTTTCATTTTTATCTAAAGTTTTTTTGGATTCGCTTTTCATGATGTTGGTCGCTTTATAATAAACTCCCAGTGAAAGGGCTACAATTTCTTTTAACATAATTTTCTATCCTTGTGTGATATTGCCATCTGTTTGATCCACCCGAACATTAGAATTTTATGCTTGTCATGTGCATACATTTATGTAATTTTGATTAAGTTATTTCGGGAGGTTGGTCGAGAACATTTTTTTTGTGTAGTTCTCTATTAACCACAATTAGGTTACATTCACTTAATTATAGAATAGCTTACAGAACATGAAAATTTATCTATACGAAATGGACATTAGACGCACACGTTTTATTTTTGGATGTCGCTTAAATTGATCACAGTGACACCTCACTAATTAGTTGTCAAATATGTCACCGTCTAATCATTTTGGTTCCGTAACAACATTTTTTTTAGGTATATATTTTATGTTATGTATTTTTCTTTTACCAAAAACCGAAAAGATTCAGTTGGATATTTAATAAAATTATCTTTTTTATCGTGTGGCTACCTGAACATTTTTCTCCTACGATGTTTTGATTGAAGTTAATTAAAATTCTATGTTGTTTTTAATGTCTTTATTAAGTTTTGACTAGAAATCAATTGACTAAAAAGTTAACATAAATTTACATAAATTTTTCAACTTGCTATGCAGCCATGTGTGGATATAATTTGAGGAAAAACTTTTAAATTAAATTACAAAATTAACCGAATACGTTGCTCTTCTATAATATGAAGTTCGGTTAACGCTAACGTGGTTTTGAGAAACTCCGTTTTTTTAATTCATTGGGAAATTCGCTTCAAATTTTTAAATAACTTCACACTAAGGACTATAAAAGTTTGACAAATTTCTGACTATAAATTTTCATGAATATTTTCAAAGATTCTGTCAAAAACTAATACCCGAAAAAGTGAAATATGAAAATGTAACACCATACCCGGAAGTTTCGCGGTATATTTTTTTTAAACTTCAAAGTTTTTGATATTTTTATCAGGAAAGAAAAACCAATTTGAAACCCGCTCTCCAAATATCTAGAAAAAACTAGGATTGAACCAGCCAAACACCAAGAGATTCGAAATCAGCGACACCAAATTACCCGAGAAAGACTCTAATTTTGAGTATACCAAAATGAGTTTTGGTTTGTATTTTAATAGGAAGGAAATATGGTATTCAATAGTTTTCAAGATTTTTGGTGACAAGCGAATTTTCATTAGCCTGAAAATTCAGATTTTGTCTCCTTCGTTTAATGATCAATTTTTTAAGCTAAAAAACTTTATTTTTCATTTTAAAAAATTACCATTTTGTTTGTCTAGTCAAAAAAAAACTATCTTTCCTAGCTTTCATAAAAAATCCTCCGTATGAATCTATCTGTGATAAATTCAGAGCTGAATTAAACGCTAGGAGTTCACCATTCAGTTTGATTTTTTGAATAATAATTCATATGCATATTCTAGAGAATTAAAGTCAAAATAATTCCTACCATAAGCGGTTGCTTTTGAATTGCTAATTGAAAGGATTACTATACGACTTACATCCACTTAACATTTCAGATTGAAAAAAAAAACATTTGTATAGAAGTTAACAAACTGTTAATGTTAAAAAGTCGATAGCATCAAAGGGTTAAAACCGGTTAGTAATTTTCAAGCACCCTTTTTCAGTATGTAAAGGAATTTTGTCTCTTTATTTTCCATTGAAGATACAAGTATTTTCTTTCTTTACAAAAAGGATTTAAAATGATTATATGAAAAATCTTCTTGGATTTTTTTAAATTTAAAATATTCTATACTAGCTTGCATACCCGTCGTTGCCGGGTTAAGTTTTTTCAATTTTTTTTATGGTCTATGTTGCAGCTAAACTTCAGGCCAATCGGTTCAGTAGTTTCCCCGCGAAAAAGTAACATAGAGGGAAAACTAAGTTTCGAAATCACTTTACCCCTCCCCTTACTCCCCCCCACCTCTCGGGCTACTTTTTAACGGATCTGTGTTGGGGCTGGACCCCCGACGAACATCTATGCCAAACTTCAGGCCAATCGGCTCGGTAGTTTTCCCGCGAAAGGGTAACATAGAGGAAGAGCTAAGTTTCGCGATCACTTTACCCCCTCCCCATACCAAATTTCAAGTCAATCGGTTCAGCCGTTTTTGCGTGAAAGAGGAACAGACAGACACCAACTCATTTTTATATATTAGTATGATTTAAGCAAAAATTTATTCAAACGAAAAATCCGGTAATACGAAATATTTATTAATTCAATTTTCCTTGCACAAGATTTTTTCCTGATAAAACAGCATAAATATACCCACCCCATCGGGTGGTTTATGATTCCAATCAACAAACTGAGATAATAGTTGGCAATAAATTGATTATTCTTGGGAAAATTACAAGAAATATGAAATTATTTCACAGCCCATTAAACTATTGAATTCCAACCAAGATAAATGTTCTCATCTTAATGCCTTTGAACCAAATATTATCTATTTATCTATTCTGGCTTGAATTTTTTCCCAGACTCGTCCTCCTCCCCCATTTCAATTGTCTTCTGAGGGTATATTTTTGAACTTCAGACTGCTGTGTAGAATTAAAATCGTTCAATTAAATTCGAATAAATCTTACACAAAACGATATTCGATTTAATCTGACCATTGAATTGCCCTCAAAACGAATTTTATGTCATTTTCCAAATCAAGTTCAATTGAGTATAAATGAAAAAGTTAAATTCCTTGTCAACAAAAGATTTGTGCGTAGAAAAACATTTTATTTCATGCTGTCTGAAAACTTTATGGAGAAGGAAGGCGCTTTCAAGAAGGAAAAAAATATTTTCAAAAGATTTCGAATGATTTTTCATTCGAATTTCATGAACGAAAAGAATTAAGCAATATTATTATTGCCACTCAATCAATACTTTTGTTGGCCAGCACATTAAATAATAATTTCGGGGATTGTATCACATTAGATTACTTCGACTTAAAGTTAATTTCCAGTAATAGACAAGTCGTCGGCAGAGCTCCATAATTACCTCAAACTTCACCAATTAAATGGGATTTTTTCTGGTGCATATTTCAAAGGTAAATATCTATAGTAATGATTTTTTTCCAATTCGTTTATTCTTTATACCTTTTGCTCGTACCTGATAATCTTATTATTCAACAGCTTTTGGGGAGGCCGAAAAATGTGGGTTTGTTTTAATGATGCCAAACGATCGCAAGTCATCGGTTTGTGCAAACGCAAAAGTTTTAATGCTCACGAACTCAAATGTTGTTTGGCAGAAAAATTCGTGATTAATGATTTTTGACTGTTTGTCGGTGTCAGTTTTGACCTCTATCCAAAATATTACGTTTATGTGTTGGTTCAACCATTTCTGATTTTTTTTCTTTTCGAAAATTTCGGTTATGTTTGTTTGGTGGAAACATTGAAGGAAGAAAAAACTTATGAGAATAGTGAAAAACAACCATTTATACTTTAAAAGGTTATTCTATTAATTTGTTAGGTCATGTCTAATGTTTCTGTATCATCGCTATTATGTCAGAGCAGCCATGGTCACTTGCCCTAAAATGGATTGACAAGGGTTTCGAAATCAAACAAAAACTCGGATATCCTGGATTTTTCTGTTGGTCATGTGAAAAGAATAACACAAAAAAACTTATTGATTGAAAAGGTCAGTTATGATGCTTTTGTAGGAAAAATTGGGTTCGTGATGTGCGAAAAATGGAGATATTGTATCACGTTTTACAGTTGACAAAAAAATTTAATGAGATTATTCGAGACTGCTAAAACATTTAAGTTGGATTTAAGGTTTCAAAAAGAACTTTAATTCGATTTAAAAAAGGTCGTAAAATATAGTAGCAGTTTAGGATAATCATTCTTTCCATACTCAGGTATTTTTGAAGGACAAAAGTTTTTTTTTTGGTAACTTGCTGTTGCTGATCCCGAGTTACGCAGTGGTTTGGCTAAGTCAACTCTAGTTTTTAACACGTTCGTGACATTTGCTTTTTCAACTTTTTTTTACATTTGGACTTCGTTTACCACGGGTGGTATACTAGCGATTTGTTTTCTGGCGGTTGTGCGCCATCGGTGGTACACGGTGCGTGTTTTTATATTACTTCATAAAATACTGACAATTTATGTTAAAACTATGTTTTTATACTTACGACTGTCAGGAATATTCAAAAATCGATTGCACTATGCATGTACCACCAGTGGTACACGATGTCACGAACGTGTTAAGATACATAGGGTAAATTTCCACGAGGTTGTACATAAAAAATGTCATACTTTTGAGGGGAGAGGGATCTATTCTAATGTGACTGCTAAACTCTATACAAAAAATCGCCAAAAAGCACGAACAGGGAGGGGGAAGGGGTTAAACAATTATCGTAATGTATTTTATGGATATCGTTTCCTCAACCACCCTGAATATCTTAAAAACTAGAGCTGGCCCAGTCAAACCAAAATTTGGAATCAGCATCATTAAATTATCCAAAAACGCTCTAACTTCGAGTGTAGGAAGGAAATTTGGAGATATATTACAGTTTTGGAAATTTTACTTAAATTTTAAACGTATTTTAGCAAAAAAATCTTCTTTTAGAAGATATTACAAGATTTATAGCAAAATCCTGTACGAAAAAGTTTTTTTCCTGATAGGGCTGTATGTGGCAAAACGTTTTTCCAATTCTATAAGCTCTTTTTTCATAATTCTAAGAATTCATAACAAGTAAACCATAACATTTTTTTGGGTTTCTCTTCACTTCTCTTGACACAAGGGATAATTAGATTATATCCTTTTTATTGTCAGCTAAAAAAACCATTTTCCTGCCTTGAAAGTTATAGGTTTTTCCATAAAACTCAACACTTTTTTGAACTACAGTAAACAAAGACCGTTTTTTTATTACAGACGCGCTACAGCCAGCAGCACCCAAATTAAATTGAAAACCATTCATGTCAAATTAGAGGCCAAAATTAAAACACTGATCCCTTTTTTGAGGAACCGACAGAAAGGATCATTTACGTTCATATAAAACTGGCAATATCCTTTTTTCTCAAAATGAATCACAATAAAAACGGTTTACGAAAAGTACAGAAGTTACACACAGTTTTTAGTGAGGGTAATGTGATATTTTTCTGTTCTGCGAGTATTTCGAAATTCAAAGGAAATGCGTAACTGTTTAGAATTATTGTATGTTGAGTTAATGTGTTTATGAAATTGTACGCACATCTGGAATCTAACATAAAATCCCTGACGGAGCGACTTAGGTTAAAGACATATCAGACATATGGACATTTTATCGTATATCCTGTCCATCATTCATATTTCTAATGTTTGGGTTATATTCGTCGAGTACATTTGGTAATGTTCGGATTCGTTGACACTACTTGGGCAAATTGGTTAGCAAAAGTGCCAAGTTATATTTTCATGGCTCGTTAGTCACACTAATCCCTTAGTCGTTAAACTCTATCCAAATGAATCCTAATTTTCCCTAATATTAGGCATATGCTACCTTCTGTCCGATCAAATATGACAAGAAAATTCTTCACATAAATTTTTAGTTCCTTTATGCCTTAACATTTGCTTCATTTCAGAGGTTCTCGAGAATGATTTCAATCCTTGAAGATTTTCTGTCTCCTCACATTGCCCAGTTGCGGCAACAACTTGACCACAATTCTATATCCATTTATCACAAAGACGAATACCATCATTTCTAGGACTATGGATATAAATTGAATCCCTTCAAGGATTATCCATGCCAAACACATAACTCGTAACCCCCCGCACCGCGTCTAGTTGCTAACCATTTCTATCGTCTGTTTACAGGATTCATCACTAACTGTGCTTGTGTGTACGGGCTACCATCGTTTATGTATTGCGTTGTCGTGGCTACCTGGATTATTGCAACCCTCCATGTTGGTCACAAATCACTTTGCCAAAAATACCCTGGTCCTATATAGCAATAGACTGCTAGACAAAAAAAAACTATAGTCAACCCCTAATTTCAAGACGTGCACACCATCACCAATGAAATCCTCACGAGTGTAATTTGAACCCCTCTCTGAAACCCTGTCGGACTATGAATTTTTGTTGGTCTTCCCTCTGTGTCCTATGCGTATATTTTCAGTGCGTATTGCGTACAAATAAAACCGAAATCTATCTCAGATTGAAATCAACCATCCACAGATAAGCCGTGTTCCTGGAAAATCGTTTATTCCTTCGATCCATCGCCTTGCAGAGTTTTTCTACTTTGCGTTTCCAAAACTCCAGCTAGAAAAAAAAAATCTTCCCCTTCCCTCCCGGTCGCTTCGTTACCTTCCCTGATGCTATCGGGTAGAAAATTTCTCCTTAATGCAACTGAAGATGCTGTTCGTTACGATGATTCGTTATACGAACGGAGAATGAAAATGGATTAGGGATGGAACAGAACCGGGGATACGGAGTCTAGCTGGAATATAAAATATTAAACTGTAAAGAATTGTATAGGAAATGCGGGATCAAGAGGGTTCGGTTGACATATGGCGCTTTAGTTCCTGTCACAAAATTTTTAATGATATCGCACCGAGGCAGATGAAGGCCAAACGAAGGTATAAAATGCGGAAATTTTCATTTCTGTTACGGTGTAATTTGGACATGGTTTTATGGGGTTCTATATATTCAACTTTCACCCAGAATTTTCCCTTTTTTTTGTGTTTTTGTTTTGTACTGATGGCGGTTTTTGTCTGTAGTTGACAGAGAAATTCCCTTCTATCGCAACATGCCTATAGCACCCCTCTTTGCCGTCTTTTAATGCTGAAGCGACACAAATCCTTGGGATTTACAATTCGAGCCTATTTTTGTCAGATTATGCACTCTTGAAACTTTGGGATGTTTATGGAAATCTACCTTCCGGTTCGTTTTTGGAGAGATTACGAATTTTTATTCTTACCGATTTAATGGCATTTCTGTTTTTCTCCCTTTTGTTCGGGATTTGTTTTGTCAAGGGAATAAAATTAGGGGTCCCTGGGGTGTGAAATTCTTTTGCCAGGATGTACTTTGGAAAAATCGATGTAGCAACCTAATTATTTTTAAATCAAATGTTATGTGAAATGGGTTTTGTGAACTTTATTAAATTTCTTTATTTGTTTTGTAGTCTGAAAAATATTGATATCTTGACAAAAATCAAAAACGAAATTGAAAAAATATAGGTACATATAATGAAAATAAACTGTAGTTCATTAACTTTAGGCTTTATGGATCTCTCCTTCCCTCATATCTCATTAAAGATCTACACGATTTTTAAAGTGCACTATAGTTTCGCCATCAAACTAACACGAGGGTGAAAATTTCAAAAAAAAAACTGTGGTTTTTGCTTATTTAGTCTATTGTGTCTTCGTGAAAACAATTCCGTTCACGAAGTTACAATAGGCTTAAAAATAGTGCGCAGTATTTAAAAATTCCAACAGATTTTGAAGTACGTAGCACAAGGTTTTATGTTTTTTTTTAAGTTTTCCCATTTGAAAATTGGATAAGAAACTTAAGAAAAAGAAAAGATTTGATAAAAAACGGTAATAACTGGGGTGTAAATTTAATTGGAGGCTGACAAAAAATCTCTCTGTACAAATTCCGAAAACAAAATTCCCATGATTTATTCAAATTAAAAAAAAAAGTGACCAGTTTTTTCATTTTGCCATAGAATTGCGAATAAAAAATTTAAGAATGTTAACATATTACGGTACATTCACTACATTAGTTTCAATTAGCTTCAAGTTCAGTAACTTTAAACTAAGGAAACACAAAAAAAACTTCGTCACGATTTAATATAATTTCAAATCGTGCGAATGGCTTGAAGAAAAACTTTCTTCAAAACTGATCCATTTAACAGATGTGCGGCACATCATTAATGAAGTAATTTGAAAATATTATATCAATACTTTGAACCTCATTTGTCAGATATGATCGAAACCATGGCTCAAAGTGCGTTCCATCCATAAATGGAATCATTTGAATTGTGATATTTATCTTTGTACGAAATATACGATCAATGTCTTCTTATCTCACTTCCTCTATTTCATGCATCAATTACGTTTTATTCTATTATGTTGTATCGTATCTCTGATCACCATTTAAGATTTAGATCTTTTTTTCTCTTCTGGCCTTGATCAACGAAAACATAATGATGGCATACGGGAGGCTATTAAGCCATACCTCATAAAAATATATAATAATAATCAGTAGGCATCACAATAAGAAACCGCGCTGGCATGTGCTCGACTACCATTTGCTCACGAGCATAATTTTGAGGTAAGCACTTTCACCTGGCCAGCAAAAAAACAATCGGGGTCGGGTACCATAAGAACCACTTAGAAGGACAGAGGAAAAAAATCGGTTCGCATTTAGCATAAAAGAAGTATGCTAACTACCTTTTCTATTATGCTCGCTGCCAACAACGTCTTAGAAAGGGACATCCCTTCATGTGGACCTCAATTTATTTCGTTGTCATAATTTTTAAAACTTCTCATAACCGGAAGCAAAAACTAATGCATACAATGGAGGCCTCTGTGCTCTGAACAAAATTATGTAGGAGAACATTTTTTATAGTAATTTCTACACGTGAATATGCATCAAGTTTTTTTTCCTTGGGGTTCATAAAGGCTAAATACTAAACTGACATCCTCATGTTTAATAGCATAATCCAGGTATGGGCAAAATTTCATTACAATATTAGTAATGCAAAGAACGTTCTATTCAGATTGTTTTTTTTTCTACCATCAGTCTCTGTGGCTGCGCTTTGAATGCTAAAGGCTCTAATCGAAAAGGTAGATTAACACTTCTTCGAAATCAATAACAAGGTGATAAAGCGGTAACAAATAAATTCAAAGGGTTCCCAGAAACACCTTCATAGTGGCTAAACAACGGTTATGTACAGGTGCAAATTGTTTGAAAAACATTGACGAAATGTAGTTTGTGTTTATTTTAAGAATTTGAAAAAGTTGTAGTATTGAAAAAAAAATTCCCAGAGATTATGGTATTCGTTACATTGTATGAGTATGTGTTTCTAAATTTTTAATTTATATATTTTGTCGCGTATTCATACTCGTTTTTAAACGCAGATTTTGTTAACAATGAATTTGTCACAAAACTTATGTTTAAAAACGACTATGAATATCTACGAAATAAAATGTTTTAAAAAACTTAAAGCCAAAAAATATTTAAATGGCGTTTAACAAAAAAAATCTCAATGAGACTTCAATCTCATTGAAACCACACACGATTAAAAAACAATAGCAGATGTTTATGTTTCTTTCATGCTGAACAAACATAAATCAAGTAGAAGTTAATTTTCAACTGATAAGCAAACTTCTGATTACATTGTAGCTGTAGGAATATATTTCATTTAATTATGACATGAAAATCATACAAATATGATTTTTAATATTTCTTTGGCTAGTCTTTTAAATCACAACTAATTAGTTTTTAATTAATTTTTATTTTTTACATTGAATTCATCAAAATCTATTAATTTCAAAAATACATACTCTTGGGTTTGCTTCACTTTTTACAAAAAAAAAATGTTTAGATATTGAAAATGTCTGATGATGGTATCTAGACATTTATTATTAAACAAATGTCTAAATACCAACGTCAAATGTTTTTTCATATGGATTGATTAATTACTTGCTAAATTTTAATCACAAAAAACATTTTTTGCTTAGGATAATTATCATATTTTGATAATTAAAATTGTAATTAGCGTTTTCAAAAGTTGCTTCCGCTAAAAACAAACAAAAATCTATATATATACTAGCTTACATACCCGTCGTTGCCGGGTTAAGTTTTTTCAAACTTTTTTTTCTTCTGATGGTCTATGTTGGAGCTAAACTTCAAGCCAATCGGTTCAGTAGTTTCCCCGCGAAAGAGTAACATAGCGCAAAAACTAAGTTTCGAAATCACTTTACCCCTCCCCTTCCTCCCCCCACCCCTCGCGGTACTTTTCCGTATGCCTATGTTGGAACCAGAACTACCACAGACACTCATGCCAAATTTCAAGTCAATCGGTTCAGCCGTTTTTGCGTGAAAGAGGAACAGACAGACAGACAGACACCAACTCATTTTTATATATTAGTATGATAATCGTGTGTCCTGACTGACTGACTCATCAACACCCATCCCAAACCCTTGAAGATAGAATTCTGAAATTTTCACAGTTCTTTTCATCACGTAGACTCTCACTAAGATGGGATCTTTCGAAATTCCACCCCTTATGGGGTAAACGAGAGGTAGATAAAAGGTTGATGTTTCAAAACATTGATTTCTGCCCGTTAGGAGGTTAAGAAATGTCACTCGCTTTCGGCATCGCTGATCTGGTGTTGGAATTTCAAAATTCAAAACTCAAATTCTGAAATGATAACGGCTTCTTTTCAAAAATTTAAAGCTATTTTTGATCCAAAAAAAACTATGCAAAGAAACTTAAACCCTCCCCTAAAAATTTCCCACAAATCATGTTTTTTTTTAGAAAAAATGCACATAACCAAATTTAAAGGATATAACATTTCCTACATGTTTTCCTTTAATAGTATTTATCCCTAACAGCATTTGAGATATTTAAAAAAATATCATTTTTTTCACATTTTAAAAAAGAAAATTTAAAAAGAGGAAAGTTATGTGCTGTACATGTCAATAAATTTCCAAATTGACTGGTGACAATAAATAGAACTAATCAGTCGATATTTCCATGTATCACAATTACACAATCTTCATTGCTTTTTAGATGACTACCCACAAAATATTGTAAAGTTTTACAAAAATATAGCATTTTTGTAATGTTTACTGCAAATGGCTTTCGAAACTGTGACTTTAACCACCCACCTCATAATGTTGATATTGACAAGAACTATTAGTTGTGCCCATTGTACAAATTACAGTTTAAATACAACAAATTGATCTGACATTTCCATCAATTTAAGATTCAATTCCATAAAAATTCAGTTCAAACGATACACAAAACGATCATGTGACATAAAGAGATATCAAAATATGTAAAACTGAATTATTTGAATTAAGTCATTTACAATGACACATTACTGGGCAATATGTAAATTATTACAGCATAAACAGAAAATGTTTTATGCCTTAATAAAGTTTAAGTTTGAATTCAAAATTCAAGCAAGTTTTCTATCTTCAATAGAGCGCCAAGTGAAAAAAAAATCTTGAAAATAAGACTTTAAGGGTTTTAAAGAAAAAAAAACATATCATTTGACTTTTATATAAATTACATGATTTCATTTCTTTATGTTCAGTTTTAAAGAAAAACATCTTGACTGTCCCACGACACAAACGAACTTGCATCCATTCATTTGAAAAACTTTTACATGTTGACATAAACTGGGCTCGCTTTCAAATAGGTCTTGGCCTATCCCAGTATATATCGGTTCAACAAACATATCGTCTATCCATTTTACATATACACATTCTGGATATCTCAAATTGCCGCTAGTGTGTGTGGCAAAAGCACTTAGGAAGCCTCTTAACAAAAGTGCTGTCTATCAAAAAAAAAAAAAAAAATCTTAGCATATGTCCCATTTTGGGCTGATTGATTAATTGAGAGGCAAATAGATAAACAAAATTCTCAGCATGTCAGCAGCTCGCCCAGAGGCGAAGAATCTACCAGAAAAATCAAAAACCAGTTAAAATGTCTCTGTTTTTGAATTTCAACGGACCACGCGGACCATTCAAATGCTCTAAAGTGGCAATGATTTTACGAATGCCAGACCATGTTTCGAAATTGGAGACATTCCATCTGATGCAGAAGACAGAGGCAAACATTGACCATAATAACAAGATAACTATGATATGGATTCAATTTTTAAAGGCATTACTCAAGTAGCCCTTAAACTGTTACAGATACTGGTAATTGCTGGAAAACTAGAAAGAGCTTCTTGCTTTTAAAGTGAAGAAAAAAATTCAAATGTCGACATTTTCTTGATTTGAATCCCTAAGGACTTCCAACCCCAATCAAATCTTAAGAATCTCAAGAAAATCATTGAATCATCAGCTTCTCCTTTGGACTATTGCCATGCTATTTAGAAAATTAATTTTAAGCATTTGTATTTTCTAATTATTAATGAATAAAATCTACTACTACTACTATTGCCATTAAAAGTTATATGTTTTTATCTCGTAGATAAACCTGTTGTCATCCATAACAATCGATGAAAAGTGCTTGTCTTGTCGCTCTTTTCTTCATTGTGTCCCACTTGGATGGTGGCAATTTCTTGTAAATAAAACGTTGATCAATTGAATGGATATCGCTCCAAAAAGATAGCAACAGATTCATTAGAAGGAGAATTCCTCAGCTCTGTCCCCTCTTTGTAACAATGTTGCAGACAATTTCCTTTGAATAATTCAGTAGAATTATCCCAGCCTGAATCGATGGTGTCTGATATCGTTAATTAGACTAAGTACCCAGCATAATACATTGAAATGTGTTTTTCTGATGTCGTTCAGTTACCAATTCCTTGCCATAATTCCCAATGAAAACCGCATCGCAGTCACACAAACACATATAGGGAGGAACATTTGATGAGGGTGGCATCCTTCCCATGTTTATTAATGTGACAACGATGCGGCAACATGGATTCTATGCTCGCCTGGAGGCTGAAGTCGGTGCCACTTATCTCGGTAAATTGATACTTTGTAAACGAATTAGTCACATCAGCGGATCCGAAAATTTCAAGTGTTCTTACGAGGAAAGATAAGAATTTCTTCAGAGACAATAGATGAATGGTCTCGATGGGAAACACACGAGAAAAATCGGATATGAAGCTAAGCAATTAAATATAGGATATGTTTTGTGCTTAGAAGTCGAAAATCAAGTGGGCGTTGAGAGGTATTTTATGCAGATCAATGGACTGAATTTATAAAAACTCTAAATTCTAAAGCCTTCCATATTAAAGAATCAAATTTGTACGTCATTTGTTGATTTAAGGATTACAAAGTCTTCCTGAGTTCGAGATTTTTTTTATCGAAATGAGTAGTGATAGTTATTGCTTGGTGCTAACAACACCATCGGTATATACTGCAATCATTACCTCTACTGTTGTAGGGTTGCACCCAAAAACCTTACAAATATTGCAACTCGTCCATGGTTTGTAATTTCAAGTAAAAATTCTAGCACTATCCCTTGGAGATTTTTTTGCTTGATCCAGGGTTGTGTAAATTTTGAGAAACCCGATGTAAAAAAATCCAATAAAATTAATTGAATTAAAGTTAATCAATAATAATAAAAATATTAACTGAAGATTTGATCAAATTATGATCAGCGAGTATAACGTAATTACATATTGCTCCAATTACCACAGCATGATTGCTCTCTGTGACTCAAAACGTCCAGTGGCATATCTTGAGAATGCATCGAAAACATCTTCAATTATAAAACAATAAAATCGCGATAATATCACATTACCTTGGGATTTGCACAGGCGAGAAATATAGAAATAACTCCCCGAAGTGCATGGAAAACTCGTTTACCTCTCCGCCGATCTTTTAAAAAATCCAAAAGGCACTGAAATACCCAAATCATATTGAAAACAAAAGTCGACATTTGATGAAGCTGATTACAATCGTTTCTGTACCAAATACCAATTTACTTAATTAGTAACACGTTTCAGATTATTTTCGTCGTCAGCCTCGCATTCTTCGTTAATTTTTCGTCCCTTATGTCCCACCATTCAGGGATAACTTGAATCGCTGCAAAGGGAATGGAAAAGTCCAAGGGCTAAAACATAGCCTATTCGGCCACATTTTCCTCTTGCATCCATTGCGAGATCATTTTTTATTATTATTATTTTTTTTTCTCGTTACGGTCGCCTGTTTTGCTGTCAAAATTACACTCGACTCGCGCTTCACTTACCAGCAAAATTAGCCCGTCTTACTTGTCCAAGATGAAAGGCATCCCGGAATATAGTATGAAACTAAAAAGACAACAAGACAAGAAGACGACAAGTGGCAGCCGGGATTACTTGGCATTCGCGATTAAATCGAGAAGACATTCTTCGATCTTTTCAAATTGCTTTATATCTGGTTTTGGCATCTTGATCTTAGGATGACCGCGCGATCCACAATTCGGCTAAAGAAGTTCACGATCTTCAGTAATTTGCGAAGCCAGAGGTGATAGGAGGACTCGTTGAAATTAAGTTACCTTCTGTATCTGTCGCTTTCGCAAAATTTGCTCGTTATACGTTGATTTGTATTCATTTCAGTCGGAATTGTTTAAAAGTCTTTAGATTTAACTGGAAGATTAAGTGTCATTACAATTTGAATGAAGTTAATGGCAATCAAAAGGTTTTTTTTTAACATTTTCATACGTTTGTACAGTTTTTTGGCAATTTCGTAAGACAGAAGTCTGGAAACCAGACTGGTTTCCTGTATGTAACATTTTAAAAGGTGTTTTATAGTCCAATTTAATCACAATTTTATGCTTAATTATGAAGCGATTCCGAAAGATAACTGAAAGACCTTTAAGTAATTCGGGTAATTATAAAAAACGAAAAAGAATAGTGCGAAAAATTCTTTAAGAATTTTTAAACCGTTTGAAGAACTCTTAGAGGTATTGTTTGCAGGAATCCTTACATTAGTTCTATCCCAATTTCAGAGTTTCACAACCATTTCAAAATTATATTACCTTGCCTAATTTTAAGTAAACTCTAGACTTTTGAAGACTAAAATGATAAAAACAAATCTAATCCGCTGGATAAATCGAAATCATACTACAATAGTACTTCATAAATGTAAGCAGCACGAAAATATTGCCGCTATGGAGACAACAGTGAAAAACATGATTAATAATTTCAAATTAGTTCTAATAATTTCCGGCTGCCATTCAATGATAATGACAATAAATCATGGTCCACAGCACTTGGATATATGAAGGATTCCACAAATCACTGAATCCATTCAATCTGCAGTATTTTAGAATTTCATCCCAGCAACATAACTAATGCTAACCAAAATCACAAATTCCGAGTGCATCGTGACTGATAAATATAAGTTGAACGTTTCACAGCAATATTCCAAATCAAAAGCTCATTATCACCATGTCATGTTGTTGTTGTTGTAGTATGATGGCTGCATTGCAATTTCAATCAAATTGAGGTCTTATTTAAATCCCATAAACTACTGCCCCCAAACCGTATCGAATATACATTCAAAATTTATGATGATTTTCCAAAAGCGAGATTAGCTGTGCAACATAAAATTACCACCCTTTGGCTGGGACAAAATTACCATTGGATTATTTTTAAAATGTACTCGCCGGCGAATGTCTGACATTGCAGTGATTTCACTTGATTTATGTCTATTCACGAAATTGCATTGAATTCATATACACATTTTCCAAACTATACAATTTATCATCATAAAACCAAAACTCATTTAACCTTAACGCCTACATTTTTGTGTCTGTTTTTTGCTTTAGCTTTGGCTATTGTCATCCCTAAAATCCAGTGAAATTGTTTTGTGATCTTTTTGGAAGGAGGCGCTCTGCCATGGGAGGAAATCCAGCTATTTCTAAATTACTGTAATTTCCAGATTTTGGCATTTTTCTACAAGAGCGCTGAGTATGTGAAAATTTTATGATTTCGAGAAGGCAGATTTTCCACTTTTTAAAGTCTTATTCATTTTCCTATACGAAAAGTTATGAGAGTTGTGCAAGAGTTATAACTTCTGTAGAAATCTAGGTATCAGATACGCGTTTATTAAAACTGAGAATTTCATAATATTCGTTTTTTACGTTTTTTACTCTTCTATAGAGGGAAAGTATTGTACTCATGATGGAGACCGATTCGAGAAAGGGGGAAGATAGAAACTGTTTGAACAATACGAAATCCGTTTCAGGGAAAATTATGAGGATGTCCGTGCATTGTATAGTATTGTGACGGCGATATAACCCTCCATACAAAAAATTGGCGAAAACTGTAGCATCCACCTGGATGAGAAAATCTGAGGTTTTTGAAAAAATTTTATAATAAAAAGTAGCACTTATCTTAAGGGAGTCATCCGGATGCCTGGCAGGGGTCCGTCTGTCCAAAACTTCGCCCTATAACGTCCAGCGTGCCACCCTGCCTCCCCTTTCAACCACATCCACATCGAACCTAATTTAACGAAGAACTCGTCACTCTGGCTGTTACAAAACGACGTTTGACGAGGGGAGAAGGGAAGGGTCAAAATAACGTAAAATTAGCGCCAAAATTTAAAAAATTCTGCTCAAATAAAATCTCAGGAAACCAACTACTTAGAAAAATCGTTTTTGAGTATTATTTTACTTATTGCATCTACACGAAAATTCCTATACGCGTAGAGTTTAGTAATTTTTCTTACAGAAATATATTCCTGACATATTTCTCATTGCAAAAAAAAAAAGATTTTCTTGAACTTCATATAAAAAACTCAACCGCTGACCGCTTTTTGTTACAATGTTCTGTTGTTTATTATGTATGCACCAAAAACCATATGACCGAAAAAAGTCTGAATTTTATATTTTCGCCTTCTTTGCTCTTTCAGATAAATCATCACTAGCTAGAGAATTACGATTGCTGGCCAAAGAAGATACGAAGACCGAGTAAAGGTTACAACAACGACAAGGACGAAAGACACATTCATCGGACCCTAAAACTCCCACCACACCATCATCCGAACAAAAACATCGTTCTGGCGCTAGGATATCATCACTGCCGCCGTTCTTTCATCGAAAAAGTAAAAGTTAAGATCCACAGGATACGACCATAGGAAAAAGTCCAAGGATATAGTAACTGCACAGCATCCTGGAAAAAAAAATTGTAGACTCTGCTTATATCAAAGACTGAAATCAAGGGAATAAAAAAAATTACTGGCCTAAAAGAAGGAGAATAGGAGCCAAGAGGGTATAAGCAAATAAGGAAAAAATGTAAAGAACACTCCCCAAAAAGCAATCGGCGGCAGCATAAAAAAAACGAGTCTCGACTTGGATCCGACCGAGTCATGTGTGTTCCAGTTGGGTGTCTCATAAAAATTCCATATTTATGCTGGTTATGTTTATGAGCCATGTCTCGATTATTATTATGTCCATATGTGTGAAAAAGTCTACAACATCAATACTACTGGGTTGCCCATTACTAATAGTACCACGCTTGTTGTTGTTGCTGGTGTCGACATCAGGACTAGTGTAGGAGTTTGATAAGACGGTGCAACTAAAACTCCAATCTCTACCACCACCACTGAATTATTGTTGATGGTCTTCCAGACAGCCACAAACTGCAACAAAATCGTCACTGCCACGAATCTGCGTCCAGGACAATAGCATCACTACTAAGAACGCCGGAAGGCATCACCAACGACACCATATATACAGTATCTTTTAGTATCTGTCAAATAAGATTTACGATAAAGTGTTTTTTGGTGTTAGCACAGAGTTCCACAATCGATTGTTCAAGTTCAAAGTGAAGGAGTAGTTTTATTTTAAGAAAATTAAGTTGTAAGAGTGATAATGAGCATCAAGTTATCCCTGTTACGGAAATCTTAGGAAAATCTGTTAGAAAGTGATTTTAGGATAAATGTTTAATTTTATGTTTTCGATATTTTATAAATCTTTGTCGCTGTGTAAGTGTTAGTGTTGTTTAAGTGCAACGGCATCTATCAGAGCATCTTTCGAAATGATGTTGCCAGCAAACGACGAGCTTAGAAAGAAGACACCCAACACTATCATTAGAAGTACGAAATCAACGAGAAAATGCTACAAACAGCATCATCGGTCAAATGGACCCGGATTTGTTCTCCTCATTTTTTGGATATATTGCCTAGCTACCGCTCATGGTGAGTTATTTTTTATTTTTCCTATGTTTTTCAAACTTACATTGTCGAATTCATTTAGATTCGGAAAAAATATGTGAAAAAAAAACTTTTGGGAATATTTTGAGAACCGTCAAAGGTACTTTAAAACCATAAAAGTAAAAAAAGAGGAAGGAAATTTTATTTCCTTTGAATCTTATATTCCTTTTTTCATAAAAGCGCGTAATTTTCGAGAAATTTTCAAAAATCCGATTTTTTTTTTCAAATATTTTAAGAACCGTTAGAGATACAAAAAAACCATAAAAGCAAAAAATGTAGAAAATTTTATATCCTTTAGATTTTGTTATATTCATTTTTCCCAAAAAGCGCATAGGTTTCGAGAAATTTTTAAAAAACGGTATTTTTTCAAAACAATTGTTTGTGAGGTACCCGTTATAGCTACCGTTACTTTTCCAATAATTGATAGCAAACTACGATTTTTGTAAAACTTATTTACAAAAAGTTTCAAGTCGCTAGGTCAAAGTGTTCTCAAGTTATTTTAGATACATGCCGACAGACCGACAGACAGAGGCTCGGACATCCTCATAATTTTTCCTGAAACGGATTTCATATTGATCCGAAATTTTCTATCTGCCCCTATTCTCGAATCGGTCGTCGTCATGAAAACAATATTTTCCCTCTATGGAAGAGGAAGTAAAAAACTGCTATAGTACAAATTCAAAAGTTAGCAAATCACAGGTCTCAAAGCTGGGGAGACAGGTGAAAGAAATCAACATAGGTATTTTGTAAAACAAGTTTATACATGGTGTAAAAAATTTCATTGAAATCTGATTTATTGTTTTTGAGTAATTATCAAATCTTCAACAAAAGAGAGAAAAATTATTGTTATTAAAAAAAATTTAATTACATAAAATTTAAAACTGTCAGGAAATTTCAGAACGCTAACAAAATTTCTTAAAGTTTTCTCTAACATTCTAAGGTCCCACTGTATCTTTTTAACAATTTTCAACTGTAAAATGATTTCTTGGCAACTGAATTAATGTTACATTTATCTTTATTTCTTCGGTCACGGTACAAATCATTCGACACGATAGAGTGGGGGATGACTGTAGTCATTTTTTATCCGGTTGGTTTTCTCAGAAAGCCCGAAAGTGGAGGGCGGCTCCAGCAAGACAAATCCCTTAGTTAAAGGTTCGATTTTTATGATAATCACTGGAAACTGATTCATGGAATTATGTTATCATTTCAACGATATGTTTCTAGTTATATGTACTGACAAAAACATATGTTGCAGATGCAGACATTAAAATTTTATAGAAAGATCATGATTTAGTGCTGGCTGACGTTTAACGTGGGGTCGTTTTCATATTCCATGCAAGATTTATTATCTCTTCAGATTTCATGGAAAGAAAGTGACTTTTTTTTGGATTAGCCGATGGAATGCGTACCTGAAATTTCCTAATATCCATATCTGTAGAAATCTTAGAAATCTTAATTTTCTAAGATGATTTATATTAATTTATTGATTAGTTGGAAAATAATAAAGTCTATTGATTTATTTTAAATATAGCAAAGACGATTTTTATTATAGTAAGTATTACAGGTTACATGAATAAGGCGTAAGGAAATATTTCACTTTCGCGTGCTAAGAAAAAATATCCTATAGTTTAGCTCTGAAGAGTCACCCCCTGCCCCCTCCTCTGAACCTCTTGCCTGTTATTTTCTTAGTGAATGAAAGGATTTGTTTTTTTTTTTTCGTTTTCGTAATTGAATAACAAATTATTTAGAAGGCACAGTTCTAGAAATTTTCCAATAAGCAAGAAACCTTAAATCTAAAATTTACAGAGTCCAAAAATTTTGAAGAAACCGTCTTAAATTCTTAATTCACAAAAATTGTGACAAAGAAAAAAACCTTCTTTAAAAATAAAAATGGAGAAACTGTGCTAATATAACGAACATAATGAAACAATTTTTTGCCAATCATCTAACATATTCTATGCTATGAAAAGAGGAAAATTACAATCCATTTTCTAATAAATAAAAACCGAGTATATTTTCTCAACCATTGCGAATGGATGTTGAATAGAATAAAGGCCTCACAGAACAACTCATTCGTGCAAGTCCTTGATTCGTTCGTAACGAACACGACTTCCCCATCAGATAGTCCTTTTGAATTGGCATCCGAGTCGAAAGGAGCAAAAATAAGGGACAAACAAACAACACAAGACTCTTATAAAATTGTGAAAGGGATTCAGGATCCTTCTTGCCGGTGAATAGAGCAGCAAGTTTCCTTGTTTCCCTACCAACCGCCGACAAACAACATGTTTTCCTCAATTTCCAGTTAGAGAACTTAAAAGGATCAAACCAGAAAACATAACAGAAAGTCAAAATGATACATGTTGGATCGCATGTATAGAAGCCCTAAACACGTCATCTCAAAGGGATCACCACAAAATAAAAGACAACGACGATACCTTGGATTGCTTTCTTATTCATTTTGTTCGGGTGCGGTATCGTCCCTTGGCGTATTTATGTTGAACTTATAGCTCTGGCAGTTTTCACTGATATGTTTTAAGAAATCCTTCCTTGTTGTATATTGAAGGAAACGAAATCCAAATACGTTCGGAACCTGAATCCGTTCCGGGGTTTCATGTACGAGTCGGAGTATTAAAGCAAGGTGTGAGATTCAGCTGGTTTCAATCAACAGCAACTCTAGCATCAACAAAAAATTGAATTACACATGAAAGAGGCGGATCCTGAAAGCCTTAATATGATTTTCACGTCGCCTTATGTTACCATCGAAAAGTCTCGAGAAAGTAGCTTCCTTCAAGACCTGCCAGACATACATATAGACTTACATGTATTACAAGTTTGAAGTCTCTGGGGACATGGGAACCGCAAACTGCGACTGCCAGGATCAGAACTGGCGGGGTAGGCAGCAGGAGTAGAAAAATGAGCATCTAAGAACATTGAGCATTTCCCATTTGGCACATGTTTGTCGTACTTTTCGAAATATAGACGTCATTCGATCAAGTGATATGAGATGAGACTATTCGACTTTATACCCCGTCATCCTCGTCTGTCTAACAGTTGTGTGGATTTCAGTGGGGGGTCCTGATTCTCATATATTGCCACTTACTGGAATGACTTGATGGCTGGCACGAGACATGACGGAAATAAAATATTATACAGGAAAGATATTTGATATTGGAAAGAATCAATATCGTTATAAAATTTTATTCCGAGGTCCCTCACACTTACCGGTTAACCTATCCCGTATAGGCTACCATCTAAAAGCTCCTCCGAATCTCTTTTCAACTTAAGTGACGATTCAACTTCCTGGATTCACTGCCAAGAGTTTTCGGCACCCAAGTTGTTCACCACAAAATCAAACCATCATCCGCGAACTCCGCACTTCTCTCGAAGTGATGATAAAGTGTGCAAAAGCGGTTGCAAATTTGTTATGCATGACAAGATATTAAAAGGAGATTTATATTTTGATTTTCAATCCACAAAACACCCGACATGGGCTGCAAACAGCGACCATTAATCTTCCACTTGTGCAACAGCGTCGCGGCCGCCTCAATAAGCCACCGGCAACATACTTGCAAAATACACCGGCACCACACCGTTCTATTGAAATGCACTTCACTCGATGCACCTTCAGCTGCAAAACCACTCGCCAAGGTGTCAGCAGCGTCTAGGAACTTCTGCTCGCTTTTCATTCTCGGCAAAGTATTTTCATGAGATGCTTCAGGTGAGAAAGTGCGATGGTGACGGCGAGGAGAATGGAAAAAATGTGTCCTACTAGATTATTCCTTGCTAGTGTAGGAAGAACTTGCAGAACAATTTATCACTCTGGCGGATGACGGACAATCGTCTTCTATTACTTCCGATTGGGTTGACTTCAAGTAGTTCTAGCGTATGATGCATAGTTTCTTTAGTGTGAATATCATACTTTTATTACCCCTCACAATTGGCACCTTGTTGCATTTTTTTAAAGGTATCATTTAACGGAAGAAGGGTAAAATGATTTGTCTCTAAGAAAAAATGCTTCAAATGATTTTAATCTAATTTAATTTTTGAAATATTTCTCAATGCTCTAAATTTTATCAAATATACATAAAATAGCACCTTGAACATTACACTAACATCAATTCACGACACATCGACTTATAAGTATGTAAAAATTCCATATTAAGATAGTTATTCTTCAAGACTTTTTTATAGCTCCGTATGCGAGTTTTCCGTAATGGAAACAGACATGTCTTAAATCTTCTGGCTCAATTCGCCTAAGAAGATGAGTCGTAACGCCACTTGGCCATCAGTTGGTCGGATGGTTGGTGTCGCTGTAAAATGTTTATGCGAGTGTAACACGTTTAATAAAATGTGAATGTCCAATGAACGTATGAAGGTACCAATCGTAATCACATGTCGGTATCATGTCACGAATTTGATGGACGGCAACAAATGGTGTCGGGAAATTTATAACTTTCTTAGGTGGAGACGCAACAGGACAGGAATGTCTACCGTCAACTTCTTGCAATTCAGAGCCACTTCTCGGATAATGTGCTGCACTCCTGCTGCGTTTATGCATTCTCCCTCGGAAGATGCTTTAGAAGATTATGTCGGTTACTGGAAAAAGTAAAAGTGAAGACATTACGGGAAATTCTTTAAAAATAAAGAAAGAATTTCTTCATTGAGACACTATAAAACTATATGCTGAGAACGTAAATTGATGAGGATGGAACTAATACGTATATTCGGATGCGCACATTGATATCGGGACCTCTGACACATAAAACTTGTCTGAGGGCGAGAATTTATTTAATATCTGGGCGCAGCTGTAAACTACTGGCTATATTTTGTTTATTTAAACAATCAGAACCCTTGATCCCTTCCACAACCACTTCCATGTCAAATAAAACATTTTTAGTAAATATTTAAGTATTCTAAACGCAATAACGTGACCTAAGTGAACATCTGATACTGGGACGACAGCTTGTGCTCATCTGGACTTTTTGTATTTTCATAAAGAATCCGTTGATATTTTAAGGACCCATAATTAAATTTAACGAATAAAGTTTATGATTTTTTTTATGACAAACGGGTTTAGCCGTACTCGAATTTCAATTTAACTTTGAATAAAAGTTTGGATGAGAAACAAAGATTCTAAGAGATCTAACGATTTGAAATTTGACACGGAATGGACATAAAATATATTTGGAAGTTTAAATCAAATAATTTTGAACGAAATCCAATTACGATATAATTATATACATAGAATCTGAAATGCTGACGTCAAAGTTTTCTTTAGAACTTCGTGTTAAATCTTTGAAAATTAAAAAAAAAATATGCCATAGTATTAACTTTTCTTTGTCATTTTTAACAGTATTTTTTTCATTTTTATGGTTTTAAAAGCTTTTCTTTACTAGTAATAATATTATCAGTCTTATTCTGAAAGTGGCAGTAGAGTCTACGTGAATAAAATAGCCAACATTTACTCGTCTACGTGCCATGATGTCGAAATAATTTTAAGTTTTCCATTTTTAAACGTTTTTAGTATAAGAAATTTTCGATTTTTGGGGAATTCTTTCAAAGACGAATTTAATTTCGCTTTCTTTTTTCATTTTATACATGCATTTCATGCCGAAAAATTGTGTTGTATTTTTTCACGATTTTTTTATTTGTTTATTTTATCATCTGAGCAATACTTTGCCATATGGGGGTGAAGATTCCTGCAATTTTATAGCAAACCTCTACCCATTCGACGATTTTTAATAGTTTGAATACCACAAAAAAAAATTCAAATGTAATTGTAATAAGACTCGTAAATTACGTGTGTTAAAAGTGTGTTTCTGAGTTTTTCCAAGAACAAAGTCAATCGAGCTAAACTGGGAGTAGAATGCGATTTGCATAAACTTTATTTTTGTTTGACATGCAATGACTGCAACTCACAAACGGACTACAAGAAGAATAAATTCACGCCAACTGCAACAATTCACTTAAATAAGAATATCGAATTAATACGCAACGAAAAAAAAACGAATATTAAATCTATTAAATAGTAAATTTATCGCATACGTAATTATAATATAAGCATATGAAGACTATAGGTACCTGAGACTGTGCATAAATGAATAATTATTACGTTTATGATAAAAATTTTCGACAAATCAAACCTCTTATAGTTTGGCGTGTGTGATGCAGTGCGATTCCAAGGTGTATATTATTATATTGAAATTAAAATCGCCCATTAGACAAAATGTATGCAAACACTAAACGATCGATGCGTAGGCATAAATGAAAATTTTCTAAGCTTAAACGATGAACGAAAGATATTGAATTTTTTGTTTATCTTTTGCTTGCCTTTTAATTTAATTTAAAATTTCATGTGTGGGTTCCACAAAAGGTACAAAAATACATGCGATATAATATGACGGTTCGTGCACCTATCGCCGGCTTCTTCTTGCCAGCTGACGTGTGTCTCAGATCGACTTAACGCAGCTAAAGGCGCTGAGATCTCAGACAGGGGAGTCTGCATTTTGAATGCCTTAATCATAATCCGCCATAATCATGTAGTGTGCATGGTATGCTCTGAATTATTTTTATACCTGAGCCACACCACCTACAGTGGCGCATGAATAGCACTATAGTAAAGCAACTTAACAGTTTTCGACGTATTTGAAATTGAAGCCAATGCGGGACACTTTTTTCCAATTTTAAAAATTTCTTAACCCTAGCTTCGAATCCCTGAGATCCGAATGCAACAGAGGCGAATTTAGACAATATGAGGTCCTAGACGCGAGAAAAATTGGGGACTCCCATGACAATTTGAGGCTCTAAGTTGTCCAACCTTCCAATAACAAAATTAGATTTCAAAAACACTAAAAGATAAATGGGCCGCAAGTCGAATTTTTTTAGACTAATTAGTTTCTGAAAAGACCGTACTAATTTTTGCGATAAGCTGTCACGAAAAGCTCTAATTCTAGAGCTTTGTATAGGCTTAAAAGAATATTTCGTTGTATAAGCTTCAAAGAACATCTTGGCCCTATTAAAGTTTTAATTCCTCATATTTTTCTTACTATAAGTATAATATCAAATATTCGATTTTTGTAATCGCGCGCCTTTTGCGACCAGGCGGAAATCCACCACTGAAATCCAATGAAGAATAATCTGTTTACAAACAAAAAAAAGTTTAAGGAATCTGCATTCTGAAGTTTGCTACCTAATTCTCATGACAGGTACCAACATTTATGGACAACCCAAACCAAAAAACATTTTTAAAAAAAATTTTTTGATGCAATCTAGGGTTAAAGAAAATACTTTAAACTTCCACAAATCATCAACGTCAAGTATTCAATGGGTATTTTACTTAAGCCACAATTCTTAAATCTTGCGTCAGTCGCCTTAAACAATAAGCGGGATCGCGTCAATAACTCTTTTTCTACAAAAAAATCATTTGATACTTTTAGCCGATCCGATGTGATACTGGCCAATATGCTGTGGGTGTAATTGCTCAGATTAAGATATAATTTTCCTATCTACCAAAACAACTTTATTAGCATGTAGCCCAACATTTCAGATATCCAAAAAACGATTCCGATTCCGGTCTCATCTAAACGCAGTCAATAGATTGAATTTCAATATTTTATCTTATGACGGCCACTAGATTTATCGCTTCAGATATTCGATCGATAAAATTATTTATCAATCATTTTTATATTTATCTGCCGCTTTCACTTTGACGACGTATTTTTTAGCATATCGGTTGGTCACTGGAAAAATGTCAATCATGTCTGGAAAATTGGGGCCAAATTAAGAGAAATATGTATAAAAGGGATTTTTTACCCCCTTAATATAAAATGTAAATTTAAAGATGGTATCGATGTTAAGTTTCTGAATAACTAAATCATGTCGACCCATAGAGAACCCTGTCATTTGCACCGTGGGATCAGTAGCAAATAATAAGCTGGAAGACTATCGCTTCCATTCGTCTATTCTAACAAAAATCAATTATTCTCCTCTTTCCCTTAAGATATCTCCAACGAACAATGCCGCTAGACAAGAAGAGTTTTAAATTTTTATTTTTAGGTTCTATTGTTTAGGTATTGGTATCTACGCTGTCAAAAAATAATAATTTCTTTAAAGATATTTTTCATTTTTACCCTTTTTTAAGTTTGAACTATACGTCATACATTAATGGGACAGGGTCCACGGTAGTGTGTTGTCGTTACTAAAATTCCAGCAAAAAATCGCGAAAAAAATGCTGTGTTGGGAGAGGAAGGAAACCTCCAATTAGCCTGATGTATTTGTTGCACAATTCCTTGTGTGAAAACTCTAAATCTACCCATCCCGTCTTCTCCTGTAGCGTCTCCTCTGCTATCTCCTGAAGCTTTGATAGGAGTTTTATTGGGTTTTTACCAGTAGATAAGTAATTTTAGAGTCCGTGGACTAAAAAGATACGAGTCCGGAGACCGAGATAGAAATGATACCAAAGAAATATTCTGATCTCTACATACGGCACAAATTTCCCAAAATTTTGATAAAATGAATCTTACCGTAATACTTTTTTTTTAATAAGTATCTTTAAATATCTTAATTATGAAAATATCTTAAATATCACAAATGCGACTTAATACCTAAAACCATTATGAATTTCTTACCATGCACCAAGAGTTAGTTTAACTACGAGATAAAGATCCATTAGCCAGAAGCAATGTCTACCGCTGTGAATAAAACTAACAATAGTGTCGCATATCGATGGTTATTATTGGACAATACCTGGAACTTGGAGCTCAGGGGGCATATCAGACAACTCAGGACGCTTCTTCCGTTCATTCAGATTCAAATCGATCTGTCTTACATTTTTAATGAACCCACGATTACTGTGTGAATAATGGGAAAAAATCCACGATAGATAGAAGAAGGGACTTCGCTTTTTCCATTATTATGTCTCCCATTGGAATCAAATTCAGTGATTCGTCTTTTCTATCTGATAAAATGTAGGCACATTATTCCAGCTATGGTAAGTAACATCTCTTCTTACAAATTGACATGTTATTCTGTATCTGTTTGTGATTATGGCACTGGACATCACGTCGAAGTAATGTAACTTCAAAGGGAGAAAGCCCGAGTGAAAAGGGTTGAAAGATCACCCTTTACATTTCATCTTCACAAAGAAAATAAAGACGTTTATGTTCGTGTATATATCGAAATGGTTTCCTTGTTCATTCTTTGACGTCAACAATTCGGAGTAATTGGGAACTTCTTCTAAAGATAGAGAATTTTTATTCAAAACTCTTCAAGACCACCACACAAAACATTTACTCTCTTAGTAACCCCAATCAGTCAATCAATCAAGTGATTGAAATGTATGTAGAATTTAGACGATGGTTGATGTCTCAAACCAACATAATAAACTGGGGATGGGAAATCCAATCCAATTGTTTTATTGACCATTATCCATTGATGCGAGACTTGTAAAAGCATTACAAGATAGAATAGGGCACGACCTTGATTACGTCTGAATGGTGGCGAGGCGATAGGCAGTAGTCGATTTTAGGTTCCCAACTCGATTTTCAATTCAATTCCGATGTGAATCGTTCAGAATTACAGCTCAATAGATCGAAATGCGTTCCAGAGGAATTAATTGATTGGCGCCAATATATCAATTAAATTTTATACGCCTGTAGTCAAATACAGATTTATTCCCCAGTTAGCCTTGGAAGCGTTCGACCTAAACTTTGGATTTATTGATAATTGATGCAGAAAATTGCTGAGATTTATCTGTGAGTTGTAATAAGTTAGATTTTTGGGTGGCCGTTAAATGGAAGTGATTTCCACTAATGAACATTGGTCTGGAAAATGTCATGCAGGTTGAAATCAGGGCAAATGGCGTGGGATTACTGGTGTTTGCTGATTTTTTGAAAGTAATTTTCTTAAGTGGTCGAAACAGTTTTTTACATTGAATTCACTATCCAAGAATTAATTTTTGTACCTTGTAGTCGGCACCATAAAGGAAACGTTTTTAAGTACTCTATTATCTAATTTTAGTCTCTAGTAAAGAAAAGTGTCACAAAATCGGCACGAATTTCCGTCGCGACGTCCAGTTTACAACCTCCTATGCCACCGAATAGGGTCCTGGTCTTAAACTGAGTTTTCGTGGCAATTCTTTCTCTACTGTCGCAATACAATTTTACATTTAATGTGCAATTTCTACTTACAATCCTAAAGGACTGTTCACAGTTGCGATTTTTGCAGGAATTCCGTTCTCAGAACTTATTCGCGATACTTTTTCGTCTCAGCATTGATAAACCTCTGGAATTGTGCCGCAAACGGTCAGATGTAAACGGCCTGTAAGCTTTGTTTATCACAATTTGATTTTCTTAAAATTCTTGAATTCAGGAAACAAAGTTATGCTCTAAATAAAACCATGCATCAAAATAATTGAAATATATGTAGTTGATGCAGAAATTACCATAAATATTGAAAAGTTTTCACTGCATCAATTTCGCGCAATAAAATTCAATCAAAATGTTTCCACTAACGGTGAAGTGACTGAAAATTGATTTTATGCTCGAGATCTAGCATACTCCGCATCATTGGAGATTTTCAATTAAAAGTGCGGCGGCCGTTTTGATGAGTTCCACACACATTCCATAGTTTTATAGTGTTATATTATGGCTTTCACATGTATATAAAGAGGTATCTTTGACCAAGGGGGAAAACTCGAAGATTTTTATATAAATCGAAGTTGCTTCTAGTACCCAACATGATGGAAAAACGGGCAAAACATATTGAAATCTCGTGTAAATAACAATAAATTGGCCAGCATCGATACTTTGAAACGGTTGTGGCTGTGCAGAAGATGAAGCCGCAACATGGAAGCCGAGTCTGGTCTATTAGGCTTAAGAAGTTGGACGTGTTGATAAATTGATATGGCGTCAGATGCATCCGATCTGTTGCACTGGACTAGATGTCTGATGACCAAAATACCATCATCTTTTTTTCCAATGGTCAATCCGAGAGGATTTCAACAGTGAAGAGAGGATTTCTTCAACGCTAACTAATTATTAGGGGCTAAGGAAATTGTTTTTTCTTCACATTGCAACAACAAAACCCGTCCTGTGGTCTTTGAGATTCATTAATGCGGCTCGATGGCGAAGGTGGCGATGGCATGTACAAGGATAAAAAACATTACCATCATTAAGGCCTGGGAATCGTTCGCATTGCCACATCACCACTGGTGGATCGATAAAAGCAGCCATCACGGAATTGGAACAATCCGATGGGTCTGAGGTATAAAATAGTCCAGAGGGCTATAAGGAGGCCGGCAACGAGTCCTACATATAATCCTGTGGGAATCGACCCCGGAGAGGGTACAGGGAGAAGATCTTACACATGCGATTATTGTGTAAACTTGTCTATTCACAGAGAATTCCGGGTCGACTCGGAGAGAACGGGGACAAAATAAATGAATGGTGCCCCATTTGGTATCGCCGTAATGATCCTTTGCATGGACGATATCAACGGCAACAACAGTCAGAGAACAACAGAAAAAACCGACACTGTCATTAATCAAATTAATTCCAGTCCTGGATACATACAGGAGGCACAACAAACATGACGTCGTATGTATCCTTAGTTAAGGGCTGCCTGCCTACGGGAACGTATGCAAGAAACATGCCGATGGCCTCCACAAACTGTGGATACTGGTATGTTCAACGGAAAAAAGCATAATTTCCTGGATATACCACAGAAGTATGGATTGTGGGAGAGGGGGAAGGGGATGTGGACCGCATAGATCTAGGCCATCAGCTAGCTTTGTACGGGTCACAGATTCATGAAATTCCACTTCCACCGTTCTGATGGATATTTCGCTTCAGGCTGGAAAAAAGGGTTAATGAATTCGAATTTTGTGAATTGGCAGATTCCCATTTCCCAGCCGGCTGTTATTTTTCCTAAGTTAACTGAAATTTCTCCCAAACAGAATTTTTTTTTAATTATTTACAGCACATTTAATGCGGTCCGCTTTTTAGCTCGGGGTTTCATTAAAAAAAAATCTTCCTTGCTCTGGAGCATGAAAAATGTTTTATTAATTTTTATGTTAATCTGTGGCTTCAGTGATGAGGATATTTAGAATTTTTCCAACTTAAAAATATATGCGCAGAAAATAATTTTATGTTAATTTTATGCCAAAAATTATGTTCCAGAGTTTTTTATTCATGTTAATGAATAACACGAAAAATCATGAAAATTACAGTATTATTACGGGAAACAGCTTTATCCTGGGAAAATGTGGGTAAAAAAAACATTTTCTTACAATGAAGTTTTAGATAAAGATTTCCAGTACTAGTTATGAAAATATGCAAACATTTTTCGGTATTCTTAAATTTTGGAAAACTTACTAGAATTGCTCCTGGAAAATTTCAAAATCTAAATCTATTTATAATTAAAATCTAAATCATTTACATCTTATGAAAACCGCCTTTCGAACAAAAAAAAACCACAGTTTTTTAAAGTACATTCAACAATTTTTAATACGGAAGCCTAACAATCAGGTGTCAAACTTAAAAAGGTGAATGACATTGGAGCGTTTTCATTTAGGAAATTATATCATCACAATTCCCTTTAGAAAACAATTAAGAAAATAACAGATTTTTAAAACAAATAAAATGTCAAACATATTAAAAATCTAAAAATAGAAATTAATTCCTTCTTATGGTTGTGTGGCAAAACTTTGTTATAGAAAAAATCGATGGAATTACTTAAATGCTCGTAGAGATAAGACAAGGGAAAGATTTTCCATCGAACCCACCCTAATTAAATCCGTAACCCTGGGTAACGACAACAACATCATCACAGAAAACGTAGAAAACTTGAATTTTCCACGAAAGCACTCGATGCGAAAAATCTCTGTCTTTCCTCTTCCGTAAAATTTTAATTAATTCCATCTCTTTGACTCAAATTAATGCGATATTAAAATTTAATTCACTTTCATCTTGTCGTAAGATAAAAAAAAATAAGATAAATAAATCACCCGATAGGCAGATATACCTCTTGAGTAAATTTTTCCACACCACCAATAGAAGTACAATATATAAAATTCATACAGATTTATATGTACAATCAACCGCTTTCGAAGTATTCATTCTACCACCCAATAGCTACCCACCTTCAGAAAAACACCACAACCCTCAGTTTTAAAACCAGAGTGAAATTTATAAAGTATACTCGTCAACTTCTGCAACTCTGCCTCTCTTTAGCCTAAGTGAATAAAATTTTATCCGATTATCAAAAGCCTCTTTTCGTTTTCCCCGTACCCTCCTTATTTCCATCCGAAGGATGATTCCGACAACAAAACTGTGCGAACACCTCCTTTTTGCGATGGGATACTTTACTTTCATGACAAACTCCAAGAACATGAAAAACTTCTTATCATGGCCAGCCAGACTGTCATAATTAGAACGGAAATCGATTGCCTGGGCGAAAAACGACGTCTTAAGAGAGATTTTTCAACTCAATTTCCGACATTTTAATCAAGAAATGGCGCTAACGAAATTGAAATCTTCCCCGAACTTTTAGCCCGTCATGTAGATGATGATTATTATAGACTGGAAATTAACAAATCAATGCACCTGTTCCTGTCTCTAATCTTCAATTACGAATGCGGAGCTCAAGACGTCGAGATACAGATAGGATCCAATTTTCACTTACAAGACGACAAGTTAGATCGGATCCTTGCCAAAAAACGAACGAAAGCCGCCGCATGTTGGGGATTATAACGGCTTAGGAAAGTACAAGATTCTCGGGATTTGCTTAGCCCAAAATAACCTAAAATACCAAGTGCTGCTTTTATCTTACACGGGAATAATCTCAATGCAGAGATATGCTTTAAAGTGCAGAGAGTGGAAAGATACATATCTGGATGATGGCACTTGCAGGGTATTCTATTTAAAGTGAAATGCATTTAAAAATAGGGAAACCAGCTGCAATTGTTAGGAGAGTTGGTGCACAGAGAAAGAAATGTTTTTTTTTCTAATTTTTAGGTTCAATTTAGTCTTATTCTAGTTTGGTTATTGCACTTTGAGCTAGAATTTAGTTTCCTTCAGTTTAGGTTTTATAACCATTTTCTTTTACATGTATTACAATTGACGAAATTTCAACATTTGTAAGGTATTGCTACCAGTCAAGACCAAGAAATTTTAAAATTTCAACATTTGTAAGGTGTTGCTACCAGTCAAGAGCAAGAAATTTTAAAATTGTCTAAACCGATGGTGTTTTTGAGCGCGATAATTGAATAACACCAAAGGTCACTTATTTGTGCACTTTTCGCGAAAACCAGGGTTAATTTGAAGCCAATTTTTATCATACAAATAAATAATTAAACAATTTTTTTAATTTTTTTAAATTTTGCCAGACTTGAGAATCTCAAAAAACTCTCCTCGAAATAAATGTTCTGCATCTCCTCATCATTTCGTAGATAATGTTTACATGAAAAGCTGCATTAAGAATTCATTAGAATCAATTAACGCGATGACTTTATGGCCCCATGCACCGATAAGACGCCTTCCATATATAGTCCAGAGTCACAGAAACAATAAATAATAATTATCGTCTTATATGTTGTGCTGTTCGTTGTTCGAAGGCCGTGTTGGGAAATCGAATCCAGACGAGGAAAATTGAAGAAAGTCAACGGAATTGATGGGCATGAAACCATAATAATAATCAGGGGCAGCCACCACATCACGCTGGACCGCGTTTATAGGGGTTATCAGAGTAAAATTCTGATTACACGGCTTACATTAGATTTAGATCCATTTAAGACGATTGTGCTGCTGATATTCCTTTTAACAAAAGGGGGTTAGGGGATTGTGTAGTATAATACCTAACTATGCTTTTGTTATGCTTGGACAAAGTTGGGTGGGTGTCCAACTAGAAAGAATGAATAGAGCCCACACATTGAATTCTTACACTAAACCACTAAACTAAAAGAATGAAAACAATCGCTCTCTGGAGTACGACAGACGACGTCTTATGCTCGAGTTTGTTATGCTTTAGGAATATGAAAAGGGGAAGGACCGTCCGTCCCTTATTCAATGCATTCTTTATGACGAGATTATTCTCGCCAGTCCAGCATAATCCAATTGTCGGCTGCCCCCGATTTTGATAGTCCAAATGGTCGGTCATAAAAATTTCTTTCCCCAAAAATACTCGCACTTGTCCATAAGATCGGCCGTAAGAAAATTGAATTTGATTTTTTTTTCGGGGTTTTATCACTTTATGAAGTGCGTAGGCTAAGCCCACTATATTTTGGGGTATGGCCTGTTTTAGTTATTTGTTGAATTTGTAGGGACGATATTATGATATACGGTAGACATATTTTCTTTATTATTTCAGCCTTTCAATTTTTTTTTTGTAAGGAAGTTTCTGTGAGGGTTAAACATATGGGACCAATTAATGTTAACTTTATTTATTTTTCTTACTATACCAAAAATATTTCCAAATGATGTTGGGATTAGATATCACTGAAAGGCTAAGATTTTTTTTAGATTCATTTATTTTTTGACGCAATGAACAATTTTCAAGAAAAGATTTTCATAAGAGTTACAAAAAAAAAGAGTTTCGTAACCGCAATTCAATTGTTATCGGAAAATTTTGGACGTGACATCCCGGAAAATCGATTTCTGACTAAAAGGATGTCTTTAACAAACGTAACGCTAGTCAAGTTTCTTGAACACACTTTTTGCGATTTTTTGTATTAATTTTAGTACTACCGTCACACTATCACAGCTCACCCACCCTCTTCTCCCTTTCCCCGTAAAAGTTTGCCGATTTTTTTGTCTCAAATGTTGAGAAACAATTATAAAAAACCTGAAAAAAGTTCACTCAGCCACGTGTTTCATGTTTAACGGCTAATTTAAATTAATTTTGATTTAAAACCAAGATACCATCAACAGAAAAAAAACCATCAAGTCTTTTATAATGATAGAAAGATACATAAACCAATGTTATCTCTAAATTCCACTACGTAATTCGAAACGTTCAAGGGCGAAAAACCAATTCGTCAGACAGCGAAAAATCATCTCATAGTGTACCACATTTATCTCGTAAGGTTTCATTGCAGAACTAACAAACTTTAAAAACTTGAACGGTGTTGAAATTCGAAATTTTCGTCGCACTTAAAAGTCTATAAAATGGATTTTATCGTCGCACGTATATTTGTTGTTGTTTTCGTTCTCCTTTTTGCTGTTTTTAATTTTATTAGACTTTCACACGTCGTTCCAGCAGCCCTCCAAAGATTCGAATATCAAGACACACCGACAACTAATAAAATTTTCCAATTTAAAAGACACTTTTGTTGATTTGAAGGCGTGGTGGGTATCTATGTTCGTTTTATTCAAATATAAACGAATTTATACCTTCGAGTAGAAAAATTTAGACGATGATATTTTCTCTGTTGTTGCGTTTAATGTTGAATGGCATAGAAAAATTCACTCGTATTTCGACCACGTTCTCTATTTATGTAATGTAATGGTCGTTTATTGACCGAAACCTATAAACAGGGACGACTTTTAATTGCCATCAGAACCATTATTTCGGAGTATGTCCTAAAATTACACCACTTTCCATTGTGAAGATCAACACAACATGAAACAGTGAGTTTTAAGTCCAAAAGTTGTTGGTTTTCGGCTATGAAAATTATTGGAAAACGAATGCAGTGCTGGGAAAATTCATTTGATATGCATGTGCAATCACCTCGTGGATCAGAAAGGCCTCGACAGACTGAAGGGGGAAGGTAGGTACGTGGACTATAAATAAGATCAAACGAATGCCGTCCGTTGTAGCGATAAACTCAGTTTTGCTCATCAAAGGTTATTTAAGCCTCGTCGTAAAAACAGATCCGCACCGTGTAATTGCCAACAAGCGAAGCCACGACACGACAAATGTCTGATGGCGGTCGGGCTGGTCGGTGGCTCCACCAGATTATTAACCTGAATATTTTACGGGAAACTACTATAAGAGTATGTGCTTTCCCCTCTCACCGCGGCTACTCAGACCTCATACGTTGTTGTTATCTATAGTCCCGTGTGGCCAAAGGGAAGTTCGCTATTAAGTGGATAACACGAGCCTTTAACAGAGTTATGTTGTTGCCATTGAAGAATTTTCCATGGCATTTTCCGACTTTCCATGTTATTTTCTACATTTTTCTGTCTTGGCGATGATGTTGCTGCCGGTGACGATACTCAATGTCTACTGAATTGCTTCGGTATCTCCATCCCGAGTGATATGTGTGATATATGCAGGAGGCCGCACAAAATACGGGTCTCTCCAATCTCATTTGATATGCGTGCGTGGTTTGTAATTACCGTGTAGCCTGACTGGTTAAACCAGCCATCATCCATCCTGGGCTCGCGATTTACATATTTGAGCAGGACGAACGACCAACCAAACGACGACATCCAGACCAGAACATTTATCCATTAGGAGTTTGGAAGGGGGGAACGGGGAGAAAGGGTTCCACCGAATGGAGACTTTAGGCCACTTGACTCTATCAAAAGGTTTCTGTTTGACATTTTTTTTTATGTATACTCCGTTCATTGGCATTTATCTCGTTGGGGGATGCATTTACATACCGGCGCATGTTTTGCACATCCAACTGCGACGATAAGGAAGATAAATATACGTCGCAGATCCAGTTGAATAGAAAATATCTATAGATAGACTTTGTTTTGTTGATCAATTAACTTCCACCTAATATGTAAAACATTTTTGGTTTCCGGAACTGTGTTGTCGTTTAGGTTTGGAAGCGTTGATTTAATGAAGGCTTTCAAGTCAGAAATCCAGAACCTTAAAGTACGAAGTACTTCAAAATTCGGAAATATCTATTATTCGAAGAATTTTCTCATAAAAAATTAACAATGTTTTGCTTGCGATTCATTTTTGTTGTTATCCTTTAAATTAAGAGTCCTTTGTAATATCTAATCATAGGAATTGTTACTAGTTCATAAACCAAAACCAAAATCAGATTTTGAAGCTGTAGGAACCAAAACTGTAGTTCAATTTTTTGAAATTTTCAAACAGAACCAAATTTTGAAGTGTTTGGTGGAACCAAAACGAAAAACTAGAACTCCAACCCAAGTAGCATAAAAAGTCGTAGAGTGGTCATCGTAACCATAAAGATACGGAATTAAAGTTGTGACGACCAATTTACGACCTTTTGTGTTACTTGGGAATTTAACCTTGAACGCCGAAAACTTTTGGTTTGCATCTCTAAGAAAAACAGTCTTAAATTGAAATTGCCATAAGATTCCCATACAAAAGCGGCTCCATGCTTTAATCTGTAAAAACGACTGCACCATTCGCTAACCATTATGCAACCTGAAGCATAGGAAACATAAGAAAAGTATTGAAAAGGAAATCTAAAACCTCCAAAGAATCAGAACGCCAGAGGGCAAAATCCGTGGGTCACAATAATTTGCTTTCATCGAAGACATCCACATGGTTTGCTAGTGATTAAGCGCCAGAGACACGTTCAATTCTTAATTAGCATTCGCTGATCGTCGAGTAATTACACCGTTACCTCCCTGGAATTTTTAATTGATATCGTTTTTTTTTAAACTATTCCCTCACTTTGACTTTAATTAATCGTAAAGGCTCCCATGATTACTAACATTTTATGTAGGTACGTTTTTTTTTCTTCTGCAGCAGGATCGTAAAAATAAACTCGAATTTTATGCTTATTTTTGTAATTTTTTACCATCATTACCATTGCTTGCCTGTGCTAGTCCCGGATTGCCCTTCCCCAGCCGACATCATTGAACGCATTCGATATTTCGAAAATAGTTGAAAAGCGTCGATTAGGCACCATCAGACAGATTCGACTGTTTGAATAAATTTCTATCTAAAACGTGGTAATGGTTGCGTGTCTAATGGATAATTTCTCCTCGATAAGTAAATATAAGTAAAAGTGCTGCTGGAAAATAAAGAAAATTTCTACCCCCAGCTAAACATCAAACACCACATTTGTCGCCTTTTAGGACCGCGTGAATTGAATCTGAAATTGTCGCCCATTTGCTCGTCGATAATTCGAAAACATTATGGAAACGGGTGTCGAAACAACCCCAATATGTATCATAACCCTCCTCTACCCTCATCCTTACTCACATCATTACCGTATAAATTATGCTTCGCCGACTGGCACATCGTTACAGACCTCTTTATATTCATGACCTTTCAATTGTATAAATTATTGGTCCTTTGTTTAGAATTATTTATATGTCCTTTGCTGCCACTTAGCTGTCCTTCCAAAATTCCAATTCCAAACAAAAATGTCAATAAACACATACATAGGCACACATTTTATTCAACCACATTTTGGGTGTTTTACTTGAAGTTCTTTTTCGAGTATATGCCCTGAAAAACAAAAATACCCAAAAAAAAAAAATCACCCAAACCAAATAAAATTACCCAAATCCATTCTCAATAAACAAACAACTGAAACACTCAAGAGATCTTCGTTTCGTTTACTTTGGGACCGTCTTTTTTTTCTCTTCTTCGTCTTCTTTTCGGAATCTTGTGTGGCTGCTGCTCCTTAGATCCTCACATTTTCGGTTCACCAGAATTCCAAATAAAAGATATGTGAAACGTGTAAATGACGTGCCTTCTTCTATTTCCGTTCTCGAGAGCGCCAAATAATTTCGAATGTGACATGACAAGTGATTGCGATGAATTGAACGAAGGGTTCACAAATGTCTGTCATTAATACCATCTTCTATATTTCTTTATTGCAACTCCTTCACTGCTTTAAAGTTTTCGACGCGTTTTTCACCTTTTCATTCAGTAGATACGTACATATATGAGGTGCCAAGATCCAGACGATATGGAAACTGAAAAGTGATCTGAATTATTCATCTATTTTAGAGATGTTAAGTTTCTTGTATTAACTAACAAAAATGATGAACATTTCGAAGGACGGATGTGAAGCTGTAACTGAGCTCTGGGACAATCTTAATTGCCAGATTTTGTTTCTGTAGATATTCGGAAAGGCAGAGATGGATCCGTCAGGGAATTACCCATCAGACCCATAAAAAGTATTTGCCTCGTACAGTTTTACAGCTGTCAAAATAAAAGGCAATATGTTTGTCGAAAAATCGTCTTTTGCCTACCGTTGGACATTTTCTTTGAGTATTTCTTTTTTTTTGTGTGTGTGTTTGAATAGTATTTTATATCCAAAGATCTATCTCCAGAGAGAAAGAGTGAAGATTTTGAACTTCGACAGTTTCACAAGGGTTGACAGGTCGTTGGGATGAAGCTAAATTAGAAAGTGATGATTTGTCTTATTTCATTTAAATGGAAAGGATTTTTATCGGTGATGCGAGAACACCTAATGACTGAATCAATTTAAATAAAATCTTTTGATGTTGAAATCCAATGCTAATCTCGTGATGTCTACCAAATGTCAGCAATAAAGCCGCAAATTTATTGTAAAGATAATATCGTAATTTGTTTGACGTCATCCGGATTGAGTCGTTTCAGATTGTTCTATTAATTAGATTAGGCTCGTGTGACTAATTTTACACTTTGGCCCTAGTTTTTTTAATTTAAAATTGGATTTTTATTTATTTTATAGTCAATTTTCAATGTTCATAAATTTAAGATAAACTGCCCATAACTATTCAAGATGTGATATGCACCAGATCTGTTCAATATCTTCAAAAAAAACCCCTAATTCGATGCAACATTTGTTAAATTATTGGCGTTCTGTAAATTTTTATTTAAAGAAAAAATTTGTGTTTCAAAAAATTCACTGGCGTTGTTACAATTAATTACAGTAATCTCTCCAACTGCGCGGTTTCTAACTGCGCGGTTTCGTAACTGCGCGGTTAAGTTTTTAATACCAAAATTTCGAACTGCGCGGTAAAAATTTCGCAGCTGCGCGGTTTTTTTCAAAATTTTCGTTTAAAAAACACGTTCTTCACCCCAAAATTTTATACAAAGTAGGGTTCACAGTGCGCGGTTTCGGTTTGCGCGCTCTTTTTGTGGAACGTATCTACCGCGCAGTTGGAGGGATTACTGTATTAGTTATTAATGTATGAAGGGTTATATACATTATTTTATAGAAGAAAACTCTACAATATGCTCCAGTTTACCCACCGTCGTTTCTCGAATACTAAAAAAATACCTGTAAAGGCGATACTATTAGTTTGCCTTTTCACGTCCTTAAAAGTTGGTTTTGATCATGGCAGGATCTTGAAAAATATAACTAAATTTTACTTGTTACATGAAATCTAACGGTACTTTTTGTCCATTTTCAAAATTTTCGTTCTTTTTTGTTATTTTTTTTTAATAATAGACAGAGAATTTAAAAAAATAGAAAGTATTTTTGCATTAGTGAGGCATATTTTCTGGTCCATTCATGATTAAATACCCCAGGTTTTTTTAAAAATTCTCTTTCGGTTACTCCGGTATAAAAACTTATTTCCTAGTTTGCGAGATAGCGCGGTTTTTATGGAAGGTGTGAGTTTAGTTCTAGTTAATGACACTTTTTGTCGGGGGACGTACTATCTAATAGTAAAAACCTGAGGGAAATCTAATAGGGAAAGAGGTATAAACATACGATAAAAAATTTCATTTAAATTGGTGAATACCAACTTTGAAAAACGTTCCCTGAAAAATACCAAATTTTAAAGACATATTAAGAGACAAAAGCAAGCTACTGATTTGTCATCAAAATTTATTGTCTTCGGCGACTTTCTATAAATATAAATATAATAAAAGAAAAGGGCGATACTTAAAAGCTGTGAACTTGAATTGGAAACTTCCGAAATCTCGTATTCCGTAACATTAGAGTTTCTTAATTTAGAAAATAACATAATAAATTTGAATTTCAATAAGCAATAAATAATTTTTATAAACTATTAGTTTCTCTGTACAAAATCAAAATCAGAAGCATTCCACTTGAAACATAATTCTATCAATTCATTTTACCCCCATATAAAACAAGTTAATTAAGTCACATAAAAAGCTTCTTTTCAAGCACTTTTCGGTCATTACAAATCGAACCAAAGTTGTGTCTTCGCTTAATTGCCTTATGAGTCTCTAAAGAAAACAATCCAATGAAAAATATATTTTCCTTTCGATTCATCGTCTTAATTGCTTCCGATAAACAAATCAATAGACAAAAGCTTTATCCATACATAATCAAGGCTCATCAAGCCAAAGTCATTTCTAATTACAACGGGAAAAAACATATAATTCACACAACAATCATCAATTTGTTCGATTAGAATGAAACAACCCAAACATAAAAATTCCGCTTGATCGGCGAATGAACATAGCCCGGACAATACCATAAAAAGATGTCAATGTCCGAGACCCAAACATATCTCATTAGTACCGTGCAGCAAACATAGCCCATACAGTACAATAGTACAATTTTATATGAGAAAATGTATAACAAATGCCCGAACTGTAACAGAAGTTTATATCGTCCGTCGTATAGAGAAAACCATCAAACGTATTAATGTATTACATGGATAACTTAACACCAAAAATAGCCCAAACACACATTTCGGCCCAATTATGGAATCGATATAAAACCAACATATTTAAGTATTCCAAGGAAGCTCCGAAGCTCCTACTAAAAAAGCCCCAAACTGTAAGATCTACCACCAGACAGTATAATATCAAGACTACAAATAACACCTCGGATCGATAAAAAAAACCGTATGTAATTCAATACACATTCCTCGATAAACAAATATAAAGATACCTCGTTAATTATTTGCTTGTTGAGTTCCGGTTATATTTTTTATTGTCTTGTATTTTATTTCCCCGAAAAAAATACTCGAAATACTGAAACCGATAAATTACGATCGGACGAAAGAAAACATAAAATTTTCAACAAAAATCTACAACCCAACATAAGACGAAAAGTGTAAAGTTGAAAATGAAATTTTCATTTAAATCAATGTGCATTTTGTAGGTTAAAAAAACGTTTTATAGAAAATCTACCATAAATTCGACCACATGTGTTTTGTTTATCCTCGTAAATTTTTTTTTATTTCGTATATATTGCGAATTTTCCGTTCTGTCCTTCACATTGGCTCTAAATACCCATAAAATTAAATTTTATCCTTTGGGATTTTTTTCCATTGGCATTTTTTATCATGATTTACTTCTTAGTTCGGTGTGTTCTCTGATTTCAGGCCAATATCGTTCTCCAAGGATAATCGAGCATCCCAGTGACATGACCGTCCCAAAAAACGAGCCAGTCACACTCAATTGCAAGGCTGAGGGCAAACCTGAGCCCACTATCGAATGGTTTAAGGTAAGACATAAATCTTTTGTTATTTCAGAATAAACACACCGAAGAGAAATAAAAAAAACTAATGCTGAACAGTCATTCGTCTGCAATCGAGTTCATTTAGTCTTAAACGTTTTTAGGAACTTTCAGGCAATTTTTATAAATTTCATTTTGGTGTGAAATTTTTCTCAGAAAACCACTCAGCTCATTGAGCTTAAATGATTGCTCATATATTTTGTGAGAAAAAATCAAAAAGAAGAGAAAAGTATGTGTAGCAATCTCCTACATTCAAAGTTTTTAAGCTTGATGAAGTTCTGACACAAAAAGAACTTTCCATTGAAGGAAGAACTCCAGAAACTTTTATACTTCCAGAATCTCTAGTGGCATTCCGAACTATATAATCTTAAAATAGTACAATTTAGACTTTAATACAAACAACAACAAAAAATATACTGAAATAAGACACACCCGAAAAACGAAAAACAAACCAATAAATTTTCATAAATTTCTTTTCCGTTTCAATTCACCATTGCTTTGCCCTGCCTGAATCCGGATCCGGATACGATATTCCACAAATGAACACCGAAAATCCATTGGAATAAAGGATGGTGAACCAGTCAAGACGAGTCCCAACGATAATAAATCGCATCGAGTTTTACTGCCCTCGGGCTCCTTATTCTTCCTGCGGACTGTACATGGGAAAAAGGAGCAGGATGGCGGCGTCTATATGTGTGTAGCGAAAAATCAAGCCGGAACTGTGTCCAGCCGGAATGCCACGCTTCAAATTGCACGTATGTATACAATTTTTATGAACAAAAAAAAAATACAATTAAAATATTTTGAAGAAACACTTAATTTTAAGAGTGTAATATAAGAGACTGGAACTATTTTATTTTATGCTAAAATTTGTTGCTTCAATAAATCTTTTAAAGAACTTTATTGCGAAAAATGTTTCGAATTTTGGATCCCAACATTTTTTGTGACAAAAACAAAAATACCCCACCTATATTTTGGGAACTTTGTGACTGACTATAAAGTTGCATTGTCCGACGATTTTTTCAATATAATTTATTCTCTTATTAAAATTTTATCTTTTTTTAAATTTCCTTTAATATACTTTATCGTCTATAGACACATTATATGCAGTTTATCAGCAGATAAAAACCTTTTAAAATAGCGCATCAGGTACCAACAGCTCCCGACCAAATCTCCAAACACGTCCACCACTTCGATACTAAATCTAAACTCGGTGAATCGGACGTGGCAGGAATACAAGATAGAGTAGCATCGATGGGGAATATTCACGCACCAAGAAGATAAAAATTCAATTTAAAGACTTTTCATGTCTTTGACATTTGGTCTTAAATGGCAACAAAGATCACTCACCTTCTTTGACGAATATTTTGTTTTTTTTTTTATTAACCAACTGCATCTCGTCTGAAAAATCGTAATCTTTTATGGAAACAAATCTTTAATGCATGTTTTTTTAGAAATTCCTGGAAATCTTCATTTGCAGTGCTGACGTTTAACCAAATATCACAATTTTTCCATAGATCACAAGGAATTTCTTTGAAAAAGTAAAATTAAAACTGCAAATAGGAATTTTGACCACGTTATGCTATTTTTAAAATAGCATAACGTGGTCAAAATTCCTATTTATCAAAATTGGCATTGGGGGGGTTGAAGGGAACCAAAATTAACGCTAGCTAGGTTTTAGAATGTCGAGAAATGTATTAGGGATGCCGAAAGGGGCACGAAATGGATTTAACGGCGCCAAAATTTCCATTAGTGGGTTTAGGGGAGTGGAAATTGCTACAAGATAGGCTTAAGGAGCCCAAAATGGTTATTTGACACATGCAGATTCTTTTCGGTGTTTTACCAGTCAACCAAAAATCTTGCAAATGAACTGAAAGTCAACTTTGTTAATTGTTGTAACTAAATTTCCATTGCAATTCACGAAAAATAAAAATCCAAACTACATTTTTGTTAAATTTTCATTGATTTTATGATGCATAAACGCATAGAAATTGAAACAAACAAAAATCCATCATACCTGTTTTCATTAAAGTCCTTGCATCCTAATTAATTTGCATACAAGACTCTTACAGAATAGTTTTGCTGTAAGCCAGTGCCCCGTTTCGAAAAACGTTTCATGCAAATTATTTTGAATCCTGAAATGCTTTCACATACGAAGATATATTGTATCTTTCGTTTTTGCCGCTTTCAAAATTATCCTTTTGTATTCCTTATTGTCTTTATCCAGATCTATTTCCGCAGATTCAACAGAACCTTCGTCATCATCCTGATTTTTGTCATTGGAAATACACAATTTCAGAAATTGACAGAACAAATGGATTTCTCTCGTTTTCAGCCATGCATCCTCGATGTACATTGTATTAAGAGCTTTTTCAATCCCATTAATTCATGTCCTTAGGGATCCTCCAACTGCATGTACCGACATTGCTTTAGGAAGAAACAAGTCAAATACAGGAAACTTGAATGCAATGAGTATACATTGTAGGGTACGACATCAAACATTACTGATGTTGGAAATAATTCTCGAATTCATTCTGTTGCTTTTGTTAGTTCACTATTCCATAGTAAGTTGTTTTTTTCCGCCCCTTCTAGATCTAGATTAAGGTGCCTTCAGCTAACAATCCGCCACAAACAAGTGCAGAATGACGAGAAAGAAGCAGCACCATTGAATCAATTTGCCTAAAGGTATTTTGTTCTAGTTGCATAATTTGGATGCAATTCTACTTGGAACATCTGATCCAGAAAAATCCTTCTGATGCCGAAACTTCTTATATTCCTTGAGGGTTGTTTTGTTTCGCCCTTCTTACGGTTTGCACACTCTGTCTCAATTAAATTTATCTGGATTTTCTGGTGTTAAGCTCAAGGGCATTTCTGTAACTGATCCAAAACAAGAAACATCGCAATATCATATCAGTCGGACATCTTGAACCCCAATTGAAATAAATTGAAACCACATTGCTTGAAAATAAATTAACGTTTCAGTGCCCAACGAGATGGACGCAAAAAGCCAAGTGCGGTTCTTAGACGTATGATGGGTGATATGGAGATTTTTGCACTAACCTAATTTGAATCGTAATACTCTTTACATTTAGATATTTATCTGTTACAACGTCCAATTGATAGCTTGACGGAAGTTCGTACAGACAGATATATGGGTTTAATGCCATTTTAACCAAATTGTAAATGATTGATAGCGCCATGGGGGGTTTTCATTGCCAATTTAGTGTTTTCATAAAAATTAAATTCATTCCACAAGTCGCGTTACTTACCGAAATAGATTCTGGCAATGCTAATAGTTTTATTGATATTGAATAATATTGTGAAATTTGGCATTTAAAAGCTTATCTTATTAAACATTTCTCTGAACAATTGCAGTGCGGAAACTATTAAAGTCGGATCAGACGAAGGTTGCCTCAATTCCGAATTAGAAACAGGCTCCTGGCACGAAACAGGCTCCAGACAGGTCTGGAGTTTTCGAACGTCACAACAGTCACAAAAACCTTATTAACACGTTGACTGCCATACCAATTTTGCAAAAATGTAAGGGAGATGCCAATACATGTAGACGTATGTAGAATGTACGTATGTATGAATGTATGTATGTATGTATGTATGTATGCATGTAGATTGTAGACCCAGCTATCGAAAATGATAGCCTTGGCCGCTCATGAATCATAGTGCCAATTTTCACTGGCTATCAAAAATGTGTTAATAAAAATTAACCCCCTACAGAAAAACCAAATCCTTTTCAAAAATTTCTCAAAATTTAAAAATTGATCACTAAAAGATTCAAAGTTTTTGAAATTCCCATCCAAATGACACGAAATTAATCTCATGAAACTATGGATAACTCACGAAAAAGCCATCAACAGAGTCATAAAGTTGACATAAATTGGAAAGTATCAGCAACATGGTGAAGGAGTAATTATAACAAGTGACTAATTACTGAAAAAATCCACCATTGCGTCCATTAATCATTTTATTTCTCTCGTGCAGCGATGAAAAAGTGTAGGCAAAAGTATGTACATTTTCAAGTCAACAGCTAAGAATCCTCACTCAAATGAATATGCAAGATGCAAATCTTTTTCCCTTTAGCTCAACGACGGCCACGATGTTATGCTCTAAACTAATTTCGAAATAATTCTTTGAACTCGTCGCAAGACATTTATTTTCTTACTTTTCCATTCGGTTGCACTGCGCCGTTAAATGGGTTAAAATCATCGCATCGTCTTGCTTATTTGTTCGTCATGTTTGATTTTCACATGAACATAACATATGCTCTCTGGCGCATATATGGAAGAATTAAGTTCATATAGCTTGAAAAAATCTAAACAAAAATGGAATGTGAAACACAACACATCCTCCACAAACTCCATATAATAATTGATTATATGTGCTATGACTAAAGGGGGTGGCCCCTATCCTAAAAGGACTCCATCACCACCATCGTCGGTGGGGCCCGATTCCAGGGAATTCCATTCCATTTAAGTAAACCATGGTCATCGAAAATGCACTCGACTTATGACTGAATGAGTCAATGTGAAGATGTTGGATTTGGGGAATATTATGATTTCGAATTAGCCTTCTTCCCCATTTTATGTATGCATGCGAATTGCTGGAACCCCTCGGCGATGTCTGCGGAATATCAGAAGCAGTATTCCATAATAAAAAGGTCTCCATATGATGTTTGGGGATCGAAACCCAATCCATACGATGAATGGAGCCGACAAACGTCTAACAAAATATCAACAAATCGGCTTATAAAATGAAATTTAAACATGAGTGGACCCACCACCATCATCGTCGCGTCGTGACGAATATTTACTTAGATTCACCACATCCGTACGCCCAAAAGTAAAAAAGCAGGCAAAGTTCTCCCCATTTGCAAAACACACAACCATAAAAATTTCGATTTTTTTTATGTTTTCAAGATCTTTTCGCCAAATGCAAACATTGAGCCATGCTGATGCCTTTGAAATAAAGAAATGATTGATTTCTTAAAACAAACTCTGATGTCTTGAGAACACAAAAAGTCCACCAGTGGATTACCGTAACAAATAGCAAATAACCATCTTCATCCTCTTCAACCACTCATTTATACACTGAAAAAATTTAGGTTTACAAAGAAAATCTTAAATTTTTTTGTAAAAGGCATAAAAGTACAAACAATATTTTAATTGAATAATATATAAAAACCACATCGCATAGTGAGTAAGGTATAGGCATATTCTGAAACATTATCACCTCCGGCCCACCCGGTATAGGAAATAGCGCCAAAAAAAATCTTGCTTTTTAAGCAGCAAAATTTTAAACAAGAAAAAGGAAAATTGGACAACTCTGAAAAAAATCCATCGCCGTATCCATAGCCTAAAACCCACTAATTAATGCAATAAAGGTCTCCCTAAAATTTGGTGCGAATCGGTTCCATTATTCTCGACTTTTAAGCGAACCAATTATATAAATTTTTGACCCACCATTTACTTAAAGGCCGTACAGTATTTCTATCAGTGTACAAGTATTTTCCTAAGTACCAAAAAATATTCCCACTCCATGAATCTAACAAAGACAAGAAACATATTTTCCAATAAGACAGGCCTCTTTGTGTTTGCTTTATGTGATTTATTGATGTGACAAGCAAATAGCATTAAAAATCGTCTTAGAGTGCGGAACATAAACATAATCTATGTCTAAAAGTAAAGTTCCGTACGGTAAGGAAGAAGATTCAAAAAGAGGACCACCAGACAACAGCATCTTCCAATGAATCCCGATTTAGGACCTTCGCCTTCAGCGACTGTTACTGGCCCCCGATTGCCGTCGGGATAGCATGAATCAATGCCTGGATGGCAGGATGGATGAATAGATAGATGGTGGCTCTTTTTGACGATCAAACCGAAAAAAAAGAATAATAATGACAATATTTTTGTTTGCTAACCCGTTTTATTCGTTTACATTTCAGTTCTACGCGAGGACTTTCGCGTCGAGCCAAAGGATACGAGGGTAGCAGCCGGCGAGACCGCCCTACTCGAGTGTGGACCACCGAAAGGGAGTCCAGAGCCTACAGTCCATTGGGAGAAGGTTTGTATTTGTTTGTTTATTTGAGAATGTCGTACTGTGAGTTGAACAGTAGTTTAGATCTTTTATACCCGTGACATATGATTTACACTCCTATGCGTATGCTAGACACCCCCACCTTTTTCCGATAATCCCGCATCAAGAAGAAAAAAAACGTAGGAGACAAGAAAAAATCCCATGAATAAATCTAGCACTCACATAGAATACATACATGCCGCGTGCGTCCCGAAAATTCAAAAAGCGGCCTGCACACCTTTTATGATTTTGTTCTCGGTTTTATGTGATCTCGTAAATAATTTATGTGACAATTAGAAGAATGGGACCAAAAAAATACCACACATGAATGCCCCGAGCTGCGGGATTCGATCATATGGAAAAAAACACCCATAAATGTGGTTAGCGACTGATGGTTTTTTGGCCTATAAATTTATATTTTATTTCTCTTTATGTTCCTTCATTTCTATTTTTTTTCATTTCTGGGTCTATTCAGGACGAGATCCCGCTGGATTTAGACGATATAAGAAGTCAATCTCACAGTAGCGTAATGTCACGAATACGAATTGTCGATGGTGGCAATCTACTGATAAGCGACGTTCGTAGGATAGACGAGGGGAATTACAAATGCATCGCTCAGAATATTGTTGGCACGAGGAAGACCATAAAAGCCAAATTGACAGTTCAAGGTGAGTTAATATTTTATGCTCGAAGGATAATCGAATAAATTTACGAAAAAGACAAATAATGCTTTTTGTCATATGATTCTGTGTGATAATAATAATCACTAACGGAATTACGCTTCACCTTTCATATTATGTGTATTTTTTCGCAATTTACGTTTATTATTTAATGGATGAAATTCAGACTTGATTAAGAAATCATGCACTTTCTTGTAAGATCTTTTCCTATTTTCAGTGGAGCAGCTATAGTAAAGCTGGCTCTAAAAGAAAATCACTTTAGCTTCCGACATTTTTGCTCAGAAAATGACGTAAAAAATTACTTGACACAACTCTGAAGAAAATATGGTTCAAATCTACTTAGTTTCTCATATTCCCCCCTTGCAGAAAGTATATTTCTCAATATTCATATCAACAAGAATTTTTCAATTTTACTAAAAACAAAAAGACAAAATATTGACACTCGCGAAGTACGAATAAAAGTACATTCATGTGTTGCCAAATATATTAAGAAAATTTCCAAAACTAATTGGAGCGTAATGCTACATTTACACGAATGACAAATTTGTAATTTTTTCTTGTCATTATGATAATTCCCGTGTAAATGGCATAATTTTTGTAATTTTTTCTGTCAGAAAATGTCAATCTCTCATAAAAGAATGAACTTGTCCATTCTTTTATGCCAGATTGTCATTCGTGCAAACCCAATATTAGTTATGACAACTTTAGTATTCAACTTTTGTCATAACTAATATTGCGTTTGCACGAATGACAATCTGGCATAAAAGAATGGACAAGTTCATTCTTTTATGAGAGATTGACATTTTCTGACAGAAAAAATTACAAAAATTATGCCATTTACACGGGAATTAACATAATGACAAGAAAAAAATGACAAATTTGTCATTCGTGTAAATGTAGCATAAGATCATTCGTCATTCTCCATCCAGATGAATGCGAAATGATATTTATTAACGATACTCGTACCACTTTCAGATTCTTAATTTCATAGTTATCTAACATCCTGTCAATGGGGAATACACATTTTTTACTATAAAATTTGTTTACACGTTTATAATAACACAAAATTTGATATGGTAAATATTATTATAAATACATGGCAAATATTTTGAAGTTAAAAAGTGCAATGAAATGTTTAGTGTTTCCGGTATTTTTTTCTGTATTAATTCCAAAAAAATCGCTTTTCATGGTATCTAATATCAAACTCTAAATTTGATACTTGTTGACCTGAAAAATAAATTTTGACCATTTATGTTTTTGTTTAAAAGCATATTATTGATTCACTATTTTATTTGTTATTTTACGAATCGCTTTAAAAAAATCTAAACCTTTCTAAAGGTGCCGCTCCACATGAGAGTAAATGCCGGTGAGAACCTCTCGATAGCAGCTACTCGAAAATGGACACGTCTCTGAGAGTCGCTCGCAAAAACTCGCGAGCTAGTTTCTGCGAGCTGTCAAAAGTGATTCTACTTTCTAGTCAACACGCACCCACTGAACTCTCGGGAAGTTGCTCGCCAGATACAAACGGCGTTTGAAACGGCGTTTGTAGCTCTCGAGAACTCGCCAAAGCAAGATGTCAAAAAAATCAAGATATTGGTCTTGAAAAGAGAAAAATCGCCGAAATTAACTCTCAAATGGACAACCTCCTGCGAGTAATTCTCGAGTTTTTCTGAGAGTTACTCGCGTATTTACTCTAATGTGGAGCGGCACCTTAAAAGCTTATTCCATAAAAATTAAAGAAGTTTTCTATTGTATATCTATTTTTTCTACAACACATTTCCATGAAATTTAAAAGAATATCTCCCGATGAGAAAAACTTTATGAATTCATAAAAAAAAAGATTTTATTACTTTATTTGTCGGAAACGACATTGAAACGACTTTACCAACATTTTGATCAAAACAAACTTTCAAACTTTTTTTTCCCCATTTTCCATTCGAATTTTGGATTTTCCTTTGAGCCTCTTTGTTTGTCATAGCTAATAACTTGGATTTTCTGTATAAGAATTGTATTTTAAAAGACATTTTAAAAAACATATTTTACTCAATTTAGCTCGGAAAATGATATAAATCTCATTTTTTATCCCAGCAACGACACATCGCAGAGAATTGTAGAGAAAAAAGCGAAAAATAAAAGAGAAAAAAAAACGAAACGATAATCCAAAAAACACTTTCTCCAATCTCGTCGTAAATTAAGAGAAAGATAATTTTAATCAAGTAATTTGCCTTTGGCGACATCATATATAAATTTGGTCTGGGAGGCCGTGCTGCTTTTCTTCTCCAAACGATTCAAATATATTCAAGTTTTAGGATGTCGCAAAACTTCTTCCTTTATGCGAACGAACAGTCTCGCCTTAGCCGAGCGAAATTAACACGGCACATTGGATCCCTACATATAGTCCTAGAAGTACAAGTGCTCGTATTTATATCCCTATACGATATTCGGTTATTATGTTGGCAAGCCGTACGTCTTGAGTTAAATTCAATTTGTGTAGGCTCCAACGAGTGAGATAAGTTAGGCGTCGGAATTATGTTGCTATGGATATGGACTATAAAATGTATACTTTTTGTAAGAGAGTCTGCTTCATCGTAGAACCATTTTTGTCACTCAGAAAAGACACTTTCTGCATGAAAAAGAATTTACTTATTTGGCATAATCTGTTTAAAATTTTTAACGATTTTTAATTCATGGTTCTCTCGTCCCTTACCATTGAATATTTTTCAAAATTTATTCATTAATCATACTATCGTCACCTCCCGTTCCACCTACCAATACTTTTGGATTTTTTCTATGCCCCTATTGGACTTAAAAAGAGTCCTCACAAAAATTTTTCTCTTTATTTTTTTCTGATTTGATGTCAAACTTCAAATTGGAGGACAGCCATATGGCCTGTCCACCTGGAATAAATCTGGGTTCCACTATTAACACTCCTCCATCCCAAGTCTAACTTACATTTTTCTGAAATCCTCGATAAACGTACGATCTATATAAAAGTAGGTACGTGCGACCTTAATACCCGTACATATAAAACAAGATAATAAAATTCAATTTTCATCATCAGCGTCTCATCTCATGCAAAATGCGTTTCACAATCTTTCATTAGGCGTATCTGGAAAAAGTTTCTCGTTGAGTGGTTGACTGAGATCCAAAATGAAGTAAAAATCTGTTACTTGGATGACTATATCCATAGTAACTTTCAGAGTGCTTCTGGCTGGTAATCATGTTTTAAAACACAAAAAAAAATCTATAAGAAAAACTTTTTTCCCGAAGAAAGAATTAAAAAGAGGGGCATAAAACCTAAGAGGACTAATTGCTTTGCATGCCTCAACTTATATACATTACTCAGTTCAGTACTTTGGATGGATAAGTATCTCCGATCATAGGCCGTATATCTAACAGATTCATGTCTAATCCATGACACAAAAAAATCACTTATTATTACCAGGGCCTCTGTGCATCCCAATAGCAGCTCCCCTTTGATATGTTTTTGTAGCTTGTGCGACATATGTTTATGAATGTGATTCATCTGGGCGCTTAGATCGTTATCTTTAAGAGCTGATTACGTAATTGACTTGTTATGACATCAATATCATCTCCAATATCGCAAATTTATTACTTTGTCGACATTTTAACTTCATCGATCTAATTTATTGGTACCCCTTGCCCAGCAGACATTTTTCAAATGTTCTTCTAATTCTTCGGTTTTCTTCTAATTACAGTGAAGCCCTACTTCAACAAGCAGCCAACGGACACCACCGCAATTGCTGGGCAAACGGTTTTGTTTCATTGTTCGGTAAATGGAGATCCCCAACCTCAGATCCTGTGGCAAAAAGATGATGGAAATATGCCCGTGGGAAGGTAAGTTAATTTAAATAAAAATATTAAAATAAAGGAACTCTTTTTTCCTTTATTAGATATTTTAGGAGACATTTATATGACATTTATTGTATTTCAGAGCCAACATCCAGGAGGACGATCATAGCTTGCTTATTAAAAATGTGGTACCTGCGGATGAGGGAATTTACATTTGCGAAGCGCATAACAGCGTTGGACAGATTAGTGCCAGATCCCAACTCACCGTTCACTGTAATTTATCTAACAGTTCTATGATGTTTTTAATTTAATATTAACCTCATGTATGAAATTCATTTTATAATTTGTAGCACCACCAAACTTCATTGTGAAGCCACTGGATAAAAAGGTCGGTCTAAATGGAGTTGCAACGTTCGATTGCATGGCAACGGGAAATCCACCACCCTCAGTATTCTGGACGAAAGAAGGATCTCAAATCCTAATGTTCCCAGACAATTCATACGGACATGTGCATGTAACCCTGCAGGGAACCCTCCAAATTCGAGGTGTACAGAAAGACCATGCCGGGTATTTTATGTGCTCGGCCATAAGTGCTGCTGGCTCATCAACGACAAGAGCTTTTCTCCAGGTAAACACTGAATTTTCCGAAACAAAATGAAATTTCCATTGCTTTTATCCAGTAAAGTCAGTTAGTCTCAATCCCAATTGTTATGTTGTGTAGCTCCCATTTCCATGCGTTGTTCCTAAAAGTGTTCCTTTTATGTCACACAAAATTTTCCGGTTCCATTATTATGGGATCGTATATATAATGTAACAAAGTATGATACTTGTTTTTACTGCATATATGGGTAATGTGATGAAACGAAAAGGGAAATGAACAGCAATCTAGGGACAATGGGGACAAAACATAACATAACCTGAAATTGAAATACAGCTGAAATACACAAAATTCATAAGCCGAACCGGTACAGAATGTATTTATGACCAATGAATTATTCATCAGGTAACATCAGTGGATGATACACCGCCACCCATTATTCAAATAGGGCCATCCAATCAAACTCTCCCCAAGGGCAGTGTTGCTATGCTACCGTGTCGAGCCAGTGGGAATCCTATTCCACGCATCAAATGGTATAAAGACGGGACATCATTGCAAAATGGACATCGTTTCATTATTGTTCAAGGTGGATCACTTAAAATTGACGGTAAGTCAAATTTAAAAAAAAAACAGTTTCTTTTGTTAATGGACGACCACTCAGAAGTACTTAGAGGTACTTTTGTACGATTTCTTTGAAATACTGCCAAAAAATATAAAATGGTTTTATGATAAATTATTGATTGAAGTCGATTTGTTTGAACCGTAAGCTCAAAAGCGGTTTCATGAAACTTGAGGGTGAAGTGAATAGTATTAAGTCTTAAATCTGGGTTGCAACGGATTTGGGTGACCATAATTGTTTTGGGTCAATCCAAGGCAATAAAAGCGGGGGAAGAAAAAATTTATTCCGTTAATTAATTGTCTTAAACAAACAAACAAACCGAAGAATAGTTACGACAGAGGAAAAACCTCAGAAAAACAGAAAAACTGTGCTCCTAAAAATCATATTAAAAATCTTAGAATATTTTCTCTTTAAAAAATGTTCAATAAGTTTTACTGTCTTCGAGAAAATCGCGGAAACCGGTTGCGATTGTATGCGGGAGGGAGAAAGGAATGCATTAAGAATATTGAAATGCAAGCAAAAACGGTTGAGAACATTTCTCATTCTTTCCTAATTTATATAGTCGAACCTCCATAAGTCGAATCTGACGGAGACATGTAAATTCCAGTTCCCGAAGAATTTGAGCAATTGATGTTCGACTTATCGAGTTTCGATACTAGCGTTTATAACTTTCTTTTTAAATATTTTGAAGAATTTTCGTGTTATCGGAATTTTGTTTTGCTAGTCATGGTAAAAATAGATTTATTTCTAGAAACAAACATAACAAAAGCTATAATTGCCAATCTGGCAATCATTGGAGACCCGTATGGTGATATTTGTATCAAAATTCGAACAGTTATACCAAAATTCCACTTTGAAGTCAAACTTTCCAATAAGATTTTTTAAAATTTATTCCAATCGGATTTTGATGTATGGGAGTTTTATGTCAAATCATATCCTAAATAACTTTTGTTCTTGGACTTTTTTGATAAGATGCACCGTTTTTGAGATATTCACAAAAAACGTTTTCGTTCGTATGGGGGGTACCCCCCCTAATGGTCCATTTTTGCCCATACTTAGCCTCGAACTTAGCCTCGCATTTTACGAAAAACGGATCTGTGCAAAATTTCAAGTCTCTAGCTCAATCCGTGCGCCCGCAATCCGCGCCACAGACGGACAGACAGACAGACGGACGGACATGCTAAATTCAACTTTTTTCATCATTCTAAACACACTGGTGTAATTCATTTTTGTGTGCGATGACGAGATCTTGGCGTTACAAACGGTAAGGCAAAGTTAATATACCCTTTGGTTTCACCATACGGGTATAAAAACGAAATTGTTGTTTATTGCTAGACTTCAAACTCAGTTCACACCACAACAGTTTCTTATAATAAAAAAAAATTATTTCAAACAATTAATCGTTGGTTTAATGATTTATAAAATTTTCAACACCGCGCAAAGCTTTAAGAACCTTGAAATTAGCAACGCTTCCCAACAGCGACATTCGATTTGTGACGATTTACTCTTAAAATAAGCATTTCATGACTTTGGTAATAATATTTTCTTCCCGCTTTTTGATTTTATTAACAGATTTACAACTTTCCGACACCGGCCTGTATACGTGTACAGCATCCTCGGAGAGTGGTGAAACATCGTGGTCCGCCACCCTGACGGTAAGTTTCTTTTTCTAAACTTTTTTTTAGTATTTTCTCAACAACAGACCAAACTACATACTTTATGACTTGAAGAACCTGCAAAAGAAAAATTCAAGTTTATGTTCTTCTCAGCCAATTCTACAAATCCGCAAACTAGAGACCTAGTTCGTTACAGTCGTATGTTTTCTTGGGCTTTCTTCTTCAGTTCCGCTCTCTTTTCCCCGCTTTCAGAATTTTTCTTTAGTCGTTCTTGTTCCATGTACGATAAAAGCATGTTTGCAGACTATATTGGACGTTATGATGCTCGTAAAATAAATACTCGTTCCCGCTTTTTTTTTGTTACTTCGAAAATAGAAAAAAGTCTCAAAGTTAAAAAGGCAGAACTTTTTTAAAATTTACTTCGTTCAGACGTTAAACTTACATCAGACCAACTAGTGCTAAAACGGCTCGACACATTCAATGGAAATTCCTTAAAGAAAATGTTATGTTGCCGATGGAGTCATCGTCACAGTTCTGGACTTAGTCAACCAACGACGTCTTCCTAATTGACCATAAACAAGGTTTAGGCATAGACAGGCAACAAGAAAGAATTTCTTTTCATTTTAACTTAAAATTGTTCCATCAATTTCGTTGCGTTTAAGTTATATTATAGTATATTATGCTATTTTTCCCAGAATTCCCGAATTGAGCTGGCTTTCGAGCGCGATATCGTAGTGTTTCTACTTCTACTTTTTCACACAATTATGCGGAGGTAAATATCATACTTACAACTAGCATAGCATAGCATATCGCAGCATAAAATCGCTTATAATCGTATAAGCATCGCATTAGGGTCTCCTTTGCGATAATCGAGCATCTAACGTTGGAGTATAAGAAAGCCCACACTTTTTCAGCTGTTGCCTGGTGTGTCATAAATTATTGAGAAGGTGTCGTAAAATGAGGAGCGAACCCTTCTTTGTTGAATCTCCAAGAAGAAAATCAAATTGGCACAAACACTACGCGCGCATCACTTAAGACCGCTTAATAGTGGGCATTTTTATGGATTTTATGGGAAAATGCAACGGAATTAAGCTGAAAGTGACTGCAAAGTCATATAAAATATGAGCTGCGCGAAAACGACAACAGAACAACACCGAGAAAAATTAGATTTTAAAATCTTTTAACGAAAAATAAGAAAAATAAGTCGACTCTTTACGACGCACAACGTCACGTCTTAAAGAAACCAACGCAAAACTATTCGCTTTAATTAATGACAAGACTGTGGCTTTGTGTTGTTGGGCCTATTTTATTTGTTCAAAACTATTTGTCACTATTTGTCATTTAAATCATTCACTTTTACTCTACAGTTCTTCAGATTTCATTGCAAATGTCTTAAAGCATTTACAAAGGCATTTGTTTTGTGTTAATTTACATAAAATTTTATGGAATAACTTAATTTCGAATGGAATGCGTTTTAGTATTGAACGCTAATTTACTTACAAAATTGCTGATGGTTCTAAATTTATTTAAAAAGCTTTTTGTTTTCTTTTTTTTAAATTTTCGGTACACAATTTTTAAAAAAATGGTTGCAAAAATATTCAAAGCGTTTCTACACTATTTGAAAAGCTGAAATTAAACTCTTTCGGACCATCTTTACCGTTCTTCAAATCAAATTTTCCCTGTTGCTATAAAGCTAACATAAATTATACCCAAGGATTGTATGTATATTAAAACATAACAAAAGCTATAATTGCCAATCTGGCAATTATTGAAAACCCGTATGGTGATATTCGTATCGAAATTCGAACAGTTATACCAAAATTCCACTTGAAGTCCAACTTTCCAATAAGATTTTTTAAAACTTATTCCAATCGGATTTTGATGTATGGGAGTTTTATGTAGAATTATATCCTAAACAACTTTTGTTCTTGAACTTTTTTTGATAAGGTGCACCATTTTTGAGATATTCGCAAAAAACATTTTCGTTCTCTAAACACACTGGTGTAATTCATTTTTTTGTGCGATGATGGGATCTTGGCGTTACAAACGGTAAGGCAAAGTTAATATACCCTTTGGTTTCACCATACGGGTATAAAAATTCTATTAATAAAAGTCAATATGATTAACCTGAAAATCTTAGGAACGTGTAGCTTTTTTGGGAACAAATTTTCGTTACTTTGCAATAAATAAAAAACATCCGTTTCTTCGAAAAGTACACAAAATATTCAAAGAATATTCGAAGAACTTTGACAACCGTAAAACGTTTCCCGAATTTCAATTGAATCCTTCGATATAAAAAATGTTTTTCACTTCAAACCAAAATAAAATATCGCTGCACTGTCATGTCATTAGAGTTGGATCAAAATTTACATATCAATCACCTGCTACCGATATGCAAAATAATTTTTTCTCGTGACAAAACAGAATTTAATCTCAGGTAGGTTGACTTACCTGCAAAAAACACACATGTAACGTGATTGTTGCCTTTCAAAATGATTAACCACATTTCTGTTACTATATATCCGTGTTCAAAGTGTATCGACCTCAATCTTTTGGAATGATTCATCAATAGTTTAAAATAATTCGCCATAAAAATGATTTAAAATTAATGCAAAACGAAGAAGAAGATGTTTTTGTAATAATATTCCATCTGGGTTTTGAATTTTTACCGTGTTGCATAAGAATTTGGAGAAGCAGTAAGTGAAACAATTTACGAAATTTAATTTTGCAATAAGTTCTATCACACCAAGTTCCATGTTTTTTAAGTATAAAAATTTAAATTCTATTCTAGTTACCTCCTCAGTAGCTTACTACAAGTTTTGCAACCCCCTTTTTTGTAGTCGCCCAAAAAACCCCCAATTTTTAACTTTCAAAAATCGAACTTCTAGAACCTTTTTTTTAAGTAATCCAAATTTTGAAAACCTTTCAAGAAACCGATCTCTCTCTGGGGACCCTAAAAAACTCGTTCTCGTTGTACGGCTGCACCCCCATTCCAGTTTTAATTCTCATAATTTCGTGTACGTAAGCATAAATTATATTGTTCCTGCCTCATTACAACCTTGACCATTGCACAACGAAACAATTTCGCATTCAGCGTCTAATTTCCGATTTATCTTTTTAATCTACAGGTTGAGAAGAGCAGTTCATCAATATTACATCGTTCGCCAGATCAGAGCACATTTCCATCCCCGCCAGGCACACCAAAAGTAGTCAACGTCACGCAAAGCCAAATTACGCTACGATGGGCGAAGAGCCAAGATAAGCCCGGAGCTAGTCCACTTATCGGGTGAGTTACCATTAGATATAATAAAACTATTGTACGAAAAGATACAAGATATGCCATGCATTTCACCTCCATCCATCACAACATACCGAAATTCAGGGTGTTTTACATATACGAGTGTACCGCACGCCAGCCGTTCAGTATCATATCGGAAATCTCTATCTGACCATCGATCTTATGCTTCTATGCTAATATTCACAACATATCTGCATATCGGAATAATCTACTCGCAATGAAAACAAATCTACACGCTGTATACATTATTATTCCAGAATTTCCGCGCTTGCTTGAGATCTCAACATGAAGGTGTCCATTTCAGAATCGATAAGACTATTTAAAATAGCAGCAAGCGCGCAAATTGTTGGTTGTAAAACACCCCTCGGTCACAATTTCCTGCATTTTCCTTATAGCTTATGTCCAGCTATCCGTCCGGCTAACTTCATGCAAAATTCGATTCTAAATATATACCCCTAAGATATTACTTATACCATAAAATTCATATAATAGCAGGATGCATTGAAATCTATACTTCACAGCAAAATGTTTTATAATTTCTTCTTCTTTTTTGTGGTGATTTCCAGATACACCGTGGAATATTTCAGTTCGGATCTTCAAACTGGATGGGTAGTGGCGGCGCATCGAGTTCCTGATCAGACAATAACGGTAAGTCCCTTAAGTCACTTTTAAAAGTTATCACGACCAGCAACTGACGACGACCGACCGACCGACCGACGCCGACAACTGAGCTAGCTGCCAGCTAGATATATCTTTGTGTATCTTTAGATACAACAGGTAAATCAGCTACAATCGACAGGAATAAATTTAATAAAACGGCGAAACTTAAAACACGGTGTAGTGTTATTTTGCATATAAATTTCATACCATCTAAATATGTTTGAAGTTTTGTCGTATGTAAATATTTATCTAGAAAACACTTCAATTTTCAAGATTGGTCATTTAATAAAACAAAAATCGTTAGTAGGAAAAAAAATGTCGTTTAAAAAACGATTAATTAAAAAAAACAAATTTTATTATTATTTACTCGCAGTGAATACAAAAAAAGAATTGGCAGCGGTGGGACTCGAACCCACGCCCAATTACTGGACTGGTGCCTTAAACCAGCGCCTTAACCGCTCGGCCACGCTACCACTTGTTTTTAATAGAATTTTTGATAATTACTTGTAATTTACGTTTGTACGAAAATTTCTAAAAGAAATCTCCCTTAATTAATGCTTGTTTCATGCATCTGAAAATTTACCTGATAAGACGATTGTAAAAACCACATAAACCAAAAACATGAATTTGATAAAACTTTGTTGCGATGAACTGTCAATTATTATCAAAATAATTCGGCTTGAATTTGAATTTGGAATTTTTCTCCTCATGGACCTAAACACGGACCAGTTTGGTCTTTGCCTCCCGCCGCCTGAATACTCCTCCAAGCTCTGTAACAGGACACAATGGACGATAAGGCTATGTACTGTCGCGCCAAGTCTTCGTTGCAGTGTGATGAGGAGTATTAAGAGTGTGAATGGATTGTATGAATGGTTGAATGAATGATGTCTTGAGCTGTGCTTCGGCATTAGAGGCAATTTGCCTAAGCTCCTGGCATAAACATAAAAAAAAAGTGTTGGAAATACATCAGACCATAATTGAGGCGTTAAAAGCTAGAGTGGACCAACCCACATAATCGAGTTTTTGAAGCTTTTCCACTCTGTACTATTATTGACTGAAAATTTTTGGAAAAAAATTACTCAATGTTGAAACGTTTTTTGGTGCATCCAAACATTTTTGTCTAAAAACTCATTCGCAATAGTGATTCAAACACAAAAAAAATCACGATTTCGACATGTGGGTTGGTCCACTCTAGCTTTTAACGCCTCAATTGAACTCAGTGTTAGTATGTGATACCGGGTGTAATTTTCATATATTGAAAAAAAAACCCATAAGGTGCTGTCCTGTCCACCGGGTCCGATCTAGCTCTTCCGCTTATCTGGGAAAAGTTTTTTTGCCGTCCCTCGTTATCCTCTGCTATTGGACAACTAAAATTAAAGAGTTCTTTCTTAACAGCTCGTAAAAAATGCAAGTCGATTTATATAAAAGCTTTCCTGAAATTATACAGATTAGCTTTTGTATAGCTTTTTTTGCAAATCGATTTCGAAAAAAGTTTTTTAAAAGTTAAAAATAGTCAATTTTCGATAATTTTTTAAAATTTTTGGAAAAAAATACAGAAATTTTCAAAAGAAAGTCTTTGTCTTTCAGAAAAATAGCATTATTTTGTTTTTCTTCAGAAAAATAACATTTTCTTGTATTTAAGCAAAAATTGTGTATGTTAATGTACTATACACAAGTATGCGCCGCAGGTGAAATTTTTGAAAATAATACGATTCAAGCTTTTACAAAATTTGTAGAGTTTTACCATAAATTTTGAACCCACCACTCCAAAACCGAATAGAAACCTCTTGAAACTTAAAACTTTTGGGAAACCAACATTTCACAGTTTTTTCCCAGACTGTTGAATTTTACAGCAGCGCCAATTTGCACAAAAAAGTTTTTTTTATATAGAACTGATAAGAACTCTAAATTTTCTTTAGTTATTCATGCAATACGTGCCTGATTTTTACACATGTTTTAGCAACTAAAAAAAACTATGAAAACACGACAAAATCTGACGATGCAATTTTGCTCAGTAATGTTTACATAAAATTTCAATAATTTAAACAAAGTACAGAAATTGGCATAAAGAATCACAATAAAGGAGTTTTTCAATGTTAAAACAAAATCTATGTTTGTCTTCAAAAATTCATGTATATTTCATGTAAATCCGTCTTTTAACAAATTTTTTGCAGATATCTGAGTTGAAACCTGGAACGTCATACGTTTTTTTGGTACGTGCTGAAAATTCACACGGTCTATCCGTGCCATCTGGACTGTCAAACGTCGCAAAGACGCTCGGAACAGAAACAGGCGTGGTCCCGCAAACGGAGTGGACTGCAGCTAGAGCTGTCCTCAGTGCGAAGGTGAGTTTTTTAGCCGCAAAAATCAATTTCCTCCTCGACATTTTCCATAGATGCTCCCATAAAAGTAACCACAGAAGCTAGCGAAAAAAAATATCGACATTATGCTATCTTCCCAACTCGATACAAAACGCTTACTCGTCACATATGGGAACATATCGAAAACACCATGTTTCGGGTGTTTAAACACTTTATCGCACCTTTATTTATTCAAATTGAAAACCCAACAGTATACAATCAGACAACACCTGACAACAGTTGAAGCTTCGTGAATATCGTTTCGGCCCTTAAACTTACAGAATATCCACTTTTTGTCGCCCGCCCCTGCCAGTGGTAAGTGAAGCTGTTATAAAATAGTTACATACCTACCATTCATTGTCTGTTGGTTTCATACTGCAAGTCTTATGTGGTATCGCAGGCGACTCGTAAATGAAATGTCAAGACTTTTTGTTTGGGAAATTTTTTATCGTGGTCACAGCACAGGAACAGAACCCAAGAACAACAGAAGGTTCAGAAAGATGAACTTTTTTTTCGAGAATTACTTTTTTTTTCGGATTGTTTTTCTTGGGCATAAAGGAAAACTTTTCATACAATATTGCCCTATAGGGATTGTCGTGAAGGTTTTCCAGCCATTGTGGAAGTTTTTCAGTCGAACGTTAAACAAATCATGCGGTGGGTAACGTGAAAATGCATTGTAAAACCACCGTCACCAGCACCCACTCTCCGTTTTTCAGAGCGATAACACTTCAACGTGCCCAAAAGTAACTTTTCTATGTTTAAATTGGCGTTAGTTGTGTATATACCCGGTATTACCTGGAAACTTTTCATAAACCACACCTTTCGGAATTTTTTATTAACCGTATACGAGGACTTGACGTGAATTAAGCACTGTTGCGCGTCTAGAAGAGTTTCTAATTAAGGCATACTTACGAGGTGTATAATGAATGAGCTCAGGATTTCTGAACTTTTTCTTATATATGACAAATTTTTTTTTTTTCGCTTAAGTTTATTCATGAAATTTCAATTATACTTTAAAATTTGTTGTTATTACTTGACAAACAACAAAGAGTTACGAGATTTAATAAACTTTATGGTGTCTACCTTAAAAGTAGAACGGATGGGCAACAATAACTTGTGGAGGTTGACTTTTAGAATTAGTTCTCGATTTTATAGTACGACAACATATATTGTTATAAATATTTAGTTGTGCTGCATAAATATTTATTAGTTGTCATATATAAGTTTTACAATGGAATGCTTGAGTAATCGGCATAATTACGCACGCACAATTAATTACAACTGAATTTTTATAATGCATTTTCTAGCAGCTGTAATAAAATTTATCAAAATTTAATATACATTCCATCAAAATTAATCAAGTAAAAGTGTACTTATACTCAGTTTGACGAGTCCGCTGAGTCCGCAATATGCCTGTGTGTGCATATGTTCGTACATATGTACAATAAATACAATAAGTACTTCTACTAGTAAACCTGTCCAGATTTTGACGAGCTTTTTGCATTCGAAAGTTGTTATCGTCTCACACAACCCTGTGGAAAAAATGAATCGTTTTCGAGAAAACTGCAAAAATGTTTTCCATTTGTATGGAGAGGGTGGGTAGGGGAGGGTGGTGGAGTGGGTAAGAAGCGGTTAGGTTGAATATTTTAAAAATGCTTTCAAATAAAATTTGATAAAATTGTGGAAACAAAAATATGTATGTAGTTTGTTTCAAAAAAAAAACTTGAGTCTCAATATGTTAAAATAAACATTATGCGACAATAAATATAGAGAAACAAAGACGTTAAAGCCAAAATGCACAAAATCTTTAGTAAATATTTATTTAGGCAGCAATTAGTTTTGTTTACGTATCTAAGATATTGGCAAATATGAATGTTTATACAGAAGAATCTTACATAAATCTACAGTTTATCTTTTTCTTCCTGTAATTCCATTAAATTCAGATGGTTTTACGAATCAATGCAGTATTCCCCAATTACTTATGAAATTTGTTTAAGAAAACAAAAATAATCCAGACATTTGGGAACAGTTTTACTTAAATTACGTCCAACACATCCAAAAACAACGCACAACGTCCAAAAACCAAACATTTTAGTTCAATCTGCTTTACAGAAATGCCTCATAAACTATTCAGATTAATAATTTTGAGTGAATAAAATAAAATATTTAAAAAAACACGTCTTTTATTTATTCACAGGTTGTGGAACTTTTGGATGCTGCTGCAATAAACTCAACATCAGTCCGAATAGACTGGCAGCTGCATGTCAGCATGACAGAAGAATATGTTGAGGTAAAAATATCATAAAAAAATAAGAGTTTCCTCCACTCAACCTAAGTGCAAAATTACAATTTTATACATTTTACATAATTAACAGGGCATGTACATTCGTTACCGTGATGTTAGCGGCGGTGCACAGAAATACAACATAATAACTGTCCTAAATCCGTCCTCGGAGACTCATGTTGTGACCAATTTGAAAAAATACACAAAATATGAATTCTTCCTGGCGCCATTCTATCGGAGTCTCGAAGGACAACCGAGCAATTCGAAACTTGTACAAACTTTGGAGGATGGTAAGTAATTTTATTTCTGTAAAATAACAATTTGTTAAATGTTTTTAAAACTGCTGTTAGCGAAACGAAAAAATAATGTTATTTCTCTTTAAAACCTTTTTCTCCCAAAACTCTTTCCATTGTCTGGGAAATCTTCTTTGGGAAACAACCACATCAGTTCCATCCGCTCCGCCAGACAACGTGAAAACAGGAATGTTGAATTTAACAGCTGGCTGGGTTCGATGGAACCCACCACCCCCACAACATCATAATGGAATCCTTTTGGGCTATAAAATCCAGGTAAATTGAAACAAGATAACATTTTATGATTCAAACTTAAATCGCTTTACCGTCTTACGATGTCTTAAGGTGGATTTACAATTTGACGGTTTTTTTTTTAATTTTATTTTAAATCAGTTTAAAAGGTAAACTCCAAAAATTGAGACAAAATCAGCTCTTCAAATACTTTTCGGTTTTATTGCTAAAAAATTTCAAAGAATTTCACAGTATTGAAAAAAAAGCAGAAAAATGCGCCGCGGGCGAATAGTTAAACAGAAGCTTTATTTTCAAAAGGCTATGGAAAGAAAGGTCACCCTGAGAAATGTAAAAAAAAATACCAAGTCAAACTTTTCAACTTTATAGTCGTAGAATCCTTATATTGAACCCGGAGTGAAGTGAAAATCCACCCTTAGAACTTAACACATTCTTATTCGCAGTGGAGTCAATATACTCGTTTGATTAAAGATATAAAATCCATTTGATAATCCAATGAGTATCCCATCTAATTCACATTAAACCACTTTTAACACACATCTTCAATTTGGTTGCTAAGCTATATTATCTAATTTTTGGTTGTATTTTCAGGTAAAAGCAGGTAACTCATCAGCAATTTTAGCGCAAATGACGTTAAACGCCAGCACAATATCGGTGATGCTGAATAATTTAACGTCTGGAGTCACTTACAACGTGAGGGTAGTCGCCTATACAAGGAGCGGACCCGGGCCATATTCACAGCCTGTAAGTGATTTATTCAAGTGTTAAACTCAAGTTGAAGTACACAACTGTAGACAGAGGCAAGTGTGGAACCTATTAACGTTAATTGTGTTAAATTTTGTAGAAAGCCCTTGTGATTGACCCGGCCCGGCTAACTTCACCGCCCCGTGCTCACCCGAGTGGATCGCTGAGTGGCATTGATGAATCGTCCCCACATCGTAAATCAAATGTTGTGCATGAGACGTGGTTCATGGCCCTCGTCATCACCATGCTGCTGGCGATTTTAATTTCGGCAGCCGCTGCCATGCTCTTTTTCAAGCGACGTCATCAACTAACAAAAGAACTGGGCCACTTGAGTGGTAAGTGAAATATCCCAAATAAAAAACTCACCCCACAGATTTCACCCTCAGCTGTGCAAAACAAAAAAAAAGATTCCCTATTCCAAAAAAAAAATACAATATCCATCCATCCTTTTTGATGAGAGATCCTCATGATATTTGCTATTGGGTGCCTGTCCAGCCCAGCCTACTGAATCAAATTTATCCCTAACAAATCTTTCGTTCATATCCTGCCGCCACATTTATCCTAGCATTTATCCATTCTCTATGTTAAAAACTTGCACAGCATTGAGAATTCGAATAAATTTTTGTTCGTTTGTTTTCGGGTAAAACTCTTTTTTGACATTTTTCCCGGGAATTTATTTGCAGCCATACCAGTTGTTAACGCTAACGAAATCACAGCCCTGAATATCAATGGAAAGGAAAGCCTCTGGATCGATAGGGGTTGGCGGACAACTGATACGGATAAGGATTCCGGTCTTAGCGAAACGAAATTACTATCGAACCCCAACAGCCAAAGCAACTATACGGATGGTGGCACTGATTATGCTGAAGTGGATACAAGAAACTTGAGTACATTCTACAATTGTCGAAAGGCAAGTTAACCGGAAGAAAGTCCTTTTTAACTTTACTTACGTCGATTTCTATACTTCCTAAACTCTTATCCCATTTCCACATTTCAAGGGTCTAATTTTATTCTTCAACATTTTCTGTTGTGTTTTTTTGTTCTCCTCTTATTCTTTGTTTTCTGTGTAAATGTTCCTTCCTTCGAGTACAACAAACTTTTTGACTTTATCGTTGACTGAGTACGTTACGACGTTTTGCTAAAGTATATATTCGAGTATAGAATATCTAGTAACGGTTGAGAGACTCATTTTTTTGATCCTTTCGATTCGTATTTAACACAGAGTCCGGATAACCCTACACCATATGCCACGACCATGATTATTGGAACTTCTTCAACAGATAGCTGTCTAAAGAACTCATCGTCTGGTAATGAACAAAGTTCATCGGGTACTCATAGTCCTCATTCAGATCCTGCACAAGGATATACTGTACAGAGTAAACATTCAACTCAACATTCATATCATCAATATCCACCAGGTACGTTTAGAGATTTTAATCAATTGTTTTTTTCTTTCTTTGCGTTTCATTTTATTTTTTTTTTACTTCCATTTCATTTTTCAATTTTCTTTAATTTATTGATAAATACGAAAATACAAATTTGTTAAACAATCTAAAACTGCAAAAGTTTTTCCTTCCCTTCGAAACATAATTTAAAATTTATGGTAAAGAAATTTTGTACTCAAATATCTGCAAGGATCACAACTTTTGGAAAAATATAAAATGATTGGAATTTAGCAGTGAAAATCCAATCCAAGCTTATTTCAGATTTTTTTTTCAAATTTTTGAATCTAAAAAACATTTTTGAATCTTAACCTTAAAAAAATCATTTTAACACCTCCGTAGGAGAATCCTCTGTAACACAAGTGACCGCAAATAGGTCGCCGCGACTGTGCATCTAAGAAATTAAAGTGAAATTTAAAACACGACGATCACGGTACGACTTCTTGTGTTACTCGGAATCTTGTACATAAAATGTCCGAAAAGGATACGTTGTTAAAAATATACTTTTAGTATCAGTTTATTGTGACACTACTATTAGCCAGTGAGAAAACTAATACAGAAAGCTGGCTCTGATGAAGGACATCAAACTTCCGAACTAGAAACAACCTCCTAGTAGGATTTTCTGAGCAGACATACCCAATAATATTTGGAAGAATTTTCCCTATGTGGAAACATCCACATATACGTGTGTAATATAAAAATTGTTGTTAAAATATTGCTCCTAATCAGAAACTCATTGGTTTCTTGAAAATATTTTTGACTCTGACATATTTTCGGCTTTTCATACAATTCAAATTCAATGCGACTACGTTTACCAAACTAATTAAGTTCGATTCTTCTGTTTCGGTAATTTGATTCGCTTTTCCGCACATGAGGGTATATTTCTTGGTATACTGAAGAATTATAATTTTTTTAAGGTTTCACATTTTGACTTTGATGTTTGAACTTTGAGTTCTGATCTTTTGTCTGTCGTATTTGGTCTTCTAAACGTTTGATCTTCTCAGGGCTTTGATTTCTTACCCATTATTTGTGTCCTTAAATCTTTCTTTTGTCCAGTATTGGCTTTCAACATTTTAGAAACATATTAAGAGTCAACTTCCACTCTAATATCTTAATTTGAAAACTTTTTACAAAATTGTTCCGATTTTGCACAAACTTTTAACTTAAAATTTTTTTTAAAGAGATTTTGTACTTCCGGAATTATTTCCACGAATCTATATTTTCGTTAAAACAAAAATTTCAAATGAAAATTAAAAATGTTTTCCTTAATTTGGTTTTCTTTTCTTTTATTTTACTTGTGTTTGACTTTCTCAATTTTTTTTAACAAATTTTCACGTAACTAAGTTCCAATCAATTGGTCAGAATTTCTTCCGCCGCCACCAGAACACCCGCCACCAGTGCCGCAGGCCTGCTATCCACCCAGCAGCCCTCAATCGAGCCGAAAAAGTTCGAAATCAGGGTCGGGGATGTCTGTTCATCAGAAGTAAGTTTGAAACACATTTTTTAACCAATTTTGGGAACAAATTGATTTTTTAATTACAGCACAATGACATCATCACAGCACAGTGGTTCCTCGGGTGGTTTTTCGTCATGGGGTGTAGTTCCGCACGTGCAACACTGCAATCGCTCGGAAAACTTCTACAACAATCCGATCCCGTTTGTGGGAAACCCCATTCCAGGTGCCCAAAATCGATATCAAATCACCCCAACGAGTTCGCATCCCCCTCCTATTCCCTACTTCCCTCAACCACCGCAGCAGCAGTCGCAGCAGAACCAGATGCAGCCAAGAAATATGCATATCCACTATGGGCCTAGGCACGGGCAAACGGAATACCAGCCTTTGGGTCCAACTCCGCAGCCGCAACGATGCGCGAACGGACGGTAAGTTCCTTAAACACGAAACTAACCTCAACACACTAACCCCACTGAAAAAAATAAACAAACAAACAAAAAAACAATAAAACAAACAAACAGTTGAGCAAAAAAAAAAGAAAAACAAGGATCCCATCCATATCATAGCGGCATTCAATTGCCTAAATGTCTCCTTGCAGAGCGTGCGGCAGCTGTGATGCGTTGACCTCACCTCAGCAACCACCCCCGAATGCAGAGTGGTACCAGCCGCTGCACAATAATTCTAATCAAAATCCAATTTATACATGTTCCTCAGAGTGCTCTGATCATTCATTAAGAAACAATGCCACTCATCATCATACCCATCAAAACCATCAGCAACAGCAACAGACGCCGCAGCAGCAATCCTACCAACATAACCAGAAGCATAATCATCTCCACCACAACGGGATTCCGCTTCCGCAACCACCACAACAGCAGCAGCAGCAGCAGCAGCAACAGATCCAGCAACAAAGTCATCCGCATCATCCGTTCCTGCACTCGACCAATAGTCAGGATAACCTTAACCTTAAGTCAGGTAGCTATATTTTAAATCGCTGTAGTCAGAATGGGAATGGGATCGGGAATGGACTCGGGAACGGGTACCACGACTCGGACGAAACGGAGCGGGAGCACATGCTCAAGACGTGTCCTTGCGAAATGAATGGCGGCGGCGGCGACATTGACCAAAGGAACTGCAGCGAATGTTGTTGTAGTTCCCGTGACGGTGATACCTGTTCCTGTAGCGAAAGCTCCTGTCTGTACGCTGAGGCGGGTGATCCCGTTCTAACCGTACAGACAACAAAGTCATCTCCAAACTAGATGAAAACATTCTAGAAAAATTCACTGCCCGAAAAATTTAAAGTAATCGCACAAAAACTGAAGGATAAGACATGATAAGCTCCACATTTAATTCATTGTAAAATCCAAGAAAAAAAATCTCATAAAAGCACAGAAAAATGAAAATAAGATGAAATTTTGATATACGTACTTTCCTAAAAACAAACAATTTTTATTGTGGGATGGAAGATGTTTTTTACACCTACATCACAATATTTGTAGGATATTTGTACTTTTTTTTCATTTTTGGAAAAAATATTTGTATTAATCGTAATAATACTGCCTGTTTCGGTATTAAAGGAAACTCTTTACCTATGTATAATTGTTTATACTGGATTTTTATAATGGAGAAAACCGTTAAATATAAATGTGTAAACATGAATTTAAAGAAGCAAATCAATTAAACCTACACAAATCTAAACAAAGATACAGTTTTTCTGAAGGAATTGTATTTTTAAATGGAAAATTTACTCAAAGGTTATATAAATATTAAGTTATAGCTGGATACAGTGTAGAGAATTTTGTCACTGAATTGGAATTCGTTGAAGCATTTCACAAAAAAAAAATTAAATAATTTTTTTGTATCACTAGTTATTAATTTTAAAAACCCTGTTAAATTTTGGGTGTTTAATGTCCAGATTACAGTAGCTTACTGGCAACTAGGACAAAAATTGGCAGTTTTCAACTAGTTTGATGCCATTTTCAAAAGCAGCTCACACTATACTAATTGTTTCCTAGTTGCCAGATACTTTCAACTAATCACTAGCAACTGTTCTAATGTCAACTCCGCAAAACAGCGTGTGTGCCTACATGAATTAAAAAAAAGGGGCAAGGAATCCTAAATTTGCAAAAAAAAGTAACAAAAATATTTTCTTATTTTCGAGATTTTCTCAATGCTAAAAAATTGATGACGATTTTCCTAATCAACAAACGATATTTTGTTGATTTGTGAGAGTATTTTCGTCTTTACGACGTCAATTTCTTATTTCATCCAAAGCATAATTAATTTCTCAATCAAATTTCCGGTTTCCATTCAAAACGAAGCTTCATATTTTCTTGGCAATATCAAACTAATCCCCGCCATTTCAATAATGGAAAAATAATTAGTTTCTAATGGGAAAATTCTCATATCCCTTCCAATGAACGATGACTCAAATGCTTCAAATGAATGAAGGTTCATTTATTTTACTACCAAAAAACCCTCCACAGTACCTAAATACTTCCGGGTTTAATTAATTACAAACCATTTACGAAGGCTAGTTCTGAAATTAAGGACGATTATTGCCAGTAAGCATGAAAACCACACATCCTTGCATTTTTAAAAGAAAAAAAATACCACTGATTCATTCACCCACCATTCATTAATCGATAAGTTTTGTTATTCCTTTAAAGTTGCATTCTTATCAAAACTAATTTATTTTACCCAAAACAGAAAAAAAGAGGGTCATGCTGGAAATAGAATTTCCAAATATTTTGTGAAATGGCACCAACTTGTATCAATTTAGTGACAGAAAATCAATTAAAATTACTCATAGTATATATAGAATAAAAACTAGAAGAAAAACTAATAGTAAAATGAATAATAAAGCGCAATAATATTTCAAAAAAGACTGAAAATATACACAAAGAAGTAAAAAAATACGCATAAACACATATTTAACTCGAATAACTTCTCTCACATATTAATAAAAAATTTATACATCAGGCAGTGAAAACGTATCAAGGGATCAAATTTCTTTGGAATGGGGATAAAGTGTCATTTTCCACGAAAGTTAAAGAGTAACCATGCTCATATGTCTGTACGCACGTCGGTACGCTTTGCATAGATTGACTTTATCGATTTTTTAAGTCAACTGTATGGAACGAAGCCAAGCTAAAATAAACCGAATCCGGCGCAAGGCCGATTCTCGGGAATTAAGGATATAATGTATCCTAACACTTTCCTTCTGGCCGTGATTCTTTCTAACCAACTCACCTTAGCTCAACCGAACCCCGCATCTTGCCATACAATTCCCGAAATTAAATCTTTTTCTATGGCTTTAATATACAAATAAAATATATATTTAGATTGTGCACACAGCGCAGGATAATAGTTGGCAGGAATAAAGGTTCTGGTGATTATCCCTTATGGATCCTGCACCCTCTAATTTGTAAGCTAAAGGTTGATCATTGTTGTTGGTGTTGCTGCTGGCGTAGTTTGCCATAATATTCATTTGAATTGCTGAAAGGGGTTCATTTTACATGAAAACATAGGGTAGTGAGACTAGTTTAGAGGCATTAGAAAGTAGTGTTTTGTTGTTATTTACCTCCCGCATAATTTAGTGTATAAAATTGTGGAAAAAATTTCGGACTCAAAGAAGTTGCAGAAATTCGTAACTCTGCGAAAAAAATTGCCTACTTTTAGGCGTTTTTGAAGCTTTCTTCTAATAATCGAAGAAAATCACTAGCTCAAATCATTGCACGGAACCTATTTCACTATCCCCTCCGTTTTTCGGATGTTCGACAACGGTGCATCAATTTTAATGGACTTTCGTTTTCTACTCCTTCTATTAACTATTTTAATGAGTTTTTCTTATTATTTGCACAATCTTACAGATCTTACTTTAAAATAAATCCTAATCTAAATCTCACTTAAATCCTACAGTTTTATGACAAAATATATACGATTTTTTCTCAGCAATTTTGCTGAAAAAGTAACAAGAAAAACGACAGTTGATGGACAATTAGCTAACATCTCTCCCTAAACAAAATTCCACATAATAGGTTTCGTACATATTCGTATAATTGTGAATTTTATGAAAAGGGCGAACATATACGCACAATGCGATAAAAGGATGTGAGAGCCATGTAAATGAATGCGTATTACATTCTAAGGAGATCAAGGAAGTAAGAGGAAATATTCTCGCTGGTGGGATGGTTACTTTCATACGCAGGCTGACTGTACGTACATTAACTGCAAGTATGCGAGTTTGATAATTCGTTCTGCCCTATAATATGCCTACGACTATCATCAGGGGGCGGTTAAGAAATTGAAGGGTGAGCATAAAACTATGTGTAATAAACTCAAAACGAAATGAAACTCTCCTGATATTATGCCAACGAACAAACTTATGGTTCGGTGTAACGACACACAGGAAAGCCTCATTTTATTCCTTTCGCCAGTACACCGCAACGGAAAGAGAGTAATATTGGTTACCGGCAGTGACTGCTATTGAATATACCGACATTTTATCCAGGATTGTTCATCGAATACCTACTATATTATCTAAATAGGTGTGACGACGATGGTCGGTCGACGAGTGAAAATTGCCTACCAGGGGGTGTACTCTATAACGTGCAATCCTCAGGTTTATTATGAGATACTTGTCATTTTCTACCCCTGCATTTTAGGGGACGCTGTAGATTACACTTTATCCTGTGCGATGGTATACTAAATCAATAAATTTATATACAGCGAGAGGTGGGAGGATTAATCGAGCTCCAGCAGCAAAAAGGATTCTTCATATGAAATGGAAACAAAACGAAGAAATTCTTCTCGGTAATTATTAATGTGTTGAGGCAAAAACATGTTCATATGTTACACAGTTGTTTACAGGCAAAAGCAATAATAATAATTATATCATGATTTTCTTCTGCTTTTATGACTTTGATATGTTTTACTTGTATTTACCTGACTCTGACACTGATGGTTGGGAATTATGGAGGTTGATCTGCTAAATTAAAGCCCATATGTCATACTTTAATCTGAACATATTTACATGAACATAATATCATGAATTGAACAATATTTTATGGGGATTTTAAACTAATTAGATTTCAAATGAATCGTAAAATTTTAGTTGTATTTCTGTAATTGGAAAATTACTTTTTTTTCTCAAATCATATTTTTTTTTAATGCAGGATCCTAGAATCTTTATTTGCCCACTTTTGTTCAGATTTTCGTCCCCTACTGTTAGTGGATAATAAAACCCTACAAATGTTAAGAACTTGCAAGCTTAATGGTTCAACCACAGTGAAGGCGGCAAGCGGCAGCGGCGACGGCGGGCGGCATGGCGCCGCCACACATAACGCCGAGCTTGCTACAATGATAGCGGCACCGTCGGCATATGCTTCTGTCAAAATTGAAACATCAAAACTTATTTAATTCGTCCGCTACTTCGCTCCATTTATTTTCCTTGATGTCTATCCTTTTATATTGAGGATGGGCCGCCAAATCGTAGAGCATTGGGTTTCCTTTCACGAACTCGATTAATTTTTTCTCCGTTGTCGGCATCTTGCGAAATCAAAACGTCAAAAAAGCTGCATAGAATGTGGCGCCGAATGTGGTGGTTTTCATAAAACATTTTGGGCGGCGGCGGCAAGTTTGACTTGGATTCAAACTCGGCGGCGACGGAAAAAGTGTGCTGCCGTTGCCGCTGTATTGTAGCGGCTCTCGTTGCGTTACATTAGTGCAAAAAAAATGCCGCCCGCCGCTGCCGCTTGCCTCCTTCACTGTGGTTGAACCATAAGGAATCAAGGCTTGCAAGTTTCAGTTAAAAAAGAATTTGTTACGATTTTCAAACTTAACCGTGCCTCAAGGACAACGCTGCCCTTCGGTCCCTCATTTTAGGTACTGCCCTTATTTTAATTTGAACACAAGCCCGTGTTATTGCATTAAAAACCTCACCCAAATGATACTCACTGATAATAATACAAAGTAAAACAAGCCTATTTTCTAAAAAAAATAGCGACAGTGCCATATTTAATTGACAACCAACACTAAAAACTGTAAACTAACACATGGATCAATAAGTCCCGAGACTAACCCAGAGATGACGCTCGTAGTAAACCAGTAACCACGTCTTTCTAGAGTACTAACCTTTGCTTGAAACGTGTCAAAATTTTAAGTCGATCGGACCAGAAACAGCTGAGTTATCGAGGTTGGAGTAAAGTCGTTTTGTAGTTTGTTTAAAAAATGGAAAAAACCGAGTTTCGTGTTCTGATAAAACATTGTTTTTTAATGGATAAAAACACCGTGCAAGCGAAACAATGGATTGAAAAATGTTACCCGGACTCTTGTCCATCAAAAGCAACGATTTGTCGGTGGTTTGCCGAGTTTAAACGTGGTCGTACCGACACAAATGACGCGGAACGCTCGGGTAGACCTGTGGAAGCCGTTACACCGGAAAATGTGAGTGAAGTGACAAAAATTATAATGAAAGATCGTAAAGTGAAGCTCCGTGAGATTGCTGAGATAACACAGATATCATATGGAAGTGCATTTACTATCCTTCATGAAAAATTGAGCATGAAAAAGGTTTTTTCCAAGTGGGTGCCGCGATTGCTTTCGATGAAACAAAAACAGCAACGAGTCGATGATTCAGAAAGCTGTTTATCGCTATTTACTCGCAATAAAAAAGATTTCTTGCGTCGTTACGTGACCATGGACGAAACATGGATACATCACTACACTCCAGAGTCGAAGCGGCAGTCATCTGAGTGGCGCACAGCTGGCGAAAGCCGTCCGAAGCGTCCGAAAACGCAGCAGTCAGCTGGCAAAGTCATGGCGTCAGTTTTTTGGGATACGCATGGCGTGACGATTGTATCACCCTAAAAGGTGATTATATTAATGAATAAAAAAAAATTTTGCAAAAAAAATGTTGTTTTCATTGTTAGTCTCGGGACTTATTGATCCATGTGTTATACAAGAAAAATATTTATTCAAATAACAAAAAACCATAATATTACGCGATAAAAATTGGCAAAAATACACAAAATGTAACAAAAGAATTTATATAAGAAAAAATTAAATATAATTAAATATTTAACTGCATAATTTAGCCATTAAACCGCATCGTAAAGTAAATATTTTATATGGATGAACAAAAAACGTAATGACATAAAATTAATTAACTCTAAAAATAAAAACTTTTTATACCTAAAATTAAAGCAAAAAATATGATCACGAACAATTTAAACCGACTTACGTAGGTGATCTTATCCAGGGTTAGTGTTTTTGTATAAATTAATAATATAGGCATTAGAAAAAAATTCAGTGAAGACATTCAGAGATTTAGACAAAAAAAAATCCAATTTAAATTTTTTTTTTTGATGAAAAAATAATCGAAGCAATTTTTATATAAAGACATTTGTTTGTAACCAAAAATTATGCAAAGCAGAATTTATTAATGGAAAAAAACACAATTTGTACGAATAAAAAACATTTTTAAGAAAATGGCAAAATTTAACTATGACGAAGAAATTATTATTATGGATTAAAATATTAGAAATATTTGTATAAAAGCTCGGTAATTTCTACTCGTATACACATACATATAAGGAAAGAATCTGCATAGATAAGAATCACCATCATAAAAACATAAACTCGTTAGCACAAAAAATGACATAATAATATAAATATTATCGTAAAATATTATCGTAAATAGGTAGATTTGTAAGTGAATATATTTAAATTTTAAGAATGCATTGATATCGATTTTGAATGATTTAACCAACTAACCAAGGTAATGAGTATCTGGACAAAACATTTGTTAAATTTTCACCACAAAATCCCCAAAATTTCTCCATCAGACCAATTTATAAACATCCGGGAAACCGTAAATTAAAAAGTTTATACATTTCAAACAATATTTAATTTTGATGAGCACAAATATTACTGTTAAACAGTTGAAATATTTCAAAATCGATATTTACTGTGTAAACTTTGTACCTGTGATACGTTTTAATGTGATAGGAGCCATTAATTTTTTTTCTTCTCAACATAAACGGGAAACTTAAAAAATGCAACAAATAAATAAACACAATAATAATTAAAATCAATTTTCCGCCTTTGGTTTTAACATTGTTTTCACTTCAATATTAATTTCGGTTGAATTTTTCCACACAAAATTGTATAACTGCAAATACCTATAAAATAATGGACTTAATTGAATATTGTTTAACAGAGAGAAATATATATTAATTAATTATAATAATTAACTTGAAAAATATATAATATTAATATTATTTATGATGAATGTAAATTAAATAACTGCATGTAATATACTTTCTGTAAAATAAAAAAAAAATTTGATCTGTTTTCAATCTTTGTATCTCATGTTTTTATTTGTTATTTCCTTTTTGGATCGTTACACCTAATTGAATTTAAAAATAATAATAAATTAATAATAATGGAAAAATATTTAATGAGGTATAAAATTTGTAATAAAAAATCATTTGTAATTGAAATATAAAAAACTAATGGAAATGAATTACTAATTAGGCTTGATAATAAACTAATATTAGTTTGTAGAGGGCAAACTTAAAAAGAAAATTATTGTCGTATGTGTTCTCTTCTTATCCCTCCCCCAATTCATGTAAATACGAAAATTTCAAAAAAAAATCCAACTAAAGAATAAACATCTTTGAATAAAATGATATAATTGTATATACCTATTAGCAATATACTTATTAAATAATTGTAATGATAAATAATTTAATTTCCAAATAAATAAATTAATTAAAAAACGGAAACTAAATTAAACAACTATCACTGGGATTAACGAATATGTAAAATTATATAGAAATTATATAAAAATAATAATTTTTAGAATTGTACATTTAATAAAATGCCATTACACTAAAATTTAAAAAAAAACTAAAAAAAATTATATAATAAAAAAATAAAATTTTATGAAAAATGTCTGTCGTTTCATTTGTTTATTTAGAAAAAAAACATAACAAAAGCTATAATTGCCAATCTGGCAATTGTTGAAAACCCGTATGGCGATTTAAGTGAACAGCGAACAGTTGTATCAAAATTCCACTTCGAAGTCTAACTTTCCAATAAGATTTTTTAAAATTTATTCCAATCGGATTTTCATGTATGGGAGTTTTATGTAGAATCATATCCTAAATAACTTTTGTTCTTGGACTTTTTTGATAAGATGCACCGTTTTTGAGATATTCGCAAAAAACCTTTTCGTTCGTATGGGGGGTACCCCCCAATGATCCATTTTTGCCCATTAACGAACTTAGCCTTGCATTTTACGAAAAACGAATCTGCGCAAAATTTCAAGTCTCTAGCTCAATCCTTGCGCCCGCAATCCGGGCCACATACGGAAGGACAGACGGACAGACGGACGGACATGCAGAAATTAATTATTTTTATCATTCTAAACACACTGGTGTAATTCATTTTTTTGTGTGATCACGGGATCTTGGCATTACAAACGGTAAGCCAAAGTTAGTTACCCGTTGGTTTTACCATACGGGTGTAAAAATCTTTTTATTTTGATGGGTATATAAAATCAGTTTAACCAATTTTTCGGGCATCGTTAAGAGCTCGAAAAAGGTAAGTATTTCCTAAAATATTTATCGACATAATTGAAGAGATATTCAGATCCAAAATATCTTCAAAAATTGTCTAACCCTTTTATGTGGTGTTTAGGGGTTGCTCAGGAAATGCGTCACGGTTTCAGTGAAAAGACAGATTCTGCAATAGTGTGATAGCGTAATTCAACACCAAACAAAAACAAATCATGAAAAGGCTTGACAACGGAAAAGAAGGGGGAGAGGGGTTCGAAAAAAAATTGTAGAAGCAAATTCAGATTTGATAAACGGGTAATTTACGACAAAAAATCTCTGAAATTTTTTCCGGAAGTAATTTCTAGCAAATTTTTTCACATAAAAACAACGGCGTAAATTCGATTTTTGAGAACTTTGCTAAGTAAACTTTTTCTCCAATATATGAATAAATATAGTGGTTTAAGTTCTGAGAGAGCAACTCCGCCGAAAATTGCAAATATAAACAATCTCTTAGTTTTCAAAAAAAAATTTTTTGCTTCCTGGAAATTTTTGTTCCGTGTTTTGAATACACTAAAAAACCTCTGATAAGCTACAATGGCTTCAAATTTCCATCAGTAGAACTTTTAGGACAGGCAAATATTATTATATGCTCCGGGAGGCACCACTAACCGTAAACCAAACTTTTAGATTTTAAATTAAATCAATATCAAAGTAAAATTTATTTGTTTCAAAGAAAAATAGCCAAAAAATCTCTTAAATGGAAAAACATTGATATAATGTACGACTATAACATAAAATTTATCTTTCCAATATCGTCTTGTGCACATATGAATTTTTAAACTCAAAAATTTTCACAGTCGCAAAAAAATGTTGCTTCAAGACTGTAGCAATATGATCTGTTATTTGCAGCCCTTACAACAACCCTTAAGGTGTAGGTCATGCCAAAAAACCAACATCATTGACAAACATCATCATCAAAGTATCTGTAACTCTCTAGTATAGAAACTTAGCAATGCTATGAATGTTTAGCAGTACTTTCCTACCATGGTTACTTTGCAATTTGGATTCCTTTTCCCCGCAACTTGCTTGTTTATGGCGAATGAAATATTAACCCCCAGGGTTACAACCTGAGCTCGGCTTCTGCTCTCTGTTTGCAAGATCAACAACAGCAGAGATGAAAAGTACTTTTTTCATTTTTCATAACATAAAGTCTAATATCAAAGTTGTTCCTTGAGTTCAGCCACAAAAACACGATGATCCTTCTGGCATAAAGTATGAACTTCTTGACGATTTACAATATATTTTTTTCACGATTTTATTTTTGTTTTTGTTTTTTTTTCCTTGGCTTTTCAGAAGGTTCTTATTTTTCATTCTCATCATTTTATTTTTCGAACTTTTCATCTTCTTCATATTAAGGAAATCTGAAGCTTTTTCGTTGTTTACTTGAATCTCTGTTTAAGGTATCTACAGGATATCTTTAGATATATCTACCTACCTATAAATGCTGAGTATCCAGTTTATATGTGATGTTTTCAACATGCTAATAGACTCCACAAATACAAATACTTTTTCGGTTGTTAAAATACACCTACAATCTGCCAATCTGCTTCTCCACCTAAAATGTAATGAAATCCTAAATTTTAATTGCGCACCGAGTTTTTATGTAAATAACATTCCGAGATAGGACGAGGGCGTAGAGTTTTATGTTGAAACATTTGGGGTGAGAAACTGGTTGGGAGGGGGATGATTTTATGGTATAGGTTAAGGTCGGTGAAATCTCCTGAAATTGTTAAGAATGCGAAGTATGTTAGCATATAATTTGCACATGTTTATTCTGAGGCAGTTTATTGCATAGCAAATAGCCATACTGCTTACTATGTTGAGTTAGACATCAAAACACTACCATAGACCGAATTCATATACCATTTTGCCCTTGAAGGAAATACAGACAAAAAAATTGTTTGTAAAAGAGTATCCCCATCGCAGATGCTACTCACTCGTATTGTTGTGGACTTGGTAAATGGTCAAATGACGATAAGAACCAAATGAAAAGCAAACAGCAATTTAAAGGGTTTACGCCGTCATCCCTTTTTTCAATGTTACGAAATAAAGCTACAATATAAACAGAATTTTCGACGACTAAATCCTAAAACATAACAAGAGAAACAATTAAATGTTTCAACTTTTGCATAAAAAGCGAATTCACCCCCTAGAATACCACCAATTAAACTTTCGCCATGAGCAGCATTGGTACCCCCCTTTTAACGGCGACGGTCCACACAACAAACGAGTAATAAAACCGAAAAGAGATTTTAAAACCCCTTAAAAGACCCAAAAACATCTCTAGACGGGGGAAACTCCCCTAATAAAGTTTTCTGTTTTTCACCACCGAAATGTAATGAGAAGCAAATATTGAATTTGGTAAGTAAACCCTTTGAACTTTTTAAGTTGTAAAATGATTGAGTCATTAGTTTGAGAAAAAGAAAGAAAAATATATGATGGAAATTGTTCTACCAACCCTAACAGATCTATTGCACACCTAGAAGTAATTTATTTTTATCATTAAAATGTCGTTAGATTTTATTATTTTTTACATTTAAAAAAACACTCAATGGAGGCAGAAGCAGTTAAATGTGATTTTTAGGTTACATACCTCTACCCTCCCCCACCCCATCCAATTGCCTACTATTTTATTATGAACCACCAAAAAGATTTTAATCCCATTTATACCATGAGACAGCAAATTGACTCGCCTTTCCCCGCAAACTCCATTTCTTGCTACATATCTTTTAAATCGTCGAATAGTTTTTAAATTATAGTAGAATCCCGATAATTCGTACCCCGATAATTCGTGTATCCCGCTAATTCGTATGAATTTGCTGGTCCTTGAAATACGAATTATCGGGATTCTACTGTATTCACAAGTCCCTCCCACCTGTTAAAATTTTGCATCATTATTTTTTATCAGAGTTCAAAGCTTTGAAAATTTTGTATAATTTTTGGATGATGGTTTAGGCTTCAACCTGCGGTCTCGATATTTTCCAATTTTTCAAAGACGTCGAAATATTTACGTAAGTTAAACACAGTTTTACATATATTAAAAAGAATTTTAAAATAGCTTGTAAGTTCGTCTTATTAAATACTTAATGCTTTTAGTAATTTACAAAAATTACGGTTTCCAAAAATGTCTCGATGTTTATCATCAAGTTCGGGTCAACCGTGGAGTTCAAAGTGTAATACAGGCTCATCTAACCTAAATACATTTTGAACAACGCTTTCCTTACAAAAAAAAACTTTTATCAAAGTCATCCGTGCCCCATGGCGACGTGGCACATTAAATTTTTACGAGGAACAGAACCGGAACCGATGATATCTTCCATCTAACGTCCTTGTCGTTTGGCTTGTTTTGTATTCCAGGGAATTTACAAAGTAGATCCGCTCCTATCTATGTATATTTCAGATACGGACCGAAAATCTAAAATCCTTTAAGTATGAAAACTTGAAACGAATGAACAGCGACAGAATTAACGTACATAGATTATTACTCGGTTTAGTATAACAGAATTCCAGTTTGAAATTCCTTTCATCATTTTCGGGTTATTTATGAATAATTAACTTTGCTTATGATTGGATAGCAGTCAAAAGACCGCAATATTCATAAGTGAAAATTAGTACTTTCTACGTAATGCGAATGTGTACCAGAAACCAGAAATGTTGATTTGAATTTTGCTATTCATTTGAATTTGAATTCATGACTTCATAGGATATTTTCATCTCATTTTACAAAAAATCCTTTCCATTTGCTTATCTTGGGATAAAAGGGTTTAAAAATTTCATTTGATACAGAAGTGTAATTAGGCTAAAAAAGATCAAAAATTTGCGAAATAAAAAATGGCGGCTTTTTTGATCTTATCCATATTTATGAGAATTTAAAATTTAAACAGAATTGAAAGGAAATTTTCCCATAAGAATGAATGAAAATGAAACTACATCTAGCCCACAAGTTAAAGTAAGATTCAAAAAAAAAATTTATATTAAATAAACTAAAATTTTGCCTACTTTAGGGCGTTTTAGAAATACTAAACTATTATTAAAAAAAAGTTTGATTCAAAGGAACTAAAAAAAGTTGATGTGATGTCCAAAATTTTTATTGAAATAAAAAAATATGATTAAATTTGTAGAATCATAAAATTAAATCTTCATATCGCAATCTTGGGGGAAACTAAAATTTTAATACAGGAATTTGCAAATATTTTTAATACCTAAATTTCACTTCTTTGTCAATTCTTTTGTGAAATATTAATAACATTTATGGGCTTTCAATTTTAATTTTAAAGAACGTCCATAGAATTTTGTGGGAAAGCATAAAACCTCCATCGTGTCTTACTACCCAAATGGAAAATCTTAATATTAAAGCATAATAATTCTATACCAAAATTCAATTTTTACGGTACAAGCAGTTTAATTTAAAGGAAAAGGTATTCGCCAGGATTTTTTTCCATTCTCTTTCGATGACTTCGAAAACCTTAAAAGAATTTTTCCAATTGTTTCAGGCTGTTTTTCACCTGCTGTACCTCAAAACGTGACCATTAAAGCGTTTAAAACAACAACCAAGAAAAAAACCGAGTCACATTTTCCAAATACATTTAGTTTTATAACCAACGAAAAAATCTGTTTTCTCTTAAAAACTTTGAGTGGAAATACGTCGAACGCAATCAAAAATGTTTTTCATTCTTCACTTATTGTTAGTCCTCGGAAAAAAGGCAAGACCTTTTTGGCTTAAAGAGCAGCAAAAAAAAAATCTTCGGAATTCTTTCCCATAATACTCGGACCTAATTCGAAAGTGGCTGATAGTGGAAAGGCGAAAGGGCGAAAACAGAAGATAGAATGTTCAAAGGACGAAACCATTTTAACAGTAAAAAACATGAAAATTTCGAATCGCTTGTGATGTCGTATAGTGAACAGGTATCTCGCTGTGAACGATTTATGGGAGTTATATTTGCCACCCCTTTTTGCTGGGACATAGAATCTGGAGAGTAAAATTTCACGACCGAGAAAACTTACTTACCACGTTAGGATATAAAAGTTAAGGCGAACGGGAATAACCGAAAAGAAAGTGGAAGCTATTGTATCTGGAAAAACTGCCAGGACTTATTAAATGACTCACAAGTAGCAACAGCGATTTAAAAATTAAAGTCATGAAAACTTATTTTTTGACATTTCAAAAAAAAATTTATTGAGCACACATGGAACACTGGATTGAAAGCAGAAATATAAAAAAGTCTTACAAGAAAAAACAGGTATTAAAAATCAGAAGGGGAAAAAGAGAACGGAGAAGACGCCACAAAACTTGCAATTTTTTCGCAACCCATTCAATTTCAGACCCACCCAAAAATAATTAACCAGCAGTTTTTTATTTTTTAAATGCTTATTAAAAATATAAGCATTCCTTACGTTATGGAGAAAGGTCATTCTTCTCATTTCCAATGGTAATACAAATTAAATTGAATTGTAACACAAATTTTTTGAAAGAAAACACATCGCCTTATAAAAAGCCGAAATGATATGCTGCTTGGGCTACTCCACTATCACAAGTGGTGGCTCTTCAGGCATCATAGAAGAAGTCGATCCCATCCGACAACCCGGAAAAATCAATAAGTCGTCCTGTACTTTTCTTGACGACTTTTTGCCACCCACGAATTTTTTCTATAGCGGCGGGCAATTCCATTCCCATTTTTCCCCACTTGGAAGTCAATTGGGATGATGGCAGTCGAAAATAGCTTTTTAGAGCGAATGTAATGTTTTCAGGACGTTTCTAACGTTTTCTTCAAATTTTCGTATATTTTTTGTTTGCCTTTAGACGCCCTTTTCCCAAGGTATCGTCGGTCGTGGAAAGGCGACGATGATAAGCACTCAAGGGTTCACATCAACTTTTATTTCCACAGGTGAACGTTAGATAGATAGATAGAATGATATAAATAGATAGATATATTGAACAAGGACGAAAAATTCGCTTCCGAATGTTTGATTCTGAGGGTCTGTTTCTTGTTCTTCTGCCTGATGATTCGATTCTGTTGAAGAAAGGCGTTTGTTATGGATATCCTCGATGGTGAATGGATCTCTCCTGATGGAGGTGCGGAAAGACGTCAGAATATGCCCCTTGACTTTTCCAATTTTCGAATATTCTCCCGGCGAAAATAACAATAAATGGATTTGATGGTTTTGTTCTAATTCCTTCTTTCCATCAAACGAAGGGACCTCGATTGGTCTGGATAGATAGATGGATAGGTGAATGGATGAATGAACAGCATACCATGCTATGAAATTGGTTAGAATTTAATATACACACTATATAGATTCACAACTATATTCATTTCTTACCAATTTCATGGCATATACGACTACTTTGTCCCAGAGAATATTATTAGTATACAGCCCCGTGGTGAATTCATCCCTTTTCATCCTTTCTGATTCAACCACTTATCCGGTATTCTATGAAATTCTTACCTTCTCTACGTGCATGGAACGTGATGAATTCTTATATTGTCCATATGCCACTTTGTTGTTCGTTATTTAACTTGTAATAAAAAGTAATATTAGTCGCGAGGGAATCAACGAAATCAAATAAAAAACATGAATATTTTTCGGTTTATTTGGAAACATTCACTGAATTTTATATAAATTTGCGAGTGTACAAATTTAAGAATTCTGTTTCAATTCAATAAAATATTTTCGTTTATTTGAATATTTTGACTCTGTGAATTTTGATTTATTCAATTGGTTGCATAAAATTTGAGTGTTACAAAAAATTTAAAAGTCTCTTCAGAAAGTTTGAAGGATTTTCTAATCCGATTTATCTGGAATGAGAAAATCACCAGTAGTAAAATTCAAAAAATTCTAAGCTAGGATTTTCCAGAAATTCTGCCAGTATTCTTGGCAGAATCGTGAACAATGATATAAACTTTTATAAAAACCCGGAAAAAAACAAAGAAAATTAAATTTCGAGTTATTTTAAACTTTTTTTTGAAATTCAAATAGGATTCTTGATGATAAACGAATTCTATATCAAAATATAAACAGAAAAAATGAAAATATGGAATCAATAAAGCTCTGCCCAGGCAGTATCAACATCGATATTAATAAAAATGTTGCTGGGGCGAAGTTAATTTTGTAGTTCACTGTCAGATGATCGGAATAAACCGACTCTTGTTGCTCTTTGTATTTATTTAAGTTCTATTACAGTCGAATTTCGATAGCTCGAACCGGAAGGGGCAGAAAAAACTTCGAGGGCTGTCAAATTCAATTACCACCAAAGGTAACATTGAGTTTCCTACACCGAATTATGGGCCACATTACGAAAAAATTACAGTAACAGTTGTTTAGTATTAGCACAAAAATTTGGTTTAAAAATTTACATACTTTCAAAACATCAGAGAAATTTAGATACCCTTACTTTAAAGTTTCGACTTAATGACGTACGAGTGCGCTGCTGACGCCACTTCTAACCCGGCCCTTACACGCGTCTGTAGAGCCGACACAGTCGCTGACACAGTCTCGTGTAAATACACTGACTGCCAGTTCGCTAAATGTCTTTTAATTCGTTGTCAGTAATTTGACATTTGAAGTCTGTGCTACTGACAGACTTTACAGTCGCGTGTAAAGGCCGGGTAAGCACACATGATCTAGAATTATACTGAGTGATTGACGATGAAATAACATGAACAGAAAGACAGAACTCCACAAAAAACCAATTAATGAAAATAATTTTTAGGCTTTGAAATATGCTGGTTCTTGACGAAATTGTATCTACATATTTTTGTCATTTCTACAATTAATGACACTCGTTTATAACAGACCAAACTTCACTACTGCTAATAATAATTAAACTACCTTAACTTCAAGAAAGCTAAGTAACTGTCAATCTAACATTAATCAGGATCAAAGTTTAATGTCGGTTTTGTATGCCAATGACATGCGAATATTCCTGAATTCATTAAAATTATTGCCATATTGATTAAATGTTTATTGGAAATGTAAGGAAATAAGGTAAGAAAATCAAAAAGTCATCGCCCTGCAAATATTAGTTTAGTTCACCATCTAGCAAATGTAATTCCAATTGAACATAGATATTTACATATCCTTTTCATGTTATTTTCTTCGATCGATTACAAATTTCCACATAGACATCATCGTCATCATCAGCGCAACGCCAAGTATACTCGCGCGTTAATATCAGATAGATATGTGCAGGTAAGCAAGTTGGATGGATAAATGTAAGTGGCATTTAACACGCGACCATTAACATTAAATTGCATGCACCTTCGACATTGTACTACGCTAGATTCGAGCATTACATGACGGCTCCAACTTAATAAATTTTGTCTATTATGAAATATTGAAAGCCACACTCACCTCAAAACATGATCCCACCTCCGCCATGGGCTGGAATTTAAATTGTGACAAAAATAACCATAAAAAAAGATAGTGAAAAAATAACCACACGAATGGAACTTGAATTTCGACGCCATCCAGTACGATATCCAACGAAATGCCGCAAAAAATTGCGGTTTTTACACCAAAAAGACACAAAGGAGTCGCACGGGGCGATCATATATCGCGATTACGTCTGCTTCTGGTCTTAGGATTCCATTTGGTCCATGTCAATGGCATCATTGGAAACACGATGGCCATATTTGGTCTCGTTATGGATGTTAACCGCTCTTAAATGCTCGGCAATATTCTAAATGTCTCCGATTCCAAGTCGTTTAGCATTGAATTCTGGATCCTATCGACCAGTCGTACTTCCATCCAATATGTGGTTTTTAGTCGCCAACCAAACGCACATCGTTTTCCACCTCATTCGAAGACCATATTGAGAAAACAAAAGAAAAAATAATCAACATCTATAAAAATGTGTTTCTTGCCACAATTGCATACCCTATCCTGATCTTCATTCACTCGCCTCAGTTCGAACCCTTCTCGAGATTTACTTTCATGCGTTTTCCATTTCACAGCTGTAAACATCAGGCTCCAAACAGCAGAGCTGTCCTCCAGAATATACGGATAAACGCCGAAAAGTGTTTGACCTTAACATTGTTGGTTTAGTTTGGATGGATTAGGGGGCTTCCCTTGTTGCGATGTCGCGAATTGTTCATTTTGGCGTCTTAACTGAAACGCATTCCTATATGAAGATTCTGGCCGCGAAACACAAAACTTTTACATATATTTCAATTTCACTTTAAAGAAAAGTGATATCGTTCTCAGGAAAAGGAAATTTAGAACTTAAGCGGCCCCTACACGGTCAATCTTGCAGTCAATCATCTCATGCTGTGACAGCATTTTGAACGTCTATGGTGATGCTGTCATGCAAAATTCCATGATTGCCAGCATGCTGGCCAATATCAAAATCATTTTGATATTTTCGAGGGAGCTCTGTGAATGACAGCATGCTTGAATGTGTATGGCGAAGCTGTCAATCAATTCGTCATTTCAGCGTAATTTTAGTAGTGAAAAGATGTCGCATATAAAAGAAAAGGGACAAAATTTTTTTAAATGGATATTTGCGCTGTGTGCTGTCGGTTTGGCTGTTTCGAATTAACTGATGCTTGCGTGCATGATTGAGCGTCTAGTGCAAATAAGCTTTTTGCTGTGACAGCATGATTGACTGCAAGATTGAACGTGTAGGGGCCTCTTTAGTCCAACATCTTGCAAAATTTTAAAATTTTTTTTTGAACGACTCAAGTTTGGAGTTACGAAACTGAGCAACTTATATCTAACTCAAACTATTTAAGTGCCAGAAATTTTACGGTTTAAGTAGGCGAGCGACAACTTAATTTTTTAAGGCCCCGTTTACACCTGCGATTTTTTCTTGAATTTCTCCGCGAATTTTATTCGGAATTAATTCCGCGAATTTTGTTCATCTTTCGCAGAATAAATTCACTTAGCAAAAGTTTGTTTCGGCAATTTTGTACGAAAAAATTCCGGTTCCTGCGTGTTTCTGGAATAAATTTCAGAATTTTCTATCGTAATGTAAACGGTTGTGAAACGTGAATTTAATGTCACAGAATGTGACAAAATTTTATTCTTAAAAGAAAAATATCAAGAAAATTTCAAGTTTTATCACCAGCAACTTCCAAATTGGAAATTTTAAAACAATCCAAAAGAAGTGTGTATCAGAGAATGCCATCCAATGTGGATTCTTTCAAAACCCTTTGAGTCATCCTAGATTTTTTTCGAAACATACTACAGAAAACCAAATAAAATATGTAGCGACAAAGTACAAAATTCCTCTAAACACCAACACAACATGCTGGGATTCAACCAGCAACAACCACTAACCAGCTTTTAATTTAGTTGATATATCAAGACACTATTTCGCCTTGCTATGCAAATTTCTCAGTTTTTTTTGGGCGGAATTGTTGAATAGCATGCAAAACAAGGACGAACAAGGATTTTCACAAGTTTTTGGGTTTGCAGTGCAACAAACTCGCTACCACCAACAATGTGACAATAAGCAAAAAAAATATAATGCTTATGGCAAAGCATTGCCAAATTATGTACGAGTATAATGCGCACATACATTTCCGTTTTCTTGAATAATACTACATTATTGCGGTTAATGAACCACATTCCAAATATCTTCAATACAGATTTCACTGCATTGTTTTTATCAACAGATTTTCTTTTTTTTTTTAATTCCCATTGAAAATTTTCAGTTTTTTCACAATTTCCGCAAGCGATTGATAAAATTTACACCCCAATTTAGGTGCAATATTTTAATGGTACACCTATTCGTATTTATGGTGTTCATTTCCCTTAAATGCCAACAGGGCATAATATAACAGTAGCTCCCTACGCACTATTACTACAAGATACCATATTTGGTCGCTGTTTAAGTGGCACTGGAAAACCATCCATTTAATGCCATTGTCAGATTTATGTTGCCATACAAACGAGAATTTCGGATTTTATTTCAATTTATTTCATTTTATTTCGTGTAGATATTGGTAACAATCGATCCATAAATGTCTGAAACAATAACTTATTAAAATGCTATGTGGTCACTTTAATAGCAAAAACCCATGCACTTAGAGTTCATTCTAATTCGATTTTATGCAATTTTCAAGCACGAGTCCTCAGCGCTTTTGTACAGTCGGTTGGAAACTTGCACTGGCTTTAAATAAATAGATTCGGTAAATGGTGAAAATGTTTTATAAACTTATTGTCTCATGAGTGAAATTAGCATTAAAATTTAAATGGAATAGCCTTTTGTGTCTTTATGCTAACAACTGACCAATAGCCGAATTTAGTATGGACCAACGAATAATTCAACATTGTAACAAATCAGATCTATATGCATAGTTTATATTTTAATTATTTAATGAAGCATAAAATCGAATTTCACAAGTTCTATAACATTATATTGGAAGGTAAAGTTATGAGACCGGAATAGTGTTGGCTCCTATGCTCTCAACACGCTCTCAACACGCTCTCAACACGTTCTCAACAGTGCTCAACTAATTTTTTTCTGAGGGCAATCGTACCACACAATATCTGAACGAGGATTCTTACGATTTAAAAAAAGTAAATACTTTTAAAAAAATCTTTGAAAATTATAAAAAAAAAGTCGGTTGAGCAGTTGCGAAGCAATGTTATAGACAGCCCGGACAATCTCGAGTTAATTTTAAACCCTTGCTAAAACAATACAGTAAAATCTCTAAAAAATGAAATATATATACAATTAAATTTATTGCATATCCTGATCCGTTTAACGCGATACGCAAAAATTACGTTTTTCCCTTCAAAATAGTTAAATTAGCTTTTCATTTTTTACGTTTCTATTTCAAAGCTACTTAGACGAACTTTGATCTGTCTTAAACTTTCATGGTGGTAAACGAAGCGAGTTCAGATTTTTGTTATTGTTTTTATGGGATTCACAGGACATCCTTTTGCTCTTTTCATTTGTCATTAAGGGTACGTAAATGCTACGTTGTTATTAAGGGTGCGTATTACGAAAAATGTTGAAGCCGTTCAACATTTATTCTATCCAAATCCTTTAAAAATATTCTACTGTCTGGGCAAATCAATTTGTCGTGCTTCGCCACTGCTATTGGGATAAAAACTACACTAAAAATTTAAAAAAAAACATTGACATAAGAAACGTCTTTGGAAAACTATTAAAAATCTTTCGATGCAGAAAACGCGAATAAAGAATTACGAAAAATGCAAAATATTTAAAAAAATGCTCGGCAGAGAAAATGCCTTTAAAAAATTCGTTGAATATTTTGTGTAATGAAAAACTTATTTAAAGGATTAGAAAAAAATCCTTCACGCCTCAAAATTTTGAAAAAAATGCCTCAAAACTTTGAAATTTCTTTTAACCCTTAACGGCTTGGTGGTACACGCGATGTACCACCTTTTTTGTAACAAATACTGCACGGTGGTATCAAAATTGTACCACCAATTAAACCGTCTTTCATTGCCGTATGATACTTTAAAATGGTACCACTAAAAAAATAAAAAAAAAACATTTTTTTTTCGAGTGCCGGAAGGGTGAAAATATTTGCTATTTTTCTGTGCCTCTAACGGCCAATTTATTCACTAGGAGTTAAATCGCCTTAACTCCCTTAACTCACCTTTAACATGGAAAATAAGGTTAGCTAACTCCCTTAACTCACTAACTCGGCTTAACTCCTAGTGAATAAATTAGGGGTAAGGGTTAAGAAATACATTTTTGATCAAAATAACTAAAATGTTTTAAAGAAAACATCATCGCTTTTAAAGTATACGAAATTAATTCAATGCGATTAAAAAAGGAAAATCTTCTTTTAAGTTTCGTCGCATTCACGTGATGCGATTTAATTTCATGAGATTAATCCACCCTATCCCATCATTAGGAATTACCAGTATATGACACCATCTTGTGAATTTCTCCACATTTTACCATCAAACCAGATGACGGTTGCTGTCACCGTATAGTGGATATGGGGATGCTATTAAACGACAGTCTCTCATACTGATTGATAATTTAAATTGCAACTTTTTATCACATCATTGCCATCAGTTTCTCATTTGGGTTCTGGTGTTTAGGAATGAATGTCTCTGGTAATTTGTCTGCATAGCAGCATCTTTGCCAATCTCGCCCCCAAAAAAAGATTCCATCACTTAAGGGGATGATTTTCTGTGCGTCAATGGTATTACAATAGCCGTCATCATCACTCAGAAATGGGGCAGGGGGAATTACGCCATCGGCCACCCCATTTTTGATCCTATTTTGTTTTTGATTCCCTTGAAAACAAATCCCGCAAACACGAACACAACTGGAACGGCTAGGCTGTCAAAGCAATTTCAAATCTTCTCCCTCATCACTTTTGGGGATTGCTAGTATGCCCTACACCCGAATGTGTCGCTCGTTCCAACAGCTGATTCTGCCCTAGTTCAATTTATCCCGAGGCTTTCTTTCCTCCCTAATCCCGTTTAGTCGCTCTCTTCTGCAGCGCCAGAGCACCGTAAGTTATTACTGTTGCAATTATGGGGAGGAAAAGAATGTTCCACATCGGTTATTACGAAGGGTAATTCCTTATAACGGGTGGACAGGTTTATAATACACTGGCATGGTTTTTTATACTATACGTTCGTTACCTTCGTTCGCTCGTTTCATCCTTAAGTTTTTCCGTCTGAAAGTGGCAGCAAGCAGTCTGGATGAAAAACAGGACTTTGGCGGAGCTGGATAATACCGACGACAACATAAACTTCAGTCGGTTTGGCTATCTGGGAACAGTTTTTTAGGGGATACCAAAACATGTTGTATGGCATACATGTGTCTACTCACTTCGATGCTTTGCCATATCACCACCAACGCCGCCATCATTATTGTGTTACGGGCCAAGGAAACTCGTAAAGAAAAACATTAACGGTAGTATCCCCCCCATTCACTCACTTACAAGCAATTTCTAGCCTAGACGACTTTAACTATGCTTCCCTAACCTTGTATGCTGAGGTAGGCATATAAATGAGTCCTTTTTCCATTGGTTTAATGGCCTTTACGGTTTAATACTTTTACACAAAAAAGACATAATTCCAATGTTTTCACCATCAGCGCAATTTTTCTCGGTCGCATTCATGCAATGAGAATAAATGAAAATCGTTAAATTACCTACTTTAAACTTTTGTGATTTCCTCATAAAGCAATGTAAATAAATAAATAATTTAAAATCCAGTGGGTTGAAAAACTCTTCCGTATCTATTAAAAATGTAATTTTGAATTTCTCAACAACATCATCTTGAATTATTTACTTTAATACAACATCAACAACGATCTTTTATTAAACTTTTAATAATTTTAATCATCCGGCTTAGTATCGCATAGAATACATAACAGGATGCTGATGATGCTGGTAAAAAGATCTAAGATGATGAGATTTGATAACACAATTCTGTGCAGTTAATATGAATGTGTGTGAGTGGGGATGTGTCTGTATGGGTAGCAAAAAGGTAAAAAGGATATTTTCTTTCTTATATTTTAGCCTAAAGATAGATTTGGATTTATAACCTCGTTGCCTAGCAAATAAGTCGTTCAAGGATGATGAGATTCCTCGTTATCTGAGATTTTTGCCATAGTTAAAGTATATGCTACACCCTAAATCCTGCACAGATCTCATTTTACCAAATTAGTGGTTTATAAACCGAAGTATTCCAGATTAGGATATAAAAAATGTTGTTTTCTTAGTTGAGTACCAAATATATGTCGGTATGTCTATCTAACAGCAAATATGAGTAGATATCTCTACAGTAAACACAAAATATGTATTATCTATAAATACAGAGTACGGAGAATTTGTGAAACTTTTTACTGTATTTCCGTGCACGTGAACTTTATTGATTAGTGTTTGTCTGGTTGTACATGTGGCAAACCATATAATCCCTGGCACAGGCCTAATTAACATGCTGTAATATGTAAATTGCTTACTTTGATTTTACCGGAAAAGTTTTAAGTAAACATGAAATACCCAAGAAACGATATGATACTTTTATCTACGCTATCACATCACTTTGTGTTCATAGCGGAAGGAAGATTTCAATGCACAAAAAAGCAACTATTTCCCTCGAGATATTGTGAAAATTCCGATAAATTTTTCTCTTAAATCAAAGAAGAGTTTTTTATTGTCAGAAAAATTGAAATTTGATGTGCAGAAAAATTATCTTTTCTTTGTTGGTCGTAATTTCTTAATGACTTTAAGTAATATCATTGTGTTGGCAAGACGCGAATTTGCCGTCTTAAGAACAGAAATTTTTCTCAGGTCCCAGGATAGATGGATTCAGAAAGTTTTTCAAGAAAAATACTCTGCCGAAAATTTTTTCCGTGAAAAATGTGCCAAAGGATGAATTTGTGCGTAAAAAAATTATGTTCTTATTTCTGAGCCCATACTCCCCTAATTCTAGAGACTATATGGTTTTGCGTGCCTGCATTAGTTCGATCCTAATGCCTACTAAATCTAGCTATCTTTTCTATTTCCGATTTGAATAAAAATATTTTTTTCCTGTTTGTTAAAAATAACCAAAAAAAACCATTTTCGCATATGGAGCCTTCCTATACACTTTTCAAAACGACAACTGGATAAAACTTTGGCTTATTTCCGTAATAAGCAACCCGATAAAATCGCTATGCCGTAAATTTTTGTAAAACTTTTCCTTGCGAATTACGCCCTTGATTGTTGTTGTAGCAAAATAAATGTCGAACAAAAATCTTGCTCTACGTGACAGTGAATACACCTTGTGTTCTGGTTTGGTTGATCATAATGAGCATAAAGACATTCAAATGAATTCCTATACAAAATACGGGTAGGAAATATAACGACAAAGTACCCTACGCTATGTGACGAGTATAACAGGCACCTATACCCCTAACCCATTCAAACTTTAGGGAAATTAGAATGGGGAATGGCATCAAAAGTGCGTAATTGATCAAAAATTGTGCTGATAAAGTGGAACAGTCCTGGAGTGGTTGGATATTCATCTGGTAATGATGGCACGTCAAGAGTTTACAGAGAAACATATGTCCTTACCATATCGTGTGAGGAAGGGTTGATGTCTAATGACAAAAGGATTCTCATTTAAAATCTAATTCCATCATTTAATTTCCCCTAATATAGGAACAAATAAAGGCTTGTATAAAAATGGATGGGTATCGCTAGAATATTGCATACATTTAGGCGCTTTTAGCAATAATTACCATATTTTCATATTTGATAGTATAGAATTTTACGATACAAAGGCATTTAAGTGAAATTCCATAAAATAAGAAAAATGCTTGATTGATATGAAAAAGGCGTTTCTTCGTGAATACATACCGAAAATTTTAAAGCTTGAAAAGCAGATACTTTAGGCACCAAACCACATCCTACTTCTAATTTACGCAATAAAGATCAGAAAAAAATTGGTGAAAATAACCATATTTGCTATACACATATTTCTATAGTCAATGTAAATTCAGATATTCAGTTGATTGGTGACATGCTCTCTCGGTCCTACTCTGTTTTGTAGTTTGGCACCACTAGACTCTGATTTAAAAACATTAAATCTCTATATTATCTTTTTTGCCGCACGTCGTGATTCTCACCAAAAAACGAAAAGTTCATAAACCGAAACGTAATCATTGATATATAATTTAGTAAAGTGGCATTACAGTTCTTTAGAAGATTGAATTTTCTTAGCTCAATATTTCGTCGGTATTTTTCACTACGTGATTAACCTCTAATGTATTTTGCCAGTTAATAAAACTTTCAATCGAAAGAAACGGCTTAAAAAACATATACAAAAAAAAACTCCTCTGGCCTACAGTATATAAAATATAAATTTTCATGAAAAAATTGTACACATGGAAAAAACTCCTCCATTACTTTCCCGCGAAATGTGATATCTTTCCATTTCTGCTGACAATCTACTTCGCTTCATCGCGAATTTCGAATGGCATGCAGATTTAAACCACCCACACAATTACCACCTTGGCAGTTTTTCCAAGTACCTAATACTAAATAAGAAAAAGTTAAAATAAAATAAAATAAAAATTCTAGCAGAAAAATGTCAATGTTAACCGTATATTTGCCCCTATCCTATATCTACCTCGGCAAACGTACACGTTGAAATTATTCGTCGTGGAATAAAAATAACCACCCTTTCAACAAGGACTTCGAAACGCTGACTTACACTGAACCAAACTCCATTCAGATGAATAGAACGACGAAAGCGGCACCTCCACAACAACGAATAGTAGAAAAAAAATTAATTTACTTCACTTTCACTTCTAGTGGCGTATCGTAAGAGAAACGGAGATCCTCTCCCTAAATGGTTATCCGTCACCCTCGTCTTGTTTTCTTTCAAATCCTCAGCACGGGCATAAAATGGAGATTTATATAATGCTGAATTGGATTTTTTTCTTTCCTGGCTTCCAGTTTTCATCCCCACATTCAGTTATTCCTTCCATTTTCATATCATCTCGTCTCGTCTCACAGAGGTGTTCTCCCTGTTATAATCGTGAACTCCCGTATATCCTCATATATGGCATCTAATATATCTCGAAAAAGGATATTTTATGCAAGTGTTACACATCAACTTCGAATGGCTCAAAATATCGGCAATGGTGCGAACGGGCGTTATAGAGTTACCTTCATTCGAAAAATGTGTTTGCAAAAACAGCATCAGGATAAGGATCGGAATCGACCAGGAGCGAAGCCACGTTGAGTAGGTGGCCCTCATGCGAGTTTTGCCATAATTTCGTTTTTCGCACTTGTTTCTGTAGGCCAAACTGAACTCGTAAATCCTTTCGGGGGAGATTGTTCTTCCCTGTACATCCATTTCTTCCAGAATGTTGTGAAAACTGCAGAACCAGCCATAGCAGGCCCGCTTTCTTTATTTCCCTGAAAGTTTTTTTTTAGTATCTGCCATCCACACATGTTTAGGTTTGCAAAATCTGGTTCCATGGAAAAAAAACAGGAAAATCGAAAGGATTGCAAAATATGAGGGCACTTAAAGCGCTTAAAGTGAATTTGTTTTGAGAGAAATCACATAGGAAAAAAAATATAAATTGTGAAAAAGGAAAATGGAAATTTTCCTCTTTTTCCCCATCTAAGAAGATTTAGGTTTTCAATTTGTGCCCTCTTATAAGCTAATATAAATCATCTTCTTATAGTTGATGCTACCAAGTAGGAATAGTTTTCCGAATGTTCACCACTTGCTATTAGATGGGTGAGAGTGAAATAAAACCGGAAAAAGGCCCAGTAAGCAATCCGTCATTTATAAGAGACGATTATTATTGTTTGGTATCGTGAATTTGTTGTTTTTTCTCTATGATTTATGATTTGTTACGTTAGTGATACATTTTTTTGTGATAGAGATTCCTGTGTATATCAGATATAAATCAATTTCATGGGAAATTTAATACTTTTGCATAGATCTTAAAAATATTACCTATAAATCAAAATTTCCTATTAATAATAGTTATCGATTTGTAAAAAGTAATTATGGAGCGGGTGTTAAAAAAATCATATTAAAATTGTTTCATTAAATCCTCAAATTTTTAGCATATTAAAATCTAAACCCCCTTCCTTCCACTTATGTCACTTCCCACCCCACCATCCACCAGCAGACGCAAAAACTCCTTGACACGATTTGGACTTAGTTTTAGCGCAAGGTAGCAGGCACATTAAAAATAAATTGGACTGCGAAGCGGTCAATTACGATAAATATTTTTCTGAAATGTGCGATCCCAGTAGAATTCAAGAAATAATAAATTAAAATGTTTAAGAAAACTAATCCCATTTATACATATTTTTAAACGACTATCCCAATTTTATCACGCCATTATCAGTTTAAAAACAGGCATATGCACATCCGAATATTACATCTTTAAAACGTATTCTTTTTTCCAATAGAATTACTTTATCAAATTATATAAAAAGTTAAGATTGGTTTTGATGGAAATTGTTTTAATTAAACTAGTCGTATCACCAAGGTCGTTTCTAATTAAATTAATTTATTATGATTCTCCAGAGTCTAACACCGACATGCGCTTTGTAATTTTTTTTAAACTGAAAGATATTTTCATACCACATACACGTCTAATTAACCAACAGGTTAATTGCTCACGTGTAGCAAAAAAGGATAATTCGATCAAAAGTGAACTTAATAAATTTATTTTTTCGTGCATTTTAACAGAAAAAAGAAAAACCTTTTAATAAAAATGAATAATAACGAAACCCTGAAAAATGATCTCCCCGAGAATAATGTTTTTCGAAAGGTTCATCCCCCTTTTGTGGATTTTTCTAAGCACACAACAATTCATGGATTTCAATATTTAACCGAAAGCAATCGACACTGGTGTGAAAGGTACGAACAAAGCTTTTCTTTTTTAAAAAACTAACATTTTATTAATACTGGTGTGTTTTTAGGATATTATGGGCTATTATTCTTATTATTTCAATAGTGATCGGCTCATTGTTGGTTTATAATAACTGGTCATATTGGCGAAATGTTCCCGTGTTAATCACAATTTCGGAAAGGGCTGTTTCTACATACACACTACCGTTTCCCGCAGTAACTTTTTGTATATCGATCTACAATAATGGATTGAATTATGCAGATACGAATCAAAAATTATCAAATTGTTCATTTAATACATTAAAAGAATGCGACATCCGTGAAGACAGGTAAAATCGTTTTTTAAAAAAGAAAAGGAAAGTAAAAATTAATTTTTGTAAAAAAAATCTACATATCTTATTATAAAATGAAAAGTTATAAAAAGTTCATCGCTTTAAACAATGTTTGTCAACTTTCAAATACAAATGTGAAAAACATTTCATGTAATTTTGATCCAAATATTTTGAGTGAAATACAAAATCTTCATTTTGGTGACTTTACGGGCAATTGGTCTACAAGATCTGTCCATTCAGACGATTTTCAATACACTGCAACTGCATTAGGATTTTGTAAAACGTTTAATTCATTAAGTGCTGGTGAAATTCTTAGGGAAAATAGGTTAGTTCAATTAATTTGAAAAAAGTACGATTTTTCATTTTATCTTTTTTAGTACCTTTGCTAAATATAATCTTCTGGACGATGATCACAAAAATGACTGGAATTTGGAAACAGGATACAAAGCAGATGCTGGAAAAAACACTTTCCCCCTAAGAATGATTGGTTTTGGTGAAAAATTCGGACTTCGAGCCACTGTTATAATTTATGACACTGATTCGTATCACATTTGTGACACTTCAATGAAAGATTTCCATGTAACATTCATACTTTTTGATCTAAAGGGCTGACCATTAAACACGTTACCACAATTTTGGCTTTTTGACACCCCATCCCCCAGGCCATACTGGTTTACCACTTTTTGTATGAGATTTCAAACCGCCATTAGACTAACATCGACATTATCCTTTCTTAAAACTACATAATTTTTTATGGACAGCCCATAGAAGAACTTTAAAATATTGGTATTTTTTTATTGTTTAAATAAAATGTTACTCGCCACAGGTTCAGCTGCATCCACCAAATGAATTACCTTCAATCAGTAAAAGCTACATTCGAGTGCCATATGAAAAGGATATTTTGGTCTCCATACAACCAAATATTATGACAACACCTAGTATTTTGAGACGTTATTCATCTGAAGTGTGAGTATTTTTTAAATTGTTAGCCCCCATTTACGCGGTTACCATTGATTTTTTTTAAAAAAAAAGGCACTTTTAAATCGATATGTGTTAGTCAGCAGATGATATTTTTAAATAAAAATACGCTTGGTGGCAGAAATTCCTCAAACAACTGCATTGCGGGAAAAAAAATTTAGATTGCAAAAAAAATCCGGGTCAAAAATTTAGTTTCCGGACGCTCCACTCCCTCTCCCCCTTCCGTGCTATTTTCCGAACGATTGAATGAATTCAAATCTGGTTTTCAAAGAGCATTCTTAAAAAAAAAATCGCCCTTCTCTTTCCCTGTAACTCCTAAGCGCGATATTACACACGGCAACTTTCGGGCTTGTTTAAGCCGGGAACTTTTGGGCTTAATAAGCCAATGTGCTTACACTTGTGGCTTAAATAAGCCAATCCTGTTTGCATAACCTACACAAGTTTACATGTGTGTGTGTGTGGACTCAAACCATTGAAATTGCTGCTGCTCATATACTTCCCAAGATCTTTACCTGCTGACGGTCAGAACGAAAATGATTTCTGGCTACTACTTTTCACAAACCGGTTCACACGCTTTGCATGTATGCAGATTGTCGATAGGCCATGATTTCGAGTGGCAACTTTTCCCTCCTCACTCATTTCTCCCAAAAATCGGCTTAAGTAAGCCCGAAAGTTGCCGTGTGTAATATCGCGCTAAGGGGATTTTTACCCAGTTTACACAATTACAGCTTTCGTTCTTAAATGTATTTTTTTCTAACTACACCACTTTTATTTTACAAGTCGCCAATGTTACTTCAATGATGAACGATATCTTCGTTATTTCCGCTCCTATACTGAAAACAACTGCAAAATGGAATGCTTAGCAAACTATACTTTACAAAAATGTGGATGCGTCCAGTTTTATTTTCCTGGTATCAAAATTAAACTTTTTTTTCAATTGTCTCACAACTAAAAAAAAACTTTTTTAGTAACTGTTGGAACACCAATATGCGATGTAGTTGACAAAGATTGCTACGATGCTGCTGAAAGGGAATTAATCGTCCGTGAATTAGAGGAAGGTATTAAGGAAGATGGACAATCGCCCTGTCACTGTTTACCAAATTGTAATGCGATATCATATACGACCAGTGAAATATCCCAAGTTCCTCAGGATGAGTATTTTAAACAAGGATTAGAGAAACATCTTAGAAATAGGTTTTGACTGATTTTGAAAATATTTTGAAATATTGTTATTTTGTTTTTTTTTAGATCATACAGACCTCTAGTTTTGCTATCTTCTACTGATTCTTATATCAATGGATACAAGCGAACCGAGCTTTATGGAACGACTGAATTCATTGCTAATTGCGGTGGATTACTAGGACTTTTCCTAGGCATTTCGGTTGTCAGCGTTTTTGAAATTATCTATTTTTGCACTGTGAGATTATTTTTTAACAGATAAAGATATCTACAGATGAAAATTGAAATTTCGGCTTTAAAAGAAATTAGTTCGAATTTATGTGTAATTAAAAATCCAAAAACGAAATTTCAGAATTCTAAAATTCATAATTAGGCATTAAACCCCTAAATAATACAATTACTTTTATCAGTTCAACGATTTGCATTATTTTATTACGATTATGATGGTAATGCCTTCAAGTTATGGTAACATATCGACCATTATAAACATTATATGGATTTATCTGTGAAAAAGAGATAAATAACAAGATTAAGCCTCAATTTGAATGCAGAGAAAATTGCAATTTGTAGGCAACCCTTTCGTATATATAATTTGATTACATATTCATTCAAAAGCGTATCCGGCAAAGATAAACTTCCCTTTGTCCTTATCAAGAATACACAAAATCCAACAAAATACGAACACAAAGAAAATACATGTATATACGTATGTATCGTTCCGTTTGGTGGTCCTTTTTGTTTTTGAAAATATATTTAGAAAACATGCAAATATTATCCAGTTTAAGATACTAAAAGTAACATAACTACTATAACAGTTTCGCCTCGTATCAAAGGCATGCCTCACAGAGGAAAAAAAACTCCGAATCAATGGCAGAAGTTTCCCTTCAAGGACGAGAAGGCAAGGAGAATCTCTTATTGGACAGAACAACGAAACGATATTATTCCCAAATCGATCGTTAAGATAATACACTTTGATGAAATTTTACGAAATGGAAGGGCAGGCGGCGGGGGAGTGTATTATGTACGCTAAGAACAAATCCCTTCCCGCATGTTAATCGAGCAATAAAGAAGACAAAAAAGGTTCTTAAAGTTCCGTTTTGTCCTTTCCCAGCTTCTTTATAGATCTCTGTCAGAACATCCTGTAGGACTGTTCCTATCATTTGTTTAAAGACAACGCCAAAGAGTGTGAGTTTTGTGAAACTCGTATATTATTTCACTCTCGTCCATACCGGAAGAAATTCATTAACATAAGATTTAGTTTTTGACATTCCCGCTTCCTGGTTGATGTTCCGAAAAACTTTTCACTTCTAATTTTAATCACAATATATTCAGCCCGGTTGATTATCCCAATTGATCCCTAAAGTTCTTACAAATTCTAGTAGCATTTACTGAGTGAGATATACGTAGCGAACATGTTTATTGCGATCATTCATCAAGGATTGCTCGTAAATTGAAATCAAATCTAAAATTCAATTCGTTTGGATATGATGGTCGTAAATGTTCTTTCATATTCCTTATGGCAAGTACAAATTGATTCTATCGGCTTAAATGGACATAAATTACTTTGTTATCGTTGGATTGTTTCCAATTTCAATTTCCTGGTCGATGATTCACAGACGATTCGCATGTATAAATGCAATACGCACTAAAGTTTTATGCATCGCCAACAACAGGATTAGATATTGACACGCCAACCTTGGCATAACATCTTTTTTATATACTTATTCTATACGAAAGTTTTCAAATCAATAATCTTTTAGCGGTGACTTTTGCAAGGATACTTGGCTATATTAAAAGTTGGAAATCTTGATCAGGGCACCAATCATGTATTCCGACGCGTCTCTGACTTTCGACTTCGACGCAGCTTTTAACTCTTGACATCGCCATATCTGTAGCTTGAAATTTCTCGGAATCGTCACTATGAATCGAAACGTGATTCTGACTGTCACTCCAAGAAATTTGAAGATGCTGATACGCCGAAGTCAAGAGTTAAAAGCTGCATTGAAGTCGAAAGACAAAGACGCGTCGGAATACATGATTGGTGTCCAGTTTCAAAAGTTCTAACTCTAAAAAATTTCGACCGATTGTGCTAAAATTTTGGTTACGGTTTTTCTTCAGGTCAAAAAAAAATATTAACCGAAATTTCTTTTCTTACATCTCAGTCAAAAAACTCCATAAGAATCACTTTTAAAAAATACAATTTCAACATCTATCGCTTGTTAAACTTTCACAAGTTTTTTTGCCAACTGCAACGAATTTTTAATTGAAGTAAAAAAAAATTTTCTTCGCAATTGACTGAAAAAGTTACTTCGATTTGATGCAACACAACGACCGAAAGCCAATTCATTATTTTCCCATTTAACGCGAATGATTTAAGCTCAGCTTAACTGAAATAAAGAAAAGTCCCCTTTTCCTCAAGGAAAACTTTTGAGGGATGATTAAGGAAACTTCACATGTCTGAATCGCGTGTCATTTAACGTAATTGCTTGTCATGAACTAAAGATAACTTTTTAAATTAAAAACATTTTTCATACTTCCGAATCAATACACATAAATAAATCCTATACATTGCTACAAATAATTTTCGTGTATTTGAACAAATGGATAGTAATTTTTGAGAAAGAAATTAAAAAGTTTTCTTTCCGGAAGCGAACCCGGCACGATGGTCACGTCAATGTAAACGTTTTTTTTTTTTAATTTTAATTGGAAAATGTGTTGTAGATTTGTATAATATCTTATATAAATTAAGTTATTGTCATATAAAAAAGAATAAAGACTAAGTTTTTTGAAACTATGCGCTTTTGAAGAAAAAATATATATAACCGAAAAATTTTCTGCATTTTTTCTTTTAACAGTTCTTAAGGTGCCGCTCCACATGAGAGTAACTACGCGTGTAACTCTCAAAAACTCTCGAGAGTTACTCGCAGGAGGTTGTCCATTTGAGAGTTAATTTCGGCGATTTTTCTCTGTTCAAGACCAATATCTTGATTTTTTTGACATCTTGCTTTGGCGAGTTCTCGAGAGCTATTAGCGAAATTCAAACGTCGTTCGTATGTGGCGAGCAACTCCCCGAGAGTTCAGTGGGTGCGTGTCGACTAGAGAGTAGAATCACTTTTGACAGCTCGCAGAAACTAGCTCGCGAGTTTTTGCGAGTTTCTGCGAGCGACTCTCAGAGACGTGTCCATTTGAGAGTAGCTGCTATCGAGAGGTTCTCGCCGGCATTTACTCTCATGTGGAGCGGCACCTTTACATTTTCTACTTGAGATATTTGATAAAAATATTATTTTTTACATATTTTTCCGAATGATTCGCGATTGCGAGATTAAGTTTTTGCCACCAAATATCAACCTACATGGTTAGAATCTTACAACTCTGCGATTTTTGCAATAATTTTGTTGAAAACTTCAATTCGCGAGATTTCTGTGTTCGCGTTTTTTTCACGCAACTAGCGCGAAGAACGAGGCTATACTGTAATCTCATACAAGTAAGCATGCCTTTCAAAGGCTTTTTTTTTTATTTGAACCCTAATAGTGGATAGTAGCTGAATATTAAGACAAAGTTGAAAGTTTCCAACTAGTTTGATGTTAGTTCAAAAAGGATCTGACATTATACTATAGTTTTATCCTGGTCACCAGCTACTCCCAACTAGCAACTGGTCTAATGTCAACAATGCATTAAAAATATTCCAAAACCCACAATTTTTCAAAGAAAAAATATTCCTTAACAATTAAACTAATCTATAAAAAGGCAACACATCTATTTCTATAACAGAATAAATTCAAAAGCAAGTCGTTGAAAACCATCATATCATCGTGACTGCACCATCCACACATCATCATTATCAGCATAAACATAAACATAATCATATTTCATATGGACACGTCAGGAAGCTTTTCATGATTGAAATGCAAAAAGGATTAAATGAATACCATCGAAAATCTGGGAAGAGATCACCGCTGATGGGAAAAATACGCCTAAGGCACACGCAATCCAAGCCAAGAGTGGAGAATTTTCCTTTGTATATATATGTGGGAAAAAGGAGCTGGCATATCAAGTAACAATGCCGCTTTGTAACTACGGGTTAAACCATCAACGCTGGCTGCCAACAAAGTGCTCACGGGGTTAAAAATAATACAGAATAAAAATTGTGAATGGATAAAGGAATTTTCATCCTCGTATCCATGCATAAATATAGATCGCAGCGACTTCTATGATGGGATTTTTTTTTCTATTGCCCAGCCGGAATGGGGTAAACCACTTTTCAAATGGGGTTTAGTGCCGTTTCAATGGACTTTCTAGCGGTTTTTGCAGCCCTCTATCTATCAAAGCTCGTCATTTTTTTGCTTTTGGCACCATAGAAATGACTGCATAATATCTTTACTCAGACATCCGCTTGGGATTCTATTTGAATGCCCGTATCGTCGCAGTCCTTTCCACTTTTATCGGTTTTTTATCAATACGGGGATACATTTTCAGGATATCTAGGCATGATGCCCATCAATACATTCCAATTAATCATATTGAATAGGCGGATTTTTTTTCTACTTTAAAAAGGATTTCGAGTATCAACGAATGATTATCCTAAAAAATCATTATATATTGAGATTTTACTGAGTAATTCAGTGATTGATGCCACCGTGAAAGAGAAAAAATCATTTCCTGAACAACAGCAGACAGCATAATCAGTTTGATGCATTTTGCAATTTAATATGGAAATAAGCAAAAAAAAACACTCGGAAATTTAATACTTTGTTGAAATTTTAATTTAAATCTGAGCTGTCCAAAAATGAATTAGGGTAATTTTTTAATTCGCAGGCTTTTCAATCCGAGGATTATGACAGTTTTCAATCGACAATATGGAATAATTAGGTTAATAGCAAATTATACAATATTCCAACAAACAGAATGCGATTTTTAAAAAAAGTTTCCTCTTTTTTGGTGTTTTTAAAATTAAACTAGACTGTTAACCGGTCTGAACTGGGTTAAAGTATTTTTTATACCTTTTAAAAGTACTGAAAAAAAACTAGAAATCATTTTCATAACCACTTTAGAGAATAGAGTTATCCTTACAGGACTTCGGAGTAAACATTTCAAAACTTTGACATTCGATTCATAATCAGCGACTCCGAAAATCTTATAATGCCAATTTTCGCAAGGAAAAATTGGAAAAAATATATTTGCGATGTCCTTACAGGACCTTCCAGGAAAATTCCACCAGATTCGTGATCAGCGGCTTAGATCACTTTGATGATAACTTATCCGAGAAAAAACTGAATTTTCCCGAAGATCGGACCACTCGCCAAGGCCCAATTAACCATAGGGCTAATTGGGCTACAGCCCTTGGGCGCCATCGATCCGAGGCAATGAAATTTTGATTGCTTTTTTTTTAATTTTCTTTATATTTAGCGTATCTGTAATTTAAGTTAGTACTGTGTTTTGAATTAAAGAATATTTTAAAAAATAAAATTGAATTTTTACAATAAAACTATGTAAGGGTGCAAAATTTTATTTAGCCCAGGGCGCTCAAACTTGTTAATACGGCTCTGCCACTCGCTTTTTCGTCCCCGAAACAATTCGTAAAAATTGTGTGAAAATCCTGCTCTTGTTCTATACAAACACCAAAGTCCTGGATAAACCAATTTAATTTCATATTCAAAAAATTTAATTTCATATTCAAGTTTCGGTTATTTAATTTGCGCTTTCTGTTTGAAACATTGAAATCAGTAAAAGAATTAAACTAAATTATGTAGTTTCAAACGACTTTAAACTACCACATAAACCTCAAAATGAAATAACTTAATCTGAAGAAACCACTAACGAAACATCTGATAAAACTTCATCAGGATATTATACTAAGCCCTCAAAGTGGACCAACCATACAACAACAACAAAAAAAAAATGAGGAAAAAATTCACTACGAAAAACATTTTTGCTTGTGGCAGTCCTATATTTCCAACTATAAGGGAAAATTTCTTAAATTATGCAAAATAGCTTTTAGTCCCTAGAAAATTTTCCAGGATGAGAAGTGAAAACCTGAAGCAATTTTCGTTGAGAAGAAATATGATATTCAATTAAGGGCTTCTTTTTGCGCAAATAGATAAACGTCTCCATCTAACACAAACGCAAACGAGAAGATCTTTTTCGAGTTCAAGTAACTAAACATTACGAAATTCACTACAGAAATAGGTATATAATATAAGTGGTAAATGGATAAGACGTGTGCGGGTGTCGAGATGTACGCAGACGGAGGAGGTGAATTTACCTTATGTTGTGTGTACGAAACGAACCAGCACTTAGCCTTGAATGCAACTTTCATGAATAATGGATTAGAATCATGTATACACGACGACTCAACTTTGATATATATAAATATCTAGACTATATCTGTATCAAATATCTGTATCTAATGTATAGATATTTCCGTATAGTAGTTTCCACAAAGTTATTTGTTGACTATGTGTCTTATGCAATATGTAAAATATCCGGACGAATTCTATTTTACCAAAGAATATTTCCCATGAATAATTCATGCAATGGGATTCGCTTACTATATTTAACTGATTGTGAGTAAAAGTAAATCCACTATGAGTTTTATGCCTCCAGGAAAACGAGTCCTACGGAGAATGTTAAAAGAATTAGGATAGGGTATCCTTTTTGATATGGAATTACTTAAGGACGCTTGATCCATGAGAAGCCAATCAAAATGGCTACTGTATAGACAATAGGATATTAATATTGCTCTTTACCTCAACTTTATGTTGAATTTAAAAAAGGAACCTGGCTGATATCATTGCAGCTAATTGTATAAAATTATCCTGAAAATTTGATGCACGTAGAGTCCAAACTCATTTTAAATAATCCCTTTTTACTAATTTTTCTTATATTACTTGAAAATCCCAATCCACAAAAACTTGTTACCATGGTTAGGGATCTCAACTTTTATTACAAAGGATTTTAATTTTTTTTTCCTAATAAAATAAAAAGTTAAGAGCTAAATCCATTCTGCTTCTATTCGCTTAGCCATCAGAAGTCATCAGTAATATTCCTTCAACCGGAATAATGTCCTGTCCTAGATCCTAGCCAATTCCTTTGACTTCATCTAGCAAGGATATTTTCTTTTAGATGAAATGACAATGGTGAAGAGAAAAAAAAATCGGAAAAATAGAATAAAATCGATATGGAGTTCCTTTGCCATTGCTTAGATGTACGGCAGAATGAACATTTATGCTTTCTATTTGCCATTTCTGTCAATATTAATTTTCTATAATCTAAAAAGAATCTTTTTTTTTTACTTATTTACTCGATCTAACAATATAATAACATAAATCACATGGAATCAAAAGGAAATCGCTAAAGTAGCTTAATATCTGGTGAGTCTTTTCCAATGAAAATTTCTTTGAATAACTGTTTGGATCTTTGGGTAAATTGAATTGTCGTTATGGCGAAGTAAATCGTCGTTATGGTTTGCCTAGCGAAAATATAGCGCGTAGGCCATTTTGTCTTCGATCAGCTTTTTCGAAATCAAATTACGAATGATTTTTTTTTGTATTTTCTTTTTTTTTTTTTTGTCCACTCAGTATGTCCTTGGAGTATTTTCCGTAAACACAACAAATATTACGACAAATTCTGTAATTATGCGACCGATGAGGGAAATATTTTATCCATTTAATGAAAAAAATTCTGTTAAATTGACTTTTATTATATATATTTTAGCCATGAGGGTCAGATTATATAATATGGATATCGAGGAAACCAGATAGAATTACCGATTGCGTATTTGCGTATTTTTACGAGGAGTATTTCATGAAGTGTATCTCTTCAAATAATTTGTGTAAATCGATCAGCTGTTCAGCAATGTTTTCTGCACAGCCACAAAATTAGACATTTATAATGTCAAGAATCCGCGAAAAAATAAAACTTATTTAAATATGGGAACAAATATTACAAAAGAAATTCTTATTGTCGCAGCAGAACTTCTTTTTTTTATTCAAAACTAGCTTGCATACCCTTCGTTGCCGGGTTAAGTTTTTTGTCTAAGTTTTAGAATACGAAGAAAACCGGAAAGATCTTAAAAACTTTTTAATGAGTCTATGTTGGGGCTGGACCCCCGACAAACATCTATGCCAAATTTCAGGCCAATCGGTTCAGTAGTTTCCTCGCGAAAGAGTAACATAGCGCAAAAACTAAGTTTCTAAATCACTTTACCCCCTCCCCTTGCTCCCTGCACTCCTTGCGCTACTTTTCCGTATGCCTATGTTGGAACCAGAACTACCACAGATACTCATGCCAAATTTCAAGTCAATCGGTTCAGCCGTTTTTGCGTGAAAGAGGAACAGACAGACAGATAGATAGACAGACAGACAGACAGACAGACAGACACCAACTCATTTTTATATATTAGTATGATTAAGATGAAAAATCTTTTTATTCGAATTAATTCAACCCAATCAAATTTTCTTTTACTGAAAACCTTTTAGTTTCATTTATTGTTTTGGTTAATAACAAAAAATTTCCACATCTCGTCAACCATTGCAAGAATATCAAATTGTTGCCAATACCTTTCAGATAGATATTTAAGGGCTAACATATCGTTGTAGTAAACTGTTTGTCGTTGTTAAATTCTGACATCTTTTTATACCCAATGTGATTCAATATTAATGCAAAATCGGTGTTTTTGTGAGGTTCCATTTGACCTCCTCTTCGCTCCCTTAAGCTTCTTCCGGATAATCATTTTGCACAAAAGTCTAGTTGAAGTTTGTAAAGAAGAAAATGTCTTTGGAGGCCTTTTTCCTACACTATGTTACATAACTCTTCCATAGATCAGAATCTATTGAATTTCTCTTAGATATTTCCCTATCCGTCCAATTTAAATTTCTACTTACAATTTAAAAACACATCATTTGGGGTATTTCACGACTACCTCCTGTACGTTCTCAAGCCTTTCTTACCTTTAATGTTACCTCTTTTGGTCTACATTTGAAGCGTGTTCCTTTTAAATCTTTGTTGAAGTGAAATACCTTTGGACCTTATTTTGTTGTCTTCAGGTTGACATCGGATGGACAGCTAATCACAAAAACTATAGTCACGTTCGTATTTCGTTATACAAAATGGTTAACTTTGTCGTCGCCGTTGGCCAAGAGCAGTTTGTTAAAATCTATAACAAGGCCATTATGTTCACTGGACAATAAATATGTTCCATAAAAGGCTAAAGAGACGCAGATATTGCACTTTTTGGGATAACCATCCGCAACACAAGAGTATCGCATCTATCTATCGATCCATCCATCTAAACATCCATAATGGATAAATACATTCAGTCGTTTTTTTTCGATTATTTTTGGTCGGTTGTCATCCGTTTTTGTCGTATATACAAGTCTTCAGATTCAATTTCTATGCTCGAATGATAAAACGATTCGCCTGCAGTTGAAAACTTCTTCTCTGTGGTGAACCTGAATATTTCTTCCTTTCCCCATTTAAGTATCTCTCATTGTGCAGCCATCATATAAGAAATGAAGTTGTTTTATTATTTTGCCTATTCCAATAAGATTCATGTTGTACTACAAGACGGAATGATGTTACACGTGTTTCAATAATGCACAAATTCGCCGAACCATTCTCAAATGAAGATTGGAGAAATTTTGATAGAATTCAATACAATCACCAACTATGGAAAGCGATAGATAGAGTCAGAGGAAAATGCTGAAAAAGTAAATTCATTTCACAGAAAATGACAGAGATTAACATGATACAAACGTAAATTGAAACATTTTAGCGAAATTTACGAATGCGCAAACAGAGTTTCTCGAATTTATTATTCAAGATAATTTTGACGTTGTCGTTGATACCAAATTCGGTAAAACATTCGGTAGAATAAATTTATTATTTATCTTTCTTTGTTGTCGACAATTTCTGTTTAACTAAAAGGTTAATAACGGAAGGGAATTAAACATTTTAATTAAAATATTTATGAAAAATTTAATTCTCTGCTTCATTGGAAAACCTACTTTAATTTTGAAAAAAATTAAAATTTTCTTTCTAAGGCCTATGTTACACACGGCAACTTTAAGCGGCGACTTTTCTTAAGTATAGGCGCGAGAAGTGAGGGGCCACTGCTTCCCTCACTTCTCGCGCCTACACTCAGAAAAATGTTCAGGTCAACTTTTTGTCAGGTTAACTCTGACGTTACAGAGGTTTCTATAAGCCAGCTAGCGGTCAGAGTTAACCTATCTAAGGTCAACTCGTGCAGCTCCCAATGCCCTACTTCACCTGCTGGTGGCTTAATTTCAGAATTTCTCCGACCACAGGTCAACTCAGTTTTACTTGCCCACATGCAGGCGAACGCGCGCCTGCCCGAGGCCAATTACGCCGTATGTAGGTCGTCGAGTTAGCCTCCATTTTTCTGAGTGTATACTTAAGAAAAGTCGCCGCTTAAAGTTGCCGTGTGTAACATAGGACTAAGCAAAAACATTATTTTTCTTCTACTTTCAAGACCATTTAGACGTCTCTAGAATTATCGAAATATTATTTTTTAGAACGTTTTAAAAAAAATGCCATACCAGAGATTTTTTTTTTTCTGAAATCGATTCAATGAGATACAATAATATGTATAAAACTTGCATCAATTCTGAATTTCAAACGAAATTCTGTCATTAAAAGGTTTTCCCAATCCCAATCGCCCCTCTTCTGCTGTCTCGTGAACATTTGTAAGGATTTTGGTCGGCTTTTCAGTAAGTTAGTTCAGAAAAACGCGTTTTAATACGTTAAAAATTCAAAGAAAAACTGTTTCGGAATATTCATAAATTCCGAAATAAATTTCAACCTACACGTATAAAATCGATTCGGTGAATATAATTATGCTTTACTGTATGTGTTTCTCTAATTACACACACAAAATGTTTTATTTACTAATTAAAATATTACGGACGTAATGGTTTAACAAAAACAGCGAAGGGAAGCTCTTCAACTAATGGTAATATCGCTTCGCATCCATACTGAACGCAATATGCTGTTCATGTTTTCCAAAACTAAATGACGATTTCGTGCAAATTACACACAATGCTGATTGCTGTAACGATCTCTAAGAAACAACATTAAAATCTTAAAATCCATTTGTTATCTAAGGCAATAGTAATAAATAACAAATCTTCTGAATAAATTAAAATTTTGATTTGTAATTAAGCCGATCTCTACTTAGCGAAATGGTGGCTGGCAACAAATAAACAAAATATGGTACGAGAAAATCCAGTCATATCGCACTCACGTTTATAATTTAGGATAGGAAATTTTTTAAAGTAACACCTACTGTCATTGTACCCTTCCAACGCCACTAAATCTTACACTTTTGTATCCCGTTTTCACTATTCATCTGCGTAGTTCGAGTCCCTAAAGGTTTTCATATTGTCTTACGTCGCTTTCAGGGACGGAAATTTCTTTCATTAATATAATTAGAGGATCCTTTCATTGGTGGAGCACAATAGATTCGCTGACTGTAAACAATCGCATATAGTCCTGCGATGGAACGTTCCTGTCGTTCGTTTCGCAAGAATATTCCACTTTAACTGATATCCCCGAGAATACCCACGATTATGGGGCAGTGCAAGGAGAGAATTCAGTTAGTACAAATAACAATTGTAAACGCGAGGACCTTTTTCCAAGATTAAACTCTTCGCCCTCATCCTTTGACTTTTATAATTCTCGACAATGCGCCGCTTTCACGTATCTCTGCTTTATACGAGATTGGATGAACACATCCACAGAAACTACCCTACAGGAGAACGTACGACTATAAAGGATTCCCCTGGCACAACATCTGCTCATTTTCAGTCTATGTAATTTATTCTGTCTGAGCAATTAGAGTCCCCTTTCACGACCTCCCTGAAAGATAGTATGGATTGTTGTATTAATTTCTTTACCGAAAGTAGGTATCTCTGAAACCATTTCCCGTTTTAGCGAGAATACCAGCAATTCGCCATCCAAACTGTATCCAAACTTACCCCTAAGTTGTTTACACTAAACCAGACTGTGGTAAGGGGTTTACCGGCGAAGTAATTTCATTAAATCGAGACGAGTAATTCCCTGTTTTTCCTCAAATCTAAAAAAATCCCTAGTAAAATATACAAACAGAGATCTACATATATAGACAATAGTTTACTGTATGTAGTATAATGAAGACCTTTTTCGTCACTCATATATGTATATAAATTGAGTACATTCGCGCTATTGCAAAGATTATAGCAACCCCTTGAAATCTACGCCATCGTCGGTCGGATGCAATTCATCCCTATTTCTTGGATCCCTTTAGGGAACTGATTTATTCGCTAGACAGAAAGAAGCCCGAAATTTTAACGGGAGACTTGTTTAATGAACGGCCTGGCGAAAAATGAAACCCATTATTACCGAGACTTTCAACGGAAACAGGAAAATTAACGTTGAATGCGACGCGGTAATTTAAAGCTTCGAATATAAACCCATAGAAATCACGTTTCAATTTTTTCCACCAGGTCGATAAGTCTTATACCGTTTGTCTCAATGTGCATGTTTCGTTATTTTCAAAAGCGTTTTTATGCTTTTCCGCTTGCTGGAACACAAATAGCTTCATTATTTGTATAATTATTTTAGAAAAAGAAAATAATTTCAATAAATTTAGATTTTAAACGATTTACCAGAATTTCAACTCATTGTTCTCTTTTGAAATGTGTGGAAAATTCTATAGAATTATGAATCTCAATCAAGAAACGTATGCAATTTAAATATTTTCATTGATTTTTTGACAGTTAATCGTCAAAATATAAGGAAAAAGAATCGTTTTGCAATGCATACTAACGATGGAGGTTTTTTTGGACCCAAAAATTTGTTTTAGATTTCTTATCTTTATTTGTCTAATCTTTGGTAAAAACCACAAAACAAAAAAAGATTTTTTAACACATTGAATGTCAAGGCTATCATTTTTGATAGCCAGTGAAAAATGGCACAACTTTCATGAGTGTCCACGACTATTATTTTCGATAGCCAGATCCACATTCTATATATTTTACATACATATATACATATATACATTCTGTATACATTCTATAGGTCTACATGTATTGGCATTTCACTAAATATTTGCAAAATTGGTTCGGCACTCAACATGTTAAAGAAATTTTTGCTTAACTTCCCAGAATTTCCGAGAATGGCCTTTCTTAACAAGAGTTAGGACTAGGATTAGAAGAGTTAGGACTCTCAAAGCTCTTTTTATCTTAATTTGAAAGTAACAAATCTTAATTTAATATAAACTATCTCGTTTAAAATTTAAGGACAACATTAAATTCCCCACAACCTCTCCAAATAAAAAAAAATTGCAACCGACTGTCTAGAAAAAGCATTGGAAAATTTCACTTTCATTCTTTGGTTTCCGGGTGTCGGTCGATGGTCGTCTGAAGGCCATTAAAACGAGTCACAGAATTTTACACCATTGCCTTATACAATAGTAGTCCTTTTTCCTGTACCGTCAGTCGCCGCCATCATTTACTGAATTCCCGCAAAAAAGCCAAACACACACAAACTTTGGCATCACATAAGACCAGCCATTAGGCGCATCACTAATGGAGGTGAAACCGCCATTAGGCATTTGTGTTGTGGCGTGTGTGACTGGAAAATGCTGTAATTTGCTTAATGTAATTTTGCTGTTTTGCGAAATTTGTATGTATGCATATATTTTTGTTTTGAGCCGTTTACCAAAGGATAACATGAAACATTGCTAGTTGAACTCGAAATCCCACAGTCTGGCGCGGCGGAAGTACCCACTACAAAGTTGTCTTGTGCTTTTTTTTAGCAAAAAAGCAGAGGTAGTATTAGTAACGAGGAAGGCCACCATCATCGTAACGATTTTTGTCCGAAAATAATGTATGGTGGTGGGAAAAGCTCCTCCCCTACCGCGAATACGTAAAACTTTCGTCTATGTTTTTGTTATTTATAGTTGCCCATTATTTAAACGTTTCTGTAATATACGCGTCCACCGAATATAGTTTTCGAAGTGGATTTTCTGTGCCAATTTCTACACGGTTTCCCATCTTTTCGCCACCCCAATGTTAATCACCCCCACATAATGTTGTTGAATTTACTGTATCGCATGTTATTCCATTATTTTAATGATTTTTTGTACTGGAAATAATACCTAAACAAGTGCTTTATTTAATCCACCCCTTAATTCTACACGTAATCGCGTATTTTGTTGCATTAGATTTAATTTAGCTGTAACTCTTTTAAATCCTATTGTGTAAATAATCATAATCATTTTGTATTTAATTAGAAACGTATTTAATTTCCAATCGTTTCCTGTGAAAGTTATCTGCAAATATCCGCTGATATATTCTGTCGATTCCATTTAGTAAATGAAAACAAACTGGTTCCAATGAAAGCTAATCTATCATTTATATTAATGCAAAAAAACACCATCCAAAAAGCATTAACCAAATATATTTATTCGATTTTATTATGTTTCTGTTTTAATTTTTTTGTTGTTTGAACACAATCGTTCCCACAATTTTATTTCAACTTTCAGTGCAACAAATTTATGACACAGTCTATGATTTACGGATCATACGTTAAGGGCAAATCATAAATCTTTTTATTGGTGTAGATCCGTTTCCAATATGCTGCCCCCATTCCATTTAAGGACTCCACTTTTACATACTTTTATTTGTTTGTTGAACAGAGGAGAATTTTCCAATATGTATACGAGTGGAACAATTGAATTGTTTGCTAAAGTCCTTTCAGAAAGTGGAAGTGGACATTCAAGTACTGGACAAGAAACTGATGACGGTAAAACGAAAATATGGGAATTTATTTTCAAATATAATGCCAGAATGAAACCATTGACCTTAGTAGTGTTGACTTTCGATGTTCATATTTCTTGATTTTACAAATAATGTCCTCGTTGAGTTTTTTTTTTTTATGTGGACAAGTGAACATATGCTTCCATAAGAGAGGTTATTGATTCAAAATTCTTTGTAGAAGTAAAGGATTGGTATTATAAGAAATTTTCAAGTGCACTTTTGCTATAAGATCTCCTGTTTACAGAAAAATGAGAAAAATAAAATCTCAAGTTTTATTGCACTTATGTAAAATTGAGGTGAATGTTAAAATAACGAATTAAGTATTAGAAAATTATGAAAAAAGTGGAATTTTTTGAATTCTTTGTTCTCTCAACGACTAAACCTTATAACAACTTACCACCAAATGTATGTATCTGTACGTTACAGTCTGCAAAACCAAAAAAAAAAACAAGGTTGCACGAACACGAAGTTAGGATACAAAATTTTGAATCTGTAAAGAAAAACACATGATTTGTGACAAAATTTCCCAGCTTTCCTCAGCGCCCCTACAAATTAAACCTTGAAACCTAAGTTTAAAACCAAAAAAAATTGAATAAATAATAAAATAACGGCATAAAAATATGACTTCCAATCAAATTTTAAGATTAGGTACATGACATTTTATAACAAATTTAATTTAAACATTTTGACTTGTTTACCAACTACATAATTCGATAACTGTCCTTCTGTTTCACCAGCAAACCCCAAAAGATTTATTCACCGAAAGATTACTCAAACAAAGTTTAAACGAAAATAAGTGATTGTCACACGTTTATAGCCAAAATGGAATTTCTGTGTCATGGTGAAAAAAGTTTCAAAAAACTTGGAATAAAAAATGTGAAAAGTTAAAATCGAATTTAACCTCCAACGTTCCAGTGTTAACCTACCATCCCCCTGGCCACCAGAAATGAAACTCCCATAAACCTCCCTCTCAGTTTTATCATCATATACCAAAAAAGGAAACGAAACAGAAAAAACTTTTTTCCCCGTTAATAATGATTTTTGGGTCAAAGAATCTCCATCACGTCATTTTTGCGAAAGAAATACGATAATCCCGGGATAGATAGCGGCACTGAAGTAATTCGCAAAGGGTAGAGAATCGGGGCTAAAAGTGCACATTTCCATACGAAAAAAGTTTACCAGGCAAATAAAAAAATTTCTATAATTTATATTTGTGGCGTAAATGGCCCGAGAGAAATTCCTTGAGCAATTTAGGAAATTGATAAAAGGCAAATAAAAAAATAAAAGTTTCTTTGCCCTTGTGAACTTGTGTGGGAGATTTTTTCCCTTTTTTTGATATTATTCTGCTTCCGACGGGTACTAGAATTTTACTATTTCCAAAATGTTTTGGGTTGGACGGAAAATAGTTTCTAGCGAGTAAGATCTTTGATTTAAGAAAAGTGGACACAACTCACAAATCATTCGCGACCTAGAAATTTTATGAATATTTCGTTGCGAATTTCTCCCTTCCTCTCTCCTTCCCTCCTTTCCTCCTTCCCTCCTTCCCTCCTTCCCTCCTTCCCTCCTTCCCTCCTTCCCTCCTTCCCTCCTTCCCTCCTTCCCTCCTTCCCTCCTTCCCTCCTTCCCTCCTTCCCTCCTTCCCTCCTTTCCTCCTGCCCTTCTTTTGATCACCTACTCAACTTATATTAAAAAAAAAACTTATGAAGACAAAACATGTTTAGATTTAACTTACGTTTTCCATACATCAAAATCCAATTGAAAGAAGTATTAAATTACATTTTCTCTTATAAAAAAAAAAGTTTTGCTCAATTCATTTAGCGTAAAATAAATTTCGTCTCAAAAATCTGTAATAACTTTCCCCACATTCTACACAGATACTCATAATACACGTGATATGTATTGAAATAAACAACATCCAAGTTGATAACACAAAGAGAGAAAACTTTTCCCTTTTTTTTCTTTTCCGTTAAACAAGGAATATCTACGAAAACAAGGGGGTGGACTCGAAATTTAGATATTCCGTTTCTTATCATCATAACAGTGAATTTTACTCTCCCTCTCTGTTTCTGATATGTGAAGATTTCTTTCGGAATAGGAAATTTATTCTAATTTTATTTTCTTAACCTTTGCCGCCACTATACAAGTTTTTCTCGGAGGAATATTGCGAAACTTAAGCATAAATTAAGTCCCCTTTACCCTATGTCAATATCTAGTCAAGAAAAGTAACATGAAGGGTTTTTCCTTAGACAAAAACGGATAGAAGACTGAAGGATGGATGCTAGATGCAGGACTATATTCTCAATACCAAAACCGGGAAACTCCTTCGTTGAGCATAGTTAGGCAATACTTTGGAGAGTCATTACTCAAAATTTACGCTCGACAGGCTGAATTCGTGAAGCGCATAAAATCAAGTACGGTATAGTTGGTGTTTGCTACCATCACAAATACAAACACACACGGAACCTGATTTAGCTCAGCCAATTCCCAATTTATTTATTCTTTTCCGGTACTCAAGCGTAACATCCATCTATTCATAGTCCTTGCGATCCAAATGTTTCTCGAGTCTGGGATTTATGCTCACTATATAATATACCACTCACATTTCATATAAATATTTTTTTTATGAAATATTTTACACACGTTTCCTACCCCCAGATTATTCCCCTCTCATAAAGCAAAAAAAAAGGTTCTTTCGAATTCCAGGTTTTAAGTTCTGGGACCTATGGTCGAACAAATGCTTCAAATATCCAAAATAACCACCACCGGCTGTTGTTTTTTGATGTGTGTGTGGGGTCAGGATGGCAAACCATTGCTCGGATATGTTGAAAAAGGCTCGTTACATAATTTTTATTTTTTTATGTTTATGACATGGTAACATTCAGGTGTTTTTGTATGCTTGTTAAGTGGAATTCTGCAGGGAAGAGTGAATTCGTATCAAATTATTGGATCGAATTCCATGTGTGAAATAAAAGCCTGGCGGGGCAAGTGTCGAAGCTTTTTTTTTAATATTCTGGGATTGTTTTTGAAAGCTAACAGATTAAAGTGAAAATTTAGCATTGAAAAATTCAGTAGAAAGTTTTTATATTTCAGTTAAAAGTATTATATGATTCGCTCTTATTAATTGTAGTTTTTTTATACCCGTATGGTGAAACCAAAGGGTATATTAACTTTGCTTTACCGTTTGTAACGCCAAGATCCCGTCATCACACACAAAAATGAATTACACCAGTGTGTTTAGAATGATAAAAAAAATTGAATTTTGCATGTCCGTCCGTCTGTCTGTCCGTCTGTCTGTCTGTCCGTCCGTCTGTGGCGCGGATTGCGGGCGCACGGATTGAGCTACAAACTTGAAATTTTGCGTGGATCCGTTTTTCGTAAAATGCGAGGCTAAGTTCGTTCATGGGCGAAAATGGACCATTAGGGGGGGTACCCCCCATACGAACAAAAATGTTATTGTGAATATCTCAAAAACGGTGCATGTTATCAAAAAAGTCCAAGAACAAAAGTTATTTAGGATATGATTCTACATAAAACTCCCATACATCAAAATCCGATTGGAATAATTTTAAAAAATCTAATTGGAAAGTTTGACTTCAAAGTGGAATTTTGATACAACTGTTCGAATTTTGATACGAATATCACCATACGGGTCTCCAATGATAGCCAGATTGGCAATTATAGCTTTTGTTATGTTTAATATGCAAAATTTGTAACATCGCATACCTAGTTCCAAATATGTGGAAAGTTTGTTGCCGTTTCTAAATTCCATACAAAATTTGATCATTTATATTTTTGAATTACCTACTCATGGCCAAAAACAAATTAATAATTTATTCATCTACTTTATCTGGACACAGTGATAAAATTTTCATTTCTTTCAGATTTCTTTTAGCCCCGCCCGTGAGTTAAAATGAAAACCTAAAACCTTTTGCCGAAACCTTATAGAAGCCAAAGTTCTAATTAAAATTCCAAAACCGTCTCGCACAAATCCTTCAATTTTACCAAACGATTCCCGAAAAGGAATTCAAAAGAATCGTAATTTTTTTACTCAATGGTCAATTTTGTCTGCTGCAACTGATTTTTATGGACCAAATATTAAAAATCTCCTAAAATCTTATTGCACAAAAAAAAAGTCTTTCGTATCCCGATAGAAGATAAACTCGTGACTTCCCATTTATGGTTTCAAGTATTAGTCACTCTTTAATCAAATCGACATCAGCATTCCAGGAACCGTCAAGTTTTTGTCACTCGAATGAGATTTATTGGAATCTCATCTGAGAATGAATTTCGATTTCACTTAAATTCCTCAGACACAAGTGAAATGTGGCATGTTGTGTACTTGAAAGGATGGTGGAGACATTCAGCATTTACTAAAGGGTGAGCCAACATTTAGTATTGTTTTGGGAATCGGCGAGGGATAACGAATTACGAAATACTTTGGCTAAGCTCTCATGTGTAACATTTGTATAAAATAATCAAAATGAAAAGTTTTTAAGCTCAAGTCAATAGAAAGTAGCCACTTAACACGACATTTTTTCCAAACAAAAAAAAAGTTCTTCGTATTCTGAAAAATACCACCGAAAATGTAAAAATCGAATATATGTGGTTGAGTTGCAAACATATCCTGGTGTGGTATCGCTCACTGGGGTGATGTCAATCATTCTTAATAAAAGCTTAGTCCAGATTATGCAAATTTATCCTTTTTCATAAAACATTCGACAATGGTAAAAGTTTTAATGGAAAACGTTGGCAATCTAACAGATGCTCGTCCTTGTTTTTACAAATCCTGATTGACGACAAACACAGCAGATTATCCTTAGTCAGACTGAAACAATTTCTGATTTGATATTTTGATTTTTTGGTTTTTTCGTTGAGGGATTTCACAAACAGAAACTTAAAGTGGGAAAGTTTGACGCCCACATGAAATTTTTTTTAACTGATTTTTCTCTAGGAAATACACTTGTGTGACGTTTGTAAATCTTTGATTTGGTTTTCTTACAGAATTGGAATGTAGTTACAGCTGCATTAAAATTGAAAGTGGTTTAATGTTCGCCTCGTCGATTGTAATTTTTTTTCTACACGGAAACCAGCCTAATCCGACAAAATTACATTGTACCGCGCAATACTGACTTATACAAGTTTCACTGTATAAAAATTCAAACAATCACTAGTAAATAATAACAAATTTTAACAAAATAATAGTAATTTCCCAGAGCTTTTGGTTTGCCAATGCGATTGCCTAATTTTTAATGCACATTAAAATAATTAAAAACTCATTAGGAGATCCACAAAATGTTGAAAGTAAATTAAAAACATCTTTAAATTGATTACTTTACGAACAAACTAAATTAACCCCAAAAAGTCGTTATGCATAACAACGAAAGTATTGCCCAAACTTTAACCCACACAGTGACCCGTTTTGTGTATTTTCATAAAACGTGACATTAAACTTTGGAAAAAGGGCCTTTCTTCCGCTTTGTCTGAAAATAGTTTCACTTTAACCAACAAACCCCTAAAAATACCACATAATACGAAAAATTTATAAACATTCTTCGGCAAATGTGGATTTCTTGATATACTATGAATATCTGTAAGATACGTTCCCATTTGCTTACAATTCATGTGTATGTGAGTAACAGTTCCCGCCGAATTCAGGAAATCTCCGCTTTCCCTGTGCAAAATATCGATCGTGCGGAGTATTCATTCAATTCTAGTAGGGACTCCCGACAGGACATAATTCATTCCCGGTACCTACTCGTACACCATTGTAACATATACGAGTACAGTGGAAAAGGTTATTCCCAAATTGGTCGTTTAGATGTCACGTAGGATACTACATTGTAATAAAAAGTTTGCAAGGTTATATCTGTATATACGCCATATACCGAAATATTTATATTTATGAAAATGACATTGTCACTGTAGTATAGATACCATTACGGAAGAGTAAAACTTTTTAAACTTTGCAAACAGAACAAGTTTTTATATCACAGTCAAGGTTCTTTTTGTTATTTAAGCGCCAGGAATAGCAAGCAACCTTTGCGGCACACATGGGTATCATTTCTTTGACTTTAGTTAAGTTCATCCTTCAGTTTCTTTTTACATTAGGTTTAAATAATTAGCTATTATATTTTCATTTGTTTTAATCATAATTTATGCTAAATCCTTCTCACCATTGAGATTTTGTCAGTCATTATTAGTTATAAGAAGTTATTGTTAAGTTTTTAATGAAAATGGAAGTTTTTAATTCTAACAAAAAAGTAAAATTTGTAACAAAACTAAATTTGGAAGAAAAAAACATTGATAAAGCTTTTATCAAAAAAAGGTATTTAGAAGGAAAGAATAATGTTTGGGCCTTGTGTAACAGAAATAAAGTCAGACTTGTTTTTTTCTTTTTTTATGCTTCCACCTCATGTTTGTTATACAAGGCTAAAAAAATTTAGTTTTCCTTTTAAATGCATTTTTTAACACGTTCGTGACATCGTGTACCACTGGTGGTACATGTACAGTTTTTTTAAAACCGCGCGAGTAAATAGTGCGGTAATTTTTTTTGTGGACGTAAATTTTTATTTCTAAACTAGCTTGCATACCCGTCGTTGCCGACCAATCGGCTTGGTAGTTTCCCCGCGAAAGGGTAACATAGAGAAAGAGCTAAGTTTCGAGATGACTTTACCCCCTCCCCTTACTCCCCCACCTCTCGGGCTACTTTTTAATGGGTCTATGTTGTGGCTGGACCCCCGACGAACGTCTATGCAAAATTTCAGGCCAATCGGTTCAGTAGTTTCCCCGCGAAAGAGTAACATAGCGCAAAATTTAAGTTTCGAAATTACTTTACCTCCTCCCCTTACTCCCCCCACTCCTCGCGCTGCTTTTCCGCATGCCTATGTTGGAACCAGAACTACCACATACACTCATGCCAAATTTCAAGTCAATCGGTTCAGCCCATTGATATACTAGATCGCTCGATTTGCTGTCTCAAATGGTCCCATTTCAATACAGTTCAGTGAATCAAAACGAGTCAAGTAAGAGCAAGATAACCGTATGAAAATAAATATAGTCCTCTCGTTTAAACCGTGAGCTGTCAAAGGAAAATAGACTTTCGGAATGGTGTTGGCGCCTAAAGTTATTTGTTTGCGCCTAAAGTTAGTCTCAAACTTGTGAAATTTGAATTTCGCGGCAAACTAAATTTGAATTTCGCGACCTTATACAGTTCAGTGGATGAGTTCAAGTACGATAAAGAGGGAAATACTTTTGGGACCATTTTTCAGCAGAGCTTTGTATGGTGACAGTTGTTCTATGTTATATATTAGTTCTGTGGTTCAGCCGTTTTTGCGTGAAAGAAGAACAGACAGACAGACACCAACTCTTTTTTATATATTAGTATGATATGATTATCAAGAAGTATATCAGTGCGAAGTCCAAATCCACCCACCCACCCACCCACTCACCTACCAGTCCACCCGTGGTACACGATGTCCAAATGTAAAAAAAGTTGAAAAAGCAAATGTCACGAACGTGTTAAATAAAATTTTTTTAAAGTGGAGTCACAATAGTTATTCAAAATTTATGACAAAACTCAAAAAAAAATCTTTTGTACAGAAACCATTTCCAGTAATTTAAAATTTGTATTTTATAACTCAAAGACGTTTTGCAGCCGTCCATAAAATATTTTTGCAAAAAAAAATTAAAAATTGGCATTTTTGACCTGATTTTCCATCCAATATAACACTCTGTATTTTTATTACAATTAGTTTTACAAAATTTTTAATTTCGAGAATTCGAAAAAATCTCAAAAAAAACGTCCAACAGCTTAAACTTTACTTCTGGTCATTTTTTTTTGTATTCAGACGGCCATTTGAATAAAACCAAAACTTAAACAACTTTCGCAATTTACCTCTAAATGACTCTGTTTTCGTATACAAAAGAGCAAATTTGGCCAGTGGCTATGGTTTTCAACGTAACGAAATCATTTAAATGCAAAGGTAAACTTCCGCACTTCGTTTCAGTTTTATATACGAGGTTTCCTTGTGGACACAAACTAGGATGATTTCCACCTCAATTTAACTCTTTACGGTTCATTCTCAGACGATTGGTCTAAAGATAGTCGCATTTGTTTGGTACACAGCACAGAGTACAGCCAGCAAAAGATGTTTCCAATTTCACATCAGATATACATCTCTACGAACGACATGCAAATGTCTAAAAGGATTTGATACTACTTGAAAATTCTGATGCGCACGAAACAAGTTGACAGAAAATAACCAAAGCAAATAAATGGTCGCTCTGAATTTAATTGAATTATCTGCTTGCAATAACCTGGGAATTTAATTTAAACTTAATCTCTGTGTTGATTTCATTATATTTTAGTTCGTTATGAAGTCAGTATGTGCAGTTTGATTATTCTTTTTGCCAGTATTTCTAATTTACGGTGAAAGTCATTCCCGTGTAAATTCATGTTTGTTAAAGTATTTTTTTTTCATTTTATCCTTTGAACAGGATTTTTTGTAAATGTTGTTCTGATGCGGGTCAACTCACTTGTTCTGCAAATTATGTGGTTACCCAATCACGATACATTTCAAATAAGTTCAACGTTGTTTAAAGAAAGCATTTTTCATTTCCAGATGAATTTTCCGGAGCTTTTTAATGAAAATATCAAAGTCAATTATTCAATAGCTTTGCACAACTCTGAAATATCTCAATTATAATTGCAACATTTCTAATTTCGTCTTGAATGCATCTCATTGGACTATTCATAGTATCCGATCTACCACTGAAGAATGACATAAATTCATTAAAAAAAAAATCTTTGTACATTGAACATTACTCTGATGAATGCAAGCATCGAAATATTGTGCAATATTTTTTTTTTTTTTTTGAAAAAAATAGGTTTTATGTCATTTTTTTGCACATCGCATCTACATATAGAGAAAGAGAGCAGCCTGAAGAAGAAAAATAAACATTTTTCGCGATACGAAGCAATGGCCTATGATTTATTAAAATTCAAAAAAGCCTGGCATCCCCGAGATCTGAAAAAAATACATCGAACTGGGGCTGTTTTTCTCTTTGGAAATTCTAGACTCGGTGGTAAATAAAGGAGGATTCATAAAAAAATGCCCCAAGGCTTCCATGGCTTAATATCTGTGCAAATACAGAAGAAAGCTGGGAAAGTCAGCACTGTTGACTGTAGACGTCAACAACCACCAAACAGACAGCCACAGCAGAGCTTTCATTTCATATCCTTCGACTTTTCCATTTTTTTACTGTTATTTTTTTTTAATATCCGAGTATTCACGAGGCCAAAGCTGTGAAAAACAAAGCTATAGAGGAAATTTTTAATCAAAAAATCCTGAATCCGAGATTCCCTTGCATGGAAAATTAAAAACTTGTCAGGCATAATGCGGCGGCTTTTCTATGATGTTAAGGGAGTGAAATGCAAGAGGGTAGGTGTTCATTATGCGTCTTTATTACTGTAGACTGACTAGAAATTTGCAGAAAAATTATTTTATAGTGGAGATATCTTATTGTCCTGTTGTTTACTGTTATTAATATTTGGATAATTTTTTAATTTTCTTATAATAGTTTTTTTAATACAAAAACCGGGAAGCTTCCAAAGAATCCAATCGAAACACACAAGCATCAATAAGCTATTTTTAAAATACAAAAGTCCTTGAAACAAGGATCATTAGAATTTATAGAAATACGAGTACAAAAACTTGTGTGCATTTTTTTCTTTAGAAAAAAATTAATCAGTTGTAGATATTTGAAGAAAAAATTATTTGCTAATATGAAACATAATGCTACATTTACACGAATGACAAATTTGTCATTTTTTTCTTGTCATTATGTTAATTCCCGTGTAAATGGCATAATTTTTGTAATTTTTTCTGTCAGAAAATGTCAATCTCTCATAAAAGAATGAACTTGTCCATTCTTTTATGCCAGATTGTCATTCGTGCAAACGCAATATTAGTTATGACAACTTTAGTATTCAACTTTTGTCATAACTAATATTGCGTTTGTACGAATGACAATCTGGCATAAAAGAATGGACAAGTTCATTCTTTTATGAGAGATTGACATTTTCTGACAGAAAAAATTACAAAAATTATGCCATTTACACGGGAATTAACATAATGACAAGAAAAAAATGACAAATTTGTCATTCGTGTAAATGTAGCATAACAAAAGCTATAATTGCCAATCTGGCAATCATTGGAGACCCGTATGGTGATATTCGTATCAAAATTCGAACAGTTATACCAAAATTCCACTTTGAAATCAAACTTTCCAATAAGATTTTTTAAAATTTATTCCAATCGGATTTTGATGTATGGGAGTTTTATGTAGAATCATATCCTAAATAACTTTTGTTCTTGGACTTTTTTGATAAGATGCACCGTTTCTGAGATATTCACAAAAAACGATTTCGTTCGTATGGGGGGTACCCCCCTAATGGTCCATTTTTGCCCATGAACGAACTTAGCCTCGCATTTTACGAAAAACGGATCTGTGTAAACTTTTAAGTCTCTAGCTCAATCCGTGCGCCCGCAATCCGCGCCACAGACGGACGGACAGACAGACAGACGGACAGACGGACAGACGGACAGACGGACGGACGGACAGACGGACGGACGGACGGACATGCTAAATTCAACTTTTTTTATCATTCTAAACACACTGGTGTAATTCATTTTTGTGTGTGATGACGGAATCTTGGCGTTACAAACGGTAAGGCAAAGTTAATATACCCTTTGGTTTCACCATACGGGTATAAAAACAATTATTTACTAGTGAATGAAGTTTATGAGTTAAGAAAAAGTGTTTTATTATTTTTTAATATTCTAGGTTCGAATAGAGGCTCTAAATATGGGAGTAAAAGGTGCCTATTTTCAATTGTATCGTCCCTTATGCGGCGCTCACACGACGCTGTTTTGCCAGCGCTAGTGGCTGTTTGGCTGTTAGCAGCCGTTTCAGCAGCACTGTGTGAATCCTAGTGCGTTGCTACTACCAGCAGCAGCGTGATGATTTTAGTAGCGCTAGTGAAGTAGAGACCGTTCCACTTTGCCAGCGCTACTAGTGATCACGTGACCCTGAGCTGTCAAAAGTCTGATAAGTGGTAAAGTTTGTTTATTGTAAGTTGTTATTTTACGTTTATTAATTTAAATTTGTGTGTTTTATTATAGAAAAGAAAATAATATCACGGTATCATGGAAGCAAAGTGGAACGCAGACCAAATATTAAAATTTTTCGAAGTGTATCAAAAATACGAATGTTTATGGGATTCTTCTTCAGCGTGTTACTTAAAAAGAGATGTAAAAAATGCGGCACTGGACAGAATCCTTCATAAAAAACTCCCAGATTCAAATGTCAAACCACTGTTTTGCTACTAGCCAGCGCTACTAAAGTATAAATCGTGTGAATCCTCTCAGTACGCTGGCTGCTGTTGCTACTTGCCAGCGCTACTAACCAACAGCAACCAGCGGCTGGCAAAATAGCGTCGTGTGACCGCGGCATTAGAAAATCATGAAAAACTTCTTTTAGCTTTAAAAAGGGGAAAGGGGAGGTGGAACTATATCACTTTCAATCCTCATTATCCCTACTATAAGTTCAAAATTTCACGGAATTTCAGGAAAAAAAGTCAATTTAATTATATGCCAATTGATCACCATTAAAATTACAATTAAAATAGTTTATTTTAACGACAAACCATGTAGTCAATTTTACTATTTAACATGGCTATTTAATGTGGGTAGATACTTCCATAATGAGGATAATTAAAAAAATATGAAAGTAAAATATTTTTCTCAATAATTGGCTTTAATCTTTATTTTCGAAACAACCAAAAAAAAATCAATACCTTGGAGACATAAATTTTTTTTATTAATTTGATTAGTATCTCTTGAAGAAGAAAAAAATGTCCTTAAAATTTGCTAAACAAACTTCTTATTAAGATGTGCTTGACCTATCATTAGACAATACAGTGATAACCAGAACCGGGACGAAAACCTCTTAAGATTCAGCTCCTTCTAAACACAACACTCTTTTACGTTGAGTGTCATCTCTGTGAATCACTTGGAAGAAGCAGTTGCCATCAGCAACATTTAAGCGAACCCCTTGTTGAACACCAGAAAACAAGACGCAAATAGAAAGTTTGTGAAACCATACCGAAGATCGTCGTTATTCTTAGAGACGAGCAAATACAAACGAAAAGACGAAAATTCCTGAACGTCAAGGAAATTGAACAGGACCCCGAAAACCTTGGTTTCTTAACGTAAATGGGAATGGACTCGTAAAGCAGGCGAATGAAGAATTCTCTGTGACAGACATAAATGCCTCTAAACAAAGTCAAGAGCACTTGGCAAGCTTAAAAGGTATAAAAACTGCTTAAGCTTAAGGCCGTAATTAATAGCTCATGAAAACCATTAATGGCGAAGAAGCTTTTCCCATTGTTTATACTCGTGCTGGTACGACACAACGCTACGTTCCCACATTAGTACAGAAAACAGCAGAATAGAGAAAAATCCCATCGTGTACTGGTGTGTTATTTTTCTTGTAGGTTCTTCGCGGTAACGGTAACTATGCCGATCCTGGCTGATGATACCGATCCGATACCGCTGTTTCCCTGTACAGTTTTTTCCTTCATACTCCCGCAAGAATACAGGAAGAACGGTGAAAAGCTTATTTTTCAGCTCTATATATGCCTTTAATTTATTTATTGTACGCCTTGGGAGCTTAACAGCCCCTCTGTGTACTTTGGCCGATTGTTGTTGCTTGTGTAAATTGAGATTTGCTGTATTTTCTTGCTTCTCTGTTTCTTTTTTCATCCCTTATTATTTTTGTTGACCTGGGAAATCGGGAAAATCGAGCCTTAAAAGACTTTTTCATGGTTTTTTCATACTACCAGCAGAACGAAATTGCTGTGATCAACTTTCTTCAAGCGATAACAGAAAGTATTGCAGATGTGCTCAGCTTTAGATTGTATCGTAAAAATTTTGCTTTTATTTAGCGTTCATGTGTTCTTGATGAGATCAGTACGGTTTTTGTGATTTTCATGGATTATGTAGCATCCGAAAATAAAATGTAACAATCTATTTGAAATTTTGGTAATTACAACGGAAATTTCTGTAAACAATTGATACAACATAATTCGCATATCTGAAAATTCTGCATAATTGAAAATTTTATGTTCAGTAGCGTTAAAGAAGTACCTATGTGGATACGAATAGAAAAGGCGAGGAGGAATGGGGTAAGTGAAAAATGGCGGAATGGCAAAATTAAAACCATTTTTATACCCGTATGGTGAAATCAAAGGGTATATTAACTTTGCCTTACCGTTTGTAACGCCAAGATCCCGTCATCACACACAAAAATGAATTATGCCAGTGTGTTTAGAATTATAAAAGAAATTGATTTTTGCATGTCCGTCCGTCCGTCTGTCCGTCTGTCCGTCTGTCTGTCCGTCCGTCCGTCCGTCTGTCCGTCCATCCGTCTGTCTGTGGCGCGGATTACGGACGAACGGATTGAGCTAGAGACTTGAAATTTTGCGTAGATCCGTTTTTCGTAAAATGCGAGGCTAGGTTCGTTCAGGGACAAAAATAGACCATTACGGGGGGGAGGGGGGGGGGGGGGGGGGGGGGTACCCCCCATACGAACGAAAACGTTTTTTGCAAATATCTCAAAAACGGTGCATATTATCAAAAAAGTCTAAGAACAAAAGTTATTTAGAACATGATTCTACATAAAACTTACATACATCAAAATCCGATTGGAATAAATTTTGAAAAATCTTATTGGAAAATTTGACTTCAAAGTGGATTTTAGGTACAACTATTCGAATTTTGATACGAATATCACCATACGGGTCTTCAGTAATTGCCAGATTGGCAATTATAGCTTTTGTTATGTTTGTAACTTTCCTTGTAACTTTCCTTCTAAGGCTTAAATTTTTAGGGAACCACAAAACAAAATTCGGAATTAGGTGAGGTTCTGAAACTTTGTAGTTACGCCAGAGTGATAAATAAATCTTAATAAATTACATTTGTAATTCATAGTCAAACCTTTCTCGGATTCTTAATTCCTACCAATACTAATTATACTTTTCAAAAAATGTTTGATGAGAAAACTTCTTTATCGTAATTGTTAAAAAAAAGGCAATTAAGTGAACTTTCTTAAATTCGATTGACATTTAATTGTACAACAATTTGACGATTTTACAAGTTACATCATAACATTTCCAATTGTCCGTTTAAACATCAAATATCTAAATCAAGTAGGAAATTACGAAATTAATGTATTTATTCTGAAATTCCGACTCATAATACATGAAAATTACATATTTTCCGCACACAAAGCAAAACCAAAATTCGTAGAAAATTTCTACCCGTTTCACTAATTGGACAATAAACAACCGAAAACTTTTCTATTTTCCTTGCTCGAAGCTGATGGTAACGCACCTATTTTCCCAATATTATTAACCCCTCAACCATCCTTCGAATCGAATCGTTTTGTTGCCCTCGTTAGTTTCCCAAATAAATAGCAAGTCGCTCGACATTTTTCTATACTTGTCTATGCCGTATTCCAGCAGGCAAAGCGAAACGGTGAGCTTTGTAGGTGGTCGTAGCCAACAGAAACCTGCATAGCATAGTAAAAACAGAGCTATTTTCCCCAGTATTCTAACGTCAATGGCACTAGCATTAGAATATAAAGCGTATTGTAGGGATCGTTGTAGGCGATGATTGTTTGTAACTATGAATGGAACCTCCTTTCTCAATTTAGAGATTCAGGACTTTGTAGGAATGGTGCCTATTTAGAGCTTGTACGACTTTTATTTTATTCCCTTAACGAGGAGCACGTAATATTTCACACAAATAACACAACCAGCCCACTGTTCACTGAAATTCAATTTCCAGAAACGTGTTTTCATTTCCACATTTCCGCATTTCCCTTCGAAAGATGGTTTTACTGGCTGCTTTTTCCTTATGAAAATTAGCCAAGTTATATACGACAACCAGTTATAGAGCACCATTAGAATACTAAAACTTGGAATACCAATTGGGAAAATGCAACCCATTTAGCACTTAATTGATGTTCTATGCTCATCAACTCGTTTACCGCATGCTTTTCTTTATTATCAGAAAGTTGAATGGTGGGAAATCAGGAAATACTTGCTTAGTTCCAGGATGTATGGTACTTTCAGTTGAACTATGAGCTTTTATATACTTCCTGGACAAATTATAACAAATGACTGCAGAGAAACTATAAAACATACGGAAATAAATTCTTCATTCTTGACTATTTTTCGGTACCACAAGAAAGAAGAAACATTTCCGTCTTCAGTCAGACTGGATAAAATTCCGATTAGTGGCGCTATATCCATTTATCCAAACTATTTCCTGGTTCCATATAGAAAATATACCATCTATACTCCTTACTTCCTTGTGTGCATGAAAAACCAAAAGTACAGATAAGAAAATCATCTTCAAATAAAAGAACAATGGAAAAAAAGAAAACCTCTTGGCGAACATAAAGCCAAATGTGAGAAAAGAACTTTTAAGGGAAACTTGTAAAAACTTTCTAGACAAGATTTTCGTGTCATGATAACAGTTACAAAAAATATATAAGACACACATTGGACGAATTCTCACAATGAAAACATTTTCGGCATTTTCGAGTTACTTTCATTCGACATCTATCCAAGTCTATTTTCAGAGCTTGGAAAATGAACTTTGGTCGATCAAAAAAAAAACAGGAAATTACTATTGCTATGTCAACATATCTAATATTGAGGCGAGACAAATAGCTATTTTCTTATTATGAATTGATTTTATTATCCTGTGGTGAAAATAATATATCCATGTGGTGAAAATTCTATTTACTCATAGGCATAACCAACTATAATAATACTAAATTTTATTTAGATAATATTCAAATAGACGAACATTTATCGTCATTTATAGGATGAAAATGAGATTGTTATTTATTTATTAAGTTTTCGACTGTTTTAATCTGGATTTTCGGAGATTGTTATATAGTAAAGAAAATCAGAATATCGGTTTTAGTTATTCAACGCAATTACCCTACATCGTCTGTCAAAAATATAAAAAAAAACCTGAGACAGGTTTTTAAGCGTTGACACAATTATTTCACCGATTAAAATGCTAATAACCATGACGATGTCTACTTCATTTTCCAACAACAATAAGGAAAAGTATAAATATTAATATTTTTAATTAAAAAAGTTTCAACCTAAGTGAAATCAGGAAACCGCACTACACGGAAAGTTGAGAAATCGTACAGGATTCTCTGGACTTTTAGTTTAATCTCGATAGGGGAAAATTAGGGAGATACATATTTTGTAGACGATAAAGTTGGATGGAATGTAAAAATCTACAAATTTCGCGATTTTACAAATTTCCAACAAGAAAAATTTGCCCTAAGCCGATTAGTTTAAAATTATCAAATTTTCAAAAGCTTATGCAATTTTCATTTGTTTGTAAATCAGTAAACCCTTTGGTTTTGTATTGTTCAGCGATAATTCCATTTGAATTTTCGATGGTGATTGTCTGGAATTGGAATTAAGTTTTTAAAGTTCAGTTTTGTCCATTTTTCATCAGTTTCCCTTCCAGCACTCCGGAATGCACTACAGTTTAGCCAGTCTAATTGTTCAAACCCATGAAAATTGTCTGCGTTTTATTAAAAAAAATTTCCCATCTCTAAAAAAAAAGATTAAGTGAATTTATTGCAGCAGAAAAAATTTCAAAAAGTTTATGAAAATTGATTTTGCTATGCAGCGGTGCATGGTCATATTATGAATGCAATATGAATGCTCGTTTCTGTATCATAAATATATATAAAAACGTGCCATACATGGCAAAAATTTAAACATGTAGCGTAATAGTTTATGTGTCAGAGTTAGTTTCGAGATAAAGTTTCCTAACAGCCAACATGCCAGCCAAATAGAAGTATGATCCTATTTTATGGACACACCATACTTGTTCACATCGGGAAATTTTTTAAAAGTTTATGAGAGAAAGTTCTAGGCATCTACTAGACGCTGTAAAGAACAAGTTTTTCGATAGAGTTCGCCAATGGAAATAAAAACCGGAAATAATGCACTTAAAGTTTTTCTGATGGAAGAAGTTTTCTCTCACTCCGTAAACTTTTCGAACGGAAATACCCTAAAATTTTGTTACACTGACCGGTTCCGAAAGGATTTATGTTTTTTAACACTTGAGACGAATGAAAAGTGTAACGTAGAAAAAATTAAAAGATCTTTAAAAGTTTAAAAGGTTCTTCAAAGTTGTATAGAAGTTAAAAAGGAAGTGAAAATATTTGTCTTTTTTAACTTTTTTAATCTGAAATTGTGAAGAGTTGTAAAAATTGTTGTGAGTAGAAATAATAAAAAGTTTTAACAAATATTGTTGGTGATTTTTTTAAATATTTTCTTACGGTCATTATATTTTAATTTAGGTGTATATGCTGAAAATCATTATAATAATTATTTTGTTTGCAATTGAAACTATTTAATTCGGTTTCTCAACCCCATCTCTGCTATTTCTTCAACCGTGACCACAGAAACCCTCCCTAACTCCCCGTTTTCTTTTACATTGCTCAAATCACTTTTTTAGATAAGAGAAACCTCAGAAGAACCTCCGACTCCCTCTATCCGACCCTTCTACCTTAGGTTCTTCGGTTATCCGGTAGATGGTTAGTCAAAATTCGACTACGTTTTTCACGGTAAGAGGCGGCAAACCGAATAAAGCTAAGCTCTGTGGGCTGATAAACCTGGGCTAATAAAAAAAAATATAACACCAAACTGCAAAAATACTTTCTATAGTGGGATTTTTCATTATTTCAGAGTTTCTTTGAAAACCGTAAGCTGCGTTTATTTATACCAATAAGTCTTTAAAAGTTATAAAAACTCAAAAGATAATTTTAATTATCAGTAAGACAAAACACTTGCGCCACATCATTTACAATAAAGTTTAATTAACGCTAATTAATTTTCTTGAAAGAATTGCAAAGATAAAATTTTCGAATAAGGAATCCATCTAAATAATGAATTTTAAGAGCATTAAATACCGTTGTCGTCACATTATAATGTTTAAGATGAGATGAAACATTTTTTAGAAATGAATTCATTTTGTCGTACACGAAATCTTACAAAATGATAAAAAATTCCATAAAACCGGTCGATGTTAATAGCGTAGCAAAAAGTTTTCCAGGACGAAATCCTTCACTGGCCCTAATGTGCCATTTTCAATTATCTTCCATTATGTGCTTCATCGGTCCAAGCAAAATTAAGAGACAGATCCTTTCGCTATAAACAGAAAAACATTGAAAGCACAAAATTATGGCCAAGTGATGGAAAATGTCTTTCAAACATTCAGTCAGTCAGTCACTCATTTACTCAGTTAGTCAATCATTTAAGTTATATAAGTTGAAAACTTGTGAAAGGATAACGAAATTCACTAATGGATGTCATTATCTTTGGACCTAATAGTTTAAGAGTTTTCTTAATATTTATTCCATTTATAACTGTTTCAAACATAATTTTCTTCATACAACTACGGAAGCTAAACTAGAAATTAGTTTTCAAAAAAAAAACATGGCCTTTAATTAAAATAAAATACCCGATATTGTAAAAGCGCTTTAATCAGTTGTTTTGCTGTCTGTATCGAGCATCAATGAACTGATTTAAATCAAACTTGGCCAAGGAGCCGGACAAGGAGGGGGTTCTCAGAACCAGATTTAATTAAACTAGGAAGGGATAGTTTATCTCTCTCCCCCATCCCTCCGACCGTTATACCCCCCACAGAATCTTTTTCCTGTAATCCCATCCTCTGCCATTTTGTAAACCTGGTATATGATTTTTTATGCAACTCTCATTATAAGCCCGACCTTTTATCATGCAAAATTTCGTTTTGAAAAAAATAAAAAATTGAGAAAATAAATGGAAAAATTTTCACACAATAAATAGAAAAGAGCAGACAATAAATCGAAAAAAAGTCTAAAGCACTTTAAAGTTACTCCGAAAAAAAAACTAGAAAAACCTCTAATTGTATTTTAACAAAAAAAAAATCAATTCAAACGTTCTGCCCCCTCCTTACACAATTCAAAACAAAAAATAAAATAAAAAATCAAATTAATGCATTATGAGACGATATCGAAAATTCAAAAAGACTCCCGAAAAGTTTTTTTTATTTATATTAATGGATTTGGTAACTTTTCAAGTGGTTATTCAATTCGAATAAAGTTTAAGAGAGTCTAACGAAAAAAAAATCAAACTTCCTTCCGAATGGCAGTCAGTTTCAGATCAGAGTTGCTTGGCGCTTTTGAGAAAACTTCGCAGACATAAAAAAAACGTTTTTACCTCAACTTTTGTACCCCACACCGCCAGTATCATTCACCTTAGATTTTCTCCCGAAAAGTTCAATGAAAAAAAACTCCACCCTTCACTTTTGGGAAATCATTTTTCACCCTTAAACAAAAAAAAATGAAAGCCATATACATTTCCATTGATTTTCCATTTATGGCCGGGTTAACATTCCCTTTTTCTCCGGACATGGTTCGGATGATGCTATTCCTTTGGACCGACAAAATCCCATTTCCATCGAAAATGGTAAATTTCTCTCCTTAGATTTGTCATTGCTTATTAAGAGCATCTACCTCGCTTAAAGAATTTTGTTTAAAAAAGGGATACCTTCTGGCGGCCAAAGGTTCATAAACGGATATTTGAAACTTATGTGCATTATATGGTAACCTGAGATAACTTGAAGCATTATCCCTTTTGTACCCTTCGGAAAAAAATGGAAATACACAAAAAAAAAATAAGGAAACCTTTGAGAGAAAAGGGATTTTTTTAAAGCTTTTGGTAGAAAGGTTTAGTCCTCTTAGGACCTGGTAATGACATACAGTGATCTATTTATAAGGCGGATTTCATACTTTATACCTTGGTATCTATTTTTCTAAATTCTTAAGATAAATAACTTATTGGATTGGTGCTAAAAGAAAATATCATTTATAAAATCGAAAATCCGTTTATTCGGAAATCTTCACGCATTTCTGTCAATTTTGTTTTCATATCTGAGTATAAATTAAATCTCGATGTAGCCTGAATTTAAATATTTATAAGAAAAATGAAATAATAATTGGATTTTTAACAACTTTTGTCCCACACTTTGATAAAAACGGGGAGTATCTCGAACGCCGTTCATGGCTCCAAAAAAAAGAAAGCTGTGAAGACAAAAAAGGTTCCCAAAAAGAATCTGACATAAAAAGAATCTGAAAAAAGTGTTCGGTAAAAAAGTGTTATAAACTTTTCCATACATCATATTCCAATCGGAGTGACTATTGATGGGTCACAACTTCACAAACTATTTTTTTAGATAAAGCGGTGGTTTTTCCCAAGGGAGAATCGTGATGCCGTTTGTTTGGGCCTTAAATATCTTATCATCATACTAATATAAAAATGAGTTGGTGTCTGTCTGTCTGTCTGTCTGTCTGTTCCTCTTTCATGCAAAAACGGCTGAACCGATTGACTTGAAATTTGGCATGAGTGTCTGTGGTAGTCCTGGTTCCAACATAAGCATACGGAAAAATACCGCGAGGGGTGGGGGGAGTAAGGGGAGGGGGTAAAGTGATTTCGAAACTTGGTTTTTGCGTTATGTTACTCTTTCGCGGGGAAACTACTGAACCGATTGGCCTGAAATTTTGCATAGATGTTCGTCGGGATCCAGCCTCAACATAGTTCCATTAAAAAGTAGCCCAAATAGAGTTTTCCCTCTATTTTACTCTCTTGCAGGGAAACGCGCGGTCGGAGGCCGCGTATCACGTGGGGGGTGAACCACGAAGCGGTTCGGGGCGCAGCCCCTAGTTGAAATATATATCTACCCATCGTCCAAGAGCTAGTTTCCAACAATAAGTGTCCATTTTGAAGATATTTCATTTGATTTAATTCGAATTAAATGGCTCCCCATGTTCGGGTAATGTAGCTAGATTTATATACAGCAAAAAATTCTTCAATTTCTCGATTTTCTTCTACATGCCAGACCACAAGACCCCAGGAATTTTATATGGAAACTTCAATATATGAGTGTTTTTACGCTTGATCAATTAATTTTGAAAAAAAACACCCTAATAAATTATATATATGCACTAGCTTGCATACCCGTCGTTGCCGTGTTAAGTTTTTTCAAATTTTTTTTATTTTTTATGGTCTATGTTGGAACTAAACTTCAGGCCAATCGGTTCAGTACTTTCCCCGCGAAAGAGTAACATAGCGCAAAAACCAAGTGTCGAAATCACTTTACCCCCTCCCCTTACTCCCCCTGCCCCTCGCGTTGCTTTTTAGTATGCCTATGTTGGAACCAGAACTACCACAAACACTCATGCCAAATTTCAAGTCAATCGGTTCAGCCGTTTTTGCGTGAAAGAGGAACAGACAGACAGACAGACAGACAGACAGACAGACAGACAGACAGACAGACAGACAGACAGACAGACACCAACTCATTTTTATATATTAGTATGATTTATTAGAGTAATGGTTTCCCCATTTGTAGATTATTATCGTTATTCCGTTAAAAGAATCATACAAAAACTCAACTATAATCTCGATAATGAATAAGAAAAATCCATCCAAATCTGACAGAAGAATACTAAAAATATTGAGATTTTCATTAATTTTGATTGCTTTACTCACTTGATTAATGTACATTTACAATCCATTCATTGAATGCATGATTTTATGTCAGAATAATGGAATCAAATATCAAAGATTGTCTTCTCTTCTTTCTGTTTCCACATTGAGAAAAGGAAAACTTTTAATTAATGATTCGCCTTTCATTAAGAAATTAATACGTCCAGAAAAAAACCCGAACAAGAAAATGCCCATTCGGAGAAAGCAAAGGAGTAATAAAATCCAACGAAAATCAGATACAGTGTTTACGATTGTACCGCACTTACACAAAAATATCTGCATTTATACAACAGAAAATGCTAAAATTCGAGCCCGTATCCTTTATTTACTATATTGTTGTATGCCAATGGGGATGTTTGACTCCCGGGCATTCTTATACATAAAAGATGTCGAAATAACGTCAGACAACAGGGCGAGAAAAAAAAATAAGAAAAAGACTCGTGTTAAGGAAAAAAAATTGCGAAAGAAAAAGGCGAGTCCTTAGGCATTCAATTATTCCATTTTGCCAGACGACATCAACATTAACAACTTTAGCGGTAAAAGCTGCTACATTAATGTCGCTAAGTGAGTTACAAGGACTAATTCAGTTTGTTGTATAATTGCCGTTTCCAGGAGCAGACAATGTCGAATAAAATAGAATGGAATCAGCAAAGCATAAATGGAAGTTTTTGATTTCATCTCTTCTGTGTATGGACCTCAACAACTAAGGGCGAAAAACAACTGAAAAAAGTGAATTCTCTTTTCTTGGGAATATCTTTTTTTCCGGAAGTGAAGCTCAAGAAATTAAAAGAAAATAAGTTAAATTTTCCTCTTTATCGTATTGTCAAAAATTAATTCAAAAACCCCAGAAAAATATTTGCCATGACGGAGGTTTTTCACAGTGGTCGAATTCGAACGTATTTATATTGTCCTAATCAAATATTAAGAGGATTGGGAAGATTTTCTTTCAAAATCTGACCTCAATATGTCTTTTTTCCAAAATCTGACTGTTTAGAACGCCGTTTACATCTGACCCTTGGAGCACAATGAACGCAACCAAGCCGCAACCATCACGCATCCAAATGTCACTTACGAGTTTATTTCTGTGTTTATTTCTGTTGAGTGAGCACAGTGATCGCATTGAACGCAACCATCGACGCAAAAGATGCCAAACTTTGAACTTTAACGCATGAAGTCTACGTTGACAGTTCATAAAGTGAGGCTGGGGAAATGTCGTTCGAAGAAAAATTGATAGCCTTAGTGCAATAACATACAAATAACAAAGATAAAGACCAAGAAAGCAAATTATCGCTTCAAAATTATCCAGTTTTTATATATTTTTCTACTTTAGTTCACTTTTAACTTTTTTGTGTTTGTCTCACAACGCAACAGACGACGCTTCTATTGTGCTCAACCGCTCCTGAACTGCGTTGCGTGACAGTTCGAAGCGTCCTTAGTTGCGGCTTGGTTGCGTTCATTGTGCTCCAAGGGTTAGACTAGATGCCCGAAATTTCATTCGGCGTTAAATACACATTTCACAACTGTTTACATTACGACATAAAATTCTGAAATTTATTCCTGAAAAACGGCGGAGCTATGAATTTTTTCATACAACTTTTAGCGAGAAATTTTTTTTATCCCCTTAATGTCTTTATAACCGGTTTTCACTGTTCCAATAATTACTTCAATTTATGAAATTAGAAAAATGTTTAAGCATTCATTCGAGTAAAGAATGTCTGCAACTACATTTGTTAAAAGTCGAATAAAACCAGATAAAACTTAGAATTTCACAAGTGCATACACGTTCGGCATCCAGTACATGAAATCCTATTGCTCTTCAATTAATTGCATTCACGGTCGCTTGTTTTCCACTCTAATCCTTTCGTATCTTTCCCCTTTCAGTACTTTAAAGGCAGTATCTCTGAGTATATGTCTTAGTACATGTTGAGTAGAATCCTTTTTAACAACCCGTGCTGTTGCGTAAATTGAATAGTTCCGCAGTGATACAGGGACATACATGCAGCTTTAGGATTAAAGGACTCAATAAATGAACGAGACCTTTCGACTGTTTTATTGGAATTTGGCCAGAATTCAACAGAAGGCTCAAAATTCATTCGTTATAGGCTTTACCTTATAATGCATTCACCGATGCCGAAATATGGACACTAGATCTATAGAATTGGGTGTGGACTTACCTTTGGTCCTACTAGACACCATAAACTGTGGTCACACTGATGGCGGCTGCACATCCTTTTCTATTCTATCCTTTTCTATTCTATCCTTTTCTATTCTATCCTTCTCTATTCTATCCTTTTCTATTCTATCCAAGGATCAAATTTATTACCAAATGTTGTTGTATGTTATTGAGATCAAATTCTGCTTTCGAATTTAAAGACAAAATTTTCTTTACAAAATTTCCACTTTAAAATTCACAAATCCTTGAAAATTTATTACAACACCTACACGAGCATAAGAAGTAGTTTGTTAGCGGATATTACTTCAGTATTAGATTAAACTAGCAGAAATATCTCCACTAAGTATACTCACCAGTCAGCAGAAACTAAGGTAATGTGAACTCGTCGTAAGGTATTCGGCATGCCTCTGTCTGCATTGTATATAATTGAGGATAATGGCACTCATAAATATTGCGAAATTAAGCTTCATGGAATTTCTAGCAGAAAATATGTCCCTCGACGGAAAAGGGTCCTCAAATACATATATGAAATTCTCCCATCACGTATGAAATATGTCGCCAACAGCTTAATAAAATATTACTAGCTTAGTCTGGACACCAAATTTTATACAGTATTTAAAATTTAATTAAATTTAGTATTTTTTTACGGGGTTTCAAATATAAAACACTGCAATATATAAGAAAAATTAAAACGAAAGCTTACTTTTATCAAGAATACTTGGAATTTATTTCGAAATTTAATTTCCTCTTAAACAATCATTTAAAACATAAGAAAATCTACAATCGCCAGAGGCCAATCGTCAAATAATCAAATGTGATGACAGAAAAAATGTTTATTCCATTTGTGTAGGAGAGGGGAAAAGGAGTTGACCGATTGGATTTTGATGTATGGATAAGGTATGTAAAATCATATTTTAAACCCATTTTACCCTTATAAATTTTTCAATGTGACTCACCGTTTTCGAGAAAATTGCAAAAAACTGTTTATTAAAGAAATTTTTAAAAAAATACTAATTGAATTTAAATTTACCATTGATAAATAACTTCTTCTTTCAGAAACAAATTTTAATCTTTTGCTGCTTTGTGTAAAAATAGAATATTAAAAAGAAATTTTAATTGAAGACTTTAAAGATCTTTTAATATTCATTGGATTGAAAGACATTTTCACAAAGTATAATCAATTGATAATTTCAAATCAATAAAGTTCTTTTATTGGTATTTTATTATTTTTTTTTTAAATATGTCTTAAAATTACCAAAGAAACCAAAGTGAAATAACCAAACAATTTACTTTCGATTTCTTTTTGCCTACTTAAAATTCCGCATCCCTAATTTGTAAACCATTTGAAAGGAGTCAAACTTGAAATAGAATAAAATGATGATAACAAAAAAAAAGAACTTTCAGTCAAAATGACGAAAAGGACGAGAGAAATCTTTTCTATAAAAATATTGTATATAAACTCTAATTATTCCATCATCGCTAAGCCTAGTCTGCTACTAAAAGTCGGTTGCTCATTAGAATTCAATAGAAGTGGTCTTGCCTCACCCGCTCGGATTTCTTTCATAAAGCAGGCAACGAATAGGGACCACATTTCAATGAAACGGAAATTCTTTTGGGGCCTCAAATCAACCGAGCCAGAGAAGAAAAATAAGGAAAAGTCAAAAGCGAAAAAAAACGTGCCTACAATATTATTTATCTGCCGAATAAGAAAAGTTTTTATCCTGGCTTATTGCGCACAAGGGAATAATTCATCTGGAAGGAGGCATTTGCTACTTCTTGACATATAACGACTCTCCAGTAAACATACGCCAAAATTTCGCCCAAGAAGGAGTAAACGGAAAATTGGAATGAGACTCCCACCGTCAACACTCAATCCCGCTGCTTTCGGCCGTATCCCACTTCTGAATGCAAACGAAATACGCTGTGAATTGATAGCATAAGGGAAATTGAAGTGCAGGAAGGCAGGAAGATGGAAATTTCTCTTCTTCTTCTTCTTCCTTTTTTTTGAAGATGGGAAACATTAATTTTGAATTTCCGTAGAATGAATACACAAAGTCAATCTGGGCAACAACGAAAAAAAAAACTTTTCCTCCGCTAGCAAAAATTGAAAAAAGCCAACTGAAAACGTAGAAACTGTCGAAAAAAAAACTTTTCTCAATTTGCATTCAAAAAAGTTTAAATTGGAATTTCAATTCGTAAAGAATGGTAAAAGTCACCGAAGTAGAAAAACTTGAAGTCAAGTTACCATATAAACTGGTGTCCTTAAGTTGATTTAGACCTAAACCGTATAGTGTGGCCACTGAATCAGTTCTAACACCCCCGCCAAACTTCCGTCGCCAGAGTATATTTCGCTGGTAGTTTTGCAATTCCTAAAGTACTTTTGATGACGAAAAATAATGCAATCCAAGTTGCAATTCGAAGAGTGGAATCAATTTTATAATTGATTTATTTCAAACTGAACGAAAAGTTTGTTATGGTTTTCACAAAAGTTGACTTTGTGATATTTGCAGTGATAGAAAGTATTTAAGATAGCCGCCTTTTTCTCGAAAATTTGGTCTATATCTTTTTTAATTCGACTAACCTTCTGTGATTTTTCCGATCAATTTCAAGGTTAAAATTGAGGGAACTGTCCAAAAATTAATATGTAGAAAAATCTCTTATTATTGTAGCTGTCCAAAAAATACATAACTTTATTTCTGTTTTAAAATTTTTTGTTAATCCTGAAACATAGCTATTGGGGTAGAATGCAAGATTGTTTTCCGGGTACAATGCAAGGTGTAGCTTCAGGTTTTTTTCTGAATTTTTGCGCATTGCAATCGGTATTGTGATTGTAAGTTGTTCCAAAGTTTTGTTGTTTTCATAATAAACAACGTTATCACCGTCTCACCTTTTTAATGACTATATTTTCCAAGCCAAAAACCCTTAAATCAAGGCAGAAAAAATCCACAGCTATCGCAATTAATTATACATGCAACACTTTCTCTCGTTATTATTAAATTTTTGCGATTTTCACGAGCACCAAAAAGAAACAAAACCACTTTGGATATTTTACGGTATTTGACCCCTCAATATTAATTATGCGGATTATTGGGCGAAAACTTCCAAATCGCTTTCCCCAATCATAACAAAAATTAATAATGGCTTTCTCGATAAAATATTCCCCAACAGAAAAAAACGAATCAAAATGAAAAATGTGAAAATGGGAAACAGAAACCACGCGACTTTGTTTGTGTTGTGTTTTCCACCTGATAGAAGCATTTTCGTAAACGAAAAGAAAGACAGTTAACCACCGATTATTGAATTTTCTAAGGCTTATAGTTTTAGAAGGGTGTTTTCGGTTGACATGCAGATTTCACTGGTTTGGGGTGGCATTTCTTGTTTATATCCTCGAGGCCTCAATTGGCAGTAGGTAGACGCATTGAAGCTAGGGAAAAACTTTTAAGGTGGCCGTTGCTATTATCATGACAAAGGAGAAAATCTCTTCAATGGTAAACTTTTTTTCTTAATTAAACAAAGAAAGAAAATAAATATTTCTTCGTCTGCCCAGAAATATGTAATTAATGATCAGAAAACACGACATTATGCAAATGAGTTTTTTTTTTCTTATTTCTGATTTTCTTTTCGTTTCGTTCGGATTTTTTGTCGAGGTAAAATTGTGGCGTCTAAAGTGGGGAGGCTTGCCTACGTAATTGAATCTCTAACAAATCGGGGCTGTTAAACCATTTGAGCCTATGGTAGAGCTTTTACAACATATTTCCGGAGAAATTGTTCTGAAAATTGACAAAAGGGGATATTTAGAAAATACATCACACTTTTATTAGAATAGAATAACGTTCCAGTATAACGTTCCAGTATAACGTTCCAAACAAAAATTTCGGATTGAACCTCCTCGAAATTAGGTTTTAAAACTTTTTTTCTATGATACCATACCTTGATCTTTACGTAAATGTTTTAAAATGAAAACATTTGTAGAGTTTTGCAAACCATTAACAGCAAAAAAGTTTGAATCCGTAATAAGAGCCTAGAATTATTTGAGTGAACCAAATTTACAAAAAAAAACCTTCAAAATGTTCTAATCCCCTGATAGTATAGAAAGGCCATCAATTCAGGGGTTCTATGGCGATCACAGTAGTTGACTGAAAAAAAAATCTGAACATCTGTTTGGTAAGGGAAGAAAAATTTTCTATTCAATTATTCCCTGAAATCTTGAACGGTCCGGTCCGTGTTCTTTGCATTTATGGTAAAAAGGGAATGTGCCACATATATAGATGTACCCAAAGAACGTGCCCCGAACGCAGTTTTGCAGGGTGAGTTTAGATGGCGAGACATGAATGCTTTATAGCCGACAAATTGAAGTTTGAGCGGAAAAATAATTATAGTTAGCGATAATGAGCTCATTGTTTAACCCATAGTAAATGCGCAAATTAATTTTTATTTAAATAACGAAAAAAATACACGGTAACAATAATTGCTTTTAATTATTTCGAAATATGCAATTCATTATTTATACATTAACAATCAACATTTTTCTGATAGAAAGCACGAACTTAATTCTATTTTGTGAATTTCTTCCATTTCTTATTTATTCATTGTGGCGATACCATTTTTGCTGTGATATTTACTATAAGTCCGTTTGAAAATTGTATATTTTTATACTTACACCACATTAAACATAGAATAATTTGCTTCATGAAAAATTACACAAATTTATAATTATAGCAACAAAAACAACAAGTATGTTTTTTTCTCTTTTCCTAACGATTTCACTTGCAAACCTCTCGACCGATTAAACTGAAATTTTAATCTATTTCGTATGGAAAAAAATCCCAGAGAGAAACTTGAAGTGAGCTACCACACACACCATCTTCTCTCTTGCCCCCTAATTTTTTCAATAAAATATTTTTTTATCCGTGCCAAAATTTATCGTTACATAAAACCTATATAAAAAGAACTCGTAGAAATATTTTTTTAATTTCTGACCTAAGTCGAAATAACGTGACACAGTGCGGCTGCGGCTAACCCCTATAAATAGAGAAGAAATAGAAAGGATGCCTTGAATAAATAAATCACCGCACTCTAAGATAAAGTACTTCATAAATAAAAAGTTAAAGCTTAAATAAAACACTAAAATCGTCGAAAAGTTTACTATGTCTACATGAATGTGAAATGGACCATCATATCATGGGAAGATGGTGTCACGGTTCTCAGTTTTTAGTATTTACCAAATAGATATATGCCTAGCAGAAAATCCTTTTATATAACGAAACCTTTATGGATAGAGTGGCATACATAAAAAATGTATAGAAACTTCTTAGCCAAGATGGTAACGGCTTAGAAAGTCTCGCTGATTATAAAAAACAGTCACGTAAGATGAAAATCCTAAATATACCATGGATTCCATCTTCTTTTCCAGTATTCTCGGTACCGGTGCTAACTTGTTTCTGTCTTTGTTGTGTACGAATAGATTTTCCCAGTACTTTGCTATTCGGTGTTTTTTTTCGAATTTTATTCAGTTTCGGCTTCAAAGTTTTTTGGCTGTTATTTATCCTTGAAAGAAAGTTATTTTCCTATCGTACTTCACTGTTATATTTACGTGATTGTTTCTGCTGGTGTTCTTGGAATTTTCCGCATTTTGTCTGGCAGAAAGTTTGAGTTCTTAAAACATACAAGTGGCACGTGATATCCTTGAACGATCTTTGAAGACACTTGACTGTTAAACCTACTGCTACCTTATCTACCTTGAGAACAGAACACATTGCAATTTAAACAAAAACAAAGCCTTCTATTGAAGAGTGACTCCTTTCGAACTGATTTTGTTCAAGATTAAAAACGCCTTTTGGCTATTGATTCCAAGTTTGTGGATATTTACCGAGTCAATAAAATTGCACGTTATTTAACTTTGATTCTTAAACAATGTGTTGGAGTAAAAGAGTTTAATGTAGGTAAAAAGTAATTATAAACATGACCTGGCAATGTCACTAGAATTTAGAGATCGAAGCTGCCATTATTGTCTCGCAGTGAGCGCGCAAAACATATTTTAAAATCAAAGATTTCAAAAAACCTGACCGCTTTACACTTATTTTTTTTTAAAGTTATATCCTGTCAAATTCCTTCGCTAAATTGGAAAACTTTGATTATTCGGCTACAAAACTCAGAAAAACTTTTTTTCTAGTGTCAAAAAATATTCGGCTTTTCAATACGGGGAATGTGGCAAATATTTTAAAGCCGAATGTGCTCCGAAAGCCATAGCATGTTTTTCCTACAAACGGGTACATTTAAAGACATTATATTTACTTGTCTTCGAACTTACTATGTGTGAAATCAGTTCTTTCACTTAAAAAATTACTTGCGTTCGTGTTTTAGAAATTTTCATTATGTTGCCAAAAAAACCTTGTCGCTCTTCTGACCCTCCGCTGTGTGAATTCAGTTCACTTCTTGGAATTGCACTACGTCATTGTTGCTTTCGAAAGCTTTCTTTATTGTGAAATAACCCTTATTGCCGAATGTGCCCCAATTTCCCCTACTCCATTGATTTTTATGCACCCATCACAGGTTTACTTGTTGATGCTCTTGAAGTAATCATTACTCAACCTTCTATAGGATTTGTTCCCAGTTGAAAGGGAAATTTGTCACCTAAATTGCCGTATTTTTAAAGTCTGTGCAACATAAATTGATACTAAGGGGCTAAAACTGTATTTGCACTATAAAATGGACGTAATATTTCGTCATATATACATTTTTTATTTATATTTTAAAGCGAAAAATTTCTAGAGTGTGACTTTTACATTCAAAAACTGTTCCAGCAGAAAAGCATTTTATTCTTCAGTTTTTCTTTCTTTTTCTTCTTTATTTCCTTATCTCGATTTTTTTCTTCACTTTTTTTTACTTTTTATAAAACGTTTTACACTAAGGAGACACTTTTCATCATTTTTCATTCGTTCCAGAAGAAGACACGAACAAATCGTTTGCCGTTTTTGCTATCAACTAAGAATAATGATTTGCACCATGCCGAACGATTTTTTTGTTCCGTTGGTGATTCTTTTGAAAAAATAGCTTAAAGATAACTAAAATAAAAAAAAGATTCGATATACTAGGTCTTTATTTTCACATTGTGTTAGCGAAGATGTGATAAATTAAAGTCTTTAGATCTGATTTGGAAAAGCTTTCCAGATGTCGAATGAAATACGCATGGAAAATAATGTAAATCTCGGAAATCATTAAACCACGAAATAAACTTTTCTTTCTTCTTTGTTTCAAGTTTTGTTTTTTTTTTTCTTTTTTTTTTTAATCCATTAAATTATGTTTCAAAAGAGTCTTCAAACAAAAAACTAAACATTTTCAGTATTTTTCAAAAAGTTTATGCAAAAACGCATTTGATTTTCCATAACTTCGACCGAAAACCGTAAAAATTTAAATTGATTGCCTAGAAAACCAATTGAAAAACCTCATTTTACCAAAATTTTAAACAAACTTCGACCCAGTCTTCCAAATATTCTTGAAAACACATCGTTATTCAGATTTAAGAAAAATCAAAAATTGTTTATTGCCAAAGCAATAAATTCGATATTGAGATCTTTGAATTATTTATGGTAAAATCGGCATCTAGAAGCACACAAAAATAGAACAAAAAAAAACTCAAAAATAGAATCGAAGCATTGAACTTTTCCAACCTCCACGAATTTCCCATTTTTCTTCCCCTGTTTATCATATTTTTACTACACGTGATTGACAAGTTCTGAAACATTTCATTTTTCTATCAAGAAACTTTAGACACAACATTTTTATTTCCGCTCAGTTTCTCGCTTTTTACATGAATTTTATTATTGCTTCTGGTGCGTCTGTTCCTTTATACATGTACGTATGTAATACGAGGGTCCATCCCATCTACATCTAATAAAGAAATTGTGATGAAATGAAAAAAGGGAAACTTTTAATATTTTATCCTCATTTATTTCTGTTGTTTCTTTCCTGAAAAAAAAGAGATTTCACAATAAAAGCTTAAGGATCTATTTTTCTTTGGAAACTTTTTTAAAGCTTATCGAAGTGTAAAGTTTCATAACTTTGAAGTTTTTTTCTCTCATGTAATATCTTTTATAATATAGATTTTCCAACGGCATTTTGTCGCATTATTTGCCATTACCAGAAGCTCTTTGATGCGGAAAATTAAAAGTAGCTTACGTTCGCAGGAAAGTGCTTTCTCCACTTTAATTTAAAGTAAATGCCATGATAACAGCAAAATTACTATACGTATATAATAATAAAAAATCAGAATGGGGATGATGATATATGGATAGAAACACAAGGATGGTAGGAATTGGGCGGCATTTTCCTACAAATATCAATTTGTTACGAGCACAAGATGGAAAAGTCGAAGATGAAAAGGTTGAGAAAAGTTAAAGTGATTTACTTCGCTAATATCAAGAACTTTATTTATAAGTTGAAAGGGTTTTACACAATTTTTAACAGGCATCTCATGTTTAGTAAGACATTATTTCGCAAAATTTCGCATATTTAAACCGGGAAACTAAAATGTCAAAAAATAAATGATGAGGAAACACGAGTTTATTTTGCACGACATTAAATTTCACTCAGTTTCAGGCAATGTGTTAAATGGTTTTTGATGGAATCTGAAAACCTACATATAACTAGTGGCCCGCAATTTTTTATTCTCTCGCAACTCTTTTTTTCGAAATTCGGAGTTTTAAAAGAATTAGCGAACCTGTTATCCGACTACGATTAATTGTAAGACTCCTTACGTAAAAAAAACCAGCCGCAGGCGAAATTTCTCGAAAAAAATCTATCTAAAATGGTATGTAAAGTAAAACCTTTAGGAGAAATGCGCCGCAGACGAAAATATTAATCGTTCAAAGAGAATGTAATTTTAATTTTGTTCAAAAATAACCAAAGTTGAGGTTTTTTTCTTAAATATAATATTAAAACCGTTATTTCTATGACTTTACTAAAAATAATCGTAGCACACATCATTAACTCCCTGAAAATATTTGGTGATCCCCCAAGGGATTGCGACCCACCGGTAACAGTGCGAAGGATCTTCATTTTTTCACTTAATACAGTTTTAATCAAAAAATATGTCTAATTCGAATACCCAATATGACCACAAAAAATAGTTTAGTTCTTGTTCAAGCACTAATAATAATAAAACAAACCGATTAAAAATAACCATTCAACAATAACATGCACAAGAAATGTTCTTTCAATAAAAATTGATAGAACAGACAAAATTTTCCAGTAGATTGAGAACGGAATAACAGCCATAACAGCATGAATTTGCCTACAGATCATTCGTTCGAAATTAATTACTTCTGACATTGGACATGTCCTACAACCCCCCGAAACCGATCTAAATGAGAGTCAATTCTTAGGGGTTCATTTATATGCATAACGTTGTTAGAGTTTGTCTACGACAAGAGAATTTCGAGGATTCTCCGATATAGCCTAAACCCTTCACAATAAAATGAATGTCCAAAGGCCCTTGTGGAACATTCTCCTAAATGTATGCATTTTGCACAAGAACGTAATAAATTTTGAAGGACGAAGAGGCGGTATCCAACTCTGTCAGCTGATGTTCGCATCGCAAAAGGGAATTACGTACACAAAATTAACATTCCGGTCTGATCGTTTTAACATTGGCAATTTGTTAAGTGCACTTCATCCTATGACATACTCATCGTCTAATTGGTAACTTTTCACTGTATCAGCTCTCTAATCTATATTGTCTAACTTTCAGGGATTAACGCCAGCAGAATTCATTTAGGCATTTAGAAGCCATCCATCGTGGAGTGGCAAAGATAATAATTTAAAATACCTCGACGGAAATTATCAATGGAAAGCTATACAGTGAAAGCCCTCTTTGCGGACACCTCCGATGAGCGGAAAATTCCGTTAAGCGAACATTTTCTTAGAAGCAAAAATAAAATTATCCGATAAATGGACACCACCCATTATCGGACAAAAATCTTGGTTGCATGAGTATCCGCTTATGGGAGCTTGCACACACAAACTCGCCTACGGAATTAGAAAAAAAAATCTAATAAGACATTAATAAAATCTTTTTACTTTTTTTACATTCACTAGGAGCAAAATAAAAATTAAAAACTCAATCATACTAATATATAAAAATGAGTTGGTGTCTGTCTGTCTGTCTATTCCTCTTTCACGCAAAAACGGCTGAACCGATTGACTTGAAATTTGGCATGAGTGTCTGTGGTAGTTCTGGTTCCAATATAGGCATACGGAAAAGTAGCGCGAGGGGTGGGGGGAGTAAGGGGAGGAGGTAAAGTGATTTCGAAACTTAGTTTTCCCTCTATGTTACTCTTTTGCAGGGAAACTACTGAACCGATTGGCCCTAAATTTGGCATAGATGTTCGTCGGGGGTCCAGACCCAACATAGACCCATTAAAAATTAACCCGAGAGATGGGGGAGTAAGGGGAGGGGGTAAAGTGATCTCGAAACTTAGCTCTTCCTCTATGTTACCCTTTCGCGGGGAAACTACAGAGCCGATTGGCCTGAAGTTTAGCTCCAACATAGACCATCAAAAAGAAATTTGAAAAAAACTTGACCCGGCAACGACGGGTATGCAAGCTAGTAAATAATAATTATGTCTGCATAATATCAGAAAAAATAATATTGATCACCTAACAAAACAGATTCGTATGTAAGCTTTAACAACAATAACTACTCATATATTTTATCTGCTATAAATTCAGATAAGACTACAATAAACCTTGAACCACCTGCAACAGATAACTTTATCATGAAATCAATAAAGTCTGCAGAAATAATAGGACTTATGTTCCGGGGTTAGTAGGATCCAAAAAAACGGCCATCATATCGTCGCAGGAAGCAAAAACAAAAAGCAGAAAAACAAAAAACGAAATACAGCTAAATTTTCCCCAATATTTTATAATGTTTCGGGAAGATAACACACATTTCAACAAAATAGGAAACTTTGCTACCCCGTCGATCATCATTGGTCCGCCATTATATCCCGACAGCCATCATAAAACAATGGAGCAGCTCAAAACATTAAATCATTTTAATCCGATGGTATGGGACCTATAAAAAGCTCCAATTTTAATGGCTTTATTACTACCAGTATTTGTTTCCATTCCCAATGAACTGAATTTATGAAATTTATTGATTTAATAACCCAGTCGTAAATATACAAATGAAATCGTATTAAAAAGATAAATTGCCATTTCGGACTGTGAATCGAGTTTCTGTCCGTCGACCATTGCTCCCTTACAAACCCTTTCTGGGTGAAAACGTGAAACTCACAAAATCTATATACCTAAACATTTCAGACCATTATTAGTGTACCTACTGAATTTGAAATGCCAGCAAGTATGAATATGAGACCTATATGCGATATTGAAAATCCCATTCCGATTGAAAGGCTTTCCACTGCAAAACATAGCGTGAAATGCAAAAAAAAACAACAAGCTTGGCAAATGGGGTTAACGTAAAATCGTATTTAGTGGACTCCAATATCCTGGCAACAATTCAACAAACACCAATCCTTTCTCGGTCCATGAAACCCTTCCGAACCGAAATCCCGTAGAATATGCTGGATTTTCCCCCATAGTACCGTTTCGCATAGGACAATTGGGGAATGCATTGTAAAAAAGGGTAGAAAAAAGTACACTTTAGTTCTTCTCCATTCTGCAACGTTCAAATTCCAATGGATAAATTTTTTTCTGCACAAATTAGCTCTATGAGTTTTAGACTTTTTGAACTTTTGCTTTCCTATGATATCACAGCGATTTTTTGCACAAATACTAGCAGAAAAATATTACTCTATGACTATAGGATGCTATCTAAAATTTAGTATGAGATTTTTATGAATTGGAAAACTGCTTTGCAATATAAAGTAACCATTTCTGGTGCATGAAACTATAACTAGAATAGTTTTTTCGGGTAACAAATGGCCAAAAAAGAGTGTTTTTAGGTAGTATTTGAATTTTAAAACATCTTTTGTTTGGAAAAATACAACAAAATTTTAAGTTTTTAAGAAATTTGCTACAGTATACTCGACACACTAAATATAATGGGCCTTACCAATGACCCGTGACTAACTTAGTAACAGCTTTTGGTGTGTGCGAAACGGGCTATTTGCTTGCTAATTTTGGTTCAAATCCTAGTTTTTATTGAAAAGTTTTAAATTCCCTGTGATAAATGTGTGAAAACTTACTAGAATTAGCAAGAAAATAGCCCGTTTCGCACACACCAAAAGCTGTTACTAAGTTAGTCACGGGTCATTGGTAAGGCCCAATGACTGCAACGTGGTTTTAAAAAAATATGCGACTTTTCAAAAAAAAAAATCATGACAAATACGACAAATAGGCAAAACGTTTAGTGCATTCCCTTTAAAATGATTTAAATTGATCCTTTGTTGAAATTTCTCTCAAGTCAAATAGCTGGATAACAATAAAAGCCTGAATTTGCTGAAAAATAAAAACTGCAGAAAGTTAAGGATATGAGATTTGGATGACATGATTTGCATATGTAATTCCGTCACGTACAACTCGTCGGTTGGATAAATTCAGATTTCAGTAAAGCATATTCAAGGCGTCAGATAGACTGTCCCAGCAGAAGATCAAGATAAAACCTAAATAAAATCCATTGTTAGTCATCCATTTTACTCTTTACCAAACAAACTAACCAATAAATCATTTCAGAAAAATAAATCAATAAAAACGTGTCCAGTGGCATGTGTTTTACTTTTAAATTGATTAGTTTAAAATCATAATTAAACATCATTAAATGTTTTTATTCTACCATTTGTATACGATCAAACCCCCTTAAAGTAAATCGCATACTAGCACTTAAGACCAGTAATAATCACCTTTTACATCGAGGCGTTTTAAATCAAGTGTTGCTTATGTTTATATTCTGGGTACGAGCCCCTATATTCCATTGAAATCTCGTAGGCCTGATAAAAACAATTTATTACTTAAATTTTACACCGTTGTGTTTTATAATGACTCAAAGCCATTCACAGATTTTCACGCCATATTTTTATTTAAAAAGTCTCTTCCTAATGAAACAATAATAAATTAAATCATAATCAACAATAGCAGAAAAAATTTGAAAAATTTCAAACTACAGCTTTTGGCAAAAAAAAAGCCAGTGCTTTCGATTTATTGATATTTTAAAATAGAATTAGCGTTGACACAAGATCAAGATAAATCACTGAATGATATATTTATAGCATATATTTAAACTGTTGTCGGCTTTTGTTATAATTAATTAATTTCGACAAAAAGTAAAAGCTCAAAAAATTTCCTCAACGAAAGCTACCAGTGATTTTCCCACTTCGAAAAGAATCGTTGCTTTTATGCAATGTTCTTTTTATCAAAATCAGTACGAAAAAATCTCTTGTTCTCAATAGTCAAATGAGTCCAAATATCAAGAAATGAATAGAAACAAATTAACGAATAAAGAAACCGAACCGAATATCTTTAACTTCACTTCCGGGGAGAAAAAAATAATTGAAACAACAATTTCACATGCACGGGTGACAGAATTTAAAGACAATCAATTGGAATTTCACTTTCTGTATGCACCCGAATTAAAATCCCAACACAAAAAAGAAATAAAAACCAAAAAAAATATTTTCTTTATGTGTCATTTTCTCAATCTCTCGGAGACGCAAATCTTCAATTAAAACATATAAATACATAGAATAAAGAAAATATTTAAAACATTTTGTTTTCATGTTCCTTAGTTTGTATTTGAGATGCTAGGGTAGGAAAAAACCTATGCACTCAAGAAAACAAAACCGCTGCCAGTGACGTTCGTGTGAATTTTGAAGATTCATTTTTTATTAATTGCAGTGGACATACGACTTAGGGGGTCTGTCCATTAAATATGTTCCCTTCAGCTCATTTTAATAGTCTGATCAATTTCAAAATCATCAAAAATTGGTGCTTTTACATCTTGGAAATGATGTTTGCCGAAACAACACAAAAAAGTGGCGCAAGACGTCTAAGCGGCTTTATTGAAATTTCATAAATCTCACCTGCTCTCTATGCCCCCTCCCCTTCCCATAACTTATCTTTACAACCCATTCTAAATTGACATTTTCTTGAAATGGTCTCTTGATGAAAAAAGTTTTAGGAGCTAATTTTCGGCTTTTTGATCCCCCATCGGTTTCTAAATTTCTTTGTGTGGAGTTTAGTATCACCGAGATATTACTGCAACCGTCTCTCCCCCCCTAAAAATGTGACGCATTTTATGAATGACCCTTTCAGATACGAATACGCCATAAAATTTAAATCGCACCATTCTTTCAATCGTTCGAGCGAAAAAGTTTTTGCCGATAATCTCGAAAACGGTTCGTATTATGGCAAAAAAAAATGTGAAAAAAATAATTCGCATTTGATTTAATATAATTTTTCCGTACATTGGCCGTAAAATTCTATATCATTCAAAATGAACCGCCTCTGTCTTACATTTTGAGCTTCTTTCGTCTATAGATTTTTGTCTAGATTTTCCTCAAGTGAGAGATTTCAGACGAATTAGTTCTTCCTCTAATAAGTAAAACTACACTCACTCGTATTTTATGCATAAGATTTTTTACAAACTTGAATACATCTATAAATGCCGGAGCAATACGCTTGATCGCGGTAGAATTCGTATTCGATGATCTGAAAATAGATTTTCATTCCCCCAAAAATTGAATTTTTCCTAGTCTGAGGCAGATTTCTGCATCGATCGCACCGTGGCGTGGTAAAAACGCGTCATTTTTTTTTAAATCGTGATTTCACGCAGTTTTCCCAACGATACTAATCTTCTACACAGTGGGAAAGAGAGACCATCTATTAAACTCGGAAAATTCAAAATCGAGATCAATTTATCTGAATCAATTGAGAAATACAAATATACGCCGTAAGATATAAACGACACTGAGGGAAATCGCCATTTTCACGCCGCCGGTTACGACATTTTTTATTGTTGAACTCACCTTTTAATGGATGCTGCCTGGTGTGATTAGATGGTTATAGATTTTCATTTCGGAATTCTGTCTAAATTGAAAAGTGCAGAAAGTTTTGAATTGATAAGAAATTAACATGAAAATCGTTGTGAAAATTGGTCTATTAGAATGAAATCAAAAAGATGTTACCAAAAATAGATCAGATAAGTTGTTGAGGGCGACTGCCAATGTGATATGTATTTAAAAGTACGAGAATTTACGGAAATGTAACCCAAATATCTAGTATTTCGCTGGTGTATTTAAAATTTATGTTGGTTAAATTCATTGATTACGTTGAGAAAAAGCATTGTCTTAGAAGCGCAAGCATGGATATTGTAAATGCATAAAAGTTTCGAAAAGAAATCGGAAAATTGATTAAATTTATTTATAGTCATGTCCGCACCCATCACACTGTTTTACTAAATCAATTGCGGAATAATTACACGTTTGTGTTAAAATGCAAGTTTTCAAACAAGATTTGTTGATTGTTCGTGTAATTATTTCAAAATCATAATAATTGTCTGAAGTGAGCCCCAAAGTGATACACCTGTTCCGGATTCACCCTCCGTCGCCCGTTCATCCTAACATTATCATCATCATAAATTGGCGTATATCCAGATTTCTACCCCAAAACGATTTGAAACCAAAGAAAACATTTTTTAGATGTTATGCGAGCATAAATAGCTTTGGATACATGTGTTTTACTGCATAAAGCTTCAAAAAGTGCAGTGATATTAATAAAAATAAATAAATAAATAAATGGAAATTCATTGAAAATTTAATGGAAAGTTTATACTTTTCATCCGTTATGTTAATATTTTCGGAAAATGATAGATGATTGAGGTGTTTAATATCAACAAATCTGTGAATTGTGCAGTAATGTGACTGAAACACTAATAAATCTTTTCTACTATTAGTAATTTCAAACAAAGAAACAAATTTTTCAAGGAAACGGCGATCTAGAACAGCAATATGAGTATAATTAAAAAGCCGCCGGGGAGTATACATCGGATACGAGAGTTTGAGCTGGAAAAGGTAAATTATAATTAGATAAACAAATTTGTTGTGTTATTTAAACGAAACATTCTAAAGAATTCATTAAATTTGCAAATAGTTCTAAGAAACGGAATAGACAGCAATTCGTAGTAATGAAAACACCGGATCTACCATATTTCCTTGAAACGTTTTTTTTTATTTTGAAAAATAGTATGAAATTTTTGATTTTTTTTTTACTTACAGCACATTTAGTAGCTTTGTTATTTAAAAAAAATGTATGCCATTAAAAAAATAACATCCAATCACCATTCAAGATAATTGGGATATACAAATAGACATTCACATATTTTAACGCCCATTTGATTACATTTCGCGTATTTTTACTCAATCCACGCGTTGTAAACATCTGCCTGCTATTTTAAGTTGTTTAAATAGCTTTGCAATGAAAGAAACCTGTAACTGTATTAGCTCGATTACCTCAAAATATTCTAGAACTCGAATTTTTTCTGTTCGCTTCAGCTTCGATTTATCGAGATTCGACTGTACCATGTTTTAAGAAGAATTCTGAGATTTAATAAAAATACAAAAAACCCAATGGAATTAAGATCCAATAATTTCAGGCAAATTTGTGGCGGACCCACAAATTTTGGATGCTTTGTAAGGATTTTTTGGACTCCGCAAAATTAAAACACTTTTTTGTAGACCAAATATTTGACCAATTGCTCCCAAACATTTCGAATCCCTAAATTTTGATTAATATCTAGCTTTTACACCCGATCTTCGAACAGGAATTATTACTTTTTTGGACAACAAAAAAACCATTCAATGTGATTTTATGTAATTCAGTATTCTCAAACACCATGACATTTTTAAATATTTTCTCTAATTTATAAACTAACATAAAAACTTAAAGAAAATGACATATTTGCATTGGGAAGGTGTGATATAGTGGTCAAATGGTCTCAGAAAATGATAAATTTATCTGTTAATACTTTAATTAACTTGAAAGAATTAATGTTTGGCACTATTGTAAAAAAATTATTAAAAAGAAAATGTGAAAAACAAGCATTATTTCATTGCAGATTCATTTATCCGATGAATTTGACATTTTGCAAATTGTTGGCGAAGGATGGTTTGGCAAAATTTTGCTCGTTGAGCATCGGGCCACGGATACTGAAATGGTATTAAAAGCCCTTCCAAAACCGTATGTATCGCTCAGGGATTTTTACAGAGAATTTCATTATGGTCTTCATTTGGGTATCCATAAAAACATTGTAACAACATATGATGTTGCATTCGAAACGGCTGGATTTTACGTTTTCACACAAGAATATGCACCGTTGGGTAAGTATTCGTATTTAAATGTGATGAACACATACAAAAAAAGATACAAATTTAACTATCTCCTCAAATAGATTCCATTACAGAATAAATCTATTCACTTACAGGTGACTTAACATCAAACGTTTCGGAATCGGGAATTGGGGAGCTACACAGTAAAAGGGTGGCGAAGCAAATCGCCTCAGCTTTAGATTATATGCATTCAAAGTATAAAATTCAATGTTTAATCCTTTTGTACTACTCGAATCCGATTAATTTATTCTTTTATTTACTGAACAGAGAAATTGTTCATCGTGATGTTAAACTGGATAATGTACTCATTTATAAATCAGACTTCTCAAGAGTCAAATTATGTGACTTTGGAGAGTCGTACAAATCGGGAACTATCGTTGAAAGGCGGAATGAATGGCTTCCGTATAGTCCTCCGGAAGTATTACAAATTAAAACCGAAGGAACTTATAAGTAAGTTGAAAGGAATTTACATTCTATAGCAATACAGTCATACCACTTTTTGCAAGGTTTTTTACACGATATCAGGACATCTCGAATTTCAAAAACGTCCAAATTTTAAGGGGAAGGGGGGTGTAACAAACTTAAAACTAAGGTGGTATATTTCATGAACAATACCTTACCGTGTAAAAAGTAGTCTGGTTGTATTTTATTGCAAATAATGTAAAAAAATGAAATAAATCGGAAATCCTTTTTCAGGGCTGATCCCAGTCACGACGTGTGGCAGTTCGGTATTGTTATTTTTGTGTGTTTAACTGGTTGTCTTCCATGGCAGAAAGCTGGTTCCGATGATCCTCGATACGTGAGATATCTAGCATGGCAGGCAACGAGTATGGTTCTGCCGTTAAGACGAACGCCGAAACTTTTTAAACTCCTATCCTCGAAGGGTTCGCGAATGTTCCGTAAATTCCTGGAGCCAAAGTGCGAAAGGCGACCAAAAAATCTAGCTGATCTCTCAAAATTCATGGACGACCGATGGCTGGCGAAAGGAGCTGAAAAGGACATGGCTGGTAAGTATTTTTTGTCATTTTAATGTTTGGAGAATCTCTTATTCAAAAATGCAAAGTTCAGAAAATGAACAGGACGAACTCTGCCCCTCCATGTACTCGTTCCATAGCAGTCCTGAAGAGAAGAATAAATTACTGTCAACGTTAGCGGAATATGGAATAGAGACAACCGTTGATCGGGTAGCAAAGAAAAACCGAATTCGCGATTGGATTGAATCATCGGTTATCACCGAGGAAGATGAGGTAAGAATATTTAAAAAAATATGTAGTTAGAACCGAAATTTAGTTAAATTTTCAAAAAAAAAAAACACTTTTTTGCCCTCCTCTTCTTTTGAATAGATTAAGTTTTTCAAATTTTCTTGAAAACGGCTTTTTTTATCAAAACGATTCAACAGAAATCGTGATTACGAATTTGCTTCTGTCTTCCCTCTTTAGCAAAATGGGTCTTTGTAAAAAACGTATAAAAACTTAAATAAATCATAAATACATCAAAATGGAATTGCGCAAATTTTTTTTCCCAGTTCCTCTTCCAAATCCCAGTTTTCTTGGCAAAGAAGAGAGTGCGAAGAAATGGTTTTCTCGAAATTGGTTCATTTTATCAAAATAAATTGTAGGAAATAAAAACAAACCCTTGTATGAGTTCTATCTACCCACCACTTCCAAAAATCATAGTTTTTTGAGAGGGGAAAGAAAAAAGTAATCTTCTTGAAAACGGTTCACTTCATCAAAAATAAATTAAATACAAAAAATGTTCAAAATTTGATTTAATGACTTTAATATTCCAGGAGGATGATTCTGGGACAGCAACCCCATCATCGTCAGTATCTCGTGAACCAATTCCTGGCCACATTTCAGCCGTGCGAGCTGAAGAGGAGCAACAGAAGAAAATCAACACTACGCTGAAAGACGCGGCAAATAAACATTTTGATCCAAGGACGGGAGTGGTACAAAGTGGTCCCAGTGAGATGGGTGCCATCGCAAAATCCGATAGCTTGATCAGCATGCACAACGGTAAAGACGGAAGCTTTGATAGTGGCAGTATTGTAACATTAGCAAGTCGAAACGATCTAATTTCGAGTGAGGGTCAATCTTATCATTCTGATTTGAATTTGTCAATGATAGGACAGACACCCAATATGGCTGAATCGATGGTAAATCCTAATCATCAAAATATATCAGTCGAAACGAACAGTAATAACAACAGAAGCTACTATTATGGCAATAATGGCATAAAGCAAAGTAATGCAATATCAAGTCCGAACGTTTATAATGAATCAACAGCTAAATACAATTTTGGCAATAGTTTAACAGCAGCAGGAGCGCTTACTAATCAATTAAATTTGCAAATGAAATCCGCTGATAATATAAATCAGTGGCATTCATCGACAGCGCTTAACCAAAATAACAGCAGCTACTATAATAATAATAGTTTAAATAACACTAGATTTAATAATAGTAACAGCAATGGCAAATCAAATTTCAATAGTCAAATAAATCGCGTCCCGCTAACATCATTTAAATCGATTGCAACCATTTCAGTTCCATCCGAAGCCGGCGAAACAGAGATATCAACAGCAGCAAATCCCCTACGCCAGCACATTTTATCCCGGCAATCACAATTAAATAAGGACAGCGGGTATGGGTCATTCGATAGTAAAATGAAGCAGCAATATTACTCGCAGTCGTCCAATCAAATACCACAATCGCCGATCCTTGCAAAGAAATTTCAGGAATACAACGAAAGCAGCTATCGAAATTTATCTATGACGAAAAAGAATCCTCGATTAAATCCAGTGAAAAGTCAGGATCAAGCGATTCAAACAGAAATCCAAGGTACTATGAAAGACACACCGTATGACCGGATCAGAGTTAAAAAAATCAAATAACACAACACGACAAAAATACGAAAATATATTCGTTGTTGAGATTTACTTAAGCGTAAACACATATTTTATTACAAAATATTAAAAATAATGAAAATACCTACAAAAAAATGCGATCTATTTTAAATATTAAATAAAAGTCAGTGAATTTTTTTTTCTAAAAGTTTGGTTTCTTTTCAATGATATTCATAACCTACTATTATTTATGTATTTGCTCTTAAAAGTCTTTACAAACTAACACGTATAAAAATAAGTTAACAAATCTTCTCTTCTCTTAATTATATTTCTTGTCTTGTTATTTCATTATTCTTGAAGCATTTCATTAGGAAGTCAGGTAACTGGCCATTTATTTTGGACATATTTTATGATTAATTCATACCTACACATCGATCAAATTCATTGAAAAAGCTTAATAAAATATTTTCTTTTTTTATACGATTTTCATCATTACAACTATTGGAGACAGTTTTACTTTCTATCTACATGTGAATCAGTATAAATCTTAATAACTATTTTATGTACAAGCGTAAAATTCACAATTTCATTGCAATTTGTATTGTGATGTTTCTATATTCTCTTTTTTAAAATATGTTTCCTTATTTTCATTCACAAAATAAAGAGAGCCGAACTTATTCTAAATCTTTTTCCCAAATTTGAAAATTGAACAAAAAAAACTCCTGAGGTTATGTTGAAGTAGAAAAATTAAATTTAAATGCAATAAAGAGATTTTCATACACGTGTAATGCGATTGTACAAGCTTGACATTATTACAAGTAAACAAAATTATCAGGAAAAGGGTTAATGCGATTCTGGAAAAAAAAACTTGAAAGACCCATCCGCAAGCCCGAAAAAATAGAGTTCGAAAATAAGAGAGCCATTAAAAAGTAAGCATACTTCGTCGTTAACTTACGATACTAACAGAAAAAGACAACAGCGTGAAGAGAGTTTTCCTTGCAAAGAAATTGCAAAGCGAGAAAAAAATACTTAGATATAAAACGAAAACTAAATCTAAGAAAAATGTGATTCTTTTTTGATAAGGCGCTGTCCATAAAATAGGTCACGCTAATTTTTGGCTATCGCGATTTTTTGTGTTGAGTTTAAAAGTATGACGTTTTTTATGGACAGCTCCTAACCGCGATATCTAAACTCTGAAAAAAATTCAAAGCATTTTCCAAAGAATTTCAAACCTAATGTCCCGAGAAATATCAAAATTGCAAAAACCAATGTTAGAAAAAAAAAGTAATATGGAACATCACAAAAAAAAATTATCACAAAATTATTACACTTCAAATGTGTATTTTGCAATATTTACCGTTTCTCATCGACTGACTTTAAATCTCTACCAAACGATTGAATCCGGATGTCATTCGCTACGTTATTTCCAATTAAATCTTTGCTAACAATTTTGTGCAGGCAATCCTCCAATGTGGTAGCTTCCATATTCAGGCAAATTTCATTGCCTGCATCTCGTTTCTCTCTCACAAGTGGAATCAATTTTGACGGTTCTGTTAAATCTTCCTTGGTCGTCACAACACCGAGAATATCTCGTCGAATCGATTCAATGTTGTCTCTTTCCTTGTCAATGGCTTTTTTCTCAGCCACACTTTCTTTAGGTTTCTCTGAAGAAACAGGGATAGCTGCCTTTTGATCATTTTGTGACAACTTTGGATACTGCGGAGTCGGTAGTACTTGATCCTTGTTTTTACCCTTCTGTAGAGCAGATTCCAAGAGCAGTGGTAATGGAAGCGAAATATTTGTTTTCACTGCATTGTCAGCTTGTGCTTTGTTCATCACTTCACCAACTTTGTACGAATCTGGCTCATAAACCTGATCTGGGGCGGGAGGCATTGCACCGCTATCTTCGGGCGTTTGCTTGTTTTGAACGGTGCCAGTTAGAACACCTAGTACCGGGCCTGGATGCAAAGGAACCTCTAGATTTGCCTTTGGTTGAACTTCTTGAATTTTGTCGGTATCCGATTTTAGTTCATCAACAGTTTTATCGCCATATTCATTGACTAATGGCACTTCCTTTGCTTCAATGACATTCGATTTTGCGTCTTCCACTAGCGCAATGTTGGATTCTACGACTGGATTTTTATTTTGTACATTTTTCTCAATCTTCTCGATTTTCTCCTCAATCGCTTCGAGCTTTTGATTCATTATTTCTTGAGTTTCTTTGTTTTTCTTCGCCAACTCCTCATTCAACTCGTCGACTTTCTGCTCTAGAAGTTCTTTAGCCTTTTTCAACTCGCTTTTAGTTTCCTTAATTTGATCGACATTTGATTTTTGCGCTTCTTCAGCAACTACTTCTTCTTCCTTTTGAATTGCGTCTTTATTTATTCCAGAGCTTGTTTGATTTCCTAACGGGACAACGATAACCAGTGGCTGTGGTGGTTTTGGGAATTGATTTTCCACTGGCTTGGCGTCATTCGCAACAGGAGCTGAAATATTATTTGGATCAACTTTCACATCCGGAAGTTTAATCACTTTCACTTCCTTGGCCTTTTGACGGGCCTGTGCAGCCAATTTAATTTTGTTTTCAATTTCATTCTGAATTTTTTTCTTCAAATTCGTAATTTCCATCTTTTTATCTGGAGGTTTGTTCAATTTCTCGATGTCAATTGGTGGAGCGACATTTTCGACATTTTTGATTTTCACGTTGGGATTGTTATTTTTGTCTGTTGATAGATTAACAGATTTATCGATCTTTTCAATGACAACCGGAGCTGCAATAATGCCTTCATTGACAATTGAGGGTCCCGATCGCTTTTCGTCAATCGCATTAAGATTCGCGTAAGTACCAAGAATCATTAAACAAAAACCAGCCACTAAAACGAACTGAAACAAAATACTTTTAAGTGATATTCAACGATGAAAAAAAAACTCTTACCTGTGCCAAAGTTTTCTCCGTTGAATCCTTTTTGGAAACTTTCATAAAACACGACGCTGGAAACATAATGCAAATTGCAACTCCGATTGTTGATCCCACCAACCCAATAACGAGTTCTATGGAAGGAATTAAAAGACCTAGACAGAGTGATATTATAACAATTGCAACGGTAATTGACTTAAATCGGCCTTCTGGAATATATCCGGTTGAATCGTGACCCTGAAAATATTTTTTCATTGTACTTTAATTGTTGTAATGGAAATTTTAAGGAAAAAACGAATTATGATTGAAACTTACCCTTCTGTAAAGCAAGGAATAAATACTAGCGCGGCATGGAAATATAACTAACGGGAAACTAAAAGCAACCGACAGTACGAAACCCATTTTAATGGCATCGCTGACAAATGAAGGTGAAAAATTCATGAGAATGTTACCTAAAATTAAATTGCGAATTAAATTTCGAGAAAAAAATAATAAAAAATACTTTATTTTATTTAATTAGTGGCTGTCCATAAAATACGTCACACTTTTTGACGAAAAATGTAAGGGAGGTCTACGGTACTGCTACAGCGGTAATAAATTTTGTACAAAAAATTGCGAAAAAGTTGGACAAGGAAATAGAGATCGAAAAATTTTCATGAAGTATTTTATGAGCAGCCATGAATGCCCAGTTGACACTAGGCATCTATTTTGATGCTACTTTAAAAAGCAGCTGACATAATACTAGTTTACACTACAATTCTAATAGTCGTGTCGTTGTCGGCAAGATTCGTTTTAGGCAAGAGTCGTTTGACGTGTTGTTGTTAGTGCTTTTGTGCCTACAAAAACACGTGAAACGAGTCTTGTCGAAAACTACTCGACTATCAGAATTGGGATGTTGATTAATGCTACATTTACACGAATGACAAATTTGTCATTTTTTTCTTGTCATTATGTTAATTCCCGTGTAAATGGCATAATTTTTGTAATTTTTTCTATCAGAAAATGTCAATCTCTCATAAAAGAATGAACTTGTCCATTCTTTTATGCCAGATTGTCATTCGTGCAAACGCAATATTAGTTATGACAAAAGTTGAATACTAAAGTTGTCGTAACTAATATTGCGTTTGCACGAATGACAATCTGGCATAAAAGAATGGACAAGTTCATTCTTTTATGAGAGATTGACATTTTCTGATAGAAAAAATTACAAAAATTATGCCATTTACACGGGAATTAACATAATGACAAGAAAAAAATGACAAATTTGTCATTCGTGTAAATGTAGCATAAGAAACAGCATGAAAAGAAAAGTTAAAAAAAAATCCATGCATACCAATTTAATTACTTACCCCTAATTTATTCACTAGGAGTTAAGCCGAGTTAGTGAGTTAAGGGAGTTAGCTAACGTTATTTTCCATGTTAAAGGTGAGTTAAGGGAGTTAAGGCGATTTAACTCCTAGTGAATAAATTGGCCGTTAAAGAATATTTAAAATCCAGCAGCATTAAATTCTTAAATCAATAGGAGAAAAATTTCAACATTTTCAAACTCACCAGAGAATGTCTGCGTACAAAATGCAACATAGCCAAAAAACCCGACGAAAATATAAACAACCGTACAGATTCCAGTGGCTGACTTGACGATGTAATTCATTTTTTCAATAGAGACATTGGGAACGACCTCAAAGACTTCAAACAATTGCCTACGAAAAAAAGGTAAACATTTTTGAAAAACAAACGCACAGATATTAATTTCCGGACGTACATTTGACAAGCCAGAGCCATACTAAATATTGGTAAACATTGCAAAACCCCACTTGGCTTCCAAAACTCCACGTTTTGAATCCAATCGCCGGCTAAGATGTGTCCCTTCGACTCTGCAATCACCTTCACTACCAAACAGACGTAGAATCCAATTGACGCCGTACATACCGCTGATAAGCTGTCCACATTCTTTAGCAATCCCAGCGGAATAATGCAAATAAACGTAACGATAACCATAACCCATGTTCTCAGTCTATCGCTCTCTGCTAAATTAAAAACTTTAGCGGTTATCTGTGGTCCCAAATCGCCAACGACTACAAAATACGCAATACACGTTCCAATCAAATATCCAATTATGCACAGCTCCACCATTAGTTTGCCAGAAAACCCGAACGCATGAAAGCCTAAAATAAACCCAATAAAAATATGTTTTAGTTTATAAGGAAGCATTTTTGATAAGAAATAAATTCGATATCATTTGAACTTACCCAGAAACTCGAAGCTTTTTCGCCGTGTTAGCATTGCTGATTTTATCAGATAGTGACATGATATTCTGGCTGTTAAATTACTGATAAGCAACAGTAATATTGATAGAATCACTCCGCACTGCAAGAATTAATCAAAAAATAACAAATTATTTATTTTTTTTTAATCGTTGAAAAAACAGATCGAGATATTGTCATTATGTCGAAAAAATAATTTGAAAAATTTTTTAGCTTTATCAAGAACTGATAAAATTTTTTTTCGATGGAATATTTTATTGCGATTTTTATTTGTTAGATAAACAATGATGTTCATATTGCAAGAATTTGAAAAAACAGCCTTTTAAGAACTTAGAATTAAAAACATCTTACTTTGAATTAAACTCAAAGTACAGTAACTTGGCAAATTTATAGTGATTTTTCGGCAGGGGCTGATAAAATACGTTACACGTTCAGGAAGAAAGTGGGCCTGTGGTGCGACGAGCAAGGAGTTGTTCAAAAAGTCAGAAATTAGTGTGAAATATATATGGATGAAACTTTACATACAGATGTACTTTTGAAAGTCTAATTCTGATAAGAACTACTCAATGGATTTTTTTGTGAAGTGTTTCAAAATATTCCTGCTTAACATTTTGCACAGTTGTATGAAATTGAATACATTTTGAAACGAACAGTAATGCACTCTTTTCAAAACACCTTTCTCACAACTGGTAGGTTATACCTGTGAAAAAAATTATTTGATCAAGCGATCGATATTTTTAACTGAAGATTAAACAAAAGTTTTTGTAGCGTCAAAACAACACATTGTGAATTTTTAATTTTTAAAAAGTCTGGTGGGTTACTTGATTTTTTATAAGCTTTTTTAACTCACTCACAAAGATTTTATAAAACATGTAAAATGTTCGTATATTGATCTGTGGTTGTTTCCGTTTCTGGTGTTTAAATTGCCAAAGATTTGCGACCAGAAATTCAACATTTCAATGTTGAAATATCCACCATACTCACCAGATGTTGCTTATTGTCCCTCTTTCTCTCTGTATTGAGAAAAACACTTGTTTTTTGCTTAGAAACCTTCGAAAACTTCTTGAAATGAGTCGGGATCCCCATGAACCAGATAAAAGATGGAGATTAAAGATGGAAAATGGAAAATTTTTGACTACCTTTTTCCTCTCCGATAATGGTTAAGAAAAATGCATAAGACTTTCTTTTTGAGCATCGATCTTCTCTGAAAATATGCTAGCAATGGAATTGAACAAAAAAAAATAGAAAAAAAGCTTTGCTAAATTTCGCCAGATGTGACTAACCTAATTTATTTTTAGTTCTTTAGTGACTAAAAAAATAAAACATCAAGAGGAAGTTGTGACCTCACAGAGCTCAACTGCTATGGGTTTGCCCATTGCGAAGTATTAATTTGAGGAAAGCAAATGAAATCTTTGAAGGTATAACGGAAACGAATAGCAGTTATTGCCGATTGAACTTCTTTTTGCTCTAGAAATCTACTTGCCAAGTCTGATGCCACCAGAGATGAGCAAAACGGAGTGTTTTTGCCCTACTTTCCCATATGATATCAATACCTTGGCCGACGTTTATGCTAATTAGATGCCATTTCGCTGAATTTTTCTCGCATCTTTTATCTTATGACCAAAATCTGTATTTAAAAAGTGAAACCGAATCGCAAACCTGTTTTCCTCTGTATTTCCAAATACAGCTAGCAGTTTTTCAAATGACATTTTCGTTTACTCATAAAATTTACCTTTTGGAAACAGAAAGGCATAGCTAAAATCCCAACACCAATAATACTATTGGCCAGAGTCATTATGTGGCCCATCATTTTGGAGAATTTGGCTTCCGCTTCCAGAACACCCGAAATTTGCTAACTTCCTGTCGCAGTAGACAAAACAATACAAAAAAAACTTCTAACACAAAAACCAACTGAAAATCCCCTCTAAATCGAACCAAACGCGGCAATTTCACGTGGGTAATGAACGGAACTGAGTTTTCTTGTTGTTCTTATCATTTTTCTATTGCCACGACGATTTTTCCGCGAATCAAAAGTTTTTTTTAACCAAAACCAAACGTCACAAATCAATGAAGTTGTGTGTAAACAATTGAGTGGATGGCGTTTCTCTTTAAAAGGGTTACCAGAATCAAATTCTATAATTTTATAGCATACGTTTTCGAGGAAATATTTCTTTAAATATAAAAATTAAAAATTTATATATTTTTTCTCGAGTACACCAAAATTAAGGTATTAAAGACAATTTTCTGCCCTGAAAACTCTTTTCGCTGCACTACAAAACCAAACTTTCAAATACGATATTTATTTAAAAATGCAATTTTTATAAAATAAATATCTTTAATTTAAATCAACTAAGCCATCCCTCTGCCTCCTATTTCTGTTGAAATTATCCCTTTTACCAGAGTAATTTTCACGGCCAAAACTAGCTGCAATAAAATTTTTATCTCTACGCTGAAAACTGGCAGATGTAGATGTGATCTCAGTACACAAAATATCTTCCAAAGTCTATAAAAAATTAAAAACTGCCTCAAAATTTCTTGCTGTTAAGTTCAAATTAAATACCTGATCAGTGATATTGCCATGATCGTTAAAGAATTTCTCGATTCGTTGAAAATCGGTTAGAATTTCCTTATTATGATGTTTCTCAATGGATTCTTTCACTTTATCCACCTTTATTTAAAACAATTTATTTTGAATTACTGTTAAAAAATTTTTAGAGGCTGTTCATAAGAGATGATACATTTTTCGGTTTTCGTCTCCTCTCTCTCCAATCCGTGATGTATTTTATGCACAGATCGTGAGTAATAACTTACCACTTCTCGAACAAATGTTCGCTTTTTATTGACAGGATCGTCAATCTCTAGAATCGATCTTAAAATCGGTAAAGCATCGTCCGGCCGGCCCATTTCCGCCAAAGCGTATGCTTTTAAATTTCTAACGGTTAAATAATGCTGTTCTCGAATTGTACTTAAAATTTCTACAGCAATGTGCGGTGCCTTTTGTCTTAAAGCCAAACCAGCGGCAAATGTTGCAGCTTTTCTCATTGCCATGTGACCAACACTGTTTAACTCTTTCCATAATTTTGTCGCATAATCGAAGGATTCCGGGGTGTTCTGAAATTTAAAAGAAAAATCATTCAGTTTTAAAAGAAACTGTACTAAAGTTTGCTATAGCTACCAATTTATAACACGCTGCGAACGTTAAAACGACCACATGCTTTGGATATTTTCCTCCTTGGATTTGACGCTCCTTAATGACATTGAAAACATCTAAAACGTCCTGATAGCGAGTTTTTTTATAGAGCAGATCCATAAGTATTTGAAAACTGCTTAACTGATCGAAAAATCCGGATAGCTGGGGGTCTTTAAAGGCCTTTAAAAGGATTTTTTAATTAGAAAAAGTTTATGAATAAATACGAATTTCTCTCGATTTACGAAGTTTGGGTCATTTTGCATCGTATATCGAGGCGCCGTAATTCGAGAGACATTTTAAGAAATTATTTTAGTGTTCACCTGAAGAGCTGCCTCATCTTGTCCCAAAAAATGAAACATTCGCATTACGACTGGCCCAAATACGAAATTACCAAATCTAAGTTCTTTGTTCTGGGAATTAAATCTGAAAGAAATAGAAATTCTTGTTCAGAAATATTTCGCAATACACAAAATATGAAATCTACTGTTGCCGTAACGATGGTTGCCGTTAACGTTAAATACGTTTTTTTTCGACTTTATCGCTTCAACAAGATTTATATTTGAATAGAGCGGTCGATAAGTCATGCCACTACTATATTATTAAGACTTTTTTTTTATTTTCTGCCCAAATAATCGGGGAAAAAATAGAACAAGATTCTATCACAAAATATCTCCCAAAATCGCATCATACCACAAAAAAAAAAATATCTAGCTCTAAGCCTATCAGATGTGTTTTTAATTCAACCATTATTACATTGATGATATCCTATCGAAACCTACTAGCACTTGAACAATACTTGCTTTTTCAACATGGCTATGAGAAGTTCAATGTCTTCCTTTTTATCCTCTGCTAAATGAACCATATTCTTCAAATCTTCAGTAAAAATCATGTTAGCCGGCTTATCCTCCATAAACTCCACCATTTTCACTCGAAATTTATCGCTAGAATTTGAAAATTGTGCCTTCACTTTTTCCCTCGCCACTTTGTATCCATCAATTCCTAAAGACTCCGCTGAGTAGATACTTCGGAGCCCCAACCGAAAGGATCCTGGAAAAACAGGAGGATAAAAATTGATCATAACCTAAGAAAACTTGTATGATTACCAGGAATGACGTTTGCATTGGATCTTAGAAGTTGAAGGGTACTTTTCGCCAACAAATTGGATTTATACATTTTGAAACTAATTAAAAAATTTTATAAAATACCCTAGGAAGTGTGGAAACGGATTATGCACAGTTTGGACCTAACCTCACTTTTTTGACACTTCATTCAACCTTTTATGGTTTTTTGCTTCGATAAAATGAACTGCATGCGATGGACAAACGGCAATATTTTCTGAATTCACCGGTATTTTCATCTAAAAAGGGGTGCCAGAATAAAATTTCTAACAACTGAATTGCAATTTTAAGGAATTTTAAGGATTACTGAAACAATGTTGCTAATACATTATTATGGACGGATATTTGTTTGTAAATATTTGATTAAATAACAGATAATTCTAAAGAATTTTGTAAATCACTGATGGGATGAAAATCTCTAGCCCATCTGGTACCCCCGATTTCAATGTCCAGTTGGGTTGGAACAAAACGGCGGCATTTTCTGTACACATTTTATAGACAGTAATACGTTTTTATCAGTAGTGTAGCACTTTAATCGTGAAAAAATGGAGCCCGAAACGAGAGACACGCAATTGGGAGTTCGATATCACTCCGATCCGCCGGCTTTTCCAGCAATTTCAAAGCCAACATCACTCGGTTTTTTCAGTGTCGAACTCATAGATAATATCCGGACGTGGATTCCGGGGACAAAACAGCTCAAATATTTAAAGGTTCCACCGCCAAAAGATGTCCGTTTCGACCTGAACCAGGGGTACGAGAATGTGATAAAGAAGCCCGACCCGCTCAACGAGCAGATCGACCACTTGCTGCGTTTCATTTTGGAAAACAAACACAAACTGCTGGCTAATCCGGAATCCAATCAGAATCAGCCTGCCCTCCTCAACATCGACTTCATTTGCTTTCGTGGACTGCTGCGACTCATTATGACTACGCCTTACGAGTATCGAGAAGATTGGAAGATTCTGGTCACAAAATATCGGGGCAATATCTACCTCTGCGAGAAGAAAACGGAACAGAAGCGAAACACCATCGAACTGGAGACTCCGATATCGAAGAAGTTCTGCTCGTATGGCTTTAAGTTTGAACAGTTCATGCTGACAGGTAAATAATCCATCAGTAAATGCAGAAAAGAATTAATTCAATTCTAATTCAAGATGTCATACATTGGAATAATATGAGTCATTTCTATTGTTGACACTACGATGTGCTTCACCCTCACACTTGTTTACAGGCTTCCATTACTGAAAAGGGGGCCTAAGTTCACTTTGACATCGCACTCCCATAAAAAAGTTCTTTTCAGAGTCATTACAATCCCCGCTAAACCGCTGAATAAAGCTTGAATACTAGACAAGGGGAGAAACCTTTTTTAGCAACACTTTTTTGTCATCTTGGAAAATTCGACAAACGTTTTACATGCTTTTTATTAATGTCTCGTTTATTAATTACTTGGCATTTGTGTCTGCTTTTGTAACAATTCTATTAACTTCGTAGTTTGTTACCGAAATTTTCATTTAATGAAACACTAATCACTTGTTTACCCAGAATTGAGTCATTTTTATTCACCTTCTGGTTAATAACCTTTGAAAAATGAGCCAAGTTTAATCAACCAATCTTCCAGTGTTCGCTTTAATATAGCAACGTGGATATCAAATGAATTGAGTGAATTTGGTCTTAAATCTGTATTCCATTTAAAAAAAAACTAGCCTTGTGGGTCTCTATGTTTGCTTATATCTAAAGAACCACTGGACTGATTTGGACCAAATTCTAGAGAGAATTCAATAAATTTTGATCCGGTTTTTACTATTAGACCCCCTCTTCTTCTTGAGCTTCCACTGCTTTGGCTTTCACCATGTCACATGGTGTTCTTCACGAAAATGAAGAAATCAACTAAAATTAATTATGAAATGACATTCTAGATGATCCACAAAAGGAGCCAAACACCAATGTTCCCGTAAATGAGGCCGAAGAATGTTGCTGTATGTTCCGGACAAATCTTCAAGGACATAAAATTTTATACGGAGCCGAAATGGATGGGATTTTAAGCGATGAACTAATCGATATGTAAAAAAAACTTTACGGAAATATTTTTCGCTCCAAAACAAAATCATAATTAAAACTAAATCAATACACTTTCAGATCAAAGACCGAACCCAATCAATTAGAATTTATTGAATTGAAAGTAAAACGGAAAGAGACGAGTCTCAGCCAAAGAAAAAATTTTCTCAAATTCAAATTGCGGAATTGGTGGTGTCAATCATTTCTAGTTGGAATTAATAAAATTTATATGGGATTACGGAATGATCGAGGCATCGTACATGAGATATCTCTTCTGCATCTAAGAGATATTCCAAAAATGGCTCGAGTAATACTTTATATTTCTAGTAATTTTATTAGCATTTCATATCCGTTTCGTATTTTGTAGGAATTTTGGGAGCCGGCGGTTTGTTTAGATTTCCTAAGTAAATTCCTCGCAATGGTCAAACAAACTGTGAAAAACACCGATTGCCCGTTAACAGTTTATGAATTTTATTGGCATCCGCAGGGCGCACAGAATATCGTATATCGATTGCATCAAGGCAGGAACGATTTAACATTTTTGCCCGATTGGTACATTTCCGAATTCAAATAGTTGATGATTTCCAATTTATTCACACATTTTGTCGATTTTTTATTAATTTCTTTATATTTTTTCCCCCTTGTGTATTATTAAGAATTCAATATTTTTTTGTTTTCACTGTTTTAGCGGATTGCTTGTTGACTAGAGAGATGAAATGTTTTGTTGTATTTTTGATTCAAAAACTTTTTTTTTTAGTCTAACGAAATAAATTAATTTTTCTTTATTTTTCATACAATTTTACTGTTGGGTGTATTTTTTTCAATTTACAGGCATGTGAGTGAGTTTTGAAAAGAGTTTGACGAGTGATTTTTCAGTGTTACTAAATTCTAACTTTTCCTTTGGCTTTTAATAAGGAGTTGTCCATTAAATACGTCATACTAATTTACGGCATTTCTAACTTCCATCTCTCGGCCATGCTTTTCACGATTTTTTGTATGGGGGTTTTTTACCGCCACCACAATACAGCAAATCCTTCTCCACACTTAATGTATCACGCAGAGCCCCTTACGCAAGAATTGCAGATAATTCTAGCTCAAATAACAGAAGCAAATCAAGTTAGCATGAAACAAAATTGTGCTTATATTCGTCGGTAAAGTATTTAATGACAACAAAATAATATTACAAGAGCTGGAGGCCTTTTATGGAATAGTCGTTACGATCGGAACTTGTGTCTTGTTGTTTTCTACTAAAATCAATAGACAAATCTCAGTACTCCATGTATAATAGGCCCTCAATTGAAAATTTTTGGTAATTTTCTGATCAAAATTAAAAAAGCTATTGGTTGAACGAGGCTTGAATTGAAATTTTTAGAAACGAGTTATGCCAAACTTATTTAATTAAAATGGAATTCCCCACATTTTTGTCTTTTAATATAAAATGGAAATATTTTCCCGTTCCCTAGATATTTCACATATAGCGAATATTTATGTAAATGGCCAGGGCAGCATTTCATGTATTTCGACGCGTCTCTGCCTTTCGACTTCGACACAGCTTTTAACTCTTGACTTCGCCATATCAGCAGCTTCAAATTTCCTGGAGTGACAGTCAGAATCACGTTTCGATTCATAGTGACGATTCCGCGAAATTTCAAGCTGCAGATATGGCGAAGTCAAGGGGGTCTATTATGGAATACGAGCGTAATCGTAACGATTGGGATTTGCCTGTTGTTGTTAGTGTTTTCTACTAACAACAACAGGCAAATGCCAATCGTTACGATTACGATCGTATTCCATAATAGGCCCCAAGAGTTAAAAGCTGCGTCGAAGTCGAAAGACAGAGACGCGTGGGAATACATGATTGGTGCCCAGGACGACAGGCTTATAAGATTAGTAAAAAAAAACTCATGGGCTAAAAGAGTCTGCAGATATTTATATTTCATCAATGTTTATCTTTTCCGGTCATAATTTCTTTTATCGGTGATTTCCCAAATATTTTTTATGAAATTTCTTGTGAAGCGAAAATTTAACAAATCCCCTGTTCTCTCGTCAACAACTTTTTAATGTCACTACAATTCAGAGGTGTCGATTTTTAATTTTTTCGTGCGATTGTTGCTTCACCAGCTTTTTGCAATCTCTCCATTCGTATCCTTTCGTATAATGAGTAGATCGTCTCCATGTAACAGTGACGGAACAGGCTTGTGTGACGGCCCTGACAGGCGGGAGCACGAACTGCTTATTTAGCAGAAGGGTTTCCGTTGACCAAAGGCGAAACCTGACACCGCTAGCATACCAAATCCATTAAAATCGTTTTCTGAGCACCTAATTACAAACTCGTGCTAATTGAACAAATAAAACACAACTAATTTTTGTTATAAAAATTTACTTTCCAGTAGCACTGACACTTTCGTTACAGCTTTTTTCTTCTTTGAAATAAATTCATTAAATCTAAATGCGCGTTATAATGTAGCATTTTTCAAAAAAAAATAATGAAAAATATTAAACCAGAGGAAGGGGAGTAGAGAATAATCCAAAAGGAATTTCGTTTCAAATTTGAATGTATGTTGGTGTAGGTGCAGATGTGTTAAATGTAATTTAAAAAAAGAAAATGCAAGTCACAACGCAGTTTAAGTAAATGTCACCCACAAGGCAACAAGGAAATTATATTATTCTAAACATAAGAAAATGGAAATATTCAAAAGAGGAAATCTCTTACAAAAGTAACATAGCTTAACTTTTTTACTTTCACCAATTCTCACCTACTAGACAATGGAATAAAAGTAAAAATTAAATCATCTCTCCGAAATCAAAACTACATCGCTTCCTCACAATCTTTCAGTTAATTACATTAAATCTAGAATTAATGAAATTATAATTCGGTCTTTGTGGCCTTCGGTTTGCCACTGCGATCGAATCCTTGCAGTTCGTTTGTGGCATGCTTGGAAATGTATTGGACGAAATCGTCGACCTCTCGGCCGGCATCGTAAACTACTGGCTTATCTCTGGCATCCTTTGGCACCCAGAAGAGTGTTGGGAAGCCACGGACTTGGTATTCGCTGGGCACATCGTTTGCTACAGCGTCCATCTTGACGATAGCGATTTCTTCCTCCTTCAATTTCTCTCCCAACTCATCGTAGATTGGAGCGAGCTTCTTGCAATGACCACACCTAAAAATTGATCGATATGTAAAGCAATTGAGGAAACTGAATTAGTGAATCGCGTTATACCATGGCGCATAAAATTCAATAAGTGTATCCTTGCCGTTGTTGGTCACTACCTCGTCGAAGTTTTTGGCAACGGCAACCTTCACTGGACCGTCATTGCTGTCGGGAATTGCTTCGGATTTAACATATGGCTCCAGATTGCCAGCAATCATATCTTCAAGGAACTTCTTAAAGTTATCTACTGAGAAATCCTCCTTCATAATGAATTTTTGGTTCTTGGCATCGCGAGCTAAAACCACTGGCAAATCTCCAGTATAATCGTATCCGTATTCGTTAATCTCATGTTGGAATTCATCCTTGGCACTAATGGCAAAGTTCAGTTTATCGGCGTACTCCTTTGCGACCTTCAAAACGCGATTACGCCAGTAGTTGGTTCCCTTGGGATTTTTGGCATAGTCAACGTGGTAATAAGCGACGACCAATGGATTCTTGAATTCGCTAGCGAATTCTCTTACTCTATGTCCAACCAAACCGTGACTAAAACGAGATGCACCGCATTTTCTTTACTCGACATTCTTGAATTAATAAAAAAAAAATCTTACTAGCTTTTGGTGATGAAGTCTGACAGATCTCCAACAGTTTTACCGTCAAACTTGACAAACGATGGTTCGAATTTGTTGGCTAAATGTTTAGCGCGGAAGAGAATAATTGCGTCACTACAAAGGAATATTCATAAACAATCAATTAGTGATATAAATTATCCGAACTCACGTCTCGCCCTGTTTCTTGAGTACTTCAGGAGCACTGGAATGTCCAAATCTATGCTTCTCACGGTTCTTGTCGGCGTATTTCAGGAAAACTCCCTTCAAATCACTTTCCTTTTCAAAGAAACCAAAAATCGTGGACTCTGCATTGTCAAGATATTTTTCAAAATCAGCGACTGTCAGGACATCCCTAGAAGCTGGTCCGACTTGAGATCGCATGTACTTGACAATACCGTGAGCCTCTCTTGGTCCAGTGTAGTCAGCGGAAAGTTCACCATTTTTGAAGATTTTCAAGGTTGGATATCCGCTAACACCGAATTTGTTGCAAGTTTCCTTACCACCCTCGGTACAATCGACCTGGAATTTGTTTCATAATTTTTTCATACTGTCTTCAGTTTTTGATTGTCAAAAATTACCTTTGCTAAAGCAATTGCTGGTTCATCCTCTCTAACCATTTCAGCCGCCTTAGCATATTCGGGTTTCAGTCTTTTACAGTGGCCGCACCTAAAAAGAGAAGAAACAAAGAGTTGAGGATAAGAATATTTAATTTGGTTCAATTCGAACTATTTTGAAATGCAGTCAACGAAACTTAGTCGTTATTCATTTCATAAAAGGTTCCTCTGGACAGCCCTTATTCCGAGCATCTTATTTGTCTTTGCTGAATTTGCTTTGTTATATAAATATAAACCTTTTATAGATCGAAAATTTGTTTGGCTGTCTGTAAAAACCACGCAATGCCACAACGCAACGAACTTGGCATGCCAAAGCTCTTAATATCAATGACACATATAAGATAAATTCCCTGCTAAACCCTAGAACTACCCAAGTTTTCTAATACGTCAGCAAAACAACACTTGAGGCAGCGGTAATTGTACTGAAAACCTCAAAAATCTAGATGTGTTTGCGATTGATAACAAATTTTAAAGATAATAAATTAAAATACCGGTAGCTGTAATAAACTCATTGAATTTAGAACACACAGCAGCTAGTTTTACTTTTGCTATATTTAAATTTTCGCCACATTGCCCATTTAACCCGACAGGCAGCTAAAACACCTGAATATATACAAACAATTCAATTAACATCAGAAGCAGAGTCAATAAAAAGACGTGGCATTTGAATATTGGTGTGATGAATCGAAAATACCAGCCATAAAACCATCATTTTTCCAGAATTATCCAAATTTCATAAATAATTTCTTGTTTCAAATTGAATTGGGAGTGCTTTTAATGGGTACTGTGTATATTATTTGTTTGTGACAAAAAAAGAAATTTTTTGTCATGGTCTAATGGCAGCTTGAGAGACTTTTCAGATAAAATTTGAAGGAAAGAAAAAATTAAACGGAAGTACTTTGAATATATAATTTGATAACGAATCGTTAGCATACAGTAAAACCTGTAAAATTTTGACAACAATAAGATTAATATTTGCTTAAATCATTTTCGTGGTGGATCAATTTATTGCTTTCTGAAGGTTTCATAGGCCGAAAATTTGGCACGCGACCGAGAAAGACTTTGTGGTACACACTATCTATTTCGGCACGCGACAGACAAGAAACATTGTTGTAGACCCAGACCGGGAACCGGTTGTCGTGCCTAAGAAAAAATGAAAGCTAAAAAAAATTTAGACTTTCATGCACGGAAATTATGGATAATAAGGATTCAAATATAGGATGCAAGTGATCTTAATTGGGCATCTTTTTTTCCGATCGTCAAACTAAACGTTTTTTGTGGTTTTCGGAGAATTTGTAGGTTTTTTCTAACTTAGTATAGATCCCTGCAAAAAATATTTGTAAGCTTACCTAATTTTGTGACGCTGCACCTACAGTCTTACATGATTTTTGAACAACGGATTTAGATTTAACAACAATTGTAGGGTTTTATTGATATTCATCTATAGTAGAATACTGTAGATGAATGTACGCAGGAGAATCGTACAGAATATCTATCAAAGTTCAGTTCCATTTAACAACGTGAGTAAAAACAACAAAAAGCAGTCGCGTAACAGAAATTTAAAAAAAAAATTAAGGCTCCAAAAAACTAAAACTTTGTTGAATCTTATTTCGATGATCAGAAATTCAGGAACTTTTTCATAAGAGATTTCTTTGGCCATTGAATCTGAATGAAATTTTTCACAAATTCCTTTTCTACCAACTTCTGCGGTTAGAAAGGAGCCAAGCCTTTAGCAAATTCAAAAGGAATAAACAAAAAAAAATCTTGAAAATTGATAGCGCCAAAGGACACAAATCAAATTTTGGCAAGGATTAAAATTCAGTTTTTGCGAGGAAATTTCTTTTACGCCTATAAGTTGTCCATAAAATATGTCACACTATTAGAAGAAAAGAGGATCTACGATAGTGTGACAGCGGTATTACATCACTTACAATAAATCGTGAAAAAGCACCAAGTTTGAAGAGGGAAGAAGGAGGGGTGTGCTGAAAAGCTAAAAATTCTTAATTTTCTTTGGTTGTACTTCTCCAACAAAGTTCTTGATCTTGAAATGGTACCAAGAGGTCAACGATTAGATATTGTAATCGTCATTTAATTACTACTCTTTGCTACAAGCATATTTAGGGAAATTTTATTATTTAGACCACATTTATCGCCAACAAACCACCACTTTAAGACTTCCAAACTGGTTTGAGTGATGAATTTATGGAACGTACCATTTAAACGTGGCCAAAGTAAATTTAATATCAGACTGAGCCCGGCGATTTGCTTATTTTTCGAATAATCGATGAATCAGAGGGGAGAGATGCAAATTTCCCAGACGACCGCACTTTTTTGCGGATTTAAGACTGCGTTTGCACGCGAAGGTTGAACAATTCAAAGACTTTTATGCAAAGTTCGCATAACTTTGAGAAATTGCTCTTTCAAAGGAGTTTCTTGGGAGTTCAAACTAATTAATTTGTGCAATTACTAAATTGGCAGACAAGTTACACGGTGAGGTCACAGAGTTCATGGCTATAAAAAGTGATTTCAGGTGGCAGACGCAGAAACACGGGAAAATATGACCAAACCCAACTTTTTCTTCCAATTAGACTATCTGTGATATGGAAATTACTTCAACCACTTCTAGAAACTGAATTATTGTATAAAATGATATTTACCATGGCGCATAGAACATTACTAAAGTTGTTTCGCTCTCCGCAACTCTTGTGGAAAAATCATTGTCGGTTAAGTCCAATACATCTGCTTCTCCAGCCAGCGAACCAGCTATCAACGCGAAAAGAACGATTCCGCAGTGTATTAACGACATTTTGCTAACGGAATTGATTAACTGTACTACTAGAAAATTAATTGCACGATACCGACACAGAATTAAGAAAGTCCACGTCTCTCAGCAGCTTATTAAAGAAAAATGCCGGCCGATTTCGTTTCGTTGTCCAATTTTGATTGGCTGATACAAGCAGGGTTGGCACCAGAAACGTATTCACGAAAAAAACCCAATGAAACTTTTGTCTTCAGTAACGCTGTAACGTGTCCGACTTCAATCAAAAATAAGGGTTCATATTGCACAAGAACTTTGCTAGTGCATCTGGGCAACGAAGATCAAATCCCGTTAGAAGTTCGATTCCTTCATGATCCAAAAGATTGCCGCGAGTTTGTATAGTCGCTTTTTTCGCGAATACCTTCGATTTCCATATACAGCAATCAATTTTCTATTGAAAAGTCGTCGATGTATCAGAAAAAACTGTTATTGGGTTTTAACCTCGCTTGACTATTGATCTTTATTATACTTCAGCACTTGGCTACATGGAGACACCCGACCATCTGACCCATCATGTTTTTTTATATTAAAAAAATGCTTTTTCATTTTTAAGATGGTTTCTGTATACAAATTATTTTTATGTATTTTAAAATACCGCCAAAAACTAAAAAAAATATTAATTAGCGATCGGTTGATCATTTCCTAATTAAGACCGATGACCCCGCTTCAATTAGAAAAAAACGTAAAAATTCAAATTTTTAATTATATTTTTAGCAGAGATCGTAACGTAACGAACCATTATCGTAACGTAATGATATAATTTGTATTTGTCATAGAATTTATTTTATGGAATTATGTGATAAATAAACTATCATAAAAGTGCATTTTCTTTAGTTTTCAGTTTCAATACAATGTGAAACGAAATAATAACGTTATAACGCGACGAAATGAAATGTTTTATCGTTACAAAACGAAATAAAATTTGAATTTCGTTACATTACGAAATGTATAACGTTACGATTTTTTTTCGTTTGACATCCCTGATTTTATGTATTGAATTATGGGGAAATGTCATTCGAGCGGCTCTAAATATCCATAAAACCGTTGAAACGTCAGTTTTGTTTTGTTAAGAAGGTTATCGCAATCACTTTGAATTTTCAAGAAAATCATCATTTTTAGGACGGATTTTCCGAAATTGTGGTCAAGAAATGAATAAGTAAGTGTGAATTTAAAAAATCTTCGTAAAAGTAGATCGTTTTTAGTGGAAGTCACTGAAAATTCGCTGACACAGATTGAATGTTGTGATAACAGTAATTTGCGGACTTCACTTGTTGCCTACATTTCTTTTACCCTCCAAGAAAGACGAAGGAAGCACCCAACACATCTCACCCCAAGAGCTCCTTTCGCCGCTCCCCTCATACAGAAGACTTCTGTTTACAAATTGACATACTTGGCGCCAGCGCTGTGGCCTTTAATCGATTTTCTTGTCATTACGTTGTGACTAAATAAAATTCGGTCGCAGTTTCGTTGCGCCGAGAAAATCTTTTCCTCGAAAAACAAAATTCTAGTCTCCTTCAATCGAAATTTAACAGTTTAAACAGCCCCTAATCTTGTGCATAATAAAACCATTCTAGGGAGAAATTCGGTCGTACGCCACCAAGTCCAGCAGTGAACCCGTCGTTGCCAAAAGGAACATCAACTCCAGATTACAAAACAAGGAACCATCGGCAGCTGAAAAAAATTACACCACAGCAAGTAAGGACCTTACCTTTGTTTCTTTTCTTCTTGCTTAATTGAAAAACAATTTTTTTATGTATCTCTGCATGTCGTTTTAAAAATAGTTGACCAACAATACAAACTATGAAATGAAATCATTTTGTTTTTTTTCTTTGCAGTGGAATCATTTACCAGCTTTGAAGCAGAAGTGTAGGATCCCCTTTCTTCCGTCGCCAATTGACAGAATTAGGTAAGTCGGCCATGAAACCATCAAAATAAAAACAAATCCTGCTGTAGCACTTTAACCATTCCTTCGCGTTTAACCAATTCCGATAGAGCAGAAGCTTTAGAGTGCTGTTATTTCTGATTAAAGTTGAAGTTAAAGGTGAACGATGGCTCCGTTTTATCCTTCCATTTGTTATTATTTTAAAAAGGCATTTCTTAAGTGTTTGGGAGTCTTTCCGTGTGGTGGTAAGTTGGTCGGATTTCTAATAAAAGGAAGAACGAATAAAACGATTGATTGGAGCGCATAATTTATGATAATGCCGCTCCGACTGTGGTTTAAAAAACATCAAGTGGGGGTCCCATTCGAAATTGGTCAAGATCAATACTGACATTAAATCGTTTTACTGCCTTCCTTCCCTTGTCCTTTCTTGGTTCGTGCCATTTCACTTGCAGTAATGATTAACTGGAGTGACCTATTTTACTTTTCATTTCGTAACATATTTTTTATTTTGCTTCCTGTGTTGAGTTTTCATTTTCTATTTTAAGATTAGTTATTAGTCGGAGACTAAATACTGATAATGAATTATGCCGATTCTTGAAACAGGAAAAATATCAAGAAGCATTTTTTTATGTATTTTTCACTAACTAGGATAAAATCTTAATAAATAAAAACTTAAAAAAAAATATACTTAGAAAGAAGTCAATTTTTTGTGATAAGTAAAACCAAAATAAAAATCCAGAATATTTTTCAATTCTTATGCGTTTTCCCAAAAAAGGAGAGTATATCCATTCATTTTTCGCTAGCTTCTCTTCAACGGAGAAGATTGAACTGGCGATTTTCAACTCCCGGCATATGGTTAAATAAAAATCTTTTTTATGGGACTTTCATTTCTATCACGCGAAAGTAAAATCGCATATTAGAATTTTCCAATATTTTCTATCTTTTCAATTTTAAAAATTTTTTACATTTAGAATCGGAATAAACAAAAGAGCCGAAGCCCTAGGACTGAATCCTTGCCTGAAAAAATCATTCGAAGGCAACCAGAGTTTTCCAAGGATTTCCAAGAGATCCCTTCGCCGATATGAAATAGACATCGATACACCAGTAAAACGGTTACGCCTTGAAATGGATAAAATTAGAGGTAATTTCCGGCACTGGTTCGCCAACATCCGGCGAGAACGTGAAGGCAAAATTATAGAAAAAACAAAAATAATTGATGTAAATTTCTTTTTTAGTGGATGGATCGAATGGACTTCGGTTCAATTTACGCCGAGTTAAGGGCTGCTTCACACCCGGGGCCAGCTCCCCATTTAGCGCATCGTTAATTGCCTCCGCATCAGATTCACTTACCAGAGTACCAAAATCCGGAATCAATCCCAATAAAGCAGTTTTCACCATTGATTCGAAAACCAGTCAAATTCTAATCGTTAATAACAATGCATGCCAATTGCTTGGCTACACATCACGGGAATTATGCAGCATGCAGTTCTCTGAGTTGCTGACCAATAAGAATAAAAGTCATGTTTGTGCTTTAGCCGAGGGACAATTGAATAGCGAAGATGGAACTATGGTGCTATTAAGCGGGAAGGTAATTGATATTGAGATCGTGGCGAAATTAATTAAAGGGGTTTCGTCATGGCAAAGACTCGCAAAATTTCGAGCATCTATTTCATACGCAGGCATGTTTTGCCATGCTTCTTGCAGGTCAATCACAAACAGTAGATTTTGATGAGAAAATAAGAAACTCGTTCGCTGCTATTTCTAAAATTAATACTTTTTGAATTATCGTAAAGCCTCATTTTTTAAAAGGAACATCTCAGTTGACAGTTGAAAAAATTAATGGCCAACAAAGAGTACGCGCCTCTACTAGTAGACTAGCTTCTAGTTATCTTTCTACTGAGACCTTTCTTTTAAAAAATGCAGCTCGTCACAGTAAGTCCGCTTCAGATTTTGTTAAATCTTTCATAAGATTTTGTTAAATCTGCCTGTTCTGCGTATGAAATAGACGCAAATTTCGATCGTTTTGAGAATTAAAACTTTTTGTGCAATTTCCATACTGAATTTGCAGTTACTGGTGAAAGAATCGTGAAGTGCTGTCCATAAAATACGTCAGAATAATTTTTTTACACTATGAACTCCACTTCCCTCTCTCCTTCCCACTCTTTTTCCTACTCGTCTAACTTAATCGTGTTGGTCTATCACGATTTTTGTATAGAATTAGGCAACTACGATCCGTCCTCCCCATTTCCCAGATCTCTCGTAAATCCGTAACGTATTTTATGGACAGAACCTTAAACGGGCCATTCGCATATCCGAATTTAAGCACATAAATAGTAAAGCACATTTATGACACATAAATCACGGCTAATATCAAATTTCACTTTCAGGTTGTCGAAATGAATAACAAATCTAGTCAGAAAGTCGCTGTCTCGCTGTGGATCCGGCAAATCGATAATGACGGACGCTGTTTAGCCGTTGCCGAGCCAGTCGAACGTCGAATTTGCCAATTTGTGGTCGATAAAAATGGTTTTATTAACAATGCCGATTATGAATCCTTGATGCTGTTTCAATTTGAGACCCAGGATCAATTAATCGGAATAGATATAACAACAATAATTCCAGCTATTGTCCTTCCCGATAGCGATCACAGCGTGATTGCTAAACACATCAGGAAACAAAAAGCGACGGGCAAAACTGCAGATGGAATATCGTTTCCACTTTGCCTCTTGATTACCCCGAATGATTCTAGTACGGATACAGGAGACAGCGGGCTGTCTAATAGCACTTTATTCTTGATAACCATTTGGGTGTTTCAAAATCTAAGCGGTCTAATTGTAATCGACGAAACTGGGAAAATTGAATCGTGCAATCATCATTTCTCTAAGTTAATGTTCGGCCATGCACAAAATAAGATAATTGGGCAGAATATTATGAAAATCATACCGAATTTTGGCCAAGAATTGGAATATTTGGGATACAGTCGAAGCAGAAATATTACGGAATCATCACTGGACAATGAAGAATCGGAAACGGAAACTGATAATATATACAACGATCAATTCGTTGTAGCTCCTTTGTACAAAAGCGATGTGTCGAAATTATCAAATGATCCCGTCCGAATATCCATAGATTTCACAAAGGGATCTTCACAAGCAAGTGGAGTCGATTTAACGTCCAACGAAAACGACTGCGAACCGAAAGATTGTTCATCGGCCAATAAATTACCCAAGGAGAGTTCTATGCTGGTCAAGAACTCGAGTCAGGATGATGAGCACAAGGCGGGTGCAATTTTTAAATCACACTCGGCGGAGGTGCTACATCCGAATAACGATAACACAGAGAATAATAAAAATATGGCGAACGTTAGTAGCGGAAAGCCAGTTTTATATTATCCAACGGAATTCCGACATTCGATTGCAATTACGGAGTCCTGCCTAACGGAAAATTTGTACAATTTAAATGAGAATGATTTGCTAACGCCTGTCAATGATCCATATTTCATTTCATCGCAGAATTCTAGTTCTATTGGGCCAGGATATCGAACAGCAGACATCAGTGCGGCGTTACGTAGTCAAGAATCCTATGGCAATTTATCGAAAGATCTTGCCGCTGTGCAAACTGCGGATGATGAAAAATCTTTGGGTGGTCAAAGCGAATATTCAACGGCAGTGACATCAACGCCGGATATAAGAAAGGGATCGGGGGTGGCGGGTGTAAAACAGCCAGCGATTCCTACGACTTACACCGATGGAAAATATAAAGGCGAAGCGATTCACGCGGATGGAAATGTGATTGATATTCTGTATACGATTTCTAGTCAAATACTGCCATGTGGTAGGAAGGTATTCTGTGTTTGGATCTGCCGTGATCCTGACACGGTGTACGAAGTGGACGAAGATGTGAGACACCAGAATTTAACGCTGACTTTCAACAGCATCACAAGCACGGTTGAGAATTCCCTCGGGCAAGCCATAAAAAACACGGCAGCACAAAATTCCAGCCGTCCAAACTCAGTTTCATTGATGTCGCAATGTGAGGACGAGCAGATCAGTGGGGATTTCAGTAAACACTATACAACGCTGAAACAAATTGGCAAGGGAGCTTACGGATATGTAAAAATGGCCTATCGAAATTCGGATCGATTATTAGTCGTGGCGAAATTCATTCTAAAGGAGAAACTCTGTGCACAATTCATGATTCTGACGGAGGATAAAAAGGAAATCCCAATGGAAATTTATCTGCTAACCACCGTTAAGCATCCGAATATCGTCACCGTTTATGACGTATTCGAGAATGACAAATTTTTCCAACTAGTCATGGAGAAACACGGCTCCGGAATGGATTTATTCGAGTTCATTGATCGCCGCCCAATGATTGATGAGAAGCTGGGCTGCTTTATTTTCCGGCAAATCGCCAACGCTGTTAACTATTTGCACTCGTTGAATATTTTACATCGTGATATCAAAGATGAGAACATCATAATTGATCAGAATTTCCACGTAAAACTCATTGATTTCGGTTCGGCGACGTTCATGGAAGAGGGGAAGCTATTCTCGACGTTCTTCGGAACAACGGAATATTGCAGTCCAGAAGTTTTGGCGGGGAATAAATACGCCGGGCCCGAACTGGAAATGTGGTCACTGGGAGTGACCCTTTACGTTTTGATGTTCTTTGAAAATCCTTTTTTGGACGTAGAAGAAACTCTACGCGCTGATCTAGTGATGCCGCACAAAGTTAGCTTGAATTTGGAGAAATTGCTGTTAGGAATGTTGGATAAGGATCCAAGGACTCGTCTTACGATGCGTCAATTGATGGCTGATACCTGGATCACGCAAGAAATCAACGTGGCGACATTCAATTTCGCTTGGATTGTACCGTGCGAGACGTACGAAGCGAATCCCGATAAATATTTCACTGGGCAGGTTTATTCTAGTACAACGGCGCTGTCGACAACATCACCACAGGATAGTCTCTCGCTGGTCGATGAAGACTCCATGATTGATGGTGAAGAGGTGGACGATGATGAGGATGAGGAGAAGAAGAGCATTGAATCCCAAGAGAAAATCTGTGATAAATTTGGTAAGACCATTTTGAATAAGGAACTACCCATAAAATATATTAGGTTTTTAGAGGGCAGTGGGGGTGGTTGTGATGAAATTCTGTAGAAAAATCTCGAAAAATCGTGTAGGAGGAATCCAAATACGAAATTCTATAAAAAAAACTGACAAAAAATGTAAGATGGGAGGGGGTTGCGGTATGAAGTTATTAACAAAGGGGTCTGTAACACCATAATATTTTTCTCAGTTCGATGGGAAAGATATTATGGTGTTGCAGAACCCATTCTTAATAATTCTTCAAAAATTAGCATTGCAAGTCAGGCTTTCAGAAAAGTGAACCTTTCATGCGTAAAAGTAGGCAATAGAAAAAAAGATTTAAAAATAGTTTGAATTTTTAAATTACCCTCCGAGTAGCGGAACAACGAAGAAGCGGAGGTGTGGAAGGTGTTTAGAAGTTATTCTCGGTCTATTAAAAAAAATCAAATTATCTTTTACCTTCCTGTGTTATAAAGGGAAAATATGGAAGACCGACTCGAGAACGGGGGCAGATAAAAACTTTCTAATCAGTACCAAATTCATTTCAGGCAAAATTGTGAGGATGTCCGTGCATCGCCACTGGACTCGCAGAGAAATTTCAAATACTGCCATTATTAAAAATCTGTTATTTTATAAGAATGTAAAAAAAATTTCCTTATTACTATTTTTTTAGAAATGTCATCTTCCGTCCAGGACAAAGAATCGACACCGTCATCACAAATACAGGAAATTAGCGCTAGTGATGCGGCCACAGCGGCTCTGGAAAGTTCAACGACGGCATTCATTGAAAAAAACATAATAACGACATCATCATCGTCGGCGTCGGGCCGGATTTTAGATACAACAACAACAGCAGGTAAAACAAACGTCATACTAACGAAACAAAGTAATCAAACCGAACAACCACAGCCGATTCCAACAACTTTGTCAAATAGTAAACTAATAACGGAGCAATATGTAAATAATAGTTGTTTAGTTGTTAAAAATTGTAGTCAGAAAAGTGATCAAACACCAGTATCGATATGTAGTCGTAATAATTTAGAGCAGAAAGTTCAACATCAACAGCCTACTAGTCTAGTAATAACGCAAATCTCCAGCAGCAACAGCAATCTTAATAAGCCGTATAGTAGCAACAATTCTAACAGTTCAACATCATCATTAAATCTAGTTAACAATGATAGTATTTTAGATCTAACGAAATTGAAACGTTTCCCAACTAGTAATCCTCAACTGAATGCTAATCGAAGTGAGTCGTCAGCGATGTCTGGTGATGCTGGACCATCATTATTTAGTAGCTATTCAGAAGCTAGCATTCTAGATGCAACTTCATCATCGTCACAATGCTATCACTCTTCCGCATCAGCACTTAGTAATCTTAGTAAAACAACAATTGCTTCGGCGTCATCGTTAGACTTCCTTGAGGCGCATTTGTTAACGTTGACCACTACAACGATCGTCACAACAATGGCTCGATCGGGAAATCTTGTCGATTACAATTTCAGTAGCAATAGTACTCACGGTAGTCGCAGTTCAATTGTCACTGTCGAAAGATCATCCGCCGGAAATAAAACACACTATGAAAATAAATCACTGCTAAAAATCGATCAGGCCAATACACAATTAATGCTATCCAAGTCAGAGAATAATATTTTCGAAAGGAAAAACAATCCGAAATTGGCGATTTATGATGTGGTCAGTTTGAATGATTTAAATGCAGATGATCCGTTTCCGCATGGTAAAATGAATGATTTATCAAAAACGAAGATTAGAAATCGCCGATCAGATCTTGGTGGATGCATTGATAACGAGGACACTGACGATGATTGTGATTCGGATCGGATTTTAGGTGAATCTAGTAAGTCGATTAAGCAACAGGCGCAAAAGAATTCCAATTCATGTCGTACGATGACGGGGGTGACAACAACACCAGCAGAGTGTGGCAAAAAATCCATTAATTAGATTTATCAGAAAATAAGTTCATTTTGTAATGTTCATTGGCTAATTTATGTTTTCGTTTTCAATCTGTTTTCAATCAGGTACGCTGAATTCAAAGAAAAGGAGATAAAAGTCAAGTCGGGAAATTTGATATAAACTGAAAATTAAGTCATGAAAAACTCCTGAAACGCCACGAAACATTTCAATGGCAGGGTTTTAGAATCACTTAAAATTCAAAACAAAAGCGTTCTGTCGATTTTTAAAGCCAGAATTTATACATTGTCTATTACAAACGGCTTTATTTGCAAATAATCAAACAAATCAAGCAATACCAAATAAAGTTCAAGCAAAGAACATTCTTTTACAGATGGAATAACATCTTAATTTATTTGGCTGCCTTTAAAAATTGCCGTTACTTCCGCGTGCTAAAGTTTATATGAATTTAATCCAGGGTACTTTTGAGCATTTCTTTCAGAAAACATAACAAAAGCTATAATTGCCAATCTTGCAATCATTGGAGACCCGTATGGTGATATTCGTATCAAAATTCGAACAGTTATACCAAAATTCCACTTTGAAGTCAAACTTTCCAATAAGATTTTTTAAAATTTATTCCAATCGGATTTTGATGTATGGGAGTTTTATGTAGAATTATATCCTAAATAACTTTTGTTCTTGGACTTTTTTAATAACATGCACCGTTTTTGAGATATTCACAAAAAACATTTTCGTTCGTATGGGGGGTACCCCCCCTAATGGTCCATTTTTGCCCATTAACGAACTTAGCCTCGCATTTTACGAAAAACGGATCCACGCAAAATTTCAAGTCTCTAGCTCAATCCGTGCGCCCGCAATCCGCGCCACAGACAGACAGACAGACAGACGGACGGACAGACAGACAGACAGACAGACGGACGGACATGCAAAAATTAAATATTTTTATCATTCTAAACACACTGGTGTAATTTATTTTTTTGTGCGATGACGGGATCTTGGCGTTACAAACGGTAAGGCAAAGTTAATATACCCTTTGGTTTCACCATACGGGTATAAAAATCCCATAAAAAACTTTCTCCGTAGATCATACCACGACATAGATATGAGACGTCGAAGAAAAAAAAACGAAACCGATTTACGTTGCGATTTGAGTTAAATCTTATATTAGACATCTAACCAATTCTCTTATGTGAAAATATTTAAGTAAATTTTCTATTTAAATCCTTCTCAAACCTCTCGCTCCACGACTTTCTTGAGCCAGGAACCTTAGGATCAAATGTGTCTTCTTTTCTTTGAATTGTTGCACCATTTTGTTTGCTTGTGACAATGTTTTGCTTCAAATCACCAAACTAACAAATTCAACAAAATTTTTACTAACAAAATTATTTAATTTCAACAAACAAAATGTTTGAAAAAAATCCAACAAAATGAATTATTTCTTAGAGATTGACATATTCCTCCTCAATCAATATAGGAGAAACAAATGATAACAATAAATCGACGGGAACAATAGCAACAACACCAGCCGCAGCACAAGCGACAACCGGCACAACAACTACAACCACTACAACCCGCCCGACATCTCCTTCCAATGGTAAAGACGATTGCGATGCCGACGAAAAAGCCAACACCTCGTACGAAATATTGAGCATCGAGTTAAATAACGAAGGATCTTACGAGGACGATAGTTGGGACGAGGAAGACGATTGCGATGGTGATCAAAATGAGCAGGAGAGGGAAGAACCGGGGGATAGAATTGAAGAAGAATTGAACGCCGAAGATGAAAATTGTAACGTGGGTGAAAAATATGCCGTAGAACAGGAAAATTTATCGTGATAAAGTAATGCTAAACTAAAACCTAATTCAATAACAACCAAAAACTAGAACACAATTTAATTAATGTAAGAAATAATAATAACAATACTCAAAAAATTCCTTCACTTCTCTCTGTTGCTACTAAACTTTACTTCTTGCAATTCTAAATGAAATCATAACAGAATATGAAACAAATCGATGTAATTCACTTGATTCAATTATGCTCTTTCGTTTGCTATGAATTCGTTTTAAAAAAAAAATGGAAATATTCAAAAAAAACTACAACATGTTTCTGTTTTAAAAAAATCTCATTTACACAATAATAAACTATTATCAAATTGTTCATATTTTCAACTCAAATGCGTGCTAACAAAATTGAATAAAAAATTTAAATTAATTTAGAAAAAAAAACTAATTGTTGATAAACACCGACAAATTGTGATCTATTTAAAATACATTTTTTATGTGAATTGTATCAATTTAAAAAAAAAACTAATTCTATATTATAAAAAAATCATTCTTTTTTCTAACAATATAATTTTACTGTGATTTGTACTCTTGATTCATTTTGTAATAAATAAAAAAATGATTAAAAAATTGTCATACAGCACAGAGGAATATCTAAAATTGATGTACATTTCTTTGTGATTAAAGAATTTTGTTAAAAAAATATTACTTTTCTACAATAGTACAGGATTTTTTCTTAAATAAAAAAACAGCAAATAAAATGAAATATGATCCTTTTCTGAGTTATTGAAATTTAAGAAATTCTTTGCGTTGACAACTTTTCAAGAAAAGTGAAAGATTTTTTAGCAATCGCTGTTAATATTTCTATTTTTGTAAAATTTGTGAGGCGGAACAAATAGTATTATGAAGAGGACAATACATGATTAAGTAAGGGACTGAGCTGAAATTTATATTTTATTGAGAAGTTTTGTTTTTTGGTAAGGATGATTTTAAATCTGTTTTTATGTGTGGAAAAAAGAGTAGAAAATTTTAGCTGCGTCATTTGAAATTGAATCTTCATTGGATGCTAGAAAAATATTTGTGTCGAAAAATTTAGAGTATTTTTACATAATATTATGGTCTAATCTGAGAGATTTTAGTGTTTTTTGAATTTTAATGTTGGTTCTTTTTTAAAATTCCCTGTGCCATGACAGCTGAATTTTGTTTAAAAACATGATACGCGGAAACACATAACATGTTAAGTTATTCCATAGTTTAGTTGTTGGGTGATAAAGGAATTTCTAACCCAGATAGAAATATCATTTTTTTTGTGATTTAGGGGGCAGAGAGTAAAAATAGAGAAACTTTGGGTTAGCACATAGTCCAAACTGCGTTCCTTCGTACACTGCGAAAGAGAAAAATACTCACTACGTTCTTATTTTAACACATTTACTAGCATCTAATGTGGTTTAAGATTCCAAGGAAGATACGAGATTTTGTTAAAATTCGTAACCCACATATTTTTAGTCCACATATTCTTAACATAACCCACATATTCTTAAACATAGGTATTACGCCACGCGTTGTGCTGCTGTATTGTATTAATTTGAAGCGCAGCTAAATTAGTTAAGATATTTTGGCCTGCACAAAAGGTTTATATTTCCGCAAACAACAAAAAAAAAATGACTGTAGAAATAAAAACTTTTTGGAGAAGGAAAAACATCTAAATTTGTTTGACTGTCTTTGAAACTCCCACAATGCGACAACGCAACGAACTTGCATGCTATAAAAACGAAATTTTTTGGTCCAAATACATTAGAAATTAGTAGTAAATAAATTAGTTATTGAAAATAATTTTTGGAAAACTTCATTGTTTTGATAATTTTTGAACAGGATCCCATACTTTGTTAGGCCCAGTTTACAATTGCGATTTTTTGAATTTCTCCGCAAATGTTATTGAGAATTTATTCAGCGAATTTTAATTATCTATCGCAGAATAAATTCACTTAGCAAAATTAGTATTTATTCCGGCGGTTTTATATGAAAAAATTCGAGTTCGGGCGTCGTTCAGGAATAAAGTTCAGGGATTTTTCCGTACTTTAAACAGTCGTGAAACGTGAATTTGGTGTTGCAGAAAAAAAATTCATGGAATAGAAAGCCAGATGTAAACGAGGCCTGATGATTTTCTTGCACTTGCATTAATCGTAGCAAAGTATTATGAAAAACTAGAAAAATATCTTGGGTAGTTTTTTTTTTGTTACTCTTAATGCTCGTATTTACTTAAAAAATGCCTAATACCCATGAATCAAAAACAATTCGTTTGTGTTTGATTCATGCCTAATACCTTTCTAGAAATGAAATTTTTCCCAATAGTATTGTAAAATCGAATTTGTAGAATTCTTTCAAATGGTCGTGAAGAAAATGGAATGTAATAGCGATTTAGAAATTTACTGGTTAGGAAATTTTACGTGTTCGTGAATGGGAAAAAAATTGTTAAAAAAAAAATAGTTTTCAATTTCGATTATGAAAAGCGACTTGAAAAGGATCGCTTTGTAAATACAAAAACTGCATACTTAACCAAAAAATGATATTTTAATTTTTTATAAATATATTTTTGATAATAAAATATAAAACAAACCAAAAAAAAAAAAAACATTTTCTAAATATTTTCTTTTCTTCTAACTAACACAACTAATTAAAAAAGTAAAAAAAAATATATTTAGAGTAAAGAAATGCTTTAAGTGATCCTAATTAAATTTTAGTGTTCTATCGATGATAATAGTTGTCTAGTTTGTAGTTGAACATAAAAAAGTATTCGAACAAAAAAAACATTACACAGAAATCAGTATTATAATTCCAATAGTATTTCTTCTTACATTCTGATGTTATTTAAATGAAAAATGGAAAACAAAACAAATATAGTTCATAGTAGATAGTAATTTAAATTAAAAAATAGTAACACAACACTAATTTAATAAAACTCACAAAAAAAAACAGAGTTTAACACAGTTACAACATGCAAAAATAGTAAATGTAAGTTAAATCTTAACATATGTGAATCAAGATATTGTTAATAATTAAATGTGAAACATAGCACAGTATAAAGTTTGGCTAACAGCTTGCAAACATTCACTTATGTAAAAACGATTTAATTGTTAACAAATCAGTCGTTTTCAGGAAAAGTTTTTTAATTTTTTGATGAATAGTTGCAGTAGCAAAATCACATCAAGTGAAAGCTAAAAAATTCGACTAACTTTGTTTTCTTCTAATTTTTTTTTAGAAAAATTTATTTATTTATCATGTATGTAGTAATTTTTCAATATAAAGTGCCTTTTGGTTACACATGCATTATTTTCATAGAATTTCCTGAAAAAAAAACAATAAACTCTGCTAAATTATTAACATTAAAAAAGAAACAAACAGAACAGAAATCACAGATTGTAGAAAGTGTGGTTAGAAAATAGCCCGTTAGATAGCGTAAATCCAAAAGTAATGCTGTAACATATTTCTACTGATAGTAAATATTGTTGCCATGTTTTAGAAATTACAATAATAAAAACGATAATAAAAATATATAGTGTAGATCATTTATTAGTGCTTTTGGTTTTTATTATTTTTCATTTTTTCCTTAGATTTTTAATAAATTGTTCGACTTTTTCAAACCATTTAATTATTTTTGTTTTCAAAAACTGTAGCAAAAAATTTAGCGATTTTTTAAGTTAGTGATTTCAACTATATATTTCAATAAATAAATAAAAATGCCTATAATTAAAACCGCAGCTTTTCATCGTTTTTTTTTCTTAGTATTTCAAATGTATAAATAGTTGAAATAAAACGTCAAAATGGTTAATTTTATTTGCAAAATAACCAATTTGATGTGTAAAAAGTGGATTTCGGATTAAAAAAAAACTAAAACTTGGCGAATTTCAAAGTAACCGCCATTAAAGTGGCGCTGCGGTCGTTAGAAAGATTTCGTGAAATTTTTACTTTGACGTTTTGTTCTTTGTTATGCTTTTTTTGATGGAAAGTGAAGTTTTGCGGAAAGAAAACGAGAAGGGATGAATTCAAAGTAGAAATCAAGCAAGACAAAAACGGTGAACTTTTTCATAAGCGGTCAAAGTCCGCTGGATTGCAAAATTGTCTATACCTTTTACCACCAGTGGATTCAAATTTGCAAAATAAGAGTGAATCCTGAAGTTTTCGTTGCCAGATCAAATGAAGAGGATTAGGACCCTTATTCAATTTTTGAACGACACAAAGATAACAAGCAAATTTATTGTACAAAGGTCACTTCCATTAATAGTCAAACAGGTATGTTTGTGGAACTAACTACGAAAGGTCTGCATTTAATTTATTCTAATTAAAGGTCACAAATCAAAAGAGCACCTCCATTGTCATTCCAACTATTGGATTTATTTCCCTAGTTCACGCAGCATCTAAAACCAAATCGGCAATGTCTGACACAAGCAGTTTAGAGCACGTCCTACGCAATTCCGACCAACTATTCGATGAAAACCATTACCAAGAAGCCTACGATACTCTCCTCAAGTATCAAGTAAGTTAATTCGTTTCGTTCTGCGAACTCTTCATTAATTAAAAATAACTTCCAGGAACAAAGCCTTCCCGAAATCAAATGGAGGCTTGCACGAGCTTTGTATTCAATTGCCAAAACAGCCGACAAGAATGAGAAGGCGAAGATGGTAAACGAGGCTCTTGAACTCGTCAAATCCGCATTAGAGACAGATGACAAGAATTTTGCTATCCACAAATGGCTGGCAATTATCATGGATGCCAAGGCTGAGCCAGAGGGTATTAAAGCCAGAGTCACCCAAATTGAAACCGTTCAACATCATATGAGAAAGGCGGTTGAACTGAACCCCGAAGACCCCACAAGTTGGTATTTGCTTGGGCAGTTCGAATTTTCTTTGGCCGATTTATCCTGGCTTCAGCGGAAAGTGGTGTCGGCTATTTTTGCAACTCCTCCCGATGGGGCGTATGACAAGGCCTTGGACTACTTTGAAAAGGCCGAAGCTATTAAACCAGGGTTTTACACCATGAATTGGCTTATGCTGGGGAAATGCTATATGGCACTAAAAAATTCTGAAAAGGCTAAGGAGTTTTTGGATAAGGCCGCTAATTGCAATGTTCTGTAAGTAAAACTGTTGTTTAAGTTTCTAAATACGTTATGCAAAATACGTCATGCTGTAATTCTAGGCTCTGCACCCCCTCCCCTTGTATTTTTCGCATTTTTTTTATAGAGATTAGTAACGCCAAATCCTCGCTCGCCTTAAATAGTATTTTAATAGTATTTTCTGCTATTTGTACTGATTGTTTTTGGTTAATATTCTTTTCTTGCATAAAAATTAATTAGTGTTTTTCTTTATAGCAATTCAGACGATAAGAAGTGCAAAGAAGAAGCCACGCAACTACTGAAGAAAGTTTAAATCTTAGCATATAGACATTTTTAAAATTTGTGACAAAACATTTTTTATGAGGATTTGTAGAAATAAAATGGATGAAAAACGTTTTTTTTATTTGTTTTTTTTTTACTTTTAAACCAGCGTTCTTCTGTTAAACCAATTTCCCCTAAACTCTCGCTGGAACTATAAAAAAAAGATTTTTAAAAACGTGACGCATATTTGACAAATTACAAAATGTATAAATAGGGTATATATCATTTTCTTTAGATACACAATATATCTTTTGATTATATCTTTTACTTTAAATCAAGCATTGTGCGAAGTTTTTGTAATGCCTGAAAATTAAAATAAATTCTTACTTGGATTTCTACCATATTCCTTCAACTTTGCTGTAAGTCACGCACAAGAATAATTTAATGTTAGTGCGTAGTGTCTTTATTGCTGGGAATTACGTTCCATTATTAGACTCGCCTTAAAAAGTAACGAAAGGAAATGAAGCCCAATGGAATTAAGTTTACCCTATTTCTGTCCCATTGTCCCACCAGGGTCATTGAAAATAGCTTCCCTATCATGCCCGCACATTAAGGTAGAAATTACTCGCATGTGTTTATCCTTTTACTCGCTTGTGTTTATCCTTTTACTCACATGTCCTATCATTGGAGTAATCGTTTCAACAAGTATATATGGTAGACTCGTTATACAAATGTATGTATATTCCATAGTGGCTATTATAAATAGTGACATGCAATCTTGTAATTTAATTAAATTTTCAGATTTTCGCATTTTTTATCCCTTGCGAATTTTTACCAGAAAACAGATTTTAATGTGGGTTAATTTGTTTACTAGCACATGTTTAGCAAATTTTTTATTATAGGAAATTATAGAATTTCTTCGAATACGGTGCTATAAAAGAGATTTTTTTATTTGAATAAAAATTTTATCTGCCAATTAGCAATAGCTCAAAAATCATTGTTAAATCGCTTGGATTTTGAAAACATTGTAAAAAAACTTCCTGAAAAATTGGGTTACAGAATTTTCGCACAGTTTTTTATATTACATTTTAAATACATTTTTTCTTCGATTTTTTAATGTTCTCTTTCCAAATTTTTCACACACTCAGAGAAAAAAAATAATAAATCTACCTATTTTATAATGGGGAAAAATACAACTAAAATTGTTAATTCCAATTACAAAAATAGTCAAAAGCGACGTTTTTTTATAATAAATTTAACTACGTATAGTTGTAAAATTTACTATTATGTAATTGCCTATTTTTTCTAATTGAAATTAACTATTTTAGTTGTATTCGCGATTTCCCATTATAAAAGAGTTAGATTTACGAGTTTTTTCTTTACATGTAGGTACTAGAACATCTTTTATATTTTTTTTTAAATTGTAACTGATTTAATATTCATTCGCATAAATTTATCTCAAATATACTTTTTTAAATGTTTGCTCATTTTTATTAGATATAAGTTTATTAAAAAACCCAAAAAAGAGTTTTTGCGGTGTCTTGCGGTTAAATCCATTACAAATCCTCAATAAAATTTTCACACCCGTTTTACTGTTTATCAACAAAGAAATAACATATTTGATCAAAAATTCATTCAATTCGAATTATTTTAAAGATATGAAATCGAAAATGTTACCGCATTGGTATATCACATCTATAAATTGATTGCAGTTTTGTTTCTAAAGCATTCAATATCTAAATGGTTGACATTTAATAATCCAGACCAGTTGTCCTATAAATTAAAATAAATGGCGGAGGGAAATTGAAATCCGAGTCGGATCAGCACCTTTCCTCATCCAGACATGTTTATTGTCGGCTTTTGAAAGAGCGCCAAAAGCCTAATGACGTCAATGACATAAATTTTGTGCAAAAAAATCAAAAGGAATCGAGCACCAACTAAGTTCCACTACTGAGATTGTGTTGCACTGGAGTGAAATGGGAACAAATCCGAATATAAACATGTGCAGTGAAAACTAAACTACCCGAGCCTAATGGAATTCACCCACCCCCAACATAATCATACCCTGTTAACCCACTGCAGGCGCAGCATAACACGTAGAACACACCAAAACATAGACTATTGCAGGCGAATGCAACGAATTTCGAACACAGGCAACAAGATCTGCTCTCAAAAAAGGGATTAAACACTCATACAGGACTCACTGCCACCCGCTGTGTATTCCTGCTGCTGTATTATCGCGAAAATAGAGTTCCATAAGTTAAACTCTTTGATTCGACATTTACTATCATTTTTCAGTATTGCAATAAAATTTTAATGTATTTGGGAGGTAACAGAAAAATTCAGTAATAAATATGCTTAAAGGATGGGGGTTGAAAAACGTCAGACTAAAGACAAAATAACGACAACGTTGATGTCAAGTGGGATACCTAATTTTATGCTATTGCCGTTATTCACAAAGGGGGATGCCGACTTATCCGAGAGTTAAACCACGAGAAAGGACGAAAAACATACATACACACAAGCGAAACACTGTAAAACTGTTGGGGCTTCCATGGATTTTGAGGAAGAGGAAACAAAGGAATTATGATACCCAAACAAGCGTACTTTCCAGGATACTCTAATGCCGAGCCTGCGCGTAGAAACTTTATTGATTCGATCAAAGGTGCACATGTTGTGAATGGTGGTCCAAAAGTTTGTACTAGACGGGAAATTTTGGCAAAAAACATCAGTTTCACAAATTTTTTTTTTTTTTGGAACAAAAAGTTACTTTTCGTTAATTAAAAAAATAAAGTTTTTTAAAAATTAATTATTTTTAATGAGGCAATTGTTGGAATCTTGGTTAGGTAACTTGTTTGCGGCACGAACTATCTAATAGTAGAAATCCGAGAAAAATCCTCCCAAAGGTTTAGGAGATAGAGATTTAAAGGGTGAAAGTGTGGGGTAAATTTTTTTAATGTTAGAAAACTCTTTATCTAGCTCAGAAAACTGCATCTCAATCAATCGAACGTCTCATAAGTTAACAAGTAAGGGATTTAAAAAAAAACTGTAGTATCTTTTCCTTGCCACTGCGACCATTATGTCTATATTATCTAATTTCATAAAAAATTGACGAGTTATCTACGCGTGACACCGGGAAAAAACCTAAACAAACAGCCGCATAACCAATTTTTTTTTTAAAAGACTGTTTTCGGTTTAGTATGATCAAATAGCGAATTTCGCTTCACAAAATTTTCCAAATTACTATTGAAAAAAGTTTTTTTTTATGTAAATTTAAAATCAATTGTTTTCTAAAGTTTCTCATATTTTAAATTTAAAAAAAAACCATTAAAATATACAACTTTTCTATTATATCAAACATTTTCCTCAGAATTTTCCTTCGAGTTACCGTAATTCTAGTACTACTTTTAAACAAATCCTTTGTATACAGGGGACAAGCAGTCATCTTGGTGGTGGTTTTTCCCCCCACATATCACTGGAATATTACGAAAAACGATGACTTTGGCAAAAAATTTGGATTTTTCATGTTTCCAGTCAGCGTCGAGGAATATCGCAGGACGGTTCAGACTCTCGGGTTTTTTGGCTATTTTCCTTCCTCCTTTAGTTTTTCTTTTGTTTTACCTGCATCAACAAAAACATAAACAACATAAACGATAAATGTAACGAGATGTAGTCGCCAAATGTGAACGGGGGGTTGTATTGAAAAACTGAGAGCCAAAGAAGCAATCCTAACGAAAAAAAGGATATTTTTAATAACGTGTAAATAAATCGAAAAACTTTTATTCTATATATATATTTTCTTGGAGAAACAAAAAAATAAAACAATCTTGCTTAAAATATCCTTTAAAAAACTTTTTTGTTGTTCACTCGTTTATATTCGCTTTTACTGCTGCCAAAAGCAATCGTTTTTTCGTTTTTTTTGCCTATAAAATTTGTAAGTGAAAGAAATGAAAAAATCAACTTTTATTACAATAATCCTTGTACCTTCACCTAAGCCGACCTCCCCGAAGATCCTTCTTTCGAGTTGTTGGTACTTTTGGCTACCTCCAGGTGTGAGCCACAAAAAAATGTTTTCCTGAAAATTGTGTGAATAAAAAAATCATGATTTATCCTGAAAACAGGAGAGAGAAAACGGAATGCGAATATGTGGTGGTTGTGTAGATAGAAAAGCCCCGGTGGTAACAATTTGTGCCGCTATTGTACTGATATTTAATCCCGGGATACTGTGTGTAATTGTTTCGCAAGTGTCCTTTACAATAGATACCAACACATCATGTACCACAAACTATGATGATAAGTGATGTTCTTGGCATTTCTGCTGTTGAACTGAACATTTGAGAAGGGTTCTGGATCCCTATAGACTGAGTGGTTTTTGGTTATTACCCACAAAGGGCATAAGCTCAGTCCCTCGTCATTTCATCTAATTTATGCTCTTGTTCGGATTTCTTTTATGGTGACAGATTTGGTGGGACATTTCAGCATGAAGCGCCCAAAAAGAAAACGCAGATGGAATTCCTTAAGACGCAGGAAACCTATGACATGTGCAAAAAAAAATCTGTCGAATCCTAATCGAAACATTGCCGATAGCATAATCAAAACATACCACCATTTTCCATCATCGAATCATTGCTATCCACGAAATCGCCACCAACCCAGCATACAACTTCGATGAAACGAGGAATAAAATATAATAGAATCCTTCGACGTATACGTAAACTGGATGGATGGGAATTTCTAGGCCAAGGTTCCTTCAAGCTCCCGATGTTGTTTCTGATGATTTCGACTGTGTTCCGTCTGTTTAAAAGCACCACAACCAGCTACAGGATCAGGATATATGGACACGTTGTTACGTTACTGGATTTTCATGCTTTTTGCGACGTGTGTGGAATTCAAAATCCTGGAAAAAAAATTCACACAACACAAACAACAATAATGGGAAAACTTTATTTTTTCCACTTTTATGTGTGTTTTTTTTTAGTTTTTTTCGGGTACTATACGAAGTTTCTGCTATAGTGGCAATTTAAAATTTAACAACAGCATTACGATGCTGACATTTTAAATATGCAGGATGATGTGTTTTTCTTTTCGATTCATTTTCTGTTAGAGAAAATTGCGAAACCATATCTGCATTCTCTTCGTATCCTTGTTAGGATGTTTTCTAGAGAATACCGAAACTGGTTTCGTAATTTTAATTTACATTTCTTCACAAATTGTTTATTTCAGTTTGAAAAAAACAGCAAATGCTTCCGAAAATGTTAATGCAACTATTAATAATTCTTGAAGCTGAGTTTTCAATAAATTAAAAAAAAAAAATTAAAAAACACTACATCAAGTTGTGGTGTAATTTAAATAAAAATGAATATTGTGCAGTGTTAAAAATTAATAGCGAATAATCAAAAATAATGAGAAAAAAAAAGAAATATATTGAATTAAGTTAAATCCTTTTTAGCAAAAAAAAAGAGTAATTTCACATTACTGCTAAATAAAGCAATATTAGTGGTGAATTTTAATAATTCACAGTATCGAAAGGTAGAAAAGGATTGTCGGAAAATTCAAACAAAAAAACACCGTCGTCGTCGCCTCGCCTGCCAGCCGCCCGCAACAAAAAAAAATCGAACAGAACAAAATGCCATTCGGTCGGAAATCTCCCCTGGAAGCCCTGGCGCTTCCAGGCGTTATTCTGGCATACAAATATAGTCAGTTCAGACAGAGAAGAAGAGAAGCTGCCAGTCGACGTGTGACGGAACGTGAATTATCCGCTTTACATCACAAAATTGTAAGTGGCAGCATTTTGCAAAAATTCCATTTTAGGTTTTTAATTTCAGTTTTATGCAACATTTATGGTACATTTCGTGTTTGTATTCTGTTGTAATTCGTTTCAAAATTTCATTAATTTTCGGGGTATTAACCTTTTAAAAACTCCGATTGAATAATAGCTTTTTGTTATTCAATATTCTTCACAATTGATTTTTTTAAAAGCGTTTATCCTATATGGGAGAGTTTCGTAATAAATTTATTTGTTTGTGGATTTGCTCTAAAATCCTATTGTTATCTAACAAACAAAAGATTCTAAAAATATTACCCGGCATTTCCATCTAAAAGGCTCTAAAAATGGTACGAATTTTGCATATCGTGCAATCTTTAAAAAAATTTGCCTGTGGCATAATTTTAATTGTATACCGTAGAACTAAAGAGCCATTATATTTTTTTATACTCTATATGATATATCATATAGAAGTATATTAGATTTAGTATACCGTTTGTAACGCATCGAATCAATCATCGGACACAAAAATGAACTACACCAGAGGGTGTTAGTAATGACAAAAGATTTTGATTTCCACATGTCCGTCCGTCTGTCTTTCCATGAACACCATAACTTTCGAAATGATTGAGCTAGAGACTTGAAATTATGTACAGTTACGTTTCTTGTAAATGGCTAGGCTAAGTTCTTGAATGGGCAAAATCGGACCATTCCTTCTCTCCTCCCCCATACGGAATAGTTTTTGAAATTTTCTCGAAAACGGTGAGTCATATTAAAAAATTTATAAAGACAAAATGTATTTAGAATAGGATTTTACATAACTCGTCCATACATCAAAATCCAATCAAACCATTGATGCCCCCCTCCCCCCTCCCCCCTCACCCACCATACAAAGGGAATATACAATCGATAGATAAATTAATCAACAATGTCGACTTGTTGCATAATTTCTTCTCATTCACTGAAAGTAAAACACTTGAAACTCTTGGATGAAGATGATTTATACGCCAGATACCAGAGTTAATTGGTTTTTGCACTTGAAATAATTGATCTCCATTTCCTTTGAAGTTTTATTCAGTGTATTAAAGTTAATCGCAAAGAAGTATTTAGAGTTTAAGGTGTATTTTCCAAATGACTTTTGGTTCTTTGAAGCTGAGAACATATTGATTAAAACAATCATTTTATTTTTATGTAAAATATCGCTTGTGAACTTTTGAAATTTTGCCAGAGATTAATTCTAAAATTACGTGTCTTGAGATTTTAATTTTTAAAAAGGTATTAAAATTACCCCGCAAATTAAAATACACCAGAGTGTTTGGGATGGCAAAAGATTTTGATTTCCGCATGTCCGTCCGTGAACATCATTTCAATAGGTTTGAGCTAGAAACTTGAAATTTTGTACAGTAGTTTCTCGTAAATAGCTAAGCTCTTGGAAAAATCGGACTATTACTTCTCACTCCCCCCATACAAATGAAACAGTTTTTTATGGTTTTCTCAAAAAAGTTGAATCGTATTGAAAATTTCATAAAGGCAAAATGTATTTAGAATATGTATTTACAATTCAATCGAATCACTCCTTTTTCCATCCCGCTCCACAAATGGATTTCTTTAAAAAAAAATGTTGTCTGTCTTTAAATCTAATTTTGTTTTCTTAAAAATCTAATCGACTTTGTCAAAATGATGGACAGAATTCAAAAAATTTGGAACACAAATCACCGAAAATCAAATGAGGCAATATTATAGTACTTGACCTTTTTTCAATTTTGTTCATATATATAGGTATATAATCCGGTAGCCAAGTTTGCCTCGTGTTTCGTATTTAAAACAATTTCCCTTTAATGAATAATACCAACATGTGTACAGAATTTTGCAGAATATTCTGATTTTATTGATTTGATTTTATTCCACGTGTGCGACCTTTTATCCAACTAAACGCCACAGGGATTTCAGTTAGTTTTATTGAATGCTACAAAAGTATCTTATAGTTCGAGTACACAAAAAAATTCGACATGAATCACAAGCCAATCATATATAGATAAAAATGTTTACAATTTACGCTTTCATAGTATAATTAATAAGCAACTGCGGTGCCAATGATGAAGTGATCCATATTGCCGTACATGACCAACAGAACCAACAAAATCCTTGTTCAAGTTCCGAAATATTTGTAATTATCAGCAATTATGGGCATTAACAAGTACCATTAGCAAAGCTCAGTGGTCCGGCAATGTTCGCTAAACATAAAACAAAGTCCATAATTTGCGTTATTAACAAATTAAAAAAAAAGTCTGTACAATACCAGCAAACCACTAGATCGATATGAAAAAAGGCCACAAACATAAACAACATAAAAATGAAACACCCTCTAGAGAGCTTGTTTCGAAAACAACCATAGCTAAACAAAATTATGACGACAAAAGGACAAATCCTCACCGTTGAAGCTTAATCCTTTATCCTTAATCCTTTCGAGGTAAATGAACATCAGAAAACGGAGGAAATGAAGATAGAATGGTATAAGGGCAAGAATAGGCGCGCAGGCACAGCACGAGACGTTGTCTTCTACATTTCGCATTGGGGATCTGTAATCTAATCCTGTACCTCCACAAAGGAAAATTCACTTAATTGTGTAATCGAGTTATAAGTCTCATTAAGCTCACATCATGCTAAGACAATGACATTCTCCTCACCACCTTGTCATTAGCCTTAGTCGTATCGCATCGGGCGCAATAATACCAAAGGGAACTCCACCAGTCTAAGGACTAATTTGGATTTGGGACCCATCTATATAGGCAAAATAGAAGAGAATCCCCGAGTTGTAAAGTTGCACTATTTGATATACGAGTATTTTAGATATAAGGGACAATATGGAACTATGCTTGATGTATGAAGTATCGAATTTATGTCCTAGCAAACACTTGGGGCGGAAACAAGAGTTCTCCCCGTTGCTAGAGGAATGTAATTGGGGTCGGGTCGATTCTTTGAAAACTGTTGGAACCCTTGGCCAAACGTGAAGACAAAGTTCGACACGAATCGCAACATGAGGGTAATCTAAGTTAATAGGTGGGTATAGTAAGGACTCTGATGAAACAAAAAGAAGGCGCGTTTTGTGTTATAAATGGGTTCGCACCGAAAAAAAGTAGATAAAAGAGAGAAAAAATGCCAAAAGGACAAATAAAGAGCCAGCATTGGAAAAGGTCGACTGGAAAACTAGCGAATGCAGGGTTTAGTCACCAGAAAACGGGTCTTCGGGCATAGGGTGATCAGTCGACATTAATAAACTGGAATAATAAAGCTAAAAATGATCTTCCTTTTGAGAAATCGCCAAGGCTTTTGGAATAGTGTTTTTTTTTTTTTTTGGAAAATATTATTAGCACCACCAGCATATATGTATGTAGTAACTTATTCTGAATTTAAATTCCAGGGTTTTATAGGGTCAAAAGGTCTTCAATTTTTTTTTGTCATTTCTTATGTATGTACATTGTGGAAATGATGGAGCTGAAAATTTGGAATTATGGCTCCATTTAGGTAAAAGTAAAACTTCAAAGTTTTGAAAATTTTAAAAAAATCTCGAAGCTTTAGCGTTGTATATCGACTTTTTTGTCGTTGTATATCGATGTCGGGAACAAAACACTCAGCATTGCATATCGAAACGTCTGATATGGAGAGACACCGGTATTCTAAAAAAAATTGTGACTTTTTAAAAGAACCCCCGAATTTTGCAACTACAGTAGAATCCCGATAATTCGTACCCCGATAATTCGTATATCCCGCTAATTCGTATGAATTTGCTGGTCCCTTGAAATACGAATTATCGGGATTCTACTGTATTTCATTAAATTTATACTCGACATTATTAAAACGAGTCACTGAAACAGCTCTTTTCCAAAATCTATAAATTTTAAATGCCAAACTGTTACTACCTTAAACCAAAGTATCTTTAGCGTCTATTGTTTTTTGTAAAATCTGGCTACCCTACATTCGTATCACATAAACAAATTGAAAGTCGACGTCTTGGGGCCACTGAATGTTTCCATGGAATATTTTAACGTGTGATTCGTCGCGTGACTGGGCAATAGTACCTAATAATAACCCTACGCGAGCCTCCTTCATTCGATAACCCCCGAACATAGATGGGTTAAAAATACTCCTACTTGAATGGTGGAGTACATTTATATACAATAGATATGATTTCTACAACTTGTATTTATGCGCTTATGGGAAATGAAGAGCCGAGCCTCCATTTGTAGTAGCTTTAGAGAAGGCGAAAAAACAACTAGAAATTCCTACTACATATTTCTAACTAGATTCTCGTACTAGCCACAATACCAAAGCAAGAAACTTTCTTAAGGATATCTTAGGAAACACCACCCCAAAAATAAAAGTACTACAAAAGAATAAAAGGATCTCACGTACATATCGGGACACGATTATTGCTGTATTGAGGACGCTCGGGACTCGCCACATCCAAAAATAGAAATGAATTACTTTTGGGAGATGGAGAGAACTTTCTTTCGGGATCATGACAAGGGAAACTATGTGAAAAGTACCCAACACATATTGTGCCTGATTTTGTGCCTCGGATATTCCCTTTCCATTTGCTTTCGGGGTTATGTTTTTGCAATGTGCGGCTGATTAGGGTTGAACATCGATTGCCGATATTATTTAAACATCGATAGTGAACAACCGATGTTCGATGATCTTTCCATCGATGGTTTGGTGTCGATATTTTTCTATCATCAATTGGGTCTGGTGGAAATCGTTGAAGCTCGAAAAAGGGAACAAAATGCACTTGCTTTTTGGAAGCAGATGTCATATGTCATGTCTGTCGAAATTAGCCAAGATATACCTGACAACAATGGCTACCTCAGTACTATTTAAAAGGCACGCCAGGTGTAATAAAAGCCAGAAACTCAGTGAAAATTCTCAACAATTTTTCTTTATTGCGGGAGGAGTTACAGGCTTTTTTAATCGAAAGAAATCCTTTTACATATCAAATTAACTATTTTGCACATCAAAGTCATCGACTTTATAAATAATAAAACATCGATTTTATCGGTAAATATCGATGGTTTAAGGTCGATGTTTTCTAGACATTGGCGGCTCATCTAAAAGTATCGTTCGATGGCAATTCTTGAAGGTTTGCTTTCGGCTGATTCACATAATATAAAATGAAAATGGAAACTGGGTGAGACTCATGAGAAAACCCATTTAAGGACATGTAATTAGCTTATTAGTGGGGTTCGTGATTTGAATTTTATTTAAACTAATAAAGTTTGGCCAAGTGGGACTAAATTTTTGAAGATTTCAGCACACATTCCAACATTTTACTGCCAACCAAGAGATGCCCAACATAATGAACAGATTTTGTATATTAAATATTAAGTAGCATATTTGGTTGGAAAATATCTGGGAAGCACATTTCTGAAAGATGTAGGAAACACTGAAACCTTTCAAAGCGGGACATCCTTAAAACGAAATTAAAGAATTTTTTGAACCTAATTTTGAGCCAGGATTTTAAAATGCTGATGATTTCTAAAAGAGAACAGCATTTCAGACGGCCGTCCGGGATGAGCAAGCTGTGTTTGCACGACCCTTTGATGCGAAGTTCTCGAGGTTTTGTAACTTTAAATTCTCACTCGTTAAAATGATAAACAAAAGCTATTACTTTTACGAGGCCTACAAAAGGACAAAATTTATCCCACTATCATATTTACCCAATCCCCCTTCCAAATCTCACCGCTCCATCTCTCTAAAATTTAGTTTTATTATTATTACGCAAAACTGAATTTTTTTTTGTGACTCGAGATTCCCGCTTCTCTGAATTTTACTGGCATGCTAAAAATACTTCATGGTTAGTGGAAAACGGACAAAAGATAAAACACTAGTCTATTTGAAAACATCCTTTTACGATGGTTTGCATTTTTAATAACATTTAAACTTCATTCTTTCTACGATTTCACTTGAAGGAAGGTCTAACAATCCTCAGTATATGCCACGGACAATAGTTTACACATCCTTCTCGCCGACTCTACTTTATATGGCCAATGAAAATCATGTATTTTTAAAAGCTTTTATTTAGCTCGCTATCTTGTCTGTCTGTCTGTCTGTCTGTTTGTCGGGGTCAAATCTTGCAATCAAATTTTGACCCACTTCCACTTGTCCGATTGACTTGGAATTTTGCACACTTATATAAGTCCGATGACAATACAATATTTTCACTACTTCGTCCTTGTAAGGATAACGGAAGGTCCTGTAAGGATAACGTGATTATCCTTTTCTCCAAATTTTCCGGAAAAAAATCTATTCTGGGGGTTTTTGGGGTCGCTGAATCCGAATCTGTCATTAAAAAGTCAGTAAGGATAACGGAAGGTCCTGTAAGGATAACGTGATTATCCTTTTCTCCAAATTTTCCGGAAAAAAATCTATTCTGGGGGTTTTTGAGGTCGCTGAATCCGAATCTGTCATTAAAAAGTCTGTAAGGATAACGGAAGGTCTTGTAAGGATAACGTGATTATCCTTTTCTCCAAATTTTCCGGAAAAAAATCTATTCTGGGGGTTTTTGGGGTCGCTGAATCCGAATCTGTCATTAAAAAGTCTGTAAGGATAACGGAAGGTCCTGTAAGGATAACGTGATTATCCTTTTCTCCAAATTTTCCGGAAAAAAATCTATTCTGGGGGTTTTTGGGGTCGCTGAATACGATTCTCAAGTTAAAAAGCCTGTAAGGACATCTCAAATGTAAGGATATATATTCGAAGACTAAAAAGAACAAAATAAAAAAATTAAAAAATAAAAATTTAAAAAAAAAGCTTTTATTAAAAAAGAATGCACTAAAAAGAAAAAAATAATTTTCTGGACGCTGTGTATCACAAATATAAAAGCTTTTAAAAAGCGAGATAAAGCATAAAACAATAAAATAAAAACTTATCTCGCTTTTAAAAAGCTTTTATATTTGTGATACACAGCGTCCAGAAAATTATTTTTTTCTTTTTAGTGCATTCTTTTTTAATAAAAGCTTTTTTTTTAAATTTTTATTTTTTAATTTTTTTAGTTCTAACTTCACAAAGGTACCCCACAGAAGTCATGCTGTCTTCCATTTCGTATTCATGTAAATGTTCCTCCACATCGATACTTCGTTTAGGACACCAACATACACCCTAAGACCATTTGATATCACGCAGCTTTCCATTCTGATGGAAATTTTTAACATTTATGAACCTTGACTTGATTATCCAGCTCCATCCACTATGGCATTCAACGATAACTAAAATATTATCAACTCACCGTGATAAGTTCAAAAGATGAAAGGAGGTCGTGTTATAACTATCCTCTGGAAATTGCTCTCATACATTATGATGTGTTATGCTTACTATGTTCGGTATATTTTTTTTTTATGTTACGACCTTTGGGGGGCAAAAGTTGTTTTTTTTTCTTAGCTTTTCCGAAAGTTACACAAGTTTGGAAGTCCTAGAATTGATGGAGCGTATCAACAAGCGTATGAAAAATCATGTTCTGCTGTTAGTTGTGAGAAGAAAAAAATAATGACCAGCCAGCGTCATAACTTTTAACATATTTCCCTAACAACATACTCACATACGAATAGCATTGGGTTGATGTTTGAAATCATATTAATTGAATTACTCGAAGAGTGAAATTCTGAACACTTCTCTATCCACTCCTTAGGGATCCATAGATGGATGGATGGCAGGACATGGCCGCGAATGCTTCTTGCTATACAATCGAGAGAGAGGGTAATGTTACAACGATGTGAGAATACACACAAATATTTGGAGCCAACCAAAACGATATAAAATGTGATGTCCTGCAACCGTGAAGGGATTGTGTTCACATGTGTATATGTTTGTTGGAGTGGAGTTTTGTGATTCATGCGATATTGCCAAGAATATGTTAATGGGCTAAACAAGTTATTGCACTGCAGTACATTATGAATAACTCACCGTTAACTTTCCCGGCTGGAGTATGTTTCAAATTTATGCGAGGAGCAATAAACATATTCTAATATAGAGTTAGTCAGTCAAGCCCGTCGGTTTGTATGCTAATGCTAATAAAAAATTATTTCATCGAATGGAGGATTACTTGGAAGGCATTCAGTTGAGTGGATTTGCTAGTTCCTCTGTTTTTATCTCAGTTTTTCTGAAATACATCTGACTACCAAGGATATACCTGTGGGAAAAATATCCTTTTGATGATGATTCACGAAGATCAGGTGCAATAGTTTAATAATTCACAACGACTGAATGTCGATGTTTTTTTGCAGTTTTTTTCGGAATTTAAAAGGCCATTGGTTCCAGTGGGGAAATGAAATTCAAATTTTAATAAAAAAGGGACTGTCTATGAAATATGTTGCGCTAATTTAACGCTGTTCGAAGCCTCCTTCTTTTTTGTCCAGCATATTTTGTGTCTGGAGTTTAGTACTAACGTCACACTAAAGTGTGGTGTACCTATTTTTTTTATTTAAAAAAACTCACCCTAAAATTTAGTCCGAATCGGTTCAATGATTTCCGAGTTTACACAACCAGTATCCACTAGCATTTTGGGTGCGTGGCAAGTATCTGCCATTATATTAGCCCCACTTTTAGTAGCGGATACGTTGCATACACCAAAAAAATGCTAGTAAAGGGTGCCCAAACTATGGAGGGAAACTTTTTATGCTCGATTTATCAAGAAATTTTAGGAAATAAAAATCTCAAGTGATGTTTTGACTCGTGTTAAATCAACGAACACCACCAATCACCAAAAAACATAAAGTGTTGACGTTGTTTTAATGTACGACTAATAAATCTTCCAGCTGATGACTTAATCGTTTAGGGCTTCCAGAATTTAATCAAAAAATCCAGGTAACCATTCCCTTCATTAGATTAAATTAACTATTATGGGCTAAAAGCTATAGGAAATTCCAAGTAAACAGGATAGAGGTGATAAATCGTAGTTTCTAAAAAAAACATAGACAAGAAATCTGTGAAAAAGCACCACCTTCGAAAAAAATATATAATAAAATTCAATGTCCTTGACGGTAGCTGTAATTCTTGTCGCTATCAGACAGCCAGGTAATAAATCAAGGGAATATAATGAAAGCTATTTATTAAGTTGATAGGATAGAGGAAAATAGCCTGCGCCTCATCGCCAACGCTAAGCTGCTGGTGGGCGGTTTTTGGGCAGCATTTTCAACCGGGCCGGAAGTCCTTTTCTCAAAATGGATAGAAAGGAATTAGCCAAATAACTCGTATGCTGACGATGAAGGAAAAACCAAACCATATTCAGAACCTTGCAAATAAATAGATGTGGCAAAAACACGGGACTAAAATGAATCTTTTTCGTTTTAACAAAAAAACCGAATGGCTGGCTGACCCCTGGTCACGCCATTTCGTCTATACGCCATTTTGACACGAAAAAAGCAAAAGAAAAGAGGCTCTCAGGTGATACACCTTCGGAAACCATGGAATTTCCTTTATTTTTATTTTTTATATACTGCATAATCTTTTTATGTTGTCAAATTTTGTAGTTTTTGTATGTTGTCAAAAATATGGTAAGCTGCTCAGCTCAAATAGACGCCACAAGGAAAGAAAAATCAAAAAAAAAATCCAGCACAAAAAAAAACGGAAGAATTTGGTTGGGGCTGTCGGATATTTGGATCACAAAATGCGATAGCAATAAACTAAAAAGGAGCTTTTATGGATTCCATGTAGGTATAGTAGAATATGTTCAAGGTCAATTTCAGCGTATAAACTTGGCTTCGTCCGAAAGTCAAGGATTGTTGATATAAAACGAGCGAAACGATAATAAAAATCATGGAGGAAATCGTGGGGCTATCGCAGATCAGCGGTTTGCGGGTCTTTTTTATGTAAATCACCCATTTTTTCGAACGCGATTCCAGTGGCATGAGACAAGGGTGTTTGTTTTTTTTTCGGAGAATTTTCGCTAAAATGTATTATTAAAAGGCAAATAAGCTTTGGCGATAAAACGGATTCTTGTGAAAAAAAAACAAATTCGCACGATATAAATTTATTATTACGTCTAGGTTGGATTTTTCCGTATTTCACTGTTGGGGTGAGGATGTTGTAAAATTTCAAGGGAAGAATTATTGATTTATACAATTCTGAAATCTAAAAAACAATCCTTGACCTTTCCGAACAGAGTTTTATTTAATGCGGATAAAGAAAATTGAATGGTTTGGTTAAAAATTACAATGTAATATTATTTTGATTAAAATATTATTGCAAATATGGATTCAATCACGACGATTTGAATTTCTCATATATAATAAAGTTTTTCAATAATGCTTTTAATACTGGATTTTTTTAACAAGCTTTTTGACAAAAGAATTTCCAATGTGTTGTTTCGGATCTAATACCGTCGTAAAAATCTTGCAGATTTCAAAATTCTTTAAAATTGTAAAAATATTCAGAATTTGAAAAAATCCAACCACATAATTTAACGATTTTTCACTAATTAAAGTTCTTATAGCAAAACTTTATTCACAAAAAATTTGCAAATATAATTTATATTCGTTGGAAAAAGTCCTGAAAAAAACTACGAAATGGTGTGAAGAAGTAAATGTCGCGTGGCAAATATGAAAAAATGAAAAATGCCTTGAGGTCATGAAAATTGTTATTCACTGAGCCGCTAAATTCACAAGTAGTTACCCTAATGTGGCGCGAATTATTACCTAATGTTGAAAATGATGAAAATTTGCTTTGGCACATAAACAGCATCTGAAGTTAAACTAATTACTGGTCGGTGGTGTGGGGTTCTATATTTACTTATTTGGATCAAAGAGTCTTTGCATATTTTATGGACCAAATCGAACTGACCTTGGGCGGCACGGACACTGGTTAGCAGGAAATTTCCCATTCGCACGCAATTCCATCAAAAATTGAACCAATTTCAGAATCATAAATTTCGCGTTTGAGGAACCCTAAACCTTCTATTTAAAAATATGGGCCAAGATAGTAGTCTTAACTAATAATATTACCACTATCTAGGCTACCAACAGTAATCATAATCGGCTTGATGTTTGCCTAATTTTGTAAAGTTTCATCAATTTAGCCATTTGCGAAAAATAAACATTTTCAGGTTTTTTAATATCTTGCAATTAAGAAAAATGTTAATAAGATTTAATAATTTAAGAAGTAAAACAAGTTTAAAATATAGTCGCATTTATTTATAGATGTTTTAATTGCAACTCGTAACCATTTGTAATTAGGTTCATAAATCTTGTTTCACCATTTTGTAAATTTGTTAATTTCTTGAAATTGTCCACAAATGAGCGGAATTTGGGGTTAACCAAAGAAGATTTTATGTTTTATTTTGATATAATCGATAAAATTACAAAAAAAAAAAACACAGTTCTCCTATTTCAATAATTAGGATTAAATACGCATATATGCCTAGACAAATTTCAATTATTTAAAAAGTCAGAAAAATAAATTAATAAGAATATCCATTTATACAGAAACCTAATGAATTGAAAATATTTACAGAAAGCGACTTTCTAATAACATCAAATACAATAAAATCCAATTATACTAAGGTTTCTTGTATTCCTCTGTTTTACACTGAAAAAAAGGAATGTTTGGAAAGTGTTTGTGAGCACCTATTATATGTTTACGGTAACCAACAAATGTTTATTAAAAACCATTATCTTTTATGGCGAACAATACACGTTTGTCAATAATATTTATTGTTAAAACCGTTTGTTGCAATCATTAGATATTCTTAACAAACTTTTTTTGTTTGGTTCAAATATTGTGTCGTTTGCCTTAAACACTTTTTGTTGTTTAGGGCAAACATTACTAGGTAAGCCATTTTCAAAGCTCTGAATATTTATAAAAAACAAGATATTGTTTATCAGCAACACTAATATTGTTTACGATAACAACTCGAAAATTAAGTAAAGTACATCAAACATGAAATTGTTTGTGGCTAACTATTATTGTTAGAAAGACAACTATTAGTTGTACTGTCAAACAATTATTGTTCAAATAATAATTTTGATTGCAGTAGGCTTTGTGTATTTAGTGGTTACTGTCAAAGACAATTGTTTCAGGTGAGTAAAATTAATTTATACGTATTTTAATTTCTTAAAACATGGATGTGTTTTTTGAAGCTCTTCCAGTAAGTTTCTGTGGTGTAACAGAAATCGTTGTAACGGAGGGTACAGGCGAATTTGGTTATGAAGAATTTAAAAAAAGCAGTATTTAGTATATTTAAATTTAAAATACAAAAAATCATACAAAATGTTTAGTTTAGAGAATAAGTTTTGCATAAATAATGTAAATTTATGATTTATGTTTCTAAATAAATGAATGAAAGAAGAAAATTGTTGTTTTTTATTATTACAACATATAAATTTAACATTTCAGGCGATATAATTAGTATTTACTACAAACAATTTTAATAGTTGTGCCAAACATGTAAATAGTGATCCAAAACGATTATATTGTTTATGTCAAACAGTTTAAATGGTTACGACAAAAATTTTAACTACTCGGTAAACAATAATTGTTTATGTCAAACAATTTGTAATCGTTGTGTGAACCATTTAAGTGTTTGAAAAGAACAAGAATTGTTTAGGACTATTTTTTATGATAAATATTTTAAACTCAAAAGTGTTTACTTCCAACAATCAGTGTTGTTCATAAACAATATTATTGGTTACGATAAACACTAATTAATCGTTTGAGACAAACACACGTCTTGTTTGCGTCAAATCTCGTTTGGGAGAAACATTCCTTTTTTTCAGTGTAGGTGCAAAATATCTGTACAACCACGATATACCTTCGTGATATGGGAAGATAACACCTGATTAGTGTGGCAATTGAACTGGACACTTGTACATTTACTTACAATTAGAAACATTGAACCTGAAACCTCAACGTTACACACCACTTCACAAACGGCCACCGATTATTCGATTCTTTCTACACAAACTGCGATGTAACGAACTGGGAATGTAGCTGAAAAGGTTAACTCATATGGTCAAAGTTCACTGTAGTGGGGAATTACAGTCAGAAATTCCTCAAATGGATGAAATTGGAAACTCTTTTTCCAACTTGTGTGTATGCACGAGTATTTGGGGTGTTTTAGGACTAGAATTTATGGACTCGGTGTATTCGAAATTCCAAAAGATTTAGTATACTTGGTATTACTCCTTAATGGTCAGCCCACTAGAGGACAATTAAATTCACCTTTTTTATTTACCATTTTTATGCTTCACCAGTGAACGGTTGAAATTAAATACTGCAGAGCCAAATAGGGTTGAGAATTTGATTTTATTTTCTTTTGAAATTGTTGAAAAAAATTTTTTGTTTGAATGAAAAACATTTTTTCTCTTTTATTACGTTTTTAATGGATAGTTGTGGGGCTTTTGAAATATTTTGCACGGTCATAATAACGAATGAAAATATTCGTTTAATTTTTTTTAATAGAAAGTAGAGCATACCTTTGCGGTTCCGTCATATAGCACATAACAAATTGCAAACAATTTATTGATTCCGTAACAGAGAGAAAAATTTCTTTCTACAGCCGCACGAGAGTCTTAAAAATAATGAGAGTATGTATAGTGGATATGAATAAAGAAAAACTTACATCTGCCAAGGTCGACTCGAGTTTTCGGCTGGTAAAAACAAGCGTATTACATCCCATCCTCCACCTGTACGGATACGAAAAATGTGATGGAAACTGTCTGGTTTCATTAAGTCTATCGATTAACAAAAAACCTGAAAAGTAAAACGACTGAATTTTCGTGGCAAATGAGAGGAAGAGCATACTTCAAAATGCCTATTCGAGGGTATATTTAGATGGTATATGCTAATTAAATTTTAATGTTCAATGACAAAGTTTTTGTCCCTTTTCGGTTCCACATATAAACAACGCCCCATCGAAAATCGCTTCAAAAACTCTCACCTCACACGACTTAATGTTATTCAATGATATGTGCTGTGGACGAGGGGTTGTGAAAATAACACCGTCAACCCCGAAAAAGCTTGGTGGTGGTTAGCCCACCTCAATTTGATTCCTCGTCAAAAATTATCATCATGCGTCACCGTAGTCGTTTTTTTTTGAGCCGTTGAAATAATTTGGGGGGCTAGGAGCAATAGATGGAAATTATTCAGTTCGGAAAAATGCGGGTGTAAATATAACTTTCGCAATTATAATCCCATATAACTAATTTCGTTACTATTTTTAGGTCCCTTGAAAAAAAAATCTTTTTGCAGCATTGAATGTGAAATCGAACGTTTTGTGAGTCAATAATAAGTTTTTAAATGGGGAACTACTATTTTTAGAAACATTTTCATCATATTTTTCTTTTCTTAAAATATCTACGAAATAGTGGAAAAACCTTACCTACCCCCGATGTAATCTTTTTAATATATTGAAATAAGGCAGTAATGTCTTAATCTAAAAATATCTTTTCACGAGTCAATCCTAAAATTATTTACAAGTTTTAAGCTGACAGGCTTCAAGGGCTTTGATTGAATTATAAATGCGACGAAATGCCAATCTTAGTTATACTTGAAATTTTAAAACTTTGTTTTCATGAATAGTTGAACATTTTCCTTAAGATTAACTGAAAAGGGTAATTTAAGATAACAGTTATAATCCTTTGAGAGTGAACTTTAATACGGCTAATGATTCTAAGAAGACCTTCTTTTATACCTCGTATTTTCTGTTATTATTAAAATTATATTCTCGTACAGCACCTGCAAAAATATTGCGTTGTTTATTCCAAGAATATGTGCTGTTGAGAACAAATTAATCCTAAAATGTTCTTCAAAGAAATTTTTTTTCTTAATATTGGAATTTTTTTGTTCATCAACAACATATACCATGTTATTAGACTTCGAAATTTTTTAAAAATTTAAAATACCTCACAATAATTAGAGAAATTTGCATTAAAATTAGAAAATTATATTCTTAGAGAAATTTGCGTTAAATTTTTTTACTGACGAAGAACTATGCATTTAAATGTAAAAAGATTTTGTATTTCAATAATATGCTAGTGGATGACAAGATTACACTTTCTCAACCGGTGCGTTGCGACCCCTGAGGAATCATCAAACATGTTTAGGGAAGTCCGAATACGATTTTTTATACCCGTATGGTGAAACCAAAGGGTATATTAACTTTGCCTTACCGTTTGTAACGCCAAGATCCCGTCATCGCACAAAAAAATGAATTACACCAGTGTGTTTAGAATGATAAAAATATTTAATTTTTGCATGTCCGTCCGTCTGTCTGTCCGTCTGTCTGTCTGTCCGTCTGTCTGTCTGTCTGTCCGTCTGTCTGTCTGTCCGTCTGTCTGTCTGTCTGTCCGTCTGTCCGTCTGTGGCGCGGATTGCGGGCGCACGGATTGAGCTAGAGACTTGAAATTTTGCACAGATCCGTTTTTCGTAAAATGCGAGGCTAAGTTCGTTAATGGGCAAAAATGGACCATTAGGGGGGGGTACCCCCCATACGAACGAAATCGTTTTTTGTGAATATCTCAAAAACGGTGCATCTTATCAAAAAAGTCCAAGAACAAAAGTTATTTAGGATATAATTTTACATAAAACTCCCATACATCAAAATCCAATTTGAACAAATTTTAAAAAATCTTATTGGAAAGTTTGACTTCAAAATGGAATTTTGGTACAACTGTTCCAATTTTGATACGAATATCACCATACGGGTCTCCAATGATTGCCAGATAGGCAATTATAGCTTTTGTTATGTTTTCTAATAAAAAAAACTAATGAGATTATTTAAAAAATAAACCTTAATTTCAATGATTTTTCAATAAAATCGAAGTAATGCGGTGTATTTATGTCACCGTGCGTCGTTTCTTCCTTAAAAACAAATATCCTGCAATGCATTTTTCATAAGGAGTTTTATAATAAGCTTGTAATGTTTTAAGCATTGTCGGAAAAAAGTCATCAATACTTTTATAACCCTTAATTTCAAAAACGAGGTCGTGAAACGAGAAAAAAGGTTGAGCGCATCAGCACTGATGTGCGGGCACTCTTTCACTAATATTTTATTACTTATTTCGCTTCTAAATGTCACCTCCCCCTTCCGGGCCTTTCTTTCTTTCTCCTCCTACAAATGGCAAGGTTTTACAACAGAGAAAAATAGTAAATATAACTATTTTACAATGAGGAATCGTAACTATTACTAAAATAGTTAATTTCAATTACAAAAATGGTCAAAATAAGATATATTTAGAATAAATTTAATTACTTGTTAGTAAAACTTACTATTTTGTGGTCAAATTGACTATTTTTGTAATTGAAACTAACTACATATTTCAGTAATAGTCACGATTTCCCATTATAAAATTATTAGATTTACTAGCAGCTACACGGCTGCTAATTTCCTATTTACCTTTTGTTAAAAAAGAAAGTTTTGGATCAAAAAGGAAAAACATTACCAAAGTTTTTATTTTAGTCTTAAACTTATTTTATTTCAAATCTTAAATTCATCTTTAATTCTTAATCAAAATTGTTACACTGTAATAACGGAAAAGCGAAAAGATTCCCATATAATTGCACTTGGTTTTTCCTCAATTACAAGAAAATTGTTTCCAAAAAACATAAAGGTTTTCTTTCTGACTTATTCGACTAAATGGCATCTTAAGTCATTTTAAGGGTTTCTTTTATTACATCTCAAAATTTATTCTAATGGTATAATAATCTTAGGTATATACGCGCTAATGTTATAAATTACAGGATATAAAATAAAGACGAACGACACTGGTCTGCGATACTGTGGGAATATCGGGATAGCACGAATTTATAATAACAATAAATAATGTTAAGTGGCAACCTTTGTACGTATATATAAAAGTTTCAAATGCCGTTGACTTGATGAACCAATTAAAATGCTTAATTTCTCTTTTCTAATGAATAAAATTTAACGATGTAACCGTTTCGAATTTTAGTATGAAAAATGTGTCCTTTGGAAATCAATTGATCGGTCGAACGTTTGTTTGGTGGTTTGTAGAGTTGTGTGGAGCATTTCCTTTGCCATGCCCTTAGCTCACAATTCTTTATTCCCTCCTCCCCCTCGATTGTACTCCAAATCCACTCAAAAAAAAATTCCAGGTACATTTTAGTTTCATTGCGGCGATTATTTAGAGGAGTAAAATTTACGTGACCAAAGGATAATTTCGTCCATAGGGCGGATCATCATTCGTTTCTAAGTAGAATTTTCCACGCAATCTAAGGAAGTTGGAAAAAAGCAAAAGAAATTAAACATATGAAACCAATTTACAATAATGTGGAATAATGTTAGTATTATAAAATATAGCCAATTATTGGGGTATTTACTTCTCATTCGCTCCAAGTCCCATGTACGCCTTAATGTCCGCCTTACAGCATTCATTGTCCGCAAAATGTTCCGAGATCTCGCATCGGTCCGCACGGAACGCTCGAGGCCACTTAAGTGTTTCTATGAAATATTGCCAGGCTCTTTGATGACTGCAACCGACTGGAATAAAAAACGCAACCGTTGAGAAAACGCAAGAAATTACTTTCAATAATGGTCACTTGATTATTTTAATGCTTCGATTTTCTTTTCGTATGTTGAAAATTACAACAGCATATACCAAGTTGTTCATGCAATTACAATGTAATAAAGTAATATTAACATAATAGACATACTTATGATTCCCAGCCACCGATTGTTGGCGATTTCCTGTCTGGCGCATCCCGGCTGCAGCGGAACTCCTCCGTTGGGGTAGAAATCCGCGTGACCGAGAGGATTTGGATTGCCCAGAATACCCCCATCGGTATGAATAACATCCACGAATCGGGCATCCGCAGGACTTAGTCGACGATGGGGACTTCCCTCGGAGAAGAGCGGAAACGCTGGATCCAAACCTGCGATGAGAAGCAAATGAAATGCAAATAAAAGAAAATGAATATACGGGATAACAAAAAAAAAATTTCAATTTTGATTTAATTTAGTTGAATTCATGATATCTTCCTGCTTCGTGATAGAATTTGCTTCCTGAATCGTGACTGTCATCAATTTTATGCTTTTTATTGTACCCTTTTTTTGCAATCCTAAATTTATGTTATGTAATTTAATGAGGCACATTTTTAAATAAATATGATTGAATGAAAAATATGAAACATCGTTTGTTTGTGTCCTTTTTACACAGAGTAAAGAAGTTATAAAAAAATATAGTTGTGACCAACGATTTATCTCGATTGAATTATAAAAATACTACGATTTTATTTATATATTGCACAAAAGATATTTTTTATAATATCGGATCTAAAGCTGTTTAAATTGGCAACTCTTACTTGAAGTATATTCAAGACATATTTAAAACAAAAATGTGAACATATCGTAAAAATTTAATAAAGTGTAGCTCTTAACACTTGTTATCAGAAATTTTCCCAATACGAGACAATTTTTTTTTTAATTTCATCAGTGACCATTCTGCAATTAATAATTTTAATCCACTGGAAAATGCACTCGCAGTTATTAAAAGCGTCCCCGCTTGTATTTATCGATTGCACACGATATGAATATGCATTATAGAAAAACTTTAAAGTTGGATAAACATAGAAAAGCTATCTTGTTTAAAGCGTGTATATTTTTAGAAATCCCACAGACGATTACGGGGGTGAAAATTTACCTAGGGGTTAAGGGGTTGAGGTCGACAATTCTGAAGATGATATTCTTCTTATAGACAATAAGACGGAGAATGAAAGACTATTGATTGCCATTAACATGCAGATAAGTGACTTACGAGTCCACATAAAGCACTTAAGTTGTGGCTTGCAAGCGAGTCAAGTGCTTTCGGAGAGGTCATAAAATGCTGCAAATAATGTCAATGGGATTCATTCTCTTATGTGGTGTATTGTATTTCGCCGTGCGTTGCTAAATATGCTACAAGTCCATTGTTGGCGAATCTTTTCCCTTAATTTTATGATACGGTCAGATAAACTCGTTAATTGGCATCTTGATTAATTGCATGCTTCTTAAGGTATAGTTTGGTCTATCATAAGATTTCAGGAGAAGAGAATAGTCATAGTTAATGCATTGAAGCAAGTCTAGATAGATGGTTGTATCTGCCTTTCTTTAATTTTTATCGTCAATTTTATCAACAAGGTTATTTAGAGACATCTAGCAGAAAAAAATCAGCAAAGACAATATTCTATAATCGTTCTTAAAGTCTGTAATTATGTAAGCAAAAACACGATATGATAATTAGGTAATTTTATTGAAGCTTCTTCAATTATCGCATTTGGAATAGTTTTAAGATTTTTCAAATTTTAATAGACGGGTAATAAATATTGTTTTATTTTATTTATATTAAAAACTTATCACGCGGTTAAACCGAAAACTTTTTATGTTTATTTTGATGATTTTCGAGCTATAATGTCTTATGGGCAGCAAAATTTCTGCGTTGCGTTGTTTCTGATTTTAAAGATGGAGTCACAATTTCTTTATGTAAATACTAGCTTGCATACCCGTCGTTGCCGGGTTAACTTTTTTGTCTAAGTTTTAGAATACGAAGGGAACCGTAAAGAACTTAAAAACTTTTTAATGGGTCTATGTTGGGGCTGGACCCTCGACGATCATCTATGCCAAATTTCAGGCCAATCGGTTCAGTAGTTTCCCCGCGTAAGAGTAACATAGCGCAAAAACTAAGTTTCGAAATCACTTTACCCCCTCCCCTTACTCCCCGCCACCCCTCGCGCTACTTTTCCGTATGCCTATGTTGGAACCAGAACTACCACAGACACTCATGCTAAATTTCAAGTCAATCGGTTCAGCCGTTTTTGCGTGAAAGAGGAACAGACAGACAGACAGACAGACAGACAGACACCAACTCATTTTTATATATTAGTATGATGAATATGTAGAAGGAAAAAAGTCTGAAATTGGTCCTCGTTCTTTAAAAATATGGTCCTGCTGCAACATAACCCATGTACACTCAGAAAAATGTCCAGGTCAACTTTTTGTCAGGTTAACTCTGACCTTACAGAGGTGTCTGTAAGCCAGCTAGCGGTCAGAGTTAACCTATCTAAGGTCAACTCGTGCAGCTCGCAATGCCCTATTTCAACTACTGGTGGCTTAATTTCAGAATTTCTCCGACCACAGGTCAACTCAGTTTTACTTGCCCACATGCAGGCGAACGCGCGCCTGCCCGAGGCCAATTACGCCGTATGTAGGTCGTCGAGTTAGCCTCCATTTTTCTGAGTGTAATCTTCAATAACGTATTGTTTTGTTCACAAAAGATTTAAATTCGATTTTCTTGTAATTAGGGGCTGTTTATCATATCTATTTTCGTCCTTTCGGCCTCTCCTCGTTCGTCGCACTATCGTAGCCCCCCCCCCCCCTTCCCTAAAACTGTGACATATTTTATGGGTTTTAAATATGATAATAACTAGGTCTTTATTATCATATTTAAAACCTGAAAAAGACCAAATAGACGGCCCTCAATTCAAATGTTGAGTTTGGAAACTGGCAGACCTTCATCAGTTGCAGCTTTTGCGGGCAGGCTTCCGTACTGCGTAACAGAATATCAGTGGTCACAATCCTAGCTCTTGGATTCTGTAGTATCCACCAATAAAAGTCTTCCAGCTTCCAAGTAAACTTTAACAAGGCTAGCCAGAGCGAACCCGCTTGAAATTTTTAGGACGAGTTTTTCGCTAAAAGTCTTTTTCCTTTTTGTCTAAGATATTGGAACCACGGAAGAGATTTGGATCCGGTTTTCAATTATATATATAATTCTGAATTTTTCATAAATATCGAAATTTTGTTTTATAACTTATGTTACCTGTTATCCTTGGAAGTAGAATCCCCCATTCCTGTAATTGTTTCCCAGCGAATCCAGCTACCTCAGCACCCAAGCTGAAGCCAACAACGTGAATCCTTTCCAGCGGGAATCCTTCCTTAATTATAAATCTCAAGAAACGTGCAATATACCTCGATGTTCGTGGCATATTCTGTACTGAATTTGCATACCAAGGTAGAGCAGTTAATGGACTCCAATCAACTAGAACCAAATTGTAATTTCCTGCCTCGAGAAATGCTGTAATTGACAGACACGCATCGAATCGATGTAAATTCAAAATCGAGAAGCTTATTAAGTAATTTATTAGCTATGGAAGGTTGAAGGGGATGAGGAATGATATAAAATTTCTCAACTAAAATCACCCCGCAACCAACAATTTTGATTCAAAAAAACTACAATCAAATAGGCATACATTAAAAAAGTTATTAACACTATATGTAGCAGGTATACACCTTTTGTAGTAGCAATGCTAATGCAATTGAATTAAGTGATTTATAGAATGGATATCGATTTACAATAATTTATTGATGGTGATGCTCGATTTCATAAATCTTACCGTCACGTACTTCCTGGCTGCTCTGACCTTTGCCACCGGGAACATTTTCCGAGAACCCATGAAGGTACAGAATTAATGGATCCGCAAAATTGAAATGACTCCGTGCAAGACGATCTCGATCTGATACAAACAACGCATCCGGATTTGTTGGATTCGACCTGTACACAATTTCGAATTTCACAAATCAAATTAATCACTATTATTGTTATCGATTTCACATATAAAAGTTAATCAGGTAAATTGAATTAATCAGAAGTGGGATAACATAATAAATGGATGGATTGTTTTATATAAAGGACTTACCGTGTGTAAAGTAAAAATTTAATATCGCGTGCTTCCCGGATAGCGCAGCAATTATTGCAGGTCCCTCGAGGGGCTGGACTGTAAATTAAAGGGGAACCGGCTGCAAATCAATATACAATGATTAGTAAATAGACAAATCATTTTAAGTCAATAAACGTATTGATTTTATCAGATAATTTAAAAGGTGTGAATTAATTTTTATCCATCAGTGCAAAAAACGACTAAGTATTAAGATTGAAGTGAAGCAAATATTCATTAAATGAAGAAAAGTCAAATATTGTACTTGAAAATGTCAAACTATTTACAACTCTAAAATTGAACTGGGAATAAGTATCTGCGACGAGCATTTTATCCACGTTACTTAACCCTTTTTTGGTCCCTTTGGGGCCATGTGCCACCATGAATGTCCATAAAAATTCATAGCACAAGGATTACTTATTTAGACTGAGAAATTGAGTATTTTTTTTGCAAATGCAAGACATACTACTCGAAACAAATTGGAAACGTAATAAATATTAATATGCATTCATACTGTAGATGAGAAAATTTCTTATTGAGTCGGGAAGAGCAAATTTTTTTTACTTTTGTGGAAATTTTCCTTGATTTTAGAATTTGTAGAAGACTGGAATGTGAACCTGTTGTTGCCGAGTTTAGGTATTTTGTATATTTTAGAAATACAGCAGTACCCCGCATAGTCCGATTTCAAACAGTCCGGACTCACTAAAGTCAGACGTGAATTCACTTCGAAAGCAAAAAAATAGTAGATGGAAGTGAAAATCGCGACTTTTGTGCAAACCTACATAATAATAGTTTTCGATTAAAGAAAGAATCAGTAAATTGGGTCCGACAGAACTCCATAACTAAGGATGATCGAACATCCTTAGTTATGAATGCAATTTTTAAGCAAAAGTGAAGGCGGTATTTGAATCAAATTCTTTAATTTCTTGCAATTACTTTGATTGCAAAACGTTATAAAAAGAATTATTTTAATTTATAAAATTGCAGTATACACCAAATTTATTGCACAAAGCATAACTCAATTAATAATAATAGTGCAGCCGCTTTGAAATTCCAAAAGACAATCAATGTGAACTTGAATTTTCTTTGAATGCATTATTATATACACTCTAAAAATTATTATTTGAAAACCTGGCCTTCAGGTGTTTTGATCTTCCAATGTCATTTTGCGATCGCATACTAAATTCAAAGAAATGAGAATACCCTATTGGAAACAAAAATTATCCACACCTTCTTCGTACAAATTGGCGGTCTGACAAGATCCGATTTGTTTGAATTCAAACGTTATTTGCTTTAAGGATTAATTATATATAAACAAATTAAGAAACCGCATTTGAAAAATCACTCATGATGCCATGCGGAACGTGAAATTTACCGGTAAATGTGAAATGTGAAACCACTTCCATTAAAAATTAATGGATCCACTCTATCTCCCCTGAATTCAAACAAATATGCTAAGACAAGAGGTGAATATCAAACAAAAGACTCGAAATACATTTTTTTTAAAAAAAACTTCATCAATCACGACCGTGGGCGAGAACAAAATGTCAAAAAGTACACTAAGTTTGACTAAGTTGTGCAAAATGTATCGAATCGAAAATGCCATTGGCAATGGACGAATGTCTTAATGCATATTATGAGATCTCCGCCATGAATCGGCCTTATGCATCATAGAGCATTTTCTGTTGATTATAATATGCGTTTTTTCAAAAGATCTTTTGCCGATTTTTTTTTTGCGCTACTCAGTGATGATGACTCTTTTTTTTTTGCTATTGAACTTTTCTATGGGCTACTCAAGGCATCGAGAGATATCGTCAACTTCATATCTTTATTTCGTGAACACAACAAGAGATTACGACCTTGGCCATAACATACTTTCTTAGACAACTTTTTATGTATGCATGATTTTTGTTGTAGCTTTTTGATGTTTTTCCATTTAATATAATTTTCTTTAAAATGTTTAGCAGTTGCTTTTGTAGTCACTGCTTCTGACTATACATAATTTGTGCAAGGCATTTAAGCCAAGATGGTCATAAAAAAAATAACAAAAATTACCCACAGCGGCGTCGATTGTTGAAGGTGGACATTCCATCGAGTCAGATTATTTCGGATAGGTAGCGTCGGCCACCTTATAACAACGACGTTATAATGAGTACTTTGACCTCGGCATAATTGCATCAAAATAGTAACGGCTATCATGATGGATGTATGCATATGGAATCGCTATCAAATTTGTATTAGATATCCGCCTACAGTGACACCTCTTTGCTATTTCACCTGTGCAAAATGACAGTTCAAAAGTTCAGTCCGAAGATACAGTAGTGGACATGCTGAATCTGCTACATTTTTAATTAAGACATTTTCCTATCGTAATAGTAATCAAAATTTACCGTTACCCATTATAGCAAGGCATTACAATCAATCAATCACCTTGCATCGCACTGACAAAAACAATTTAACAAAAAAAAACCCCACAACTGATTTTTTTGCAACAATTTCTTCCACTTGTTTTTTAGTTGGTAATTTTTTCACCACAATTTTCTTTGCTGAATTTCTTGAATTCATTTGCGAAATGTCACTTAAATTGCCAAATGACTTGCAATCTGCATCTCAACTTTCATTATTTTTTCAACTATTGTCTAAATATTTTGATAGTTGAAGCTGGAACAAGCGAAAGGTGGTAATATCAACAATATTTGTGTCAATTGCTATTTATGGTGTGATACGATCAATGTAAAGTGGCCCTTAAACTTAAGATATGTTAAGTTAATTGAATAAACCGGGTCAAGAATTCAGTTCTCGGGACATCGGGAGAAAATGTCTGAATCTAAGACTGTCTAACCTATTCCTCGACGTATGGTTACCCGACCATTGGTGTAAAGTTCACATCGAAAGACAATCAAACACAAAATTCAAATCAACAAATTTTTCAACATTTCTGAAATATAAAAACTTCAAAAGTGTTAACATGCATTTAAGCAAATACGGATCGAACGAATTCAAAAGTTTCATACAAAAATTTAGGTATTTGCAAAAAATAAAAAACCACGTAACAACTAGAGCATAAAACTCATTCATAGTATTTTTCTTTGTAGATAATTAATTCAATTAAAGATTTTCAATACTGAATGACCTTGAACCATGTGCGAAAAACGATATCTTAGACGTTGACTCTACAAATGATGCCCTTATTCGCGACAAAATAATTAAATTAGACATCAAATAACGGTCGATGATGTCCCAATTTTGTTCGGCTTGGTGAAGACGCGCTCGCTATCATCGAAAAATCGAAGGAAAAGTTCATAATTTCCTTTATTTGTATAATTTATAGTGCGGCAGCGTCATTACCCAACAAATTAGATACAATTTTGAAGGCTAGCTTTGCTAGGTGTGCTACTATAAGTTGTGTTGAGAAACATTTTCGGTTTGGCGCCATCGTTTGACCCTTACGGATAGGCCATAGAGCCTACATGTTTGTATACCAACGATTATTATTTATGTTGTTATTACTTGTCTGTGGAATTTTAGGTATTATGAGTAGCGTTTATCTGATAGATAGATAAAGGTGTCCAACGTACATTGTTGGAATTTTTGTTAACACGTATTGAGGAAGACTCTCAGTTTACAGCTACCGGAATGGGCAAAGATGCTATCAATCTTGTTCAACGATCTTCATCTGATTTTGTTAGGGAATTTCTGTCTTTTATATTCCCAATTTTTGCATTAATTTTTGTTATGTATGCATAGCAGTGCTGGCAGTTAAAATGACGATAATAGGCAGCAGTCAAAGGCAATATAGATATGCTTCGTTGACATTGAAATCGAGCGGGAAATTTCAAGTTCACGACGATTTTTTATGCAAATGTCAAGAATACGAAATTAGATTCGCTTTTTATTCACTTGTAGTATTCATTTGATAGGAACAATACTTTAGTGGGAGCACAACTTAGAATTAATCTAATGAAAGCCGAATAAATTCATCCAATATTACGAAACAAAAGTAGAGGAAAAAAAAGGTAATGCCTGAAATGATGTTTTTTTGATTACTTGAGACGAATTCGTTTAAAATATAAAAAGAACTTTTGTCCATGCATAGAATTTTTTTATTTATTTCTCACTGATTTATTAATTTTTTTGGTAATATGGGTTTTTTTCCCAAAAGCCATTGATTTCAAGAAATTATCAAAAAACTGTATTTTTCAAAAAAAAAAAATTTTTTTTTGTGAGGTTCCCAATATAGCTAACTTCCTAAAAGTTGACAGAAAACTACGATTTTCGTAAAACTTAATTACAAAAAGTTTCAAGATTCTGAAGCGGATTTCGTACTGATCAGAAAATTTATATCTACATCCGTTCTCGAATCGGTCTCCGTCATGAATACCTTCTATAGCAGAGGAAAGGAAAAATTTACTGTCAACAGAATGTAAAATAATCACATCTTTGTAAAATTATAGGCTAACAATAGCTCTTTGTATAAAAATACAGAATTCCACATAACACTTCAATACCTACAGCGAATTCCAATTAGAGTGGCAATTTAGAAATTCCAATTAGAATGCATAAATTTGACAGTTATTTATAATAAACATAACAAAAGCTATAATTGCCTATCTGGCAATCATTGGAGACCCGTATGGTGATATTCGTATCAAAATTGGAACAGTTGTACCAAAATTCCACTTTGAAGTCAAACTTTCCAATAAGATTTTTTAAAATTTATTCCAATCGGATTTTGATGTATGGAAGTTTTATGTAGAATTATATCCTAAATAACTTTTGTTCTTGCACTTTTTTGATAAGATGCACCGTTTTTGAGGTATTCGCAAAAAACGTTTTCACTCGTATGGGGGGTACCCCCCCTAATGGTCCATTTCTGCCCATTAACGAACTTAGCCTCGCATTTTACGAAAAACGAATCTGCACAAAATTTCAAGTCTCTAGCTCAATCCGTGCGCCCGCAATCCGCGCCACAGGCAGACAGACGGACGGACATGCAAAATTCAATTTTTTTATCATTCTAAACACACTGGTGTAATTCATTTTTTTGTGCGATGACGGGATCTTGGCGTTACAAACGGTAAGGCAAAGTTAATATACCCTTTGGTTTCACCATACGGGTATAAATATCGGGTTCTGTACATAAAATACTTAACTCTTTTAGGAGAAGGATTTGCGGTAGTGTGATGGAATACTAAACTCCATCCAAACAATTTCGAAAAAATCTAAGAAAGGAAAGGGTGGTCCAAAAAGGCTAAAATAAGCGTGACATATTTTACAAACAGCACCTTATTTAAATGTAATTTCTTTTTTAAATCAAATAGGGATTTTCGTTTCTTTTTTAAATCAATATGGTACTGGCTCTAGCGAATTACAACTCTTTATTTTTATTTCGGAACTTCGATAAAAATTTAAGTAAATGGGCCACCGACAATTTTTATAACACAGACTTTATAAGACTTTGACACAAAAACAACTTATGGTCCGTATTGACATAATGGCTTATATGAACTTACCCTGATTACAATTGGCCCAAAAACATATTTTGTTGTTGGCCTCCCGTGAATTTTTTATGACAATTACTCATTAAAAAGTTCTAAAATACAACATTTTAGCGTTACAAAAGGTATAAAAGTTTTGTACAAGTAACGGCCTCGAGAATTTTACTATTCTTGATTTATTCAATGTTTATAAAGTTAGCTGCAAAATCACCGCAAGGTTTTTAATATAAATCGATCCAGGTTTACTTAAATAAAAAATGTTTTTAACAAAAAATTTAAAAAATTTGAAAAGACAAAATGTTTTATAAACCACAAATCATATTTTTAAAATTTTGGATCAAAATAATTACAAATGATTGAAAAATACTTGAGTAATTTGAAAAGGTTGTTTAAAAACTTTTCTTTATCTTTTTTTAAGCAATAAAATAAAATTCACTAAAAATTAAGCAAAGAATATAACAAGATAATTACTAAACAAATAAAATTTTCATTATCCGCACATATTTAGAACTAAATAAAACGTTTACAACAATAATTACTTTCCTCCTTTTTATGTTTATCTGAAGTTTTTGCATTTGGATAATTTTACTATTTCAAATCTAACTGTATGAAAAAATGCATATAAAATTTAAAAAAACTCTAAAATAAACAAACTTGAATTAGCATTTCAAATCGCGTGTCCTTAAAAAGAAATTGCGGCAAATAGGATAAAAACTCACATTTGTTTACCAATAACTGACAATTGTGTCCATTTTGGCATAAAAAACCTATCGTGCAAATATCCCATTAATTGATATTTAAACGAATTTTTAATCCATTTCTTTTACTTGATATAGCGGAAAATTCAAATATCAAAGGAAGTCGCGATTTTTTTTCTTGCCAAATATTAGACTTGCTTGGTCGGATTTGAATAATCTGACTTGCATTTAGTCAAGCAAAAAAGATGTTGAAGAATTAATTAAAACTGCTGGAACTCTTTTTCCGACAACTCACCAAAATATAATGTAAAAATACTACAAAGAGCCGATGTTGCAGGAAGCGTCATTTTCCTTCTGGCTTTTCCGTTTCCCTCCAAGGATTCGTTAATTTTAAACAAAATAAAATTTAAACGGGTTTCCGTTCGTTTCTTCTTTTTTTCTCAACTAAACATTTACGAAAATTAACGATTGTGACACTCAATTATTCACTTTGTCGTAATAAAATTTAATTCTTTCGTTTTTTTGTGATTTTCCGAGTATGAAACACTGCAAACTTTCAAGTAATTCGAAATATCAAATAATCGACACGATTGCAGCCAAAACTTTAAAACGCGCACGTTGTCTTCACTTGGTAGTGGACACCTGCAACATACCTGAACCGATAGACACTTCGCGTCAAACTGTTAGCCACTAACTAAATCGTTACAAACGATTCAACGGTTATAAGGCAATCAAAAATCGCTTCAACACGCTGTAAGATTTAAATTTGAATTCATCCGCACGTGAGTTGAGGTTTTCAACGAGCTTCTTTGTCTCTCTTGAAATGTTTCACAGTTTGTTTCAGCAGGTGATTTTCTCTTAAATTTTACTTTTTATGAAAAAGTTGAGGAAGTTATTGTACTCAATGAAGGTGAGTTGACGCACTTTAATCCAGGTGTTTTTGTTGTTATTCTAGCAATGTGCATCAGGGCCTAAAAATATTTTAAAAAATTCGTTTGGACACTTTTTATAGAGGAAAAATGAGTATATTTTCTGGAATTTGAACAATAATCTGCAAAAATGATTTTTCAGAAAAAATGCACTTAAAAACACTTTCAGTGATGTTAAGTCAGAATTTTTGAATTCTGCGTTTTTTGTGGATCCCCAAATTTTTGGGACCTGGTTTTTGGGAAGCGATTCTACGACTTGTCACTTTGCGCAATGATCCAATTGAATCTATGGGCCAGAATTAAAATGAGGAACCAATTTCAACATTTTGTGGTGTGTTACCAAAATACGAAAACTTCAAGATTAGCGCAAGCAGTTAGGTATTTTTAAAGGCTTAAACAAAAATCTTTACAGAATAAACTTTTCCGACTCAGATTGAATCGAATTTATCGAAATTACTTCTCTTGGACACGAGATTCATATCACTTGCTTTGACAAATTTTTCGTATTCACTTGACAAAAAGACGTCGTTGTGAATTTTAAGTGTGCATATCTCATTGAGTAAGAAGGCGGACGTACATATGACTCTGTAATGTAGACTTTATGAATATCTACGAGCAGTAAAACTAAATATAAAAACACAAACTGATGAATCGGAAGTGAAAAATCGACAAGGAAGACTTTTATATCGTGTGCTAAAGTTGTACTGATCGTGAGTACAAATATAGCGACCTTGTCATTTTCGTTTTGGATTATTTCCATATTTAAAATATTGTCTTTTGTTGTTTGCCTTTGATTTAATTTAAAATAAAACGATTACAATAATATATGCGTTCGAAGTAGATTCTCACAATTAGTATTCACTGTAAATATAAAATAAGCAAAATTTTCAATAAAAATCATCAAAAGAGTATGAAAAAATTGATGTTAATCTTAAGTTTTGTATGGGGTAAGCCGACGAGGCCTGATTAATATTCTAACTTCTACTGAAGGTAGAAATTGGACCAGGTTATGCCTGATCGTTGAAAAAAATTATTTATACCGCACTCCTCCAAGGTCCTTTTATTACACTATCTAACATACTAAGGCCGATTTTAATTAGGCTACCTATGTTAAAAGTAGGTCTTGGAAATCATTCTATCTCAAATTATTTAGACAATTACTTTACAGTTTGTCCTTTAAAAGCGAAAGCAATTCACTTATGTAATTTTTAGATACAGTATGTCCCTATACTAGGTTCTTTAACTAGTTTTAACTATTCTAGAAGTGCTAATATTCCAAGGAATCTTAAAAACTAAAGATATTCCTTTTAAAGTGCACCCTTATGGGGACATCAGCCGCGTTATTAGGGGGGAGGGCAGGCATGCAATGCGATGGATCTAGAAAAAAAGATTGTCAAATTTTCTGTTATTTAAGATTTATATTTTTTGATAAAAAAAAGAGTAGTAAGCTCCTCTGGAAGTTTCGTCCAAATCGGTTAAGTGGTTCTCGTTAGAAAGGATTAGAAAGATTTAAAAATTTAATTTTCAATTAGAATAGTTGTACTAGAAAGGATTTTTTTTATAACTTTTCGTTCTTCATTTCAGGACAAACTTCTCAGCAAATTAGAAGAAAGTGAACCGGAGCCCCCCACATCGCAGGAAGATGAATGCGTCATTTGCATCAACGCACGTGCCACAATGCAGACGTCTCCGTGCGGTCATCGTGTGGTCTGTCGACGTTGCTTCGTGAAGACGATCCAAAGTGCCGTTGCGCAGAGACTTTTACCGTTACGATGCGTAATTTGCCGCGCCCGAGTTAACCGCCTCACGTCGAGTTCGGGCACGTGGCGGATTCAGGAGTCAGCCAGCAGCTACTCAGTTGGCGGGAAAAGCTGGTCCTCAGCCGGAGTCCCGCAATCGGCCAGCTCCTACTCGGTGGGCGATCACCACCACCACCATCACCATCATGGCCACAATCGGGTCACACAGTCCGCCAGCCTGTACTCAATGAGTTCTGGGTCTTCCTGCTTATCCGGCGCATCCAACGCAACGAGCTGTTCGATAACGTCTTCCGCGTCAAGTGGCGCTGATTCGTCTTCTGGTTCTGGTTCGTCGACTAGTGGCTCAATTCGTCATCCGCATCACCTGCTTAACGACAGACAGCACCATCACCACCATCATCCGACCTGCGCTAGCGGTTGTCTGGGCGCCATACCTCGAAAGCCGAGTATTCTGCCCGGATCAACGACAAACACTTATCCGGGACGAAGGTACACGAAGGGACGTATCGCCGATCTCCAGAATCGGCTGCCTCCAATCAAGGAATTCAAGAGTCCCGCTAAAGTTCCAACACCTTCCCCCGTTCATATCAGCAATCCACGTCTTCGGTAAGATGCATTCTCGCACTGAGTAGTGGGGGAAACCCCGATTTACGTGGTTTTTTCTAAAGAAATTGTTGTTTGAAATGCGCTGACATTTAGTAAAGATGCAGTTTAAAATTCTTTTATACATAATAACAAATTAATTTAAAAATGACGTAACTCGAAGCATCGTAAAGCAGATCGGTGTAAATCGGGGTTTCCAAAAAATTTAATTTTTATCACGAAATTTTTTCTCTAATTTTTTTTATTCCTTTTAGTTATGCCTCGTACACAAAAACATCATCGACACCGCATGAAATTGCACCACTTCTCAAGGATCCATCGCCACCAAGAAAGCCTCAGGCTAGCCAGTCAACACTTCATTCGGTGAAGCAACCGGCTAAACTTGGAATGACATCGAAAGTGGGTCCCACAGCTAGTAGGATTCCGCCCCAAAAGAACGGTCTAACAACTGGTAGTACCGGCAAGGCCGAATTGAATCATCCGAGTTCTTCCAAAACCTTTCCATTGATTAGTAATAAACTTAGCAGTAACATTAGCAGTAGTTGCTCATCATCAAGAAACCATCATCAGGACGAAAAGGCTGATAATAAGAAAAATGAAACAATGGAAAAGAAAAAGAAGGAGGAAAAGCTCAAAATCAAAGCGGAAAAGGAAGCTAGGAAGGTGGGTAATTTTTTTTTTAAATAACACTTTGGAAAATATCTACCTCGTTTAACAACCTTTTAAGATAAAATCTTTACAAAAAATCGAGTAATTTTTTCAGTTGCAAATCAAGAACATTTGATTAAAAAAAAATTTACAATTTCATAAACATGTTTCCTTCTACAATATAACAATCATAACAAATTTCAGAATCTCCTTAATTTTAAACATTACATAATCTGCAAAATATCCCAAGTAACTTTGCTATTCTTAAAAACTAGACCCAATTACTTCAACATAAATACTACATTACTATAACTAATTTAAATTAATGTTTTTAGGAAGAGAAAAGACTCGCTAAGGAAGAAGAACGCTTGGCAAAACTCCTCGCCAAAGAGGAGAAGAAAAAAGGCAAGCGTGAAGCTAAAGAAATGCTTTTAGCAAACGATGGTAACAAATAAAACCTAAAAGTTATTCATCTACTCTTCGACTCCTCAAGGGCGGGTAACATCAGTCTGCCTGCATATTTATTGAAAAAAAATCAATAATAGAAAACTTAATTCATAAAAATCTCTTAATTGCCAATTTTTGCGGATTAAAATTTAAAATATGATATGAAGAATGTTAAAATAGTGAAAGAGTAATTATTTGTAGCTGTGTATCTACTATTGTTTCAAACTGTTAAATTTTTATAAGATTTTGTAAAAAAAAATGATGAAAATCCTGTAAATATTTATTCACAAAAATAATACAAAGTTAGATTCGTAGTGCGTTTACCTGTAGATATTCCTCAGAGTGAATTTTATTTTTTTAAATTATGTAAAAGTGGTTTTGTTTATCGCTTATGAATTTTGTCGAACAAAACAATATTACAATTTATGAAAAAAATCGAAAAAATCTCAACTTCTATAGCAATATCTAAAGAAATTTTAAATCTAGTTTTTAAGTGAATTTCAGCAAATAAAATACCTAATAAAATAATTTTTTTTTTATTAAAGAAAAAATTGTGAAATATTAATCTGCAATATTAATACAACCAATAAGTATTATTATTAATCAAAATCCGTGGTATGAAAAAGATTTACGAAAAAAAACTATAGCAGATTTAAGTCACCAGAGCAATCATATTTAATCATTTTTTATGAGAATCATATTACATATATATTTTAATTTACCTTTTGATTTTACCCCGGGAAATCTTTACATAATTTAATTTTCTTGTATTCAATCATTATTATATGGAAATAAAGAATTATAATAATAAAACTGTGAACGTCCTCTAGCAATAATATTTTAAAAGAACATAAATTAATTAGAAATTTACATAATATCAACATTGAAACGTTCAATATTAAAGTAATTCGTTTTATTCTAGGAAAATTTCCAAATCAGACTTTTTTTCTCAGAATTCAGAAAAGTGGTTATTTAAAATTTTTTAGGTTACAAAACGTCTTTAAGAATGAAAACAAAACTTAAATGAAAAGTACTTGAAGTGCTTTCAAATTAAAAAAAAAACTTTTAAAAGTAAAAGAACACAGCTTTTAGTTCATATTGTAAAAAGCAGAATTATAGGCTATCTACATCGTAATTTTTAAGTTAATTTCCTCTACGCCAAATGTTATGCATGGACAAAAACCAAGTAGTTGCAGTTCATACGGAAGAAAATACCGCCAGAGGGTGAAGGTAAATCCATGCCTACTGGTCTTAATTGCGACAAAAATTGCAGGAATAAAAATGGTGTATCATTTCTCTCTCATACTGAAGTTTTTAAATGGAACTAAAATTATTTCGCTTGAGAGTTCTTACATTTAATTGGATATCTTTTTTGCAATCAAATTTATGTCCTAGGATAAAATGGATTCTTTATCAATAATATTGTCAATTCAATCAGCTAATTAAAAAGATAGTTGTTTAAATAGATATTATTACAATTTAACTAATTAAAAGATTTAATAAACGAACAGTGAGATATAAAAAAATGTAATAAAATTCGATTTCTTTAAAATTTCAATTACAAATTTTTGTTATGTCTGTTTTTTTTTTTAAAACGTATGCGTAAAAATTAGCACGTGCTTATACTCCATATTTTTGGTGCAAATGCTCCAATTTTTGTAAACAAAAGTGAGCAAACTGTGTACTTCGGAATCGGGTATTTATAGTCAAATCTTAAGCAAGCGTATTTGCCCACTTTTATTCGTACAAACTTGAAAATTTTCTCAAAAAAAAGTGGAGCATATGCTCATTTGTATGCATACGGCCCAATAAGTTTTAAAATTGTGTCTACTTGTTCTAAGAGATATTCACACTTACTTGAACATGGTCTGTAATCGTATACAAAAATCAAAAACCGACATTTTATACCATCTTATAACACTTTTACTGCGTCTAGATAAAATATTTGAATGGGGCAAAAAAAGCCGATTCATCTGAAAAATTCTGCACCCACAAGCTTGAGACAACCTATATCAATATGAACTGTATTTGAACCTACAAAACGAAAATTTTCGCTTCACGAAGTTCGAAAAATGTCGCCTCATGAAAACTGAAGTGTGCATATCTCTAATTGTTTTTTCTTTTAACTCGATTTTAATATTATTTTCAGTTAAAAATATTTTCTTATTTGATAAAAATAGTAAAACGAGGTTTCAAAAAAAACTCATCCTATTCCTTTTCTAAAAATCAAATAAAGGAAAAGGGATTGAAAATCACAATTAAAATTCAAAAAAAAAACTAATTTTTGTTATATAGTTAAAAATCGGTTCACATTTGTGAAAAGTTTTGCGCCATTTGATTGGTAAAGTCGATATTGTGAAAGTAAATAAAATTCTCTGGAGTTATGGGTATATTTATTACCAATCAATATTAGAGAATTTAAACGTTTTACAGACCATTCGCCACAATAGCAGTAAATTGACCTTGCAATTGAAATATATTTGAATTAAAACAATCAAAGAAAAAAATCTTTAATTTTTAAGAATATTTTTTTCAGAAAATAATTTAAAGTGTTGAAATAAGAATAAAAAATTTAATTGCTCTACTTTTCTCATTGCAATTTATGTATTTTTAGACACCTCGGAGTTCGTTTTTCACAATTTCAATCGACTATTTTGAAATAACATAAATTTTTTTTCTAATTTAAGGCGATAAATGTTTAAAAAAAATGAACAGTTCGTTAAACAATTATAAAAGTTAATTACAACCTAATTAAATAAAAACCCATATAAAATGAAAAAAAATAATTAGAAGAAAAATAAAATTATTTAATAAAAACAAACCACATATACATATTAAAATCTAGAGACTGGTAACAATGTTAAATAAAATTTATTTTAATTTAAAAAAATGTATAGAAGTTGTTGAATGTTTGAAAAACAATTAAATGCGATAAATTAAGAAAACATTAAAAAAAAAACAAAAGTTATTGAAAATTATATTCATTGAATTAAAATTGATTATTTAAGAAACTTTTGTTTTATTGTTGTTACTTTAGAAATTAGGGTGGTTGAAAAGCGACTAATTGGGTTATAAACTTATCATCGACAGATCTGGATACAATCAGAGGTTTTGCACGGGCAAATTTATCAGGAAATCCATCTGATTTAGTAAATAAATCAATTTTTCTGATAATTGTACGACTAGAAAACGACATTAAATATTAAAACAATTTATTTGTTACATAAAAATTACAATCTTAAAAACTATGAAATCAAAAGTGTGAGAAAATCAAATTAAAACTTTAAAAATCATTTTGCTTGAGTTTTTCATCCTTGAAAGCCCTGACGTTTTGCAACTTCGTCCAGGCATGCAACCACTCGATTATGGTAGGCGGCAGTTACGTCACCATTGCATCCGTATCCACCTAATTTATGAATAGCAGCATGATCGTGGCAATCGATGACACCGTTACCATCGCAATCCTGTCCGAATTTCGTCATATATCCTTGAACGGCACGAGCGGCACAGAAAGGATCAATGACACAATCAGAATACGCTGTAAACAAGATAAAATGAAAATTAATAACATTGAGTAAAAAATTAAACGAAAAAAACATCTTAACCAAAAAACGCTTGTTTTCACTTACCGTTTTGGGAATCTGGAGCAGCTCCATTCAATGTTGGTTTACCAGCATCAGCCCAATAAGCCCATGTAATTCTGAACAATCCACAAACATCTCCATTACACGTAAGTGTCCTGTTGCAGCCACTTATCCCCTCACAAATGCATCCTAAGCAAACTTCTGTAACTGGAGGAGATCCTGGTGGTGCAGCGGGTTCTAAAAAAAAACAAACGATTTTAATAATTAGTTTTTTAGCATAAATTAACACATTTCTACGGTCAAGTGTTTTTAATGTATTGAATATGAGCCAGTAGTGGAGAGATTGATTGCTCCCATAGAAAAATTAAAATTCGCCACCCTATTTTGTGATTTCCCACTATTATGAACCCAAATTCTGTAGCAGCGTGACTAGCAACGGTTTAATTTTAAGGAAAATACTTTTGTACCACATCCAAAGACTACAAGCATTTGATGAACGGACTGATTTCTAACCACCCAAGAAAATTGTAATTTTCAGGTTCTTCGAACATCGCACTATTGCAAAAATCGTTGAAATGTGTTTTTTTTTTAAATTTTCATTTCTTACTGTCCCCCTTGACATTGAAATATTTACGACAGCTAAATAGGTGATAATTTTACAATGCTTCACCCACGTAGACAACTTAACACCCTCAGGCACATAACCGCCAGTTTTAATTTCAATTATACATATGTACGTGTATGCAGATGAGTACGAATAATAGTTACGAGCAATGGTAAAGTTAATGCCTTCTCCACCTTGAGACTTACAATAATTAAATAAAAATGTTAATCCCACAAAGGATCTTGAACTACGAAAGATGACCACACTTCATTGCCTAAGGTAATTTCATGATATTTTTTAAAGTATGAACGGATTTGCCATGTCCATCATCGTCATGCTCACAAGTTTTTTTTTTATAATCCGCTGAATTACAAATCTGCAGGTTGAGGTCCTCGACTTCAAAAGACTAGAAATCACTTGGTGTAAAAAATGAATTTCGCGATTTTTAAAGGTCCGTTGATACGTGCTCTACGTGTGGGTGTCTCATATAAAAATATCTGAGCAGAGACTGAATTAGAGGTGAGTTCATGATAGCTTCAATTTCAGACTGTAATTTACCTCGCGTAAATTGATTTAGCAAAACAAGTTTGACCAGCCACGCGAATAAATGCAAATTAAGTGGCAACATATTTTTTTTCTTCACGCTCCTCGGTTTTCCTGCCCAACAATTCCAGAACTCAAGCTTTAACTTCGCTACATGGTTTTGAGAAAGGTTCACGGTTTCTTTTGTAAAAATTTTACATTTGGTTCGATTGAACTTGGGTTCCAATCAATTGCTATAAATAAATATTTTGTGGATTTTCTGGGAAATTTTTTCGCACTTTTATTCATTAAGGTCGAAAAAAAATCCCATGAATCTTCGAAAAAAGAGTCGTAATTCGAGGTTTTACGAATAAAAATTATTTCTGAGTCAGAAATATTACCTCATTTGTGTTGACTTAAAATTTATTATTTAATCAGTGTTTTTTATTCATAATTTTATACCATGACAATGAACCCCACATATTTTTGAAAAAATATGTATCGTTCATGAACCCTAAAGATAAAACTTCGTGAAATTTAAAGCTTTTGTAACCGAAAATACCTTTTTTTAACCACAAAAGATCAAAGAATCTCTTATTTCCCGTTGGTATTTTTGATACTTTTTTCTAATTTATAAATTTGACGATAAAAAACACAATTTTTGAAAAAGTCGTCAAATTTGTATGTTTGTATGGAGAAGATGTCTGAGTAGTCAAATTGTATTTTGATGTATGGAAGAAAAATATAATACTTTTAATCTTCACATTTTTTTTTTTGATATGAAACAGCGTTTCCAAGAAAATTATCGGCCACACAAATAATAAAGCAAATCATACAGAATACATTAAAGCCAACTTTCCATAAATACAAAATCTTGGATTCGGTGCAACAATTTAATTTTTTTTTATTGAATTTTATTTCTTCCATTTATACTAATAGATAAATTACATTATGCCATAAACCCATACAAAATGTTGGCGCCTTTTCTAAAAATTAATCGGATTAACCTTCGTCGACGTCAAACCTAATGAATTTTTTATACTAAAAGTTTTTATAGGTCAATCAAAGATATTTTGATCAAAATCAACAATAGTTTTTTTATTGTGATCTCCGAAACCGACAAAAGATTTTACAACGTCAGCATTCGCATTGCCAATGTACCAAAGCGTAAATATTATTTTTTTAATTTGCTTAGAACAAAAGATAAAAAATATTAATTTTGCATATTTTTGACAAGAATCATTGTTTTTGGTGATAAAAAGCAGCCGACAAGCAGTCATTTAGCTCCCAGGTGTTAACTTTAATCGCTTTTATCACCTTTTGGCGGTATAAGCTCTGATTTATTTTATTATTCTTTTATTTGTTGACTAATCACTTTAAAATTTATTCGTCATCTTTTTGTCTATGCCTAATCAATGCTACTCGACCAGTCCATCTTTTTCCATATTATATTTTAGTCTCAAAGATCAAGTTTTTCGAGAAAATTGTCTATCACCGCAACAGTTTGGATAAAAGTCTGCTCTCATTTTGTTTTAATTCTGGCATGTTTTCGATATTGTCCAATGTTTACAACTTCAAAAATGTCTTAAGATCGCTTCAAGCGTGGAAAATATGTGATTTTAAAATGAATAACAAACTAGTTTTCCATATTCCTTGACCTTTCTCCACCACGCGATACCAATATCCCAGATTATTGATATTTTTATACTCCATTTTTCATATTTATCGTATCACGTTGGGAGGGCTTTAAAACCAGTTTTAAAATGGAAAGTCCATTTGCTAAAATACGTCAACTAAAATTCGATAATTTTTTGTGTTAATTTTTAGATTATTTAAAATTCCACATCCAGGAACCAAATTCTAAGGCAATGCCTTATGCTAATTTTTTATTATTTTTGCATAAATATCGAATTAAGAATCCCTACATTTTACTGTTCTATTTTTAATTCTCCATAGCAACTTTCATTAGTCGTAGTACAAATTAGGGGGATGGTTCGAAGACGAGAAAATTCTTTCAGTTACCAAGCGAAACCAATCTCGAGTTTAAAATAAAATTTCTGGTTTTTTTTATTAAAACATAAATTGTCCCTTAAGCATCTTGTATAGCATAAATTTTGTATTTGTAGAAACTAGAGCTATAAAATTTTAAGAAAACATCAGACCTGACTGAAGGATATTTATTTATTTTTTTTAGCAATAAAAGACGCAATTGCACGACTTTATGATGACTTGTTTGGAAAACGACTTTTTTCCAAAACCGGTAAGAACAAAATGAAATTATCAAGAAATTCTAGTCACGGAAGTCCCCCACATTGATGAGAAAATTCTGCTGGTCAACACAACAAGATTTTTGTGGATTTTTGTGTTTTACATGCCAACGAAGCTACTGCTGCGATTTTAGTAAAAATATTAAGAATCTTTTATGTAAATAATATCTTGTATCGCTCATGAGTTTAGGAAATATTTTATAATAAAAGAAATTACGTTTGAAAAATAACTAAAACGTAAAATTTATGGTATTTTCACATCGATTTTAAAAAGCTGTTTTGGAGAAAAGAGGGAAGCGAATTAGAGAACACAAAATTTTGATCCATGACAAAAAATACACAAAAAAGTCTTCAAATTTTTCCCGAAGAACCTTTAAGGTATTCACAATGTTCATACCATTTGAAGTTATGTGGGATAATATGTTTTGGAGCGAAAAATTTTAATCTAGTCACTAACCCTTACTAATCCACCTTTAGAATACCGGCATTTTTTCATTAAAATCATAGGTATTTGTTTTTTATATTTGTTATATATTTGGAAGCTCAATATTGCATGGCGTCGCCAAAATTGTCTGTGGCCCCTTTCATGGCCATCCGGCAATATAAAGGTTAAAGTTACTGTGCCAAGTAAGATATAAAAATAACCGCAAGTTTCATTGTAAGTTTGAGCTTTATTTTTTTACGTATCGCATATAAATTTAAGAAATTTTCGGGATACACAAATGCAATTACATTTCATTCGCAATTTTCACTGAATCTAAATTAAAGCAATACAATCAGATCAACATCTGCTATAACCTATTTAAAAATTGCGTGTAAAATATTTAAAAACATAATAAAACGACGAGTTTCTCGTAACCTTTACAAAATAACCACGCAACAAATTGAATAATGTTTTCATAATCATCATAAAAAAATGCAATAATCTCTGAAACTGTAAAAAACCTTGAGTACATTAGATTTTTAATTATCTATTGCAATTATACGATGAATTCTTGGGAATCTTATCAATAATTATAAGAAAAAACCATATCTCTACTGAAAAAAAGACATTAATTATGAGGCGTTCAAAAAATTCTAACTAATCCAATTATCAAGAATTTTTTTTTTCATGTTAGAATTACTAGTTAAAAAATGTTTCTGACTTCATTGCACATTTTAGGTGCGAGATGATCGTCATCAAAACAAAATCTTCTAAAAATAAATCTAGAGTCAATACACGATCAATAAAATACCAATATATTTACTGAATTCCAATATCTACAGAATTTAAAAGGAAAAAAGTATTCGAGAAAAAATAGTAAATAATAAAACGGAAAGTAAAAAAAAATTGCTAATTTGTCTTTTCATTTACAACTTGTGCTTAAAAAAATCTTAGGTAACATAAAAATATCTTAGGTACTTGGAAAATTCACTACCGCACGACCTTGATCAGAAGAATCTTCTACAGAACTTGCCGCAAATTATATTACATCGCCAATTGGTGGTTACCCCGCTGAGCAATGACTATAAAATTCAGGTGTTAATTGCCTCTTATCAGAATCACGATACTATTATTAAATATGTTTATAAAAAACGATGATGCGATGCATCCGATTCCGATGAATTTGAGTTTATATATTAAGTAATGGCTCGAGTATTAATAGTAAAAGCAGAAATACCAACCATTAAACTTTAGATGTGATACATCGGCGTTGGCGAGTAAAAATCCACCTCCGAGTACCAAAAAGGCAGCAATCGAAGCGACCAGCGACACTTTCAGACTCATTTTAAATCACCAATTCTAGTCAAATTGCCACAAAAGAAATATGAATATGAAAAACTAACGAATATTGGTTGAATTACGCACTCAAACTGGAAATTTTATAAAAATTACTGAAAAGCTGACAATTTGATCAGCTTGAAATCACGGTTCACGAGTAACTAACTTGCTTTTGATCAAAATATGCGTTTAATAAGCCAAGATGAGTATCAAGTGGCTTCACAAAGCATTGGATCCGGATCGTGAAACTATGGAAATAATGAATGGCGGGGGCCACTTGAGCTGAAGTTATAGAGTCTTTGCCCCACCTAAGAAAACACGGGGAAGATTTAATACAGAGCCCCATCTCGGACCAACGTCACTTCGACACATCGATAGCTTTTAAATCCGGTTGACTTTGCTTACACTTATGACGATACCATCGATCGCGCTAGTAGGTATTGCTTCTTCATTTTTTTTAAATTCATGATCGTGGGTACTTTATGCAAAAATGCCTTATTCTAGAGAATTCATTATTATACCGAATAATTAAGGGCTATTCGTGGATAAATGTGGGAAGACTATAAAATAAATCCAGTTGATTCTAAAAGTTTATAGGTTTTGTCGCTTTTTTAGAAGATTTGTGACGAGTTTCAAGAAATCGAATTAGCGGGCGAATTTCAAGCAAAGAACATGCTAACTCGATTTAGTTGCAGCTAACCATTTTTTTTGAACCTGTCATTAGTGCTATAGTAGTTTTATTTCTAATAGCACATCCGAATAGTATTTTATATTTATTAATGACCGTTAACCGGAAGTAACCAAAATGACGGCTTTTTAAAAATCGCAATTTCGGTTTTCACGATTTACTCCGAAACTACGCGTTTTTCAGTAATCTTATCTGTAACAAAAGTTGAAAACAGTAAAATTTCCTACACTTTTATCTTCTTCTAGAACTCGATATCTCAAATCGGTATCGAAATATAGTTATTTTAAAAAAAAAACATTTTCTGCGATTCTCACAAAAACTAACGGGGTTGAATTTATGAAGAGAATCATATTTTCCACAATTTTGTGTATTACTGTTATCTTATACCGTTATTGAGATATTTTCATTAAAAAGGAAAAAAAAAATAATTTTTGTGAATTGCTTGCAAACTAACGGTTTTTTCGAAAAATCAATTAAAAGAAGAAATTATATTAATATTCTTTACATTTTTCCTTTTTCCCGTAAATCGATATACAAATAAACTTTATCTAAGACTACAAAATACGCAAGTCCTCAACTTTCACAAAGTCGAATGGTCCCAAATGCCGGCAATTTTTACTTACGATTAACAAACAAATCTCCGCTAGAATTATTTTACCTGGAAAAAATCTTCACTTTTCTGGTGAGAATAAAAACTGCAAGATTTTTTCATTTAGTAAGTTTTATTCCAAAATAAAAAAGGAATTGATTATGAAACAATGTGAATCATCTGGGACTTTAATTTCGGCGATTGAGTTGCTTTTAACAAATACTTCTGCTTCTCTTAAATCTTATTGAAGGCTGCGATATCAACAGATTGGACATGATCCTCGAACTCTTGGATTATCTCGGTTAACAAATCGATTGAGACTTTGTCATCTTCGATAACGCAACAAATCTGTAGTTTTCTGATACCATAGCCGACTGGAACAAATTTAGCGGCGCCCCACAAGAGCCCGTCCATCTGAACACTGCGAACTTTCGCTTCCATCTCATCCATATTGGTCTCATCATCCCAAGGCTTGACATCCAACAATATAGACGACTTGGCGATTAAGGCAGGTTTCTTCGACTTCTTAGCAGCATAAGCGGCGAGTCTTTCCTCTCTGATTCTTGCTGCCTCTGCGTCCTCCTCCTCGTCGGAACCGAATAGATCAACGTCATCGTCTACAAGTACAAGATTCTTAAAATAACTACAAACATTGTGTATTCGCTTGCTCACCATCGTCAGCCTTGGTCTCCTTAACAGTTGTGGCGCCGCCGGAAGCCTGTGGAAGGACCTGTCCGCCCCAGGAAGACCGTTCTTGTGCGGGGAAGGAGACAATGTGTCGGTACCATCTCTGAGCGTGTGGTACATTTCCTGTGGGGGCTTTTCCTATCGATTCGAATACAGACAAATCAGCCTTCGAGGGAGCATATCTGAAATACAAGTTTCGTATCAACGTCACCCAATCAAACATAACCTCATTCCGGGAGTTTTTTGCCCGATTTCTCGGGAACGCGACTTACCCCACAATGTAGCTGTTATCCGCCAGAAAAGAGTTGAGTTCCTGGAGTCCCTTGGGCGTTTTTACATCTCCGAAAGACATTTTGCACAATTGTTTTTTGCTAGCGGCCACTCAAAGACTGAAAATGTGTACAGCCGAGAAAGAACGTGGACGAAAAGAAAACTCGGGTTGCCAGCTTTCGTAAACATACCGTGAAGGGTACAAGTTGTACAACAAAACGCAAAAACCATTTGATTTCTGCTCCTAAATAAAATTCATGAATATATCTTATCTCTTTTACTAGGTTTTTATCAAAGGAATATTCACTTCACCTCGCAAAACTTTCGCAAGTGTCGAAGTTTGCAAAGGTTTTGCGAGGTGAAGTATATTGATTACCCCTCATATCATTGTAGGGTTTTTGTGACCCTTGACAAAACTAAACTTTCTTATAAAATCTTTCGTGTAGAAGTTCTAAATTATCGTTTATCTTTAGATGATGACGTTTTAAAATGAAAGCAAATGGTAGAAAAAATCATAAAACTTTCATAAACCTTTTTTTTTGTTAGAAAAGTAAATCAAATTTTAACTCCTGCATCGCTCAAAGGACGAAAGATCTTCTCTTTGCGTCCTTCTAAATATTCTTATTTTCAGTTCTTTCAGTTTCTTTAAATATTCGAAAAAATCCTTTATGAGTTTTGGGGGTAATTCTATTGCGAATCGATTTCACGTCAACTGTGACTCTGTATGGGGCCCACCAAAAACCATCGTGAAGAGCATAGACAATATATATTATAATAGACGCCCAACTTTGGCTTATTGACTGCAGCGCACCGTGTTTGAAATCGGAACTATTTTGGTTTGAGTATTGGGTAGTTCTCGCCTGTGCTAAACTTGGTTTGTGCCCTTGATACATTTTTCTCGCTAGAAAATCCAATAAAAATTTGAAAAAACAAAACCAATATCTTTTAAATGTTTTTTTATTTTAAATTTCAATAAATATCACATTTTGGTTTGTTATTTTTAAATAAATATCACATTACTGCAGTGGCAGTGAAGACGAGGGACAAGCCAAATGTGTCGAGCCAAGCGCTAGAGCTCCAGAGCCGTCCCAAAAACAGTTTACAATCAAACGCAGCTACGATATAGGGAAGGCGATAGTGCCAGCAAAGCCCACCATAAAACTTAAGTGGGGCTTGATTTTGAGGCAACTTTGCCTCCGTCTTCATGGAATGCTCGAGTGTCTCGAACGACTGGAAGAGGAATTAGAATTTATTGTAGCAAAGTAAGACTATCCCGAGATCATTACCTCGACTTCCTCAGATCCCAAATAATCACGTCTCTGACTGCAAAAGTATGCAGGTGTGGTCCTGACTAAAGCTAAATATTCGCCCTCGGGCTCCCAAGAAACATCGTTAATGTAGTTTGTGTAACCTAGAAATACACCATGAAATTTTCTCAAAAATTGCAAATAAATGGAGATACCTTTCAGCAGTAAGTCACTGTGGAAAATTCTTAAGCAGTGATGCGCCCCAACCGCACAGAATGTCACAACTTTGGGCAAAACAGACAGCGAAGTCTCAGGGGCGAAACTGATGGCTCACAACGGGTTTCAAGGTACAACTGCTTCAATTCTACCCACTCAAACGAATCGTTCTCTGATTCTTCCTAAAATACCGGTGTTTTAAGGATACTTGAAAAATTACCGGAATTAATATGTGCCCCAAAATGAAGAAAAAAAAAACTAACCTCAAATCATGGTCAAGTCGGAGAAAACATGCGACACGCGCGCCATCATGTTTGAAAAACGAAAAAAGCATGCAACAACAGCGCACCGTGTTTGAAATCGGAACTAAAAATGAAATTTACTTTTTGTTCTAAGTTGACACACCGTGGTGAAGAGTTGTGAATGTTGTTCGAAAGGATTTCACGAAATAAAATTGTTCACGGAAGTAATCCAATAATCCGCTTTTTTGTGCATTCTGGTACAGATTAAATTCTTAAATTAGTTTCTAAAATTAGTTTGAAAGTTCTGAGTAGTTTGCCATTGAAAAACGTTCGCTTTTGACTGGCAATCGAAGGGAGAAGACAACGAAAGATCCGAACGAGAAAAAACCAATTCGATTTCTTATTTGATTGCATTTCGTACAGAGTTTCGGGATATTTTCATTTGAATTCACTTCTCAGTACGGTTGTCACTTTTCTGCGTTTTTAACAAAAATAAATAACAAAATCGTATGTTTTTCTCGTTCTCGGATGTCCGTTCTTGTCCCCCGCCACTCTTCGACAACAGATCATTTCCGAATGTGAATAAAATTTGAGAAAAAGAAACAGCCAAAAAATCTATTTGCGAAAAAAATCACGTAAAACTTATTTTTGACATGAATTTTTTCTTTTCCGCTTTTTTCTAGATATTTTTTCGGTTTTCTTGCAAAACTAATTTGTGTGTGCCGTCTTAGTGCAAATCGTGCGATTATTTGGTGTTTGTGCAGGGAAAATTTCTATTCGGAACAGCAGAATTTTCGCGTTGTTGGGACCGACGAAGTAGTGGAGAAATCAGTCAAGATAGGAAGGCAATTTTGGACGAGTCTCCTTGCGGAGGATCAAGGTTGACCACACAGCAACAACTGATTCCAGCATCAGCGCGAAAATACTTCAATAATGAAGAGACGAAATGCCGATTGTGGCAAGATACGTCGACCGATAAAGCGTAATAAGATCGCTGAAGGAATGTACGGAAGGTAATCCATGTGAAAGTTTCAGAAAATGCAGGAGCGTTGCTTAGGAAAACGGCGGAAATCGAACAAGCTTTCCCCAAAGTCCTTAGCAGGAGGCCAAAAATCAAAATGGCGGATGAAGCGACGACGGATATGTCGAAAAGGACATTGCCTCAGGTGCTCGCACGCAGCACACTGCTAATAGTGACAACTTCTTGTTTAACTCTTTCGTTTCTCTGTCAGAAAGTGGTGTTTCGGGAACAGAGAAAGTTATTTTTTTTCACCTAAATCGAATAATTTCCGCATCCTAAGGCCACAGAGATGGCAATAAATGATAGTATTTTTAATATTCGATTAGTACAAATGTAGCAGTCTCTATCCTAATGCCTTTAAAAATATAGAGAGTGCTGGGAAAACCATTATAAAATTAAAATATTGAACAAACATTTCAAAAGTTTGAAAGAAATCACGACCATACCACAATTTCCGTAGATAATTTCAAAACCCTAAATATTTGAATAAGCGAGGGACTGTCCATAAAATACGTCACGCCCTCTCTACATACATATTATGACGTATTTTATTGGCAGGATTTCAAATGTAAATAAAACAATACTGTATTTAAAGTATCAATGGTTTCGAAAAGGCAATCAAAATTTTATTGTACTCCTTGGACCAAATTTTCTGTATATTTTTCTAATAAATCAGCTGAAATTTCGTTGTTAGCACGAGTAATGTTGACCTTTAACTGTTCAATTTTGTCTGCTTTCTTAGCGTACACTTCTGATTTCAAATTACCCTACAGAAACAAATCCAGCCTTGATAAAAACACGAACAATGACGTTATTTCAAAAGATCGATTGCAATATAGCACGTAGTGCCATCCTGTTGAATCCACACTTCGCTCAGGACGACAATATTATGTAAATTTGCTCGTTTTCGCCAAGTTTATTGTAAAAAGAACACTGATTAAAAAAAATCACAATTTGGTAGCGTTCTTCAAGCGTGAAACCTATTCCATTATTAAATTGCATATGCTGTCGTCTCGACTAGATAAAAATTTTCCCCCATCTACATTTTTAATGTTTTGAGCTATACTCGTCCTTTATTTTAGAGGTCAGACAAATAAATGGGCAAAATTCATGTCTAGTCAAAGCCTCGGGTAAGGGAATATTTTTAAAAGACGCCATGGAACTTTTGGCTCATTTCACGGTTATCCAAGAGGACGCTAATTTGAGTCTGAAACTAAAATAAATCATTTATATTGAGCCATCGAAATGCTATTAAATTCTAATCAATTAATTAAATTTTCTTACAATTTTCCTTTCTTGTTTTCAGCAACACTATTCTGTACATGAAATTTTTGATTCTCTGGGCCATTGTGATAACAGCTGACTTCATGTTCATGTTTCGCTTTGAATTTTTATGGCCATTTTGGCTACTTCTGCGTTCAGTGCATGATTCATTTAAATATAAGGGATTGGTATGTATTACAATTGAATTTTAGAAATCTACACTCGCTCCGGCGCATATTAAACATTAACAGTTTGATCATTAATTGATTATATTTTTAGGCATTTTCAGTATTGTTTGTATGCATAGCGATAACATCAGACCTTGTCTGTTTGTTCTTCATCCCAGTCCATTGGCTATTATTTGCAGCCAGTACGTATGTCTGGGTCCAATATGTCTGGCATACAGGTATTTCATATTCAATCATTTTTGAATTAAAATTTCCTTAATTGAAATACTTTTTTGTATGTTTTTTTCCAAGACAAGGGAATTTGTTTGCCAACAATAATATTATGGATGCTATTTGTATATTTGGAGGCTGCTATACGATGGAAAGATAGCCGACATATGCCACATTTAGATTTATGTAGGCCATTTGCAGCTCATTGGTAAGGAATAATTTGAAATGCGAATTTGGAAATCAGTAAGAATTTCACTTTATCTTTCAATTAGCATTGGCTATCCTGTCGTAACGCTAGGATTCGGCTTTAAAAGTTACGTCGGCTACCGAATGCGACAGCGTAAACAGCGCGAAGTGGCAAAAGAGAATGAATTCTACATGCAACTACTTCAGCAGGCATTGCCACAAGATGAGAATGTCGAAGAGCTGCAAAATTCCGCTGTCACAAATAACAGCAATTGTAGTAATAATAGTTTAACGGCGGGCGCCCCAAGTCCAGCTGCATTAGCACAAACAATACAGACAAATTTGGTCACTGTTGATCATCAACAGAATCATCATCATCATAACAATAGTAATCATCATACAAATTCATCAATAAATCATAGCATTGATGATAAGAGTAACAGTTCAACGAGTGGCCAAGTGACCGCGAATCAAGTCAGTCAATCTACGATGCAGCAGCATCAGTTAAATAATCATCAGTCAGCCCCATCCACGACAAACTCATCAATGAGTCATAGTAGCAACAGCAACAACAATAATAGTAATAGTAGTAATAGTGCTAGCTCTAACAATAGTAAGAATGCTCAAAGCAGTAGCAAATTCACATCTGTTAGTAATACTACGACAACGGCCAATGGCCATATATCGAACAGCAGTATGAACGGAATAATTTCCAACAAAAACCATCGTCGACGTAGTATGGACAAGGATAAGGACAGGGGTAACAACAGTGATTACAATAATCATTCGGCGAACTCCTGCCATTCGAATTCGATAAACAGTCGATTGACAAATTGCAATTCGGATTCATTTTCCAATGCGTTCAGCGGCAGCGGTGGCTCCAATAAAGTCGCCAATTCTTCGTATATGAATCATCAGACCAGCAATCACGTCACATCAAATCATGTATCGAAGACGAATGATTTTACCAAGGACAAGGACAATTGGGATAGCAATGTGTCGTCGGCATCGTCAACATTCTCGTCATCGTCGTCTTCCTCCAACAATTCCAGTGGCGGTGGTAGCAAGGAAAGCAAGGGGAATAATAATAATGTACAGATAAATAATAGCTATGAAACGCAACAAACCAATGGACATCACAATTTGAATAGTGACAAAAAGTCACAGGCAAATGGTAATGTCATACAGTATGAAGTTGAAGAGATCGTTGAACCGACTGAGAAGGTGAAAGGTGAGTGAAAATCAATTTGATTCCAAAGGGCTGTACTTAAAATACGTCACGCTAATGTTAGGCTTATGAAATCTTCCCCCTAAATCTGTGACGTATTCTATGGACAGCTCCAAAAGTCTTTTATGTTAAGGCCCGCCCTACATTGCGTAATTTTTATGTTGTTATTAAGAAAATTTTAGAAAGTTGAACTTGAACTGCAAGAAAATTCCGTTGATAAGGAAATTTAAATAAAATATTTCTTTCAGGCCGAAGGAATCGAACGAAAAAGGATAACAATTTATCTTCCAAAGACAATCAACATAATAATGGGAATATCACAAACAGCAACTCATCACAAACTCAGTCAAATTCATCCAGCTATCATCATAATAATCATAAGGATTCAAATGCAAATTCCGATTCATCGTCATCCTCATCGGCATCAGGAACCATTGCTAATATTGCCTCGCATATTGTAACAAAAATCTGTGAAACGTGTCTCAAACTCGAGGCTGAAATCAAGAAATATCGTAACGAGATCAGCCACATGAAGCAAATTGAGAACGAATTGAGACAGAAAATCGATTCAAATCAATCAATGAAGTCCTGTTTGCAGGCCAAACAGCGAGAGAATGACGAACTGGAGAAACGTATCCAGGATCTCACCAGCATGCGACAGAGTGATTTGGCAAACTATCAAAATCTAGAACGACGCTTAAATGACGAAAGACGCCAGCGACAATCCGTCGAAGCACAGTTGAATAATGAGAAGAAGGCGAGAAAACTGGCCGAGGAGAAGGCAACTCGTCCAGAGTGTAGTGAAGCGTGCAAGCAGCGGAAACAGCAAATTGAAGCCGAGGGCAAGCAACTGCGACGTGAATTGAAGGTCGTCGAGGATGCAAAACAGGTGGCCGAACAGCAGGGCAGGAAGTTCGAACAAGAGGTAAATTTATTTAGATATTTTCTAAGCTTTGAACCCGCGGAATATTTTTGTTAAGAGGGTGTTCATAAAATACGTCACATATTTAGGGCGAAGGAAAGTTTTAGAAAGCGGGGTGAGGGGGGCTCTAAAAGAGCAAAGATTTGGTTTAATTAAATTCTGTTTGCTTCGAACAATTTTACAAAAAATTGAAAACATTTTCAGCTAAGAATGTTCGAGGCCGAGGTTCGAAATCGTGAGGCCCAGCAGGGAACGGAGGTGCTGATGTCCGCTTTGGCAGCAATGCAAGACAAAAACAGTACATTGGAGAAAAATTTGTCAGCGGAGACGAGAGTCAAGCTGGACTTGTTCTCGGCTTTAGGGGAAGCGAAACGTCAATTGGAAATTAAAGACAGTGAGTGGAATAATATCTTTAAATTTTACCATCAAAATTATGCTTATTTAATTAATTTCAGGTATGCTACGCAACAAGGACGAAGAGGTCCTTGATTTGAAGGCAAAAATCGCTCAATTGCTTGCCGTTATGCCGACGGATTCACTTTGTTTGCCGCCATGTTCGACGACTGGTAGCTCCATGTTAAGAATGAACGACACACCGCCCCTCCAGGGTCCATCGAGTCCGATGATCGGTTTGAGTGCGACACATCAACAAATGATGGCTGCTGCCCATCAGCTGAGCGCCCGCGGAGCAGTGGGCGGTGTTCCGACATCCGTGGTTGTTGCGACATCGTCGAGTGGCATCACGAATGTTCCTCCACCCACATCTTCGCCGGCAGTCGGTGGTAATGTGAATGGCGTAGCCCAAACCTCTTCCAATTTGGACCCGAATGCGACCGCGTACACACCCAAAAGCTCATCACTGGTTGTCAGTGGGGCTGAGGCCTGACATAAGAGGAGGCAGGTGTGAGGATATCAACAAAAGGACATTTCAGGCAACACAAATATCAACCTAAATGGTAATAGTAACAGTAGAATGTCGTCAATTGTCAGTAAATCTGGCAGATTGTATGCCCCGCAACTCCATCCGAATGTTCTTTACCATCATCCGCATAATCTGAGTCACCAACAACACCAACAGTCGTTAAATTTATCGCCGCTGCAGCAGCAACAACTTCAACAACAAAATCTATATCAAAATAATTTTTAGTTTTTTAAAATTTCTTTTTTAATTTATTTTTTGATCATCTTTTTTATTGCTTATCATTTCCTATTTCTGGCCAATGATATATGAATAACAGACATTATATCTACTTCGATATTTTCCGTCTTTGAAACAAACAAAAAAAAAAACATTTTAAACAAAAAATTGTATCTGGTCCATTTGTGAAAGAGTTGAAATTCGGGAAACAGAAAAAAATTTCATTTATTTAAAAAAAAAACTAAGTTTAAAAAAATGTAAGGTTTGTGTAAACATTTTTTAGAAGATCTCTCACCGTTTATCTCCAGTGATATTTTTTCGAGATGAAAAAGCTGTAGGAGTTACGACTTAACAGTTTAATAAACAAAATAACTAAATGAGTAAATATTTAAACATAAAACAATTAAGAAAAGAAAAAAAAATCGCCAACTACCGACAAAAATTAAATTGACTGATTTTATTTATTAGTTAATAATTTCTCTATTTTTTTAATTAATTTAAAAATGAAATTTATTATAATTTTTTTTCGTTTAAGTGAACAATAATTATAACTGTTATACAATGACAGACATTTTTTTTTGTATTCTCAAGAATCAATTTTTATTTCATTTTTTAAATGATTACAATATTTATTCTTGTGAAATTTGAAATTTTTGTGAAACTTTGGCATAAAAAGAAAGAAAATTGAAAACCGTCTGAAATGAATGAAAAAATATGTACATTAATTTTTTTTTGTGTTGTTTTTTTCCACTAATTTTCTAAAAATATGAAAAATGGAAATTAAAAATATGAGAAAGAAACGATAAAACCATTTGTAGACGGAAAAACAAATTTTTTTTGATGAAAAAATGAAAATGTAATGAATTTCTAGCATTTGCAAATAACTTCTTTTTGTTCAAAGCCTTAAGAAGAAATAATTTTGGAAACTGAAATACTCAAAAAGAATTTCAAGAAATTTGAACGAAATTTTTCATGTTGTTTTTATTTATTGTGCGTTCTTTTTTAGATGTGCAGATATTGGAAGGGAGGATGGCTTTGATCGTTGATTCATGAACTTTTTTTTATGTTTCCCAATTGTAGTAATATTTTTTCTTAACAGGGGAAAAAACCGACAGTGGGGGAGTAATTATAAAACACCCTTTATTACGATCTTTCAAAACTTCCAAAGGTACTTTTGTTTAAAATTTCATATGCCGCTGCATTATTCAAGGAAATGGTAAAAAATAGTGTCCTTGGAAATATCCTATGGTTAACTTCTCATTCGTATCCACATTTTAGCAAAGATATTTTCTACTTTCAGAAATTACGGGACGAAATTCTGGAAAATGTAAAAACAATTTGTTAATGACTTGTTTCAAAAACAAAGAAAATCCCACCAATCATCTTGGAAATGACTTGGTTATCAGCTAAAGTTTTAGTTCAATTCTCACCACCAAAACGCTGTTCCAATTTTCGATTGTCAAAAATTTTTGTAAACAAGTGGGCACGTTTTCGTGAATTTTTCGTAAAAAATACTTGAAATTATCATGGTGGCGGAGAGAATTAAGCGGAAACGGAAGATTTCGGTTACAGCTAGTTATAATCCACCCAAATTAGTTAAAACCGAAGAAGAAAGTGCGGAAATCTCGGATAATCATGTGGAAGAAGAAAATGTCACCATCGAAGATGAAAGGATCAAATTCCCAAAGGATTTTAAGATGTCCCACTTCAGGAAAAGGCTAAAGACTAATCAGTTTATAACAGGTTCGAAAAACTTATTAGCTAATAAATCATTCGCAATTAAAAACTTTTCTCAATATTTGAGGTTATGCCGCGAATTGCTGAGGGATTTTTGAATTTTTTCGATAGTCAAAGATTTTGTTTAATGAATGTTGGGGAAAAGAAAAGAAAATTTTATGAATTTCACTGTTTTTTTTAGAACTGCGACATTTTCTTCATTTGGCGGAGAAGAACCCCCGAATGGTAATGAAATACATTGAGAAGAGAGGTAAACCACTGGAACTAGCAGAGGCAATGGAAAGAATCGACAAATCGCACCTATTCCACATTGGCTACGTCTGCCAAGCACTTCATCTTGTCTTAATGGAGATCTTGACAAACCAGAAGGAACACACGGAATCAGCAATCGCTGCGTCGCGCTATTTCCTCAAAAGTCATGGACAAGTAATCGAAAAACTTTTGAAATCTCCAAACAGTAATCACCGGAAATGTGTCCTCAAACTACTGACGGCGATTGTTTGCCTGGAACCACAGCTGGGGCGCCAACTCTTGACGAATTTCGACGTAATTTCAAACGTTAAATCAATGGAGCAACTTCTGTCCCACTCAAAGTTCGAGACCAATCCGAGCGATAGCGTTCGGAAGGCATATATTCACTTTATTCTAGCCTATTTAGTCGATGGTAATATTTTACTAATTAAAAATATTTTAGATAAATACGATTTGATAAATTCTTTACTACACGGGCTTGAATTCGACGATCATATCACAGTGAGTGTCGTTCTAAATACGTTGAAAAAATACGTACTGGAATCCCCATCGATTACCAAAACCAAAAAGATTCACGTTTTTGATTCAAATGTGGTTAAAAGTCTAGCAAAGCTCTTCAACTGGAAGGGTCCAAAATATTTTTCGCACATGTTTAACAGTAAAAAAGGTGAAGATCGTCAATTGTTCGTTGATTTGGATGAAAAGGAAGCTGTAGCGAAGGTGACCAGTGAGTTTCTGACTGTTCTGCTAACTTCGCGGAAGCACGGCATCGCATTTGACGCGATGGCATATTTGAAGCAACGAAAGAACGTAATCACTGCGAAATCTTTGGGACTGCTGGAGAAGCCGTGGACGAGTGTCTTGAAATCTGATTTGATTGTGAATATTTTAACATCGTGCCCGGAATTGGCCAAGGAATCAATTAAAAAGTACAGCATTTACTTGAGTCAGCGGCGACATGAAAATGTTTGCGAAGTGATTCAGTTCTTAGATAAACTAATCAACGCAATGCATCCAAATGTGATGCGATCGGGGCTAGATAAAATTGGACTTGTTGACTTTACATTTTGGATCAAGGGGATTTGCTTATGTCCTGAAGTTTTAATTTACTTGAAAGGAACGAATACGTTGCGTAATGAAAAATATGAATTACGAATCGCCAGCGTGAAAATTTTGCTAACAATGTTTCGACAGTACTGCAATTACATGAATTCCATTATAGAGCGGGAAAAGTTCAAGGGAAATGATCTGAGGAAATTCAAATTCGACATGATTGACCATATTTTTGTTAACTTCCCGACTGTAGAGAGTATTTTACTGAGTTTGTACGAATCGATTCAGCATCAGGCGGATGAAACTGTTGATGTTTTGGAGCATCTCGAATATACTTTGGATTTAGTTTTGATTATCTGCAAAGCGAATCGATCCTTTGTTGATAAGACTGGTTCAGTTATCAACTACATTCAGCTTCTACGTCCGCTGTATGAATCGCAGGAGAGTGATTCGGGAAATGTTCGCATTGAGTTAAAGGCAATAAAATTGATTTTAGCTCTGACTCCAAATGCCCTGAAACCAGAAGCGAGATTATTTGCGGAGGTCGTTGAGAGTTTCTTCAATATTTTCATCAATGGAAGCGGCGGTACACAGAAAGAGGCCGGAAATTTGTTGAAGGGAATTTTGCTAAATACGGGACTGTTTGAGAACAACCACCTGGAAGTGGGGCTTTGGATTGAAGCGTTGCGTTTCATCAAAGCAGAACATATCAGCGAAACTCGAGAGATTTTGATTAAAAGTTTAAAAAGTCTTAAAATATCGAAGCTGGCGATTCAACGGGAAAATTCCGACCACCACGATAGGACGGGAAACTTAAAAGATTTGTTTCTAAACATTGAAAACAATATAACAGTTCAAGGTTACGTTGAGATACCAACGGCGAGTAAATTTTTCTTCTACATCATAAATGAAAGTCGAAATGCATCCGAAGAAGTGGGAAATTATCTGGAAATTGTTTCGTTGCTTCTGTTTCACTATCTTCCATCGCCACAGACCATTCAGAAGGTGTATGCAGAGCGATTCAGTCAATTTAACAAATATATGGCTCACTGGATGGACAAGGGTAAACCTGAAATCCTGGAAATTCAATCAATTCCTCTGTTGGCTGATTTATCGAAGTTCTTACTAAAGGGTGATTCATTTTCCATGGAAGAAGCTTTTAAATCACTAGAAAATGATTCCATGGCAATGATTTACATTTACTATACAATTTTCGTAGTTTGCCAACTCGCATCGAATTCAAAACTTGAAGAAAATCACGTTAAAACGGCCACTGAGTTGCTAAAGAATGTATTCGCTGCAATGCAGGCATCTAAGAAGAAAGACGACGAGAAATTCGAGTTAATCCTTGAGTCCGATCGAAGTGATCCAGCAAAATCCAGTTTGGAACACATCGTGCGCTACATTTACTGCAGTCACGTGTATTTGCTGAAGAGTTTCAACATTTTAGGTACAAACGAATCGGATCAGAATTTATTGAAATTCATTTTCGCAATTACAAAAACTGCATATGAATTAAGATTAGAAAATTTCGATGAAATCACTTTGCATTATCGAAGAAAAATTATTAACCAACTTCAAAGTGCAATATCCGATGCGAATTTGAATTTACTGCCTGTGGAAGTGTCCAAAATTGTTATAATTTTGCAGGCATTTCAATTAACCGAAGGCGATTGCGTGGAATTGTTGAAAAATTTCTCAAAAATACCATTAAAAACTCTCCTCAACGGCAATCATCGTTCTGTGTGCTTTGAAATTTTGATACACACACTAAATCGATTAGCTGAGCTTAAAAAATCCATAAATGATGAAGAAATCATCACAAAACTCTCATCAATTTATTGCGGTTTGATTAAAGAAAATTTATTAGATCCAAATTTTGAAAATTTCGAAGAATCGCTTCACAACTTCTTCACCGTCAGTCATCATTTGATTAACAAACTTCCTGCACAAGTTTTTTCGGCTATTTTTGAAGCTACAAAACTTAATAAAAGCACGGTAAAATTCTGCGTTTTGCTCTTGGATAGAAGAAGCGATTTGGAAGGGACATTTTTGAAACTCCTTGAAAAGAATTTCATTCGAAGGGAAATAATTTATCCACTGCTTAAAATTGCCATCCGGAAGGAAATTTCCATTGAATCAAAACTTTTGAACTTAATTTACCAAGAGTACAAAAACGGATTCATAAAAACGATCGAGAAACCTCAAAAAGCCGGAGCAATTTACAAGGAAAATTCAGAGGTCTCCACATTTCTCATAAAGGTATGCATGCCGGCGAGTGAATGCTTTGATTTCTGCAGAAAGTCCTTAAAAATGGATGCCATTGAGTCGTTTCAAGTGAAGTTAGTAGCAGCCATCTATGAAAAAGCGATGGAATCAAATCAAGACAAAGCCGACGCTCGACAATTGATTTTCGTGAATTTTTTAAACATTTTACTGCAAATGTTTTCTATTGTGTTCAAGAAAGAATCCATAGGTCCTGAGAAAATCGCTCTGCTCTCATTTACTGCATTTAAGTGGATAAGATCACATGGAAAAGAAAATACCTACGATTTTGAGAAAATACTGTCATCCCAAATGTGGCAGAGTTTCTGCAAAAATTGTCTGAAACTGGGAATGAAAGTCGTGGAACCTCCAGATTCTGATATTGAGGATCAGAATTCGCAACTGCTAAAAATCCTCGCTTTTCTTGCTGACGAATTTTACGAAGATGACAGCAACGATAATAATGTGGCGGGATTTTTTGAAATGGTCTCAACACATTCCAGATTTTTCGATATTTTGCTATCTGAAAGGAAATATTCCGTGAAAACCGAAGTTCTACACTTGCTTTTGGTGTTGGCCAAGAAAAATCCGCAAGCCATTAGCGAAAAACACGTTCCTTTGCTTTTGGGAGCTTATCATGCGAAGCTATCAAACGCAGATCGTTATGTTTTAGCTCTGTTGCAGTTCTACGAATCAAACGGAATAAATTTGCATCAATTTCGGCCCTTCATTTGGGGTGAACCAGCAATCGCTCATTACTCATTGAAGGAAGAAGAAGAGAAAACGGTTTTACCGCAAGCGCCAACTGTTATGCAAGTAATGGCCTTAATTGATCGTCAAGTAAGCGATTATACCATCTCGAATTTCCCGCAGTGGAGAAAATTGAACACTTTGAAGCAACTTCCGGCAATCAGCTTTGTGAATCCTTCGTCTCCGCTAGTTCACGGAACAAACTCTGTTGAACGGAACATTGAGAGAAGCTCTGCAGATTTCCCTGAAGAAACACAATTGAACATTTGCCCTAGAAAGGATGGCACGTTCGAGGAATGTTACGATCCTGCATTTGTCATTCCCCTCATGATAATGTGCTTCGCCCCAGAGAACTACACACAGCCGGTGCGCGTAGTTCAGAATGGCCTTCTGGCGATCACTTTTACAGCTCTGTCCAGTCAAGATAAGGAAATGCGAATGGCGACAGGATGTGCTCAACTTCGATATCGCCAACATTTCGAGGCAAACAAATTTCTCGACAAACCGATTTGGATCCAAGCCTACGACAACATTCAAAAAGGACTCGAAGCGCTACGCACGGATTCCCTGAAACATCAAAAATCAGGTGTCCCACGAGCGCCACTGGTTTCCTGTCTATTCCTAGCAAGAACCGTTAATCTTTTACTCGATCCGTTGGACCCGCTCTACAAAGTCCTGACAATGTACTTGCGAGTAAAAAATACATTTAATTTTTTATGCGTTCCTGAATTTAACGTCCTTTTCCACAATCCCGACGTTGAACATCACAAATTCCGACAGTTTATCCTGGAAGTAATTCGAGATGGAATTAAATGCAACTCAGATCTTACCGTTCTTGTGGCTACCAACATTTTCAAAGCCCTGCTCGGTTTCTATAGCAGCCCAATGTCGACATTGGATAACAATCTTCTGATTTTGTCAATCGTCAGTATTTGCACAAAAATCCCCGCATCTGCGAAAATTATGCTTGACGCTGTGGGGATTCTACCATGGCTTAATTCTGTTATTAGTCCCATCGAATACTACCATTTCGATACCATTGAAGGGGTTATCAGCATTCTAAATAATTTATGGTATGCAATACAAGCAAACAATAAGGATTTCTTGCACGTGCGACAAATCAATGACAGACTGTTTTATTTGCTTGTCAAACTTTCGCCAAATATTTCCAACAGAATTTCTTTGTCGAGTTTTTTGAAATTCGTAAATATTTTGAACAAAACCGCCGGTGATAATCAAAAACTTTTACCGGAATCTTCGCTTGATCGAATAATAAGTTGTGGCAAAAATCATTTTGGACATGAAATTTGGTACGTAGAGAATATTAAGGACTTTGGTAAATTGGGTGCTGAACGGAGTGACGATTGTGCCAAGAGATTGTTAAGTTTAGGAGTGGAGAGTGATGCCGTATTTATTTTAAACAGTTTACGAGACTTTGTAATAAAGTGGGTTAGTTAAGCTTTTTTAGTTCATTCACAACTGATTGTTACTGTTGCTCTGAATGAATTTTGTTTAGTATTTAAATTTTAAGATAAGACACGATTAGATCTTTGTAAAAGTTTGGTAAAAATATATAAAAATACTTTCTATGAGTAAATGGTTTTTCATTGTTTTCTAATTAATCATGTTAATAAAATTTTGGTTAAAACAAAAATGTAAAAACTTTGTTTTAGGTTACTAAACATTTGAAGTTTTTTTTAGGAAACGCAAAAACGCTTTCTTCTGTAGGATCTTGCACTCAGTTTTTTTTTATTTTAGTCCCTCAAAATTTGTCGTTTTTGCTCTAAAAATTGTACGGTTTGAAAGTTGGCTACGAAAGCTATTGTGATTAATTTAAATATTTTTATGAGCTGCGCCACTGGATTTCCATAGAAACGTCCTATACTTCGGCTCTTCGAATAGCTTCATTACAGCCGATCTTCGAAGTAACCTTCACCTGCCTTTCCAGCCACATTGCGCTCTCATCCTCGTCGAATCACATCTCCAATCTGGAATTTCTTCTTCCAGTATAAGCAATTTAAAACATCATCAGAATATAAAACTGCTGCAATGTAAATCGTGTCCGTTGGAACTTTGAATTCTTCCCAAGTACCTTCTTTTGGCCATATGGCTTCATATCTATTCGCTTGTCTTCCAAGCATGAAATGAAATATTCATCGGAAGAAATGCCCGTAGACTTCAATTCTCTCGCTCGTTTCCATACTTTGAAACCTTACATCGACAACGTAGTCGACTTGAAGTTGACGAGGAACAGGTAAACAAATGTTACCTGTCCGGAGCGATAGCTGTTTCAGTTGAGTATGAATCTTGTTGCGTTCACGGTGTTCCGCTACTTTGTTATCGTCGGCCAACCAAACAAAAAAATAAAATCGACAAATACAAAAGTTACTTTAGTCGCGGCTCCTTTTTGTCGTCAGCGCGAAAAAGAAAACGCATCAGAATTGAAATACGGATTAAAATTGGATGGAATGAGACGTGAGATCACGGCCAATATGTCGGACATCTTCGATATTAGCGCGTTCTGAAAAAAAATGTTCACTAACATTTTTTACCATCATTTAAATCCAAGTGGAATTTTTACTTTAAAATATTTATCTTATAGTGGGTGAAAATCGTCTGGAAATTTAAAATCTCACAGAGTAGTTATCAGTGTTAAAACAAAGTTCAATTGAAGAATTAAAGTTCTATGCATTGAATGATCATTGATCTGTTCAGTTTGTGGCAAAAAGAAGAAAAGAAGGTGGAAATTCATTTGGGAGAGAGAAGGGTTTTTCTTATATAGAAGTGTTTGCAACAGAAAAAGTGCTAAAGTGCTGAAATTTGCATAACACACGCCAACACCTCGACCGATTTCAGGTCAAACGAAAAAGAGGAAAAAAGTTTGAATTCTGTTGGATATAAATATAAGCAAATGGATTACTATTATTAACATATTTTCTTGGATAGGGAGTTCGGATATGTAGCGACCAGGTAGGCAAAATCCTTGTTAATTTAATTAATAATAACCGATATAGTGTAGTGGCAAATTATGATCTTCCTTTTAATTAAAATAGTTTTAACATTTTAGAAAGCATTTCAAACGCAACTAATGTTAAACATTTTTACACATTGTGGGTTTTGCGGAGTTTGTTTTTCATTTCCTTGAAGTTTTCGATCTGGCTTTTAAACAAATCAATCGTCGGCAAAATAAAACGTTAAAAAAATGTTTTAGTACAATTCCCTGTTCCAACATCTTCATAAGGGAAATGGCTGCTTCCTTATCCTGCTGTTTGTTAGTCATTCGTACGTGACTATTTTTAACTCGTATTTGGAATTTATCACTTTTATGGTTTAGTTCAGCACGCACAAAAGATACAGAATGCATAAAAATGTTTATTCACCTCAACGATGTGTTCATTCAGCGCGTTTTTTCCTTAATCGAAAGCCGTTTTTTTACGCAATGAATACAATCGTGACTGATAAGCCTCGTCTCGATTAGACATAAATTGGGATTATTTTTCATGGACCAAAAATAGTGTAATTTTCATGGTAGGCTATTAAAAAATGTCTATTCGAGACCTAAATAGATTTTTGTATTAAAATTCAGTCATGAAATATAAAACTTCGAAGTTTTAAAGTTTTTTTTTTTATTGAAAAAATGAGATCAAGATTTTTTTTTAAGTTTCAGTTTTGATCAATTATATTTTGTTGCGTTTGTTTAAAAGGATTTTACATTTCATACAGATATAAAGGCTTTCCTTCAAATTAAATAAAAATTAAAACTCACTACAAAATTTTAAGAGGAAAGGGAGGAAGGTTTGACGGTATGAAAATATTGTTAAAATCACGAAGCAAGATTTCAAAAAGTCAAAAAAGTAAATAAACAATGTTGAAAACAAAACAAAATTCTAAAAATATTTGAACTTATTTTTAATTAATTTAAAAATTCATTTCTGTTTCCATGCTATCAAATTTTCATTTATTCATTTCTAAACAAATTTATTCAATTGTTTCGTTTATTTAAGCCGTAACAAAATGTTTTTGGAGAACATGCACAGAAATTGTTTGCGTGCGTGCAAGTCACTATAATAAATTTTTCTATAATAAATACGAAAAAAAATCTTATTCTTATCCGCTTAGATCTAGTGGTTTAAGGTAGTAATGGTTCGGTGAACAATTTGATTTGCTTACAAATGACTTTTTATAATAGATATTAGATGTATGTATGATGAATTATCACATAAAATGGGACGATGAATTTTCAACTAATTAATAACGGTGCACGGGGTTCGGTTATCCCCTTTGCCACCGACAGGTGAAGTTTTCTTTCAGGAACATAAAAAATAATGTATTTTATAGATATTTATACCCGTATGGTGAAACCAAAGGGTATATTAACTTTGCCTTACCGTTTGTAACGCCAAGATCCCGTCATCACACAAAAAAATGAATTACACCAGTGTGTTTAGAATGATAAAAATAATTGATTTTTGCATGTCCGTCCGTCTGTCTGTCTGTCCGTCTGTCCGTCTGTCTGTCCGTCTGTCTGTCTGTCTGTCTGTCTGTCTGTCTGTCTGTCTGTCTGTCTGTCTGTCCGGCTGTCTGTGGCAATGTTGCTCAGGTTTTATTAAGGAAAAGAAAAAAAGGTTTTATTTTTTTTTAATAATTAAAGGACATGACAATAAAAAAACGCTGATTTTAGGCTTTTTAAATCCTTTTAGTCATTACCCTTTTTCGCCATTTTGGTATAAAGTTTGATATCGCTGTCACACTGCTGCAGATACCTCATCTCATTATATAATGCTCGAAGTTTTTTCAAACCTCTTGAACTGTAATACGAGTCACCGTTTTCGAGAAAATTTAAAGAAAAACTGTTTCCGTTTGTAATGGAAAGGGGGAAAGAATGGTCCGATTTTGCCCTTTCATAAACTAAGCTTTGCGTTTTACTGCAAACGCAACTATACAAAGTTTGACGTATCTAATCCTTTCGAAAGTTACGGTGTTCACGGACAGAGAGACGGACAAAAAGACAGACAGATGGACGTCATCTTTTGTCATTCCAAACACCCTAGTGTTTTTTTTTCTCCGACGACTGGTCCGATACTTTACAAATGGTATATAATAAATCGAATATACTACTATATGAGTATAATAATGGTTTGGGTTGGCACTAAAAGTCACACTATTAATCATAGTTTAAAAACTAACTAAATTGAATATCTGAATCATAAATCAAATATATTTCTTTTATCGGTTAATGTTTTTTCCCCAAAAATTGTGATTCCAAATAGAAGTTTTTTATCAAATTCTCCAAAATAGAACTGAAAAACCACAATCACCGACCCTCTATTCAACCTTCCGCTCTATAATCAAAATACCTGATATTTTTCCGGTATTCACGCAGATCGAAATGGCCTTATAATTTGTAATATTTGTCCTATCATCCTATCATTATATCATAAAATCACCTTAATGATAGTGTCAACCGATTTTTACTTCTATAACTCATCAACCGCGAAATTGTAGTTTAATACGAGGCGTCGCTTCGGTCTACGATTACTTTTTTAGGATTTCTTTGCAACCCAACAAAAAACCCCATTCAAAGAGAAAGGCAAAAAAACATCAAACTATAATTACTAGAAAAAAGATCAACGTCACGTAACACCAAAAATTGCAAACCACAGAGTGATAAAAATGCTTGAATTAATTAATTTTTTGGACAATCTAATTTAAATTTGTGTTTCTTTCGACCAAATATTTTGTAATCGCGAGGGTTTAATGGGCACAAAACCCGTTAAATTAAAAACATCTTTAAAATTAAATTTTGACATTAATGTCTCCAAAATTATGATTAAAGAAATTCTTCCGCCTTCGATTTCAACATTTTTCCCATTCACATCAGTTTTCTTCTATGATAGAGGAAAAAGAATTAGAAAAAGTTAAATTGGTTTCCACATATGACGACACACGTCTCCGCTATTAGAAACAAAGAGAAAAACAGTTTTGCCTTTTTATTTAACTTTTTTTTAATTTGTTGATTTTGAGACGTGTTTAGGAGTTGGCAAAACTTTATCTACTGAAATGAATGTGGGGCTTAAACTGGCAAAGCGAAAAAATAAATTGAATCAGATGAATGTCGGCCCAAAGTAATCATAAAATTCTGACCATAATTTTTTTTTTTCGAATTTACCCAAAGACTCTAATGAGACGGAAGGCACGAAACTCACAAGAATTTTGTTCTGTAAGCGGATTTGATTGAAGCGGATCTATAAATGGTTCGATCATTATGAATTGACTGCCAATAAATGAAATGAGCTGCTCTTCAACCCAAATTCGAACCCAAAGCTCGGGTCCATGGGATCTAATGGTGGCAGAATTCAGAGGCGCTTTGAAGAATTCCAAGTCGTGAAATTCTAGTGCCAGCTGTACTATTTTATGCTGTCAAAATTTGACCATCATCGTAATGTTTGGGATTCTTACATGGCACTTTGATTAATTCACATCTAGGTGCTTATTAAAGGCCAATTGGACGGGGGGCTGCGTCCATAATCGGTTCGAAATCCATTAAAGAAATCATTCTTGATCCCAAATTTCCACCATTTTGCCATTTGATTAGATTTTGATGCTTCTTTTCGTTCGAATTAAACAACGACAAAAGCAAATTAGTGAACTGTAGACGGATTTTTGCCATGGGCATATTTTAAGGAGCTGCAAATAACGAAATATGGTGTCACCATTCTCTATAGTCACGATCGAATGGGTCAATAAACTATTAACAATTAGCCTGCGGTCTTACATGACCTGTAATAAAAATTTAACGCAAAAATACATCACAGTAAAAGATATTCGCAACCAACTGAGAAAGGTTTTTAGAAGGAATTACTTTGAGAAATATTTTAACATCATATTTTAATATATACTTTCGAATCTGATTTTTAAACGGGAAAATTGTAAATATAATCGATCTTTTTGTAACGGAAAAAGGCAAAAGAGTTATCCAATTGAATTCTGATGTTATGTAAAATCACACTTCAAACACTTTTGGTCCTAATACATTTTTCTGTATGGCGTACCGTTTTCAAAAAAGTCTCAAAGAATCTCTTGTTTTGTATGGGGGAGGAGTGAAGGGAGTATTCCAACGAAGTCTTTTGTAGCCTATATTTTAACCGAATTCGTTATTAACTTAAATGCCAAATTTCATTTCATTACAACGTCCCGCTCACAGGAGACGAATGTTTGACCCCCGAACCAGAAACAGATCTTGTATGCATTTGCCTTACGATTTGAGTGTATTGCGCACAAATAATTTCGGATTTCATCCAAATAAAACACCACTTAGGCGAATCAAATAGTTTTTCTATTTTTTTAAATTTCAAACAACGTATGAATAACGTTTGTTTATTAATTTTTCTATAACGTTTTTCTAACATTTGAACTGGCTTTTTTCAACAGATCTCTCACATGCTATGAAATACAATAATAAATTACGACACCACTCAAGAAAACAATTTAATGTTTTTCTATTTCACTATTTGGCCTAATGTTTACTCCCATAAATAACTCATTATTGAGTGATTATTTCAAGGACCAAATTTGGTTTCCCATCTTAACGCACAGCTCGTGCGCGAAGAGTTTGACGATGGCAATTTCAGTTTCTTGCTCTTGAAAATATCTGAAATTTTACCCAAACGCCCGACGTAGCCGTTAAGTTAAACATTCATCGTTGTTACGAAAAGGTGCTCAGGTATAAAAGAAAAACTGTTCAGCACGATTAAAAGTCTTAAAGGTAACTCAACTATTTAATTTACCGTCTTTCAGCACCTGAAAATGCCGTAATGTTGAATCGAAACAAAGACCACTACGAAGACGGTTGGTCATATGTCGAAAACGCAATCGGCTACGAGATAATAACACCAAATGACAATTTGATTACTTTAAAAAACGGAGAGGTAAAAAAAGGTTTTCATAGCCAGATCACAGAATACCGAAGACAAACTCCATACGAGCCAGATTCTAAAAACTGAATACTACAATAACTATGATGGCTACCGGACCGCCACATCAGGTCTGCATGTCGAATTTCATGTCACATTTGAAAATTTCAAGTTGAGAAAAACCAGATAGAAAATTATGACATTTCCGTTTATTTATCGGACCCATTAAACACTGAAATAAGCATGCATGGAAACGTGTTAACCGAACCCAGTCGAAAGACACCTACTGGACGTTCAATTTAGCATTTCAACTTTTCTTGCACTTGGATTCGACATAGTAGTCGTCGTCCAAGTCTTTCCTGCACCGTGACTGCCAATCATTATTTTATTATATGACCTTAAGCCGTTATTTTAAGATTTTCTGCTTTTAAACGAAATAAACACACATATGTGGTCTTACGAGCAGATTTTACTCCGTTCTAATCCCATCAGAGTCATTGGACTAATATATTGTCCTAAAACTGGAAATTAGTTATTGAGGAAATAAATAGTGTATTATTTAAACCGGGTTCGTGAACACATTTCTGCACTGCAAAAATTAAGAAGCATTTGTCCAAGAGGATTCAAAGACAGTAGAAAAATTTCAAATTTGTATTAAGAACGTTTTCAGAAAACATAGTGAACAAATTAGTTCAGAATAGATTCTTAATAAATTTTCAGGCAGCTAATTTTCGCAACTAATTTCTTTCGGATTTTTTTGTTTGGTAGACCTCCTTCCTCCGCTAACCGTTTGACATATTATTTTATGGACAACCCTTTAAAAGACTTTTAAAAAAATTTAATTTTTGTGAAGGCACGTTTCTTCATACTGTTAGAAAAGGAACTTTTGAGACGCAATATTTTTAGAAACAAGGGCTAACATTTTATCAAAATCGGTTTAGTTGAAATTGTGTTAAAGAACTTCTCTACGCCCCCTTACAAAAAACGATAATGAATTCATCGTGTTTTTAAAAATAGTAAAAAAAGTTAAATACACAAGAAACTATCATTTTCCAGTATAAAAAAAAACCCGGGATTGATATTTAACACCGATGGAAAACAACAAAAATTTGCTGAGTTCATTGAATGTTAAACCAATTAGAACCAGCGGTGTGTTATTGACATTAATCATAATTTCCCTTACATAAGTTCCATCCATGTTCCCATAACGATTGAAGTAAAAAAAAATCGCTTAGTCTGCCGAAAAAATATCAACAATCTTGTTGTAAAATTTGATATCATGTCCCCTGATGAGCGAAAAGACGTCTGGCTAACCTGCGGGTGGGACGAATTGCCAAAAAGAATCTCTTGTTCGCCTGAAATGTCTGAAATGGAAACCAAATTGAAGCCCATGTCGGAACAATGAGTCGCCATTCAGTCACAACTTCATTCATTTTTCGATTCCAATTTAACGCAACTGAAAATTTCATTAAATAAAAATCTCCAAAAAGCAGACGCGTTTTTTTAAATGAAATTTCCATTCGCCAATCACATTGGTATACATTAAAAATTTGATAGCTGAAAAAAAGACTAGTAAAAGGTGTTGAATAAAAAATTCTTTAAAACCCACGAATTTCAAAAGCGTCAGGTTACTACAGTCAAAATGGTTTTTTATCTCGAAATATGAAATCGATCCGCACCTACTCCGCTTCAGTGTGTCGTAAATTGTGGTTTTACCTGTGATTTCTACGATCTCTTAGCCACCTTGGTGGTCTGTCTGTATCGGGTGCTCCCAATTCTTAACTTTTGCTGGATCATCGCCAATTGCGAGGTGATGCATAAAATCTGCAAAATCTTAATGGAAACTGAAATCGAAGAAGGAGCAACGTGCGATTATAACACAGCTGATAATAATTATTGCAATTATTTTCTTTAATTTAGTTTTAAATGAAAACTTTAATTTAGTTTTAAACAGCCAGCCATGGTATAAAACTGAGACTTATTGCCTAGCATCTACACTCCATTCCAAGTATTAAATCTAGCTTTTCTACTTTAATTGCTAACGGAATTTCTACTGGCCGAGAAAACCCGATTGAAAATTCAATAAAAATTTTCACGATCGTTAATTGGGTCAATCCCATCATCGTTAGGTCGCCAAAAATCCACGATATTAGACCATAAATTTCCGTCCAACAGACCTTTCTTTATTATTTCGCTATGATTTGATTTCATTTTTATTGGTTTCGCCAAAAATGTGTGTGTATTTTTTACTTAATGTTTGGATCAAATTTTAAGTGGCAGTCATTTCCTCAATTAGAGAAAAATCTAAACATGCCAAGATAATCGGATTTTTCGTCGTTTTTTTTTGGTCGTGATATTTAGCTCAAAGCTCCGGAGAAGAAAAAAAAAATGCCACGATATTCATGAATTATCGCCTTATGTCCCATAAATCAAGATGTCAATTTCTCTGCTAGAGCACGGTTTCACGGTGTTTATTTAGTAATTCTTGGTGGTTTTTTTCTAAATGCGCATCAATGGTTTGTGACCGGTTAAGGAATTAATAAAACATTCAAGCGGATCGTGTAGATCTTGGCCAGAAAGCGATAAATTAACAGATGAAACTTCTTACAGTGATAACAGAAACAGACACAATAAACTGCCTAATTGAATATTCAAAATTATCTTCGAAATTTCTTTTTTGTCATTTCTTTGGTTCTTCGAATTTGCTGTTGATCGATGCCACAATTTCCCGTATAAATTTTCGATACAAAAGTTCATTGGTTGGTGGTACATTTGAAACTAATCATCGACTAAAAGTTTAGACTGTTTAGCGGCTTAAAGGCCGTTATGCACAGTTGAATTTTGATGATTTTCAAAAAAAAACGTCAGTTAACCCGGATGGAACTCAATATTTTTGCACCGTTTTCGAGAATAAATGTGGCCTATTTTATAAACACGTCTTAAAGATTTTTTTTTAAAATCACATTTTGGAGATCAATCTTCAACCGTTTTCAAGAAAATATATCTTGTAAAGCGTTTTTAAAATTCTAACGACTGTGATTCACATTTCACGTATTTCATATTTGTAACTATTTATAATTGTGTGAATCTTCTTTCTTTCAAATTTTCGAAGAATATGTATATCCGTCTTTAGGATATAAATCCGTTCTCTACAGCTGTAAATTTCAAACTCGTATCATAAGAAACGCTATAATAAATCTACTTTGAAGCTCCGATTTTTTTTCGTGTTTTTTTTTGTTTATTTGCATTTTAATAGTATTGGATACCTCACCGGCGTTTTGTTTTGCATAAATTTGTCAATTTTTATTCATCAGCTGGCTATTGTGACCAATTGGACCTACGACCAATTATAATTGTCGTTAAGGTGTTGAACGGTGTTTTTGGTGGCAACGAAACGATCTATTTCCTTAAAAATAGAAAGTAATTAACCTAAAAAATTTAAAAATGAAATGAAACGGCCGAATTTGTATTTGCATATCGCTAATTTTTATTTCTAAATTGTTAAATTCAGACCGAATAGATTCAACGCAGGTAAATATTTTGATTTTTTGGAATATTTAAAATTAGCTGCAAATGGAAATCGGTTTAATGAAGTAACTTGCATAATTTATGTCAAAATGTGGATTTTCACTAAATGTTTTTTTTTTATTTTCTTTTACTTTCTTTGATTAAAAAAGGGCATGTTGAAAAAAATATGAAAAATTGTTGCAAGTTTGCGAAGTTTTATTAAAATTAGATAAAAAAATTTCGTGTCAATTTTTTTTTGAATATTATAAACAATAGCACAATCAGGTTATATTGACAATCTTTTACATATTTATTTCTACTTAAGAAATTTGGTCGTAGTTTATGTTGGAAGCTGGTCCTTGTCTACTTACGAGTTAATAAAATCAAGTTTTAACGGCCTACGCAACGTCAAGTACGTAAACTCGACTAAAAAAAATTGTGTATAATAAATCTCAAAAATTCATAACGACAAAAAAAGTCTAAATGAACTCTGCCACCCTACAACTTTATTATCTTCTTAAATCGTCGAGACATGCTTAAAAAATACTTAAAAATCCCACACATTCTTCACGAGTGCTGAGATTCTGGCACTTATCTGCGTCTTGTCCAATGAAAAATTCAAATCTTTGGAACGCATAATCTTCAAGTACCAACCAAACATTATTAGCCACCCATCCGAATCCCGCTCAAACTCAATTCCTGAACAAAATGCGGGATCGGGACTTCATCATAATTTATACTGTCTTGATGTGGTTTTCTCGATATTTTCTACTTATACCTACGGCCATTTAGAGTGAAGTCGATGCGCGGCATTATTGTAGAATAGAAAATATACTCGTATGTATACGTCATATATTTATAGCAACCAATGACTGTTGTAATAATAAGTGAATTTCAAGCCACGAAATTCTTGAACACACCTTCTCGAAATTCAAGTCACTATCGTTTTTTGGAATCGTCGTCGTACATCGTAGATATTGTCAACTGCAATAGTTGACGGAATTTGATGGTACTTGGACAGAGTTGAAACTTGGATTGACGCATTTCTTAAAAATTTCTTTAAACGTACAACCGATGAAGGAAGAAAAAGTAAACGAATGCGGAGAAGGTGGACATTTGCGAATAATCACCTGAAGAGTTTGATTTGTTGGACAACATTGTTGTGATCTTAAAATTGGGATTGAGGTTCAATTCAATCGAATAGTATTCGACAGAGTTGTATTGAATTTAAGATTTGCGTTTTGGTTGGTTTTGTTAGGTAACCGGTTCATGGTAGTCAAATCGTGCGTATATGGGGGACAAACAACAAAATCATGACTTACCATAAATGTTTCCTCTCTTACTCGTATTCTTTTTTGTCGAAATTTGCATGTTGTCCAATAAAAATTCCAAGAAATAAAAATTCAGCTTGTTGAACTTAAAGGCATTGTCGTCAAATCGATGACGACGGGGCAATTTTCAGATACATCTCAGATTGCATTTTACCATCTTGACAAGCAAATATAAAGGAATTTTCGTTAGTCGACGGAAGATGCAAGAATTGTTATTTTTTGAAACAGGACAATTGATGATGACGTAAGATATAAACGTAAATGCATTATTACTATGGGATATTTTTTTGTTCCTATTTCTAAGTATTTAAGTACCAAATATCTCTTAGCTCTCAAAATTATTCAAAATAAAAATATTAAAAATTCTAAAGGTCGAGAAAACTAAATAATATATTATAACTTTATTTCTCTGTGGGTGTTCACAGCAAAAATACTTTATAATACTATCCGATTTGCTGTTTTTCGATTTGAAAAACTTATTTATCTAAAGGAGCAAAGTTTTATCTAAAGGAGCAAAGTAAAGGAGCAAAGTTAAAATAAGAAAATTATTAGAAGTATTCACACTTTGCGGTATTTATTTAATTTTGGTCTCCGATTGAAAAAACCCACAAAATTGTGGCAAAATCAAACCTTTTTTTCCCCGAAATAATTTCACCAAAAGATAAATAAGCGAATTTTCCAAAAAAAAAAATCCAAAATATTTGGTCACCAAACGTTGTAGGAGAGGCACCCAGTGTCGCATCCTTTTCAAAACTTTTTTCGATTTAAAATTAGAGTATCTTGAGGTCAATTTTTAAAACTTTTTTCGGTTTAAAATTTGAGGATCTTGTTTTAGGAGACCGAAAATTGAAAACCTTTTTTGGACACCCGGATTTAAAGTTCCGAAAACCTAGAAAATTTCACATCGTATAAAATTTACATCATACTGCATGACTGCAATTTCTAGTTTAGTACTTTATTTAAAAAACTAGAAATGTGATAAATTAATTGAGAGAGAAAGAAATATTAAGTTGAAAGATATGAAAACTTAAAAAAACACCTCAAAAACCGTAGTATTTATTTTTACACTTCTTAAATACAGTAAATTGCCTTTAAAATCTTTCATTTAGTTAACAACATTAAAATATTTTAGTGTAAAATTTTATCCGAATGGACATTCCGTATGGACATTTACAGTTGTGTCTCGTGCGCTAATCTCGTCGTTCAATTTAAAATTGTTAACAACGCGAATAACACCACGAGATGATTTTGCGGTCGCCATGATACAATCCGGGATAATATTATAACCGCAAGAACGACGTTTGGCACTAGACGACTTTAAAATACGCTGTTGTCGACTGTAGATACCGGTCGTGGGTTGATCCAATCCACAGTGTGATGTTCATAGAACCCTCCGCTCCATCTCAGGCAGTCTCCATCATGGATAGTAATTTCAATTCAACCCCTTCGGCGCTATGGACCACCACCACCACCACTCTCTCCTGTCCGTGATAGTTCCATGATAACGCTTTTGTTTTTAACTAATGCGGAAGCTATCAAGTTACAAAGAGATTTCTTTCTTACTTTTTGCATTTTAATGTGATTTTCTTGTCTTTTTTGCATATTATTCGCGTTTCGTCTACCAAAGGTCTTCGTCTCGACTTGGTTCTCCATTGCAGTGGATTATTCTCGTCTAAACCTAACCGAAACCGCATCGTTTTAGGCTTGAGTTTCGCCAGTTTCCCTCGATATTCACCAAGAAAGAAGCTGGAGAGACTTACAGCTGATGTGAGTCGCAGAAGGACGACAACGAAGACTTCACCTGGAGATTGGAGATGATGATGAACTCAACATCTTCCAGCTTATAGTATTGTTTGCCATTGGGGAAGTTAAACTTCAATCTTCCGCCGATCCCTGCCCTTGCCTAGTTTTTCAATCCTAATCGTCTTGGTTGATTCTTCCATGGAATTGGATAAAGTCACTTCTGCAGAATTCGGATTCATTTTGCCGGAGTACAGCACCAGGTATTAGACACTTGGCACCAAGCAAGTAAACTCGTTTCTTCACTTGACGGTTTTTTGATTTTTTCACCTCAAGATCCGACCAACATTAAGAGCCAACATGGTCGCCAGTTGCTCTTGTTGTTCCACTTGGACTTGAATCCATCTTTTATTCTGTTGGCTGATGGAAGTAGGTTCCCATTTTCGGGTCGAGTGTGGTACGAGGGGAACAAAGGGATCCGAATAAGTATTCTGGAACGCTTTTGTTGTGGGGATTATTTTGAATGCCGATATCTTCTCGAGAATAAGTCTGGCTGGCTCCAATGAAACTTCTTCTTGCGGCTTTATTTGTTATTCTTGGAACTTTTGTTTAGCGCAAAAATCTGCTGCTCTTCACAATCTGTTCCGTTTTCTTGTAAATGTAAAGCTAGAGCTCCACATTTGAAAGAATATACAAATCTGAACTGTTGTATCTGAAAATTGAAGTTGACTTTGGCTGCTATTGTGTTCAGATGCTGATAATATGTAGTTGTATTTTGTAGCTTGTAGATCTTGTGACGAAGAACTTGAGGAATTTTCAGATCTTTACACTAAATTTGCTTTTGTTACACAAATCATTTGTTAAATAAATTCATGTATAATTAGGAAAATGAGACTCTGTGTAACGAAGGAGCAACATTCGAAAGGCTTGAGGAAACTAGAGGCCATTGTACTCGTCGTATGTTAGCCATAGTTTTTCTTCACGTGAAATAATGTCAGTCTTGTTTACTATGTTTGAACTTGACTTACCGTTTTCATTAATGCCACGGTCTAAAAACAATTGAATCGCATTTTAAGACAATTTCGAACAACCACAGATAGAAAATAGTTTAAAAAAATTGCACATACAATGTTCGCTCGATAGTGTGAACAGAAGAAAATCTAGGCTGAATCAATGTGTGGTACATTGAGATGTTTACTGTGAAATTATAAAATATAACTAATTTTTAATAAAGTCTATCCTGAACGAGGATAAGACACACGTTGACCATAAATTACGGATGTGAAAGTTGCTGTCAAAAGGAGTTTTTTTTTTCTACAAATTCATACCCATCTACAAATTAAATGAAAAATATTCCCGCTATTCAAAGTCATATTTGTTAAGAGCTGAGATAAACATTTTTATTTTACACCTTTCCAGTCTTTATGAGAAAAATTCATAAACGTTAAACTTCTTTCTCCTAAAGAATCTCAACATAGTTGTCAGTTGTCGCTGTTTGGATTGGAATTTTTGTCATTCCTTTAAGATATTATTACTTATTTACTCTCACCATTTTCAAATCAATGTTTGTTTGAAATTTACGCGCGTTTTTTTAGTGTGGAAAAAATTCCAAACCATACCCATCGTCTACGTTTAGCTATACTACAATCGACTATTTCTCATAGCGATTTCTTTACAGTAATATCTTGTGCAAAATTATTTATGGTCCAGTAAAGACGTAAAATTTAGTTAAGATCACCTGAAAAGTTTTCCACGGAACTGAGACTTCCCTGTAGCCACCTTAATTCATGGAGGAGAATTGAAACAAAATGTAGAGAAAGCTCACAATTTCGTGATGGGGGCCGTCATCAAGCACATATCAATTTGACAACACACAATTAATTATAGTCACTTACCTGGCATATCAAATTACATAAAACCAGTTATTTATGCTACACAATTGCATTAGCAGTACGCGTTTGAAACAGAGGATACCTTTAGATATTGAGTGATTTTATATTGAATTATTAATCTATTTAAACGGTAATGCGTCCACCTACAAAAGATCAATTGGTGGCCTTTCAATTTCCCACTCAGATTAAATTATGCCCATAGAAGTTTAATTTTTCTATATGAATCGCAGAAAATTACACAATTTACAAAAATTATAGGTCGTCATTATTATTCAGGTTTTTAGCAAAATACGTGCATGCTATCGCATATAAAACGGTAGCAAAGCAAAACAAATTATCATAGCTTACAAATGTAGAGCAATATGTTTTTATGTGTGTTCAGTGACGCAGAGATTGATTTATAGTAATTTTAAGTTTAGTTTTCAGTTGATATATCGTTGTACATGCAGTAAACGAAAGTTTTACCAATGAATGGTATAATTGTAACATTATGTTTTGCTTGCGTGTTGTTAAATATGCAGTTCAGAGGGTTTGGATTTTGTTACACTACGATTTTAATTTTAAATTCAATAATTTCTTGTGAATAATTGCTGTCCATAAAATATGTTACGATAATTTTAGCGTTTTTTAACTGTAAAATTATCGAGACATAGGTTTCCCCCAAATCTTCCCTTTTCATTAAAGGGTTTTTGTATTTTTTTTATGGGGTTAATAGCGTTATCACACTACCCCTTCCCCTTTGAGTGTAATGGATTTTTTGGACAGTCCTTTAGCCAGAGGAGGACAGAAAAGTCAAAATTTAAGAGCAAATTTAATCCCATCTAGATTTCTGTCAATGATGGAATAAATTTTGATGTATTACTGCTTAAATGATCAAATTTAAAGCATAACCATGCGGAAAAAAACTGCAAAATGTTATTGAAAATTTAAAAAAAATGTGCAAAAACCGAAATTTCTTAAGTTGTTTCCTATTTATAAACTTTGGCGTGACTTTGAATTTTTAACGTGAAATTGCACACAAATTTACTGTATCAAAAATTTTTTCACTAAACATTAAAAACTAAACACATAATGCCACAGAAAACAAGTAAGCGTTAATTTTTGTATTTAAGCTATCTGTAACTTTGAAAGTTACAGCGTAAACGGTCCAAAAACCCCGATCATATCACTTCGATAAATAATTTCAATTAATATTTTAATTGGTGGGAACCCGTAATAGTTTCAAGTTTTTAAAGTTGAAACTCACTTAAGACACACTTAAAATGTCTAATTAAGCAAAAATTCATTTAAACAACTATATTACTTTTGATATTTTACGACATGATAAGAGAAAATATCCAAAAAGCTAATTCAGTTGCTTTCAAGATTTAGTGGAATTAATCAGCAACTGTATCTTGATAGAGCATGTGTCATAATCGTAAACTCTTTGACTAAACATTAAACTTTTAACCGATCGCAAGAAGTTAACCGATTTAAGAATGAAACGAGGATATTTGCGATATAAAATAGCGAGAAGGGTAGAAGGTAACTTATACCCGTACGTTGGTAGTTAAATATCGCCAACAAATTACATTTTGCTCGTTAGTTGGTTTTGTCATTTGTCTCATAGAAAGCTAAACAAGATGAACATTAATAAACATTAACGATCAGCATCATAGCTGCGGCGCGACTTCCAAGTGGGCTGTCTGTTTGACACCACACGATCTTATAAGGAGGATTAGACTCGTCTATAACTTGGGATTGAAATTATCGGGTGCACCCGAGATTTTACAGTGTGCCATTTTAACATGAATCTCTATAGGATTCGACGTGCAGTCAAAAACACCGAAAACATTAAAAAGGTGTTCATTCGCTTCACATTGCTTATTGCTTATCCACACTGCGGTAGTGTTGTTGCCTAACTAGTGCATAATTGATAAGTTAAATTAATTAAACAACTTAAACACTTCCGACCAGTGAGCATAATACTTATATATCTATAGCCAGCATGAATTCAAACTATGTATGCGCAAACTGCATTTTATTAATTCACTCGATTTGAAGTCCAGCGGCTCAGCCCCTTGGCTGTATGGATTTCCAATTAATAATCAATTTTTCATTGCCCAGTTATAATCCAGAATTAATTTTGCTGAAATATTGAGTCAATTTTAAGGAGTTAAAAGCAACATTAATCATTTCAAATAATTTATTGAAATCGTTTGCTTTATTCTATAATACAGAGATTTCTCGTGTAATTAGGATTGGTTTTGAATGAGTTTTTTTCAACTTTTCCCACGGAAGAGTAATTGCTCGTAGTTAAAACATTATTTACTTACTTTTTACATATTTATGCAATGTCGAAAAATTCAGATTTCTCGTGTTTTTGATCTCTAAATGTTTCGTTTGATATCCATAAAATACGTCACACTTTTGGGGGGGAGAGGAGATCTGCGATACTATGAGGGAAATACTAACAGATTGCGAAAAAGCGTGTCGAGAGAGGAGGTCCGAACTTTATGCTCCTTATAAAAATTGAACAAGCGAAGGGATGAATAACCATTTAATATGATCGTATAACTTGAAATACTCTGAATTAAACTTAGCAACTTATTTTCAACTGAAAATATTTAAGTCCCAGAATTTGTACGGCTTAAGTAGGCTAAACATAACTTAATTGTTTAAGAATAGTTGTAAACGGCCCTGAATTGGAGCAACTTAAATTTTCTCAGCCTTCCCTTTAGAAAAATTTATAACTTCCAAATCATTCTGAATTATATTCACTTGGGGACAAATTTCTGTGACCGTTGTCAATCAGTATCCCAAAAAAAAGACATAAACGAAACCAGCTACGACCATCATTCCATCTAATCCATCATTCCTGTGGACATTGCGGTTCGAATTTCACATTGGAGCTCTTGTGGCAGCGGAAGATAGTCGTCTGAAATTAAGCAATTAAGAGCAGAGTTATTCTTTTTTTAAATGCTATTTCTCGTCGCTGACGGCTGCTGGTGTCGGAATTTTTCATCTTCACAAGATCAAAGAATCCTTGGACCGTGTGCGAAAAATCTTTCACAAGTTTTCAGATTTTTGCAGCTGCTGCCGCTAAAGTGATAAATAATAACAGACAATTATTGGTGATCAGGTATTAACGTCGAAACGATGTCAGTGTCATTAAAATGCAATTAATCATAAAAGGACGAACATAAATATGTCATGTTTGCCTTTAGGACAAAAAATTGTTATTTATTAAATACTGTTTTACAATTTTACATGCTCATTAGCGGTGAAAGGATCCATAATTTTTGTAAAGGAAAAGTAAAAAAAAAATATGTTGGTGAATAAAATTAGTTTCTTAGATATGCAAATCAGCTGTCGGCAAAACATTAATTTTGATATAATTTAAGTTTTGGTTTAGTCGAGTTTATCAAGAGTACAGTAATCCCCCGCTATACGGACGCTCGTTTTACGGAAATTCGAAGTTACGGACATGACTAATATAGGAACAAATTCGCTATACGGATAAAAACATTCGCTATTACGGACAAAAAAAATTTTTTTTTTCAAGAAAATCAAGAAAAAGTCCTCCATAATTATGTTGTATTTATTGTAAATGTACATACTTAATTTCTCCGAAATTTCTGACACATTTTGTGTATACACAAAAGAGAATTAAAAAAAGGCAATAAAAAACTGCAGTGCGGTGTGTTTTTAAAAAATCTATTTGCTATTCTTAAGCGAGAACTCCAATTGGGAAGAGGCAGCAGCAGAGGCAGAATCTGCTTTCTGTCCCACAATGAAATTTGAATTCTGACGAAACTAGCAGAAACCTACGTAGAAACAGCTACGTTTTTTTGTCCGCGGCATGATTTGTCCCATAAATATTTTTTTTTCTATAATTATATAGTTTTCTCATTATTCTAGTGGTTAAATAATTATTTTAATATATTATACTAATCTGTTTCGTATTACGGATTTTTTTGGTACGCATCTATCTATTTTTAATACGATCTTATACTAAAATAGGTTTCGTTTTACGGATTTTCGATATACGGACAGTTTCCGTAGAACGCATCCCGTCCGTAAAGCGGGGGATTACTGTACTTTACTTCCTTATTTCAAGTTTTCTCTTGATTTCAGTGCTTCTTAATTATTTCCTTGCTTCTTGATTCCTTTTTCTGCCAACATACCAATTATTCAGTAATAAACCAATATGTAAACTTTTTAGTTCTGGCAAAATAATATTAAAATTTTAAAAACCACCATAACACCAAAACACATACCTGCCCAACAATAGCTCGCCTTGTTAACAAAACTAACGAACATTCAACATGCCAGAGGATATTTACTTCCACTCCCCCAAAATCGCATTAAAATATCAAATTACCGGCTTATTGCTAATTTAATCCCCAATTAAACATTGTTGCGCGATAAATCTTTTAGTAAATCCCTCCAAACAATGTTGGCGAAAAAATGTAAACGTAAAACCCGAAAATTAAAAAATTACGCAACATTTCCGCTTATAATTTTGCCACTATGAAATGAATAACCAAATCTTTATGTTTTAAACTGTTTTAATCTGCCAACTAATTTCCAATTCTAAATTTATTTGTTACAGAAATGCAGAATGGGTCTTTACGGGGGCCACGGGAAGAAGCACTTCCTAACACAATTCTGGTAAGTTTTGTTTTTCTGTACATTTCATTCCATTTACAGAAAGGCTTTTATTCTCTCGGTTATTATTTGTACCGATTGTAAGTGAAAATTTCACCTTGCGTTTCGCATAATTCGTGCAATTCCCAATGAAAGTAGGTCAAGTTGGCAGCTGAAGTACTTTGGAAGTCGACGTCTTTTTTGCAGTTTTGTATGAGCACTTTGTGTGGCTTTCCGTTTTTTTAAATGCAATAATGCTCAATTTAGATTCAATGAGAAATCCGGGATGATATTCACAGTTTATGCTTTATTAATTCAACAAGTTTTTTGTGAATTTTATTAAAGATTGACTTTGAAAATCGGCAAGAATCAGAGGAAGAAGCAAATTTTATTTCCAGGAATGTTTTCCTTGCCAAATAAAACGCTTTTCAAACTATCCTCGCAGCGACGCGACGTAGAGCGGACTCTATATAGAGAGGACACCGCTTTTTTTAAGTTCTCTAAAACTCAAACCCTTCCTTAAATGTTGAAGATATTCTATCAGGAAACCGTTCTTTGAAGGCCCTTAAAATCTCAGAGCCGTTCTGTATATCCAGCCCCCTTCCCTTCTGAAAATCGCAAAATCCATACTACATTTCGACGTTTTGTACTTTCCTCTGCTATAGAGGGAAAGTATTGTTTCCAACCCGAGAACGGTGGCAGATAGAAACTTTCTGACCAGGACGAAATTCATTTCAGGCAAAATTATGAAAATATCCTTATGCCTCCTATCTGTCGGTCTGACACTACTGATATTTTAACATGTAATGATATTATCCCGGTTTTTATGATGGTAAATGAAGACAGTAATTTTTATTCAGTTCTTCTATTTAAATGTTTAAATGTCAGTTGCACAAAGATTTCTTTCACTGACTTTTCTACGAGTAATTAAATCTATCGAAGTCATCCATCCATCATTCCCATAGGTATTTTCTCTTCTATGACTATGATTAAATTTTCATCAGTTTCAACGTGTATGACTTTTTTTTCGAGATATAACAAAAGCCCATCGAGCAAAGAACTATGAGAACTATATTTTTCAGTCAATGCCAGTTGGTTAAATTGTAGGATGATGATAAATCATTGATGTCGTTCTCAAGACGACGCCATACTGTGCGCTAATTTATCGAGGTCAATCAGCAACTCCATTTCAACGCTCGCTATAGAGCTCGATGGGGGATTTTTTCGTTGGCGTCTCCTTAAAAATTTTGATTGGCATTTTCATACGTAGAGAACCAATTGAACACATAATTTTTTAATTGACTTTTTTACTTTGATGTTTGTTGATCTTTAGTTTTGGGTGGAACATATGACGAAAATCTCGATCATCTCCTCAATCTCGTATCGAACTGAAACTACGATCGACACGACCTTCCCAGTGGTCACCAAGCATCATCGACACATGTGCGAGGAATTATTTAATTCCATCACATATATTTGTAGGTATTATTATGGGCTTACCTTGTGCTTCAATCTATCTATGATTGTGAGATATTGCCGTTACATGGACGCATGGTACAGCGCAGATATCAATCAAAGCAGGCTGCCCTGTGTCCGTGTCAGTCATGTTATTAAAAGGCAAACATTTCGGAGGCGTGGATACCGGACTCTTGGCAAACTTTATCTTTTTTTTCTTACGAGTATTGGCATTAGCTACTGATTTTGTTACTCCGCGATCCCCTGCAAACTTGAAATACTCGTAGGTAGTTTGAAATGCTGCCAAGACCTCCTGAAATTTATGTTCTCTAAGATGAATTGAATACACATCAGGTAGTGACGTGACGTGCTTGATCTAACATCTTGATTTTTTTATGCCGACTTAGTTTTTTCCTAATACCTCAATGCATTCAGGTAAATCGATTTAATGAAAGGAGTTTTACATTTCATTTTTAACCAAGTTAGCTCTAGATCTAAACTCTCCGTCGAGATGGCTAACCACTAATAAAGAAAGAGGTGTTTACTTTTGATTAAATTAGATTGCTTCAACAATTACTTTTTCCCAAACTTTCCGACAGTTTACGTTTAATGTGTTTAAATTGGAAGAAAAAGTTTTTCAGTCTCGTATTGAGATCGAACGTCAAGCGTAAAGTTACTCTCGTGCTGATAAAACAAAAGACTTAAGCGACGAACCTGTTTTTAAATCGATTAATCTGAGACGAAGAAAAAAATCCTTCAACGATTGATTACTTTCACTGCCGCTCCTTCATAAATTGTTTATCTGGAAGAGTAAACAAGAAAGTTATGGATTCATATATAAATCCGATTAATAACCATCGTTACGTTTGTTTAAAAGAATTTTACAGGCGGTGGGTCGCTACCATATAACGCTTGTGAAGAAATTTTTAATTCGAAAGCAATCATCGATTGAGTTTAATAAAAGCCATAAGTATTTATAAGTTTACAATTCTTGGGTGGCGTGCAGTGGCGTAAAAGATTGGCCTATTTTAGAAAACTCCCTGAAAACGGAGTTCAGAATTGTTGATCTTAAAAAGATTTAAAATATTTTAAAGAAACCCTGGAAAACTTTTGCGGAGCGAAGACCAACCGCTGGTTTTAAATCATTCACTGAAGTGTCCCTCCACAAAAATGTGGAAAAGTTTAAAGCGTGATGATAGGGAGGGAGAGGTAATCTAAAAAGGCAAAATTTTCGCCGGTTTCATATGAACTTTTTGTATGAGAAATAATACCTATATTAAATTTACATGATTTTTGAAGCTTTCAGTACAAATTCGACACAAATGTTTTTTAATTCAATATTTTTTAGTTAAGACTGAGATTTTGTGAATTCCCAACAAACGTTTAAGTGACTTTAAGCGAAATGCAATCACAATACATTTCCTGCGGTCGTCCTTGTGCCGATTTATCTGTTTCGCTTCTCATGAGATTAATTTTTATCTCATTTTTAGCACAATCCATGATAACTTCTTGTTCGTGAATGATGAAGACGAACAATCTTAAACAGCATATATAGAAAATCAAGATTAAAGAGCAAAAAGAATCTGCCTTGAAGCGAGGGAATTTTCTTGCATATTTTCTCGTATAGTTAAGAACTTTTATTCTGATCCAAAGTTAAAAATCCATCCAATTATTCCTATGATTAGGCAAGTTAAAACCGGTTATCGGATTCTATCTTATGTGGCCGTAAAGCAACACTATTCAACATTAAAAACTTCTTACTCAGAACGTAAGTACTTAGAAAAACAGAACAACAACAACCTAACAGCCGGCATAAAAGTAAAACGATCTGCTTGTTTCCAACTTAAGCAAAAGTACAAAAATCGTTTATGGTTTACTAATTGATTTGCCTCATCTTCATCCAACATCACAATGCTTACCTTTACGCGTTTCCATTATCCCGTAAAAAAAACAAAAAAAAAATACCAGAGCGCACATTGAAAGTTACTCAAAGACTTTTTTTTATTTTCCCTGGATCTTTTCCAAAAACATACATCGCAAAACCAAATTTACGCATCGCACATTCCCACAGTCCCGGAAAAAAACCACGCGGGTCAGAAATATGAAAACATCTGTTTGTTTGTTAAATTATATCGTTGTTCCATATACAAATAACAGTTATCGCGATTAAAATTTCGTTTTGAGATGTTAAAATTATGTAAGCGGAATGGGCAAAGCAGGATTACCAGACAAGTTTTCACCAAGTCATCCGCGAAATAATTAAAATTGTGGTTCACTTTAATTGTTTTATACGTTGTTCGGTGCGATTGAAATTCTCTGGACGGTTTCGAGAACGAGGTGAAAACTGGTGGAGTCACTTTAAGATTCACATGAGTAATTCTTTTGCACTTTTCATCTTTTCCGAGGTGACAAGCCATGAAATATGGAGTTCAATGTATTTGTGAAATTCCACAGTAAAATTACTTTATATCCAGTTATATGTAATCTTAACTGGAAAATTTCAACAAAATATTGTTAACATTTTTTGTAAATTTAGGCAATCATTTAAAATTGGTCGATAATAACGAATTGCTAACAAATTGGTGCAAAAAGTATAACGAATATTATTACATTTTCTTTATTTTTATACTCTATATGAGACTCATAAATGTAGTGGAACATTAGATTTAATATACCGTTTATAACGCACGGTTGAAAGAATCAATTAATTGATAGTGTTTGGAAAAATTTGGAATTCCGTCTGTTTTTTAAAACAATAACTTTAGAAAAAATCTAGCTAGAGACATGAAATTTTGTATAAATCCGATTCCCGGAAAACTTAAGGTTATGTTCATGAACGGGCAAAATCACCCCATTCCTTTTCTTTACCTCCATACAAATGAAATTGAAAAATTTCTATTAAAATTGAGTTTGAAAAGATTTTAGGAGACCAAAGTTTGAAGACTTTTTTCAGGAGCGTTTTTAGACCTATTAAAAAATGTTTCCTCGTTTTTTCGTATTATACCTCCTTTTTATTTAAACTATAATACAAACGTGTTAAAAAAACTCCCGATTTCAGGATGATCCAGGAAGAACTGCATTGCACGAAGCTGTTTTTAATGGCGACGAGAAATCGCTTCAAGTTCTACTCGCGGGGGGAGTAGATCGCAACGCCAAAGATCACAAGGTAATAAAACAAACAAAATTAATTTCAACTAATGAACGTAAATAAATTTAATAATAGCATGGTAACACTCCACTTCATGAAGCTGCCTGGCGAGGCTTCAGTCGATGTGTTAAGGCTTTGTGTTCCTTGCCACAACCCAAAACTTCCAAGGATGTAAAAGAGACGAAGTTGAAGGGGGTGCTTCAGGATACCCGCGGTGCTTTGCATAGTGCCCTACTTGGCACTAGAAACACTGGCGGATTTTCAGCATTGCATTTAGCTGCACAAAACGGCCACAACCAAAGTTGTCGCGAGATCCTTTTAGCCGGAGCTGATCCAGACGTACAAAATAACGTGAGTAAGGAATGATTTAAATAAATACCGTTGACATTGAAAAGCTTTATCTTTTAGTATGGCGACACTCCCCTTCATACTGCCTGCCGATATGGACACGCGGGCGCCACACGAATCCTGATATCGGCAAAATGTGATCCAAATCGAACCAATTTGAATGGTGATTCACCACTTCATATTTCTTGTGCCATGGGTCGCAGGAAGCTGACAAGGATTCTATTGGAGGCCGGAAGTAGCATCGAAATCAAAAACGCTCAGAACGAATCTCCGCGGGATATTGCCGTACGCAAGCAATTGACTGAAATTATAGAAATCCTGGACAATCCAGTACCAGCTAGTCGAGCGAAGAGTCGCGATCGAAGCAGCAGCAACAGTAAAAATGCCGATAAGGTTGATAGTGGGAAACCGGCAACGACGAAGAAGAAAAGCGATTGTGTGGCCGAGCACGCAGATCACACAAAATGGTCACCATATGGATGTCATTATTTCCCCGATCCGAGATCCTTTCCATCGCCCAAGCTTGAGACTCTGCCGAAGGAGCCGCTAGCCAAAGGCGAACAGTATTACCTGGACTTGGCGGGAAATATCCGAAAGGGGCCGATAGGAGTGGGGAACACTTGTTATTGTGGACCTTTCTTCCGACATATCGAAGAACGGATAAGCAGGAATCGAAAGAGTATTAGAAAGTACGTCCATAAAGCAACCGAGCGACTGGACAATAAAGTGCAGGCGTTGGCACTTCGGACAGACGATCAGATCGAACAGTTGACCAGATCAATGATCGCCGATCGAATCAGGTGCGAAGGACGACGACTGCATTTGGAACAATGGTTGATGAGAGGAGATCCTGGCCGAGCAACAGTTTCCCACCACCCCAAGTCTAAAAAGAATATGGACAACACCAACACATTGACGAGATGTAGAAGTCTGGAACTGCTAGATAGTAACGAAATTCCCGATCCAAAAATGCAGAACTCAAAGAGCTTCGATATGCTGGATGATTCGGGTGGAGAAGAAGATTTCACAGTTTCTCGTCCAGAAAAGCCACCGTCCCGACTGAGTTCAGATCAGAAAGCTTCTAAACACTCGGATCAGAGTAGAAGCAGCAGCAATAGATTGGAAGGTGAACGTTATTCAGTTTCCAGGCGGTTAGAAGAACTTTTGACCAAGACCAACGAAATTCTAGAGATGGAGAAGAAGTCTAGGGTCCGCGTGAAGGATAATTTACCAACGCATCGGGGCAAACAGAAATCCGGGCCCGATAAGGTAAAAGTTAAGCGTCACTCTTTATACAATGATGAGACGATGTCCCAAATGAACTCTACAGTGCTAAGCAATGGTGATCCTCCGTTACCGAGAATTCTTAACGATTCTGAGTTTATCACTCACGAAATGGAACGCATCGCTATTTCCTTGGCAGCGCCTAACGATTCGAAGAACGAGAGTCAACCGCCTCCCATGTCACCGGAAATCGCCAAGGACTTTGCGAGTCAAAAGGAATTGGAGAGGAAAAGCGATTTGGAACATGAAAAGTCCAGTATAGTTAGTGGAAGTTCACACAAAGACCCTAGTATAACGGGAAGCGATTACATTCCAGACTTTAGTCGCATCCGAGCTGTCCGCAGCCGATCAAATTCTGCGGAAGTCTCAAATAAATCCATGGACAGTGCAGAGAGTCCTTTGTCACCCACAGAAATGATTTTAGATTCGCAACACCTCAGTGTTGATCACAAGTTCAAAAGTCTTCTGTCCGCCCTGCGTCGGGACTACAATTCAACGAAGAAAGCTATAGCAGCGGAAATAGCTCGGGAATCCAGCCTTGCAGAAATAAATCTCGATGATCCGAATGCAAACTACGAGAATATGACTGAATTCGTCGGCAATCCTATGACGATCAATGGATTTTACGAGAACACCTGTTTCGAAGAAGCCGTTAGCTCTTCAAATAATACTCTCCGGTCAGAAAGGCAGAAGGCTGGCACTGATTTGGATGAAGCAGCTGACCTTACTGAACTGGCGAATGTAAACGAAATAAATGAATTGAAGAGTCGAATTCTGAACGGTTCGAATTGGCGCAGCCAAGTGCTTCGGAGAAGTCAACAGCAGCTCGTTCATCCTCCGCACGATGATCACGCCGGAAAAGGAATAAATGGTGTGGTGCGGAAGTTGGAAATAAAAAACAGTGAGATAAAAACGCTCAAGTCGCCTACTTCCGGGATCCTCAGAAGAAGCAAAGTACAAGAGCTGGTAGCAAAGATAGAAGCGGAAGTTCCGGATCACAAGGACGAGCAATCGGAGAGCAGTGAAGACGAAGTTGATGGGCAAGTTTTATATTCTGACAATTCGATTCGTGCCCAACCTCAGCAAGTAGCTGGTATTTATCAAGACCGAAGCAACATGAGTCCAAATATTGCAATACAGGATGCCGCCAGATCAGTAGACCCTAGAAATCTTATCCCAAAGGATGCGTATTTCCATGAAATACCAAATCGAAATCGTCTTTATCCCATGCAAGAGAAGATCAACGAGAAACCAATGATTGGCGTCTCAAATCAAATTCAATCCTCTAGTACAACAATGGCCGCCAGAACTAGGAATCCACTTCCGTATATACCGGAAGTGACGTATGTTAATAAGCTACCACATCCCGAATCCCAGCAGCTGAGGCACCCGCAGTTCCAGGAGAAATTGCTCTCGAGTAGAAAGTTTACGTTTTCGAATGCCGTCGACAACGAGCTCTCCAGGATTCACATGAATCAGCAGCCCCAACAACTGTCGCCGCATGCGATGACGCATCAGACGATCCTGCTTACCGCAGAACAAGCGCAAATCGACAGAGACATGAACAATGATTCCGGGTACAGTACGAAAATGTGCGGAAGTTCACACGGGCCTAGCCCGAGTTTGTCTGGGCACACAGAGCTTGGTGTTTTGGACCCAAACAGTTATCAACATGCGGACGGGAGTGCTGTAACATATTTCATTGGAAATGTTGGCGCCTCTAGTTTAGTTTAGTGTAGTTTAATGTACTTGCGAATATGTTTTTGTTGTATATATTTACTATAACTATTAATATTTAAATTTTTTCATTTTTTTTATGAGTTCTTTTGTAAAAGTGATGTGAAGAATTCAGTGGCAAAGCATCAGGGTAGACAGCATAGATAGAACTTAGTCAAAAAGGACGTAAAGGAACAGAAACTATTGAAAATGTGATAATAGTAATATTTATTGTTATTACACAATGAATTTGTACTTTTTAGCGTGTAAATAATATTGTTTGACCATGCCCTATGCTGTCTAGCCTGACGCCCCGCCACTGAAAGAATTACATTAAAGAAATTAAAAAAACAACTATTTTATTGGCAATAAATAAAATGTTAACTTGTAATCATTTGTGATTTTTGTTTTTCATTTATTTAAAAATCTATTAGTAAACATACCTAACTTTTTCCGATTTTCAAAATTTTTATTGTTTTATATTTATGCACACACAAAAGGCAAATTGCCTTATACAAATTGAATTTTTAATATAACATAAAAAAAACTACTGAAATTATTAAAAATTAGTACCGATTAAAATTATTAAAACGCAAAATATTAATAATTTCTAACATCATTTAATTTAACAAAATTATATGGTTTGTGAATAGAAAGATTGCAGACTAGTGTGATACAGCGGAGTTGCGTGAAGAACCTGAGAATTTGAATTTGTTATTGATGCGACAACATAATCTCCGGGTGACATAGTTTTTTCTTCATTCCTAGATTTCCCAACTGGGATGCGGTTGGCAGGGACAATTACTTTAATATTAGCATCGTTTCGTCCATATAAACACTGCTTCGATCGCTTACTTTGGCCCTCGATCAAAATCAATTGCCGTTGACCAAGAAATTGTGAATTTGCAAGCGCGGCACTTTTTCGAAATGTCTCCACCATCATTTGTAGCCGTCGCAGTTTAACTTCTTCGGGAACATCGTCTTGAAATCTTCTGTGAGCAGTGGTTTTCTCTCTCATACTATAAGAAAATAAATAGGCTATGTTATATTTCACCAACTCGATCAAAGATAAAGTGTCTCGAAATTCCTCATCAGTTTCACCGCAGAATCCGCAAATAAAGTCACTTGACAGAGAAACGCTCGGAAGTAAATTTCTAATTCTCTCCACTAAGTCAATGTAAGCTTCGCGAGAATATCCTCTTCGCATCCTTTCTAAAACTGCCGTATTTCCAGACTGCGCAGGCAAATGCAGTTGTTTGCAAATATTTGGATATTCTTTGATAACTTCGAGAACATCGTCTGGAAAATCTTTCGGGTGCGGGGAGGTAAATCGAAAACGAATTTCTGGTGCAGATTCTGCTAAACGTTGCAGCAATTCTGCAAAGCGAAGTCCTCCTTCTTTAAGCTTATATACAGTTCGAAATCCTGGGGCTAGTTTGGTTACACCTTCGGAAGGTATCGAAATATCCCTATAACTATTTACATTTTGTCCCAGTAGTGTGACCTCCTTGACTCCTCTCTCGGCTAATAACTTAACTTCACTTTTAATTGAAGTAAGTGGCCGAGAACGTTCTTTGCCACGTGTAAATGGCACTATACAATAGGAGCACATATTATCGCAGCCTCGCATAATCGATACAAAAGCAGTTACAGAATTTGGATTCAGCCTAACGGGCATCACGTCTGCGTAGGTTTCATCGAGCGATAAAATAACGTTTACTGCTGAGACATTATTCTTAGCTAAGCTAAGCAGTCTAGGTAAATCCTTATAGCTATCCGGACCAGATACCACGTCGACCCACTGTTCCTTTTCTAAAATTTGCGTTTTTAATCTTTCCGCCATGCACCCAAGCACTCCAATTTGCAGAGGACCTTTTTTCTTAGACCGTTTGCGCTTAATGGCGTCCAAATGTTTCAAACGATTCCAGATTTTCGTCTCTGCACCCTCTCTAATCGCACAGGTAACAATTAAAATTACATCTGCATCCTCAACTGTTGAACATTTCGTGTATTCATTTTCGCTCAAGATGGACCACACGATTTCCGTATCGTTGACGTTCATTTGGCAACCATAAACTTCGAAAAAGACTTTTCGGTTATTTCCACTGAAATCATTTCGATTTAAATACGGGACAGCGTCTAGTTTTAATTTTGGTAAATTTTTCCCCACAACCAAAAACTCCTTCAGTTTCGGCCCTTCGGTTAATGTTTTTTGAAATTTTCCCACTTTGCCGGGATCCGCCGGAACTGTTGAAAATGGCAGTTTCTGAAACCGACCACGACGCGACGCCACTAGCGAACGAAGGAACATTGCTCAACTGGACTTCAAGTAGACCTCGAACCTGGCTATAGCCTACCTGAAGTGAACTTCAACTAGTTGACCTCGAAAAAGTTGGATTGATTATTGATTTTGGTGATAAAAGCAGTTTGCAACTGGAATTTCTCCACGAAAAGATGAGTGGCCGTTACCGCGAAAGAGGTAAATTATTTTCTTTCAATTATCACATCGAATACTTGCGTTTTTAGTGGAGAATTTGGAATATAAAGCCGAGGCGAAAAAGACAAACACGACCAGAAGTGAGCCACACGAGCGAAGCCTCTTGCTTGAAATTGATTTTTGTCTTGCCAGATAAAAAATGGCAAATCTGTCAAAGAATTTCGCTGGTTTTTTTTTTAATTTTTCGGTTTGTTTATAGTTTATCATTCGAAAATCAATTGGAAGTACGCAAAAGATACTTCGTATCGATTTTTTATGGAAAAATAACGGAGACGAAGAGCTTTTCGACTGTGAACGGAAGTTCGTGCGTCCCTAAATCTAAAAATATCTCGCGCTATTTTTTTTTAGTAATTTTCCGAAAAAAATACTGAGCAATATTGTTTATTTGTAGATAAATCTATCAAATTAATATTATTTATTTAAACATTGAGATACAATCTAATAGTTCAAAAGGAAAAAAATCGTATAATACCATAACTGGTAAATTTTGTGTTTATTTTTTTACGTTTTCATAATTTTACTGTTTTGTCGAAGATTTATGTTAATAATGTTCGTATTTGTTCTGAATTAATAAAAACCTGGTTGGAAATTTGAAAAACGGCGAAAAAATCTAGTTCCGATTAACCCATTTACATAATATACCGGTTAAGTACCATTTGATTGAAAAATATCGAAATGTTTTTCTTAGATTGAGTTGGATTTAAAGATCGATTTTAAATTTTGCCAGTTGTTCAAATTGATAGGCTCATCCTCGTCAAGTGAATCGACTTCAGGATCCTCCCGCAGCAGATCGCGCTCGCCCAGACGACGAGAGAGTGGTGAACAGGAATGTCGCCGCCCTAGAAGCGACCGAAATGAAAACAGCCGAGAAAACACTCGAAATTACAACGACAGTGACGAAGAAAAAAGTCAGCCGTTTGAGGAACTATCATCCAGGTCAGCAGAACGACAACAGAGAAAAAATCTCGATGATGGTATTAGGAGTGGTGGGAATTATAGTTGAAGATGTTTAACACTAACCTCACTGACCAATTTGTTCAATTTTGCGTTAAAGACAAATCTAGATCATCGAACACTGACAACGGCGACTCAAGTCGGGACGACGACGATGGTGGGGCCGAGGTGCTTCCGAAACCGCCACCACCACCCAAAATCTCTAAGATGGCTATTCAGTTTGGGAAGCCGGGGACTGTAGCGAAAGTAATTCAGTAAAATACAATTTAAAGCTAATTTGATCCAATAATTTCGATTGATTTACAATTTTATATTCTTCCCCATTTGCATTTCAGCCCGGCATTCAGATGAAGTTGGCTGTTCCGAAGCCGAAAGCTGAACCAGCCAAGAAGATAACCGTTGCCAGTGCATTCAATAACGATGATGACGAAGAAGTCGAGCAAATGCCCGCGGAATGTAAAATGCGGATGCGAAATATTGGACGAGATACGCCAACATCTTCCGGTCCGAACTCATTTGGCAAAACCAAACAAGGATTCGTTGACTCAAACAAATTGTTTGAAAGGAGCATAAGGGATGCAACCGATGAATAATTAAAGAGTTGCATTTGACGAATGTTTTATTATTACGAAAGTCGACTTAAAGTTTTTAATGCTGTTCGCATAAAGTTGATAAAACTCTTAAATTTTAACTTTTATTAATTTTCATTTGGAATTCATTTAACCTGTAACCAACACTACAGCAATATATATAAATATAAACATTAGATAAGATTTGTGTTTGTCTCTAATCGATTTTTGTTACTTATAAAACTTCAAATCAACAAGTCCATACTCTTGCCAAATACGAGAACTTCACATTTCCAAGCGAAAAAATGTACCGCAGGCGAAATCATCCGCTCTCAGTAAAAGTTGTGCATACAGATGAACAAGATATGATTTACAGCAATCGAAGTTTTGCACATTTAAATTGAATAGCCTGGGACAAAAGCTTAGTTTCCGGGACATGCCTTATTCCGAGATTGTTCCTTTATGCTTTCCTATAAAAAGGAGATTCTGATACTTTTATAATTAAATTAGACATATTTTGGACAGCCCCTAGTGATAAAAGCCTGTAAACTTTAAAGAAAACTCCATGATTTGTCAAAGACGTTTTTTATTGGATGTTTTTAAAGTGACATTTAAAATTACTTTCGCGCTGGATTGTTCTGGCGAGCCATATCCTTAGGGAACGCCCTAACTGGTGGAGTACGGATCCTTCTCGCTTCCTTGGATCTGTTTCGTACAACCTTTGAGTGGATGGCGCATGAAACGCAGTAATGTAACTTTGCGTACAGTTTTGGCAGCACATAAGCTAAAAAAAAAAATGAAATCTTTTATTAATATGTACAAGCAACGGCAAATTTATGAGGGGCGAAATTCTAATAAAATGTTTGGTAGTGTCAAAAACGAGGGGATTTCTCAAAGCCAGTGGGGAAATATAATTTCAGTAAAAAGAAATGAATCTCACCTGGATATACCGAAGCCTCGGTAATATCTCGGACAGCTGCGGCTTCCACAATGTTTCGGATGACAAACTTCTTGATCGCCTTATCCTTGGGTACACATCGGGCACAATTTGTGCACCTGACTGGCTTCACATGCCCGCGATTGTGCTTGCAACGTCCTCCGTTACGGCGTTTCTTTGTCTGGAAGATAGTAAATCGAAATTGTAATTAATTCCACTGCACTCGTGCCACACGAAAAAAAAACTTCATGGCGTTTTTGGTTTATTGGAGGCTGAAGAACCGCGCCACATGTCTGAGCAGAAACTCAAATCTACCACCTATACTTTGTTGTAAACTTTGTGGGGCGATTCACGGAGCACCAAAGAACGCTTTCAATAACAATTTATTGAGGAAATTTCAAGTAATAAACGGTAAAATCAAGGAAAATAATTCACCCACCATTCTGCTAGGTTACTTCCAAAAAGAGAAAGAGACCGAAAGGCGGATGTAGAGACAAAGCAATCGGATCGTTGTGAAGTTGGCTGCGCTTATTTGGCTATTTCTGTTGTACTTATTCGGGTGCTATAGGTCATGGAAAAATGTCGGGTAGATCGAATTTCCTAGAATTTTCATACTGTCGATATCATTATAAAAATATACTTTTTTGTACGTTTTTATAAAAATTAGAAAAGAAATACCTAAAAATTACTGTTTTACACCGAAAAACGCCATCTGTCAGTAAATTTTTACGATATTTGCGGAAACAAACAAATTTTAAAGCTGAGAAACCTTCTTCGGAGAAGAACAAGATATATCAAAATGTTTTTTAAATACTCCGAAATGTCATAGTTCGTAAACAAGGAGCAAACGGTGTATTTTTCCTGGCCTCGTGTTTCTCATTCTGTAAATTTTCACATAACAAATAAATTTCCAGAATATTAAGTTTATTTTCCAAGGAAGTGCTGTTATTCATTTCCGCAATGTCTGAAGAAATGTAAGTAATTGCAAAAAACCATTAGAAAGCCCAAGTCGCAGTGCTACGTGATAGAATTGCGAAGGCAAACTGAATTCGAGATGAACTTTTCGTGATCATTTTGATTGTTTATTCTATCAATTAAAGCCTTACTAATTAATTTATTTGTGGGACAAATTAGGTGAGACAATGATAAAAGCAAACCAAAGTGCCAAAATGGGAAATAACTCATGATGATGGCCAAGGACACTGTTTCAAACGCATTGTAGAAGATCACAACGGTTGGTCCAAGAGGCGTTCGTGTTTTAATTGAATTTTCCGCGATTTTAATCTGATTTGCAGCAATTAATTGAGTTGTGATAGCGTCAATGTTTTCAGGTGAAGTAACGCGTGTTTTCATTAGTGTGAATGCCTTCCGAGTGAGTTTCCTTTTCCATGAGCCAGTAAACAGTCGAAAGATAGCAACCCACCTTCCCCTCGACCCTGTCTGCGATGCATTTGTCCATCGTTCTTCGTCACAGCTTGACGTCTTGCTTTCGCGTTGGCCGGTGAACTTGCTTATCGTTTAAGTTTTTTCGTGTCTAGTTTCTTAGTGATTTCGCTACTTAATTAAATATACAAAGTTTCCACTAAAAGAACTTCAATGTCATCGTTTATGTGCCTCAGGAAAATGTCCTCCGCTGCCTCAGCAATCAAACACGTAACCATAATTGGTGGCGGATTAATGGGGTCCGGAATAGCTCAGGTAATTATTTTGGTTAATATTTATTTAAATTCTGGGTAAAACTCTGCAAAATTCCTTCTATTTGCATTCAAAGTGGGCAGAGAAAATGCCCTTTCAACCACTAATTTATCAGTCATCTGATCGAGTGATTCTCGATGAAGGGTCAAAGTACAAAAAGCACATCCCAATATAATCTCTTCTCGCCAAACACGGGAAAAATTCCAAATTGGCTAACAGTAAAAGTTTTAACAGATATGGCAAAAGTCTTGAGCAAATTCAAATAATTGTCGAATGAGATAAGTGCTAATAGAATTTCAAAGTCATTTCCCGATGATGTATCCAAGAATTTTGTAGCAATGGTTTTAATCCAGTTCACTGATTTTAATCCAGAAAATCTCAAACTATTGTTGCTATAAGTCCAAATTACTCAGTTTTTAATATGATTTTTGGAAAATCACTAAAAATAGCGTAGCTGCAAAATTCAGTCTCCCACGCCCTCTCTTCCTGTAAAAAAACCGTTATCAAAGCTTTTAACTACTGAAAGTTAAAAACCTTTTTTGGAAGACCAACAACTTTGGCTTATTAAAAACCGCCGACACTTCACCGCTGATCCATCACACCCTAAAAGTTATGGACAGCCCTTAATATATTTTATAGAAGGCCGATGTTAAAGGGCCTCCCTAGTTAAGCGGCTAAAAAGTTATTGAATAATTTGGGATATATTAAAACCTTTTAAAAACTTGGTATATGCTGACAATTATAGTCTTTATTTCTGGAATTCCAAGAAAAACCGTGTTTGGATTTTCAAATTTGAATAAAACCATGCTTTTAGGAAAATCCGAACCTTAAAAGCACATTTGCGGTAGCTTGATGACTCATTGATTGTTCTACTAGTAAAATTGGACGTTTGGAAGGCCTATCAACCATTTCCAGTATATTCTTCATCAAAAAAAAAAATATGTCACGTAAATTTTTTGCGTTTTTAAATCCATCTTTCCCTTTTGTCAACCTTTTTCGCGAATATTTGTATGGAATATCATACTCTAGTCACTGTGACGTATTTTATGAACAGCTTTTCATTCATCCTTATATATACCTGTTACAAAAAAACCCCCGATTAAAACCACCCATTAATCGAAATTCATTTTTAGGTCGCCGCCACATCTGGATTTGATGTTTCCTTAGTAGAAGTCAACGCCGATCTAGCGGAAAAAGCTAAGAATAACATCAAAAAAAGTTTACAGCGTGTTGCCCGCAAACAATTCAAAGATAACGAAGAAGCGCAACAGAAGTTTATAACCGAAACAGTGGCCCGGATTGAAGGATCAACTGATCTTAAAAATTCTGTGCAAAAAACTGATTTGGTGATTGAAGCCATCGTCGAAAATCTGAAAGTAAAACATCAGCTTTTTTCATCTATTGATGATGTTAGTTTTTCTGAAGTTAAATTTCTTTGAAATCTGTTATTTAACAATTTTATCCTACAGGTGGCTCCATCTCACACAATTTTTGCTAGCAATACTTCTTCATTGCAAATAACGGACATTGCTTCGGGCACTAAGCGTTTGGATCGGTTCGGAGGATTGCATTTTTTCCATCCAGCGTCAGTAATGAAACTCCTCGAAGTGATTCGTACTGATAAAACATCTGATGAGACCTACAACAAAATGATGGCCTTCGGAAAAGCCGTTGGAAAGGCTTGCGTAACTTGCAAAGACACGCCTGGATTCGTTGTTAATCGCCTGTTAATACCCTACGCGGCCGAGGCTGTAAGAATGTTAGAACGTGGAGACGCTACCGCTAGAGATATTGACACGGCAATGAAATTGGGAGCTGGATACCCTATGGGACCATTTGAATTGTCCGATTATGTCGGGTTGGATACAACTCACCGCATTTTGAGCGGCTGGCATGATAAATTTCCCGATAATCCACTATTCAAGCCGATTCCGATGCTCGACAAGCTCATCAAGGAGAAGAAAATGGGCGTAAAGTCTGGCGAAGGTTTCTACAAATATGATAAATAAGCAGAAATCATGTGGCAATGCATTTACTTGTAGCATTTCTTTATGATATTGTATTCAAAAATAAAGAATAAATATTTTTTCATAATCTGTGGTTTTAATTTACAAATAAGAATGAAGTGAAACGCTTTGATTGCAATTTGAAATCGATTTTTGATTATTTCCCTCATTAACTGATAAAGAATGTATGATAAAACGAGATTTCGATAATGATGGGATTTTGCAAGTGATTTGATTTTAGTAGATAGTAATAAAAACCTGTCAAAAGTCTTAGCTTGTCAGACTCTTCCTTGTCTCGCGAGTGTGCTGTTGATTATTGAATGAAATTTTAAAATTTTTACAAAAAAAACTGCCTTTGGAGAATTTATCTCGAATTCCTCGTTTGTTCTTGAAATTCATCGGTTCTGCTTAAATATTTTTTAATTGGAAAACATTTTTTTAACAAATTTTACTCCCATAGAAATGCATCGATCTAAACTACCTCCATATCAACGTCAAAAAGGTTTCACTGGTGGATTTTACGGGAAGCGCTACTCAGTCGACATGATGACCAGCACAAAAACACCACAGAAATTGCCGTGCGGTACAATTCCACTGGACAATCAAGTGGCAGGACACACATTTCAGCCTGGAACGGATGCAATTGGAATGCTTAAAGATCAACACGACGGCGATGTGTTAAAGCCAGCGGGAAAGCCGAAATGCGGTGAAAGGGAGCTTCGGTTCTATGAATCTCTACAGAATCCAACAAATCCAGATTTAATTCGTTTGCAGCAGTTTGTGCCGATTTTCAAAGGCGCTGTTAAAATGAAAATCTCTGGAAAGGAGGTAAATTTATACACAACATTTTTATAGAAAGGAGGTAAATTTATAGACACAACAAATCAGGTACCACTAACCTCCCTTCCCCCAAAAAATGTGTCTTACAGTATCGTGAAAGGTGCATAATTTTGCAAAAATCTATAACAATTTCCTCACACAAAATTATTGAGCCTTTTTTTTTTGAAAATTTCCCAGGTTGACTTTATAAAACTATCCGAACATGGGATCCTTTGGCAACGCCAGAGAAAATCGCCGCCGAGGAGGAAAAATACGCTGGATGCAAAAAAACGATTGGCCTGTGTATTCCAGGATTTCAAGTTTATTCTTTGGCAACGGGAAAATGTCGCCGATATGGCAAGGAATATGGAAAGAAGTTGAACGAGAAGACATTTCGAGATACTCTCAAGTTGTTCCTCAATGCTGATTCGGGTCTAAGTAGGAAGCGATTAATACAAATTTTATCCGGTCTATGGACAATACAGAAATGGTTTCGGATGCAAACCAGCTACAAATTTTACTCTAGTTCTATATTAATCGTGTATGATGCTAAAAGACTGAGATCCACACTAGAAGCAAATAAACAAATGAAATGCAATGGGTAAGGCGTTGCAACCCAAATACGTTGCATGATTTTTAGAGACAGCCAAACTAATTTAGATGTTTTTCCTTCTGCAAGGGGTTTATATTCGCGAAATTATAAAAATTAAATTAGAAATTAGAATTAATAAACACTCGTGAAGCGATTGTCGTGTCGTGTTCGATAAGATTTATGTGTTTTTGTTGGTAGAAAAGACTAACAACACGTAAAGCGACTGTTGTCGAAAACGGCACGAAATCAAAATACGGCTGAAATATTAGCCAAAATACGGCTGAATGATCGAATTTCCTAGAATTTTCATACTGTCGATATCATTATAAAAATATACTTTTTTGTACGTTTTTATAAAAATTAGAAAAGAAATACCTAAAAATTACTGTTTTACATCGAAAAAGGCCATCTATCAGTGAATTTTTAACGATATTTGCGGAAACAAACAAATTTTAAAGCTGAGAAACCTTCTTCGGAGAAGAACAAGATATATCAAAATGTTTTTTAAATACTCCGAAATGTCATAGTTCGTAAACAAGGAGCAAACGGTGTATTTTCCTGGCCTCGTGTTTCTCATTCTGTAAATTTTCACATAACAAATAAATTTCCAGAATATTAAGTTTATTTTCCAAGGAAGTGCTGTTATTCATTTCCGCAATGTCTGAAGAAATGTAAGTAATTGCAAAAAACCATTAGAAAGCCCAAGTCGCAGTGCTACGTGATAGAATTGCGAAGGCAAACTGAATTCGAGATGAACTTTTCGTGATCATTTTGATTGTTTATTCTATCAATTAAAGCCTTACTAATTAATTTATTTGTGGGACAAATTAGGTGAGACAATGATAAAAGCAAACCAAAGTGCCAAAATGGGAAATAACTCATGATGATGGCCAAGGACACTGTTTCAAACGCATTGTAGAAGATCACAACGGTTGGTCCAAGAGGCGTTCGTGTTTTAATTGAATTTTCCGTGATTTTAATCTGATTTGCAGCAATTAATTGAGTTGTGATAGCGTCAATGTTTTCAGGTGAAGTAACGCGTGTTTTCATTAGTGTGAATGCCTTCCGAGTGAGTTTCCTTTTCCATGAGCCAGTAAACAGTCGAAAGATAGCCACCCCCTTCCGCTCGACCCTGTCTGCGATGCATTTGTCCATCGTTCTTCGTCACAGCTTGACGTCTTGCTTTCGCGTTGGTCGGTGAACTTGCTTATCGTTTAAGTTTTTTTCGTGTCTAGTTTTTTTTAGTAATTTCGCTACTTAATTAAATATACAAAGTTTCCACTAAAAGAACTTCAATGTCATCATTTATGTGCCTCAGGAAAATGTCCTCCGCTGCCTCAGCAATCAAACACGTAACCATAATTGGTGGCGGATTAATGGGGTCCGGAATAGCTCAGGTAATTATATTGGTTAATATTTACTTAAATAATAGGTAAAACCCAGCAAAATTCCTTCTATTTGCATTCAAAGTGGGCAGAGAAAAAACCCTTTCAACCACTAATTTATCAGTCATCTGATCGAGTGATTCTCGATGAAGGGTCAAAGTACAAAAAGCACATCCCAATATAATCTCTTCTCGCCAAACACGGGAAAAATTCCAAATTGGCTAACAGTAAAAGTTTTAACAGATATGGCAAAAGTCTTGAGCAAATTCAAATAATTGTCGAATGAGATAAGTGCTAATAGAATTTCAAAGTCATTTCCCGATGATGTATCCAAGAATTTTGTAGCAATGGTTTTAATCCAGTTCACTGATTTTAATCCAGAAAATCTCAAACTATTGTTGCTATAAGTCCAAAATACTCAGTTTTTAATATGATTTTTGGAAAATCACTAAAAATAGCGTAGCTGCAAAATTCAGTCTCCCACGCCCTCTCTTCCTGTAAAAAAAACCGTTATCAAAGCTTTTAACTACTGAAAGTTAAAAACCTTTTTTGGAAGACCAACAACTTTGGCTTATTAAAAACCGCCGACACTTCACCGCTGATCCATCACACCCTAAAAGTTATGGACAGCCCTTAATATATTTTATAGAAGGCCGATGTTAAAGGGCCTCCCTAGTTAAGCGGCTAAAACGTTATTGAATAATTTGGGATATATTAAAACCTTTTAAAAACTTGGTATATGCTGACAACTATAGTCTTTATTTCTGGAATTCCAAGAAAAACCGTGTTTGGATTTTCAAATTTGAATAAAACCATACTTTTAGGAAAATCCGCACCTTAAAAGCACATTTGCGGTAGCTTGATGACTCATTGATTGTTCTACTAGTAAAATTGGACGTTTGGAAGGCCTATCAACCATTTCCAGTATATTCTTCATCAAAAAAAAAATATGTCACGTAAATTTTTTGCGTTTTTAAATCCATCTTTCCCTTTTGTCAACCTTTTTCGCGAATATTTGTATGGAATATCATACTCTAGTCACTGTGACGTATTTTATGAACAGCCTTTCATTCGAAATTCATCCTTATATATACCTGTTACAAAAAAACCCCGATTAAAACCACCCATTAATCGAAATTCATTTTTAGGTCGCCGCCACATCTGGATTTGATGTTTCCCTAGTAGAAGTCAACGCCGATCTAGCGGAAAAAGCTAAGAATAACATCAAGAAAAGTTTACAACGTGTTGCCCGCAAACAATTCAAAGATAATGAAGAAGCGCAACAGAAGTTTATAACCGAAACAGTGGCCCGGATTGAAGGATCAACTGATCTTAAAAATTCTGTGCAAAAAACTGATTTGGTGATTGAAGCCATCGTCGAAAATCTGAAAGTAAAACATGAGCTTTTTTCGTCTATTGATGATGTTAGTTTTTCTTAAGTTAAATTTCTTTGAAATCTGTTATTTAACAATTTTATCCTACAGGTGGCTCCATCTCACACAATTTTTGCTAGCAATACTTCATCATTGCCAATAACGGACATTGCTTCGGTCACTAAGCGTTTGGATCGGTTCGGAGGATTGCATTTTTTCAATCCAGTGCCAGTAATGAAACTCCTCGAAGTGATTCGTACTGATAAAACATCTGATGAGACTTACAACAAAATGATGGCCTTTGGGAAAGCCGTTGGAAAGGCTTGCGTAACTTGCAAAGACACGCCTGGATTCGTTGTTAATCGCCTGTTAGTACCATACATGGCCGAGGCTGTAAGAATGTTAGAACGCGGAGACGCTACCGCTAGAGATATTGACACGGCAATGAAATTGGGAGCTGGATACCCTATGGGACCATTTGAATTGTCCGATTATGTCGGGTTGGATACAACTCACCACATTTTGAGCGGCTGGCATGAGAAATTCCCTGATAATCCACTATTCAAGCCGATTCCGATGCTCGACAAGCTCATCAAGGAGAAGAAAATGGGCGTAAAGTCTGGCGAAGGTTTCTACAAATATAATAAATAAGCAGAAATCATGTGGCAATGCATTTACTTGTAGCATTTCTTTATGATATTGTATTCAAAAATAAAGAATAAATATTTTTTCATAATCTGTGGTTTTAATTTACAAATAAGAATGAAGTGAAACGCTTTGATTGCAATTTGAAATCGATTTTTGATTATTTCCCTCATTAACTGATAAAGAATGTATGATAAAACGAGATTTCGATAATGATGGGATTTTGCAAGTGATTTGATTTTAGTAGATAGTAATAAAAACCTGTCAAAAGTCTTAGCTTGTCAGACTCTTCCTTGTCTCGCGAGTGTGCTGTTGATTATTGAATGAAATTTTAAAATTTTTACAAAAAAAACTGCCTTTGGAGAATTTATCTCGAATTCCTCGTTTGTTCTTGAAATTCATCGGTTCTGCTTAAATATTTTTTAATTGGAAAACATTTTTTTAACAAATTTTACTCCCATAGAAATGCATCGATCTAAACTACCTCCATATCAACGTCAAAAAGGTTTCACTGGTGGATTTTACGGGAAGCGCTACTCAGTCGACATGATGACCAGCACAAAAACACCACAGAAATTGCCGTGCGGTACAATTCCACTGGACAATCAAGTGGCAGGACACACATTTCAGCCTGGAACGGATGCAATTGGAATGCTTAAAGATCAACACGACGGCGATGTGTTAAAGCCAGCGGGAAAGCCGAAATGCGGTGAAAGGGAGCTTCGGTTCTATGAATCTCTACAGAATCCAACAAATCCAGATTTAATTCGTTTGCAGCAATTTGTCCCGATTTTCAAAGGCGCTGTTAAAATGAAAATCTCTGGAAAGGAGGTAAATTTATACACAACATTTTTATAGAAAGGAGGTAAATTTATAGACACAACAAATCAGGGTACCACTAACCTCCCTTCCCCCAAAAAATGTGTCTTACAGTATCGTGAAAGGTGCATAATTTTGCAAAAATCTATAACAATTTTCTTACACAAAATTCTTAAGCATTTTTTCGAAAATTTTCTAGGTTGACTTCATAAAACTATCCGATTTAACACACGGCATGTTCGAACCTTGCATTATGGATATTAAAATTGGTAAAAGAACATGGGATCCATTGGCAACGCCAGAGAAAATCGCCGCCGAGGAGGAAAAATACGCTGGATGCAAAAAAACGATTGGCATGTGTATTCCAGGATTTCAAGTTTATTCTTTGGCAACGGGAAAATGTCGCCGATATGGCAAGGAATATGGAAAGAAGTTGAACGAGAAGACATTTCGAGATACTCTCAAGTTGTTCCTCAATGCTGATTCGGGTCTAAGTAGGAAGCTATTAATACAAATTTTATCCGGTCTATGGACAATACAGAAATGGTTTCGGATGCAAACCAGCTACAAATTTTACTCTAGTTCTATATTAATCGTGTATGATGCTAAAAGACTGAGATCCACACTAGAAGCAAATAAACAAATGAAATGCAATGGGTAAGGCGTTGCAACCCAAATGCTTTTTAGAGACAGCCAAACAAATTTAGATGTTTTTCCTTCTGCAAGGTTTATATTCGTGAAATCATAAAAATTAAATTAGAATTAATAAACACTCGTAAAGCGATTATCGTGTCGTGTTCGATAAGATTTGTGTTTTTGTTGGTAGAAAAGACTAACAACACGTAAAGCGACTGTTGTCGAAAACGATACGAAATCAAAATACGGCTGAAATATTATGCAAAAAAAAGGACCTTTTGTAGATAAATTTATTTGGAGTTTTTCAAAAATCTTGCAATGGAACAACCCAAATAGTTTGTATGCCAAAGCTTTAATTGATTTATTCTAAAGGATTTGAATTTTTGTAAAACGATATGTTTTCATGATTTCAGTTCGAATGGATCAATTTCGCCAAAGACACCCAACTCACCGTCCAATGATAAAACTAATTGGGGCAATGAACAAGTCCCAAATTATCGAAAACTACAAAGAAGTCATTCACTACATAACAATTACGATAATGTGAGATTTCTTTTTTAACATACAACAGAATTTAATTTCGTTTTTAAAATTGCAGGACTTAAAAGCCATCAGAGAAAGTTACGTCTACATGCTGGATAGCTTAATTGGCTCTTATGACGAGAATAAACCATGGGCATACGTGAAAATGATTGATTTCGCTCATGCTTTTCCATCCGACGATGATTCCATTGACATTAATTATTTATTCGGTATCGATAATTTAGTGAAAGTATTTGAAGAATTTCTAAAAGAATGTGATTAAGGGCTTCGTAAAGATACTCTCCTAAGCAAGCGTAACAAGAAAAAAAAAACATTCAATAAAAAACAAGTATTCAAATAGAAAAACAAAATGCAATTGCAAATGTAAAATAGCGGCTACTATACTTATCACAATGTTACTTAAATATCAATAATTATAATATACTCGATTTTTGATTAAGAAATACATACGAAAACAAATGATTTTTCTCAAAACGGTTGAGGGGAAATTACTTAAAAATCCTATATTTTATTGATAGCTATTTTTAGTTAATTTCGATTCATTTCTATCTTACCTTGAGTGATATCCCGTAACTTGTTTCAAACATTTGTTTCGAGTTAGAAGAACAAGAAGTATTCGCTGTCTTTGTTTTGACCGACATAAATAATAGAGAGGAACCGAGATAGCGAATACCACTTTTTCTTCTAACTCGAGACAAACGCTTGAAACAAGTTACGGAATACCACTCCAGGTTTTTTCAAGAAACGCCTAAAATTTCGATTATTTATTTTCATTAAAATTGTATAGGTATCTAAAATTTATAGCATAAAATTACTGAAAAATCCTGTGAAATTTGAAAGTAAAATCGATCAAAGCTGAAGTATTTTTGTTTTTTGCCAAAAAAAAATCAGAAATGTGGTGTTCTTACTGTGAAAAATAATTTTTTCTGATATTCAATTTCATAGAAGACATTTAGATATAAAGAAATGTATTGTTAAAAGAAATAACTAGCTTGAGATCAACTTTTTTATGTGTTATAATTATATTCCATTTATTTTTTTTGTAGATTTTGTATGAATGAACAGTAAATAAAAATTAAATACACAAAAAAGTCCTTAATTTAGCAAACTCTAATCCCGAAATTGCACGTGATTGTATGCAACTTTTTTTGCAAAAAATTTCTTTTATGACGCAAATACCACTTGTGGCTTATTTTTATCAGAAGTATTGTAATCATCTCTACTTCCTTCTGTAATGCTCTTGTTTTATATTTACACGGTCTTGTATTCCTGACGTTTCTAATAGAAAATGTTTTCGCTCCGTATGTATTTTAATAGGCATAAAGAAAAATTTTCGTGGCCCTCTTCTCACATCTCACAATTTTTTACTTTCATCTTCTATAGAAGAAAAAAAATGTATTCATGACGGAGGCCGACTCGAGAATGGGGCAGATGGAAAACTTCTGATCAATACGAAATCCGTACCAGACAAAATTACAATGTAGGAAAAAAAATTTATTGATTTCCAGATTATATATCTATGAAGCAATTTGAGTTACCCACCATATCGGAAAAAATAAAGCTAGTACAGTCAAACTACTGCCAGATTCGAATTCAACTACTCCAAATTATCTAGAAAAGTTATCGTGTACACCAGAGTGAATGTCGGACTGTTTCATCAGTTTTGATCGACTAGTTAGTCGATGCAGCCGTTATGAAGGCACCTCAGATGCGCAGTTGCAAATTTCAGACCTCGCGATAAAGGTTAAGCCCAATAAAAACAAATCTTCCGATGACCAGTTTTTTTTAGATTTCAGTTGCTCCTAGTATTTCAAAGCCCCTCCCCCTTCGACACCCACAATTCTTCGCATTTTTCTCACCAAAAATCTCCTTTTCGTGGTCTTCCGCCACGGGTGACTTCTCCCTAAAATTCAATCTTTTGGACACGGCTTTAAAAAAAATGAATAAATAAAAAAAAAAACAATTTTGCTTCATTCTGTATTAATTCGATATCCTTAAAATACATATCGCCAGTTATAATACATTTTTTTGTAACCTTCAATATCTGCACAGTGCAATTAATGCGAAAGTACAATAAAGCAAGAAGGTAATTCAATCTTCGTCCGATAATAGCATCTTATTAACCAGAGGCGTTAAAAAGATGTGCATTCAGACGATAATTCGGGTAACTACTTCAAGTTCCTGTAGATTTAATCACAGATTCCAATTCATCGAAGATCCATTACTTCTACTTTGATTCTGCAGAGATTCTAGCATCACATCAAAGGATCTTTACCAGTAATTACTCTTTAGTATCAAAATTTAAAAACTGTCTCAATTCACATTCTCTACTAGTCATGAAACGAAAAGCAAAGTCAAAATAAATTGATTTTAATCTACGTCCATCGGAAGGCTTACTTGGCCAATTTTCGACCAGCAAGCGGCAAAGGACGATCAATAATTTATACAAAAAAGCATGATATAAATTTTGTTTTTAGTTTATTCATCCATACAAAAATAATTTGTACAATTTTAGTTGGCGATTGTAACTTCAACTTCTACGCCAGGTTCAATATTGATGGATGTGATCTTCTTGACGACCTCAGATGGAGAATGCAAATCGATGATTCTCTTGTGGATTCTCATCTGCAAAATAATTTTAAAAATGCATTAAATATCACCCTTTTGATACGCAATATTTTGTCAAACTTCGTGGAGGTCGCCTGATTATGGGAAAATCAGATGATTCTATGATGAAGTTTGTTTCTCTTGGCGATAGCTAAGTATGATCAAAGTTTCCTACTTTAATCTTAAAAACAGCTATTGTCAACATTTATTTGGTTTTTTTTTTTCTTACCTGGAATCGATCCCAAGTCTTTGAACCTTCACCACAAGGTGTTTTGCGGGTGGTGATGCGAAGTGTTTTCGTCGGCATGCGAACAGGTCCCTGAAAAAAGCGAAATTTAGTATGCAGTAAAAAGTTCCACAAGCGTTTTTGAAAGAAATTGGCGTTTCCGGGAAGTAATCCCAAATTTATTCAGGTTGAAAAACCTCAGTTTCAAGAAGAGTTGTGGCAGAAAATGAGTTTTGTCCCCCTGAAAACGTTGTTAGAGGGCAAAAATCATCTCCAGCATTGATATGGCATTCGTTGAAACTAGGAGCACCGTCGATGGACTGAGCCCCTCCAGGTAAATGCTTCGCTGACAAAATTGTAATTAGAACTCACCTTCACTCGCAGTTTCTGATTTTTAGCTCCCTGGATCAGGTCGCGGCACACGTTCTCCAATGAACGGACATTCCGGGACGTCAGAGTGATGCGGATCCTGTGGGTGGAAGCACTATCTGCGGCTTGGGGCTTCTCAATGTCTTTTGTCACAGCAGCCTGCAATACGAAGTGAGGTTAGACAAGATTTGCCACATGGACGGCAATTTCCCCAAAATGCAGATTTATCCAACACTTTCGTATCGGGGACTTTGGTTTACAGCAATGGCAGACGCTTACCATGTTTATTAGCAATTTTCCTGGTCGAGATGATCAACTTATTCGAGAAATTGACAGCGCTGAACCAGTCACTTTGCGAACGAGAAACGAAATGAACGAGAGAATATGGAGTTGGTTGTGAAGTGGATCGAGTGCAGTAAATCGCACCTGGCAATTCCAAAAGTGGAACTACAAAAATTCTATTTTTCCCAATTAAACAAACGTAGGAGGAAAAGTCAAGTTATCCAGTGTTACAAACCAGGATCTATCCACCAATACTGATCGAATGGATACCGAAGATCAACAGGATGTCTACATTCCCTGGATCAATGTTAACCAGGGCCGACCGCCCAAGAGAGCATCATTCAACTCGGGGAACAGGGGCTTAGCTACCTCAGAAAACTATTATGCTGTGCTGGGATTGGAAAAGGAACAGCGGGACTCGGATAATTCAACAGGTTTCGATACTAACATTAATTCTAGGATTAATACTAACATTAGTGATAATTTAGTACAAAATAAATCATATGATGATGTGATAAATAGTAGTAGAATAAGTTCACTTAGTAATAGATCTAAGAATTTAGCGACCAATGTACAAAAGAAGAATCGCGAAAAGACTGATGACGTGCCTTCAGCGCTACAACATTTTTGTCCACCTATTATTATCCATAATGTCGTAAATATTAAAGAACTTAATTCATCAATGAATAAGTCATTCCCGAATGTGGAATATAGAATTATAACTAACCGTAATGGTACAATTAGACTGCTAATTAAAGGGGCTGAACATCATAAGAATGTGTTTGAATTATTTAGGGAACAAGGGTTTTCTTCGTACACTTATACGCCAAAAGAATTGAAACCAATCTCTTTGTTACTAAAGGGTTTAGGTAGCGATTACACAGAAGAAGAAATACGTGAGGAGCTAATGAGACTTGCCCCGGGCACTTCTTTCTTGAATATTAGGGAATTTACAACCGTGCGATCAAGAAAAGATGGAGCAAAATTGGGGATGTACGTCGTACAGGTTCCTCCAAACACGAATGTTCAAGGTATTAGAGAAATTACGGGAATGTTCTATATGAAGATTGCTTGGGATCTGCTTAGAAACTCAGGACCGATACAGTGTAGAAATTGTCAGGGTTTTGGACACATTGCGGCAAATTGTTGCATGTACTACAAGTGTGTCAAGTGCGCGAATCCACATAAACCTGGTGAATGTGCTAGAACTCGAGATGATACAGAACCACCATATTGCATTAACTGCAATTCAAGCGGTCATCCTGCTAATTATAGGGGGTGCCCTAAGTTTAAACGCTTCCAAGAGGAGAGGTCCAAAAAGGTGGACCAGGCAAGAGCTGAAAGAGAAAACCGCCGTGCCTTTGTGAACAGGAGTGTTAACAATTTCAGAGCAAATGGTGGTAAGACATTTGCCCAATATCTTCGCAATGACAATAACAATCTAAATAGATCGTCTGATAACACTAGCAATAGCAATAGACCGACGTGGGGAGATTTTGCGGGAAAGGCACATGATCTTTTTGGAATAAGCTTTGATGCTCTTATTTCCAGAGTAAACTCCTTCATGTCCGATTTTAAAAAAATTCCCTCAGTAGCACAACAAAAAAGTGCATACCTTAACTTCTGCTTTGAGCTTTGCTCGAACCAAATATGAACTTTAAACTTTGCGCATTGAATGTCCGGTCAGTTGTCTCTCAGGCTAAAAAAGTGGCGCTAGAGGATTTCGTCAATACTAACACTCCAGATGTGTTGTTTATTAACGAAACTCATCTTTCCAGAAACAAAAAAATAAATATTTATAATTACAGGGTGTTGCAAAACAATAAACTACAAGGCACCGCCATTCTATACAAAAACAATATTAGAATACAAAGATTCAATCTTGGTATCAACCTCAGTACCATATCGTACGTAGCCGCATACATGAACGCTAGTCTGCATGGACTTGGCGATGGTAAAATTCTTTTGATTTCTACATACTTTCATACTTTGGATACTCGCCCTAAGGAGATTTGCGATTTTCTTGAAGAGGTAAATAAACTGGCAGAGAATAGTTTCGATGGAGTGATTATTGGGGGTGACTTAAACGCTAAACATGCAGAGTGGGCCAACTCTAGTCAAAATAGAAATGGCAGGATCATTTTCAATTGGATGAAGGACAACCCTGAGATAAATGACTTACTTATTATACACCCTAACTCGCCAACGTTTCCCAGTTCGGGCTCATGTATAGATCTTTTTCTGATGTCCGGTAAACTGAGTAATGTGTTCGATGGTAATTACGAATGTGCAACGGTCTCCTCGTTTTCCGACCACTACGCGGTTTCGATGAGTCTGGATTTGACAAGAGTTACTCCTGAGTTGACCTCCCCAATCGTATACAGGGATTTTAAGAACACTGATTGGAAAGTGTTCAAAAATCGTGTTTCTGATGGTCTATCTCGTATAGATATTTCCAGCGATAGATGTCTTAGTAATCCAGAAATAGACATTCTCATCAGTTCCTTTAACGATGTTATCAATGCAGCAACATTAGAATCTTCAGAACCTCCCAAGAAATATAGCCTTCTACAAGGGCTACCACTTTCAATTCGGGATTTGCTAAAGGTACGTAATCAATGGAAAAGGGTTCTAAAGAGAAGCCTCTACAGAAAACAATTTTTCGCCACTCAGGAGGACAAAGAACTACATAATAATATACAAGTTCTGTCTGTTCAAATCGACAATCAGATAAACGAACACCTTAACAAACTTTTCCAGGAGAAGCTCAGAAACATTAGACCGAGTCCTCAGGCATTTAAGGAGATCAATCGAATGGTAGGAAGAAGCTCTGTAAACAGAATAGAAAAGATTGCAATAGGGGATGAAGTGCTTACGGACCCTGTGGAAATGGCCAGCACTTTTGCTGAATACTTTTCAGGAATTTATGGACAGAGTACTCCGTCTTCTTCTAGGATACACCGAGTGGCAGGCTCGATTGCAAGGTTTCATTCAGAGCAAGTTGACGGATTGACAGATTTCGCGATTGAATGCCGAGCCGATGATCCGACATTGAAACCACCATTTACTACACTAAAGACTATTAGGGCCGTTAGGAAAAGAATTAACAATAAGAAATCTTGTGGACCGGATCTCATATCGAACTTCATAATTAAAAAGCTGCCGGACTCAGCATTAATCTTCTTAGGGATAGTATTCAACAACTGCATAAACAACGGGTACTTCCCAAATGAGTGGAAACTCGCGAAACTCATCCCAATTAAAAAAAAACCTAGTTCTGTCAGGGCGGAAGATTTCAGACCCATATCTCTTTTGTCGAATGTGGGCAAATTTCTGGAAAGGATCTTGGTGGAAGAAGTGGTCGCCTTTTGTGAGGATAACCATGTAATTCAAGACGAGCAATTTGGATTCAGGAGAAACCACTCAACGGAACATGCACTCCTATTGCTACAGCATAGAATTGTAGCAGGACTACGCAACGGAATGACGACTACGGCGTGCTTCCTGGATATACAAAAGGCTTTTGACTCTGTGTGGCACGATGGCTTGTTGCATAAGCTTCAAACTCTGAATTTCCCAAAACACTTGCTACGGATGTTGTTTAGCTTCTTACAGGATCGGAATCTCTTCATTGACATGGAAGGTACACATTCGGGCCTGGTTCGGGTGAGGAATGGGGTCCCTCAGGGTTCAATATTGGGTCCTATATTATATTCAATTTTTCTTCACGATTTTCCGCATTATCTGGTGACAGATCCTTCAGAGCAGTTCTCCTCTGCCGCAACATTGTATGCGGATGACACCATTGTCTCAGCTTCACACAAAGATCCTAAAGTCGCTGCTCGATTTGTGCAAATCCATTTGAATGAAATCAAAGAATATTACGATTTGTGGGGCATTCGAATTAACAGTAATAAGTCGGAGCTAATCCATTTTAGGAATGCGTCTGGAAGGGGTCCATCAGGAACTGCTAAGACTTGCTCCAATCTTTCGGTCTCTCTTGGGGGTAACGAAATTCAGCCCAAGGATAGGATTAAATACCTGGGAGTCCATTTGAATAAGCTTTTAAAGTCTAACGATCATGTTAAGCAATCCCTAGCAAAAGCAAATAAGGCCTATATGTCTCTTGCCTCGATGATGCATTCGAAAAGTAGGCTTTTTCCACGGACAAAGATGCTGTTATATAAGCAATTGATTAGACCAATTCTTATCTATGGTTTTCCATGCTGGTTCAACATCTCTACAACTTGGGCAAGAAAATTGGAGGGTTTTGAAAGAAAAATCATTCGTAACTGCACAGGTTGCAAATTTAAAACATTAAACAAATATTATTCTAATAGAGAATTATATGAAAAGGCCAATATCTTGCCCATTTTGCATTATTGCCTTTGTCTTTGGAGGAAGCATTCTTTGAGACTGGAGACGCACGAGAATCATTTGATTGTCGACATGTTTGGACTCCAGACAAACATCGAGGCAAGTGACGTATTTTACCTTTCCCCGCTTAATGTAATAGATGACCTGACACTGACAGAAATTAATGCCAAGGGAAGTGTAGCCTTTTACGAAGGTAGAGACTCTAACCATCATAGAGGATGAATTTGAAATTTTCGCGGTTCTTCTAATATATTAGTATATTTGTCTTTCTCATTGTAATCCAACATAATGTAGGAACTGGCAATGCCGGTTTTCTTTTCTTTGAGGCTGTGTTTTAGGTTAAGTTTAGGTTAAGTATAGGTATAAGTATAACAAAAAAAAAAAAAACCCATGGAAAATAGCCAACACCATTGCAGTTGGTATATGTATATAAGGTCAATTGTCAATTTTCACTATTAACTCTAAAGACTGAACATGTGTTCATTATTCTTGACATCGTAAACGCTGGCATAGTTTGCCTAAGTTGAATTGAAAATTAGTATGTAAGAAAAAAAGATATGTACCAAGTTATGAAATGGCAATAAATGAATCTTGAATCTTGAATCTTCCCAATTAAACAAAATAAAGTAATTGCTTGATCGTAACCGAATGAAAAATGATTTTTCGATCTTTTGGAGCGTTTTTATGTACAAAAACCAACATTTTTTTAAATACAAAAATCAAAAAAAAAATATTTAAATTTCGTTCCATTTTTCCACTGAACTGCAACTGCCAGACTCAGCTGTCAGAATCGGTTTTGTTTATAGATTTTTGTTTTTTCTCGCAATTGGTTTTCGGTTGAATTTTACCCGGAAATGGGACTGCTAACGGATCCTTCATTGACGCAACGACATAAACTAGGTCGGAATCTAGTCAAACACAATAGGAAAATCTGCCTAGTTTTATATTTGGCTGGACTGATTTGGTTTTGTTGTTTGGGTCACAAGAATTACAATCATGCGACTTATTTATCGGAAAACGCCTTATCTCCAGGTGAAATTCAATCTTAGCAATATAAATATCTAAATATACTTTGACCGTACTTTCAGGATTGGTTTATTCCGAAATCCGCAGCGAGTCTGGAGTGTACGCCCAAAATCTGATGGAGGAACTTCAACGGGAGCGACAGTCACACAAATCGGAAATGCCTTACGCTTGGTTAACAGCGAAATTGCAACAAATGGGTCTTGAAACCTACACCCACAATTTTACACTTCACTATCAGCTGGGCAATGGAAATATCTACCATGGGAAGAATGTCTATGCGATACTTCGAGCCCCACGAATCGCGTCCACCGAAGGGATTGTTTTTTCCACTCCCTATCGACCACCAGACACGGCTCATGCAGAAATTTCAGCCTCTGTCCCCATACTGTTGACGTTCGCTCAATTTGCGAGAAGTATGGAATTCAAAAAGATGTAATTTCCTGATCTATTTTTTGTAAATTCATTTACAGGACAGAACTATTGGGCAAAGGATCTGGTATTCTTGTTTACCGACCAAGAGCAGCTGGGAATGCATGCTTGGCTAAAAGCCTATTACTATGGAGGTTTGGAGAATGACAATACCATCGTAAATGCCGGTAACTTGAAAGGAAGGGCAGGTTCTCTGCAAGCAGCTCTAAATCTTGAAATCCAGGACTTTAACATAGGTTCGACTTCTATCAGTACAAGGTCTTAGATTTTCCGTAATTTCTACTTGTTTTCAGACTACATTGACGTCAAAATTGAAGGCCTAAATGGTCAATTGCCGAATTTAGACATGTTCAACTTAGTGCAACGTCTCGCAGTGAGAGAGAATTTCATTAGTGGCCATAAACAAACCTCATCGAAGCGACGAAACGGTGGGAAAAGCGGTATACAGGAGAATGTCCGACAAATGGCCAATATGCTGCTAACTCAATCAACTGGAGTTCCAACCGGCAATCACGGATTGTTCCACCGCTACAGAATCGAAGCTGTTACCCTGGAGGGTGTAAAACGCCCATCCACAAACTACCAGAGACAAACTGCTGGCGCGTTGTCCATTTTGAAGTTGGTTGAGGGCATCTCAAGGAGTTTAAATAATTTATTGGAGCGATTCCATCAAAGCTACTTCTTTTACATTCTAGTCGCAAATGATAGATTTGTTTCTATTGGTGATTTTATGCCGTGTCTAGTGTTGACTGCTGGTCCGTTATTTATTAAAGCATTCCTACTATGGCTTGGCCTGGAGGCTTCATTGAGCAATGAGAAAGAAGAAAAAAAGATTGTAAAAGAGATTTCATCACAATACATTCCAGTTGGTATTGTCTTTAGTTTGGCACATGCTCTCGGCGTTATTTTGCTATATTTGCCGTTTAATAACACTCTGAATATGATTAGTGCCTCGAATCACATTCCAACTAATCTTTATTTGTTTTCTATCTTTGCTATTGGCTCACTTGTGGCTTTAATTATGCCAGTTTTCGTTAAATTAGATTATGTTGGAAGGGAGGTAATTTCAAAAACGCATTCTTTCAGCTATGAATCTTATTTTGAAAGAGGTTTTTTTTCAGTTGCTGCACATCGTTTTTCTACTGGAATTGGCAACCGCATTGATCGTGATGGGGCTTTTGAATTTTGCTTTGGGCTTCATCCTGGCCATTTTCATATCTCCATTGGCGATTTTCCTCGATACTTGCCATCGGTCTGAATTGAAATGGTGAGTTTTTTCATTTTTGGAAAGCAAATATTAATATTATGGGCTGCCCAAGATATATGAAGGAGTAATTCTTGTTCTTTCCACACACCCCTCCCTTCTCCATCCCTTTTGAACCATTGTCGCTAGTTTTAACGATTTGTTATGTGAAATTTCATAGAAAAGGTCATACCACCGTCAAAGTACCACCATCCCTACCTCAGCTTAATTAGTGCCATATTTTTTGGTCAGCCCTTTGTAGTTGTTTTCATTTTCGCGTCTCCTGTGTCAGTTTGTAAGAAAAAAACCTTAATATTTTAATTTTTCTTCAAGCTTTTCAACTCTTTATGCATTTTTACTACAACCGCTAGTCTTCGTTTACATCGCAGTATTTATTTTGACTCTGGGATCGTTTACTGAGCTCTCAGTGTCAGATGTGGCCAAAAGAGCAATCACCGCAAGTATGGATGCTATAACATTCGGCGTTGTTGATTCCATTGTAAGAATTCCATTGAAATATTCGATCAAATTTTTTTAAAAATAAAACTTTCAGATTTATGGCAATTGGCTGTTCAATGTGGCTGTGTTAACGTTATTCCCAATATGGACAATGCTATGGAATGTAGTTATATTACGAAGTGTTAACATCTCCAAAATAAAGAGTGATTAGTTGTAATAATTAGTTTTCACGCAAGTTTTTCTTATCCTGGAGATTTTTTTTTGTTAAAAAAAATAAAGCACATGAATTTCTTATACAAAATCTACGCCCTACAAAAATTTAATTTACTTTTTAACTAAAAAATCACGAGAATCAATAAAAATAGCGTATAACGGTAAATTATGGGAAATGTTATTCTATTTAATCCATCTCATACATTGAATACTCTAAAAACCGTTGGTTTTCGACATACATAATTGCAAAAAAACTGAATTTTCTGAAAAAACGATATCTCCTGATAAAGGTTGGAGATATAAAGTTCTAGTAAAAACGAATGCGTAGAAAATTTTATTGAGAAATCTTGTATACAGACTAACAGTAAATATGACTCTAATCGACCCGGAAGTGCTCAGAAAATGTTTTTCACGTACTTTGTGTAGGAAAGTAAGAATTTTAACACACAAGACCCCCGTAAAAACTCAACATTTAAAAACAGTAAACATGATTTATTTAAAAAATTATTTTGTTCATATTTTATACAAAAAACTTGTTCTACAACCTCTTTATAATAACAATACAGATACATAATTATCAAAATTACATAACTAGCCTTAGAAATGTAAACGAATTGCTCTATCATTTGTTTATATTTTCTCTTAGACAATCTTTCAAAGATGTCTTGTTTTCTTTTTTTTTTTTTGATTTGTTTGTTACAATTTTACGTTTTTTTTTGATTTTGTTAAATAGATAAAAGTAAAAAAAAACATTAATAATTTTAGTTCCAGTACTGAGTATCTAGAAGTGCGTTTTGGCAATAATGTTGATGATGTTGTAACTTAAGAAGCGATGCAAATATTGTCGACAGTAACAACGATTCTGATTGTCTTTTAACTCTCCAACAGAGAATCGTTCGTTTTCTCCAATTCGTCTAGAGTATCTTCAGAACCAGATGCTGTTAAATCTGATAATTCGTCCAGGCATTTTTGGCGTTTCCGGACATTCCAGTGCAAGCATTCGGCGAGAGAGTCGAACCAATCGGAGATTTGATCAAGGGCGCATATGCTAGGCACCGGATAAATGGATGTCGTTACACTAAGACTATCACCGTGGAAGAGTTCCTGACGATTGCGACCGTCAAAGGATACCCAGGACGTATTTCTGCTGTCTGGCGAAACGGATATCTGCAAAAAAATCATTAGGAATAAAATCAATTTTTTTTTAAATTAATCCCACCTTCAATTCGACACCGGCTGGAACCACAATCGGCCGGAAACTGAGCGAATGTGGACATATCGGAGTCACCATTATCGCCGGCACTGAAGGATGGATCATAGACGCTCCCGCCGCGACCGCATACGCAGTACTACCTGTCGGTGTCGATACTATTAGACCGTCACCCTGCACCGAAGTTATGTATTTCCCATCGAGGAAGAGATCGATATTGCTGAGATATGGCGATGGGCCACGATCTATGACGACCTCGTTTAGAACCTGCAAAAAAATCCCATTTAATATTTCCCGAATTTCGAGATACTTTTACGTGATTCTACCAGAATATTTGTTGCGATTGGCAAGGCGGGAGATATTGACATGTCTTTAATTTCTTCAGTTTCCTTCTCTTTACTCTTGTCATTCTTACGTATGATGATGCACCGTAAACGACTCCGTAATGTTAACGCTGCATGACCCTCGAGAACGTTTTCAACTTGACGTTGAAAATTATCGAATTGGAATGGTGTCAGAAAGCCCAAGGAACCTAAATGAAAAGCCATCACTGGCGGAACCGATTGCTGGAATAGCAACGATGCATAAAGCAATGTTCCATCACCACCTAAACACACAATGAAGTCGATTCGATCAGTTAGGTCGTCACGACCATCCCTAAAAAAATACAGAAAAGATAATTTTAATTAAGTTTTTAAATATTTTTATTAAACACAGAAGTTGTAAATTGTAGTCGCGCCTTGCATTCTCTCTTAAATTTTATATCTGCTTTCTCTCCAAATTCGGAACATTTTTTCTGGACAATTCTGACAAACCCAAGTAACACAAAAGGCACAAATTGGACGTTGCACTTTACATTCGCCCATGAATTCCTTGACCGTGGAGTCGTAACGTCCTTTTTGCGACTTTTTGTGTTACTTGAAAAAAGTCTATCTAAACTTTTCTCTTCTTGAAATCTTTTTTTAGACATTTGTGAACTATTTTTTTAAATTGTTATCACACTTACTTAAATGTTATTAATTTGTCCTTAATACACTGAAATCTTTTGTCTTCTATAAGTAAGGGATCATCCAACACGGCTGCCTCAACCCAAACTACCATGTGTTTCTCCTAAAATTGAATATCGCAATTAAAGCATTTAAAAATAACAACCTGAAGTCGATTTGTGTCTCACCTGAACTAACCATTCGACGAGCTGCACAAAAGGAGATAAGACTGTCGAATCTCGAACTTTTTTAATAACGAGAACAGTCAACGGTGGTTTGTACCAAGTAAGCCTCTGGCTGGCCGGATCTTGGATTTGCCTGAATTCAAAAAATAATAATTTTAATAAAATTTAGGTAATCTAAAATACATTAAATGTCTATATCTATGTTTCATTAAAACTAAAAATTAAAATGTATTTTTTAGTGAAGTCCCGGTATTTCAAATATATATGGCATTTCACAGTAAATTATTTTAGTTTTGTAACACTGGCCAACTCTCATTTTGGTTCACTCGACATTAGAATCAGTGGTACGGTGACCAGATGTCCCGAGTCTTTTAAAGAGACGAATTGAAAAAAGTATCTGCCTGCGTCTCGCATTCTGGCTTCATAAATCTGGTCACCTTAGTCAGTTGGTTTGGCTGAATCAGCTCTAATTTTTGCTACACTGAGTGTCACCAGTTAGCACCCAAAAAAGTCTGAATCAATTTATGGACCACCTTTTATATCTCAAAAACTAGAGCTGATTCAGCCAAATCACTGCCACGTTCGGTATGAGCGGCACCAAATTACCCGAAAAAGGTCTAATATCGAGTGCACAAACAAAGTAAACTTTTGTCGGATTTTCGGTGTAATTTTTCATCTTATAAATAATTCTTTTAACCGCATTATTGATTATAAATAATTATAAAAAACCTTTAGCAAAATATTATACTTACATCACCATTGCTGAGTTTTTCATAATTCGACCACATGGTCCGAATTGCTGGAATGGTGAGGGTGCATTCAAACTTCTGGTTCGCCTGCAATTGAAAACAGAAAAATATCAAAATATCATCAATCCTTCAAAAAATTACCAAAAAAAAAATATCTTATTGTCTACCTCCGTTCGGAGTGAATTACAGGAGTATTGTCCATTCTGATGACAACTTAATTCAAATGACTGTGAATTACTACTGACTATCGATTAAAACACTTGACTGTTGAATGGTTTCTCATTCTCAAAATTCGTTTTGCTATTCGTTTGACTAATTCTAAGATTATTTCTTAAAAGTGATGACACTGAGATTGAAACAAAGTGAAAGATAACGTCAACCATTAGATGACAAAAAATAAGTAATAACGACAGAATACTGAATATTAAACAAAGATAAAAAATTCCGTTTATTCTTTTTACAGTTTTGTAAAAGCTCCCAACTGTATAGCAAAACAATGGAAGAGTTTACGTCTGATCTCATTTATTTAATCTCTCAGTTTGGTTTTGAATTTGTTGAAAATGGCTCGATTCGCTCACTTTTACGTGCTGCCACGGAAATCTAAATTTGGAGTGAAATATTTTGCTAAATTTGGAATGAAATAGAGAGTGCTCTTTGCGACACACGGAAATGAGATTAGCTAGACTTCAAGCTTAAAGTTTTATTTTGAAATAAAAGTAAAATTTAAAACTGTGAATTTATAAATGATTCTGAGTCACCATTTAAAAAAAAAATGTCTAGCCTCTGTAAAACGATTTTATTCAGGAACATCGCTGAAGCAAAAAAAAATCTTTCACACTTTCTGGAAGAAGTTGGGTGTTGGGGTCGTGAAAATGTGTGACAAGAGGGGATCTGAGAAGCCTAATCCAAACTTGAAGAAATTTCTTTTTTGAAAACACACTTGCGCCAAATGAGAGCGAATCACAGTCACGGTTGCCCGATCGGGAGCTTTTTTGTGAAATAATTATGTTTTTCCCATTTCTTTGGCTTAAAATTTTGGTTTACGATGTAAATATTCAATATTTTGCATATTTTATATACAGAATGTTCCAATTGCTTGGACCGGTCTTAACAGAAAGTAAAACAATTTTATTTGTTAAAATTCTTGAATAGTGGAAAACCCGTAACTAATAAGAGGCAGTCTATAAAGCCCATCACGCTAGTTTTTGCCTTTTGAAGCTCGCTATTTTTTTTTTGATCTTTTAAACCAAATTTTATATCCGTTTTTTCTCCAAATTCGGAACGTATTTTATGGACAATTCTGACAAACATAAGTAACACAATTTATCAAATTGACGGTCACTACCACCTCAACCCAAAATTTTACTGTACGCGACTTGAACCCAAAATTTAAAGTCATGAATGAAAATAAAAACATAATTCAAATCACAAAAAGCATCCAACCTGGTAGCCGCGACTTTGATTCGCACTCATTAGGCGAGAGTGTAGAACTAGCATTAAGTGTGTGAGATTACAGGAACTATGAAGGTTCTTCAGCCCTACCCTGAATACAAAGAAATAAACACGCTATCATTAAATTAATTGCACCAATTCAGAATTAATAATACCGAGTAACGCCTAAAGCAAATAAATATTTCATCAAATATCCATCATGTTTTGGTGAAGTACCTTTGATTATTGGTTTTATAGATTCTTCCCGAAAAATATTTGTAGATAAATTACTGCTGACGGTTAAAGTTTCTTTGAAGGTTTTTCTCGAAATTTATTAAGAAATTTTTTAATACTTGATAGTTTTCAGGAAATTATAGGCTGACATCAGCATTTATAGAATTATAAGTGTTGTTAGAAAATTTTAGCTACAGGCTCAAGCATTGTCTCTTAGATAACTTTATTTGCATATTGATTTTAATTGGAATTGGCTAATAAAAATCACAATTTGATTCCAAATGATTAAATCGGATTATGGAAATGTCATCAAATGCGAGACACTGCGACTGTAAAAAGAGTGAATCAGAAGTGCCACTGACCGAGCACGTCATTTTCGAGTCGAATTAAATCAAATCGAATTTAGGAAATCATCGAGAAAGTCGAAGTTCCGCGAGACCCTGCATCCAAATGATGATAAAGCACTTAAGAAATGTCCTTGAACTAAGACGTTTTATACTGTCTTATTATTTATTTTTATTAAATCTCAATCGCATAACATTTACATAAATAAATTGTATTAAAAAAATTAATTTAAATGAAAGGTATGAAAAAAATATATACAATTTAATTTTTATTAACAAAAACATTGGCGCCTCAACGTTTTTTGATTATTTTTATAGGTCGAATAGGTCATTTACCCAAAGTGTAGTTCACAATCACAAAATATAGGTAGCGATACGCAAAAGAAACAACAAAAACAATTGACTAAATCACATAAGATATGCTCATTTGGCAGTGACAAGCAGAAGTTGTCTTTATAGCGGATATCCTTGGATTCGGATGACGAAGATCGACCAAGCATCTTACAGTCTTCATAGTTTCGATGAATTCCGCTGTGCAACATTAAATCAAATGAAATCGAGAGATGATGATGAAAAACAACAGAATCGTCCGTCACAAGCGGAACATCAAAACATATTCACACACAAAAAAAAAAAAACAACAAACAAACAGGAAATGAAAATTATTTCAAACGAACAAAAAAATCGTCAAAACTTGTGTTCCAACCTTAGAATTCTTAGGGATGGATCGACTTTCTTAGGCGCTGCAGCATCTACATCATCTAGAATAGTTGGAAATCCATTCTGCGGAATGAGTCTCCGCAGTGGTGCACGAAGATCCGATTTTGGACCGTTATGATGCATTTCCGGGTCGTAATTGTCACCTCACGGTGACGGTTTTTGCATACACACACACACACACACACTTTGCGGATATTTAAAAAAAAAACTCGTGCGATTTTAAAAATTAGCGTGGCAAGAAAAACGCATCATTGAGTGTGCGCAACATTTATTTTACGTTTCCGACTTTAAACAGACAGGCGACCAATTTTTATCATTGATCAATCGAATTACGAAACAGACTTTAAATTTTATGCAAAAAAATCTTAACACCGAAATAGAACCCAAAATTTGTTGATAGCGGAGAATTTTCGTGTGTTGATGGGTTGCCGAAAGCTTTGAAATAACTGAAAATTGACAAAAGCAAGTCGAGAAGAACGTTTATTATTACCCCGAGACGAGACACAGCGCTGGGGAAGTTGTTTTTTCGGCAATGTATGTGATAATCGCTATCTGTACACATCATGTTGAAATTGAGACGCATAGGTGTCATATACAGGTATATTTCTCAACTATGTATAAGCGATAATCACCAAATAAGCCAGAGAGGTAACCTTTGATTGCTCTGTGATCTGCCTGCTGCAATACGAACAGGTGTCGCAGAAAATTGAGCTTCGATCGAAACAGGTCTCCAAATTGGAATTGAGCTTAAGTTCAGGTGAATTGTCATAAAGACTACAGTCACCGGTGATATGTGGTAATTCTGAAATTCTTGCAACTCATGAACTCGAAAAATATTTTCGAAATTCGTGGCGACTTTTATGAAAGTTTGGCGCACGAACTGCCTTTTTCGAGAAAAGAATAACAAATTACAAGTCATGGATGAGATTCCAACATTTGTGAGGTATTACAACCCAAGAATAGCTGAGGTCTAGATTGATGGTGTCGTTAGGTCTTAGCAGTAACTATCACTACTCATTTCGGTAAAGCAGTTTTGTCAACACCAAGCAGGACTTTCTGTTCATGAATTGAATACCATTTCCACTAAATTAAGCCGCCATCATTTCATTTGTGCGCAAAAGGAGCAGAAGGCAACTTCAACAAGCGGAGACCTTGAAGTTTTGTCTCACACGAAAAGAGAAGTGATCTTCAAAATGTTGGTCACTTCAAAAAGGGTTTAAAAGAAGTTTTAACTTCTAGAAGAGGTTTCTTTGAAATTTTGTACTTACCAAGGTCAAAACCGCCTGTTTTCACACAAGAAATTATTGCTTTTATGAATTTCTTTGAAAAGAAAAACTTTTGATTTTAGTAATTCTTTTAATACCTCGATAAAAAGCAAATTTACAAAATCAAAAGTAGTTAAATAGCGCCTTTAATGGTTTTGTAAACACACGAGTGTTAGATAAACGAAATCAAACAGGTACCTAAGTATTAGCATACATTCCTTGAGAGAAATCAAATCTCTCTCATGTTTCTTGAAAAAAAAAACATTTTTTCATACTTTTATACAGAAAAGAACACCATAAAAAAAATCTGCTGCCTTTCTCACAACATGTAAGGTGAAATAAAACATTGTTGATCTGTCGATTACGATGATTCTACCATCCGCACTGATCGTATATCGCCAGATGGTGGTGTTGTGTCATATTTAATGATAATCACCTCCGGCTTCTATGTTTAAACTTCTAAGATTGACGATTAATTGGGAACCGTGAATTAATTACAAGATTTGCTTCAATGCTACCGAGGTCGGTAGAAGAGTTTCGTGTTGGTTTGCTTGCTTATATTTTTTTTAAACACAAAACAGATTTTTTTCGGTAAATCTAAGAAATACTTGAAGTTAATGGTTTCAATTTCTGGCTGTTTTATGGAAAAATATTTTCTTAGTCGGATGATAGAATAATTTTCGTGAATTCAAAACTATATCAGATTTGGTAGAAGTTTTGATAAAAAAAAACACAAAAACTTGTGTAAAAAATAAAGATTTGAAAGTTTTTAAAACAGAAACAGTAGTTAGAGGCTATCTACAAGACCATCAGCCCCCCCCCCCCCCCTTCTCCCACCCAACCACTCTTTATTTTCCCATCGTCTAGATTTTTTCGCATTTTTTTTGCAGTTTAGTACACCAGGATGCTTGGTATTGATTCCATCCCTTAAAACCATAACTATCGAAAGGACTTAACATTGCAGTTTTCCCAAAAACGGTGAGTCGTATTAAAAAAAATTATGAAAACAAAATGTGTTTAGAATATGATTTTACATAACTTTTCCATACACTAAAATCCCATCGGACCACTTCTTCCACCTCCTCTATAAAAATGGTCCGTCCTCATATAGAGTATTCGACGATTACCCCCTGGCAATTGTAGTATTTCTTATTGTTCACAAAGAAATACAAAAAACGATTCAAAATCTTAGATCTTATGTTAAAATTAATCAAAAAAAAAATCAAATGATCAATTTTTAACAAAAAACATGGTATAAAACACGTTAGATAAAATTTCACAAATACTTTTTTCACCTGTCCACATTTTTACAACTCAAATTATTAAATTAAATCCATCGAACATGCAATTATAACCCTTCATAAACTATCAGTAATTGCTTAAACTAAGCACAATACAAATAAATTTCAAGGATGGCATTCACTCGGAAATGTGTCACAAAAGCGTTACTAATTACTATATCCACGATACCTGACTGCAAATGCATTAAAAAATCGTTTCGAAAGCGATTTTCACGAAGAAAACCAAAATTGTCTACAACTATTTCGCAACACTTTCCGGGAAAAACTAATGGACATGGCAATTTTTGACTGTCAATTAATGAATAGAAAACTGATCATGTAAATTTCTAATGTTATACATTTTACAGATATGAATTCAGGTAGGTTAATTCAATTGTATGACGTTGTCTGTCCGTGAAATCGTATGATCAAGTCTGTCATTGACATTGAATGTAATTCACTCGCAATTCACAGTACAAAAGGCATAAAATATGGAAAAAAAACTGTTCTGTAATTTTGTCGAAAGACAGTAATGAACACTGTTGAACTGTTGATATACTCCTGAGTACATGTCTGGTAATTAAGTTGGGAAATTAATTCATTCGATTTTTTTAACATCAGAATAAAAGTTCATTTTGCAAAAGGTAGGGTAAAAATAATGATATGACAAAGCGAAAACCAATTGAATTTGTAATTTTAAACGAAACCTCATAAATTTTAATGTTTCAGTTTAAAAACGAAAACAATATGGAAAACTGCTAGAAGAAATTAAACTTTACATCGTCGATTGAATCGTATGTACATATAAGAGGTTTTCTGTATTTATACGGCAAATTAATACATAATAATCGGTGAAATTAATTCAGTTCCGTATTTAAATTCAATATAAACATTTAAGAAAATTTTAATTATTTAAAAATGTGTACAAGTTAATCAGTCTTACGTGTTCTTTAAAATTCCACGTCCAAATATGCACACAATTTTCAACTACGAACTTTTCGACAAAATAACAAAAACTGAATTAAAACATTTCTTCATGGAAGCTCGCATTTTTAGAACTTTTCTGTCCCAAGAAACGAAAAAAAGAGGTTTTTTAAATCTCCAAACCTAACGAGCCAAAAATTGACAATAAATTTGCAGATGGAGGAAAATCAAACAATTTTATTTGTGCCCAAATTAGGTTTTGTATTTGCACACTCACGTGTTGTCGAAAAGTAGGTTTTAAATAAAGTTAAACATAACTTTACGATTATATTAATAAACGCTAATTATGTTAATTGTTTAGAAATCAATGAAAAACATTTGGCAAATTAAAAATTTCAAACTGAACTAGTCAAAAAATGTAAATAAAATCAAGAACTTTGAAATTAGACAAATATTACGGCTAGTTGATTAAATTAACTTTACTTGTTAGCAAAATTATTTCAATAAGTTGATTGAAGGATAAAATTGTTTGTCAATTTTTTTAACCTTATCACGGAACGGGAGGGAAAGGGGAGAAATTAATTAAACTCGGCCTCTTTAATTGAGCTTTCTAAGAATTAAAGAGGCCGAGTTTAATTAATTTCTCCCCTTCCCCTCCTGATCCGTGATAAGGTTAATTTCTAAGAATCGTTCTGCTGCGTACTGCAGTTTTACAGATTTTGCGAACTCTAGATGAATTGTGACCTTTGTAAGGTGTTTTTCGTTGTAACCCATCAACAGCAGAGGTCGTGAATACAGTGTCTAGACTGATGGTGTCGTTGGCACCAAGCAGTAACCATCATTACTGATTTTGATAAAGCAAGTTGAGTGGATTTGAAACGACAACGTGTTGCAGACATTAAAATTTTAAAAAAACTAAACTTTCCGGTTAAAGTTTGAAGGCCTGTTTTGTATTGTTAACGTTTGTGTAACTTTGAGCCATGAACCGAATTTTCCCGCATCTAAACAAAAACATGCTTTCTGTATCCTCGGCTTTCCTCTTGCTACGCTAATGTCCGTTTTTTTTTTAACATTTCAATCGTGTTAAAAAAGATTATGTCCAAGTTTTCGTCCCATACTTTTTCCTAACATTTTTTTATCACAATCACCACTGGACAGAAATTAATTTCTGATAAATTTAATGATTTTCGTGACAGTGAACTGAAATACTTTTAATGCATTCCGAAGATATTGAACAATAAAAGCTAAACAACTTACGGCCATGTTCCTGAACGTCTCCTCCTTGTTGTCGATGTGAAATAATTCTGTTCAATGGAATTGCTATTATCGTCAGTGAAATTATTTTTCGGTTTTACATTGTTATTTTGTTGATGTTTGTTGATTGCCAAATTATGAAAATTTTCACTTAAACTATCACAGCAGAATATCTTATGAGATAAATAATATTTTGTACGTTGATTTATAATGAACTCACTATTATCACAAATTGATTTATTATTAAAAATTGTTTTTCTATTATTTATATTTGTGTTTTGCCGATTACGGTTTAATGTCGACCAGGACAATTTGTAGTTGACACGTTCTTCGAGACGCGTTTTGTGCAACGTCGCCAGATCAATGTCCGATAAACACGCCATATTTCACTTGAATCGAACAAATTATATTAAAATTCAAGTAATTTCTAATTATATTCACCCTAGAATAATAATTCGACTAGAGCGAAAATCCACTGAGGAACGTCTAATTGGAAAATGAAGAAATCTTCGAAATTCACGGGAGTTATTTCTGAATGTAGCCTTGGTTAATGGAGGTTTTTGGTGAGTTTTTCAAATATTTCAACGAAGATTCACATAATGGTGTGGTCCCTTCGCTTACAGCCGTTTAAATCGCAAAGTATTTCGTTCGTTTGGACGCTACCAGTTTAACTTAGTTACTCGCCTGTCTAATCAATCATCCATCAACAACTTGCAAACATCGCGTGATGTTATTTAAGATAAGTTTTTTTTTTCTCTCGCTTCTGTTTTATGGACAAGTAATATGTGAGGATGACCTTTGAATATTCCCCGCAAACTGAAATTATCACTGACCTTTTTTCTGTAAATTATTTCGCGGTAACCGCAAAAATATCAATGACGGCAGATGTTGTAATGATCAGGGGCTCCCGGAGGGTTTTTTATGTTGCGAATTAAGAATCGTGAGCTTTGTTTAGCTCCATTATGAGTCCAATGTAACTCACGTCAAAATTGAGCCCAATTCGCTTATGTTGCGTACACGACGCTAATTTAACTACTTTTGAAAACATTTTTGATTGCAGCTTTTTAAGTAAGAGCGGTTAACACATTTGTGCTACTTGTGCTACGATTTGATGAAACAAATTAGAGTGTTTCTAATAATATTAGTTTTTATTAAAGTTTAATGTGTTAATTTTACACTTTAAAGTAGCAAAGGACTGTTCGTAAAATTAAAAAGATCGCGAAAAGGTCTGGCAAGGGAGGTGGGGGTCCAAAAATAAAAGCCCCAATGATGGCAGATTCTTTTTATTGTGTAATGTTTGGAGCGTATTTTCAGTGGCGCACTTATGAATTTTGGCACGTGCCTCCGCAAAAAAAAATGTTGTGGACCCCCAAAAATTATAATTTTTCTTAAACATTTTTTTTAGACTATAGAAAATTTAAGTACTTGTAATTGAAAAACCGAAAGCTGGAAGAAATTTTGAAAAAAAATGTATTTGTGGAAAGGATCTTTGAGGGTCCTAAAATTCAGCCCCCTGCCCTTCGCTTTTTGCACTTTGTGGAGTCTAGCATTCCTTCTGTCTAGTCATAGACAAAAATTAAACTGATGTACAGTCAACCTCGATCGCATTGAATTTCCTCGATAACTCGAAGAACCTCAGGTTCGAGTTCTCACGGTTTGACTGTAGTTTATAAATGAGGCGTTAAAAGCTAGAGTGGACCAACCCACATGTCGAAATCGTAAATTTTTTTGTGTTTGAATCACTATTGCGAGTGAATTTCTAGATAAAAATGTTTGGATGCACAAAAGAACATTTCAACATTGAGTAATAAAATCCACACAAATTTTTTTTCCAAAAATTTTCAGTAAGTAATAGTACAAAAGTGAAAAAGCTTCAAAAACTCGATTATGTGGGTTGGTCCACTCTTGCTTTAAACGCCTCAAATAACCCCTTTAGCTGACTGCTGCCAACATTATTCCGAAATTTTGAATGTAATTTTTTTTACCTCATCTTTTTACACAAAACCTCAATATTCCTTCCGGTAGCGATCAAACTTAAGGAAACGAATCAAAAAATTAAGTTTTAGTCCAAGATCTTATCGTGGAAGTTGCTGTTTGTGTTCATCGACGTTTAGATTTCTTCTAAAATAATCTTAAGGGTCATGGAAACCCCTCGTAATGCTACCTAACTTTCGAAAAAAAAAACTTCCAAATCCAAACAATTTTCCGAACTGATGTAAAACGAATTGAATCCAATGAAAGATCATGAATGGGCTTTCTGGAAAAAATCAAACAAGGTACTGATCGTGATGACATTGATCGGCTTTTTATGCAGTGGTAATCGATCAAAGTCATACAATCGTTTTAGGTCTAGTTTAGGCTCAACATTGAATCTAAGAAAACCGATCGTAAGCCAAGCAAAAAAAAAAACTTTTGACAAAAACCTTCGCCTGGAAGCGAAAGTTTTCCAAATATCAAATGCTTTTCTTTGGGAATTGTGTGCGCGTGTTACGTTAAATAATTCCATATGTGATAAGACTGAATGCTATGAAGTCTTGGAATTCCTCCGTTTCGGTCAAGACAAGCTTCTTATAAAGCTTCAATATTTGACTTTCACTGTTTTATTTACTTCCTCACTTGAAAAACGACGAAGAAAAACGTTTACGAAATTCTCTCGTCCGCAAACAAGATGTTATTGTTGTTGTTATCGTCGATAGATAGTTTTATGTGCTGAGTTACGATGTTGGCGATAAAATTTTAACTCATTTTCCAGAATTAAATGGAAAACTCAAATGAAGAAAAAAAATGTCAAGTAAGCAATTTATTAATTGCATCGTCAACAAAAAGTCGGTAATGTTTTCAGTTAAGATCAATAACAAGTAAAAGAGAAACTACTACGTACAGTGGAACCTTGCTATGAGATACACTTGAGAAACCTTTGTGTATATTTAACTAAGTTACGTTGTTTAAATATAAAAAAATACCGGAAGTTTTGTTCCTCTGATAACAAAAATCGTAAAATGCAAATTTGAATTTTGATAAATAATGACCAAAATGCAAATAGCTTATAACTTGTTCGAATGATTAAGCTGCGTGTAGAAGTAAATCAAATGAGGCAAACTCAAGTTCACAATTAGCGACATAATTTCAAATTTACATCATCTAAAAGTTAAAGCTTTTGTTCAAAACTCCTTGTTTTTTAGGGCCCTAAGTTTTATATTGAATTTTGAAAATCTATTCAAGCTGTATTTCAACTTCTCAGCACTTCTATTTTAGAAAGTTAATCAAAATTGGACCAACATCTGCTGTATCGACTAATCGAGGTACCACAGTACTTTATGTAGTTTATTAACCAACTCATAACCATAGCTCCGTATAGAAACACTGAATCAGATCTTGTTGGGAATGAGGCAGTGCTGGATTGGATACCTGTTGAATTGACGCCTTGTCTTGTGGTTAAACTGCTTCTTGCACCTATAAAAAAAAACACAGCCAGCGCCAGAGCAGATCAAGTATTATATGAAGTGGATTAATTATAAACCAGCCAATCAGACAATATTGACGTATTTGTGTATCCAGTTAATGCGTTAACGACACCAAAATATTGAATTGAATTTGAAGTGGCACAAGTCAATCGTAATTCTTAACGAGAAATGAAATGGAATTTTAAACTGATTGAAATTTCACCCGTCCCCCCTCTACACCCGCTTTTAAAATCATTCCACACATTTTTTTTAAATTCATGTCAGCTGTTTATGTAATCAAGATTTCGTTGTTTTTCCAGTTTTACACTGTAATCACATTTTCATAGGGTTCACGTTTTATTTTTTCCCCGTCTGGCAAGAGATTCTACAGGGAGTGATCAGATTTGACACAATCGACTGATTCCACGTATCCAGTTTGGAGTCATCACAACTACATAATAATAAAACCAATAAACAAGAGAAGATCCAACAGAGAGAAGAATCCGGAATCACTTCAACACAATGCGATAGCGTCTGGATGAATGCCTGGATCTGAATCATCGCACACGAAATCCAGGAATCACCATCAGGTAAACACGTTTAAAAGCCGCATTGTTGAAAATCGTTTTGTAATAGGGATCGCGATTACAAATTTGAACCAACCTTCTTGCGACACGGACGAATTTTTTTAACCACGTTTAACGAACGGCAGACACTGACTGATCTGCTTTTACTACTAAAAACCTAAGTCGGGGCAAATCGATCGATCGTATGCAACCAAAGCAAAAGCCAAGTTATATATTTGGCCCAAAGTCAAGCGAACGAAGCGGGAACGCTCAATAGCCAGCCAGACTAGCCTAATAGCGTTGCAAAACCAGCAAAGCTGAACTGCACAAAAAATAACCAGAAGAGCTGAAAAATTCGCGCAAGTGGCGTTATTTGCCGAACTCGTCTTTCAAACGATGCGACGACAAAAACTTGAAGAGTTCATTTTTCCGTGTACGGATTTTAATGTTAAACGGTTTGGCGGTTTTTGTTTTTCTGGCCAAAAGAGCATCTTGAGGACTTTGACGTTACCTGGACAAGATGGATTGGATAAGAAGCACAACCGAAAAGTCCATGAGACTCCAGCAGCGTTAAGAAGAATCCCAAATTGTTCTGCCGATTGAAACCTTCACATCTCTGAGCCGAACAAGTAAATAATTAAGATTGCTGTGCTATCCATCATCCCCAAAGCGCACGACGTGATGGTCAGCTGGTAAAAAAAACGCCAAAAATGTACAAAAGATGAACACTTCTTATTGATCTTCAGATGTGATCTTCAGCATCGCCTCAAGTCCCATTAAACGCTTGAGAAAATTCATGATATTATCATCGTTTCTAATGTGATCGTCATCGACGGATTTATTAATTCAATCCAAAAAGTCTCAGCTTTAGACACCATCCGCGTTCAATTAAGATGCAAATTGAGATCTGGAGAGCTTTCAGGTGGGACAAGTGAAATTTCAGGAAATCAATTCATTGGTAAATTTCCAATAGGAAATGTAATCGTTGGGTATTGAGCCTACTTGGCTTTGTTTATGGTTTTTTTTTCCATCTTCCAAATACGGACTTGAGATTATTTCGCTCGAGATGACTAAGCTTGGCTTATTATTGCCTAATCGAGGGATAGATTAAAATTTTTGGAATTCTTTGCGTTGTCATTATCACGTTATAATGCCATGTTTATAAGGTGATTTGAATATTCTTGGACGTTTTGTGGAGCATTTTTTCACTACTATTATTAGAAAATTACGAACAGTCTGGATTTTATTATTTATTAAAAATTACAATGTTTACAATTAATTAGTTTGAATTTTTCGCCCGTGGCGAATTTTATATTAGCAAGAGGGAGGAGCACCGACGATCAATTCTTTGAAAAATGATTCTCAAAGATGACAGCAATAATTACGTTTCTGTTTATGTACTCCTTTTTCATAAAAAGCAGTTTATCGTTTTGAGTTTTACTAAAACACAGAGTTTTTCAATGCACTAAAACCAGATTTTGAAACATTATCCAAACGATTGATTCGACTTGTTATTAAAACATCATTTTATTTCAATCAATACAAAACTACGAACACCCGCTACCAGTTGTGGTAAAACCTCATCATCGACTAAATTCCAATAAAGGGCGCCGCTCTTTTAAAAATACCAACAGATGGATTTTTGTTTGTGTGGACTTGACCATCAGGGACAAAACAATTTCTGTTTACTTAATACAAAAGTTCTACAGCAAATAAATATTAAATAAACAAGAATCAATACAACACGACCTAAATACATTAATTCTTAGAAAGCCATGAATAATAATGGAATGATCGTAATATGGCGATAATCGAAGAAAACAATTTAATAAAATGTTAATGTCGATAACGGCATCAAACTGATAAGACGAATTTGATTCACAAAAAAGTGATACCAAACACGACATGCTAGTAACACTTAATAACCATGTGAATCAATTATTGAAATTGATAGTGAGCGGTTATGTGAATAACACTAGGGAACTTTTTTTTTTAATTTTCTGTTGTATGAGATCTCAGATATTTTCTTATCGCTGATTTCAAATCTAAAAACGATTTTTCTCTACAAAATTTAGTTTTTATGCAGTTTGATATTATATACTGTTTTATGGTACAGCGACTAACGACCTACACTAGCTTAGTTGCAGTTTAATTGTACTAGTGGGCACCACTATTCTAACATATTGCGTATGCCTTCAGGAAGATGGCCACATTACATTTCAGTTGCAGATTCTACAGCTAACAGAGAAAAACTAAATTCAGATTTGAAATCCGCCTCAATTCCAACAAGTTTTGTTCCCCAGTGTAATCAATGACTTGACAGTTTTTCAATTATTTATTTACTACTTATAGATTATTTTTGATTTGTGAAAATGTTGTTTAGAATATCATTTGTCATAATGATAGTTAACATCATTGTGTTGTGATTATCAAATCTAAAAACAGTTTTAAGTTCGTAATTATCGGGAATTGCATAAACATGAGATAAAATCGCGAGAAAATTGAATATATGATAAGGATATGCGAAATTAATTGTCGAATAATACTTTTTATTAGTATGTTAAAAACTGTTTTAATGACAGATTTTTTCAGTTTTCACATAGCATTATGCGATTTTTAGAGAGGGTTCTGCTTTTTACAAAAGGTTTATATTTGCTCAAACACATATTGTACAAATTAGAACCTTTTGTAGAACGACGAGAGTCTTGTTTGGGCGCAACACACGGTTTTTGTGTCTCAACCTGCCGCAATGTCTCTCAAAAGAGGTCCCAGTCCCGTGCCGATTTCCTCCAGTTTTTGCAATTTTCCTCGCGTCTTAGTCAACACCGTCTTGCCACCTAAGGTTGGGTCTGTTTCGTTGCTTTGTGGTTGATAACCTATCGCAAAAGCCTTTTTTTTTGACTACCTTTAATAATTTAGTAATCTTCAATACCTTAAAAATCGCGCACGGTGACAACGAAACGCATTCAGTGTGTCATAGCTCTGACTCTGAATAAACTGCAAAAATTTATTATGATTGAACTGGATTTTCAATTTATTTTGCAGTTAAGATGTTTTTTAAAACAAATAAACACAATTTGTGTTCTACAACGGAATAGTGTTTTTGTTTGATAACAAAGGAGCATAAAACCAAAGTTTAGTATTTATTATCGACAATTGCGGTTTTATTGAAAAAATCAAATACAGATTTTAACAAAAGATCGACTACAACTGCTTTTATTTGGAATTTAATGAGTTTTTGTGAAAGCTCTTATAAATGCGCCGATCAAGCTTTAAATTTAATTTTTTTGTTGAATTTTTACACAAAACTCTGCTTGTTTATTGGGACAAAATTGGTTTTGGTTCCTAAAATTTCAAAATTTGTTTCTGGTTTTGGTTCACTGAATTTTTAATGGCTCAGTGATTTTTGTTCTAACATAAAACTGGTAGAGGGCATGTGGAATGTATTTTCTGGTCGAAAAACCAGAAGAAATGTAATTTTCAGTCTATTGGAAAATTTCATGTGTCTGTGAATTATTCATCTCAATAAATGCAAAGCAAGTTGTACTAAACAACTCGAAATGAAAGCGTTAGAGAAATCCTCCATCAAAACACATAAAATTCAAGCCAATTGACCTAAATCCTTGAATTTAGCAAGCGGCTACGTGCATATTTGAGTGAGAAATTTTACTAAATATGAATGAAGCTCATATTACCTTGATTAGGCATTGTGTAAATGGACTGTCCTGTAGTGAGATGGGCGAAAGTGGGAAAACTTTATAGCAATCGTGTCAAAGCCTTTTTCCCTTATAAATAAAGGACGATTTTGTGTACTAATGCCATATTTATATATAGATTTTCCACTAGAGGACACTGTGAATTAAGGATTGACAAAGCAATGTTTTGAACATACACAGAATTCAGTCGTTTTCAGATTACAATTTCATTCGTATGGCCACAGAAACAAAGGTATCCTTTCTTCCCATCGATATAGCGAAGTTTTGAGTACCACAAAACCTTACAACAACTACAAAATTTTCGCTGTCACTTTCCAACTTTGAATCCACCAGTTATCCTTAAGATTTTTTGGGCACTGCTGGTGTATTGGTAACATAGAAGATTCCCATTCTTCTGTACCGGGTTCGATTCCCGGGCAGTGCACGGTAATTTTTTATTTTGAAATTTCTGCAAATTGGGATTTTTTAACAAGTTTCGAGGGCGCTATTGGTTCTACTTACCACCATTCCCGGATTGCGGCCACATCGTGCGAATTATCAGGTCTTGGGGGGCATTCACCTGACGACGACAACGATTCGGAGCAATTTCCATTCAAGTGTGTTGACATTTTACCGATTATTGCTTATTTGCTGGCCAATATCTTCGGAAAGTAGCACAAACGATTTAATTTACGTTGTACCAAACTGGGCAAAAGAAAGCAGCCAATTTGCTACTTGCTTCACGCTGCCTAATCGAACATTTCCGTCGAGATTTCACTGGGAAAATCACCACACACGAGCTACGACGGAATTAAACTTCTTCCTTGAGATGACTTCGACTAACAGGTATAAAGGATTTCCACGCTTCTAACACACGATTTAGCAAAGCTTTCGTGGCATTTTAAATAAAAGCAAAAGCGGAAAACTTTTCCTTCGGCTGGATGTCAAAATTGCACTGGAAAACACTGAAACGTCAGATGACGTCACAATTCGATATTGCCAACATAAATGAAAATGATTGAAACAAACTTTTTTTAAAATTTCAACAGGAAAAAGGATATAGACAGAATTCTCTTTAACTCTTTAACTTTAATAATTCGTTTTAAACAAAAAAATACGCAGAAATGAATTTTCTAGGTTTTTGAAGCAATTTTCCATATAAATGAAATTGCATACTCCCAGGCGTTTAAATTTAAATCCATAGAAGTTGCGGTAGAGAGTGCTAGTATAAGTTTGTTTTAATTTTTTAAATAACATATTTGAATATTTGGTAGTCAAAAAAAATTACCTATCAGAAGTTTTAAAAATTAGTTGTAATAATCACAACCACTTGTTGAAGACGATATTTTTTTAAATTTAAGTCGTTAAATGTTTTTGAATCACTTCGGCATTCAAGGTTTAAATTATAGGACGATTTAATCACTTATTTTATTGTTTCTGAATGTTGAGTGAGATACAAACATAATTTTGTGAATTGAAAATCATTTAAATCAGCTTTACTATTTTTGTCAAATAAGACATTTTTGACACAATGAGACCCTTAATAGATGATAGTGGTTTTAAATATATACACCAGCGGTTGAATTGTTTCCTAGAGTAAAAACATTCGAAATTTGTGGATGTTTTTTCTTTTATTCTTTGCGATGAAATTTAATCTCCATTGTACAAGTTTTTTTTCATGCTAGTGCTTTTCATGCCAGTAAAATTTTATATTTCGTTTATATTTCTCTCAATTGTCTTTCTTTCGTTCTACATTTCACCATAAACATACCATTACCTTTCGATATCATAAAAACTAAATATAAATATACTTTTGAATCGATAATTTAATTAATTTTCGTGATCGTGTCAACAGCACAATTAATAACTTTTTGAATTTCATTTAACTTTAATTTCTAAGTTACAATCAAGTGTAACGAATATGTTGCCCGAAGCATATGGGCCGTTACTGATTTTTTGAGGTCAGTTGAGGTAATGTTTCTTGTTCCAAGGGCAAACATATCGTTCAGTTCTATTGCGGGTACTTATTTAAAATGTAGCTAGCGAGAAGCTTTTTAAGATTCAACCAAATCTAAGTTGAGTCTAGGCTGTTGCGATTTAAGAAAATATTTCATGAGTATTTTAGCATTAGCCGCTGCTAACTTTATGTATTTATTCCAAATCAATTGAATCACCTCAACTCTACTGAATTTAATGAGTTTTCTGTGAAGAAGTTGGCAGATAATTACACAACGTCCATTGATATATTGATTACCAAGCTAACCATGACATTGAGTCCAATGAGCAACATATTCAGTTCAAAAATTGATAATTTATACAATTTTCTTTCAAAGAACATTTTATGAATAACTTCTTATTAAAAATTAAGTTAAAAAGCTTTTCAAACAATTCTGTACGTATACCTAAAACGAAAATTAAAAGTTTCGTCATAGATTATAATCTGTCACGTCCGTTACATAGCATTCCGTCACGTTTGATCAGTTGGGCGAATGGGTTTATCGTCACGTAATTTTACAAGTGCGATATTAAAAACAAATTAAATATTTAAGAACTCAAATGTTAATTTTCCAGATGAACAAAAAATCATCTTTTACAAAATTGTAATTACTTTTCATTTGGAAGACAAATTACTTTTCATTTGGAAGACAAAAATGATAGAATATACCAAATTTTAAGTCTCTATCTTAATATTCTCACGAGTTTTCGTTTTCAATTTAATGATATTAAATATTTTGTATTTTTTGGTGAGCCATAAGTGTAGAAATATTTTTAAAAAAATCCCCTTCTTACAGAGAAAGACGGTTCAAACATAGATTACATCATAATTAGTTGAATTCAATTTATTTCCAAAATAAAGCATAGTGCCTTTTTAATTTAAAGCTATTTACATAGGCATTTACTCACTCAGCATAATTAAGGATTTTATAAGAAGTTAAAGAAAAAATTTGTAGCAGTTGAAAAATTCCATTGTAGATAAAATAAAAATATAGAATACTCACCGGAATTGACTGGTTTTATCCTTTAATTCGTTCACTCGAGATTTTCGAATTGGTAACGGGGAAGCCCCCGGTGAATCTGACTCCGCAACCATGATTCGTGCCATAATCAAATCCTCTTCCTTCATTATTCACAGTAACGGATCTAATGGCCAAAAAAACTCACTATAAAGATAAGTTTCGATTATTTTTGTATTTTTTTCTGAAAACCCAGAACACGCCAAAAAAAATTGTAAACAAAACTACACTGCTGTATCTATTTTTAGGATAACAACGCGCGATTTATCAATGAAGTCAGAAAATGGCTTTTCTCTAAAAAAAAACCGAGAAACTAGAATTTTTGTGAGTATTGTATGTCACGCATTTATTTTAAATTCAAAATCACGAATCTATCAACGAATTCTGTGAGCACTTGATAGTAATTATTGGATATGATTTTCAAAAACCTGATAGTATAAAATATATCGTAGGGGATCAAAGGTGAATGGAAGAATTTTAGGTGAAAAATTCTGAAATAAACGTGTGCCAATGAAATACTATCACCTACTGAATTAAATTCTTGAAATTGTTTCTCCTAATCACATCACATCAAAAATTCTCGTAGAAAAGGCGCGCCTTTAGCAGTTCAATACTAAACTCAAAGCGATCGATAGTCGAACTGATCCGCAGTTCAGCATCCGAATTCAAAACGATTGTATGACCGCTTATAAAAATAAACCATGGAAGGGGAGGGGCTCGTGTCGTTTACGTGCATAAAACGGCCACCAAATCAGAAACAAACCCTCGGAAGCACCTCAAGCTCGAAGATCAGCATCCGATCGCGTAACAAACACCTCAAGCGCACATAAATCCAATCTTTCTAAAATCTTTTCTTTACATTCGGCTTTGTGTTTTTTTTTACACTTTCAACTTCGATTCGAGTATTTTTACTGCTCTTTTCAGAAAATCCAGCCCGCAAACGGTCAACAGCTCTGAGAAACGATCTAGAGGTGTGCTGCTTTACTTTTGAGCCTTTTTCACTTGGCCGCGTACTTGGGAGATTAATTTTTCTCGTTTATTTTCATGAATTTCCAACTTATGGGGAAAAATCGGTACGACAGTAAACCAGTAAATCCATCCATCGACAAGACTTATTGGCGGCAGGCGTTATTGCAAATTAAAAAAAAATACACTTGAAACCACACTCGAGAACATGCAATCGTTGCCAAAAACTGCCTCTGGCTAATTTAAATTGATTTTTTCTCGTTAATTTACAATATTATGGTCAATATAAAAGTACATTAGCGAAACAAAAAATGAACGAAAAAAAACATATCAATAACAAAGTTCACGATTTCAAATATTACCACATATGGTTAAGTTAACGATGATCTTGACGGCTTTTGGAAGACATAGAATTGGACAGAGAATGAATTCTATTCGTGGCTTTGCCTAGTGGGGTTTACTCTAACGCTGCATAATTTCTGAAAGCACGTAGAGTTTGTAGAATGGCCTGGGAGGTGTTGAAAGTCATGTGAAAGCTAAGAACGCCCATTAAGGTCTAATTCTGCAAGCAAAATTGATGTAATTTGTATTACAATGTTGTCAAGGTAATAATTTTTTATCAATCATGATCATAACTATTTTTTAAATTAAATTTTTAGGAACGTTTTTCAACTGAATTTTTTTTAAGTGGCCAATTTCGATTTACAATTCATTTTTTAGGATAGATTTTGCCGGGAATTTAATGACATGGAAGGACTTGGAGCTAACAAATTTAGACATTCAAACAAATTTAGATTTTTTTTTTTCTTTTACAAAACTTTCTTGTTTGCACAATCTTTTTTATTATTATTTTACTTTTACTTCTTTAACTGCGTCAATACAAACCTTTTGTTAAAATCCAACGCATTCGGTAACAGCTCCAGATCTCAATTTTTTTTTATTTATTTTGCACAAAAACTGTGTTAATATTAATCACAATTTTGTTGTATGGAGTTGTCCAAAAAATACATCACACTAGTTTTGTTTTTTCCGAATCACCCCCCTCTCCTCTCGTCATACTTTTATGCGATTTTTTGTATGGAGTTTGTAAAAAAATCCCGCCACAATACTGCATACTCTTGCCCTCTCCCTAAAAGTATGACATACTTTATGAACACAACCCCTATGAAAAATATTTTGATAAAATTAGAAAAGCTATTCTAAAAAGAATATTCTAGGGAAAAATCACAAAAGGTTGTTCAATAAATATCAAAGTCAATTAAAAAGATATAACAAACGTTTTATTACCTAATAGCTTACAAATAACACAGTTAAACATTGTTTTATGTACATTAAAATTTGAATGAAAGTTGAAGCCTTTTTAATCGCTTTTTTGTGTTTGAGATTTTAGTAGTTTTTTTTTGTTTTAATTTTAAACTGCCAAAAGAACTTTTTTTTTATGATTCAAAGTAAAATAGAAAATGTAAATGAAATATAACACAATTTCGTTTAAATTTTATCCAAATGAACTTATTTCTAATTGTATGAAAAGAAAAGTAATTTGGTCGGTCGCCGCTTGGACGAGTTTTCCGAAATCATCACATAAAATCGAATTCGATTTCCATTTCGGATCCCGATGATGACCAATTATTCTCCTCTTCCTGATTGCCGCCATCGTCGTTGTCATTATCATCGTCGTCGTCGCTTTCGTCTTCACCTTCGCCCCCCTCGCTGCTCGATTGATCTTCCCAATCCTCATCGCTGCCCGCATTGCTGGCGTTATCTGCATTCGATCTGCGTCGGTTCCTTCTGCGGCGACGTCGGTTACCATCTATTCGAAAGACTGGAATTGGAGGATATGTTTTTCGAAACATATTTCTGTTAAATCACATTATCTCCTAGTTTTTTTGCGGTATAATTACTTTTCAATAGAAGTTGGTTTGTGTTCAATGGAAAATTTCTACTAGTGAGATTTGGAAACTGGGAAAAACTGGACTATGGTTGCAATAAAAAAATGAAAAAATATGGATTGAAAAGTTCGTGCGGGAAAAAATACAACTCTTTTTTCTTTTTTTGGATTGACTTGCAACGTCAACATTTTTTGCAGGAGTATAAAGAAAAAAAAATTGACAGGTGTTTGGAATAGCATAAATATTAAAAAAGTAATGCAAATAGATTTTTTTTAGATTTCTTTCGGGATTGGGCTCCAGAAAATGCGTCACACTTTAAGGGGGAGGGCGAAGGGGAATGTGACGACGGCACTAAACTGCAAAAAAAAGTCGTGAACAAGACCTTGAAGGAAATTTTAGTTTAGGGTTTCTTTGCAGATTGTAATCGCCAGGGGGCACTTTGAAAAAGGAAGGTTTTAATTTCTGGTAAAGAAAAAAAGATCTAAGCCCGTTTTAAATTTTAGATTGATCAACAAATGACCGAGACCCGAACTGCGCTGAAAAAGAAGAATTTTTCCAATTCTGAGGCAGCAAAGTTGTATTTTTTTGTTCATATTTTATCGCCTTTCATGAGATAATGATTTTTTTTTTTGAAAAATTTATACCGCCAGCGTCTGCCTGGTTAATATCCACAATATTAGGCCACATACCTACCCATCCATGGACCCTTGATTTTACATAAAATTCTAACTTAGTTTTAAGTACTTACTAAAACTAGAATCGCTATCGGTTACGCTATTTTCATCTGATTCCATCTCCTCTTCATCCTCCTGAAAGCGATATGAAAACTTTTAGTGTCTTCCACATTCATGGCAGCTGAAAAAAAAATGTTCACCTCATCTTGTTCCTCGGTTTTTCGAACGCCAACAGAATAAATTCGTACGTATGTCTCCTGCACGGTATCATAGGCACCCTGATTCTCTACCAATGCTAAATGACTACCAAATTTATTAATACTAATATCATAAATGTTTTTCTTAACGTCAATCGTTGATATGCTGTCATAATCGTAGCTATCGAGAACTTTAAAGCTAGATTCGTAGCTGTTCGCGGTCTCGAAATCAACTCTGGTATCAAGATCTAAATTTATTCCGTAGATAACATTTGAGGGGGAAAACTTAATCAGGCACTGGTCTAACACAGGAACTGTTCGAAGTAAGTGGAATGTTCTTAGGTCCCATACCTCCGTATTTGATACAATCTGATGGAAGAGAAGAATAATAATGTGAAAAACTGCAATTAGATTAAGAAGCTGTCCATAAAACACGTCACACTATTATGGGGGAAAGCGGTCTACGGTAGTGCAACATTAAACTTCATTCAAAAAAATCGCGAAAAAATATGACGAGGGGGAAAAACGAACGTCACGTTTTTTATGGACATCCCTTAAATGTTTATTCACTCACTTCTAATCCATTCGGATGGAAGACTCCTGATAATGTTTGATTTAGTTTATCAAATTTGTGAATTTCCTTTCCAGAGCGAACATCCCATAACACACCATCTGAAATTTAAATAATGGTAAAAATTTTGTTCTTTAAATTTGATATTTTATTAGTTTTATTTTCATTTATTCGTCTTCTTCTGCTAGTTATTGGACCGTTAACGAGTTTTTAAGCCCGACTTCACTTGTAATCGTGAAGTGGGTCTGCAGAGAATAATTTTCTCCAGTAAAACCAATCTCACTCCCTCACCTGTTAGCCCTCCTCTTCTGTCATCTTCTGAACGCTTGAAAGACTATTAACCCACTTTTCGGAAAAACCACGTTATTTTAACCTATGAAAATGCCTAAATTATGACAAAAATAGACTTGTATGTTTGTCTTTTTCTTTGTTTATAATTCGAGAACCACTGAACAGTTTTGTACGAAATTTTCAGGACTGCTATTAGCATTTGTAAGAGGGGTTTAAGCTATTAGTTAACCTAACAAATATTAATGTAATCTTAATGACACCCCAAGAAATTTATTGCGATGCCCTAGTGCGGCCCATGGCAGAGGAGAAGGCCGAATTGGTAAAAGTAAATTTGAATAAATTTCCCAACTTACCGGATAAAATCAGTTCATCGGTCGGACAGAATGTAGCCCTGTTTTTCGTGTACTGATTCGAAATGGTTGGAGTGAATGAAGCAACCTTTTGTCCCTGATTCAAATCATAAATTGTGGCCGACTGCAAATAAACACAAAATATTTGATAAAAACATAAAATTCATAACAAAAGTGCTCTACTCACGTCGGTTTTCGTTCCTAATATCTTATCCTGACTTAGATTACTAAACTCACAGTAGAAATCATCATCGAATTGCAGTTTATTGACAAACTCCTTATTGTCGATTGACCAAAGCACGGATAGGGGCGATCGCCAGAAGCACGACGTGATCGCTAAATTACCAGCGCGATTGGATTTCACATTGTCAAGCACAGAGCCGTGACACTGTGCAGAGTACTCCTCGGTGCCTTCATTAATACTATAGACTTTGGCTTCTCCATTAAAAGTGCCGACAATCACGAGATTATTACAAGGCAGAATATCGCAGCATGTGAACTGCATTTCGCTGTAGTCTTGCGGTCGAATTGTCCTCGTCGCACAGAATTGCGAATGTACAAAACGTCGATCCAGACGCATTGTATTGTAACCGGCTTGAGCTTTGAAAAGACGCGCCGTTAGGTTAAGATTAAGGCCAACAACTTTGTTTGGTTTTGGATCAGGGCACTTGTGTGGAACGTAGAGATCGAATTGCGGGCAGGTGGACATTGGATTGTTGCATAGGGCGTGTTGATTTGTTAGATATTCGGTGACTATTGTTGTTAAACTAACGGAATTTGTACTTGTCTCACACAGCGAGTTGCTTCTAGAATGTGTCACTTCCTTGATGAACGCATCCGCCGATGAAATTTGCTTTTGCAGGGATTTCTGATGTGAGTTGGTGCATGAGCTACCGCCCGAGCCACCCGAGGAGAATGCATTCGGCACGGAAGTCTTTCTAATTAGCTTGATTGGCGTCAGGATATTTAATTGTCCACCGTCTTCCTCTGTTGATAGCAGCCCTGCTTCGTTTTGAATCGGTGGCGATAAGTCCGTTGTTGCGGTTGCATTCATTGACGAGTTTATCGCGAGATTTAATTCATGCGTGCGGGTACGAAGGCGTGATCGAGAGATCGATGTAGAAGGTAGGATTCTAAAAGAAAAAAGTCAAAATTTTACAAAAATTAAGAAAAAATTCTATACTTGTAGCTAAATGGCGAATGATGAACCGATGGTCTTAACATTGTTTGCGTTGAATGTAAATTCGCTTCTTTCTGCAACATTGCCGCTGAATTTGGCATTCCACGCGATTGTAAATGCTCGTAGATCAACTGAAACAGCTGATGTTCATTGAATTGAATTCGCGTTTGCGCCACAACATTTGCTCTGTGAATATTCGCTAAGGATGCGTCCAACTGATTGTTAACTGACTTCGCTTTCCCTGAAACCCGCTCTAACAGTTCCAAGGCATATTTCTGAAAAATTACATGCTCGGCGCGTTTCTCCTGTAAAATGGGGTCCCTCATTAAATGCTGCAGCTGCCCATTGGCGAAAAGCGGAAGTTTCCCAATGATTTGTCGAACCCTTTCGGAGCGCGAAAGCCCCGCCAAAGCTCGACATGCCATTCCTCGTATGAAGTCCGCATCGGTGATTGGAGTTTTCACTTGCATTAATTGTAGTAGGACTATTATACCGTTATTCGAGCATACACTCTCCCAGACCTTTTCGATCAGTTCCTCGCATTGTTTGGAGGCGGCCTTCTTTTTCGTTGAGCCAAAACGGTTCACAAACACAGGCTAAAAGTTGATCAAATCCATGAAAATTTAAAATTTGAAAAAAATTAATTCCAACAAACTTTATTAATTGGCGCACAGACGCAATGTACTAAAACGGCTAAAGCGGCCTTTTGAACTTCGGCGTCGGTCACAATTTCGCCGATTGCGGCACCTAAAATTGCGTTAATTCCTGCTGATGAACTGTTATCGGGTAATTCCATGCGATCGCAGAATATTAGAAACACTTTCGGAATAACACAGCATATTGATAGCACATCCAACGCAGATCGCACTGTTTCTGCTCTGAAAAAAAAAAAGAAAATTTTTTATGCCAATCGTACTCGATTACGGAAATGAGTTGGTTTGTCTTTCATGTAACAAATTTTCTGGAATTTAATATGAATATCATTAAACTTTTTGAAGACAACACAAACAATCTGCATGTATTTCGATCAACATTCCAATCATCATCAGTAACAGGATAAATTTTTCTTTTTCTAACTTTTTTAAGTCAAAAATTTATTTTTGACATTTTTACCTCAATAAAGCAACCTATCCCACCTTACCTGCCATTATTATTCCACTCATACGAATAGGCAATTATCCTCAGCAGCAGACTTATCCCACCCAATCGCATTAACTCATCAACCGGTGCCCAGTGCGCCTTCATCGGTAGATTCTCTTGCAAATTCCTAACCTGTTCGCTGATTTGCTCCAGCGTAACTTTATTCGCTTTGAACGCCGACTGCGGGATTGCCGATCCATTCGGCACACACTGTGATCTCACAAAGTGATTATACTTAAAATGTAAATGACTTTCCATATACCGCTTCAGAGCAACGCAAACATGTCTGACAAGTTGGCGAGCTGCACACTCTTCGTCGTCGTTGAGAACGTTGTCTTCGATTGATAGGTTCGGAAGGATGGAAATCTACAACGAAAAACGGCAGATTGTTTTAAAAGAGCCTGATAAAGTTGCTTTTTAAATTACTCACAACATTATAGAGCTGTCTGAGACCATCTTGATTGTCAAACTCTTCCAAAATCACTTTAAATTGGAAACTCAAACCGAAAAACATCGTCGCATGGCATTTGCCAGAATCGTGCGAACACCCAAGCAGCCACAGTGCGTCTTTCACCAATTCGGCTACGAACTTCAGCGGCATTGCACAAATTCGCTCCATGGCATCCTCACAATATGCGAGATAGTAAAGTGTTATCGAAACACCAGTGGCTGCCATGCTGGGGCGCGGAACTTTGAGAAGGCGCTGAAAGGATTTTCGTTAAGTGATGTTAATTTTTTTTTCAGAAATGCACCTCTAGACCACCCCTGGAAATAAATTCAAGAGCAAACTTCTTATGACACAGCAGGGAGGCCAAATATTTAAGCGCTTCGAATGCCAAACAAGTGTCCCGCGGATCCAAATCTTCAATGTATCCAAAGATTAACTGCATAGCGTCCTGCTCGAATACCTGCCCTAGAAACTGAGATTTCGTTTTCTTTAGTACAAAAAAGTATTTCTGTATAAATCTAAGCAATGTTTTAAACAACACACCTCTTGGTATTCACCCATAGAAGTTAAATATCGAAGGATCAACATTTGGCTGGTAGATGTGGTCGGTGGATGAATCGGAATCAAATAATTCCGAACGTATTTATTGTCTTGTGTACCCTGGCTCGCATCGTTCTCCAATAGCATTGATAAATTTGTAGTGTTATCGAATTTCGACATTCCATTCATAATTGCTCCTGTGTCGGTGGATTTTACTTGCTCGGGGCTACTTGGCGCCGATCCGCCGCCTAAATGAGCGAATGGTCGATCCTTTCGAACGCCGGGAGATATGTCTGCAGCTGGCGACGACGCTGATCCGTCGACTCTGCTCTGAGCAGCAGGCGATTGAATTGATTTACGCGAACTGGTCGAAGTATTTATGTAATCAGCTTCCTTGGCGATTTTATTACTCTTGTAGATTGGCTGCAAAATGTGGAGTCTCTGCAGCATTTTTGGCACCAATCGCGTGTTTTGTTCTCGAAAACTAACTGCAATGTCTTGAACTTCCATCGCCGCTGCCAGGAGACCGATTGCATAGCTTTGAAGTGGTTCAACGCCACTTTCCGCCCAGTTGTACAGACGTGTGAGCAATGTGTCGAACTCGGTCTGCAAAGTGATGCAAAATTCATTGAGGTGTTGGAAAAAACGCTTTAAACAATTACCTGAAAAACAGCTGACGTTTCCAGACCAGGCATTATCACTAGAATCAATCGACAAGCCGCAATGTTTAATTCTAAGGAGCTTTTCTGAATATTCTGTCGTGTGAAGAAATTATCTCTCAAGTAGTCGTTGACGAGCTGAAATTTATGATGAAATTGAGCGAGATTTTTGAAAAATTCCAAAAGGAAAATACTTACTTTGGTCATAAAATTATCTTTTCGAAATAGTAATTTCAGCAAGCGTCCCAATTCACATTCGGGATCTGTTCTCGATGGATGTCGTTCGTCAAATGGATCGGGATCTTTGCGCATATAAATTTCTGTTTCCTCTTCGAATATTTCTGATAATCTGGAAAGAGCAAAAAATTGCATATACAAAAAGCGTCTAGAATGCGATTTTACATAAATTTTTCATACATAATAATCCAATTGCGACATTTTTATGAAAATTTCAAAGGGATTGTAGGGATCAGGTACAAAATTAAAGGCTAAAGCTAGACAAGAAATCACTATTTTAATTTCTACTGTTAGAAAGACCTTGAAATATCCGCAGAAGGCTAGACTCAAGATTTAATCGAATCACGAAATAAGACGTTAGTGCATCATCTAATAAAAATTCTACCGGAGCCCCAGAGAAATGACGGTCAACCTGTCAAAAAATCAAGTGTTTTGTGTACCTTTTTAGAACGGGTACCGGGTCGTAGCCACTCTGTGAATGTTGTTCCTCCCAAAGGCGAAATATCGCCTGTAAGTCTCGTCCTTCCAAAACGTTTTCCACTGCGGGGGGAGAGGCCATTTTAGCGATTTTTTTACAGCTTTACCTCGAATTTTCTGCAACCACTTTTGCCGGATTTAACCTCGTTTTTTAAAAAAAAAATATTAGCGGGTACTCCAATCTTTGGGTTTCTTTCAACACAATAATTAGCCAATAGCCGCCATCAAGTTGATATTAAAACGAAATTTCAATAGAATTTTCACGAAAAACGCAGACACGCAATACTACGACTTTTTTTTAGCACACTCGATATTGGCGCTGCCAGATTTCGTTTGATGCACGGTGTGTCAACTTAGAACAAAAAGTAAATTTCATTTTTAGTTCCGATTTCAAACACGGTGCGCTGTTGTTGCATGCGTTTTTCGTTTTTCAAACATGATGGCGCGCGTGTGGCATGTTTTCTCCGACTTGACCATGATTTGAGGTTAGTTTTTTTTTCTTCATTTTGGGGCACATATTAATTCCGGTAATTTTTCAAGTATCCTTAAAACACCGGTATTTTAGGAAGAATCAGAGAACGATTCGTTTGAGTGGGTAGAATTGAAGCAGTTGTACCTTGAAACCTGTTGTGAGCCATCAGTTTCGCCCCTGAGACTTCGCTGTCGGTTTTGCCCAAAGTTGTGACATTCTGTGCGGTTGGGGCGCATCACTGCTTAAGAATTTTCCACAGTGACTTACTGCTGAAAGGTATCTCCATTTATTTGCAATTTTTGAGAAAATTTCATGGTGTATTTCTAGGTCACACAAACTACATTAACGATGTTTCTTGGGAGCCCGAGGGCGAATATTTAGCTTTAGTCAGTGAGGACCACACCTGCATACTTTTGCAGTCAGAGACGTGATTATTTGGGATCTGAGGAAGTCGAGGTAATGATCTCGGGATAGTCTTACTTTGCTACAATAAATTCTAATTCCTCTTCCAGTCGTTCGAGACACTCGAGCATTCCATGAAGACGGAGGCAAAGTTGCCTCAAAATCAAGCCCCACTTAAGCTTTATGGTGGGCTTTGCTGGCACTATCGCCTTCCCTATATCGTAGCTGCGTTTGATTGTAAACTGCTTTTGGGACGGCTCTGGAGCTCTAGCGCTTGGCTCGACACATTTGGCTTGTCCCTCGTCTTCACTGCCACTGCAGTAATGTGATATTTATTTAAAAATAACAAAACAAAATGTGATATCTATTTAAAGATATATTGAAATTTAAAATAAAAAAACATTTAAAAGATATTGGTTTTGTTTTTTCAAATTTTTATTGGATTTTCTAGCGAGAAAAATGTATCAAGGGCACAAACCAAGTTTAGCACAGGCGAGAACTACCCAATACTCAAACCAAAATAGTTCCGATTTCAAACACGGTGCGCTGCAGTCAATAAGCCAAAGTTGGGCGTCTATTATAATATATATTGTCTATGGTTTGATGCTTTTGTCGTGTGGTCTCTTAAGCGGCAAATAAACGATGCGATCGTTGTATATGGCACACACACACGATACGATATTCGATGAATCCGAATTTGACCATGAAATTAAAGCTTTCAACGATTGGGACATGAAAGCTTTGATCTGATTGGTGGAGGAAGCTCAATCGTAATCGCAATGGTAAACACAATCATTAGTTTGAAAGCCCCAAAGCCCAATTCAAACCATGCGATTTCGGCCAACCATTGATTCAAAGCACATAGACGATACAATCGTCGCATAAAAATACGAAATATTTGGCCAACCGGTGCAACTGTCGCATCGTTTATTTGCCGCTTTATGTTTTGACGGAATTCCAATTCCTATCCGTTTCCCAATTCCTCCAACAAGTTTCATGTGCAACGGAAAATTTTCATTTCATTTTTGTATTACAACAATAACAACGAGCTGAGTTGTCAAACGCAAAACAACATGATCGAAGTGAAATGTTTGTAAAAAGTGAATAAAACTCAGTAAAAGGACAGTTAAAAATGTCTCTCCTGTATATTTTAAGTTATTTTTCCATTGTAGTGCAAGTATGCTTCTTCACAATATCAATTGGTAAGTGGAAAATCAAGATTTTGTGAAAAAAATCGGACTTGGATTAGTTGACGCTGTACTTTTTGATTATTTAGCTACCTGTTTGGTTTGTAAACGGATTTTTTTGAATTAATTAGTAATAGAAGATTTAGATAGTTGAAAATTGAAAGATTTTCTTTGCTAGTAAAATTTGTTATTATTAGGCAACTACTCTTTCAACATAAATCATGAATTTCTGCTAATTATCCCATTTATTTTAGCCGCCGGTCTTTACTACCTAGCAGAACTCGTGGAAGAATACACAGTGGCAGCTAAGAAAGTAATAAATCTAATGATTACCTGCACAACATTCATCTACGTGCTCTTCATTTTCCTGGACCATTTGCCGTGGTCAGTGATTATTTCTGGACTAGCGGCACAAATCCTGCACATTGTGATAATGCGAAACTTCCCCTACGTTGAATTTCTGTCTCCGTCGTTCCTCAGTGCCGTTCTCCTGCTAATAGTCAACCACGTTTTGGCGTTCCAGTATTTTTCAAGCAATTACTATCAATTCTCTGAAGTAATTTCGGTTTGTTAAATTTCAAAGCAAAGAACTAAGTGGTAGTATTTTCCAGGTGATGGCCTACTTTACTTTGTGCCTGTGGCTAGTGCCATTCGCTCTGTTCGTTTCGCTGAGCGCCAATGATAATGTTCTGCCCACACTCTCCGAAAAGAGTCCGTTGTTAAGTAAGTTAATTTAAAAGTTCTTCAAGATTTTTGTTATTATTAAACTTTCATTCCAGACGATCATGACGTCGTATCCAATTATTTTTCCCGAAAGGGAAAGGCCGGCAAGGGACTTTTGTCGCTTTTCAACTACGCAAAAGAATCCGTTCTGCCGCAGAGAAACAAAAAATCGTTTTAAGTTACTAATCACCGACCAGAGTAACAAGTGTGTTATTTATAACTAATTTAATACTAACGTAGTTGTAATAAAAGCGATAAGTTTACAAAAATATATGAAAACAATTTATTATGCATTTTGTTCCTTAACGCTACCATCCTGCATACCGAAGTACGCTTTACAAGCCATCTTCACGAACAACCCGGTCTCCACTACTCCAGGGATCATCATGAGATTCCGGTTAATGGCATTCCAATCGACGTTATCCTTCGGCTCGAATTGCCAGTCCAGAATAAAGTTTCCGTTGTCTGTTACACAAGGTCCAGCCTTAGCCACTGCCATGCGAAGCACCACCTTTCCGCCGAACTCCCGGGCTATTTTCTGCTGAATTGGAATGTATGCCATTGGAACTACTTCGATAGGGATTCCCTTTTTGTACTGCTGTCCCAGAAACTGTGAATTCTTCGTGTAATCAGCTATTACGATCATTTTGTCTGCACACGAAGCAACGATTTTCTCCTGCAACAGACAGCCTCCGCCACCTTTAATCAAAATCATGTTGGCATCAACCTCATCAGCTCCATCAATGGCACAATCTAGGCGGGGATTTGTCTCAAGGTCTCCCAGTTTCAAATTGTTCTCGAGAATTAATTGCCTCGCTTGGAAGCTAGTCGGCACACACGAAATCGTCAAACCTACCAATTATCACATTAAAAAATTAATGAGAAATTATTCTTTATACAAACATGAAACCTTCTTTTGTCACTCGCTCCTTAAGTCTTTTTACAGCAAAAACTACTGTGGATCCACTTCCAATCCCTACTGCGGTGTTATCCTTCACCCATTCATCCACTGCTTTATACGCAGCGATTTTTTTCGCCTCGTTTAAACTCATTTTTGAAAAACTTGTTAATTTAGAAAAGCACCTCCGCGAAATTGAAATAGCGGTCAACATTTGAGGTTAACCAGGAGCGCGTTCGTCGACGCATTGATAGTCGTAGTCGTAGCTAGCAATAGCTAATGACGTCAATCTGTCATAGCTCGCCGTAGTCAACTATAGTCATGTGCACCACGAACGACCATAGTCATAGTCGTAGTTGCTTTTCGTTTGACAGCTCACACACACACTGAAGAATGAACAAAAACCCCAATTTTTTAAAACATATCGTTATTAATTTTCATCTGCGTAAATAATTTCATGTCCATTTTCCTTTTTCTGTTCCTAAAAACTGAACTCAGGCGGGAATTTTGACATTTATATGTCAATCATGATTTACACACTGTCTATGTGTGTGTTAGCTACGCTTGACTATTTCTAACTCTGCTCACCGAGCATAGTCAGAAATAGTCAACTACCGTAGTCGACTATTGGCATCCACGAACGACCAGAGCTGTAGCTACGTAGTCAGCTACGGCGTTCACGAACGACCGATAGTTACAAATAGTCAACTATAGCTGACTATTTTGCAACGACGAACGCGCTCCAGGGCTGCGTTCTATTTCGGAGTTGGTTTTTCTGGGTTCTTTAGTTTTGGTGTTTTTTGGATTTGGGGTAATATTTGAAATGCATAAATGGCGATTTGTATTAATTAACAATAATTATGTTTTTAAGTCAAAGAAGGCAGTTTTTAACTATACGAACGTGTTTTTAACAAAAACAATACTGATTCCTGAACTTGCGAAGATTTATTTATTGCCTGGTTTGTTATTACAAAACATATAGAAATCGATAAAGCGCGATAGTAATGCCGGCAAAAAATAATACTGATTTGCAAGCTTTCAGATTAAAAATGTCATTAAATTATACTTTTCCTAATTTCGATTATTTATAATCTATTTTCCGACACCAAAATCAAAAATTCTCGAATGCTGTTCATAAGACGAGGATTCTGCAGATATTTTTTTAATTTATGTTCCCTAAAGAAGGGTTTACAAATTCTTATTGGCCAAAAAGGAAGTCCTTAATATTTTCAGGGGTCGGAAAAAGATTTGACAAAAGTGGCCTAAAAAAATCATCAGGACGGAAGGAGGGTGGAAACTATTATCCAACAAAAATTGCAGTTTTTTTTTATTTTTATGAAAATCGAAACAATTCTGCAGTTTAAATTATAATAAAAAGTTGTATTATGGAATACTCCATTTTTTGACTTGGAACAACAAATTAGTTATTTAAGAAGTTGGTGAGTCCACATGACAAATCAACAGTTCATCGGAACTGTAGATGATGGCCACATGATATTTTTTGCCCTGTAATAACTATTACTGAAACTGGTTAAATGCTAATTATCAAAAGCTTAAAATCGAACATAATGGGACATGCGAACATGTGAAAAGAATTCATCAATTAAATAAACATTTTTCAGCTAATCAAACTAAATTATTTATTCAAGAAAAGACTGAAAAGTTGTTGCTATTCGTTAATTAAAAGTTTACATAAATAAGAAATTCATATAAAATTTACGGAATTTTAAAATTTAGATCTCAGTTTAGTTCGTCTTTCTTCATCAATAACATCAGCTATGGGAAAAGTTTTGATCGTTTTTTGTGCATTCTGCTTTCTAATCCTCAAAAGTGGTAGTTGCGGTCCTACAAAAGATGGAGATTGGACTAAATTCAAGGTAAAAATTTAATTTACGATTAATCATTACTAAATATTTTGTTTTTATTTTTTCAGACAATAAATAAGAAGACATTTGATAAAACTCGTGATGAGCAGGAACGGAAAGAAATTTTTGTGGAACATTCAAAATATATTGATGAGCACAATCAAAAATTTAAAAATGGCCAAGTGAGTTTTCAATTAGGTGTTAACAAGTTTGCGGATTTAAATGACACTGAGTTCAATATACATGCTAAAGGATTGCTACGGAGAACCTCGTAAGTAAAAATATCCGTGATATATTATGTTATTATTTAACAATTGGTTTTTTTTTCAAGATTACCTCCAGCTGATAAAGAACCTTTTACAAAATTACGAGGTCCTCTTCCAGAATCAATCGATTACCGTGAACTTGGATTAGTGGGTCCTGTAAAAAATCAGGGAACTTGCGGCAGTTGCTACAGTTTCGGTGCTATAGGAGCTCTTGAAGGTCAGATATATAAGAAAACTGGAAAAATGATAAGTTTATCAGAGCAGAATGCTGTTGATTGTACAACTGGAACATATGGAAATCATGGTTGCGACGGTGGAATTGCTCAGAATGTGTTCCGTTACGTCAAAGCTAACGGAATTGCCAAACAGGATGAATATCCTTATGTGGATAAAAAACAAATGTGTCAATTTAAGGAGAGTATGAAAGTTAATATGAATGTAACGGGACATATTAATGTAGCCAGAAACGATGAAGCGGCAGTTCAACGAACTTTAGCTAATGTAGGTCCTTTAACGGCTTCCATTGATGCTTCACAGAAGACCTTTAGGTTCTATAAAGGTGGAATCTACCATGAACCGAAATGTAAAAGTGGAATTATGTTTATGGACCACATCGTTCTTTTGATTGGCTATGGAAAAAATAAGGAAGGTGACTACTGGATTATTAAGAACTCTTGGGGTCCTGATTGGGGTTTAAAGGGTTTCGGTTATGTTGCCCGGAATAAAGGAAATCACTGTGGAATTGCAACAGATGTCACTTATCCATTATTAGAATAATTTTTTTACTAATTGATGTTTTTTTTCTGAAAATAAACTTTCTTCTAATTCTAAAGATCCTCAACATATTATTAGAAAATATCCGATGTGAACAGTACGATACTTTCTTATAAAAAAATCTAATGTGAATAGCACATGACTTTCTTATACTAAATCTTTGTTCCTGTTTACACTTTATTGAGACAATTTACACTTTATTGAGACAAGTAAAAGATCAGCTTATATAAAAATATTTTTCTTTTTACAAAATTTGAAATATCTCGATAACAGTAAAAGAAATCGATATATGGTAAAAGGCAAATTTATAGAGAATTTTATGGTCTTTAATTCTTTCCTTATTTGTTTTCGAGGAACCGTTAGTTTGAAAGCAATTTAATTTTTTAAACAGAAAAACTTCTTAAAAAGCCGCCATTTCGATTACTTCCGATTAAAGAGCCTATAATCTAAAGAGTAGACAATGGGTCATGTAAAAATGGCCGCCAAGCTGAAAAACAAGCGTGAAAAACTTTAAAAATTTGATTTAAGGCTTTAAAATTTGATTTACAAATATTTGCCAAAATAACTCAAATTCGTTAATATAAGTAAAAAAAAAAAACTCATGTGGCAGGTATCAAACAAATTTGGAAAGTCGCTGTTTTTTAATATATTGATTGTTTTAATTGGAGTCTGTCAGTGCTAATTTCCACTCTCTAGATTATAGTTTCTCTATTTCCGGTTGACTGATTTTCACCAAAAGTGGATAGGATCCTAGTTCAAACTAGGACCCATCCTTTTTGATCCCTAGAATTGGTTTTTTTTTAAATATATGAACACATTTATTTATGCATAATAAATGTTTATTTTGGCTAATTGGAAAAGTTAATTTCTTATTACATATTTGTTAACACATAATCATGCAATAATTAAAATACGTTTAAAATTATACACAATAATGATTTTAAAATGACAAAAAATACGTAAATTGAGGTTTAATAAGGCGTAAAATTTGTGAAAACCCGCTTTTTCCCAGTGACGCTTAAAACAAAACAAGAAGAAATTAAAATTGTTTTTATCGAATTTTTTGTACTGAAAAACTTTTTACCTGTAAATATTAAATTGTTAAATACTTCTAATTTGAAAAATCTCATTAGCGTTTTGACGGACGACGAGTTGAGCTCATTTGCTAGGCCCTAAGTGTTGTTTCAAGTTAGTTTGTGCCATTGAAAACTTACAGAAATTTAGCAATTTGTATTTCCACTGTGTTTTCTATAAAAAAAATAGTAAAGCGTGTTCAAATTTTTTTAAAAAGCAAAAAAGAAAGAAATTTTGAAAAGTTTTTTCTCTCAAGGAAATGAGATTAGGAAGATTGTCAAGGAAATGAGTTGGCGTGAAATGTGTTAAACAAAGTAAATCATATGAAAAAATCGAGGCATAAAAAGCAAATGATTTGTATTGCCCATTCATTGCTTTGTCACTTTAAAGTTTGGAAAAATGAAAATGTAAAAAATTCTGCTGTCTTAACCTTCTTCCGTCCCTCGGGTCTAATTTGACCCAAACAGAAATTAGTTTCCTTGTACCTTTAAAAGTATTTATAATACGAGCCTGAAATTTTTTTACTTTGCCTTATTTATTGTAAACTAGCAGTATGCAAAAATTTGGCAACTTCCGATTACCCGTTACACTGCTACAAAAATAGTCACACTAAAGACCTTCGGGTCTAAAATGACCCAAGGCAGTTATTCGTATAAGAAATGTTTAATTTAGTCATATTATATTATATTAGTTAGTGTTTGTAAACTATATCTAGAATACGGATCTAAAATCTTTGACCGAACGGGGTGAGTTCTCGGGTATAAGAAACCGATTTTGTTGGATGACAATTGGGAAAAACTCAACTGCCATATTCCTCAATTTTTGTATAAAGTTTTTTGACCGCTATTTTCGGGGAGAGTTCATTAAAACAATATATACATTTTTTGGGTTATCATATGTTGTTGTATGTTGTAAAAATTTCGAAAAATATAAAAAAAAATCGTTTTTTGATTTTTGTATACACTAAATCTCTATGGGTCAAAAAAGACCCGAGGAACTTTAGTGTGATTTTTTTTGAGGGACGGATGAAGGTTAAAACCTTGCAAGAAATCACGTTTTTTGCTGTCTTAAAACCTTGCAAGAAATCACGGACTTTGAAGAAGCTGAAAACTAGCCTGAGTTGAGAATTTTTCAAAGACCCGTGATCTTAAAAACGTTTAAAAAAAAGCCGTACAAATTTCTTGGTTTCGTAATATTTCAAGTTATACATGTTTCACTGTACAAGTGAATAGTTGTCCAATTTGATAGTGCGAATATAGTATTTTTATCCAACGCAGAGCCGACTAACTTTTAATTTGTCAAATCTTGTGCTTGTAAGTGGTTTGTGGTATTAAGCGTATTATTTTTACGTGAAACGAAGTCTTTTTTGGCAATTATTTTTGTGGGAGGCTGTGACGCCATCCTGCGGAAAAATGTTAAATGACGATGTTTAATCGTAAGTTTGTTTAGTGGTTAAGCGTAATTAGAAATGTGTTTTTTAACAATTAACAAAATTTTCCTGTGAGGCAATTAAAAAGTGAATTTCCAATAAAAAACACTTCTGTTTTCGCTATTAAAGAAACCATATTTGTTCTAATATTTTTTTTCCCTTTCACACGGCAAAAGACAGAAACCTATTATCCTAAATTAATTAAATAAAAATTTCCATAACAATAAAAACTCAAGATACAACACTTGTTTTTTTGTTAAACAAATGCTAATATTACCGTCATCGGCCATTTGACTTTCAAAACTGTGACTTTTTATATTTGCTTAGTTTCGCAAACAAAAAAAAGTTCTATAAAAATAAGGGAAGTTCGACATTTTAATTTAGTTCAAGTTCGTTTTTAAACTGAATGCTACAAAAATGAAACTTTTATTCTTGGCTTTATGTCTGATTGCACTTTATAAGAATGCAAATTCAGATCCTTCTGGAGATGAAAACAATTGGCGTAGTTTTAAAGTGAGTTTTAAAAGAAGTTAAAAATATTCTTTTTGTGTGAATTACTTTGTGCAAAACCTGGTTTACAAATCGAATGTGTGCCAATAGTTTTCCCGGGGACTTTTTTGTGAAAACTACAATGCGATTTTTTGAGTTTCTTGAATGTTACACTATTTATTTTTAGTCATCGCACCAAAAAACATTTTCTGGCGATGAAGATGAACGAAAGAAAATCTATCTCTCAAATGTTAAATACATCGAAGACCACAATAAGGAATTTGAGGCTGGAAAAACCACTTTCAAACTAGGGGCCAATCAGTATGCAGATTTAAAAACATCAGAATTCAGTCAACGGGCAAAGGGTTTACTTCGCAATAGAAAGTGAGTTTTTAATTGATTTCGTAACATTGTGGTTTTTAAAATAGTTTTCGAATTCATTTTCCGATCATTATTTCATTACCGTTTTCGAATGGAAAATTAAAATGTTTAGAAATTGGAAATATCACATTATTAAAATTAACTCTTTTAGGCCAGGACCAGTTGAACCAGAGCCCTTCAGATTACGTGGTACTTTACCCGAATCTCTTGACTATAGAACCAAAAATATGGTATCACCGGTACAAGATCAAGGATCTGTTTGCGGAAGTTGCTATAGTTTTGCAGCTAACGGTGCTCTTGAGGGACAAATTGCCAAAAAGAAAAAAAAAATTGTAAATCTATCTGAACAAAATATCGTAGATTGCTCTCAAGCTTATGGAAATGCTGGTTGCGGTGGTGGATTTTCCCAAAGTGCTTTCAAATTTGTGAAAGCCCACGGAATAGCATTACAAAAGGGCTACCAGTACACTGGTAGAAAAGGAGCCTGTAAGAAAAATCAAGTTAAAGCTGCGATTAAGATGACTGGCTTCAAAAATGTAGTGCGGGGCGATGAAGCTGCGACCCAAAGGAATTTGGTTAATGTTGGTCCTTTAGCAATCGCTCTTGACGCCTCTAAGCCCTCATTCCAATTTTATAAGAGCGGAGTTTACTTTGAGCCGAAATGCAAAAATGGATTCTACGAGTTGGACCATGCGGTACTTCTCGTTGGATACGGTACTACTGCTCAAGGAGAAAAATTTTGGATTATTAAGAATTCCTGGGGAACCAATTGGGGTATTCAAGGATATATGTACTTGGCAAGAGGCAGAAACAACCATTGCGGTGTTGCTACTGATGTATCTTACCCGATTCTTGCATAAAAATAAAAGTTTTTTTGTTTAACAAAATTTGTATTTTATTTTTAAATTTAATAACCCGTAAATTAGATTAACAAAATACTTGGTAGCAGAATTTCTTACATTTTTTTTTGAAATACTCATTGATAAATTAAAGAAAAAAAAACGAACTTTTTTATAAATTTTTCATCTACAAGTATGACTAATTGACTGACCCATCAACGCCCAGCCCAAACCCTTGAAGCTAGAAACTTGAAATTTTCACAGTATGTCCCATCTATCACGTAGGCCTTCACTAAAGCTCACTTCGAAATTTTACCGATAAAGGAGTAAACACGGTGTAAAGAGGATTTGGGTGCTTTTAAAACTTTGATTTTTGCCATAAATCCTGTTCATCAGGAGGTTGAAAAGTGACATTTGGGGGTTTTCCGGTTCGCTGATCACGAATCCGGTGTTACAATTTCAAAACTCCTAGTGAAAGGTCTTATAAGGATAACGCAAATATCCTTTTCGTGGGAAATGATCGCGTTGGGGTGTTTTCGGGGTCACTGATTACGAATACAGTGTTAGAATTCTAAAAATCCAAATGAAAGGTCCTGTAAGGAAAACGCAAATATCCTTTCCTCGTTTTTCCCACGAAAAATTGGAATTAGGGGGTTTTCGGTGTCGCTGATCATGAATCCGGTGTTCGAATTTCAAAACTTGGATTATAAGGTCCTGCAAGGATAACCAAATATCATTTTTCCAATTTCCTCTCATTAAATTCGATATTTGTGGGTTTTTAGGATCGAATTCGGTGTTAGGCTAATTCGAAACAGAAAGTCCTGCAAGGATAAGATTTTTCTCATAAGTTTTTAAGTTCTTTCCGGGTTTTTTGGTATTCTGATTCTTATACAAAAAACTTTAACCCGGCAACGACGGATATGCAAGCTAATGCCTCTATAAAATATTTCCTTGCGATGTAGAAAACTTTTCAAAATGTGAACGTTTTTTTCAACATAGCGGTTGAATTTGAAGATTTGCACTCAAATATCCATATTTTAAAACATGAATTTAGTTTAGGCAAAATTTTTACCTGTCCATTAGCTAAAATGAAAATTCTACTATGTGTTTTGATTCTGATTGAATTGCACAAAGGTGTTAATTCAAATCCAGCGGAAGATGATAATTGGCGCAGATACAAAGTAAGTTTAAAATATTGTTAAAATAACCGTAGAATTGATTTGTTAAACAAAGTTTTGACCCAATAGTTTTTTTTTCGAAACTTTTAGACGTTACTTTTGAGCTAAACCATGTTTAATTTTATTAGTCAGACAACAAGAAAGCTTTCACTAGTGATGAAGATGAACGAAGAAAGGTTTACATTACGAATTTAAAACTAATTGAGCAACACAACAAGGATTTTCGGGCTGGGAAAATAACATTTGAGCTAGGGGTGAACCATTTTGCGGATTTAAACCCAAAAGAATTCAGGCAGCGTGCAAAGGGATTGCTTAAGGGTCGAAAGTAAGTTTATGGGTTGAAAAAACTAAGTTTATTATTAATTAAAAACTTATTAAATTCAACAATTAATCTTTTTTCAAGAAAGAGTTCCTAATTTTGCATACAATCTGAAATTTTTACAATTAATTAACATCTAATTGAGTTTTTTTTAAAAATCTTTTTGTGATTTAATATCGACACTGGTCTACACTGTAAAGTTATGAGTTCTCATTCTAAAGATTTTTCTTTGAATATTTCAGACCAGGATCTGGATCTCAATATCCACGTAAACTTTTTGCACGTAAAAGTAGTCTACCGACATCTCTCGATTATCGAGCAAAAGGATGGGTGTCACAAGTTAACGACCAAAAATCATGTGGAAGCTGTTACAGTTTCGCGGCTAACGGTGCTTTAGAGGGACAAATTGCCAAAAAGAAAGGCAAAGTAGTGAATCTATCGGAACAATATGTCGTGGATTGCTCGAGACGGTTTGGAAATTTGGGCTGCGGAGGTGGATTAGCGCAAGACGTTTACCGATTTGTCCAGAAACGGGGTATTGCCCTACAAATGGATTACAAGTACACTGGCAGAAATGGCGCTTGTAAAAGGAGAGTGGCGAAGGCGGCAATAAAAGTGGTTGGTTCGAAAAATCTTCCACGTGGCAGTGAAGCAGCCTTAAAAAGTGCTTTAGTAAATGTTGGCCCAATCTCCATTGCTGTGGACTCCTCCAAAAATTCTTTTCGATTTTATAAAAGCGGCGTTTATTACGACCGTAGATGCAAAAGTAATTATTTTAGTTTGGATCACGCGGTACTTCTTGTTGGATATGGTACTACTCCACAAGGGCAACCCTATTGGATCATTAAAAATTCCTGGGGCACGGATTGGGGTATGGACGGTTATATGTATCTAACGAGAGGAAAAAATCACTGTGGCGTTGCTACTGATGCATCTTATCCGGTTGTTAAGTAAGCTGAGCTGTTTTAAAGAAAATAAAAGTTAAGGAAGCATTTTTTGTATCGTTTTTTTTTTATCAAATTACTGCGGCAAATTCTCTGTGATTGAGTTATGCTACATTTACACGAATGACAAATTTGTCATTTTTTTCTTGTCATTATGTTAATTCCCGTGTAAATGGCATAATTTTTGTAATTTTTTCTGTCAGAAAATGTCAATCTCTCATAAAAGAATGAACTTGTCCATTCTTTTATGCCAGATTGTCATTCGTGCAAACGCAATATTAGTTATGACAACTTTAGTATTCAACTTTTGTCATAACTAATATTGCGTTTGCACGAATGACAATCTGGCATAAAAGAATGGACAAGTTCATTCTTTTATGAGAGATTGACATTTTCTGACAGAAAAAATTACAAAAATTATGCCATTTACACGGGAATTAACATAATGACAAGAAAAAAATGACAAATTTGTCATTCGTGTAAATGTAGCATTATACAGTTGATCATTCAAGAAAGGTGAAAAAAGATTCTTTTTGAGTTATAATTTGAGTTATTTGAAACAATAGAGATTGCTTAACTACTTACTGTTAAGTTTTTGTAATTTATATTAATTTTTTTAAGTATTTTCGCGCCAACCTGATAAAAGCTTTTCCTGTGTTGTCTCAAAAGTGATGCTGTAAAAAAGGTTTCTAAAATTGACAGCTGAATTGAGCTTTAAAATATTTCGTCGGGAAAAATCAGTTTTTTAAAAGATTTCGTCTTGGGTACATGTGGTTTTAGTTATTGGACCGGATCGTGTGTTTTTGGTCGAGGGATGGTGGTTTAAAAAAATCGAATTAACGCAAAAAAAGTGTGAAATATAAACGATTTTCCCAATGGAAAGTATTGATATTTGTTACTAGAGTTCTTTCGTGTTCGGTGTTTCGCAGCTGCATCCTTTTTTGTGCAGTTTCTGAGTGGCGGCGAGAAAGGGACGGACAACTAAGCCGTTCACATATCCTTGCTAGCAAAAGGATTTTTCTGTGGCATATTTCAGTGTCGAGTGATATTCGAAATCGTGAAAACGAGATTCTACGCTTTTTACAAGTAAATAAATTTTAAATATTAGTCAGTCTGTTGCTTATCCTTTTCTGTTGCTTACTATCAAATATCCTTTGAAAATTACTGCAGACAAAGTGAAGGAATTTTCCTTATTGTGTGTTGCATTAATGTGTTTTTAAATTCAAAGTGAGGAGAAAATACCTCACAAATTGTTAAGAAAAGAAGGAAATCTGTTAGTGATTTTTCATTCAAGTGCGTGGTTATTTGCCCCCCTTTTTTGCTTACTGATTCTTTTAAAAAATGTAAAAGATCTATTGTGTGTGTAAATTTTTAGATCCTGACCACCGTGAATCATCAAACAGAAAAGTAACCCAGGAGCAACTAAAAAAACAGAATAATTTCGGGAAGAAGTTAAATTACAGGAGGTACCCTAAACGAAAAGGCAAATCGATATTTTTTTCCATCCCTGGTATTTCGAGGGATCCCTGGCTTCGTCCTGTTTGGACTATTTTTTCTTGTCGGTGTCGTAAACTTATTAGTGTTTGTGTTGTAAGCTAAACAAAATTTACAAGTTAAACAAACAGCAAGAAATAAAACAAAAACCGCATCGAGAAAAGTAATATAAAAAGAATTTACTTGACTTTAAGACTTAAATGTGACCGAACCTTTATTTAAATTTAAATACAACGCATATCCGTATAAATTAGAGATTTTTTTCAAAAATAGAATAATATCCGAATGTAAAATGTTTTAAAAAAATTTATGTTAATAACAGTAATAAAAGACAAATAAGCTTCTGTTTCATATTTGCGTATATTAAGTTACAAGATCCTTTATTAAACTTTTATTGCAAGAAATATTTTCTGTCTTCGAATTACTTAAATCCTAAAAGGATCAAAAAATATTACAATGTGACTTTTGTGTTGTGTTTTTATAGAGTTTTTCACCAAATTGATGTTTGTTTCATAAAAGCATTCCGAAAAGTTTTTTTTTTGCAGTTAATCTTGGATAAAACATTTACTTTTTCACGAAGACGCGAATAAAAATTTAACAGGAATTTTAAAAATCATTTTAATTGCGTACTTTTCCCTTTTCATACATTATACAGAAGTCGTAGCCCAAAATAAAATCTGGGTCTGCCAAACCCAATTCTAAATAAATTGCAAAAACCGATCGATTTAGGTAGTTGGCCTGGATATTCCCTCAATTTTCAAGTGCTAACACAAGAATTTGACAGTGAATTTAAATTAAATTCGAATTTCGATTCGGATTCAGCGACCCCGAATTACCAAGAAAAGACTCTTATATCGAGTACACAAGAATGAATGTCTGCCTGTTTAATAATTTTAGGTCGACTGAAGATTTCCTTCCACTAGTTAGTCGATCGAAAATAAGTTACATTAAGCCACTCAAGATTAAGAGGGGTTAAGAAAACCGTTTTTGGTTTCAACATTGGTGCTATCACGACCTCGACTAAAGATTAGGTAAATAAAGATAAGAATCCTAGAACAAATTTTGGGGTCCCAAAAAAATCCAACAGCGGAAATGGTATCTTTAGTATGCTTTGCAAAACTATTATTTTCCCTGATATTTTAATGCTTAACTGTCAAGAAATCAATAAAAATGATACTTGATTGAGATTCATAACTCTAATGTATTTTCCATACATTTTAAAGGTTATATAAAAGATTCTGTTGCTTCTTATCGTTAGTTATCTAAACTTTGACCTCTACTTTAAATCCACAAAGGAAATGATTTTCAAACCTCATTTATGGAACCACAATCCTGATAGGAACGACCATACCAACAGATACTCCAATATACATCAAAGTTACTAGTAGGCAGCACAAATTTTCCAGGGTAGACATTTTTTATCTTCTCTGGGTTTCTGTTCTGAGAAAACATGCCTAAAAATTCCTGCTCAATTGGTTATCGAGTCAACATTTTTGATAGCTAATAACATTAAGACTTATTAGCAAAAATATCACCAAAAAGTTGGATTTATTGTCATATTATTAAGAGATCTTCGAAATTTTGTCTCGCCAGTAAAAACCTTTTGTTCGGACAATAAAAACTACATTCGTTCAAGGACTTTTAAAAATTACGGAATGCAGTACATTTTGTTTACGATTTTTTCGAATTTCCTGATGAAACTCTGTAAAAACTAACGAAATTATATATAGTAAATATTTCTATTTTATTTGTCTCTAAATGTGAATCTTTATTGAAGTCTTTAAATGTTTAATAATTTACTCAACAGCTTTGCTCTAAAAATACAAATTTTATACTTGGTACTTTTTATAAAAGTGATTACCATGTAATGTTAACGAATCGTATTTTTTATGTTTTAAAACGTCTAACTATCCCAAATACAAATGTGAGTAGAAATTTCAATCACACACTGTAAGTCTTTTTCTCTAATACTTAAATGTTTTTTTTCCTGTAATCTGTTTATGCTTAATGTTATTCATTTATAGTAAATATTACTTAGTGTATATTTTTTTGGGTTTCTTTATATGTAAATAGTTTGTTCTTTATATGTAAATATATAAGTTTTAATTGTTACTTGATTATTGGATTTATTGTTTCGGTTTAAGAATAAGAACAGCACTAGCTTTTTTTATGTTTTTCATTTATTTTAGAATAAAATTGTTTTCAAATCAGTCGTAAATTTTTACTGGACTGAAAATTTTGGGTGCAAATCAAGTGTATATTCTTTGAAAAAAAAATCTTTGAAGTTTCTGTTAATATCTCGTAACCAATTTTTAACATAGAAGAGCTTTTTAGACTATAGCTCGATCCGATTGCGAGTTTTTGCGTTTCTCTAGTCGCCAGTACTAGGAATTCATGCTAGAACTTTAGATAAACATCTTAAGTCGGTTTCTAACATCTTAGGGACTGAACATAAGGAAAGGGCGAAGACGGGAGAAAACCGGTATTAAAAAAATTGATAAAAATGCATTTTTGTGTGCCTGGAAACTTTGCAAGACCCATCAGAGAGGTGAAAGTCTGTCTAAATTTTTGTTTGTGATTATCGAGATTAAAATAAATAAGGGTATTCTACAATAGTTCTTCGATGTCCAACAAAATTCACGAAAACGAATCAAAAATGGATAAAGGGGACTTAAATTCAAATGGAGTACTAAATTAGCGAAAATCTTTGAACATGAAAACAAATTGCGATATCGATTAATCTTTTAAAAAGTGATTCAGTTTTACATAAAAGTTACTAAAACCAAGGGCAAATACAAAATAATGTCCTTATTTAAAAATGCACTTTTTATCGGATAAAATGATCTGACCTAGAAAAACCCCCACAGAAAATCAGCACAAGGACACAACAAAATTTTATGTAGGCCAAAGGGAAATACTTTGCATGGAAATTTCGTTTTGGAGATGGCTTTTCTTCTTCTTTTCGGGACATAAAAAAACTGTTTGATATTTTGTAACGATATTCTAAAAATTAAGTCAATGAGATTAATTTTGTTTGTTTTATTTATGGTTCACTTTTTCTTTCGACTTTTCGTGGAAAAACGAAATGATAAGGAAAACAACGATATATTTTTACATAATTGCGAAAGCTTTTGGGTTCAATAATTCATAGGAAAATACACTGACTCATGAAGAAGTTGAACTGAAGTTATGTTATTGATTTAATCAGTAAAATGCGAGTGGGTTGGAAAAATTTAGTTGGTGACAGTAAATTCATATTTAAATACCCAAAGCAATGTTTATTTAAAAAAATTTCAGGCTTCGAAAAAAATACCTAGCTTTTCACCCCTCCATCCCAATAGTTTTGCTCTTCGCATAGGTGGATACGATATTTAAGTACCGAGCTAGGAGTCTATTTTGGAAACGGGTGGCCTTCATCAGATGCAGCTTTTCCAGTTTTCAGACTGCGCAACAGGTTTTTTGTGTACGCAGATTTATGTTGCAATCATCTTATTTATCCCATTTACCACCTCAAGAATTAAATCAATTCACCCTTTAGAGCGAATTTCAAATCTTATCGCCGCATGGAAAATTATCTTTCATTAGATTGAATAAATTCATTCGCCATTTATCAAATAATATTTGAAAATACAACAAACTGAAGTGGCAATTTGATATAATTTTGACTAAATAAAATCAATTTAGCAATTGTTTCAAAGGCATTTCTCTTATATTCGCAATACGTGTAATCAACTGATTCATTTAAGCAAGTCAACTGAATTCTGTTTTCAGGGTCATCTTGTCTACACCTTCGTCAATTAAGGTGTTTACATCGGAATTTTTGTAGGAAACATCAAAGCTTCTAATTAAGGTGGCAATTCTCGCCTATTTACAAATATATAAGACATTGATTTCAAACGAATCGTTTATTATCTATAGTTTAATAATATTTATTGGTAAATAAACGGTATTTGACACGTTTGATCCTGTAGAGCGTGATATATCAAATCAAAGTCAAAATCAAAGTCAGAATCAAAGAAAGTTTAATTATGTTTTTTGGTGGTGGTGCGGAAACAAGTTTTCAAGTTCATGTCAAATTCAAATCATTCGTTATGACAACCAAATATGCCTAAATCACAATTAAAATACCACCAACACTAGTAGGTATGTATAGAAGAAATGAATATGATATCAATATGATAGAGTGAGGATTTATATTTGGTTACAGCATATGTACGTTAATAATGCCAAAATCCACACTTCACCTTCCTCTTTGTGTTTCTCAGATGGATAAGTGATTATGGACTGAAGCACTTATCATTTCAACGTTCGAGTGTGTGTACAATTTATGTACTCGGAATTCTATGGCGGAAATTTGAAATGGGGCTACCGAGATGAAAATGTATATGGATTTGGTATATTTTTGTCACATCGTAATATATTTTTACCTGCCATAAGCTATGCTCTATGGAATCAATTGTTGGATCGTTCACAGGTTAAATTCATAAATTAATTGATTTGAAGAGATCTAAGCGAGCGCTTCAAAATCGATCAATTGAATAACAGCCGGCTGCTCAATCGAGTGGGAAATTCTCTTCTGGGAGCGACACTTCAAGTGATACTTTAGCCACTTGTATAACTTCGTAAGAAGCCAATTTGCTACTATCCATAATCAGATCAATATTATAAGAACATGCAATGGGAAAAAATCAATTTAATTCTAGACCTTTTTTAAGGTCTAGGTCACAGGAAGTGAACTAGAAAATCTCTCTGATGTACAAAAGGTGTCAAATTTGATATTTTTGATAATGAGTTTCTTAAATTGATTTTTTTTGGGTTATAAAAAGATTTTTTTGACATGCTTTGATGATGTCTTAATTGTTTTGTGACTTTAGCAGTTGATTGCCTACCCTGTGCAAATTGGTTTTCGGTAACGGTAAGTAAGAAAAAGTCAAAATGCCTCAAATGGTAAAGAATTCAGACTATAAGCTGTAATTTTGGGCCCACTAATCGTACTTTTTCGAAATTAATACTGATTGGTACTACTGACACCATCTGTCTAGACTGGTAACGTGTTACAACGAAAAATCTCAGGAACATTGCAATTAATCCATGATTGGCAATCCCTCTAGTTCTCAAAACTGTAGGTGCAGACAACCGAAAAAAATTGTGATTAAACGTCAATTGAGAAGGTATAGTCTCACTTTGAGATAGTTTATCTACCTATCTCAAAGTGAGACTATGCCTTCTCAATTGACGTTTAATGACGTTTAATCATAAAGAGAGAAAACTGAGAGCCTTTATTGAAAACACTTTTTTATGAAAGAAAATGAGGATCAATCACGTTAGTACAAATCTCGGGGCTCTTATGCAAATATAATTATGGGTGGTTCAAAACTAAAACCCTTCTAAAATAGTTTTTTGGCAACTAAAATTAAAAAGCCTTTTGTTTCTGGGCCAAAAGTCTTGAGTCCCTTTTCCCTAACTAACTATAGTGAGGTGATAGTACTAAACTCCTTATGGAAAACCACGAAAAAGTCGGATAAAGGGAGGGTTCCCGGAAGTCTAAAAATAGTGTCACATTTTTTATGGACACTCCCTTTACAAAATTAATATTTAAAATCAGATGGAGGTTTATTTTGTTTTTGTTTTTGGATGAATGTTTCCGCAGCTAGCCAAAAGGAAATAATGTGCGTTTGAATTTTCCACTTCAATTCATTGCCGATAGCCATCATTCAGGAACACTTTTTTTTTAAAATTCACACCGGAAACTTATCCGAACCAAAATGAAAATTCCTAGAATGCGAAATTCATAAAATAACCAAGTTCAAGGTTTAGGGTGAATGGATATCAACGAAAAATTTAATTTAAATTTCATTTCATGAGAATTTGTTTGTGAGCGAAAAAAAAAATGATTTAGAGCAAAACTTTCGACGAAAGATTAATAAAAATTCGAATGTTTGACAAATGATAAAAAAAATTGGATCAGTTAATAAATACAAGAAACATTTTTCTCGATAACTTCTCATTCATTTGAATTGTGACCATATAAAACTAGAATGTGGCCATCGGAAAACCCTTTTCGAAAAAGACGGTTTGAAAATTTTCGAATCGTCTTTTTTCGAAAATTTTGTTTAAAAAATCAACTTCGTTTTCAATTTTTTTAAATAATTTATGATATTTAAAACTTTTTAAGCTCTTGATCCAGGAAAACTGTACTTAAATTTTTCGATTATTCCTACAAATTTTGACTGCGGCGCACTTTATGCTGTATTCTAACGAAATAAAAGTTAACTTTTTAATTGGATACAGTTTTTGCCGCAGTCGCCGCTTTGCTTTGTTGAGTATTTTTCGATTGATTAAAAAAAATTGTCACCCTAATCTAAGAAAAACATTTGCTTCGGGGCAGACACTTTCCCTAGACCTAACGTGCATCCTTAAACCAAGGGTTGAGTTGGAGATATGAAATTATGGAAGTTGGCGATATAAAATGATTATAAATACCATTTTCAATGATTCCTTTGATGTTGCTCCAGGAAATTATTTGAAGCGGACTTCTTTTGAGATACCAAGAGGTACAAAACTTAATTATGAATACGTGCATCTATATTCATTATCAGAACATATTAACATCAATTAATCTTCTATTTCAGCCTCTGTACCTGATAACAATACGCTGTTTGTGCGAGTGTGGGTATATATTTTGTGTATGATGGAAAGAATTTAATTTAGAACCTTTTGATGACATTGCAAAGTCTTTTATAAATGTTTGTCGTCCTATAGGATCTACCTGAGGTGATTTCCTCCACCTACAGTTGCGTAGAAATACTTCCCTTTGGGCATATTCACTTCATCCATGGACTTGTATTTGTATTATTCATTTCTATTAATATACAATTTTCCTCTAAATATTGTTTCTTCAATTTAATATACTTTGCCAGTTTTTGTTTCCTCCAGTCAGATACACACACTTTAATTTAAGTCTTAAAAAGTAAGGAAGAAATAAAAAAATGTACCGGCATCGCCGTAAGTGATGAGGTTTTTTTTATTGTGCGTGGTTATGTCATCGTATAATCAGAAGTTCCGGTACGGCTGGTAGGGTGGAGGCGGCAACGAATTAAATTTAAAGACTTCTTTTTCGGACTTAATTTGCCTTAAATCCATCTCCGTCCACGGTGACATTTTTCGGTTGACCAGGTTCGGATCTACCCCGAAGGCTAGAAGTCGGAAATCTACTTCACAAACAAGTGTTGCTTGTCTTGTCGGTTCACAGCCTTTTTGTGGCACGCCATGTAAAAGCTGGGAGATTTGTTCGCCTTTGAGGCACTTTAGGCGATTAAAAGGCGCCGCGTGTTATCAGGTATCACAACCAAAAAAAAGGTGCCAAGAAAATAATCGCGACCTCACACTTTCTAAACGCTTCATAGCCCCATTACGTTAATATTTATGAGTTCTTTAATTCTACTTCCGGTGGACATTGAAATATTTCCATTTGATGGATCTTCACCACCTCGACGACTTCTGGGGCGACTCTTTCACATGTGGGGATAATCCACCCACCCGCCGGGTCTATGGGTCATCATATACGGACATGAAGTTCGTTGACACAGGAATTTCATCGATTTATCGCTAAAGCCGATAATCGTGTTTGGTGCTTTGCCAAAAACCATTTACGCTGGTAGAACGCTCCATGACTCTATTGACCCGCCGGGTCAAAACTCTTTAGCTGACGTCGAGGGCGGTGCCCAATCCCTTCGCTTTTCCAATGCTGGCAGCGCGAGTGTTGCGATATTGATTCGATTCCAAATCGAGAAATGAGATTAAAATGTCTCGTGAGACGTATTCGAATGTCTGCTAAAAGTGATAAGTTGATTTTCTAACCTCACATGGTTTTTCTTTTTTTTATTGCGAAAATAAATAAAATCGGATAGCAATGGTTTTTAAATTGTAATTTTTCATTTATTTTTATCATCAAACGTTACTCTTATGTACATACAAAACAAAACAAACTTGAACTTAACCGCAGTTTAAAGGTTTGATCACTAAGTTGAAAAGCAAAAGAAAATAAATGTTCCGCTGTGAGAATTCTTTTAAATGCGAAGGATTGTAAAAAGGGACACCGTTTCGGGAAGGGGCGCCAGCTTCGGGCATTGACTGCAATGACGCCAAAATCATTACTAAGCCGGGTGTGAATTTTAATAAATCAAGATTAATTGAAGAAATAAGGACTTCATCTTGTCTGACAACTGTGAGGCTTTCAATTTGGCGGTGTATTTGACCTTGGCACCCAAAAATTTTCGCCTGCGGAATATTTTTTCGAAAATTTTCTAAATTTTTCAGTTTTAGATCAATTATTTTCGGAATAGAAAGGACATAGGTTTTGCCCTGGCCGTCTCTTTACCTTGGCATGGCTATGGTACGAACATTTGAATTTAAAATCTTTCCATGTCAATTCAAAAAAATTCATATCGACATCTAGATGCTGTTAAAATGACGTTGGCAGGCTTTGTTGCAATACCTTACAAATATTCAACCATGTAAACTACCGTTTTTGATAAAAATGCCAAATTCGGTTGGGTTTAAAAATGTTTTTTATATGATGAAAAAGATTTTGTTGCTGCTTTGAAACGCTTCTTTATTGTCATTAAAGCGCTAAATAAAAAATACGCTTTTACTTGAATAAAACAATTATTATCGAATTTGATTAAAACTCATGTGCTTTTAGTTTAGTTTTTGCTAATTTGGGATTTCGTTTGGTGATAAGACATGCCAAATTATAAATAACTGATCTAACCAAACACAAAACCTAATTGCCATACGATTATGTGATTAAGTTGGTCTCGTTTTTACTGTGCTTATCTAAATTCGAACTTTTTTTTTATTACCCTTGGTTATAAAGTGCGTAAAATTAAATAATCTATTCGATGCGTCAAAATAATAAATGATAACACAATTGATATAAGGTATTATCACTATTCAAGGCTTCTGATTTCTAAGACTATGGTTCAATACAGCCTTACGAACATTTTTGGTGTGTCGTACGTATTTGCTACTAAATTAGTCACAATTTTTGTGGCAGAAACATGCCATTCACCAAAAATACTAGTCTTTTTTGCCATTAAAGCGTCGTATTACTACAAATTCTTGTAAAAAAAAACTACTGCGAATAATTTTCATGACCAACCATTATTGAAAATTTAAAATCCTTTTTTTAGAGATCGAAAATTTGAAGAAATTTTAAAGGAACTCAACATGCTTTTAGGAATGAAGAATAGGTAAAATTCATATACCCCTCATTCATTTTGATTTGGTTTGAATTAAGTGAAATTAGGTACTTCGTTTCTCTATACTTCCGGAAGTGAAGTTAGGTACTCCGTTTGACTATATGGTGTTGTTATCAGCATAAAATTTTGAACAGTAGGTACTGAAAAAATCGAAATATGTTTGAAGGTTAGAATGCCATTATCTTATTTTAGTATTACGATTTTTTTTATTCGTAATCTTAGGAATATCGGTTTGAAGACAAAATCCGGAAACGTGACCTTAAAAACATTTGAAATAATCAACAATTACGTCTCGTTTTTTATTTCATTCTTTTCAGTTTAAAAAAGTGGTTTGAAAACTGTTACGAATTTATATAGAAGATAGTAGTAGCATTACTAATAAAGTAGTATCATCGTTTTTCTCATTTGTGGTAGCCACATGTAATTTTTAGCGTAAATTAATAAATTGGGGGCCAGTTTTTTAAGAATCGTGGGACAGTTTTTCTCGTACTTTACTTTTCAAATAAATGAAATTAAGGACTGAAAAGTGCTGCAAAATTTCAGCCTTAAGTTACAATTTAAGATACAATGTTGTAAAATACAAAGTGTGAGTCTATTTCTGTAAACTGTTTTTAAGGTTTGGGTGAATAATGAGAACTCTAAGGACTTGACTTAATTCGAGATAAGAATGTCAAGACTTATCAACTTTCAGTTGAATGCAGGTGAAGGTTAAAAGCTACAAGTTTTAAAGTCAGTTACTTTTTCCGAATGAATAAAAGAGAGATTCGTTTTACCCACACAAGGTTAAAAGCAAAAATAAATCGCAATGATTCTTTTTTTAATGCAAGTGTAAATAGAAATAGACTTTTGTTTGCCTAAGTACTTTTCCAATTAACTGATATTTATGCATTTTACCAGCAGCACCATTCCACAATAAGGTGATAATTGGTTTTACTAATTAATTCGTGGACGTTTAATCAACTTGTTGGCAATAGAGTATTTATTAAAGGATTCCAAGGAGGATTGCGTGTTTTCCACTTAATCTCGTTTTCTCTGTTACTCTCTCTCTGAGTGAAAAGCAGATAAGGGCAATGTTTAATTGTTAATTTTTAGATAGCAATTAATTTCAATTAGCAAAGGATATAATACAAGGTCTTGTCTGTGATTATAGAAAAAGCAAAACATTACGTAGACGCTTAGATAGTTATCCGTTCACCTTGCCTTGAAATCGGAAAATGTAAAATTGTGAAAAATGTGCGCAGCAGCGCATGACATTCAGTGCGGGTGTTATTGTGGCAAATGTAATAAGACTAAATTGCGAATATACCGAATATACCTACGAAGGAAGTACTTTTATCGCTTCTTTCCACATAGACCTTGAAGGATATCATATCGGATGGTTTTTGTGCACCTACTAATCAAAGGAATTGCCTGCCACCCTCTAGTTATTAGTATTAAAAAGGTCGGTCGCATTGAGATTTTCCACTTAAGGGTCTGTTGCTATGGAAATCACTTTTTAAAATTCAATGACTTTTCAAGAAACTTTTGAATTACTACCGACGCAATTTTTAAAAATATCCTTCTTGTCCTACAATTGGTATCACTTGAAATTATTATTTTTTTCATCTTGTTTGAACAAAGAAATTTTTTTTTGAAGGCTACATAATAATTGTGAAGAATATCAGATTTTCCACTAAATGAAAAAAAAAATTAAAAAGATTTCTTTCAGTAAAAAAAAAAAGATTTTTTCTTCTTCACAATTTTTTAACGAGGTGTAAGAAAAGATTTGTTTGAATAAATGCCAAACGGTCGAATTAATACTAAAAAGTGTAAATCCGATAGCATTGGTAAGTTTTTGTGCTTTTGGTTTTCCATTTCTTTGTGGTTCAAATGCATAATTTTGAACTTTCTTTTAATACTAAGATTATATAAAAAAAAATAATTGCGAAATTCCTTCTCCAAAGCTGTAATTGGGGCATGTAGATATCAGACAGCTAAAAGGATTTCTTCATAAAATACGTCACTATTTTTTTTACTTTTTAATAGTTATTGGATGCGAGACAAATTTGAACACCTTCTAATTTAAGGGGTCAATTTTTGTGCAAAACATTTCGAAATTTTGTCAAAACTCTTTTTTAAAAAAAAATTTGTTCTGGAATGGAAATTCGTTTCTTTGTTCCGCTTCCGCTTTGATCAAAAAGCCCAATTTTTAGAAGCCGCTTCCGCTTTGATTAAAAAGCCCAAAGTTAAATATAGATTCTCAATTTAATTTCTCCAAAGTTTTCTTTATTATTTAAAAATCCTGTAAAATGTAAATACTGCGATAAAGCTGGTTGGAATTCCTGACACGTCTCTTAATTCAAACCAAATTGCTGTAAAATAATCCATTTTAGGGCTCGCTACGTCGATGTTTTACGAAAATTCTCAGATATAAATGGATTTTTTTTCTTTCTTTCTTATCGTTGGGCTCCTGGCGACCTTAAACTGGTAGCAATTTGTGTTTAGGTGATCCCAATGTCTCATGGGTATAAACCTTTAAGAAATTCAAAAGGAGATAAAAAAGAAACAGAAATTCCTGATCCTTTAATTCAACGTCGTTCGTCATTTATTGCGATAGCAATTCCGAATTCTCCTCGATTTGGAAGGTGTGTGTGTGTGCAATACATTTTAACAGAAGATTGACTGCTCATCTTTTTCCGATTATCCTCAAACATCCCTCAGTATAGTCCAGCGTTTTGCTATTACAAGTAATAAATATAGAAATAAATATATTTGCGTTTTGTGGTGGTGTAGCTATTTTTTTACTTGCCTTATCATTCATCAAAATAATAATAGATTTCACTCAGTAGATGATTTACGAGTATCAAGAAATAATAAATTTAAAGAGAATAAACGAAATTTTTATTCCTGCAAAATTCTGCTTAAAGTTCTTTGTTTATTTAATTAAGTAATAATAGTAAACAAAGAATTGGCAACCAATGTAAAATTTAAAAAAAAAAATCTTCAGAGTTAATATACTTATGAAGAATTTATTGATTTAGAATCGTATCTGCTGTGGTATTATTTATATTTTGGAGAGCGAAGTGTGTGTATATACTAGGAATTTTGGTTGATAAACACCGAAGTTATCATACGGTTTAATTTCAGGGGGTTCCCTATATTTTGTTGTCAATTTGAACTACAAATGTACAGAACAAATAAACATCACTCAAAAATGGCAGAAGCTAATCGCTCAACTTTTACTTTCTTATACGAATTGAACTGTAAAAAAAACGCACAGTAGGATCGCGAAAAGTCGAACTAAAAAACGAAGGCTGTTAGGCATCATTTACCTTTGACACTATATTCCGTGAATTTCCTTCTACGACACTAAATTTATGTCGCACAACCGTTTACACTATGACACAAAATTCAGAAATTTATTCCTGAAAGACGCCCGAACTCGAATCTTTTCATATACAAAAATCTTTTCATCGTCGGAATAAATTCAAATTTTAGCAACTTTTGCAAGTGAATTTACTCTGCAATAGATAAATAAAATTCGTGAAATAAATTCTGAGTCAAATTCGTGGAGAAATTTAATAAAAAAACGTAAGTTGTAAACGGGTATCCAGTTTTCGAGAAATTTGACTTACTGTATTTGATACTTAATTTTAAGAGTAAACCCAGATTTAATTACCCACACAACCCCCGCTTTAATTATTATACCCGTATGGTGAAACCAAAGGGTATATTAACTTTGCCTTACCGTTTGTAACGCCAAGATCCCGTCATCGCACAAAAAAATGAATTACACCAGTGTTTTTAGAATGATAAAAAAAATTGAATTTTGCATGTCCGTCCGTCTGTCCGTCTGTCCGTCTGTCCGTCTGTCCGTCTTGCTGTCCGTCTGTCTGTGGCGCGGATTGCGGGCGCACGGATTGAGCTAGAGACTTGAAATTTTGCACAGATTCGTTTTTCGTAAAATGCAAGGCCAAGTTCGTTAATGGGCAAAAATGGACCATTAGGGGGGGTACCCCCCATACGAACGAAAACGTTTTCTGCGAATTTCTCAAAAACGGTGCATCTTATCAAAAAAGTCCAAGAACAAAAGTTATTTAGGATATGATTCTACATAAAACTCCCATACATCAAAATCCGATTGGAATAAATTTTAAGAAATCTTATTGGAAAGTTTGACTTCAAAGTGGAATTTTGGTACAACTGTTCGAATTTTGATACGAATTTCACCATACGGGTCTCCAATAATTACCAGATGGGCAATTATAGCTTTTGTTATGTTTAAAGATGTGTTTTCTGGAGGAAAATAATTCAATAGTTGCACGAAAAAACCTGATACTTTTTAACTTTTCTCGAAAATCTTTGAAGCTTCATGCGATTTTTTTAATAACATACAAAACGGAGGGAGAATATTTTAAAAGTAATAAACATATCTCTTTATTTTTTCTAAAAAACATTTCCCGAATACTCCCGAGTCGATTGAAGTCATATTTCAAAAATGTCCTTTTGTCTGTGTATAAGATTTCTCAAAATTTACTTGAAATTTTATATGGGAGGATCCTATAAATTTTTTGTGAAAATCCGTTCTATCCTATATAGAGTCTATAGTGTAAATTGCGTAAAGACGTAGATTTTGTATAAGAAAGTCATGTACTGTTCAGATCAGATATTTTACATGAGAGTACAAAAATTCCTATGTCTCTTATCGAAGTGACTTTTAAGAGACTTACAACGTGTGTTTACATTAGAACTTTTTTCATACGCTGGATCTTTCGCCCTTTTGCTGGTTGTGTTCTCACGCTTCACTTCTTCCTAATTAGTTAAACCTGTTGATTAACAAATGGAAACGAAAAAGCTTTCATCAACCAGACACAGATCGGTTTGTTGCTGAAAATTTTAAGTTAGTTAAAACTACGATCGCATTTTTTGGTTTCCTTCTCCATTGCGGCCCTTACCATAACTCGCCCGAAGCGCAAGACGCTGTGAGTGAATGAAGAAAAAGCCCTGATGTAAACACATTCTTAAAGGTCATGATTGTTATTGTTTTTATTACAAAAAGCTATAAGAAAAAATCCATAAATTTCCTTATGTTTCATTAAAAAAAAACAGTACTTACCCAAAAACACGTACGATTAAATGCTTAATTCGTCGCCTTTCCTCTTATCTGCTATATTTGCGTATTTTCAATATGAATCTGTCTTAAAATATTGGTTAAGAACACATGACTTGTAGTACGACTGATAACACCAAATTTCTCGTACCACGAAATAAACAAGACGTTTTTTTTTAGTACAAAAAATTACAATTCAACGTAAAAAAGCATATTTCGCATTCATCAGACGTAGTATTAGGTATATACTTGCTTTTGACGTGCATCAATTGGGAGATTTTCTTTGCCAAAGGTGTAGACAGAAAGAAGCATTTAAGTCGTATATGATTTCGAATCTTACGCAAGAGTTGAGCTTTTATCTATCTCGTGTCGTGGAAAATGTTCCGATGGGGGAGAAAATTCACGAATAAATATGGAATTCAAGATCAACTCACATATGTTTGACGTTGTCGAGTTTTCCAATATTGAGAGCAAATTTGTTCATGGCTTTTTTTTCGGAAAATTCAAAATAAGAAGACGAATTTCCATCAGTTGTTGTTTTACTTTTTGTTGTTCTAATACGACTTTTTTTTTACTCAACGGAATTCTGTGTGAGTGCTACTGGCGGTGTTGAAAACTTATCAAAACGCTGAAATATTTTATTATTATGTCATGGAGCACTCTAGCTTTCGGTTCATTTGCTGACGTGTGTTTAACGAATGTTTTATTGAAAAAAAAACAAAACTCGTCTGTGAAATTGAATTACCATTCCGTAGTGTATTTAAATATTAAAAATTCTATGCATAGTTAAACAGTGTTTGTGATGTGATAACATCGGACATCTAAATACGAGAAATTTAGATTATTTTTAACATTTCATATGTCGGATAAAGTGGAACAGAGGGTCATTGATTACCCCAACCTGTAAAATTAAGATCCGAAAAGCTCATCCACTTGTCTCCCATTAATCCAATCTGTCAAGTGGCTAAAATCTCGTCGATTGTGATTCAAAATTACACTTGCAGTGTAAACGACATTTTAGTGCTGTGCATTTTTGCATGAATTCGAGAGAGTATGACCCAATTTTCAGTTAGACGCGTTCAAGTGCAACCAATCAAAACAGCGAATACTTGTTTATAGAACAGTTGATCAACAATCTTCATTGTGTACAAAACAAAACGTTATCTTTTTTTTTTATTTTAAGTATGTCGATTTACAACAGAGTGCGATTCGCTTTTATTTTTACCGCGCAACATTTCGACGTTTATGTGTCATATGCGTCTGTAAAACGTGTTAATAGTCAATAATATAGTAGTTTTAAACGGAATATACAGTCACTAATCAGTGGTTGTGAACATTTTTCGGATTTTATTAAACTTTTTTTTTTAATTTAATTTTCTTTCGGTGATTTCAACATACAAAATGTGCAACTAATTAGCATTTATGTCAACAGTGAGGTTAGCGGTCGACCACAGAACTACTGAAGCTTTAGTGAACCAAAACCAAACCCTTTCTCGGCAGAAAAGATCGCCAATCTAAACTAAAACCAAACATATTGCAATCTAGGAAGATGAAACCTTTCCACCTCGTGTAGCTCTACAATATTTTAACTATTTCGTCCTTATAGGGATAACGAAAAGTTCTGTAAGGATAACGTGATTATCCTTTTCCTCAAATTTTCCGGAAAAAAATCATATCTGGGGATTTTTAGGGTCGCTGAATTTGATTCTGAAGTCAAAAAGTCCGTAAGGATATCTCAGAGGCAAGAATATATATCCGCAGGCTAAAAAGTATAACAAAACGATTTAAAAAACCAGTTAATATATTTTACTTGTGCCAAAGGTTCTTTACCACTGAACTACAGTGTAGAAAAATTAAAGAGATATTGTAACTCGTGTACTGCTTCTGATGGCTATATTCTAGTATACATAAAAGATGATAATTTATTTATAGAATGAACGTGAATGATATGTTTGCTGATACTTGGCTGTTTCGTTGGTTACCTGATTACACTTGAACCTGATCTACAAACCGTAGCAAAATGCTCCACAGCAGTAGCAGCAGCAGAAGCAGGGATACAGCAAATCAAGTGTCTAACTGACTTAGTTTCATTGACACAATATAAACAATAATTGACTAATGACCGTATCTTATACGTACAAGATAGAGGCAAAAATACGACAAAATAGAAATAAATTGAGAAAATAATATGATTTCAGATGTGATTTGTGCGGGCAGGCGGACGCGGGCGGTATGGTTAAACGTGAATATCAATGCGATTGAAAATCACTACAGATATATTGAGCATTGGGGGGCTTTCCTGTCGGTTAATTTCGTTCACAGCTGATAATCTTGATTTGTTGATTTAACTCTGTTGACTCAATGCTGGTGTATTATTTAATTTTAACCAATTTATTGCTGTAATTACAGAATTTTATGGTTATTTAGATCCGTTTTAATGAGAACTGTTTAAATTTTAGGGAATATTAAACGACTGAATGGGTAATTTTGTGTATTTAAGCGTGTAATTTACCTTGGGCACACCGATTTATTTTTAGTTAATTAGTATAACTGAATTTTTATGTAAATTTTATTTTTTTAATTATTTTATCTGGTCAAAAGACACGTCGTGTTTTAATATGGTGACTTTTCTACTTGGTATGCACCGTTTTCCACACAGGTGTGTGATGAAACTGTCTTCAAACCTGAAGAGTTTAAGGACGATATATCCGTGCTGTTTGACCTGAAACGGGATGGCCAAATAACTCTGGCATGTATAGGCGGCTTTATAATGCTATTGTGGTATTTAAAGAATAAAAATCTGCACAGAGCGATAAGCCGGTCATATACGCTGTGATATTCTAGAGCTCTTTGTACAACTGGTAGCTCTTTTCAAGTCAAACGCAATGAAATTCGTCAGACCTGGGGCGGCATTCCGCAAGCGTGCAGTGCAAATCCAAACGAAAATATACATTTAATTAACATTGCGATTTTCCCAGATATCAATATACCCAGAACCGACACAAAATAAATCACCTGAATAGACTATCTTGTTTTCATTGTATCATGAGTATGTAAACCACAGCGTGTATGATCCACTTAACATATTCAACATTTTTGTGTTAGTAAAAAACTCTTGAAAAGATTTAAGATTAAAATTAAGAAATAAACCATCATTGACTCAACTTTGTTAAATCAAAACTGATTTTTATAAACAGAGTTCACCCAATCAAGTGCAATATTGACGATTACGAAGACATTTTATTTAAACCGAAAAAACTAATTTTGTGCGCGCGAGAAAGGAATCACGCAGCATATGAGTTATGTCAGTTAAAAAAGTTTTTATTTCAATTCGGTAGTAATATTTTATTTTATGAATCACATATTTTTTTTCGTAGCTTGCAAAAAAATTGAAACAAATTCATTAATCATTTGTTTTTACATTTTTAAATTTTTTTAGTTGCATAAGTAGATGTGACTATTCACTCATGTTGCAAAAATTGGCTTCTTTTAGTGTTGGAACGAGAAAATGAATTTTGAAACCTCTGGAAAGATAAAAAAATGGTGATTTTAAGTGATCGTTTTCTCTTTTTTCTTTAAGCAGAATGGCCGGGTTCGCATCTCAGGCTGCATTACGTTCAAAATGGGGTGATCTTGTTGATTCTAGCTCATCGGCAATCCCAGAGCCATCAGAAGTCTCACAGGGTATCAAAAATGTTGTTGGATGGCTAAAACAGGTCATTTGTTATTAACATTATACAAAGAAACTTTAATTGATGTTATCAAGAATTGGTGTTGTTCGTTACTGGTTTATGTTTTTATGTGTTTTTTATTCATAATTTTTCGATGTTCCTCATTATTTGTAGCTAATCGATATTATTTTTTGTCCTTTAATATTTTAATTCGCAAAATTCAAAGTTTCTATTGGCAATTTATATTTTATTCCCTGTTTTGTACGCACACCGATGCACAAATTCTTTGAACACGTTTTGTGTATCATTAGTTTAATTTCTATGTTAAAATATTTTTTAAATCTAAATTTTGTTGAGATTATACTATATTATACCGTAACATCATATTTTTGGCTACATATTATTGAAAACGAATAGTGTTTGTAAAAAATCCAGTAGTGTCGTAAGGGGCTGTTCCTAAGAGTTTACCAGCATTCAGGAGTGGGTCTTTGGACCATGGATTAACCCAAGTTTCTCCTTATTTATTAACGTATTTCCATGCTATAATGCGTCGGAATTACCAAATGAAACTTTATATTAATCGAACTAAATATTAAGAATTTTTTGAAAATTTTCCGATTTTCCAAGTTTTTTTTTAAATATTTTTTTTAGTTTTTAATGATAAAAATTGAATGAGAACATGGCGGTTTATAAAATTAATTAAAATGAAAAACTTAAATATGAGCCAATTTTAAGGTGAAACTAGGTTGGCCACTTCTTGGCTAAGTGTAAAGAAAAAATAATAGTAAGTGTTAGGAACTTGGCTCACTATTCGGAATAGCAAAGCGTTTTAAGGCACTTATGATTTTTTTCGTTACAAAAGCAAAAGTTTGTGACGTTGTTACTTTAGAATAGGCCACTGTTTGGCCAACCTTCTTAAAAAATTCTTAAAAAAACTGCAAACAGTTTGTAAAATCTGAAAATATAGAAATCATGAAAAGCGGCAATTTTCAGGTAAGAATGACAAAATGATGTGATTTCTCTTTTCTTGTGTTGTCACTTGATTTAGTCGCTTGTTTACTTTTATTTCATATAACAAGATTTATACGCCAAGGCCCAAGTAAAACGGAATGTTACATAAACATGTCCCACATAATTTTGATGGATCCTTTCTACCTTGAGAAGAATGTCTTTCAGCATTGAATCCTGAATAGTCTTCTGAAAAATAAGTTCACCTTGCAAGGATCGAAAGATATGAAAATATCAAGCGACTGTGGATAATACATGTCATTTATATATTAGAGATAACAGCTTGTTTCTGCTATCAATAAATAATATAGTAGGTTATACCATTTATGAAAAATAAACATAAAGTCAAGAAAACACGAACACGAGCTCAGGTGGTTATCAAATAAAAAATAAAATCAAGTAGAACTTTACACGGTACTTGCCTGACAGCCAAACATTGATAGTGATGAATTCACGGTAGAACATAAATCGTGTTTGCAGCTATTTGGAAAATTGCTTCTCACTTGTAAGTCATCTGGAAAGTCAATAAATTTTGAATTTTTAAAACTTAAACGAAATAAATAATATGTCTGCAAAAATATCAACGAATTCAACGAGAAAGAAAAATACGAGTAACTGAATTTTTTTTACCCCATCATATATATAGACAGTGAACTACAATTTGAGAAAAAATGAGTCCAAGTCATGCAATATACACAAGTAGCCTTGAAGTTGAATTCATTGACCTAAATTGAGAATTTTAAAAACAGATTTTATTTCGTTTTAAAAAAAATACCATTCGAAAAGTAGGTTTGCTGATCCTTCAATCAGATCAATGTGGATTACAGTGCCGACAATGCGGGGGCCTCGAAAATTCGAAGGTCCCAAAAAATCGGTCCCATGCCTGACTTTTCCCTGCAGTTAGAAAAAAACTCCTTGCTATTAAAAAAAAAATCTTGCGCTGTACCAAAGGTTCCTACGACACTGGATTGAACTTAATAAGCTCTTATCATGTTAGTATACGCTGATTTTTTGGTTTGAAACATTTTTCACTCATTCTTCCAATTTTCCTCAAAAAATGTTACTTGAAGTCTCAGAGTGTTTTCGTAAGTTTGGCGTATATAAAATTATCCTTTATTTTCCACAGTCCCGAACTCATGTTAGATACTTTTTGAACAACATAATTTATGTATCATGCATTGATTTTCTTAGTTTACCTTAAGTTCGACAGACAAAGACTTTCAACACATACGAAAGTTGCAATTCCCTTGATTGGGAGCTGTGATTCGAAATCCTTTGCTGTTCAAGGTGGATGCCAGCAGACTTGGTCTTCGTACGTATCTGTGATATGACCCTATTTTAGAAATTCATGTCAAGATCAAATTCTGTCGTTCTTGAACTCCTTCTACCTTTTCATGCGACTGTTTTTGATGGAGAGTCCGAAATAACAAACAGAGAAAATTTCATCCTTGCGCCGAGTTGGGCATTTTATTGCTAGGGCAATGAATATTTTACGATAGAAGTTGCTGCTCATCAATTTAAGTGTAGGAGTGAACAGGACACTTTGAGGCACTTTCCCTGCCTTCGCATTGACCCAAATTCCTCTAATACTGTGAAGATTCTTTGGTATTAGGTGCCCTTCTTAACTTTAATGGTTAATCCTTTTTGCCCGTATGTTTTTGCAAAAATTCTCTTTTTCTGAAATTCAACAAGCTTTGAAGATTCCCCGATTCTCAACTCGGTGTGTTTTAAATGGGGAATACTTTTGTGTTTTATCTGTGTATGAATAGTCGACTATTAAATCCAATTATCAAAAACAATTTCCTTCTGGTGAACTTTCAAGTTTAATTCTGGTATTATTGTGTAACGACGCCTTCGCAATTTACTGTTCCTTTTCCGCAATCCACAGTAGTGCCGGACAGCTGGTATTTATCACACTTTTTTATTAATTTTAAACCTAGTTTTATTTTGAATAAGTTCGCATACTCAGTCACTTTCGTGACTGGGCGAGAATGTGGAAATTCCTGTGAATAATTAAATCGAATAATATTTAATTTCACTGGAAAAGGGTTTCGGTTTCTGCTGAAAACCAAGAGCGAGAGCTGTCATTGCGGTATAGACGGCGTGCCCAACCGAAAAACTTTATGCCGGATGTTTTTGTTTTCAAAGTGTTTTACAAAAGTTCTTACAAAAGTTCTTACAATTTTCAGAAATTTCCCAGAAGTATCTACTTAACAAATTTATGTGTATAGAATAAAGCATCAAACGATTAAGTCACTGATTTTCGAATTAATTTCTTGTCCTGATGCTATTCCTTCGATCAGCAAACGATAAAATATTATGCGAATTTTCGCATTTCATGGAACTCGGCCAAGGATTCCAAGTAATGGCATTTGAAAGTAGAGGCGTTGGAATTACGTATTTCGACCTTTAAAACTTTTAATTTGAAAGTTGAATTTTTAATCTAGATATTCGTCTGTCTTAATTATAGCTTAAAGGTGGAAAATATTTTTCCATTATATGTTAGAAGTTTAGGATGTTTCAAGGTAATTTCGTTAATTTGATTTATGCTGATTTCAAGAATTTAATTTATATGGCGCTTTAAGTTTTTTTTTAACATTTATGAATTTCCGGAAACTTTTAGTTGGCAAAACAAAAGTTTATGTTTAAGGAACAAAAGGTACATATTTTTGAGTCAACAAAATTATAGCAAAGTAGATATAATAAAAACTCATTTGTATTTCTGATAATTTAAAATATTTATTCAGTCAATAGCTATGGTGTACAAAAATTGGAATGTGAGACAGCTTCAATTTCTTACCCACTATGGAAATCCAGGAAATGAATTGCTTTTCCTGTTCCTGTGAAGAATAATTACTAAAAAAATACTAAATTACAGAATTTAAGTATTAGTGGTTGTCCATAAGATTAGGCTTTTTAAACTACCTCGTTTATTCGTGGTTCTTATATATGATCTTATACCATATACCGTATGCGTCATAAAAATCTGGAATCTAGTACTGCAAGTATTTTCAAGGAGATAACGGTTGCTTATTAATTTGTACTACGTTTGAAAGGGTTTGTAAATACAACTTCGTACATAATTGAGCTAAAAAATTAAATGTTTATAAATATAGCATATTGGGGGAGGCTCGAAAAGTCCACGCGCGGAAGTCCAATAAGGCGATTTCCAATGAATTAAACGTAGCGTTGTCAACTGTTTATGCTGTAAGAGCGACTTGTTTGGCCAGGGGAATAGTTAGGCCGCAATCTGGAAGCGGTAGACCCATTTCAGTAAGGACTCCAGTGTTGATAAGGGCAGTCAAAGGAAGGATCAGAAGGAATCCGATAAGGATATCTTGCAGAGTCATGTAAAACCATCAATAGAGTCATCTTACGGTAATGATGTGTTTTACGTGTTTCAACAAGACGGGGCGCCGCGCCACACTGCCAGAAGTACCCAAATTTGGATAATTTAAAAAACCAATAATTTAAAAAACTGCTGGTCTAAAGACATGTGGTTACCGAGCTCTCCAGATCGTAATCCCCTGGATTTTTTAATATGGGCATATGATCAGGCTAAGACTGGAGCTAAGGCTTACAGTAATGTGCAAGCCCTGAAGTCCACCATTACCATCGCATGGAACGACAAGTCGGAGTCTTATTTAATATTGACCTGCAAGAAGTACAGGCCCCGTTTGGAGGAGTTCGTAAATGCTGAAGGTGGACATTTTGAATAACTTTTTTACTAGTATGTAAGATTTAGTTTAGAGCAAGACACATTTTTTTTTCGTTCAACTTCTGTGTTTTATTAAACGGTTTACAATTTAATATGAATTTTCCAGATTTTTATGACTCATACGGTATAAAAACCGCAATGTCGCAGATCCCTCCACCTTCTAAAAGTGTGACATATTTTATGGACAGCCCTTTATGTCTATAAAACTTTTTTTTCTTATTAACAAACTGCTAGTTTTTCAAAGACCGTAATCTATTCCATGCGAATGAAAATTTCTCTTTGAACTTCAATTTGTGTAAATCATAAAGCAGTGAAAATGTTTAACTTGGGTGCGATCACTTTTTAGCCAAATGTTCGCATATAGACGTCGTTAAAAATTAATAAAAGACAAGAAAATATTCATCGCACTTGAGTGTCACATCATCAGATTACCGCCTACCACCATCGTATAATTTACGATTTTGTTGTTAGAATGTTGTACTGCGAAAAAAACACTTTCCTGTCAACAAGAAAACACATTTTGAAATTCTCTTACATCATCATTAACCACAAGAATGTTATCTAATACTCAATAGAATTATTCGTGATTTGATCCATTGAAAGTAAAATCTTGATCTCGAGATTCCATTCAATTTTATGCTAATTTTGTTGTAATAAAAAAGTGTTGAATCTATAAAAAACTGCCAATGTTTCCCATAGACTGTCTTTCTAACAAGATATCGTCCAGATAAAATCGAAAGTCTAGCATTAAAAAAGCTAACTTAAAAGTTGTTGATCTGTTACAACGATCAAAATGGAACCAAAAAACACCATCAATCAATTCTGGAATTCCCGAAAAAACGACTCAAATGAAGTGAAATACCGAAACATAATAAACTGCACAACTTATGGTACAAAAAAACTTCTGACTGAGCCATTATTATACCTTTCAGACTTTTGTTAGTGCTACTTTGGGAGGTTTTTTTGTGTGAGTTTTACCATTTATGCTATTAGACTGGCTGGTAATCTGCATGGATCTAATGATTCTATGTTGGCGCAGCGAAATAGAATGGAATATACAATCGATGAGGATTTGGTTCAGTTCTTTTTTCTCTTGGAGTTGATGGGGCTGACAGATAGAACCACAAAAGTAATTTCGACCAGTGGATGTGAGGTTGGAGAGTCATTGACTTTGGCTATTGGGGAGCGGTTCTATGGTTTTAAAAATCTGGAGGACTTTTGTTGCCATCGGGTCGGAAGTCTGAATGGTTGTCAGATACAGTCGAATCTAGTTTGGCAGAAGTTTTTTTTTACATGAAATACATCTTTAATAATTCGTTTTTTTTAGTTTTAATGAAAGACCAGGCCAGAAGTCTTTCGAATACGAAGATAATTTTAGATAACTTTGCACTTCCAACAAGGACAATTCCCTAAAACTTAGGCTTCATATCAACAAAATTACTGGTTGGTAACCATGAGGTTCAAATCAGTAAAAATTATCGTGAAGTTTTGTATTAATACTGCAAAAACAATTAAAACAATACAATGTCTTTAACTTACGAATGGATCTATTATTATTAAATCGATAATCTACTAGTTTCTAATTTCTTTCGGTAAACGCAATGGAATGCGCCTAATATAAATAAATACAACCCAAAATAAATACTAGAGATCAATAGACAAGTAATTATAATCGACTATCATTCATTCTGTTAACATATCGTAAACCGAAAACGCTACCAAACGACACCATTTAATTTCACAACTCCATTATCTCGCCACTCACTATGGCACACCATCCGTTCTACTAGCGGTAAAATGATAGATAAATACTGTGATCATAAAAAAGGTTAATAACAGTGTATCGATTACCAATTTAACCATGCTGCCAACTTCAGCCTCAATGGATATGTAGAAATTCTATAGAGTGAGTTGGGAGTTGAATTTGAATAAGGGTAAAATGTATACACGATGTGGGCGGATATAAAAATGTGGGGTTATTAAACGGGACTTATGAAACTTTTGTCTAAAAATGGATTCGCATGAAAGTATTATGCCATTATTAAGGAGCTCATGTGCCAGAAGACAATTTCATTTAGCCTTAATTGCCTCTGCTGCTACCCTCGAGCTAATTTTGTTTCCAACATTTTGTTATTTCGATATTTATTGAATAAAATTTGTCGATTAGTTTACTCAGTCTAGTGTACGGTAATCTAGTGTACGGTTAGGAACTGGCGGCTGTGTGGCGATGTGACATTTCCAGCCAACTTCACTCATTTGGTGAGATAATTGCTCATTGAGTAATTTCAGTGGTTCCGGTTTTTGATTAGAACTTCACTCTGCCGAATTCAATTTCCGGTTTCATTTAAATTATATTTATATTTACGTGGATTAAGTGAATTGCTTAATATTTCTAGATACTCTTTTTTTGTGTAAATACGACTGTTTAATTTGACCTTGAACTTTTTGCTTGCATGATTTATTTAATTTGCGTCTTTTTTTAATCAATTTGGAGTTTTTTTTTTCAAACGCCCACTTACGAGCAACTGGCAGTAATTTCAAATGTTGTAATTGAAACGACAAACTAACTTTTATTTCATTTTTTTCATCATAGTCTTTAAGTAGATAATACAAGTTGAATTAAAAACTTAATTATATGCAAGTTTAATAGAGATTCTCGAATCCACCACCATTTTGTGAATTTTGCACACGTTATTAGATAATAAAATAGTAGATTTGCACGTTTGAATGTGAATATTTATTCATTTTATTTTTGATTTCCTCTTAATATATTACTACTTCTTTTCTTTTTTTTAAAAAAAAAGAAAAGTTTTCGTCAGCATATTGGGATTAAATTTGATTTTCTTTTCTCTATTGAATTGACAGGCTTCCATTGAAGTGCGCGAAGCTGGTAAACGGGCAGTGACACAACTCCAGACAACTCATCCGAATCTTTTGTCGTCCTCGTCACTGGATTCGGATGCGGATATTGAGGAATCGGGGGCAACAACCACATCGCACAGATCTGGTATCGACAGACGGATAAAGAGTGACTCAATATCACCAATAAGTCAATTGGAGAAGAGTAAAATATCGATAAATATGTCGGATATAAAGCCAATAACAATATTACATTTTAATGATGTTTATAACATCGAAGCGAATTCAGTAGCAGAGCCTATCGGTGGCGCAGCCCGATTCTGTACGGCTGTGAAAAGTTTCGGGGACCTGGACCCGCTCGTTCTATTTAGCGGTGATGCATTTTCGCCCAGCATGTGTAGGTGTTATTCATTTATCATTCATTCAGTCATTTGCTACCTTTCAATTTGTCACTAAATTACATTTGGTATAACTTTTTCTCACTTTTTTTTCTTTACAGTGAGTACGTTTACAAATGGTGAGCAAATGGTACCTGTCCTGAATGCCGTTGGAACACATTGTTCAGTATTTGGGAATCATGACTTCGGTAAGATATTCATGATATTTTGATTTCTTTTCTCCGTCTTTTGATTGTTCTGTAAGTCTTTGGCAGGAAAAGAAATGAAACTTGCCTTTGGCTAAATTTTTGCCAGTCGTAATTTAATAAAATTTTGTGCGTTCCTTATCAATGCGTAGAATTCTTGCATAATATAGCAAAAAAAGTAAATTTCTTAGAATTACGTTTCAAAAATGTTTCTTTCAATCTGTTATATAGAAAATGTTATATCATTAAGGCAATTCAACTTTTGCGACTGGCTGAAGGAGTTTCTGTGAATAGGATTCGAATTACAGTCGTTTCCATACATTTTGGGTAATTTTTTTATGATTTTTGATAAAATATTTTGACTTGGGTCATTGTCTGGCGGACGTGAATAATAAAAGTTTAAATGAATTTGTTTTCATTAGTATGGAAAGTATCGTAAAAATTGTTTCAAACGAATTTTCTTCGAAATTCCCGTATATTTCTTTAAGGTATTAAATGCTGGGCTTATCAATTATAAAGAAAATGTGCTATGCAAAATCTCTTCAAAAGTTCCGATCTTGACTTGTGGCTGTTGGAAATGTTATACAGATCGATCTGCAATTCTTCTACCCACGAATTAATTACAACTCAAATGACTTTAATTTTTTTAAAGGAAGTAAACCTAAGGTTTAGAACCCTGATAGAACAATAGAACTTTTTTCGCCAAAAGATATTTACTGCATTTAGAAACTAGATACATTTTTGCTCAAAATAGATAAGTTGTAAGGCTTAAGATTTAGCAAAATTTTGAAAATAAAAAGTTGGGAGAATTTTTTTTGTGGTCAAACTTTTTTGTTTTTAAATAAACGTAATTTGGTAAGGAATTTTGTCGATAAGGGTCGCCCAATTCTTATGGGCATACCTGCATTAAAAAAGTTCAAATTTTTACTTATGGTTTCGTGGTCAAAATAAAATGAAAACTCTTTTATGAAACTGACTTTTGTATTTTTTCGAATTCCTAAAACGGACACAAAATACTGCAACGACGGATCCACATCCTATTTTTTTAACAATTCTATATCAATCCAATTTGGTGTAATAAACTGCCATTTACTTACCACTTATAAGCACAAATTTCTTCTTATTTTTATGATAAAAATTAATTGAAGTAATGATAAAAATAATGAAGTCCTGTTTCTACATAATTTAACTAAAATGATAAGGAAAGACAATATTTTCCCTGTTAATGAATGATTTCCAAGAGTTCTGATTTCACCTTAGATTAATTTTTGATTAATTTTTTGTTTGTAGATCATGGTTTAGATGTATTAACGGATCTCATTAAGAAAACAAATTTTCCATGGCTAATGTCGAATGTGGTTGATAATGAGACGGGCCGGCCATTGGGCGGTGGAAAGATAACACATTTCCTATATCATAATCAAACCACAATCGGGCTAATTGGTCTGGTTGAGAAGGAATGGCTGGAGACGCTGCCCACAATCGATCCAAAGGAGGTAACGTACATTGACTTTGTGAAAGCCGGTAATCAGTTGGCAGAGGAGTTACGTAATGAAGGATGCGAAATTGTTATAGCTTTAACGCATATGCGTACACCGAATGATATAAATTTAGCGGAAAATTGCCCAAGTATCGATTTAATACTCGGTGGCCATGATCACGTATTTGAGATTAATGAGGTAATAAAATTAACAACTAATATGTTTTTGTTTTCACACCTTATTATAAGAACGGTTTTTCTTTTTAATGAGTAATCCATTTTTATAGCTATGTATTTGTTTGGGAATCACTTGTTGTTACTTTCAGGTAAAAGGCATTAAAATCATAAAATCTGGTACAGATTTCCGGCAATTTTCGAAAATCACCATCGATAAAAATCGTGTAAATGGCAAAATCAAAGTCAATGTTGAGGAGGTGAATGTCACTTCAGAATACAAAGAAGATTCTCAATTAGCTACAGAACTAGCCAAGTATTCAGGTAATTTGAAGCATTTTCTGAACAACAAAGTATGTAATTACTATTGTTTTGATTTTCGTTTTCGCAGAGGTGATTGAATCAAAGATGACCGAGGTCCTAGGCACCTTCTCGGTCGAATTAGATGGTAGATTTTCACAAATTCGAACAAGTGAAACGAATTTAGGCGATTGGGTTTGTGATGTGGTATTGTCGGCGACTGGTGCTGATGTTGTTGTGATTAACTCAGGAACATTTCGTTCAGATCAAATCCATCCACCGGGAGCGTTCACTATGAAGGATTTAATTAATATAATTCCAATGCGTGATCCACTTATAGTATTAGAGATTAGTGGTAAAACATTGCTCGATGCCCTGGAGAATTCGGTTTCCGCATATCCGAAATTGGAAGGTAGATTTCCGCAGGTAAAATATTAATTAATCAAACTTGTTAAAGGTTTTTTCAATGTATATTTTATTTTTGACTTATAGGTTTCTGGTATATCCTTTGTGTTCGATCCGAATAAACCACCGGGCCAAAGGGTTGAAGAGCGTTTAGTTCAAGTTGCCGATGAATGGCTGAAACTTGATCAAACTTATAAAATTTGCATTAAGAGCTACATGTATGGAGGTTGTGATGGTTACACTATGTTCAAAGACTGTAAAGTTGTTGTAAGTATGATTTTTTAGGGTGGCTACAAATACTTCTTTTTTTGTTTTTGAGAGACACAGAAATACATGCAAAGCTCGATTTATGCGCAAGGTAAAATTTAAATCGGTTGCACAAATTGCAACCATCGAATGTCCCAAAAAAAACATGCTAGGAAAGCATGTTTACGCATTTAAGAAAATTTAAAGAAAATGTTACATCGTTTATTTATAAATAAGAACAAATATTTTTTTTTGGGAGTAATTCAAACATTTGGATAAATCGAGCATTGCCTGTATTACCAAAGAAAATATTGTAGAGTTATGAATCTTAATCTAGTAACGAATGCAAGTTAAGCGTTAAAATATAAGGGAAATTCATCGTTTTGCAGGGCATAGTTAAGGTTCCATTTCCGCTGTCGGTTTTTTTTTTGGAATCCCAACGTTTGTTCTAGGATTCCTATCTTCATTTACCCAATCTTTGGCATTACAAAAAAGCCTTATGCCTCGGTGCCATTAAAAAGACTCACCAAAGACTAGTTACTTTACAGGTGAAATAATTAAAAAATTGCCTTATTGTATAAATTCATGTGGCGAAATAACTGGCTGAGAGCAAATCCTCAATTTTTTTTAGTGGATACAAGGCATTAAATTTCACAATATGTCGTTGTAAACGAATTTTTACCTGCAATTGAATATCTTTTTAATGTTCGAATTTGATTTTACAGATGGACGATGAGTTATGTCCAGAATTGGGTTTAGCAATACAGAATCACTTTAAGGCGATCGATGTTCGAATGGGCAAAGGCCGACACTCCAAGCACAGGCAGTCGTTAGTTACGCTCTCGCGTCGACATAGTATGGTACAAATGTTAGATAATTTGGATTTAGATGGCCCGTCGCCCATTCGAAAACTATCCTTAGCACAAAATACAAAGTCATCCGAGCATACTTCAGGTTCGGCTAAGGTGAGTGAGAAATTTTATTACTAGAATGTTTTTTTAAAACCGAACTCGTACTTGGATTTTGGGGGTTGTCCATAAAATATGACAATATTTTTATTTTTTTTTAGATGCTTCGAAGAGCTTCCTTGGATGATTTGGAACAAGTCAGTTGCCAACTAGCGCCAGCTCTGCAGCATAGAATTGTTCCTGTTCAAAATGAAGATGTAAAAATTTTTAAAAATTCACAAAATTTCATGCTAAATAATTTTTCTTCGAAATATTTCAGCATGTCAAACAACTGCTGTTGAGACGTGAGACACGGGTGAAGAATTCCGTAATTGCTGAGGCCGAAGATGAATAAATTCTGATCACTAATATAGATCGGCGTTTCGATTCAATGATTTTGATTATGTGTAATACTCATCCTAAATAAGCAATTTGGAATACTAGGCTAATTACATAAATATATTTTTAATACACTGGCAAAAACCATTGACAAAAACACACATATACAGATTAACAACTAAAAAAATGATATTTATTAAATAATTATACTAAACTATTGTCGTTGTAACTTAAAAAACATTTAAATGAAAAAATAATCAATTCATATAGTATTTTGTGCGTCCATGTCAGTTATGCCAAAAAAAAAACTTTGAAATGAAAAACAAAAAAATAAAATAGAAACAATTTTAACACCAACACGATTTGCAAACGACTGATTTTATTTTAGAATTTTTGTAAAAGAATTCTGTTCTATTCAAACGGGATCATGTTAAAAAAGTTTACTTTATTACGTTTGCAGTTTTTATGTTATAAAATCGATCTTTGGACGGTTAAGCAATTTATTGTTGTACGTACTATAGGTAAAATTCAATGGCGAGCTATTGTTCGTGTATAGTTTAGATAAATATTTAGAGATCATGTATTTAAAATGTAAAAAAAATCGATAATTTTTCAAGTCCACAAATATTTTGTTAAAATTTAATGTTATTTAAAGTTCATATTAAATCAAAATCTATAAGAATTTTATTATTTCCTCAAGTAATTCTTATTTTATTTCATTTGTAGAAATCTATTTTAAAATTTTTACCTGCACAAAACGATAGCTATAAACGTTGTAAATTTTATACTCTTTAGATAACTAAACGTTCTTCTTTTAGACTTTTACCCCTAATTTATTCACTAGGAGTTAAGCCGAGTTAGTGAGTTAAGGGAGTTAGCTAGTGTTATTTTCCATGTAAAAGGTGAGTTAAGGGAGTTAAGGCGATTTAACTCCTAGTGAATAAATTGGCCGTTAGACAAACATTTAGTTTTATTCAATTTACCGAATTCCTATTTAAGATCAAAAAAAAATTATTATAAAGGGAAAAAATCTAATGAATTTTAATGTGGCTTAAAGCATGTAAAAAAGGTGTTATTTAATAAAGTATAACAATGAAAAAGCTTTAAATTACAAGTAAATAAAAAAAGAAAACCAACAATATACAAATAAACAATTTTTAGCAACGAATTAAATATTTTAATTAAAGTAAAATGCAAAAAAAAAACTAATTTTTATAGTTTTTCTATTCGTTATTTGTTATACTAAAATGTATTTCCGATTGAATTAAAAGTGGGAAACCACTGCTCTGCTAATTAATGCTAATATGATGTCGATTATTTTTAAGCTATACTCAAGAATATTTAAATAAAAGACTTTAGATTAAGATCAAAACGATTTTCATTGATTTATTTATTTGCCGAATGCCGAAAATTGCTAACTCTTAAAGTAAAAATATCTAATGCTAAACTTAAATATTAAATAAATAAAGATTGTGAATGTACTTCCGTGAATTGAGATAACGAGAAATTCTATTTTATTTAAGAAGAAAGTATTAAAATGTGCCTCTATCATTTAAATTTTTCATACTTTTGGAATAGTTACTTTCATTTCAATTTCAACCGTAACTAAAATTTATGTTGTTTTATTTAATACTTAGATTAGTAAAGATTTTTTCATTCGATAATGTGTATAAGTTCCAAATCATGTAATATTAACATCATACTTAAATTATAAATTTTTTTGTTTATTGTGACACACCACAGCGGTTTTCCTATTTTAAGATTGTGAGGAATAAAGAAAGTTATAACTAATCATTTTGTTTTAATCCCGTTTGTTTGATCGTATAAGTTTTTTTTACGCTCTGATTCCGATAGACTTGTCACTTAAAGTGGTACGACTCACCTTCGAATCGCAACTTGCAACATTGACAATTGGCATAAATTATTTCAAGAAAAAATTTCTTCAGTATAAAATTGGGTATTTGTAATATAATTAACCCTACCTCCTTAGCTGGCTTTTTATAATTAAAGTATGGCGAAGCTTTTATTACAACGGTGGCTCTAAAAATAAGTCAGGATAAAGTTTTTACTTAATGGAATATCCGAGTTTCTAGCAGTTTTTTATTAATCCATACCCGGTCAAAATTAGTTTCTAGCAGTTAAATTTTGGTAAGAATTGTCCTAATGGAAAACTTCTTTTCAAACGAAATAATTTGAATATTTGTGATGAATCTCGAGAGCGGTAAAATAATTCGATTAACGATTATTTACGAGGTCTGAAAAACCGTTTATTGTACAAGGCAGTCATGTGATATTAATCACCTCTGGTTTAACGAATTGATAGAAGAAAAATACATTTTGATAGAGCGACCATCTAGAAAAGGCCTCCCGCCAAATTTTGAGGTCACAATCCAGCAGAAAAGGTAATGTAATTAATTAGTAATGAAAAACCGCTGAATTACACACCACTTTTTTAGTTTGCGAGAAAACTTTCATAGACATTTCAGTGATTGCTGAAAAAATACTTTTACAAATATAACGTTTACCTAATATTTCATTTTGCTATGAACATATTTTTTTCTTACTAAACAAATGAACATTCTTTAGCAATAAGACCAAAACACTCAGCTTTTCAAAAATCTTGAGATTATCGTTTCGAAAAACTTTCGACAATTTTAAAATCCCAGAGGATTTTCCATATTCATTTAGGGCGAAAGTTCTTCGGGCATCTGTCTTACTATAAAAATCGTACCCTTCGTGACTCGGTATGTCAAATCATGACAGATTTGATTTTCAATGGAACGTCTGCCTCTTCAAGTCTATTAAATAAGGTTTTCTGATTAAATTTGGTGTTTTTTTTTACTAACAGTTTAACAAGGAACGTTTGCTAATATGATGACGCACAAGAGCAGTCAAGGAGCACGGAAAAAAATGCAGGTAATTGAGAAATATTAAAATTCACCCTAACCTAATTTCCTATTGTCAGGTAATTTTAATAATTCATTTCCTTCAATTATAGATTCGTTCGTTAAAAGAAACAATCTGCGATGCAAATATATTTTAATAGTTATGTAAAAAGACTACATTTTTGTTATTTTGTTTTTGGAACGGAAATGTCGTTGATTCTGAGAGAATTTCTGGGCGTGTTGGAGTCTGGAAAGTTTTGTTGTTATGTTGCCAATTTTTCAATTGCAAACATTAGGCAAAGTCTTTTATGATATTAAAAGAAAATCGGAAAAATTTGGATGTGACTAGATTAGAATATCTCGTAAATTGTACTCTAGAAGTGAGTTTCAAAAAATTCCATTCCCTTGGGCCTGGTTTTGTGTTGTCTGGTAGTTGTTTTTCGTGACAAGGATTCAATTTTTCAGTTTTTTGTGATTAATTTTTTATTAATATAAAACTTAATTGTGTTTTTTAATTACGTTTTAATAACTGGTTAACTGTAGTTTTGGTAATTCATGGTCATTTCCAGAATACGTTATTTGAGTTCAATTAAATCATCCGCATCGGAAATGTGTGCGGGCGAACATTAATTAATCATTTATCGTTTGAGGTTTTCCGCCTGCGAGTTGGATTTTTAATTCCGTAGACTCATTTTTAGTTTTATTAAATGTTTTTTCCACCCGCGATCATTGGAGCGGGTAAAATATTAAAAAAAAACACTTAAAATCATATTTGTATGGGTTACTATCCGCCCCAGTTGTTTCAGAAGAATTGTTTAATATAGGAGAGGGGGTTTAGAGGGGAGAGAATGGAAATATTTTTAACAGCAAAAGCTTCTCGAAGAAATATTTTAGCTAGCTTGGGAAACCGCAAGCAAATCGGTTTGAAATGTAACAGGTAAGGAGTCTCTTACAAAGGGGAAGGGGGAAATTGAATATCAAATAATCTTTTTTACAATCTGGAAGTTTTTGTGTACTGATGTAAGAGTAATAAACTTTTTTAAACTATATTTTAGGTTTCTTTTGTGATCCGCGATGCTGAAGAGAAAAAACATCGAAATGGTGTTAACGCTCTACAGTTAGATCCTGTACATCGGAAACTCTATTCGGCGGGTAAGAATTGCGTTTAATTGTAGCTAAAAGTTTTTTTTTTTATAAAGAGATTTCGATGACATTGAAATTCCAGGACGAGATGCAATTATTCGTGTTTGGGACACAAAACAGACAGATTCACAAGAACCGTACATACAAAGTATGGAACATCATAACGACTGGGTTAATGACATCGTTCTGTGTTGTGGGGGGAAAAATCGTAATAATACTTATTTATTGATATTTCATTGCATAATACTTGAATTTCCAGTGATAAGTGCCAGCTGTGATACTACTGTAAAAGTTTGGAATGCCCACAAGGGCTTTTGTATGTCGACCTTACGAACACACCGAGATTATGTCCAAGCATTGGCGTACGCAAAGGATCGGGAACAAGTATGACATAAATTGTTGAAAACATTTTACAAAATGATTCGATTTTGGCCCTATTTCTAGGTTGCCAGTGCTGGGTTAGATAAAGCGATCTTCCTATGGGATGTGAATACTTTGACAGCATTGACGGCCAGTAACAACACTGTTACAAGTAAATAAAATTAATTTTCACTATAAAAGCATTCTACAAGAACATTAATTTCAGCATCTAGTCTGGGTGGTTCAAAGGATTCAATCTACAGTTTAGCAATGAATCCATCGGGGACCGTAATTGTGAGTGGCTCCACGGAGAATATTATTCGAATTTGGGATCCGAGAACGTGCACTAGAATAACGAAATTGAAAGGACACACGGAGAATGTGAAGGCATTGGTTGTCTCGCCAGATGGACGCAAAGTTATATCGGGTAGTTCGGATGGGACAATCAAGGAGTGGTGCATAGGGGAGCAGCGATGCATTCAAACGATTAAAGTGCATACGGAAGGTGTTTGGACGCTGCTGATGACCGATACGTTTAGTCATGTTATATCTGGGAGTCGGGATAAGAAAATCATCATCACTGATTTAAGTAATAAAGAGAATTGGACTGTTGTGTGCGAGGAAAAGGCGCCAGTACTCAGTTTGTGTTATAATGCCGATCAAACGGGCGTTTGGGTAAGGGATTTCAAGTTATTTTGCTGTATTTATTTTATTTTCCGTAAAGCGCTTGAAAGTTGATTGATTGGGAGATTTTTTAAAAATTTGCAGTAAATTATTATTTTTTTTGAGCGATTTGTTTAACAACTTCATCCTCAGGCGACTACATGGAATTCGGATATAAGATGTTGGAAACTTCCTAACTACGATAAGAGTACCTTAAATTCGAACGACAATTCTAATATAACAAATTTACTAAAAGGTGGTGTTGAATTGCAATGCATCAAGGGTAAAACAAACTTAAAAATACCAACCAATTTCAATTACTAAAAAAATTGACTTGTAAATATCGTAGGTGGTGCAGCGATTAAGAAATATGTAGTCCTCAATGATAAAAGGCACATCGTAACGAAAGATACGGAGAATAATGTCGCTATCTATGATGTCTTGAAAGTCGTTAAAAGTGAAAATTTAGGGAAAGTTGATCTCGAAGAAGAGGTCAATAAACGCAATCAAAGGGTTTACATTCCAAATTGGTTTACTGTTGATCTGAAAACTGGAGTAAGTTTAGTTTTTTCTTATTTTTTTTTTTATGGGGGTGTCCAGAAAATATGTCACGCATTTTGAGGAACTTTCGATTATACTGCGTGAAATTAAAAGATCAATATAACCTTAGAAAATTGTGGAAGTTAATGTACCTTGTAGTTGTGGCCGTTTCAAATTGAACGACATTTTTTCGTTCACGCGGTAAAACTAAAAATCTCGCAAAATGTAAGAAAGTTATCGCGCAAATTTAAAATTAATACGTCACGCATTCTGCAAGGAGAGGGTGTCGGGGACGTACAAATTCCGATAGAATAAATTGTGATAAAAGCACGTGGATAAGACGAACGAGAGGAGGGGGTTGAAGCAACTAAAATTAGTGTGACGTATTTTTTTTTGAACAGTCCTCGAGTTCATTGGACAAAGTTTTTATTGCATTTATTAACAAAACACTACTTTCACCAAAATAGATGCCAACAATAGTATTAGGACAGGATGAAGTCGATTGCTTAGCTGCATGGGTATCAGTTGAAGCCGGATTTCCAGAATCTGCCGAACGAGGAACAGATTTAAAGGTAATTTTAAGAGAATTTGATTTTTTTAAAGGTTTATCAATGTAAACAAAAGCTGCCTTCTTGCCATGTCATTTTAGGGCGGTTCTGCGCCTCCCGTAAAATGTTCTTTTCTATTGTCGAACTTACAATTTTATTGATAGCTACTGCTATCCGCTCCATCAGGAAATCTGGAAACCTTCGGGAGTTTCCAAAACCGCAAAGTTTTTCGGGATTATGCCGCTGGCGAGCATATCTGGGGAAGAGCGAGAGGTGTGGGGGCGGGGGGAGGGCTTTGACTAAAGAAAATTTTTACTATGAAGTTTTAAGGGCTTAGTGGTTATCCTTCGTGGTCAGATGAGTGACGGAGTTCTTAGGTATCCCTCTGATGTGTTCCCGTTTAGATTCTCGGGATCGAAACTTCATGATTCATATAAAAAAATTACCAATTCTCCATTGTTTCAATTAAAATTAGTTAATTTCGCTGTATTCAAACGTTCACTGTGAACAAACCGGTACTTGAATTGAAATATTTTCGAAAAACATTTCAATTGACCAATAAGTTCACTAAATTTTTATTCTAATTGTTTTCTATTTCAGATAAACTATGGTTCTTTATTACTACAAGCCTTGCTTGAACATTGGACGCCACCGCACAGCCTACCATCTGGTGATTCAGAGCCAGAAATCAAAGGCAATGAATATTTTACAGTTCCAAAACATACTCCAGTGATATTTAGGTAAATTATGTAATTTTTCTGTCATAAAGAAATTCCATTTCTAAATTAATTTCGATTTTTAGTGAGGTTGGTGGTCGGACAGTGTGTCGTTTATTAGTTAAGGATGCCGCGGGCGAAAGTGAAAGTGCGTTACTGCATGAAACAGTGCCGCAATGGGTTACCGATCTGGTCATCGAGCGAACAATACCGAAATTCATAAAAATTCCATTCTATTTACAACCTCATCCGCAAATGGAAAAACAGGATCGAATGAAGCGGGTGAGTGGTTTTTTTTTTAAAAAAGCATATTTAAAAATCTATTGACTGAAAAATTTTCACCAATTTTTCTTTTCTAGGATCGTCTCGTGGCCAATGAATTTATCCAATGTCGGAAAGTCTGCGAACACGTTTTAGAAAAGGTTTTGGGTGCGGAAATCACACCAAGCGGCGGCAACGCAACGAATTCATCGCAGAATAGTCAAAGTGATGCGAACTCAGAGGGATCACAAATACCGCCAGAAGATCGAATTGAATTGCTGTGCAATGATGTGGTGGGTATTAAAACGATTTTCTGATGTTTATTTTCCATTTAGAAACTATCCCAAAAATACGTCACACTAATTTTAGCTTTGTGAATATTTCCTTTCTTGACTTCCTTCTCTTACTCTACACCCCCTGCTATCTTTCTTTTTTACTTCCTCTTCTTTCCTCTCTCCTTCTTCCCCTAAAAGTGTGACGTATTTTATGAGCAGTCCTCAATTTTTATAAATAATAATTAAAAAAAACATATATTTAGGTTGTGGATCCAAACATGGACTTGCGAACCGTTCGACATTTTATATGGAAGCAATCGGCGGATTTAACATTTCATTATAAGAAGAAGCCAAATTACAGTTAGACTTTTCACATTCGTATTAAAAATACAAAAACATGACGGTGACTAAATAAAATAAAACGCGCAACAACAGGAAAGTCAATTGCCTCCAAATAAAAATAAAAAGTCAATGAAATAAAAAGTCAAGATAAATGTTTCCTTGTTTTACGCTGAAAGATGGTGAAAAGGACGAATTATTGACTAAAAATCGGTTAGTAATGAAGAAATCAAAAGAGATGAGAAATTAAAGAGAAACAAATATACAAAAAAATGCAAATTGATAATGTAGACCACCTTCTTTTCGTAAGAATATTTTCTTTTACTTATTAGAATTTAAAGCTACAGAGAAAACTAACAGAAACAGTCGATAATCATTTAATTAGAAATTCATTTGATTGTTTTAGTTTTATTTAAACTATCGTAAAAATTCCGAGTGGGAGAGAAAAAGAGGAGACGAATATAAAAGATGAACGTGTTGCAAAAGATAATGTCTCTTCCATTATCATTTTATCAATTTTTATATGTAATCATGAATTTAAATATGACTTAAATTAATCTCTCGTAGTGTAATCATAAATTCTTTGACTTCAAATTTGCAATTAAAAGAAAACTTCATAAGGATTTATGTGGCAATCGTTGTCTTCATATCGATTCATAAAGCGACGTTGCCAAATTTCGATTCCGATCAATTGCATTTCATTTTCATGTGCACATGTTGAGCTTAAAGCTGTTCACTGGACTATCAGCTTGCAAAGACGATTCCATTGACGTACAGCGTATTGACGACAATTTATGGAATGAACGACTTCCTTTCTTGTGATAAAATATTGTGTTTTTACTTGTGTCGGTACTGAACTCGTGGAATTCACATTTTATTAGCATTTATTTCATAAAACGATTAACATTTAAGATCATCTACACATATATACACACACACGTTTAAAAACGAGAAACAAATTTAATAAAAAGCAGGAAAAATCATCAAAATAGTTAAGGGAGTGTGAAAAAAAAATCCAACAAAACACGATCGTAGAAGTTAAGAAAAATAAACTTGAATAAGAATAGTTTTATTTAAGCAATGTAAACCTGTATATAACAATGCCAAAAGAAAACACAAAAAAATTGTTACTGATAATAATGAAAACTGATAATAAAAAACAAATTTATTTCGTTTAAAACTTGTAACGTTCAAGCGACTTACACCTGTTTTACAGGCTGTATAAACGCCCCCCACAGAAAATAATAATAAACAAATCAAACTAAAAAAAAAAGGAAAACAAAACAAAAAAGATCTTTAAAAGAAACATTTTTACAAACACAACTAAGTTCTTATTTTATCGTCTTTTATAAGTTTTTGATATAAAATGATAACAATATTTAATTATAATATTATTATATAATGATAGTAATCATAATAATGGAAAAACAAATTAAATGATTATGCAATCTGCCTGTATTAGAGATAAATATTAACGAATATGTAATTGGTTAGGTAAAATAAAATGAGAAAAAGAATGATAAATAAATCTAAAAGCAAAGCGAATGAAAAAAACAAAAATAAATGATGAAAGAGGAAAACAATAAATTCAATAAATAATAAATAGAAAAGCTGAAGTGCTTAGAATGATTTTATTTACCATTTTATCCGGCTTTGAAAGTTGTCATCTCTCTGTAGGTAAGTTTATTTCTATTGACTGAGCGCCCCTGAAAATTGTCAAATACAAATGCCTGAAAATTATCTAAGCTACACATTAAAATCTTTGCTTTTGAACTGTTCCGTTCCTGAGGGCTGTTCATAAACCGAAACCACTTTTCCTGTTGCTAAAAGCTGTAGATACTGAGCTATTGTCTAATTTATTTGATTTTGTCGTTGGTTTCATTAAATGGAAAATGATAAGGGACAAATTTAAGAGGATCTGCAGTAGCGCGAAAGCGGTATTAAACTTAGTACAAAAATGTATGACGATTGGTGTAAAGTATTTTACGGACTAAGGAAGATGACGAAAAAAGAATGGGTTATTTCCAGATTATATACATTTAAACCAATTTATGAATTACTCGCCATATCGGAAAAAGTACAGTAGATACAGCCAAACTACTGCCAGATTCGGATTCAGTGACCCCAAATTACCAAAAAAGACATATCGTGTGCACCAGTGTGAGTGTTGGCCTTTTTAATCAATTTTGGTTGAATAAAGGTTTCCTTCGACTTGTTAGTCAACCGAAAATAAGTTAAATGAAGCCAACCCTGTGCGAAACGACTACTGGGATTTCGTGCTAAATTTTTAACGTTGGACATGTAAACAAATAATTATCTTACGTTTGAAACTGAACACTTTTTTATTTTGCATAAATGCGAAATGGATGCCGAAAACAAAATAAGTGATGAATCGATTTTAGTTATATTATTTTGACATTTAAACACGCGGTAGATGTAAAAAATAGCTGAGAAGAATCAGCAACCTCGAAAATTTGCTAAATGAGAACGTAATAGAATTAGCATACAATTAGCTCGTTTCACACTTATTTTTACTAAAAAAAAACGAAATTGCTTATATGTATATAACTTTTATTCTAAATTTATTATGTGTTTATAATAATTAACATTATGAGATTATATACTAAACAAATTAAATATGAATTAAAACTGCGAAACAAATATACATAGCGCTAGATAGGGAATAAAATATTCGTTAAAATTTTGTGTTTGGTGTATATAACTTTGCATTTATCTTGTCTTACATCTAGACCTGTGTTTATCATATTCCTTAAAAATTGTCTGCAATTCATTCCGCAAAACCTTTGGTATCTCTAAGTCATCTATATCGTCATCATTCTGTATTTGCCGGACTATAGCCCACATTGCGTTCTGTCGTAGGGTCCGCAATGGAAAGTGAATATCGATTTGCTTCCGCTTAAGTCCAGACCTTTGACTACTGCTAGGCTGCAGGTTAACAACGAAGAATGGCTTTGGCCAGAAAACCTCGTTGTGCTCGGCGTGCATTCGTTCACCCGTGAACGAATCCTTGAACACCCACGGATGTGTTGAGAAAGTGTTTATTGTTGTTCGTCCGCCAGGATCCAGTCTCATATACCGAATAAAAGTTCCTTCGTAATCCACCCAGTAAACGTCCACAACTCTCTGCGTTTTGTTAACAAAAAGAACGAACGAGTTGTGGATGGACTTTTTTGAACGTAAACTTGGATCCCCTTCCATAGAATTTCCGGTGCTCCACGCCACGCTGTTTAATTTAATGATTTTCTACTTTAGCTTTTTCAAATGAGTGCGCCAAAATAAAATATTCTGTCTACCAGCTTCAATCCTAATCTTCTTCAAATCGCCAAGGGCGCTGGCGGCGTTTTAAAACGTCAAAAAACTTCAAGATGGCTGTTTGTGTTGCGATTATTGGAAAAGATGTAAGTGCGATTTTCGGCTAGAATTCACATATTATTCGATTATGTTCAACGATTTCACTGTCCAGGGGTGCGCGGTATCAAGTACTAACCGTGATATGTAATTTAACTGTCTTCTTATCGTCTTTCTAGAGGCGTTTCCGAATTGACGACTTCTCAAGACTTGTCTTTGACAGTTCTACTGACCCGCAGAAAACTTTGATAGTGTTTTCGGGTTGCCATCTTCATGGTTTCTACTGAGTTATTTTCAAATTTTTTTTTTAGAAAATCATTTTTTTTATGAAGTTTTTGAAAATGAGTTTAACATGATTATATCTGTGTAGGTATCCTTAAAACACATCACAAATTTTAAGGGCAAGGGGGTTTCCTAGAGCATATGAAAACATTTTTTCTAATTGAACTATTAGTAAAATATTTTTGTTTTATTTTTTAGAACTCGCCGCACTACATTGCAACTTCAGATCTTGACAAAGAGCTAGAGCTTCAATATCGTGTCCACGCAGCTCTAGATGTAGTAGAAGAGAAATGTATGCCTGGAGGCAAAACTACACCTGAATCTCGAGATCTCTACTTGGGTCTTTTGTATGCAACAGAGACTCATAAAATGTAGCAATGGGTTTATTTCCTTTGTTATTGTTTAATAATATTTTCAATTTTTAGCTATGGCTATGTAACAAATACTAAAATTAAATTCGTCATCGTGGTTGATTCCAGCAACACAGCACTTCGTGAGAATGAAGTTCGATCGGTAAGCGAGTAAATTTTAATAACAAGCATTTTTTAAATGCCACAAACTTTTCTAAAATCCGTTTCAGATGTTCAGAAATTTGCACATTTTATATACCGATGCTGTTTGCAATCCATTTTACATTCCAGGAGAGCCACTAACATCCAAGTAAAAAATATAAATAAAAAAATATTAATTGTGTTGTAGTATTCATGTTTTATTGCAGAAATTTCGACAGAAATGTAAGAAACATCATGAGCGGAAATGTTTAATATAAAAATTCATTGAAAATGTAAATTATCTATTATTATTGTTAAATAAAAATCAAAAGTTAATCGTCAGCTGGTTGTTTCACAAAATATCCCCACTGAGCGTTGTTGTTGTGATCCTTTGGTCCTCTGTAAACACGAATTTGAACTCGTCGTCCACTTGAGCCTTAAAAAATGGAAAAATAAATACGAAAAATTGTGTGTCCCAAATAAAATATTAGTACCCGATCGTCGAAGTGGTGCTGGTCGTAATAAATCTTTTTGCTCCTTAGCTGCAAATACCATAACGCACAACACAAGGATGAGTGTAAATTTCTAAAATAATTTCAAACGAATTCAAGAACTAATTTTAAACGAACGTAAAAATAATTTTAATTCTTCGACCTACTAAAGTGTTGGATCTCATTTTCGATGCTTAATGAACGAGTGAACCAGAGAACTAAAACGTGAGTTCATTTGCTTGAGGCATTTATAAACTCTGAAATTTATGGTTGAATTGAAGAGAAAGCGGCAATTCGACTAAAATTTTTCTATGTAAATTGTTTGTCTAGAAAATAACATCTATTATGTAATTTTTACATAATTTGTTTTTGTTTGTGTTTTGATCGAAATAATCTAGAAATGTATTGTAATAGTAGTTTTTGTTACTAAATTTTTGATAAGTAACAATTATATCTAAGAGTAACGTGTCTCTGTTTCTCTAAAAACAGTTATTTCCGTTTTTTCATCTTTTGGGTCGTTGTAAGATGATAAACTTCCGATTTGTTTGTAATCAGTAAATTCGAAAAAAGTTGGACAACATTTAATGAAATTTTGCAATTGAATTAACGACATAATATAGGGTATAAAAGTCTCCTTTGTCATGTCTCTATACAAAGAAAAAAGTGTTTTGTTTTATAAATTTCTTAAAAACGGTGCGGAGTATCCCACAAATTCAGTTGCACAACAAGAATTAATCCCAATTTCGCTACTAAATCCCTTTTTGTTATCGAGACAAAAAGTATTTAAAATATGATTTTGTACATCTTTGCCATACATCAAAATTCAATTTGTTTTTCCGATTTTCCATCAAAACATATAGTTGAAAAATAATTCATTTTATCACCATATTTTTACAGTCGTCTACTAAAATGGCAAAAAATAGTATTACAAAAAGTCAGACAGTTATTTCAAATATATTTTATAATAAATTTAATATAGAATAAGTTGAATTACATAAAATATTGACTAAAATTAATATTGCCAGCTTTCAAATGAGCTGATCCAGGATTGTATAGTCGTCCATCGTGGAAAACTTTTTAAAAATTTGTAAAACTCATTCGAATATAAATAATGTTGATGTGTAAAATGTGCTGCGATAGCTATGTTAAATGTTTGCACGGAAGAATTTAACGGAATTTCAAATTCAAGTGTGAAATTGTATGGAGTGGAAATTTTCCCATATGAGAAGTAAATAAAATAAATAGTGTCCCAGTATGGCTTTATGTTCAAAAACGACCAATTGACCAATTTTACTCCAGGTAATGGTTGTATAAAAACTGCCAAATGATCAGATCCACTCATGGAGAACGAATATTTCGTGTTGGTGTCATTAATTTTTTCTGTTGAAAGGTGATTTAAGGATACTGGACCGTATAGAACGGGAGCGTCTGCTGGTATCCAATAGCTGTGATTACTGAAAACGAAAAAAGCAAAGTTGAATTTAATTGGGATTCCATTTGGGATGACTGGACTACTCTTACGCCATGTATCTCATGAAGGGCATGTAAAGCGGCAGACCACAAAAAATTTCTGTGACACAATCTTCTTGTGTGCTGCGTGCTAAAGACATATTAGCTACACTCTCTGAACAGAAACATCAATTAAAATACTATAGAATTCACAAAAATACTAAACCTTTAATGGAATCAGGCGAATGTCTATCCAATGGTATTAGAAAATATCCAGACTCATTGCGTCTAATTGTTTTATCGAAATTATGGAATGTTCTTTGCGTGTGCTGAAACAAGAAAATTTGTTTTAACTTATGATATTTTCGTTAAGGGGCTGTCCGTAAAATATGTCACACTTTTAGACAGAGGGTCCGAATTAGAGTGGCATATTTTATAGACAATCCCTAATTTAATAATGTTATCCATACTAAAATCATATGACGTTGAGGTGAAACTGCCGATTCATAAGGAAATCCTAACGGCGTTGCCATAATTATTAAAAATACTATCGTGGTAGCAATGAACATTGAAATAACGGTTTTAGACTTCCGACAAAGGCTAAAAAGTGGCAGCTAAAAGAAAAAAATCGGTAAAAATTCGTATAAGATAAATAAATGTAAGTTATACTATAAATCCTCCAATAAAAACGCCAAAAACGACTGTAAATACTGAAATCAGAAGTTCGGGATTTGTCGCAGATCCTCGTCTTCCCGCCATTGGAATAAAAGTTGTGAATACAATTTGGGCCATATAAGAATAGAACATCATCGGAACTAGTTGGAAAATTAAATGAGGTGCAAGCCATGCAAGTCCTAAAAAGATAGTTTTAGAAAAAGTAATTTTTTTTGCAATAGGATATAGGAAAAAAATACCCTTTTTACGTAATTTGTTATAAATTTTAAATAATTTTACTTACTGTGATTATGAAACTTGACAACTATGTTTATAATCAATGGAATTGTGTAGAACATAACGCAGATCATCAAAACGAAGGCAGATCGAAGGAAAAGCGATGTAAATAAAAGTAACATAATTACATAAATTAAGCATAATGCGTGCATAACTAATTGGATTTGATGACTGAGCGTTAGTGGACTCTGAAATGACCCATAATAAAAAAAATCTTTTGAAAACTATGCTTTTTTAGTACCTTTTTTTGAAATCCCAAGTAATATGCAGGAACGAAGCCAAGTATAAAGTATATTGGACAAAAATATAAACCGAATATCATCCAAGTCTCTGAATACCAGCTCATTGATAAATTCGCAGTATCGATAATAACAGCTAACAAAATTGGTATTCCAACAGCCATTCCAAGCGATATCAGTTGCACAACAAGAATTAATCCCAATTTCGCTGCTAAATCCCTTTTTGTCATTCCCGATTCAATGCTCATTAAACGAATTGAAATGCACATTGCTATTAAGTATGCAATTGAAGTGATAACGTTGATTAAAATTGCATCTGTTTCAGTATAAGATACTAAAAACAAGCCCAGGTAGTCAAAAAATATCATGTGCCCTTTAGCGTGTGTCTGAAATATTTAAAAAAAGAGTCATTTCGTGGAATAATGTTTTTCTGCAATATATTTAAATTAAATATTAAGTTTTAAAAACATAATAATTTTATACAAAATTTCACGTTTTGTCGGACTTACACTTGGATCGGTCAGTTCTTCCGAATTTGCCAATGCTCGAGTTAATGCCAAAATATTTTCGCCAGTATTTTGAAAAGTTCCAACTGGAATCGTGTCAATTTTATCAAATTTTGTATGATAGACATAGCCGTTATAGTTGTAGGCAAAATCCATACCTAAAAAAATTAAATGAGAGCAATAGAAAAAAAATTCTAAGCTTTTTTTTAGCAGTTATGAAAAATTTCAATGGGGCCTTGTTAAGTCTCTAGCTCAATTCCGTCAAGAATTATTAGATATATGACTGACGGATTTTAGTTTATTAATATATAACATCAGATTTTAGTTTATTAATATTTGAATTGGTACATGAAGTCTAGCCCCTTTCAGATTTGAAATCAGCGATCTCAAATTATCATAAAAATATATCTTTGCAACACAAAAAGTCTTTTGTTTGTTGATAGGTTGCATGTATTTATTAAAATGCATATCTCTCTTTGAATGAAAAGTATTTGATTAAAAAGCAATTAAAATTATTACCTGGAATTTTTCCAAAGTGTGTAAAGATCCGATAATCCGTATCCGATGGTATCAAACCTGATTGAAACATTTCTTCTCCCAAGGTCGAGGCATACGGATAAGGCGCTGCTTGTCGATAATACTAAAATTCGAAACGAAATTTAAATAAAATTTCAAAGCATCATTTAAAAGATTAACCTTCATTAGCCAAGGATGTTCGGGCCCTGCTTGAAACATAATTTCCTTACCGCCATTCCCAGCCGAATCTAAATTGATGAAGGCCCTAACAACATCAAACATTTAAGGAAAATTGAATTTTGCGGCGCTTTTGAAAAACATTCCGATATTTACTTGACTTGGGGTGCCCATATATGTTGTGTGATGAATGCATGCGATCCTTGCAGGGGATTTTCCTCGGCTCCATTGAACAAAAATATTACACAATGTTTTAATGGTTTCGATGATGTGGCGATGACTCGAAGGATTTCCAGCATAACCGCAACCATGGTTCCAGCATCACCAGCTCCTGTTCAAGTTTTATAGATTTTTTAAATTGATATTTTAATGAAAAATCCATCTTTTTAGCTAACCGCAGCTTCCAGGTGTTGTGTCAAAATGCGTATTGATTAGAAGTGCGCCTAGGCTTTCGTCATCCTTCGGACACAGCTTAACAATAAAGTTCTGGATTCCTTGGTAGATGTTCACCATATTATTAAGATAGTAGGCTCCCGATGCTACTTGGATATCGTATTCGATGTGATGCCCAGGAAGTGTCATTTCAATTATTTTCTTAGCCTCATTTTCTAGAAATTGCACTGCTACCACTTCGTTGGTGATACTTCCAACGACTCTTTCACCGAAAACTAGAAAATCCTTTAGAATATTCTGAGCCCTCTCTGCTATAAATTTTCCAGTGTAGTTCCTTTCTCCATCGTATAAAGCCGTTGGCAATGAAGTTGTACTTCTCGATATTCCATAATAAATTAGTAAACCAATTCCAACTGTTAGCGGTGCCCACAAATAATGGATTTTTCTCCCAGATTCAGGTTGATGTCGGGAATTTTTGTTTTTAGCCATCTACAAAATTATTAATTTCTTTTAAAAATACTTAAATTTTTTTTTCAGAAATGATTAAAAGCTTTGGACTTGAATATTGGAAAGAATCTATCGAGCATTTTTACTAGCTGGTTTTTAAGTGTTTTTTTGGATTATATTTTTACCAAGTCCGAAATAGGCATACATATCTCCAAAATATTACTAAAGGGCTTTGAGATTTTAAGTGGGTCGTGATAAAAAGAGTTTGAATATTTTATCAGTCAAGTGACACGTTGAAAAGCTTTTAATTAAGTAAATACTCTCAACACTTGTTAATTTACTAACGAATTATTCCACAATTTTACGAAATACAATTTTATGAGGTCTATGAGGTTTAAAGCTTCATAAAAATGTACCAAGGCTATATAGCTTAATAAGTAGTTTTTACTTTATAATAATTTTGCAAGAAAAAAACCTTTAAAACTTTTTTAGACGAAACTGATTTGAAAAATAATGAATTTGACATGCAAACAAACTAGTTTTCGGCCAATTTGGTGTGAAAAAAATGTAATTTTGAATAAAAAACCTCATATGATAAAACTTTTTGTATAGAGTTTATTTTACCTGAGACTATCCTGTCCCGATTTACAGCCCCAATTGCGTAAGTTTACATCGTGTGTTTTTTATATTGTGAAAATAATAGAGATGAAAATCTCTTTTGTGTCGATGAATAAAAATTTTAAAAAATTTTAAAAAATGGGCCTTCTCAATGAACATTTATAAATTCGAGTCTACATAGTTTGAAAACATGCGACTTTTAGTAGTATACTTTAATATTGCTACCAATTACAAATTTAGTTTTGGCTCTAACAACCATAAATTATTTTAGTCTATGATTAAGTTGTTACTAACGATTTAGTTACAGGTCATTAGTAAGTGGCATTAAAGTCTACTACTAAAATTTGCTTAGTTAAACAGTTTTTTGTTTAATTGTATGTATTTATAGAAAGATATTTACTTTAACGACATCTTTTTGTTAAAATTAAATACTAAAAAACAGTTTTCTCCCGTTAAACATTGGCAATATGTTTTACAGATTTTCAATTTAAATAATTGGTAATTATACATCTTAGTTATTAAATATAACAATAAATCATTAGTAATTAGTCGCAGTATTGATACAAAAATATCTTCACTTTATATTAAATTCAAATATAATTTTGCTCATCTGGTCACTAATAGAGAATAGTTCAATGCCAGAAAGGTCAAAATACACACAACTTATTGTAAATTGTTTATCTTTTCACTATCTAAAGATCATCTGAGGTATTTAGCCGGAAAAATTAGATCAACATGCATTGCTCTAAAAGAAAATGTGTACAAAATATGCTTCACTTACTCTTTTCTGAACTAAATTAACGTTTGGTGATGAGGGCGCTGAATTTATTATAGAGATCAGTTTCAATCCGACTGGTCTGTCGATAATCTCTTCCAAATCTTGACTACCTTCAATACTTTTCCTAAAATTCAATCTGTTGTTCACTAAAAAAAATGTATTTTGTTTTAGTATTATTTCGGTTTTTTTTTCAATTTAATTTTGTTTACTTCTCTATATTTTCCGGTGTATCGACATTTCGAGATTGTGGAAATGATGTTCTCGTTCCTGTAAACGCATGTAGACTGGAACTAGTTGAGATCTGCGTGCTCTGTTTATTCGGAAAAATATAAAAAAGCATTTAAATCGTCTTATCTAGTAGCAACCATATTAAGTGAAGAAGACAGATAGATAGTATAATTCGAACGTAAATTTAGTACATTCACATAGTTATAGTATAAAAGTTTTAAATTACCGTAATATGACCGGTTCTTCCGTCGTAATGTGCGCAGAACAAGTGAATATATTAAACTGAAATTCATTAATGAAAACCTTTTAGAACTTTTCGCTTATTGTAAAAGCAATGCTAAAAGGTCTAATTTATCGGTTGATATGCTTGACATTTTTATTGAACCATTAATGGTTTTTTTTACGATTTTATTGATAAGGCAATTTAGTAGGTATCTAATCGGTATTCATATCTAATTTCGCAAAGGAAAATACCAAATCAGATATAATTAATCCGATTACATGCTAAAGTGTATGAATAAACAATATAGGATCACGTTTTTCTTTTTTTTTTAGCGAAACAAAAAAGCCTTTAGGGTAATTTTTATATATATTAGTTTCCGGTTTTAAGATAACATACTCGTTTAGCCGAAATACTATGGCAATTGGTCTTTTTTACTAGTACTACATTCGATTGATCATTAAAATTTCCAGATATTGCATTAAATTAGACGTTCGTTTCTGTAAATTTCGTATTGTCACACCTCTGACCTCACATCCTCTAGCTTTATTTTTCTAGCTTTCTCTCATTAAAACTGTTTCAAATTCCGTTCAAGAGAAAACAGGAAATGGGATTTTCAATGTATGATAGGGCGGGGTTTATGTTAGTAAAAGCTTTTTTTGGCGTATGGACCTTTTGATAGTAAACTTTGAATTCAAAATTTCTTAACGATTTAATATTTAATAGACAAGGGGCAAAGAAAGAAAGGGGAAGGTCAAAACCACTGGAAATAAAAATCACGCTCACATTCAAAAATTCGGTATTAAAAATTTAAAGTTGTGTTTCAAATGATAAGAATTGTCTTAACCCTTTCGGTATTTTGATGCCATATGGCATCATGCTAAAAAATTTGAATTGTCTTATTATTTATTTATTTTCAACACTCTATTCTCATTCAGTGCACCTTTAAGTGCATTTGTGACCCAATTTTGATTTTTTGAGTGAAAAGCTGGACTAAAGTGGACGTACATATTTGTAAAAAATAAAAATTTTCAATTTTTTTAAATGAATACTAATAGCTTAAACATCATTAGTTTGTATAGAGAGAATCTGTACCGAACGGGTTCAACGCGTCTGGATAGAAATTGGTGTTGCTCTGTTTGATTGATTAATTTGCATACAGAATTTAATTGTCGCAATTTGAAAAGGAAATTATTCTCATGTAGATTCAAATTAAATCTTTATATACAGGGTGCGCCATCTGTTCCTCCGGTATGAGAATGTTGAATAACTTTTGAAAGAAACAATAGATTGCAAAAAATGGTGTTTTTTTATTTAGTTCAATCCTTTACAATTTATGTGGACTACTTTTTGAAAACAACATCGATCAAATGACCACCTTTATTGGCCACCGCAAACTGTGCTCTTTTTCGGGCATTTTCCATCACTTCTTCGAGCATCTCCGTCGGTATGGCAGCTATTTCGGCACGAATATTGGTCTTGAGCTCGTCAATGGTCTTCGGGTTGCTGGCGTAAACTTTACTCTTCAAATAACCCCACAAAAAGAAGTCTGGGGGGGTTAAATCAGGGGATCTTGGTGGCCAGTCAATATCGCCTCTTTTCGATATCACACGTCTAGGGAATTTTTGTTGCAAAAACCGTATTGTTTGGTCCGCTGTGTGGCATGACGCCCCGTCTTGCTGAAACCAGAAGTCAGTCAGACCTTTTTCACGCATTTTCGGACACACAAAATGTGCCAACATCCACCGATATCGATTACCATTAACTGTTTCACCTTCATTGAAGAAAAATGGCCCAATGATGGTTTTTGCGCACACGCCGGCCCAAACAGTCACTTTTCGATCATGCAATGGTATTTCATGAATCTCGTGAGGATTTTCTGTCGCCCAAATGCGGCAATTTTGTTTATTAACACCGCCAGAGAGAGTGAAATGTGCCTCGTCGGTCAGTCACAATTGAACGACTATTTTCAATGTACATCGTCACTATTTCGGCGCGTTCTTTCGGTGTGAAGCGGTTCATGGTTAAAATTGTACTGGTTTGACGTTTCCAAAACGTGTCTAGGAAAGCAAATCGGTTGACAAATGGCGAAGTTATTCAACATTCTCATACCGGAGTAACAGATGGCGCACCCTGTACATAAAACAAGTTTTTCTATTTTTTGTAAATGTGTTTTAGAAAATTAAGATAGATTTGCATATGTGGTGACATTTATTCGCTAGATAATCGTAGAGTTCAAATTTGAATTCAAAGAGTTCCATATGTGCTTTCCTTGCTCGTGTAATTTCGTTTTGCAGAAAACACTGAAATTTCGTCAAATCAACATTGGTGGAATAGTACAGAAAACATGATTTGGGTTGTTTCGATGTTACTATTGTTGGAAAATCTAGCGCAACAGTACGGAAAATCTCCAATTGTGGCCTACGTGGATACAAGAGGGAAAATGTAAAATTTAGATAAACGATTCATTTGTAAACATTTATTCCTTTTACCCTCGAGATTATGCAAATAGGGTCTCCGCTCTACCCTGTAGATATTCCTTGGTTGCTTTGTGGTTCTTCTATCGCTACAGGATAAAAATATATCCTAAGGAATTACTCCGCTTCCCCTACTGTTATGTCTACTTTTATTTTATGATTTTTTTTTACGGCACACATAGACAAAACATACAAAACTTTCTACTTTCTGTCTGTAGTGAGAATCTTAAAGATAAATTCGGCAGATCTAAAGTATCTTTTGTTTCGAAATTACGCAACCGGCAATGGAAGTATTTGCGGGTATCTTTTCAAGATCGCATTCAAGTTAAGTCATTGTAGTCAAAAGTAGAGCAGGTCAGAAAATATTGAAGAAATGATGAGGGGCGTAAAAAATTTCAAGGATACACAATGAAAGTAGATTCTCGGTGATTTTCCTACGCAAAGTCATTTCTGTAAAACTTTAAAAGTTTGTCTTTTTTTTTTATCAATTATGACTTTTTTCTGGTAAAACAAATTTTCCTTTTTTCATAAAAAAAAACAAGTTTCCCAAATTCGTAAAATTGCCACTAAATTTAAATGAAGCTGCAAGTAAAATATTTGCTTTATTGAAAAATTGACTACAATTTCAAATGAAAAGAGGGAAATTTCCAATAAGGGAGTGAATTTCATCCCATTTTCAAGGGGTTTTCGACGAAAATGGAGAGCTATTCCTAGCATGGATTGTAAGCACTTGATGTTGTACTTGAAAAAGGATTTCAATTTGGGTCAATTTTGCATTTTAATGGATTCTTTAAATACTGAATATTTCATTTTTATGCTTCCATCAATTTTATTACTCCAGTAGGTTCCGTTTGGGCGATTAGCAAAGTCAATTTAATAAAAAAATTCTTTTATTAACTGCTTTTGGGCTTCTGTGGGATTTTAGGATAAATTGAGTCCAATTGAATTTAATTTTAGTTCATTTTAGTCTTTATTAGCACACAAGGAAAGTAAAGAGAAAACAATTTAAGGGAAAATTCCATATTCAATTTTTTTGTGTTTATTTTAAAATCATAAACAGTTGAAATATATTTTTCGCTAAATTCAATTGACCTCATTAAAATGACTGGAATGTTGCTCTTTGAGCTTTAGATGTTGTTTTAACCGAAATTTTAAACTTAATTAAAGCAAACGAACTTTTTAATTAGTCCCAAAGCAATCGTCACTAATTAATGTTTGACTTAGTTTAAAGGCCTTCTTTCTTTTCAATGACATTAAATCTATCTTTGCTGTAGTATTTACTTGACAAATAAAAGCAACAATGAAAAATAAAAATCACTGTTCTCTTCAATTTCTTATTGAATGATATTTTTCTTGTTTAAAAACGTGACTCTCGAGGAATTTAAACATATCTTTAAATGGGTTTTAAAAGTATTTTTACAGCAATGGAAAGCGTTCTGTAAAACAAATTTAAAGAAAAAAAAACAACTTGCTGTTTAAAAAATTGTTCTCTTTTGCTTGATTTTTTCAAATGCTGCAATAAAATTCTAGGATATAAGGCAAATAATGTCTCTGCAGGCTATTAACATAATTTGTGCAAAAGGGAAAATAAAATCTTCAAGATCTAATAAGGGACGGTCCATAAAATACACTAGGAGAAAAATATTCCAAAGAAGGTATTTAATTTGGGAATAATTTGTTCCTTGTTTCAATAAGAACAATTTGTGTGAATTTAATTTAGAGATTAATTTGTTTCTCATATACATATATGTGTTGCTACATCAGGAATATTTTATCGTAGAGATTTAGCGTATAAAATATAGGTCAACATTTGGGTCTAATTTGGAACTTACGATTTTTTTCCATGTAGGACCTTCACCCTCGCTCATCAAACTTTTTCGAGATTTTTTGTAAAGTTTAGTATGTACTGCTTCCTTCACAATTTCGCAGACCCGCGTCTCCTGTGACGTTTTTTTTATGGGCAGGTATCCTAAAAGCCTTAAAGATTGAAGTAAAGTTGCGGAAATTTAATAGGAATATAAAATAGTTATAGAATTAATTAAAAATTGAGTATTTTTAATTTAATATGTCTTCGAAAAATTATGTTTCATAAAATTTTATCAAAATATACAAAATATTGAAATAAGATATGGAATTACATTAAGTTAATGGCGCTTTACTTTAACATAAGAGTGAATTATATGACTTCATTTAATCTACTTGAAATCACGCTTTGTAGCCAATCCCTGAAATCCGTCGTAGTTGTCGTTTCCCTTATCAAAATTTGGCGAAAAACACGAACAAAACATAACCTCCAACAAACAAAAATGGATCGAATTTTTCATTCCATCCTTTTTCTAATAAAAGTCGAGTATTTTAAAGAATCGTAAACGTCTACCAAAAAAAAAATCAAAAACCTATAGCTATCACCTGGATTGGTTTTATCATAACATGAAAAAGGTAGGAAATAAATAAAAATATGGATTGACAGACATGAGGCTAAATTTTGACCACAATTCCGAGAATGAGAGAACAGCACAAGCAAAGTTATATAATAGCCAAGATGCAGTCATCACCCTATGCGAAAATTTCAAACGAGAAAATTTAAAATAAATAATTTTTTTAAAGAATGGGGTGGGAGAAGGAATTACACAATTACTTTTTTTAAGTATGGCAAAGTTGTATAAAATCGTATCACAAATTTTTTTCCATATGGCATACCATTTTGGAGAAAAAATAAAACGGATTTTTCCCATTTACAGACTAATGTCCCAGTTGACATTTGGCTAGTTTCTAGCTGACGGTATCACGCAACTAAGACAAAATTTAGAAGTTTCCAACTATTTTGATGCTAGATAAAAAAACTGACGTTATAAGAGTTGTGTCCTAGCTGCCAGCCAATTATCAACTAGAAACTAGACAAATGTCTACTGGACATTAGTCGTATTTTTTGAGAAAATCGCGCCTGTGCCAGACTTTAAGTCTCTACTATAATTCCTTTAAAGTTTCTTTTATTCATAAATGGAAGTACGTTTTTAAATCATAAAAATACTTGTATAATTTTTTTTATACGATTTTGCAGCGTTACAAACGTTCTATATTAACTGTGATGCAGACGCACATAAGGTATAAAAAAGCAAACATCCAAAGTGGATTCCAAACAAAACGCACAAAATGGAGTAGAGACGCTTCCCAAATGTGTAAGATGGATGGGTGGATGGGTGTTCCAGGGAAAAAAAAGTGTGGGAACCGTTAACAGTCATCCCTTTACCACGTGGCACGAACATTGTATTTTACTCACTGTGTCTACCGCCATTCTGGCCGCTCCCGTTCCAGACCTACCCGAATCTATGTTGCAAAACGTAAACAAAAATGAAACTGGTATTTATATACATATATAGATTTACGAGTAATGACACTGAATAGGGTATAGGTTTTGTCAGTGCTAATAAAATTAGGGGTTGACATGCGCCGTTTTTGGTGAAGGTTTTGGGGAATCGGGGAAAGCTTTAGTGCGACTGCGGGTCATATGGTTGCGTCGGAATCGGTTTTTTTTTCTCAAAAGGGGTAAATAAGACAACGACCCCTATTCGGATCGGATAACGTTGTAGGAGCAGTTTATTGCTAACAGCCATACTGTTCGGTCGGGGACGCTTCTTCAATGTTTCTACATTTTTTTTTTGATTCAAATTCATCTTATCTATGCCTAGAACTGTGTACGGTGTTGGCAAACATTTTCTAATGACTTGAAACTAAACTATTTTCAGACTTTATTGATTTTTGAAATATGTAGATTGAAAATATTGATATTGGTGAAAGTATTGATGAACAAACTGCATGGTTTTTCTATGAAAATCCGTGGTTAAAATAATAAAAAGTTTTGAGAAATTGTTTTCAAATCGGATAACCTAGTTTTAGATGGTTTAGCTTTTGTTAACATAACACACCAATACCAGTACGAGTGAAAACTGTGTCACATTGGTGAAAATCTTTACTCTTCAATACAACTTTTGAGTACGTACGGATTGTTGTTGTTATACTGAAGAGGATGATTTTATTGTGTCTGGATAATATCAGGCAATCTGTTCGTATATCCTGCCCGAAATCCAGTGTACAGTTGAAATGGAAAAAAAACACGATAAAAAGCGGATCAGGAGTTGTGAGTAAAGTTTATGGATAAAAAGTGGTCTGTTCGGGGTAAAGTGGGTTACCCATCATATGTAACAATATATGTTTTCTAAGTGTGTATTGATGTCTGTCGCTCCTCTACTTGCCTATGCCAGACAGGGTGGTAGAAAGCTTCATATAAATTTATTTGTAAAAATTTTCCGGAACTTGAAAGTGTTGGTGACTTGTTCGTGAATTGTATTGGTGACGATATGGAGTGAATCAAAACAGTGTAGTTTACTATATGTGGACCAGTATATATGCCAAAAGCAGAAATATTTCCGAAACAGTATTTTCGTGAAGGTATATTCGCTAGGATCGGATACTCTGGAAGATACTGGATTGTAAAATTGTAAAAACGTGATCAAGTGAAGTGATACGAAGACGAATTGTGTGTAGGGCAGAAAAGTCTGTGGATTTTTTTCTGGATTTCCTTTTACAGTTAATACTTTAAGGAAAGGGATTTTCTATCTTTTATTCTATTTTTTCGTATCCTTTTTTATTTTTTTTTTGCTGTTGTTGTGATAAGTTTTCCGGTTTTACCATTCCAAGTGTATTCTATGACTGCGACGTGCAGACTTTTGTAGCCTGGCTATAAATCGCGTTCTAAGTGCCAAGAATTTAATTTTGGTAGCATTGAGAAGTCCTTTTCAATGGCACGGTTGTTTTATGCCATGTGATTGTTGTGCTGGCAAAGACACGAGTTCTTTTCTCAGCCGAGACAAAATCCTTTGCCGCGAAGGATGAGGCGACCGACTTTCGGTGTGGAGTGAAAATTTTCGATTTTTTTTTGCAGTACCGACGACTTTAATACTGACGCATTGGAATGAGAACTTAAAATACCGGAAAATCGTTGTAAGTGTTTTCTCTAGCTATCAGCAGTTTTTAAAAAATCAATTATATTTTCTATATGTTTTTAAAACTCTATTTGATGGTTGGCTGTGTTGTAAATTGGGGCTGAGAGAAGGAAATTAAGGCAAAAAGGATTCTGGGGATCCATAATGTTGTAAATAGGAATATTGACACCACGGATGAGTTGAAATGAAAGGGTTTTAGGCTTAAGGATACGAATTACTTCTGCTTTAGTTCATCGTTGAGCAATAATAAATTTGGTTGCTCATTTTGTGATCATACTTTGCTATGTGCGGGATGCGGGGTAAATATTTGTCAGATCAATATCTATTTTAGGAGAGTGGTTTAGATCCTTTAAATAATGAGTTTTCCGATTGGAGTGCTTTGTTTCACCTTCCTCATTTTTTTTATCCATCAGTTGCTATAAAAGGGTTTTAATGAGATTTCAATTATGGTTATAATAAATTCTGTTCGCGAATTTTTGTTGTTAACCCTTTACTGCATATTTTTTATAAGGTTTATCTGTCTGTTCGCTTACAATTCAAGAACCACTCAACCGAACGTCTAGTAATATATGATATGCTGAATTAAATGATCGTTTTAGAAAAATTATGTAGCAGTAAAAACCGATCCTACATATAACGACATAAATAAACAGTAGGTACGTTTATAAAATCCACAAAAAAAAAACCTAAAGAAAATACCCAGAGAGAATTTCATATTTTGCTCGTTCTCCTCATATTCACTATAATAGTGAAGTTTTTGGTGTTTTGGATCTTTTACAAATAAAATAAACCGCAAATTTGATATTTAAGACATGAGTTTTTCCGATATTCAGTAACACAGAATGGATGATAAATGGGGAAATTGAAATCTTCTATATTAACTCGTGCAGCTTCTTGCGCCCTACATAACTAATTGAAATCTCATTAAAACCCTTTTATAACAAACTGATGGATTTCTGCAGGTTTAGTTTTTGAATTTCTCTGGCCACAGGTTGACACATTTTTACTTTACCTATCGCAGGTGAACGTGCGCCTGGTAGAGTTTAAATTTTACTGCAGGAAGCCAATTATGTCCTACGCAAATTGACGACTTTCACTACATTTTTCTAAGTTAGAAATTAGGGCGAGGGGAAAGAGCGCCCAATAAGACCAAAAATAGCGTCACCCATTAAAAAAATAATGCTAATCCTTCTGTCATCCCCAAATAATATCAAGTTTAGCATATTTTTGCTTACAACGTTCCAAGTTTTATTTTATTTCTCGTACTGTTTGTTATCTTGCAATGTAATTAATGGCAAATATCGCTTGATGCTATCTTCTGTTTAATTTGTGGCTTATAGATCCTAAATACCTTATCTACTCGAATTTTATTGATTGAAACCATAATGTTTTTCGGGTTTTTGTGAAAAGCAACAAAAACGTAGCTATATTACAGCTCGTGGGTGGAAATACTTGGTAGAATTCCTAATAATACTAAACAGAAATATCATCTTAGAATCAGATCTTTTCTGGTTTGCCTAATTTTCTTTCTTTATATACACTTCCGTTGTTAGCGTCGATTTCCTCTTGTCCGTCCGTATAAGGATTCAAGTTCAGAGGTCATCATCATAAGATATCCGTCTTACGTTAGAACGTGTGATTCTACGTCTTTGATTGCGGTTATGGGGTGTTTTTTGTTCCTTCCATAGGGATCCCCAATTATAATGATTCCCTTTAGCTGCATGAGATGTTAGAATAAATGCTTGCCTATTTTTTCGTGTAAACGATCGCTCTCCGAAAATTCTGGCGTTGAATAGATATAAGATTAAGCATTTAGATAGAAGTCTAGAGGCGATAATGCGGTATTTAGATAATGGGTACAATTCCCTTGGTACTATCGTAAGTAGTATTTGTTTTGCTGGTACGGGAAGATGAGGATTTCCTTCGTTAGAATCTACAAAAATATAGCAACCATCGACTTACAATGGATTCTTGTTTCATTCAAGTTAAATGCCTTTTGCGAATTATTGTGGGAGTCGTTAGCAATGGGGGAGGACGGCTATGGATTCGCGGGAAATCCAGACCTTTCTTTCGCTTGATGATTTGATTATCCTATAGAGTGTGTATTACAATTAATTCTCTCAGATTCGTTTTGATTCGGCGTAGAGCTTTCCTTTCGGTCATGATTTAATTCTGAATGTCGTTAAATATGTTTAATTTGATTGTCCTTTTCGGAGATTTTGTTGAACGCAATTTATATAAATAATTCAATTCTCTAGATTATCATAACAAAATTCGAGGATAATTTATCATTTGGAAAACCTGAAATTTTTATTTTCCGTTGTCTCAAATACGCGTTAATATTTTGAAGGCTGAAAGTAAACTTAAATAATATGAAAAAAAACTAGCTTTGAGGACTTGTCGGTCTTCTCACTTGTACGGAGTAGAAGCGGTCTGATTGAATTTTGATGTATAGAAGAGTTATGTAAAATTATATTCGAAACACTTTTTGTGTTTATATTTTTTTCGATACGATGCCTGGTGGCCGATAAAATCGTAAAAAACTGTTTTGTTAGTATGTGGGAGTGGAAAGTGGTTGATTTGCCAAAAAATTGTCGTCTATATTCCTCTCAGGCGTGTCGCTAACCTAACTGCCAAGTTTCATGAAATTTTATACTGCCCTTTTCATGTGATGTTTTAACTAACAGAGAAAAATTGAATTTTTTGGTCATAACTTATAGAATTGCATGAGAACGAAAAATTAGGGAAAAATTTTAACTAAACAGTGTGTCCGTCTGTCTGTTTGCTCGCCTAGAACTCGACAAGCAATTAACCGATTTGTATAAAATACAAATGAGAGCAAGGTTTTATACCATAGGTTAACCAAAGGTATATATGCTAATTGAGGCGTTAAAAGCTAGAGTGGACCAAGCCACATAATCGAGTTTTTGAAGCTTTTCCACTTTTGTACTATTATTGACTGTAAATTTTTGGAAAAAAAAATTCTGTGGAATTTATTACTCAATGTTGAAATGTTCTTTTGTGCATCCAAACATTTTTATCTAAAAACTCACTCGCAATAGTGATTGAAACACAAAAAAAATCACGATTTCGACATGTGGGTTGGTCCACTCTAACTTTTAACGCCTCAATTCATGTAGCGTTAAACCATTAAAAACCACTAGCAAAATGCCTTGGAATTACTAAGGCCGGATTGCGCCAATGATTCCTAAAACATTAAATTACTTATAGAATTTCTGGAATTAAATAATTTAACTTTATGTAGGAGAAAAATTACTTTTAAAACTTTTAAGTCGTAATAAAATACTAATATATATTTAATGAGTTGTATGTGATTATTACGAAATTTCTTTAGATTACCAAAATATATACCCGAATAATTCACAATCAAGCTTACAAAAAATAAAATATTTTACCCACGTATAAAAATTTTACAACAAATTTAATGGTTTATTAAACTCTAAGAAGGTAACATGAGTTTTTTTTTCAACTTTGTGTATTGAATAAATTTTCATAATAATTAATGACTTTCAAACTTTTAAAAAAACCTCAGAAAACTTTTAGCATAAAAAAAACTTCGATTATTTTTGATTTAAAAGTCAAGAAAGATCCCACAGAAAATGATTTATTAAAAGCGCCTTTTAAATGATTTCGTCTGAGAGGTAAATGAAAATTGCCTAAATGTCAACCATTACTCAAGTTGATAGAAATTTTTCAATATTATTTTTTCTTTCATCTTCCAGTTACCAAAGCAGGAAAATATCATATTTGGCTCTTTATTCATACTATATTTTTGACGGTTGATCGTGTTTTAAATTATTTAAATCATGTTTTAACGAAGCATTTTTTTTAAAGAACCTTTCGATAAAACTTTTATCAATGGGAAAGGTTAAAAAAATTGACTTCTATTAAAAATAGAATCTTAAAATGAAGTCGTATCCCGTTGTTGTGTGCTTTTCATTTCAAATTTGAAAGTTTTAAAAGAGAAAAATCCAAAGATAGAAATTTATATTCATTATTACCTAACATTTCATGTGAGGAAAGAAAAAATAATATCATTCTGTGGGAGGTAAAGTGCAAAATGGCAGAATAAATTTTCCATGATATAAGATTCTTACCAGAAATCCATTTACACCTGGTTAAGTATTCATTACTTGTACCAAAGATTAAAAGTCATGACTCTTATTTAATGAAGAGAATACTTCCACATTTATATGAATGAAAAAAAGAAAGCTTGTTTGATATTTTTATCGATTATTCTTATGGTAATATTTATCTGTTTTGGAAGAATGATGTTTTTATAATTCAATGCAATTTGCAAAAATTTGTGTGGTAGTCTACCAAATATCGGTCGTTAAAAAGCTTTGGTTTAAATACGAGAAATAATTAGCCGTATGCATAAAAATAAGCATATGCTTGTACAACACATTAAAAATGCTTAAAAAAATGCGAATACTAACTTTGCAGTAACGTAACTCTTACAAATTTATAGTACAAAAAATCTTCATTATATATAAACTGCAATAATACCTACGATTACAAAGGATTCAATAAATCTGAAAATTCTCCAACTTTTTACAAAGGCAATAAGCTTTAGAACTAACAGGAATTAATAGATACTTTTTTCAAACTCAAAGTGATTAGAGGTATAACTTCTATTGTCCTTTAGAAAATTAACATTGACTTCCAGGTGCTGAAACCTCGCATAATTAAAAAAAACTTTCATCCAAAATCCATTTAGAAGCACATGCCGGAAGTTGACTCCAAGATCAAAGTGTAATATAAAGTTGATAGATGGAGATGCAATAGACATGAATTTAGAAACATCCTGTCGAAAATGGGGCGAAATTTCAGGGATGATGATAAAAAATGTGGATTAGGTTGACAAGGCTGTCGTGATGAAAGAATTTCAACAATTTGGACGACAGAAAAGTGTGTAAAAATTGTGTAATAGACGATTTTCGTCTGACAAGTGAAAAATTAGGACGATATCACAATATTGCACAGGTTTTGTAAGATGTGATAGTCCCTTATCCCAACACTTCATTGGAGTGAAGTTTTGATATAGTGGGTTTTATAATTGGTGTCATTTCAATGGGATAGGGGCAATACTTTATATCAAATATGTCTTGTTAATTTTAAGCTTTTCGGGCCCCTCAACTCCGTATTTCGCATCGTCAAGTTTTTCGTATGGAGTTTAGTATTACAGTTTTGCTATGATTATTTAGTACTTCTGTAACACTACCGTAGATTCCTCCTCCCCTTATAAATCTGACGTATTTTATGGACAATTATAAAATTAAAGGCCCTCGATTTTTTAGGCCTCTTAAAAATTTTTATTATTTGAAATCTTCTAAATACCTATCGAATATTTAAAACCTTTTTAGGAGACAACGTTATTAAATCGGGGGTAGTTCGGTAAGTTTTCTGGGAGGTAAAACGACAATACGATAATTGTTTCAGATTTTGGGAGATACTTTTCAGAAAAAATCTTCGATTTTTTATAAAAAAGTTGTAGTAATATGACGCCCTGACATTAGGTTTTTTTTCGGGATCTTATATAACTTTAGACGAAACAAGAAGTCATAGCGAAAATCTTTGTTTTGGTCCATGACGACGTTTTCTTCACATCCTGACGGATAAATGATTTAAATTTTTGACTCTATGAAATCTAGGAGGAAATGGGAAACTCTCGCATTTCGCCATGAAGAATCCAATCGTAATTTAATAACAAGTTTTCTTCCACAAAAAAAAATGTTTTAATGAAATCATAAATTTGGGCATTATTTAAGAAATGAATATGCATGCCTTTTCTGAAGCACTGGGTAAATTGAAAAATGGATGTGGGTAAGATATTCATTTGAACAGGTATTACCTCAATTTCTGCTAATTGAGTGGAAAATGATAAATTTTCCATCGTTTTCAGGCGATCACTTTGAAGCGAGTTTTTTGATTGTGTTAGTGATGGTGTTGTTATGCTCATCGTGTTTGTCTGTATATCAGTATAATGCTGAAATGGACAATGACCCAAAAAGCCGACCGAGAAAATTTAAATAAAAAGGACATGACAGAGCATAACTTTTCTTACTTTTCCGGAGCTTTCTTTAACTTTCGCCTCACCTTGTATTCAAATGACAATGAAAAATATCCCATTTTTAGCCTGCCTTGTGATTTTCCCGTTGAATTTGTGGTCGAAGTTCTCTTCTCGTAATGGATATAGGGAGACGTAAATTCATTTCTCGTGAAAAATCATTTGTGTGGAACAAAAAAAAAGTCAGGAATGAAAGAAATGAAAATGCGAAAAGTGGCATTGGTGTATGAGAAAAGACTTGAGGATTTTCTAGTCGTACAAAAGTAGCTGCAAAAATTATTTGTGGATATTAAGATCGTAATGTGATTGGATGTGGAATAGGGAGAGAAGTGGGGAAGGGTGCGATAGGTATAGAGGGTCGCTAAACATTGATTTTTCTCAAGGATACAAAAAAGTACGGTTTTAAGTGGTAAATGAAGCATTTTCTTGCCATGGGCTCATTTTTCTGTGCCAAAGCCATCATGAAATAGGTATACTCATCTACATATAAAATGTGTGTGTAATAGTCTTACAAAAAGTTTTCACTTCTATTTAAGAATGGTTTTCTCAAGTGGTTTTCTCAATATTCATATATGTATTTATTTTTTTCTGCAAATCGTACGTTTTGTAGTAGATATTCAGGAATTTCTTTAGAAATTACTCCAATTATAGTAAAAATTTTATTAGAAAGTAGAATGTGGTGATAAATTCGTTATCAGCAACCTGAAAACTTAAAAAAAAGGATTTTTGCAACATTCTCACAAAATCTTAGCGGACTTTTCTCGAAAATGTGACCTATCGCAATAGCTTTTCAACACTGAAAACGTTTTGGACAGAATTTGTTAGAATTTAGGAAATTTTCACAATAGTTTTTTTTTTAAATCATACTAATATATAAAAATGCGTTGGTGTCTGTCTGTCTGTCTGTCTGTTCCTCTTTCACGCAAAAACGGCTGAACCGATTGACTTGAAATTTGGCATGAGTGTCTGTGGTAGTTCTGGTTCCAACATAGGCATACGGAAAAGTAGCGCGGGGAGTGGAGGGAGTAAGGGGAGGGGGTAAAGTGATTTCGCAACTTAGTTTTTGCGCTATGTTACTCTTTCGCGGGGAAATTACTGAACCGATTGGCCTGAAATTTGGCATAGATGTTCGTCGAGGGTCCAGCCCCAACATAGACCCATTAAAAAGTTTTTAAGTTCTTTCCGGTTTTCTTCGTATCCTAAAACTTAGACAAAAAGCTTAACCCGCCAACGACGGGTATGCAAGCTAGTCATAAATAATTGTGGAATTTAATTTTATGTGGTGACGTTTGGTATTTAATTCACTTCGAGTATTTGAAAGCAAAAAAATTAGTAGGCCGCAGTAAAAACCGCGTCTTTTTGGTTTTTGTGCGAACCTGCAAAATGACTTAAAAAAAGAATCACTTAAATCGACTTGGCAGATTTTTATTGGTATAAAACCCTAACAACAACATTAAATTTACGATTCGAACCAATAGTATCGTGTTCGGTAATAGGGCACCAGCTATAACAATACTGGCCCTATTAAAAATTAAAAAAAAAATATAAATTTGAACCCAATATGGGGAGAGACGATATAATTTATTAGAGAGAAAAAGAAAATTGGGTGGCATATTGAAAAATAGAAAAGTTTTTAATGGTCTACCCTTACAAGTGTTATACAGGAGAGCTTTATTAAGCGAATCCCATCTGCCAATTAGGGCGATTGAACGATCCTTTTTTTTTCTTTGAAATCCTCAAATATTATCAAAGCGTGTCTTTATCCTCATTTTTTATACCCCTCCCTATAAATCCATATCCATCTGCTCCACTCATCCTGTTATGATAAATCCGAGAATTAAATGAGTTTTTTTTTAGGAATAAAGAAGAGGAAGAAGAACTTCACTTTGATCCTAGGAAAAATCAATAAAATCTGATTCTTTGTATTATTTGTAGCGTAAAATATCAATTTTTTTTTGCTTTATTTCCTCAACGTGTATATACATACAAAATAAGTTCGATATTGCTTTTTGAATTATCAATTCGCATTCTTCGAATACATTAAATTAAATCCATCATATTAAGCTAAACAGAAATATTTCTATTGAGCCCAGAAATTTCTTTTTGCGAAATATCAAAAGTAGATGTTTCAATTTTCAAACTTCAAGATCTAAAAGCGCTTATGCTTGAAAGATTCTAATCCACTAGATATTACTCGTATATGAAATTGAGTCTCAAATAGAATTTTCTGCTAATATTTGATAATTCCGCATTAAACATTTTTTTCCATGGCTTGGTATTTTGTCAAGAGGTTATTAGGCAATGAAATTACAGAAAAAATAATTCTAAAAGTCCTAATTCCCAAAAAAATATTCTTTTCTTGCGGAAATAAGATTTGACAAGGAAACACGTGTAAGAACTTATCTTGTGATTGCTTAGAGGCTGTCCATAAAATACGTCACGCAAATTTTCGGTCTTTCGAGCCCCCTCACTCCCTAAAAGTGCTCAGTTCAAAATAATTATAACATGAAATTTTGGCAAAAATGGTGCTGTAAAAATACATCACATATGTAAGTTTACATACCAAGTGTAAAATGACAATTCTAAGTGTAAAACGAAATTACACATTTGATACGTAAATTCGCAAAGTAGCGTTGTAAAATCACAATTAGTTTGTAATTTTACAAAATTACTAACGAAAAATATTTCATTGGCATTTTTCGGAAAACAAAGTAAAAATTAAGGCTTTGAAATTTTTCTCCATATGCCAAGCATTTACAGTGAAAGTTCCCATAAGCAGACACTCGCGGGCCAAAGATTTTTATCCGGTTATGGGCGGTCTCCGTGTATTAGACCACTTTTAATATTAGAGTCGTAGGAAATGTGTCCGTTTAAGGGAATTGATCTCTTAGGGATCGTGTCAACAATTTTCACTGTACAAATTGTTTTTTCAAACCAGAAAACTAACGAAAATATATCCCTATATACTTTAATATTTTCTAAAAATTAGAAACTAAAATAAAATAGAAGCTATGAAACAATAAAATAAATTTCTAAACTCGCAGCGTGTGAAGAAAATGAAATTTATTATAGATTTTGTATTGGATTGTTGGCTCTATAGTGTGAATAGCCTTGATTTTCTCAGCTCACAGCAAACACTGTATCTATTCTATTGCCCGTTCCTAAAAACTAATTCCTTTTTCAGGGTCTTTTCAAGAAAATGAACACTTTTTTGTGCGCTTTTCTTGTTTGCCAGCGTTCATAATTTCAAAATTGGGGTGTAACAATGGCGTAACATTTAGTTTAAAACTGTCTCTTCCCCTGAAAATTTTTTCCGATGGTCCTGCAAAAAATATGTTAAAATTCCTATCGAGAACAAAAATGTTAATAGCTTTTCTTATAGGAACAGGGAAATATCCTTCCTTTTAAAGATATTTCCCAAATATTTATCTAAATATCCTTTTAGAGTCAGTATCCCAAAGCCCACATGTTTCATAAAACTAATGAACCCACAAAAATATTTTGTTTAACATAAATCGACTTCAAAGTCTATAAACAAACTTTAGAATTTTTAGCATAACTTTTATTTCACAAAAATTGACTTTCACATTTCAACAGGACATTCTCACAGTATTAGCATAAAAAAATAAATAGTCCTAAAGGGTCAAAGCATTTAACGTTAGCCACAGAAATCTCGATTAAAGCCCCTGAACACGTTTAGAAATCCAATGGTTAACTATTTTTAAAACAGTCGGTCCATTTATATATGTGTATGTGACTGATAAAAGCCTAGAGGGTGGATATTAACTTAGATCAATATAGAAACCTTTCATTTAATTTCATATACAACATCATACTTTGGAACGACAGAAGGCTTTTATGCATTACTGTTGTAACAACATTGCCTATAATGGGCACAGCAACTATAACTAGTCGATAAGGACATGAGCCATAATTGAGTTACTATGTTGAGACATTTACACTAAAGTGACCTCGTTTAGATGACTCTCAAAAAGTTTGAATTGACTATAGTCAAGAATCACCCTTCCTACAGCTCTCTACCCTCCGACATATATGAATTCAAAAATTGACGATGAAAGCACACCATCGGATAAAGTTTCTAAAGGGAAACGCATTGGCACATCATAGAGTCGACAATTTTGAAAAAAGGAGAACTTTTATTTTTTATGTTGCCATAAAAAAGTTTAATAGGCTCCATTACACACGTTTCGAATGCCCATACCGAACCCTATACACATGCCAACCTGGATACGCTTTCAGAAAAAGTTTCCTCTTCGATAAAATGTATATAAAAGTATGACTTTCATGTTATCCTTTTCCAAACAAACCCTCAGCGCTGGTCTTTCATATAATCTGCGAACCTGCCCTTATAACATCAGCATTTAGATTTTGGAGAGCAAAGGGCTGAAAAACTGGGTCAACGATTTATGCAAAAATGTGAAAGACTAAAGAAAAATGAGATCATGGCTGTGTGTAGTGTAGTCATGATATTACACTGAGAGATTTGTATGTGAAAAGGTCTGCTTTCAGGCACTTTGAAAATTCTCAAATGCCGGAAAGTAGACTAATTGTAAGTGAAAGAAACTTTTAAATAATTTTGAATAGCATGACGGCAAGAAACTGATAGTATTATATTAAAAATTAAAAAAAACTATTCTTACTTTAATTTTCGACAAAGTTTGCAAGAGATGTGTTATTATTTCCGTGAAATTAGATAGAGAAAAGCCGAATTTACTCCTCAGGTATTTCTTAAAAGTTAGGCTACACTCTAAAGACTTTTTCTTGAATTTTATTTGATTAAATGAAGAAAACAAGTGTGCTTCGTTGTATCTAAAAATTTGATAAATGGTATAAATTTGAAATTTGGTATTGTTTTGACATTTTACATCAAATGTCGATAAAAAGCTGTCACAAATTTTGTGCAAAAGGTCTTGATAAATTACAATTTATTCACAAAAATCCTAAAAAATTTCACAATTGGTTGAAAGTTCAACAAATGTTTTAATGTTTTAAGAAAAAAACATTTTTTAGCAAATAAATGCTTAAAATCAAACAATTTAATTTTCAAGAAAATGCAAAAGATGACATTTTTATACATTTTTTTAGTACATTTACTTTATTACATGTGTGACGCATTTTTGTACCAGCCCTTAAAGTTTTTTTTTTCCAGTGTCAACTAACATAAATAAAAAATAAATGAAATTTATTATTCTCATATTATCCCAAAATTTTACATACATGTGGGCGAAAGTTTTAATAATTTCTATCCTTAATTCCGGACAAAACGCTCATCGTTTTGTCCTTCATTGTTGTATTAGGACTATATTTTAAACTTGGATTAAGTCATTTCACAATAATTTGCCAGTCCTTCATTTTCTTCCCCATTCAAACAACGTCTACCGTCATGTATTTTCGTCTATTCATCCCTGGTACGGATGTAAGCTTGTGCACATCGTCAGCCTAAAAACACGTCCACACAGACACAAAAAATCCACCCCATTTCTCTAAACATTCTCACACTTCTATCCGATTCAGCCGGACTGGTCCTGCCGGATAACAACATGACATCAAAAAGGACTAGAGGAGCGGAACAAGGATAAAATATGCCCGGAAGGCAGTAGGAAAAACCACTGAAAAGATGAAAAAACCAGAGATCCTTCCAAGAGGAATTTTTATCGTCTGTTTTGTATTTCGTTTCTAGGAACATTATGCGCTCTGTTCCCATCACAACCACATAACTGGATCTTAACGAAAGTTGGAGTAGGCTTTGTGAAACAGGAAAAAAGGAGGTGTGCGACAGAAACTCGTAGTTCTTGCAAGTCCTTAACATAAAAAAAAACGTTTTTAAATAGACCAATATTTGTGTACTTTTCCAATCCAATTGTTGTTATCCTTTTTGTCAAATGGATATTGATGGAAGGTCCTTTACTATACTTATTGATAAAATGTTGAAAGTATACTTATTTTATCATCACTTTTCAGCCTTTTTTCCTTTATTTGATATTTTTTTTTTCTTGTAGTATTAATGCAAGACTTTATACGCAGTCTAAAGGATTCGTTTGGTTGTTGTCGCTAAGTGGAAATTTCGGTTTTATTGGTCGCTATGATTTTTATCTTGATGTTGCTGATTTTTATTCAATTGATTTGGAGTTTTACATTTTCAATTTGATTTTGTTGTGAAGGTCCTGCAAGTTATCTGATTAGAGATAACAAGTCCGAATAGCAACGAAAAAAATCGAAAAATCTTTTTTATTTTCCCATTTATTTCTCCAATTTTTTTTTGCTAAAAAACTGTCTCAGAAAAATGCTGAATATTTTTGTACAATAAGAAAAATAATTCGAAAATGACTTAACTTCACAATCGATACTGTGAATTGAGATATCAAGTAACACCGGCGAGTGTATATTTAAGCCGCGATGACTTACTAATCAATTACCTCAAACATCACGTTTTAGCGCGGTATTACACACGGCAATTTTCGGGCTTACTTAAGCCGATTTTTGGGAGAAACGACTGAGGAGGGAAAAGTTGCCACTCGAAATCATAGTTTATCGACAATCTGCATACATGCAAAGCGTGTGAACCGGTTTGGGAAAAGTAGTAGGCAGAAATCCTTTTCGTTCTGACCGTCAGCAGGTAAAGATCTTGGGAAGTATATGAGCAGCAGCAATTTCAATGGTTTGAGTCCACACACACACATGTAAACTTGTGTAGCATATGCAAACAGGATTTAAGGCACAAATGTAAGCACATTGGCTTATTAAGCCCAAAAGTTGCCGGCTTAAATAAGCCAAGTGTAATACCGGACTTAAAGGCTGGAAAATCTAATACTGACCACCACCACCAATCCTATTGTAAAAACCAATTTGGCATATTTTTTCAAAATTTTAATTTTTTAATCGCTAAAGATATTTAAGAAAATCACAAAAAAAAAATAAACTAGAAAAATGGAAAACTGAAAAAATAAAAAGATTAATTGAAAAAAATTTCCAATTTTGTTATAACAGAATTTTTTAATGGGCTTTTTATGTACATTTTTCAAACTCCTAAACAAAACAGAGAGTAAAAAGTATTATAACATGATCCTTTTCAATTTGTCCCTTAAGTCGTTTTACCCTTGTATATTGAAATATAATAAATAATAAATCATCAAAAATAATCTTCCTTAACATCCCACAATAATTTTCCACTCACGTCAACATGATTTTTCAATATCATTCAATAAAGCTAGGCTACAAATCAAATGTTCCCAGAATTCGCTTCATGTCATATCATCACACAATCTCCATTTCAGATCCCTATAATATTATCCATCTGCGATTTGATCAAAATTGAGTTCTCCAATATCCCGCAGTGTTCAACAACGGTCACTCACTCCAGATGGTATTCAAAATTTGCTGGAGCTTTTTTTCCATTTCGAACGCTTGTTCATATTTCAAGAAACAAACTTTGTGTGTGTGTGTACAAAACCGAGTCAAACCAACAAACATTTGTTCTTCGAATATACACAAGAAAGTTGCAAATGAAATTCCAGGAAAAAAGATCCCATAAATCATTTAACTAAGCTAGTGTAATCAAAATCTTGGACAAATATGACCTTGAGCAATGTCTCAACATTAGTCGAGAATACAAGGCGGGCTAAGTAGTTAAATAATCATAAATCACTTTTTTTAGATCATAAAATTCATCATAAAAATCCTTTGACTGAAAAAGTAATCTACGGAAAATTGTAGGTACCGAAATGTTGATTTCTGCTGAGTTTAAGTTACCTGTGCAAATACGGAAACCGCTCCGGGGCAAGGGAACTTCTATAAAAAAAATGAATCCTCGACAACAAGCATCGAAATTGAAATCTCCTCTTTTTGCCTTTTCAAAATGTCCGAACGATTTTTACCCCAATTTTGTTTTTCAGTTAAAAACTTTTAATTAAAATTTTTGATGGTGAAATATTTAAAACCGATTTTTCAAAAGGACAAAATGACAAAAGGGTTCTTAGAAACAGCGTTCACTCTTTTAAACACAATCATTTAAGAAGTCTTAAAAAGGATTCAGAAGAAATGAGGCAAAATTCTTTTAATTTCCGACTTCCCGACATTTTGGGCCTCACTTTGGCAATCAATTAAAATTTGGTGTGTTTTGGGGTTTATAGGCAAATCAATCGATTTTTAAAAAAAGGAACAAAGTGTGTCTTTGGGTGACTTTTGAACTTTTTCTTTGTTGCCATCGTCGATTCAAGAAAATTCGTCCTTTTGTTTTCCACAGGAGAGATTGTCGTCAAAAGATTCCCTTTTAAAAGTCAACTTTAAACCCTTTAATTTAATTTGGTGTCTCTTAGAGATTTTTTCCCAGCAGTATCTAAAAATGCGATCTATCGCTCAACTTTTTTTTTCCTACTGCAATTCCTCAGGATTGCAAAAGATCGCAGGAGAGACATTGTAAGTGTGTATATTTTATGAATTTTTCCAAAGTGAATTTTTCTACAATTTTTCTCCCGTATTTCTAAAACGTATACGAAATATCTTAATCTGCATTCTAGTTAATAACTGATTTTCTATTTGAACAATAAAATTCCGACTTCAATAGCAATTATTTTAATTACTGAATAAATCAATCACTTAATCTTAACCGTTGATAAGCAATGAACTTTTGTGATGACATAAACTTTCAGGTATTTGAAAGCTCTAAGGTGCAAAGTATTATTGATTGAATTGACTTTAATCTTGATTACAATGACATTTATGTAAACGAGGCTCATTTTATGTGTCGATCATCTCTAGTTCATGCCTCCCCTCATTATATCGAATGACTATGAAATTAAACTTTGCAAAGTTCGCAATCAATTTTGTCAGATTGAAAGTAAATTACTCAAAGGGTGTAGAATTTGTATTTACAATCAATTGATTTTAATTAGATATTTTTTTTTGTGTTGTGAATTGAGTCAATCAGTGCTTAACCCTGTTGACATACACGTTCAATGTACACAATAATTATTAGTCGGGGAGTGTGGGGTAGTTGAAATATTATTTGGGGTAGGTTAACGAAAACGAAGAATTATGTAAACTAGCAGCTAGTAAAGTCAAAGCGAATTTCTCCAGGAGAATGAAGACTATATTCACTGAAGATTGCGGGAATAGAAGATAAGGTGGATAAAAATAAAGTGTAAAATAAAGAAAATGCTTTCAACAATAAGAGGGAAGGAGATTTAACACTGCGTGGGAAATAATCACATTTTCGTGGGTACACCATAAAAGCGATTGAGCATTGGGATCAACTTAAAATAATGTTGAAAGACTAAGGTAAATTGATTTGTTTCCAAATGATTGGATTTCATTGTTTCCAGAATGGATTGGAAGTAAGAAGACAGAAACTTTTAAGAAAATTCAACGATCGTTACGCTACTATCTAATCAGCCACCGCCATCGATACCTTTGGAAAATGAAATCCTGTAGAAGTAAGAAAAATAAATAGATTTTTGTTTTTCTTAATTTGTCAATTTTGCTGAATCTTTGAGAAGTTAAAATGACTTGGTTTTGAAAATTAAGCTATAGAATGTGTTGTATTTAGTTGGATTAAAATTAATTCATTTTCAATTTCCCAATGGAAATGAAGATTGCGAGAAAATAAGGTTTATAAAAGTTAACTCATTACATTGTAACGTTTATTACGATTGCATTCTTTTTATGGACTGTTTCTTTTTCACAAAAAAAAGGAATTTTCACAAAAATTTAGTTTCCTAATATATTTCTTGCATCTCTCTTGTTTTTAAGTGTCATGGAAATTCTACTAAAAATGCTTAAGTGGATCTAAAAGAAATGCAGTTTTTCGCAATTTTCAAATATATTTTATACGAAAATGCTTCGCTGGTAAAACAAATAATCATAAATCATGTAGGACTAAGGGGCTTTAAATATAGCGCTTTTCACTTTTATAGCGTTGCATGCTTCGTGCTATAATAATAATAATCTTAAATGTCAGAAAGAATTGTGTGAATAGTCTGAAACTATGTACAATATCTTCTGTGGGAAAATTGAAGTTGAATTTTGCACAAATGCGATTTTTAGAATAGAATTCATTCCGTGTGTAGATAAAATTGTATTTTTTAATGTCGTTTTCTTTAAATTGTTGTGTCAGATGAGATAACGTTTTTGTGGGTTAAATAGTAATTTTAAAAGTTTAATTTGATCTAGAATAATGGGTATTTTCTTACATTTTGTAAGTAAACAATAATGGAAAATGGCGTTTCACAGTTGAAACACTGTGGTGAGGTTCACCCTCTAATTGTAATTACTTGTTCTGGAAATTTGCGAATCCTAGGGCCCTCCTCTTTCCTTCCGCAAAATATTTGCTGACCCTACATCATACTAATATATAAAAATGAGTTGGTGTCTGTCTGTCTGTCTGTTCCTCTTTCACGCAAAAAGTGCTGAACCAATTGACTTTAAATTTGGTATGAGTGTCTGTGGTAGGTCTGGTTCCAACATAGGCATACGGAAAAGTATCGCGAGGGGTGGGGGGGAGTAAGGCGAGGAGGTAAAGTGATTCCGAAACTTAGTTTTTGCGATATGTTACTCTTTCGCGGGGAAACTACTGAACCGATTCGCCTACTGAACCGATTTGGAAACTACTGAACCGATTGGCATAGATGTTCGTCGGGGGTCCAGCCCCAACATATACCCATTAAAAGTAGGGGGAGTAAGGGGAGGGGGTCAAGTGATCTCGAAACTTCGAAAGCCGCGTATTTCTCAAGGTCGAAGTCCGAGGAGCGGGGGGAGGCTGAAGGCCGACGTAGACAGGGAGGCCGAAGGCCAACCTGTGGCTGGGGGTGGACCGCGAAGCGGTTCGGGGCGCAGCCCCTAGTCTGCAATAATAATAAAACTGAATTTCAATAATTCCGGAAATGAGAATTCGATTAAAAATTATTCCTTTGGATTATTTTTCACAAAACTCGTTCTAATCCAATTTTAATACACGAAAGATTTGCGTAAAATCATACTCTAAAAATTTAAGGCCGGAAACACTAATTTTCAACTAAAATCCTAATTCTTTATTAGTTTTCCAGTTAAAACAACAAGCAGATAAATTTCAAAACAGTAATCACTACTGAAAATTCTTTCAAAAACATCTTATTGAATTTTGTGGGTTTTCTTGGAATTCGAACATTTATGGTTCACGGCTTTTAATTGCAATACCACTTGAACTGGAACTGGCAATTGGGTTTTCGTCCTAAATCTATTGCCAATTATGAATTTTAAATAAAATCCTGGCAATTAGTTCACTGAGCCAAATATCATCAGTTTTGGTATCCTATTCTGTTTTTCGTTTCTGTTGTCGTCTTTCGACATGCTAAACAGCAACAAATCTCTACAAATGAAAGCCAATTCTCACTGCGGCAATTTGCCTCCAAGGACTTTAAATTCTGTTTAATTCTCTTCCATGGGACTAAAAACAGGATAATTTGCTTGTATATTTCTGTAGTGTTTCTCATCGTTCATGGTTGATGGTTTTTGGCATGTTTCGTTTATTATATACACGGAGGTGCTTCAAATAATGTTTATCTTTCTTGTGTGATTTGCTTGCCTTGGCCTTAAATTTTGCTGTGCTGCATAAATAAATATCGGCATTCTGGATTCAAATTTTTTTTTATAAATTCATGTTTGTGAATTATGAATTCTGCATGTTGAAGAGAGTAAATATATTTTCCCTCTGTCCATATTAATCTGCATATTATGTGTTTGTATTTTTATTTTCACGGTTTAAGAATGTGTTTTCCATTCCAGTGTTATTCAACTACTTTTGTGGAACACTCTAATTTTCCACAAAATGGTAATAACGTTCACATTGTCGTGGTGATAAATATCTGGGATATTTTTGGGACAAGCGAACATCATTGAGGCGTTGAGAGCAAAAGTGGTTTAACCCACATGTCGAAGTCGTGAAATTTTTGTGTTTGAACAATAGTGGAGTTTTTAGATAAAAATGTTTATATGCACAATAGAACATTTTAACATCGAGTAATAAAGTCTACTCAAAATTTTTTTTTCCCAGAAATTTATAGTCAATAATAGTACAAAAGTGGAAAAGCTCCAACAAGTCGATTATGTGGCTTGGACAACTTTTGCTCTCAACGCCTCAATGAAGAGATACATTTTATGAATCGAATATGTAACTAGGAAACACCACAATATTGAATATTGGTTATCTGAGATTGTTCTAATGGATTTATTGAATTAATAAAATAATTCGATATTTTTGATATTTTAATTAGATATTGAAGAAATTGAAAATTCCAGTATCGTGTTTTTTGAGAATAGAAAAATTTAATAAAACTACTTTCAATGTTTTTGCTTTTATTGTGGATGTTTTAATAAAAATACGGTTTTATAGTGAAATTTTTTTTAATATTGTAATATACATTTACCAAAAATTGTTTTTCAAATAACATCACGATCTATTGAGTTGTTCTTAACAAAGAAGTTTTATATTTTTGAAACAACAAAAAATTTGCTAAAACTGTCAACTGAAATTTATTATCAATTAACTATAAAACATAATTGAACTTAATGGTCTTGCCCGAATTAAATGTCTTGTAGATCAATTGATAAGTGTTAAACACGCGATTATAGTCAAAACAAGGATGAAAAATCAATTTCCTTTTTCAGTTAGTTCACTAACAGGCAATTTCAGATCATAATCGAAGGTTGGGGGATTTATTTCAAGTCCGGTCCTAAAGTCAATACGACTCTCCTTAAAAAAAACAACTGAACAGAAATTGACTTTTATGTAGTGGAAATGAAAGTTTAGCAAAATACTTACATTTTGACGTTCACAATAAACTAAAGACCACTAAAGAACATGAAACTACAACTTTTTACGTGATCTGACTACAATATGAATGAGAAAGTCTGCTGACTTTTCCTTCCTCAAAGTATCTACTATAGTCCCAAGAAGATTGTCTTGTAATTCCCGTAAAGATTTACTACAGTTTATTTGTTGCTAACATTTTGTATATTGCTATAGGTTTGTAATCTCTGTATATTAAGCATTATTATAAAGTTTATTTTATTCAGGTATGGTTCCCCCGAGAAACTAATTAAGATTTCGAAAAATACTGCGAGTCTGCAAATTAATTAATTTATGGCATCAAATTTGAAATTTAAAGATATTTTTTTCATTTCGAATATAACAGAAAACATGCTCCCTGAGGAATAGAGGGGAATAAACAATACATATTTATGAATGTACTAGTTTGCATACCCGTCGTTGCCGGCCAATCGGCTCGGTAGTTTCCCCTCGAAAGGGTAATATAGAGGAAGAGCTAAGTTTCGAGATCACCTTACCTCCCCTGACTCCCCCCACCTCTCGAGCTACTTTTTAATGGGTCTATGGACCCCCGACGAACATCTATGCCAAATTTCAGGCCAATCGGTTCAGTAGTTTCCCCGCGAAATAGTAACATAGCGCAAAAACTAAGTTTCGAAACCACTTTACCCCCTCCCCTTGATCCCCCCACCCCTCGCGCTACTTTTCCGTATGCCTATGTTGGAACCAGAACTACCACAGACACTCATGCCAAATTTCAAGTCAATCGGTTCAGCAGTTTTTGCGTGAAAGAGGAACAGACAGACAGACAGACAGACAGACAGACAGACAGACAGACAGACAGACAGACAGACAGACAGACAGATAGACAGACACCAACTCATTTTAATATATTAGTATGATTAAAAAGTTTTTAATTCGAACAAAATGTGACTAAAACTAAATTCTAAAAATATGCATCATTTTTTTGCGCAGTGAGCTCTGAAAAGATAAAAATAATAATAAAAAAAAAAAGATTTTCTTAAAATCAACTATCAGAATTTGTTGAAATTGCAAAAAAGAATAAATCTAAGAAATTTTTTACCAGTCTTGTGGAGGAAACTACATAAAATCCGTTGACAGTTTTACGAGACAGAGGGTGAGGGGGTCAGAGGGGAGGGAACACTTTCTTCAAAAATGGCTAAAAACATCCATGCCATCTCAAGCAATCCAACGTAATGTGGTTCAATATTCTTCGTTGAAGGGTTCAAAAGTAACAGGAGAACATCCTTTTTGATGCTATAGCCAAACGCACACATTTTTCTTTCTGGAAAATCGTGTAAAAATCAGGGGATTACTCATATTTAAGGCGAGGGTGGGTGTGAAGATTTTGTTTTATCCTGAGTTAATTCACAAAAACGATTGGTCACACACAAAAATTATGTGTTTTCCTTTGCAAAGTTTTTTGCATGGCATTTAATACCGTGGTCACACTATCGCCGACTACCCTCTCCCTCTGTGTGATGTACTTTATGGACAGCCAGTTATCTTCTCGCGTAAGAATCTAGATAGTTTTTCTTGAAAAATCATAAAATTATGTGGTGTAAAATTGTGGGAAACAACTTTTGAACATTCAGAAAACCCCAGGTCAAAGCTAAATTCCAATTACTATTAAAAACTATTAAAAATTTTAATACAATAACGGTACTATTTCATTTCAAAAATTAATTTAATTTTTCTGTCTTTTTGTAATAACATTTCATTTTATTAATTATGTTTGTTTTTTCATTACAAATATTGATTGATATTACAATTAAAACGCTCATTTGAAAATTCATTTCTTTATGTTTTTCAGATATAAAAAACAACATACCTTCCAATGGGCCGAAGGACACCACATCATTCATTATTTTAGTATTTTTATTATATGGCATCATGAGTGGGAAAATCGATATGTAGTGGTAATAACTCAATGATAAACAACCAATAACTTTTAATATAGCTAGCAATTTATACTCCTGTATAGAAATTTTCAATGAGATTCCCAATGGGAACTTTTGTCATCCCTTACTTGATAATCGGTTATTTCTTCGAAGAAAACCGTAAGAACTTACAAATGTAACGGCTTGTAAAGCATAAAGTAATGTCTCAGTCAGAAATTTGCTATCACTTACGGGATAATCGATGCTTTCATTGAAGAGAATTGTAAGTTCTTACAAATGTAATGAGTTGTAAGGGAAGAAGTAATTGCTCAGTGAAAAAAATTCTTAGCCCTTACAAACGTAATGGGGTGTATGGGAAAAAGTAATGCCTTGAAACACGAGATAGAAACCATTCACGTTTTAACTCGCATTGTTAATTGACTTCGGTGGCCGTATGCGTTTGCGAGTGGACTTCAGACCCAGGGATCTCGGGTTCGAATCGCGGTGTGAGCAAAAGTTTTTCAACATTTAATAATCGTAAGAAAATATATTTATAATTTGTTGAAGAGTTATATTTTTTTTAAATGATAAGTGCATACTTGTAATGCATGAATAAAGTGCTTACATGTAAAGTTGCTAGTAAGGCCTTACTTTTCGCGGACATTCCTAAGTAAAAGTAATCGATGTGGTAACTGGACGAGTAATCAATGGTCATTACTTTTTCCGATTACGTAAGCGATTCAGTAAGCTCTAAATCCCCACTGGGTTGTTCTGTTTTTTATTTATGTGAACAAGATATTATATCTAAAAGATATTGGATAAAAAAATGATTTTTATTATTTCTGTGGAATTTATTAACAAAAAAATAAATAAAAAAAGGACGACTGGCACTGACCTACACTTCCACCGATACATTTATATGTTTAATAATTGATTTATAAAGAAAATATCCTATCGACGTCCGTAATACTACAGGATTCTTCACGTCATGATAAAACTGTATTGGTCACGATAATAATTATGTTAGTCTACAGAAATTTCCTGTTTTTTTCTACTATCTATAAATTTTCTCTTGATTTTTCTTATTTTCTTTTCATTTTATTTTATTGTTTTTAATGATTGAAGTTTCTTTTCCCGAAGCGCAGAGAAATTTCTTAAAGTACCATTTTCCTTTGTGATTTGAGTTATTTTAAACTAATTTCAGTGTCTTAAATCTACTTAGATGCGGTGGAAATTTAATATATTCGTTTAAAGCGAAGAAACGTATACAGGATCTTTAAAAGTGAATGCAACAAAAAAGAAAAAAAAAATAAGAAAAGAAAATTAGACAGTGTAAATTGAATTGATTATAAATCGTTCAAAGTGTTGTTTTGTGGGTGTATTTTGTTCGAGAAGGGGCCCGACAACAACAATACGGAGGGCCTCAGGAGTGCACTGGCCCGTCTACGACACAGAACGGGCCCCTCGCTTCCCAACCCATCCAATGGAAATCCCCAGAGTGTAAGTAAAATTTTTCGTTCAACTTTCTTTTATAGAACTCACGAAAATAAAACTAAATTAATTACTAAAGATTTATAGAAAAACTTTTATATTTGTACTTTTCTGACGTTTTGTAAAAGTTGTGTGGGGTTTTTGTGCTAAAGTTTTTTTTTTGTGTTCGGTAAAATTTTAATTAGGCAATTAATAAGCAAACAAAATATGAAAGAAAAATCTATACTTATGGGCTACCTATAAAACCATGCTACATTTTGCCAATCGCCCCCCCCCCCCTCCCTCCCTCCAACCAACCACAACGTAATGGTTTTTTGCGAATTTCAAACGGATTTTGCCCCCTAAATGGACAGGCCCTTTTTTATCATACTAATACATAAAAATGAGTTGGTGTCTGTCTGTCTGTCTGTTCCTCTTTCACGCAAAAACGGCTGAACCGATTGACTTGAAATTTGGCATAAGTGTCTGTGGTAGTTCTGGTTCGAACATAGGCATACGGAAAAGTAGCGCGAGGGGTGGGGGGAGTAAGGGGAGGGGGTAAAGAGATTTGGAAACTTAGTTTTTGCGCTATGTTACTCTTTCGCGGGAAAACTACTGAACCGATTGGCCTGAAATTTGGCATAGATGTTCGTCGGGGGTCCAGCCCCAACATAGACCCATTAAAAAGTAGCTCGAGTGGTGTGGGGAGTAAGGGGAGGGGGTAATGTTAGCTCTTCCTTTATGTTACCCTTTCGCGGGGAAACTACAAAGCCGATTGGCCTGAAGTTTAGCTCCAACATAGATCATAAAAAAAAAATTTGAAAAAACTCAACTCGGCAACGACGGGTATGCAAGCTAGTGTAAAATAATATATTAACTATTGTCGGAATGCTAAAAACTCTCATGAAAAGAAAACTTTTAAGCTATATGCAACCTTTTATAACATAAAATTAAATTATTCAGACACAAAAAAAAAATCCTTAGGCGCATAAATTTAAAAATATTTTCCTGCAGTTATGCAGTTTCAGTTTTTTTTTGCTATTATTAAAAAATTTAAACGTGAAATTGAAATTGAATTCGATATTACTTTGTGTGAATAAAGTATGAAAACTGAATAACTTGTCTTGCATTTTTGAAGTTTCGGCATTGAAAATTCTTCTGTAATTTCTGTAATTTTACATGCTTCGGCAACAGAAGAGATCGGAATTTTTGGTAACGGATGTAGGAATATTCCATCTAAAAGTTAATAATTTGTGTTTCGAATGCAATACGACACTTCGTAGCAGAAAACCAAATTACCCTACGGACTAAATGATAATTTTGGAATGTTTATGTTTGTTGTTACCCTTTCGTATCCGTAGGGCAAGAACTTTGTATTGATCTTAACGGATTCATATCCTAGCTGCGAAGACACAATATTGAATGCATAGGATTTCTGTGGCTTTTTCCATCTTAATTAACTCAAAGGCTGTAAGAGGCGGATGTGTACTCCTTTACCGCTTCGAAGAAATGAAACAGGACATCTTATACCTCTAATACTTTATTATCAGTATATAAGAACAAACTGTATAAGGCTTCATATAATGGCTCGTATGTGAATTTTCGATCTTGGCTTGTTCACAACTTACACGACAACATGTTTCGGAGTCGTTTAACTAATTTTCCCAGGCGTCATAAAATTTCAGAATTTTCTTATGCTGTCGTGTCTTGTCTTCCACAGCATATTGCTGGCTTAACTGAATCAATATTCCATATTGGGATGTGGGCAAAATTTATGAAAAGTTACGAATAGGTAGATAGAAGTAAAAGTCTCACATCATTGTGGGGATGACAGGTCGTACATATATGAGGATTTGTTGAAGCCGATTGACTTCAGTGGATCAATGGGAAATGTCATTTGTCAACACTTTGTCATTTGGGGAAAAATCTTAACAGTTATTTACAATGTGTGGTTCATACTTTTGGAAAATTGAGATAACCATCGTAAAAACGCGGCGTATAGAGTTTGAAAAATTATCACACTAACCCCTAATTTATTCACTAGGAGTTAAGCCGAGTTAGTGAGTTAAGGGAGTTAGCTAACGTTATTTTCCATGTTAAAGGTGAGTTAAGGGAGTTAAGGCGATTTAACTCCTAGTGAATAAATTGGCCGTTAAAGAATCGCGTTATTCGAAATTCCGTCAGTTGAACGAGCAAAATTTAAAAATGTGAGTACATATGAAAACAGTGTATTGTGTTAAAGTGCGGATTCTTTTCTGACTGTTCGAAAAATATGTCACACTTTTAGAGGGAACATGTGAAACCCGGTATTGTGACGGTGGCTCTAAATTTCATAAAAAATTGTGAAAAAGCGTGACGGGGGAGGGGTTTTTATGGACATTCCTCTCCTTTTAAAGCAGAAAAACGCGTTAAGTAAAACCTGTATCTAATGAAAGCAAGTAAATGTGACTTAAAAAGTACAAAATTTGGTGACCCGCACTCCAGATTTCAATTTGCATATCGACATACAGTCGGTTTGATTGTAAATGAAGCTTTAAAAACTTCAACAAAATGAGTCAACCTGATATTGGAAAATTCCATTTTGCAGCGTATAAAGAGTTAATGTAAAAAATTGAAACACTTTTGTGGCTGTAAAAATATTTTCTTAGAAAAAGAAAGAAAGAATTTTGATCTTTATTTTATTTTCTGCTTTAGTGAATTGTCGCTTTTTGGTTAGAATTTTTTTTTCTTACCATTCAATTTTTTATCTTATGTTGACATAATGGAGAGAGTTTTGGGAGATTCTTTTTGTTTGCTGTTGTCTTGGGAATTAGGTTTTCTTTCAAGCATGTATTCATGTAAAATATTTGCCTTTTTTACCGTTCCTAAGAGATGCTGTGGAAAAAATATTTTCTGACTTTTTTTTATGGCAGATAGCATTTCTTTTGGTGGAATATGTTAAGGTAAAAATTTTTTCATTTCTAAAAATCAGGACCAAAAAAAAAAACGGTTTCTCCAGAGAATGACACAAGTTTGATAAATGAACATAATGCGTATTTTCAGTCAAACAATAATGATGTTTAAAATATTTTCAGGACATGAAAGTATTTAAGATGTAAACATAATTTTGTTCCATAAATGTATTTACAGCTTTAAATTATATAGAAAATCTTAAGCAAACGAAGAATTACCGAAAAAATGAGGAATTTAAATTCGAATTAAATAAAGATTTAGATAGAGATTTTTCGCTACGGTTGGTAGAAAATTTCAATGAATTTCAAGATTTGCTGTGGACAATTAAAAAAAAAATTATTTTAGCTTCTAGGTTGAATGCCGGAGTTATAGTTAAATTACCCAAAATTTTTTTATTTTTTCAACTATATTTTTTTCTAAAAAATCCATAAAAATTGTCTTGTTTTCAATGTTATCAGATTTTATTGGAGATCCAAACTTTTGGCATAAGAAGTCGTCCATAAAATACATTGCACTTTTGCGGGAAGGGGGCGATTCTGCGAAAGTGAGACTAAATTCTATACAAAAATTTGCAAAAAAGCAACAAGAAAAAGTGGTGGTGTTGTGGGGGAGGGGGTTCAGAGAAACCTAAATATATAGTGACGTATTTTATATCAATCTTCGTCCCCTCTACTATAGACCAAGACTCATTCTAATTGAGGTTTCGTAAAAAAAGTTCTATTGCTTGCACCAGTATTTGTATGTGGATTGCGAGTCATGAATGAATTGTAACATTTGTAAGGTTTTGTTGCAACTCATCAACAGCAGGATTCGTGATACCGATCTAGATTAAGTAACTCTCGATAGAATCACTCTCGAGAGTAGAGAAAAAAGGCCTATGGTTAGTAATTGATTTTCTGGCGTTCTGTTAAATTTTCTTGGTTAAACGATCCATCAATTAGTTTCCAGAATTAAACGACATTTAATACATTTTATTTGAAAAATAAAACTAAAAGGTCATTTCTATTTATTAAAACTCCCAGCCAGCGAATAATAAAATAATAGAAAATAAAATAAATAAAAGCATTTCTCCAGAGTTGTCAGGTTTTATTGAATAAAACTCTTAATTAATGTTTCTCTTTGAAAGAATTTTTATCATAGCTTTTACGTTTAAACGCTTTTTATGTTTTTGCCTTTTCAACCACACCATTTGGAATTTACGCTTTTGATTTTATCTTTCCCAATTTAATTTCATTTTAACTTAAGGCGAATGTAAAAGGACATTCTTTCCATTGATTTGACGAATGATTCTTCAAGATTTTATTGTGAACATTGACCAAGAATATATAAATTTAATAAAAAAACACAAAAGGAAAAATTATGAAAAAGTTCTTGAATTTGTCCTTTTCAATTTTCATGCCTTTCCCGCTGTTTATTCAAAAAAGCTATTCTGTGATGATGAAATTCTCACAATTTGCATTTATCATACAACAAATAGACAATTCTTGGTTTCAAAACTTTCTTTATTCAAATTAAAATAATTTACATACTAGCGGATCCTTTGGGAATTGGTGGTATTCAATCAGAGTCCTTTTTGTTTTAATGTTGGGGAATATTATTATTTTTTTGTTTCATCTAAAATCGTTGTATTACAGACTTTTTTTTCTTATGTTGTGAATTTTAATGAAATGTTTAGGGGTTGTCTATAAAAAAGCGTCACACTAATTTCTGCCTTTTAGGACACCCTCTCCATTCCCCACCCACCGTCCACCATAATTGTTTTTTTCAGTTTTTAATATTGCATTTAATACCACGCGGCGTCTACCAACCTTTTGCAACGTATTTTATAGACAGTATTTTGACAAAATTTTGGGTGTTTTTGTGGCTGTACCTAAAGATTCTCTTCTTAACCCTATTTCCTCATCTATTTCCTGAGCCGTTGAAACAATTTTCATTCGGTTTTCTGTATTAGATACGGTATCTCCAAAGATAACTTGTCTAATACAGATATCCCTCGAGTTACGCGGTTAATTGGTTCCGCGTAAGTCGAAACCGCGTAAATGGAGACTGAGGGTTAGTGCAAAACAATACATATCTATTATCTTCATCTATAATTACAATATTTTCTTTTTAAATAAAAATATCTCGAAAACCGTACCGCGTAACTCGAGCACTGCCGCAATTTTTTTCCGCGTAACTCGAAATTCGCGTAACTCAAGTACCGTGTAACTCGAGGGACACCTGTACAGAAATATCATCCCTCCCGTGTGACAACCCTCTTCCACTACCTTCTGCACCCATAAAGGAATTTGAATTCGGTTTTCATCATTACATAAGTCATAAAGAAGAGTTTTTCCAATAAAATCACCCTTACTTCTTAATTGTAAATTGTTCTTCTTAGTAAGGGGAGGGGTGAGAAAATAAATTTTATATGCATTTTTTACAATTATTGTCCAGAAGTTGACAAAAATTGTTTTATTTTGGCTTTTGTATAGAAAAACATATCGGGAAAACGCGGAAAATTTGTCACGAAAATTTCTTTAGAATCTCCTAAATTAACTTTATTATTTTTTAAATGACACGACAAATATAGCTCTACTAACAACGACATGCAGTGGAAAGAAAAATTTCCCAAGAATTTGTTTTGTTGGGAGTTACCCAATTAATAAGTTCCGTTTGATTTGCTGTCAGATAGCCTTAATTAAAAGGAAATCACATTAATAAAGACCTAATTGCAAAAGTAAATTTAACCCAAACTGAACGAGAAATGGAAAAACAAAAATCATAATAATGAAAAAAAAAAAAAATCTAAACACCTAATTTTTAGACCAATTAAGAAGTTATTCTTGGAGCAATTTGAGTGAATTTCAGTGTGTTCTCCATCATACAATTAAATGAATTTCACGCAACATAATTTCCTTAATTTCATGAGCATTCAAGGATAACTTAACTTTTTTTTATGCTTGCGTAGTTACATTATTACCGTGATTTTCTTAAGTCGTTTTTATTGTTCTCTCTACCGTCGATTATATTTTCTGTTAGAAAAATCGCATATTCAGACTAATCAATCAAAGCAGGTGGCATTTTCATGACCATGACAGAATGGTTACCAGGTGAGAAGAAAAAGTTTCCTATATATTAACGTCATTGTAGAGACATTCTGCTACAATTCATCCCCATTCACAAGGGTAGGTCTTCACAACTTGAGTCAATCATTGAGTTGCCATCCTTTATTAACCAACCTTATTTTCTCAGGCATTGGCTTTTATTCCTTTGTATTAGGCATAATGAAAAGCTTTGTGGGGAAAAAGGTGAGAGATTTGGACTGAATTTCATTTTCTGATTTACACGCTTTTGCATATTGAAAAGTGTATTCAGGTGTGGGAGCTGGGAAATTAAATCTATAGAAAAATTTGAAAATCAAACAGAGGTGGGTATGGTTTTTCCCCAAAAATACTTTGATTTTACAAAATGATCGGGTATAATACACCCTTAGGTATAAAAAAGCGAATATTTAAGAGAAAACTTTAAAAACGTGCAATTTTGCACGATAAAGTGAACAACATTACTTTAAACAGCAGGGGCCAATATGCTTTATTGTATGTAGACGACAAGACTGAATTTTCCTCCACAGCCACAGGACGGCGGGTAACTTTCTTAGATCGAATATAATGGTTTTATGGTTCGTTACTGTGCGTAAAGCGGAATATTTTTTCTATTCTCGGTTGGGGGCTGCAGGCTTTTTGAGAAAAATTTTAAAACCATTTTGCTAAGTTGATTTGGGAGAAAAAAGACCTAATATTTTCTGGATTTCTATCAGAAATTTTATCATAAAAGAATATTTTGTAATGAAAAAAAAACCGTTTCACTGATTTATGAGATAATATCAAAAATTTAAGACGATCATGGGTGGATTTATGCCTGCAAGGAACCATTCATTGCCTCAATTTTTTTTGCTTATATCGCATTTTATTAAAATCGTTCGGAATGACATTTTTGGGAACGATTTTTAAATTTTTGGGTTACCCAAAAGAGTATTTGCGAAGAATTTTGATTGAGATATAGGGAATTATTAAAATAGATAACAAGAAATTTCAATTTATGCTTTTTTGTGTTATACTATTTGTATGTGGAGGAAACTGTTATAGTATTTGTATGTGGAGGAAACTGCAATATTGTAAAGAAGATTCTGTCCATAAAATAAGTCACACTTATAGGACAGAAGAAGCGGGGTGGGTGTCTGCAGCACTAAATTCTATAAAAAAAAGTTGTGAAACAGCGAGACGAGAGGAGGAATCCGAAAAGCGTAAAATGAGTGTGACGTATTTTTTGAGAGTGGTGTAATTTCCAATTTTACCCCCAACTCTTCCAGCACCATTTTTAAATTTTCTTAATTTTCTTTCGATAAACAAAAATTTAGAAACATATTTTAGGTAAATAAATTTTTCAAGACCTGTTTTTTTAAAAAACTGCTTTTAAAACCGCTTATTGAGGTTCCCTGCTTGTAGAAATACGTGAATATTTTCCATTTTAAAGTTATGAACGCTGTTAAAATATTTGTTGTATTTCAGAAACAAACCTTAAACATTATTTTTGGTTATTTAAAGCACGTATGATAACTACAAGAAAATGTAGCTCGCAATTGTTTAAAATATGGAAGCTGTCATGTGGAAGAAATGTTGTTGCTATGAAACAAAAAAACGCCTGCCTGGAAAACCGACGACAATGTAACGCCAGGTAGCGCCAGGTTTAGATTTAGGACTAGGGAAAATCTGAAATGATACCGATGATGATGAGGGTGTTTGTTGTTTTCACCCGCCGACAAAATACAAGCGAAAAAGAATAGAATGACACATTTCCGCCCTAAAGGGAAAACGAAAATTCCTTAGGTGTCAGAATTGAGGCGATATACTAAAGATAAAGGATATCCAGCTACTATTTCGATGTTGTTCGCACAAAAATTCAGTTTTATTTTCATATCAAAAGGTGGCTTTATGTAATCCACTTGTACGCTTCCTACTTCCTACTGAAATATTATTCCGCTTAAACATTCAGCACTTAATAATTCCTACTTCGTCATATTTCCCATATAACTTGATGGTTTTTAAAAAAAAAATTTCCCTGGAGGTACATAAGATTTTCTTACCAGCTTTTCGAAGTTGAGAAAATCGTATTCCATAATTTCTGTAGCGTTTTGTTACTTTTAGCTTTAAGTCATATTCACCTAGATATGTTATATATTTCCTACAACTTGAATAACCGTCTCACGTAAAAAAGAGAAATCTTTAATTTTTATGCACATTTAGAGTTTTCCCAGACAAGTCTCACATCTCACACGTAAGTACACGTTTTAGAAAGTAGTGAAATGAAATTGGAAAGCCGATTGAAATGGATTGTATACATATGTGTGTAAATCAGTTAATCCTGAAAACACGGTTGAGAAATTTCTCTCATTTAAGAATTGATACCCACACTAAAAATGAAATGTTTGGCTAAAAATTGATGTTCCCTTCTTTTAAATTGAAACTAAAATTGAAAAAAAAAAATTTGCAAGTTTTCCGAAACTTTTTTTTACTGCGTAAATTAGATTTTCACTATCCAAGTGGAATATAAATCTGAGTCCTTGGGATGGTGTATTTTTTTTTATGAATGAATGGCACGTGGATGACGACATGAGTTTTGGCAAATTATTTGCCATATGTGCCTCTCAATATATTAGCGCGGTGCTTAGATTTCCCAGGAAGAACTCGAAGAATCCTTTTCAGAGTCACCACCAACAACTTTACGGATATAACACATTTGGGTCCAATGAACATTTTGGGATTCTCGGGTTTAGGAAACGACTGTCGATAGTCCTGCTTTGAAATCTATCCTGAGATATCCTTCGGAAAGGATACATGAGTGGATAATCAGTGCCTGTTTGCTGTTTGTGCCACGAATCCACTTGATCCTTTATTATATGTTTTCCTGGCTGGTTCTGGCATTCTCGTATATTAAACCTAGTGCTGTTGAGAAATTTCGATTTATAATTCAAAAGGGGATCCTTAGAAAGGGTTCCAGATTCCCTACGTCGAATCTAATATTTTAAAAGTTAGAATGTGTGTAGGCGAGACTTACCAGTTTCAAAAAGTAGTCAATAAAATTTAACATGGGTTTTGAGCGGCAAGAGCCCATTTCTGATAAAATTTCGATATGGTGTTCAACGATTTCATGACTTATTCAATGGATTTTCGGTGTTATCTACAGATATTTGATAGCTCAGATAAATGTCTGATCAGATGTTATTGAGACGGTAATCCTATTAGGTATTTATGAACTTTTACTTTCACCTTTGAAATAAAACGTTAGTTTAATGATGATAGCATATTTTTTTGCGATATTACGCACTGTTTTCAAGAAAATCGGAAAAAATTCTCTCAATTTGTATGACATGTCCTTCATGGAGATATGATATGCAAGCAAAATAATTTGTAGCCTATGTTTGAACCTGTCGTATTATTAGTTTATCTATAAAATATCATAAAATTCCTTCCAGCTATTATTGAGTTTACTGGTGAGAAACAAGCAGACAAACCAAAATTAAAATTTTTATGTCAATCGTCTTAAAATATCTCAAAACATAAGGAAATAATCACAATAGCCGGATTTGAACAAACAAGTTACTTTGTTATTTATACTGTAGATGGGAGATGTGAAAGTAACATCGCCGTGTGTACAAAATTTCGTTGTAATCGGTGTTATAGTTCTAAGTATTTTGATGATGAAACAAACAGGCTGCCAGAAAATTATTTTTTTCAATCAATGCCTCTTTATCTTTAAAGTTTTATCCTTAAATTTTTCCTACCTAACAAAATAATAATTTCGTTTAGATTTAATCGACTGTAATCCTTATTAATTCAAATTAAATTATCCATCAACGCAAGTTTGGTAATTAGCCATCAATCTCAATTGATTTCAATATGGAATTCTTTAAAGCATATTTTCACAGTATTGAAATTGAATTTCCTAACTTTTATCCCGAAAATCTTACAATCTCATCCCGACCGTCCGCCCAATCAATAAACCTTTTGATGCCTAGCTGTTGCGATGGCCGTCGATCGTCCTACGCGTTATCCAACCATCAAAAAACCCCCTCTTACGTTATAATCTGTCAATCACAGTCAACTGACTGTTCAAATTACGTTTTAAGGGTTTTTGACAATAGAAAACTCATCCCCACCACTTATATCTATCGTGCAAAAAAAAAATTATTAACCATTGGTGAATTTGCTGGCAATTGGACTTTTCAGCGAATTCTTAAATTCAATAACGACCCTTGAAATGATGATTTGGACTTTATTCAAAAGGACCTCGTAATACAAATACAAATATTTCTACCATTGACCCAAAATGGGCGAAATAAGAGGGTAAGGGGATGAAGTAAAATACCAGTATAAGTTTATAAAGTTTGGTCAATCTGGCAAAAGGTTTTTCTATGGGTGCACTGGGAAAAGGCAATTTGCCTAAGGCCAACTTCCTTTAAATTTTCGGTCACTGAGGCCAAATACAAACATTGATTAAAATGAACAACTTTTCTTACCCGCCTTGAGTCTCTCCTCTATCGTCCCTCTACATTTTTTTGGCTTGATTGAGTCTCTCGTCCTGGAAGAGACTTTTCCTGAGGACGAAAAAACTACAGCGATTCCATTACACGACCTCTTGAAATATTAAAACCTAGCGAAGCTCTTTACGTTAAAAGCGTGAAGCTTTTCATTTACAAGTAAAATATTCACTTTTAACTTTTCCAGGCGAAAGCCGTAAGGAATGGGATAGCAGGAAACTTTGGCTATATGAAAATATTTCGTCACTTCTGCTTTTCCAGTCTTTAAAGTCCTGTCTGTGTTCGGTTGTGGGAATTTTCATCAGTTTTTCGGGTTTCTTTTTTGAGGAAATTTGGTGTCACTGATACGAATATATTTATATCTTAGGCAGCGAAACTTGCCCAGTCTATATTTTTGTTTTTGTTATAATATTAGAATGAAGAGGAAAGAGAAAATTGCGCCTTCGGGAAACATTTTATCTATGTGTGGGTAGGAAAGAGAAGAAAAATAAGAAGATAAAAAAGGGAATTTTTTCCCGAATGTCTCATGTCTGCATATGAGATGATGATGGCAACAAGGACGTAACCAACGACACAATTTTGACGACGGCGGCGATGATATCAAGTGGTTGAATGATAAAATTTCGTAACTTCCGGCAGTACGTTAGCAGTCGTTTATCGGTGAAATGTTGCCACAATAAGGATATACAGGATCAGGTAAACGACATAAGGATGAAGTAACGCATAATAGGACCAACCATTGGGAAGGCATTTTCGATAATAGGTATTTCAAATATGGTACCAAAGAAAAATAATATATTCAACATCTCAGTAAATTATTTTCCAAGGAAATGAGATTTTCCCGATATGAAGTGAAAAAGTATTATGACGGTGTTGTTAGAAAGTTTTTTTTTCTTAAATTAATGTGCAGTAGAGTTAGATAGTCGATTTTTCAATACATTTTTTGTTATAGCATATCATCCTGTGATTTTTTTGCATAATCATAACATCTGTCTGTATGCCTCTATTTATACCCGTATGGTGAAACCAAAGGGTATATTAACTTTGCTTTACCGTTTGTAACGCCAAGATCCCGTCATCACACACAAAAATGAATTACACCAGTGTGTTTAGAATGATAAAAAAAAATTGAATTTTCCATGTCCGTCCGTCTGTCTGTCTGTCCGTCCGTCTGTCTGTCTGTCTGTCTGTGGCGCGGATTGCAGGCGCACGGATTGAGCTAGAGACTTGAAATTTTTCGCAGATCCGTTTTTCGTAAAATGCGAGGCTAAGTTCGTTAATGGGCAAAAATGGACCATTAGGGGGGTACCCCCATACGAACGAAAACGATTTTTACGAATATCTCAAAAACGGTGCATGTTATCAAAAAAGTCCAAGAACAAAAGTTATTAAGGATATTATAATGTAGAATACATCAAAATCCGATTGAAACAAATTTTAAAAAATCTTATTGGAAAGTTTGACTTCATAGTGGAATTTTGATAAAACTGTTCGCCATTAACTTAAATCACCATACGGGTTTTCAATAATTGCGAGATTGGCAATTAAAGCTTTTGTTATGCTTTACTATACCAACAAAACATGGTTAAACCGATTGAACCGAAATTGGGTCTGGATATTCGTTGAAGACCGATTTCTAGGCTAGGATTTTCAATAGGTACCAGAAGAGTAGGGTTGAAGTAGAGATTTGCATCATAGATCATTTCCTCCAAAGATGACCGAATGGTTTAGTGAGTAAAGCACTGAGGTTGTATGCATTTACCTACTTTGTGGGGAGTGGAGGAAAACATCTTTGATTTTCTGAAACTCAAGATTTTTTTCTAGATTTTATTAATTTTCAGCACATTATTTAAATAGTTAAATCTTTGAATAAATGATAAAATTTTATTGTCAATACTAGTACTAAGTAATTAAGTCACATCTACAATACATAAGCCAAGGATTAATTGCAAATACGTTAGCTTAAAATCAAAGGATCCTTTAATAATAACATAAATTGGGTAAAATACTTGTAAAAGGAAAACCAATTTTATCTAATGCACTAATTTATAGAGAGTGTAATTGAAGTAATGAGTAATAAAACACATCTTACAACTAGCTTCATGTAAGTTGAATAACAATATGTAAATATTGTTCTTTGTTAGTTAAATATGTGTAATACATATGTACATAAATATCGAATAATAGTTCACTTGTGCATAGAATTTATAATTTTATATTGGGTCGCATTTGTGTAGTTACTCTTTGATAAATTAGTTTAATAATAGGTACTTAAGTAGGATTAATAATTATGCTTTAAGGCTTTTTGTAATGAATCTTGTGTATGTGCAATAATAATATTTAATCATTAAAATTAACATTAAATTGAGATTGTAGAGATATTTGTAGTTTGTCAAATATTTCCAAAAGCAGAGGGAATACGATTAAAGAATACGATTGTAATCGGAATTTACGATTGTAATCGGAAGGATTGAAATTTGTGTGTTGTTGTTAGTGGAAAAAACTACTGTGGAAAACTTAGGGTCGAAATTCTAACATTAGTGCGGAAAACACTAAAAATTAGTTACAATTACGATCGTATTCCATAATAGGCTCTTTGATTGGCGCAGAATGGAAACCTTTAACAATCCATTTCTGCGATAAAAATAACTTCACTGGTTTAGTGTAAATAAAATTTCAACCCAAAATGTTAAGGGTTGTTCATAATATACGATACACTTTTAAGCGCAAGAGTTTTGGGTAGTGTGACGGCAGAGAGGGGACTCAAAGGAAAGCGGTGGAAAATATTCTTTGCAGAGAATTTCTGTAATCTTCTCTAATAACGCAACCAGAATTACGCTTGCTCCAATGGTTCAGCAACTAGAGGACGAGGGGTAAGCTAGAAAGTGGAATTTTGGTTAACTTTATAGCTTGATCAAAACAGTTTAGTGACTATCTGTTTTTGAGCGATAAGACAGACAGAAAAATGAGTAGTATAATAAATATCTTGGCTTCGAAATTTCTGATTCACTTCAAAATCTTTAAATTTTAGTTGCTAAAAGGATTTCAATCACATTACCAGAATTTTCATGCAAAATTTCCCCAGATACTAGATCATGGCGTTGCGAAGGTTATGAACGAAATTCGATTAGGACTAATGGAGTTCCAATTACCTACATTAACTTTAGTAAAGTTAGTTAAATCATTTTTCGATGTCTCGTCAGGTTTCCTTCTTGATATCAATGTTACAAAAGGACCTAAACTGAAGATGTTCGAGTGACATAAGAAAAATACTTGAATTGCGTCATATTTTTCAATTACAATATTTCCCAGTATCATAAATATATTGGTTTCATATCCATCAGATTTCAATTTTTTCCACTGAAATTAATTTTCTTCCCATTAATTATGCTTAAGGTTTTATTATTGCTTTATCAATTTTTCACAAAAAGCCATTAAATTTGTATAATTCGATTATCTAATGAGAAACAAAGAAAATTATTTAAAGAAAAATCCACATTGCTGCTGATTTGTTAGACGGTATAGTTTTTGCCGAATTTTTAAGGACTCTCTGTAGGAAATTCCAGGCGATTCTCTTCGCGTCAGTACGTGTACAGAAATTCAAAATTCGATTGCAAATGACAGAAATGCGATACGTTTGTGTCCGACAGTTATTATCCTTGAAGCATGACATAATTGTGAACGCGCCAGGACTCCAAATGTCTGAATTACATGGCCAACAATTTCGGTAATGGAAACAAAAGTTCTTCCAAGAACCATTCATACAGAAAAATATTTTTTTGGGCATGCTGCGGCCCAAAGGAGTTGTAGAAATTTGCTTTGAGTACATACCATTGTCGTAATAAACAGTGAAAAAAAGGATTCAGTTAACAAATGTAATTTCCTTAAGAGATGTATAGATAAAAATCCATTTTTCTTTTTATTCTGCGCCCCTAGTGTGAAGATTGAGTAGGTAACCCATTTATTAGTGAGTGACGTCATTGCAAAATTGCCAGCAAGGATTTTTTGCAGGAATGTTTCTTGAGTGTGACAACAACACGGGGGAAAATCGCTTTTCCTGACAGTTAATCCAGAAGTTGAGCGTTTTCACGATGAGTTACCGAAATAACTTTAGTTAACCACCCTGTAGAACAATTTAATTATTAATTCGGGCCTTCTTTTAGTTGACAAAGTAATTAAAAAATAATTTTATTATGAAGCAGTCCCCTTTTATCCTATTCCACGTCGAGAATAAGATATAGACTGGAATAAGAAAGGATATTGTAAGCTCGAATGTGGAAATGTAAAAAAAAAACACGAGCCGCCACTTGAACGAGACGTTTTACCCATTTTCCCGCAGTTCCTTGTATTTCCGTGCAAGGGAAAAGGAAAATGTGTGTCGGTACTTGAGATAAATTTTTCAACAAAAGCCGGAAATTTTCTGACATTGGAAATGTTTTGGATGCGGGCTGGGCCGCTGGGAAAATAATGGATTGAGTTTGATGTCTACTCGTATGTGTGGATGTATGCGAAGTTTTTTTTTTTAGCTTTTCTGAACAAATAAATTTTCCCGGTAACGCTTCGAAGGGTATTTCAGCACACGTGATATGCTTTTAGGAATTACCGAATCGTAAAAGTTAAGTCTTATTGCATTTTATGGTCTGAAAATTCTCGAGATTATCATCGTTTACATCTTTAAAAATTCAATTAGTTAAATGGGAAAAATTGAAAGGGTAATATGTTGACAAAATGGTTAAAAATACAGAAGGTTCGATCACTTTCTGAAATGAAAACGTGGCAAGGCAGTGCCTGTTTCGGAGAGTTTAAAGGGGTTGTTCTTAGTTAAAGGCGAGATTTCAAAAGAATGGCTTAATATCAGCTCCGTAATGAGGGCCTGCAAAAAAAAAGAAGGGGGTGGGGCGGAAATGAAATTTCGAATATTTTAAAACAATCTACCGGAATCTGTAAGTAAAATTCCATTATTTCGAAATTACTATATCTTTTCACAACAGCCTGTAGGCCCCGGATGACAAAGGTCCGCCAGCGGATGCCCGGTAATTCGTCAGGTCAGGCCGGCGCTGCCCTCTCCAACCTTGTTTGTATTTTTTTTGTGTTCTGGAACAATGCCATCACGCTTTTTAAACCTGTGACGTGTTTTATTAACCGTACATAAAATACGTTCTGTACTAAAAAGATTTTTTTTTCACATTTTTATTTCCCATTTTGGCATCCAAAAATCCAAATCCAGCTTTAAAATATCTCACTTATTTCTTTATATTCGTTTGTGGGTTTCCTGATTTTTGGGTATCGCACTCGCTTCTATCAAATCGAATTCAACGATCCGAAGCTTCTACCTTTTTTAAAAAAAAAAAACATCCTTTTCAAGAACATACATTCTTTTTCTAATGTCGAAACTCCGAAAAGGATCAAAAATAGAAAATAGACAAAGAAGTTGACTTGTTCCCACAACTTTCAAAGTCTTTTACACCAATAGTTTAAGAATCTTTCAAGTTAGTCCTTTTCCATGTATCTTTTTGATTTATCAAATACGAGATGTAAACATCAATCGATTGAACATATAGATATGTATCACTAAATACATTTTGTAAACATTTTCAATGTCGTTGTAGTGAAAATATTGGGAATGAACGGACGTGTGGAACATTCAAAAAGGGCTTTGTACTCAATTGAGCAGAAAACTTGCCTTAATTTGGTTATCAACACTTGAGTAGTCCCTTTTCTCAGCTCTATTCAACTTTTAGATAATCCCCAAGTTGCCAATATTGAACCCTTTTGGGCATAAGTAAATTTCTGCCTTGTGTTAATTTTGTTTAATAATCGATAGATATGCAAACCGACCGTATTCCAATTTTAACTATACGAGTATGTGTGCCTTTGGATAACTGATATTCTGGGTTAGACCACACATTCCAAATTACCACATCAAATTGACAAACTCGGAATATATCTTTGACATGATTTAAATGGAAAAGGACTCCTAGAAGTAGAAACAAATAATTTTATGGTAGATATTTCCCCAAAATAGACGAGCGTTTCACATCGGATTCATTCATGGGCGGATCCGGAGCACCTTTTCCACATACACATAGGAATAATATGTGAAGAGTTATGAAAAACATATGACAATAGGAAAATTACGCATTCGGTACATGAAATTTTATCGCTTGAAGGCTTTGAGTTTGTGTCAATTTTAGAAAACGTCCAGCTCAATTTAAGGGGTTGAAAATTTGATTGACGTCATCGCGGGATGTGTTTCCGGGTGGAATATGTTAATAACGGCGACATCAAATCGTCGTCAAAGCATACGTCATTTCATGCCCAAAGATATATGAATTCCATAATAATATGTTACACACGCTACACGTGTATAAAGAGCATATGTTTAAAGCGAAGGTGTTGGTCGGAGGAAATATTTTGTAAATTGTCTCAGATATATTTAAAAGTCGAAAACCGCAATTAATCACAAAATCAATATACACAAATTTTAAAGGACGAATATTATCGGAAGATAAAAACATAACATCCGAAAATTGCTGGAAATTTTTATCAAAAACGGTTTATATTGTAAAAAAAAAAATAGAAATTCAAAAAAGTGTCTGAAATACCACAATACATACCCAACTCTGCATCAAAGCGACTTTTAACAGCTTAAACGCAAAATCAACATAAATTTTCACCCTGAAAATTGTATAATTATGCATTGAGGTGGTAATGAAGTTAACAACGTCTTTAATCAAATAATTTAGGTCCGTTTATTCACTTTATTATTACAGGCAAAAATACGGTCTTAATGGAGACATTTTCTAGCCATTAAGTTTCGTGTTCTTTGGTAATGTTTTTTTTTATTAAAATTTGCAGAATTTGCATATTTCCACGTAAATGCAAAATGCATGTTAGACAAATTTCAATATCACGCCATCATACATGCATACAAGAAGGTTTTCTATTCAAGTCAGAAGCAATATATCATTCGGCTGGGTCATATCCTTGTTTCGTCATTCGCAATATTGCAAACATTCAAGGAGACTGAAGGAGTAAAGAGTAGTTTTACTTGTTTTAGGTACACGACAAACACAAGACTGTGACTACTGTGCGAGAATGGAGCAAGGCAAAATTATCTGGATTATGTTTATGAGGTTTACGCGTCTCTATCGTGCCCTGAATCTGAAAGGACGAATACGAATATTACCGAAGGATACAAAACTATGTTTATATAGAAAACCTGCTAGTCACTAAAATAAAGGTGAATTTACAGTGAAGAACCGTAGGTTAGTACATGAGGATTTATTGAGTGTGAGTCCTTGATTTTGAAGGATATTTTTTAAAGTAAAATTTCAGTGGATTTAATTGTTTTCACCAAATCGAAAAATCTGAGTGAAAAAGGTATGTTACAAGAACTTCGGCATAGAAAAATAAACTAATTGTTTTTCCTGCTAAAAACGTATAAAAAAAATTTTAAAAATTAAAACTTTGGTTAAATATTCTACGAAAATTGTTTTCTCCGCAATGGCCATCAATTGGAGGTTAAGGGCAGTCCATAAATTACGTTAAACCAATATTCGGACTTTAGAACTCGGACTTTCGAACTTTTTGTGTAGAGTCTAGTACCACCGTGACACTATCGCAGACCCCACCATAAATGGTGTCGTATTTTATATATATCGATTTAAGCGACTCATGTGGAAATTCACCTTCATCACAATAAGACTACAAATTCAGTAAATTACTGTGCGATATTCATTTCTTTTGTGGCAATTGTTACTCTATTAACTCCTTTTTTTGGAGCTGTCAAATTGATATTCAACCCCAAAAAGTATGTATAAGATTACAGATCCCACCCCATTAAGAAAAATCACAATTTCATTTTGACAAAATCGTATACATCTCAAAAAACATTAGGTATCCCCTTTCCGCCTTTTTTAAGGGTTGAATGAATAAGACATGATTCCCCGTTTTAGATATTTGTAGCTTTCACACGGTTGTATTTTTCTGTGTGGTATTTTCAGTCGAATTTTGTACGTTTTTCAGGATTCAGGGTTAAAAACGACATCAAGAACTCAACTGAGAATGCTTCGTAGGCGACCTACCGTACACTCGTTTTGATTGACTGGAATAAAACACAAAAATCGCGTGTCTGACATTGTGGCATTTTCGTGATAAGTTCCTGTTTGCGGTGTAGTTGAACATTTTTGATGAAGTGAATTTGTCGACTTAACCGACAATAAAAAAAAATCCTAGAACTTTTAACGTGCGAAGTCGGTTTGATTTTCTTAAGTCTAAGAGAGTTTGCTTTTAGTGGGAAATGTCTTTAAATCCGCCACCGTTTGTGACAGAGCAGGGGTGAAAAATCATTTTGTTATTTATTTATGAATGGAGTTTATAAGACACGTACGAGAATTGACATTTTCAAAAATATAAAAGTATACGAACATTTTCCAATTCACGATTTTATTTCTATTTTGTTGAGTTTATGTTTATTGTGGTGACACCTGAATCGTTTTAAAGGGCGAAGAAAAAAAAATCTCACGTAATCACATACGGATCTCCTTAAAGTGTCGGCATTATATGTACATACGTCTGATACTAAAAAACTCGGGGGTTCCGTTTTGATCCTACTCCACGTACACACCATACACAAGGCCACCGGTAGAATCGTAAGCAAGGGGGTGCTATTATTTCTTTGTTTGCATTAGTAGTAAGATAACTTATATGACAACAAACAGTGGCGTGCCCAGGATTTTATTTGGAATAGGTAGGAGAGATGAGTGGTGTGGCGAGTCAATTATCAGTTATGATGAACATAAAACTTTCTTCCGCAATATTTAGTTTCGGGACAAACATGTAAAAAAATTACTTTTTCAAATATCTTGAAAACCGTTAAAGATGCAAAAATCTGTTAGTAAAAAATGTCGAAAATTATATATCATTTAAATTTGGTTATATGAGTTTTTTTCACAAAACCGCAAAAGTTTCGAGAAATTTTCAAAAAACGGTATGTTTTCAAAATAATTGTATGGGAGCTACCCGTTATAGTTACCGTTACTTTTCCGAAAATTGACAGAAAGCTCTACATGTTCTAAAGTTATTTGACATAGAAACGGACAAATGGACAATCACACTGACATCCTCGTAATTTTCCCATATTAATTTCATGATATTTTTATTTTACATAAATGTTCCTTTTTTATTTAAGTGTTTTCCTTTAAAAGCCTGGGGCTCCTTGCACTTACTTTCCGACGCCCATGACAATACACATACGTCCCGTTAAGAGTTAACCCGATCTCCGGTTGTAGATAGAGATTTGTCTGGCATTTGTTCCCAACTTTTACATTGCCCATTATTTTTGATAAAAAAAAGCACGAAATCAAGCTTGCCAGGTGTTGATAACGACCTTGACTACTGAAAAGGGTTAGATTTGATGAGATTAGGGTGATTTTTTTTACACGCATGGCCATTATTTGGAATAATACTTTTTTATAATCTGGATTATCATATATCAGGACGGTGTGAATGCAAATAAATTTTTATGTTCACAACGTAAATACACACCAAGAGGGATATATTTTTTCATTGTTTAAGGCCTTAGAAATGTCTCATACATATATTTTTTTCTTTGTACTTTGGTGGTGAAATAATAGGGGCGATATTTTTAACGCTGGAATGACCTACCAGCAATGAATCAATAATTACGTAAATAAATATTTTTCGTGAGCATATTTGACGTCAAGGTATGATTACTGGGTTTTGTATTTTTTTTCGGTACCTAACTTGTGGTTGAATGTCTTTAGTTGGTTATTTTGGTTTTGATAGCGAGATAAAATTACCTGATAAGTGACAAATGAGTTGTTGCTAATTATATCACAAAATTAAAAAGCTCGTTGCGTTTAAGTCCACTATTAATCAAGTCTTTAGTAATTACCTTTTTTTTTCGGGTAAAAGTAGAAAAATAATTAATTGAATTGCTTATTAATCATGGAGGAATTGAAGCATAAAGATTGTGCCAGTTAATTGAAACCACGAAAAAACGAGTTATATGTGATTCATAATTAAATAAAATTACTTATTGTATGGTTTAACATTTCAAATGCAGACGTGCTCAATACTGACATCCACAAAAATACAACTACAAAGAGTTACAAATACCCATGATGAAAATTATATGTCCTTTCACTTTTGTTATATTCATTTTGTAAGCAAATTAAGTCAAAATCCCCGACTGAATTGAAAAACTGCCACCCTGACAACACTAGAGGTTGTGAGGTTATGATATAGTTCTGTGGGTTATGGTAGCCCGTCGCTGTGGTTGAGAGGTAGCTGAAGCGTCAGTAAGTGTGTGACATTGCTCACAAACGGAAGTGGATCTGACCCTAGGCTTCAAGAATCGTCCAACAAGGGGCGCAGCGGCGGGTTTCGCCAAAGTAATAGGCAGTTCTACAGATTGGTATTTTTCATAAATTAAAAAGAAGAAAACAAATTGTGTCACAATTTTTTCTATAAAACGCATAATTTCGAGAAAATTTTTAAAAGCCGGTATTTAAAAAAAATTAGCTACCGTCACTTTTTCAAAAGTTGAATGAAAACTACGACTTTTGTAAAACTTACCTGCAAAAATTTCAAGTCGCCAGGTCAACGCGTTCTCGAGTTATTTAAGATACGTGAAATGGACAGACCGACAGACAGATGCATGAGGATTTCCATAATTTTTCTTGAAGTACTGATCAGAAATTTTCAATCTGCCCCCGTTCTCGAGTCGGTTTCCGTCATGAATAAAATACCTTTTATTGATAGAAGAGGAAAGTAAAAATAGGTAAACCAAAACGTCGGTTAAATTAACCATGGGTTTTTCTCTCTTTGTGAGTGTGAATGCGGGGATAGGATCAAAGAAACCTCAATGAGCGCGGAGGAAAGTGGTTCGAAGTGTTGGAACTGAATTTTATTAACTGAAAGCTATTTTTGATTATGAATTACCAGCTTTTGTTCGCATTTATGAACTGTTTTGCAACTCAAGAGATGAAAATATTCTGCCACGCCACATAAAACTTCCGTAATATAGGCTTAAGGAAACTCTTCCATGAGATCAACAACGTTGGTAAATTTTTCCTATATATGTATATATTTTGCTTTGCATGTCACTTAACAGTTTATCGCTCTTGTCAATGGTTTTAGGATATTTAGATAATCGAATTTGTTATCTTTATCGAGTGGGTTGTGCAAAATTGCTTCCCAATTTATGCTAGAAAGGCGAATTGTATTCGTATTTAAAGCCATTATTAGAATTGCTAAGGAATGAAATAAAATTTCAAAAGAAAATTTCGTTCGTGCGAAAATCAACAAAAACATTTAAATTCAAAATAAAAATATTTTTATGAACATCTCAAATTATGTAAATCAGATTTCATTGGCATTTGTTGGTTTTCTATTTTTTTTTTGTTTTTAGGAATCAATACGAAAGAATTCGAAAGAAATAAAAAAAATGGCAGGAACAAAATCTCATTAAAAGTGTTTATTTTGTACTCGAAATAACAAATGAAGAAGATTTATACTTGCAAATTTGATGTTTGGGGAAAACGATCCGAAGGGAAAATCGTTGTGTATAAAAAGGGAAATCTGAAATATAATCGAATGCAAAAACCGCTGAATACGATATGAAGGTGATTGATTGATTGAGTAGAGAACCATTTATTTGCGAAAACGAAGCTTTTTGTCAAAAAAGTTTTAGTTAAAAGTGTCGTTTTAGGATCGAAAAAAGGTTGTTGACTTTTTCGAGAAACGAAAAAAAAAGTTGCAAATGACTTCCAAAAAAAGTTACATAATGGTCTTAAAAGTGCTTGTAATGATAAGAAATCGGAAAACTCTACATATTCAAGATAGTAATGAGATATAGAGAATTGGTGTTTCATTTACACTACGCTGATAAACACGTGAAATGGAAATTTGAGTTTTTTTTTGGAACACGTAACAGGGCAACAATCATGTATTCCGACGCGTCTCTGTCTTTCGACTTCGACGCAGCTTTTAACTCTTGACTTCGCCATATCAGCAGCTACAAATTTCCTGGAGTGACAGTCAGAATCACGTTTCGATTCATAGTGACGATTCCGCGAAAGTTCAAGCTGCAGATATGGCGAAGTCAAGAGTTAAAAGCTGCGTCGAAGTTGAAAGACAGAGACGCGTCGGAATACATGATTGGTGCCCAGTATTAGAGTAGGCATCAAAGTAGACTACAGTAACTACGTTTTAGTGAAAATAAGACTTTGGTACGCGCTCCCATACCTGTTTTAACAATTCAAATAGTCACTGTTGCAACATTCTATATGCTTACCATCGCAAATCGCGTCCACACTTAACAAGCTTTAAGTTTGGGCGTAATTTGTGTATGGCAAATATGACACCAGACCTATTTAAATTGAACGTAGATTTTACGTAGGTAGAGACAAAGGATTAATATTATAGGTTGATATCATATTTTAAAGATATCCGATATACAGGGTGAAAATTGTACGTCTTATGACTAAACTTTGAATTATTAAAAAAAAATCAATTGTTATTAAACAAAAACTAAATGGATTCCATGCAAAAAAATAGTAACTATAAAATAAAAAGTAATTTGTCTAATGTTGATCGAGTTTGCGTCACACCCGCGTTACAAAACGAATGCTTTTGGGATTTTAAAGTTACTGAAAATTTGTACTCTAGAATTTAATTTCCCATAATTTTGAAACAGCAAAGAATATTTTCGACTCATATTAGGCATGGAAACATACACAAACCTAATGGGCCTTCAAACGTGTCGTAAACACTCGATGCTGACATATTTCCAAATATGGCTAGAAAATTAGATTTTTATCACAGTTTTAAGCTTAGCATAAATCTAAGTTTTTAAAAACTTCGACCCAATTTCGTCGATAACTTTGGTGAATGGTGGCAACATATGGATATCCTGCGAAGAAGTCAAATATACTGGATTTTTGAGTGTATATCGACTCCAAGGACGTGCTTGGGAAATACGTGTATCTTTCTGGGTTATCAACGGGTTCAGTGGCGTTATTGTTTGATAAAAGTAATTTTCGCACGAATTTCATGTAATTACGTCAAACCTTTATTCCGTTAACGTTTATTCAACTTTCATCCTTCACTCTATTTATCACAGTAGCGATCCTTCGTGTACTATAAACGGCTAAAAATGTAAAATTCTATTCTAAAACTTATTTGACTTTCAATTTAACCTCCTACATGGATCACCTGCGTTTTGCGAAAAGGATAAATGGTGGCAACCATTAAAACCTCCTCACGAGTCATGAATATTCACATGAAACTGTACTGACTTGAACTTATGGATAAGTTTTCCAAAGGATTTTAAAATTGAATTTCTAATTGTTTAATTTTCCATGTGTTTCCTATGTGTATTTGCTTAACATTTTCCAACGCAATATCCATAATAAATTTTCTCTGCCTTGTAGCAGTCCTTGGCGAAATAACAATCCTACGTTTGTTATGAAATTTGCTCATGTATTTCTTGCATAAATAATGCGTATTTAATATTGTTCGATATTTAAAGAAGTTTGAGGAAATTCGAAAATGCGTATAAAGAATTCGGTTTATGAATTTTGAAATTGTAAACATCAGTGAATTTCTGTAGTCAAAAAAGTCGGTTAGAATATTCACTTGAATGCTTTTGGAAAAATCATAATCGAAAAAAGAGAAAATTTTCATTGAATAAAAACGAATATTACGTATAGATTATTATCATGTTTAAGGAAATTTGATACTGGGCGAAAGATTTGCGTAGGCAATCGTTTTTTTTTGTGTATGTTTATGTTTATCTTTGGCAAATCTTTCGTTCCGATTATGTTAATGCAAGTAAACAGGCGGAATTTAACCCTCACCGTCCCCTATCTCATTTCCCTCAGTTCACACCTTATGTCCATTTGGAGACGATCGATCTGAACCCCCGCCCTGTTCCCTCCTCCGGACGACTGAACAAAACGCAGGGCATTTTACAATAAATAATGCTATATAACTCAATTGCGCTTATGGTTCTTTTATGGTATGTGGTCCAGAATTCACTGTACTTGCGAGGCTAAAGATCCCCGAAGATCCCATGACGACGTTAAGGAAAAGTTTATTACCTTCGTGGTGAATCTCAATGAAAAATTAGATACACTTTCTTTTGGCTGAGGATTAAGAAAAGACCAAGTTTAAATTGAATGCTTGTGGAAGAGACGGCAGGTGAAAGAATGGCGGTGAATTGCAAATTTTTTTTTTGGGTATGGTTTTAGTATTCATGGAAATCTTTTATTTACTTAGGCACCAGAAAATTTTCCCTGACAATGATTTATGACCAAACAATGTCCTCAATGACATATTTTAACAGTTTTTACTTCGTTTTCGGAATTTATGATTTTAGTGTGAAATTCAAATATTGAACAATTTTTGTTTGGCTTTTTATTCATATTTTTTGTCCCATGGGTTTTATTTATATTTTACCTTCCCCGAATTGTTTTCAATTTCTCAAAAACTGGGACTGGAATTTGGGTCATACTTTTCCTGGAATTTTTATCAGCTTTTATATGCTTGACTATCTTTTAAAATGTTCGTACTTGAAAAATTCGGCAATAAAGAAATTCATATTTTTTCATATTCTTCAAACATGCGAAAAAACCCTCAAACGAAGGTTTGACGTCGGAAACACATTACTTTGCGTTTTCTTGGAAAGTCTTTACTTTCTCAAAATTTCACAAATTTTAACCTTTGGTCCATTTTTTTAATTTTCGGACTTGCGGCGCAATTTTCGAACCTCCACGAAATTACACAAATTTTCAACTGCGGCTCATTTTATGAAGTTATAAAACTTTTCGAACTTACACAAATTTCCATTCTTACTGTTTCTCCCAATCTTAGAACAAGATTTGGTAAAAAAAACCTCGTTTTGCGAACGTTTAGCGCTTTTAATTACGAGTATGCTTTCTTTGGTACGTGAAATTTTACATCTTTGGTGGGAAATCATAATTCACAAAAAAACATTTTTAAAACTGGGCACCAATCATGTATTCCGACGCGTCTCTGTCTTTCGACTTCGACGCAGCTTTTAACTCTTGACTTCGCCATATCAGCAGCTTCAAATTTCCTGGAATGAGAGTCAGAATCACCTTTCGATTCATAGTGACGATTTCGCGAAATTTCAAGCTGCAGATATGGCGAAGTCAAGAGTTAAAAGCTGCGTCGAAGTCGAAAGACAGAGACGCGTCGGAATACATGATTGGTGCCCTGGACCCTTGTTATAAAAACGTTTTTGAAAATTTAGCAAAAAATATAGCATGAAAAACGCTATCAATTTTTTTTTCTTGCTGAAATATAAGGAACAAAATTACATATGAGTTGTTTATCCAGCAACACGCAAGAGTTTAATTTTTCAATCCAATTTTAAATCATTTTAATTTCTAAATCAACAAAAAGTGGACACAACAAGGACTTCTATTCTAAATCTATCCTGTGTACTAATGAAAAGCTCTTTAAATGAATATTTTAAGCATAATTGCATACTACGATGCACATAACATCATAGAACATCATGAAACAATGTAATCACGTGCTCATGGCAATAAAACTGAGCAACTTTTTAAAGTTTTATTAAGTACGGCCATAATTCGTCACTGATGGCGATGGAAATTGTGTACACGAACTCCTCTTATATGAGACGTGATCTAGCAATTTAAAAAAAAATTGTACACTTTAATCGCAAAAAAGGTGACATTGCCAGGTTAAGATGATAAATCAAAAACTCGTTAATTTTAATAAACGTTCGTAACATGTTTCCATTTATTACTTTTATAAATATACATGTGCCGTTAGGAAAAATAGAAAAATATTATTATTACTGGGCTTTTGTTTTTTATTAAGGAAGCTAGAAAAGACCACTTAATAAATATTCAAGTGTTTGTTTCTTAGCAAAATATTTATTACATCGAGTTGAAGGGGTTTAGAAGAAGAAAAAGGCTTCTGAGGACATAAATGAGGATTTAGAAGATTTAATGTTGTTTATAAGAAGAATATCACTTTGAACATTGCTTTTGGGATTTAATATAAAATGTAAAAATATACTTTTGTGAATTTTCGTGTAAATTAGATTTTTTATTAATTCAAAAAACTGGATATTCACAAAAAAAAAAAACGATAATGAAATAATTTCTAGTAAAACCACCAGAAATTTCTTTTTGTACTTTAAATTTATTGAACAGTTAAAACATTATGAAAATAATTGACATTTAGAACATACTCTGTAATATCATTTTAATTTATTTTGTGAGAAAAATTATATTAATTTTATTTATAAAATCATTATCAATTAATTTGATTTAGTTCATAAACGAGAGTTGAATCATGTTGATATTTTGAGTAGCTTTATAAGAATTGTAAAATGTGATTAACAAACTTAATAACGATACTTAATAACAAATTAATTTGGCGAAATTTACAAAAAAATAAAAGAAAAGAAATTGCAAAAATAGTATTTGAGAAGCAATTCAGCTAAATTAATTTTTTAAAATAGAGTTTCCAAATTTAATGTTATCACAAAATGTAAAGTTTTTATTATTATTTTTTTTGGAATATTTACTACTATTGTGTATAATTTTAAACTAATTTTAGGCATTTTTGGTATAAATCATACTTGATCTGAACTTTAGCATCAAAAAATAAAACATGCTTTTTAATAATTAAACGAATTTTGATGAAAACAGTTATGATTGTGAAAAAAATTATGATTTTAAGTTGAAAATGTTAAGCTTTCAATTTCATGTTTTCATTTGAATTCGGCTAACAAAATTATAATAAAAATTGGATAAGAATATGTAAATCAATAATATTAGAATGTTTGTTAGCATAATGTTAAAATTAGTGATTCGATTTAAAAAAAAATTTAGTAGACATTTAATAAGTTATTTTCATCAAAACCAGCTGAATGTCCAGCGTTACGAACAACAAAAGATGCTCCATCGAAATGCATGCGACGTTCACCGCGCCTAAAAATAAAATTCATTAATAAAATCAAAAGACCGACTTTGGAATTTGTAGGGGTATGTGGGGCGAGTACTCTCGGCAGAACTGAAACTCTTGACAAAACTTTTGTGTACTTTTGTATTAACCCTTAATTTATGAGGTGAAAATCATATGCGTAAATGATGAGGTGGTTTCCAATGGACTTGTTCTAATTACATACCAAATCCGTGCTTTTAACTCGGCATACAACACCATACTGTATGAAGGTACTGAAGATTTCAGAGTCACTGTGCTGAAAACATGAGAAATAGCAAAAAGAGAAAAGTCAATGTGGGTCCACTGGACCCACCTCATCAATTAAGCGTTAATGATCTAAATTTGGCGGTCCTATAAACTTTCCGTCCGGGAACACCCCTTCTGTCCCACCCCTATTTTTTACGATACTCATTTTACACTCTCACCTGACAAACAAATGTGAGGTCTTTCCAAGTGATGCAGTGCAGTGGATAACTGGAGTCGTTAGAGTCGCTGACCCATTGCCAGGACTTGTTCTTATCAAGCATTTATTTTGATTACGAGTAATTCTGAAACATCGCAATTAATATTGTTGTAAAAAATGTGCGGTAAGGAAATTTAAGTTGCACTCACTTTACTAAGCCATCGGCTGTTTGGGAGATACGAAAACCATTAATCTCCAATATTTCTGTACCATCTTCAGTGCATTGAAATTTCGAGTCCTGCAGAACAGCAGTTGCTTCTTGGGCATAGGCTGGTCCGTGGCGTGAGTCACTGAATTAATTTGGGATTAGTTTTAAAAAATCGACTTAAGGACTAAAGGCGCCTCCACACGTTCAATGTTACTTGACAATTTTACTTGAATGACTCATGTTTCAAGTAACATTGAACGTGTGGAGGCTCCTTAAGGGACTGTACATAAAATATGTAACGCATTTAGGAGAGTGAAATCCGATACCAAGAATTTCGTAAAACTGTGACATGCGGAGGGGTTCGAAGAAGCAAACATTAGCGTGATGTACTTTGGGTCCAGTGAATAAATTCTAGTAAATGCTTTTACATACTAGCAATTTATCATGTGGAAATTCTTATTAAAATTCGCTAAACTGCTAGTAAACTCATTTTCTAGATTTTATTCACATGGCCTGTATAATTTTTAAACTCACTTGTAAAACACCGCAATAGTATAATCCTGTGACATGTCAGTGAAACTATCGCTTGTCGTTCTAGTGCCGGCGGCATCAACCAAATAAGTAAGAGCACAACTTTCACTAGTGAAACTAACGCCTTTGTACCACATTTTAGCAAATCGTCTAAAAAATATGGAAATCAGGAGTTTATTCCTTATTTAGCAGAATTCTGAGAATTTTTTTTCGACTTACATGAAATTATTGTTCTTCATTCCATCGTAGGCGACAATTTCAACCCGGGATCCATACTGAAAAACTCGTCCATTGGGATGAATAAGAGCCGATGAGCCGATATTGCTCGAAAGTGAGATCGCGATTCGGCTGCGTTGATTAATCACTCGGACGGATTTATCCAAAGTCATATCGACTCTGGGGGAATGAACAGAAATTAGGAAATCTTGTTGTAAAAAATATTTGTTGTATAGAACCTATCAAGCTTTGAATTTAAACCAGAGGTGCTTGAAAGTGACGTCAGTAAAACACAAATTTGAATGTCGTCTTCACATTTTTGGCAAATGCAATCATAGTCGCGGTTACCAGATTGGGCATTTTTTTAAAAATCGAATTACGTTTTTCAATTTCTCCGGTTAAAAATTTCGGTGATATCGTTCATATTTTATATTTTGCATATTTATACCTTAAACTGGATTTCAATCCGAATGGAAAAATTTAGGCACTAGACGAATGTTGGCAAGAATGTGGAGATCACGGGTCCTGTCACAAGTGGTTCGAATCGTAAATTAGATGTTTTTGTTAGTATTTTAAATTTAGGAATCGAATCAATCGTATCGTATTTAGCGATAGACCCCCAGATATGCCATAACGCTCACTTGATTCACCTGCATTCGCCAAAAGTGTGGAGCCGACGTAAGAAATTATTACTAGAAAGTGTAAAATCACTGACCGTATTCCATCCCTTAGGCGAATTTGAATGATGCCATTCGGAAGAACAATCGGTCCACATGAACGGGATGAGTCCAATTCCCTATTGCTGCGACGACTTGAAAATGGAACAAGAATACTTTGGGGCAACTGTGGCTGGTGATAAAAAAAAGAGGAAAATTACAAGAAAAAATCAAACTTAAAATTTTTACCCTAGCGCACCAAATTTCATTGCCTAAATTTTATACAGTAAAAAAATTCAAGTTTCTTTGAAAAGTGGCGGGAATATTGGCAGGTCTTTCGCTTTAATTAATGATAAAAATATTTTACTTACCATTCGACAAATATCATCTTCGTAGGAATAGGGATAAATTGGCGATGGTGGTAAATGGCATGCGGAATTACTTCTCAGAAGTCTGCTGTGATAAGGGATTGACGGGGCTAAATGTGGCATTGGCGGGACATGGGGAACCGGTGCCCCCATTTGAATACCCCTGGGACTCTCCCGTGGACTTGACGTGGTTATTGGCTCATGATTGGAGACAAATGGCGATGCAGCTACGTTAAACTTGGATTGCTTCTAACGAAAATCAATTTCAATTATTTTCCTATTAGCATAGGGTCGAGTCGGAAAAAACCAATAATTTAAAAATTTACCGTTGATGAAATTGGATTAGCCGTGAAGAGAGACCTGGGACGAATCCCACCGTTGGGTAGCGGCATCTTAAGGATTTGACTGATCTTCTCATTGGACAAATCCTTTGCCATTTGCTCATCAATTATTGAAAACTTGATGGTCTGCTCTAGTTGCTGACTCAGGCCATTGCCCTGGCCTTTGATCATCCGCAAAGGACTAATTGTTGGCTGTTCCTGCATTTTTTTATATGATTTTAAATTGAATTATTACGATTTTACTTTGTTGACTATTTTCGCCGTATCGTTGAACACTTTTTCTTGAAAATTAGTTTATTTATTGGAAACTAGTTATTTTAAAATACTTCACAAAAGTTTTTTTTCTTGGATATTTTGACAATTTCGCGAATTTTTCTGGACACTAACAGCAACGGGGATCACATTCAAATCAAATGAATTTACTGAAACATACTTTTTCACCGATTTTTATTAAATGTGGGACAGAAATTCCATTCAAGAGGTTACGGAGCAAAAACGAAACATGAAATGGTTGAACAATTCAACATTGCGAATATTTTGTTTTTTTAAATAAAATTCGTAGGTAACTCGATTTGTGCGGCCTACTCTGAATGATTTGATTTTGAATTTTTAAATTATTGGAAGCGCGGCGAGGGTCAGCGGTACTAAATTTCACATAAAAAAGTCTGGAAAAGGTGAAGCGTGGGAAGGAGGCGGAGGGTCTGAAAACCCTCAAATTGGCGTGACGTATTTTATAGACAGCTGCCGAAACGTTTTTTTAATTTGACTTTTTCAAGATTTTCTAATTCCAGTTTCTTGTAGCTCTGGCCAGAATTTATTCTAGTTTTGAAACTGTAATACTACCCCTGATTTTAGGTATTAAAATAAAGATGGAAAATCAATTCTTTTGAACGTCAGATAGTTATTTTGCATAATTATCTACATATTTAAATGGTTAAGCGATTTTATATGGATTTCTTTCCACAGCACCCCTACGTCTCCTATCGAACCGATTTTGATAATTCGGATGTGTTTTATTAAAGGCACACTTTTTTATCAGCTTTTTTTTGTGAAAATTCTTAAGGGGGAAATTATTTCTTTATCGCAATTGAGAATTGGTTGAAATTCACGCGAAACTAGTTTAGTTTAGTGGTTATTCACTGGAGACCACACTGAAAAAAAAAAACTTTAATTAGAAATTTCTGCGCAAATATTGATTCAAGCAGGGGGAGGAGGAAAATTGGTTGATATCGAAACCTTTCGTTCATCCTGACTAATCGGTATTTTTGTTAGTTGTAGGAATTTCCCAAAGAATTAAAAAAGAAGCGAAATTTTGGGTGTATTAATGCGAAACCATTCGAATCGTGGTTGGTGGTAGCATTTGAAGGTCAATTTAGTCTATTCAACCGTCTCCCAATGGACGACTAACGACCACGCGAACCACAAATCACACTTTTCCTTAGTTGTCATTTGCAATAATTGTGGTAATTGTTTAGCCGAAGCTTATTTGCTCATAGGTATAACGTTTTCCTATCATGCAATTCAAGTCGTATCATGAAAATCGCGTGTGAATTTCGGTTCCTAGAAACGGAAAACCCCTGACCTTGTTCACAAAATTTAGGTCGTCTATATTTTGATATGCTGTATGAAAATTAGTTCAAATGGGTGAAGGCAGTACTTCAATGACTAATGATGGTGATTGTGTCTAAAATCTTACCGTGTTGATATTTATTAATGACTATAACATGATACTACAGATTCATTACACTTTATTACTCTGGACTCGTTATGTTTATTTACACACATGACACATGGAGAGTTATGAATAAGGGGAGGAGTTCAAAAAAGCACGTGTTTTGTGTACGAAAGACTGTATTTCGTTTGATACCAAAAAATATCATTTGTTAGGGTGTCATTTGGACTTCACGACAGTCTGGGCATTAATTTCTAGCGGCTAAGTGATTCTTTTGATGTTTCGGATGGTCCTAATGAGGTGGAAATGAAGACATATTCTGTCTGTCAAGTCATTTCCGTTTGTAATTAACATATCGTAAGAAATTGTGCACGTTTTCAATTTGAAATAATTTAAAAGGGCCACCCTGAGATTTTTTTGAATTCCCTCGACAGAAACATGTAGTTCAAAAAAGTACAATATTTGGTTATCTTTATGTGTTTTCTTAAAAATAGAAGAACATGTGCATTCTCATTTTCTATTTTGTATTCGAAAACCTTATGAAGGTATTAGGGGCTGTCCATAAAATACTTTTCGAAAGGGTGAAGTAAATCTTTGTGGCGAAAAATTTTCTTGAGGGAAATCCGGAGCCGAATGAAAACCGGATCACAATATCATCAGCGGTTTAGAACATAGGAGGAAAGGGGTCAGTTTGCGAGAAAAATTATTATTTTATGTCTACTCTAACCAATCCACGGAATTTCTGCGTAATTTTGTGATAATTAAAATCGTTTTATGGCCATATATCACACAAAACACTATCAACATTTAATGGAAAACAAAGCGTTTTAATTCCGTGGAAAATATCCACGTGCTGAAAGAAAAACGAAGTTTATTTCTTTATCTTTCGAAATATCGAATGATCCAGAAAACTGCTTCTCAGTAAAATTGCATTTTGCACCGAAATCGAATTAATTTGTTTTGATTTTATTCACAATTTCTTTGAACTCGTAATCTTTTGTTGTGCGACGCGAATGCCCTTGGGGAAAAATGTGATTATCTTGGAAGATATTTTCTAGTCATATTGACTTCAATCCGGAAAACTACTGAACTTTACAATTTTTCCAGTTCAACGGCTTGTTTGGCTTGTTTAACACACAGATGGTTGAAACGATCGGAAAATTCTCTCCAGTTAGCATCAGAACGTGACTGTTTCACAGATTCCAGGCGCTGTGCTGCGCGGCGCTGTAAAAGAAAATTCAAGGATCGAGTTTGGTTATTTTTTTTGATTTTTTCTCTATCCGCTTTCTCGTTTTCAAAGTTGGTGCCATAATTTCGTGGAAATGGGAAATTTTATTTACTGTTCATCGTTGGGTCTCAGATGGCTGTCGTAAAATGCTTGAGAATACTGCGATGATGGAATTTATGGGCCAGCAGCGGGCTCGGAAAGTCAACAAAAGGCAGGATAAGACCTAAATAAGACCAGGAAGACGATGGATATAAGGAGATTAGCCGTTTCTGCCGCCATAATCAATGTCGTGATATGAGTTTAACGAAAGAGTTGAATAGTGTAAATGGAAGTTGAAAGAAAATTGTGCCAGTGCCGATGGATAAGGAAAATCGATGTTGAGTTTTGTTAGGAAAACTGCAAAAGCCAAACACTGCTAAAAGTAAAGAAAGCTGTGACACTTTCTGGTCAGCATTTTTTTTTTAATTTTTCTTAGCTTTTTTTCCTTTGGCCAATTCAAATGAAGAACAGTCATTTTCCCAACAGTGAATCGTGCGAAGTTTGAATCATCGCCGTTTTACAATTTTCAAAACTTTGTGGCGTGTGGCCTGAATGTTTTGATGACGACGGGGTGTGTGACATCCATCAAGTCGGCGAAATAATTTTCCCATGTTTTTCCTAGATTTTCCTTGTGTTTTTTAAAAGTTTTTTTTTGTCTCGTAACGACGACTGCAAGATGTTGTCTGCTAATGTGGTTTAAGAAGTCATTAACACTTTCTTCGATATTCGGCGGGCTCGGCGTCTCGTTGATATAGAAAAAAACTTTTGTCGTTGATCGATTTTTGATGTGCTCGATGGAAAACAAATGAAATTGTCTGGTGATGTTTTGGGTAAATTTGGAGTTGGTTTACAAAACGTCAGTAAGTAGAATGCGGCAGGTGAAAAGCTTCAAGTTAAAATATCTTAAACGATTTATATTTTTAGAGTTTTTTTTCAAATGTTTACTCACCTACAGAAATCTACCGTTTCCGTAAAAAATCACTGGAAAAATGCTTTTAAATATTTTTGGGAAAATGCGGAAAAATAAAGATTATTACACGATTTGAAAAGTTCATTTACATTGTTATGCTTTGAATGCTTCAACGTATTTAGAAATATAATAATAACTACACTCAGAAAAATGTCAGGTCAACTTTTTGTCAGGTTAACTCTGACCTCTAGCTGGCTGACAGAGGTTTCCATTACATGACATTACATCCTCGAAATGCCTATCTCAGGTCAACTCGTGCAGCTCCCAATGCCCTACTTCACCTGCTCGTTGTTTAATTTCAGAATTTCTCCGGCCACAGGTCAACACAAGTTTTACTTTCCCTCATGCAGGCGAACGCGCGCCTCGCATATGCTAAATTTTCCTGCCCGAGGCCAATTACGCCGTATGTAGGTCGTCGAGTTAGTCTCCATTTTTCTGAGTGTAATGGGAATTCTATGTAAATGAAATAAGTAGGAAGTTAGAAATCCTTTAACAGTGTTTACGTATCTTAAACGGTTCTCAAGATATTTTTTCCGAAACTAAATATTGTAAAGGAACGTTTTGTCTTGATTACACCTGACCTTTTTATCACTGAATTTAATTACTGATTTTAAGAAGCTTTGATTATTTTCCAAATGTCTTTACTATTGACAATGTGTTCTTTCTTTATGATCTTTTGTTTAATATTGCGAAGAGTTGAAATGTTTGATTAAGATAAACTATGTAATAATAATTTCAGTTATTTTTGTTCTTTTGGCTAAATTATTGTTTTAGGGTTTTTTACTGTCGAATATGAAACCATCATATATGATAATATAAAAATGTAGCAATAAGATCTACATATATTATTATGATATCGTTATTTATAGCAATCATCGATCACCTAGCTGTGCACCCTGCGTGAACTCCTACAAATAACATTTAATGTGGTAACTTTAATTGAATTTTATTAAATTGGCAATAATTTCAAGAGCAAAAATCCAGTTTACCACCATGCAGTCCTCCATATATCTCAATATTCGCGTACATTGAACCCATAGAACAACCCCATTGTAGATTCATTCTATTTGTCTGTGTCGTGCGAATAATGTTTAGAACTAAATTTACACTTCGTGCTAATTTACTTATGAAGATTCACACTGTTTGTTATTGGATTTCAAAATTCTGTTAAAAAGATACAACCATCTGGTAAATATTTATTTTACGCAATTATCATCTACAGACGACTAACGTTTAAACAGAATTCATCATTTCATGGGAATATCCCACAATGCCGGTTATTTAATGGTACAAAATTGAATTTAGTCCAGCATTTCGGCACTCTTTCGAGGGGGTCTAATTTAGATACAAAATCAAAGACCATCAAGTACAATCTAAATAAATACAAATATTCGTCATTTAACAGCGGAATGTATTATTTTTATTATCTTGTCACACGAACACAAAATTAAGGGTCAAATGAAGAAATTTATTTTAAAAGACGACTATAGAAAATGGAGTAAAATTTCGCCAAATTCAGATGCTTTCAATTTCTTAAAAACTCAATGTAAATAAATTCCAACAATTTGAATAGGAAGTGAATCATCCCTCTGTGACAGCACTTTCAGTTTTCCATCACATCACTTTCCCAGACAGCCAAATCACCACAATAAGTCTTCATTTCGAGCTTATGAAGTCGTTTTCCAAAAAAATTATCAATCTTCTTGTGTGCTACGTTGGAAAAACACTTTCTTGACGATTTTCCGATGAAATAGATGGAAGGGAAAACATTTTTCTCCGAAGATGTCGATCTCCTTGATCGACAATCGAAGTGTATTTTATTTCCGGACTTTTTTTGTAAATTTGGACCTTCCGTGCATTTGAATTGGAGAAAACAAATGGAAAACTTGGGTACTGTGAAGATAAGCCACATAAATCTTCGCGGAATTAATGTTCTTAAGAATAAGAATTTAAAGTTGATTTAGAGGTATTTTTGCTGTACTTTGTCGAAGAGGTGTTTTTTTTTAAATTATTTTCTGGGAAAAAACTGCTTTATGTAGTTAAAATATCAAGTTACGAGGATAGGGTTTTATTCTCTTAATTTAACACCTGCCCACCCTTCTTCGATTTTTTCCCGACATGATACAAAATTTCAACTCTATAAATTGATTGATTTTAGACTTCAGATTTGATTTTTCGTAATAATTTTCCACTTCATTCTATATAAATTATATAGTTTACAAATCCAGAATATTTTCCCTTACTATAAAACTCGTGGTATTATAAAGGTCGTGAAGCTAAGTGGATGAGTGTATTTTAAAATGTCTACGGGGACTTTTTTTTTTTAAAAAAAGCGATTGAGTAATTCAATTGTAATAGTATGAGCAATTCAACTCTGTTTATAGATCGATAAAATCAACCTAACTTTTTCACCGAGAGATTTTTCAGTTAACGAATGTCATTGATTTTTTTAAAATATAGGTCAAATAAAAACATTATATTTGTAGAAAATTGCAAAGAGCTACTAGCATTCCTCGTAAATTGATTTAAATTGTGATTATACTGCATTACAAATTGCAGAATTCAAAACCTCTTCACGGGCTTGAAAAATAGCAAATGAGGGGATGAGGGGGAAGAGGAATTTCAGGTAAATGCATTTGTTGATCAAAGAGGTTGAAATTCGATAAAAATTTTGTATTTTTTGATGAAATAGATTTCTTTTGTAGATTTTTTTTTGTTTTTAACGAATTTCATTAAATTGTTCTAAAAATTTGTGGCTTGAATAATATTGAATTTAAAATAAATGCCTGGAGATACGCGGAATTAAATTTTCTGCGCACATTGCGATAAACTATTGCGAATGATGAAATTTGTCTATGATTCAAAAGTTTGCTCATTAAATCATCTATTTAAGGTTTTAATTAATGGTTTTTCAGTTTGTTTCGATTGGAAAAATAATTAATTTTATATGTTTTATCAGCTTTAGGGCAAGCGCCACAAAATGACCTGTGTTGGCATTTCAATTAATTTCAAAAGAAGGTCGAGTTTTGCACTTGATGAGAATATAATTAAACCATCGCAAAGTTACCATAAAGTATTTTAGAATTATTATGATTAGCATATATTTACAACTATGGAACAGGTTGGTGAAAGGACGATTCACAATTAATTTGAAAGCCTCTATTGTACGAGTTATGCGTACATATGTATAGTGACCTGTGCTTTAGCAGATATGCAGTGGTGTTTAAATCTAGACCATGGGAGCATAACTTCATTTAGTCCTGCCTCCATAATAATTGTCAAATTCTATGAACGAGAGCTAATTTACAACATTTTCATGCGCCTGATGCGGCAAACATAATTCACTGAATAGAATGCAATATAATTTAATGGAGATAATAAATAACATTTCAATGATGTGATTTTGAAAGGAAATTTTAATGAATTTCGGCTTATTACGAAAATTTTCATGTTTCTACAGCAATTATGGTTGCGCGTGTGTATTTTAGTGACAGTAAAATTTGATCTGTTTTTGAACTGAGGTCTAGATAAATTAGTCACAGATTGTGTTAAAGGTAAATTAAACTTTGAATTACGTAAAAACCCTCCAACACTTAATCTGCATTAACTCAATTTGAAACCATTTTTATTTCAGCACCACTACATAATCTGGAAAATATCAAAACTAAGAAGTTTTCATTTTAAAAATAATAATTCAGTTTCATCTTTGATTTATGGTGATGTAACAAAAATTACCATACGAAACCGATAAAATGTTGATGTTGTAAATAAACAAAATTTTCAATAATGTTATCTTTACGATGGAATTTTTCACAACTGATTTATATACACGAAGTGCATATGAAATATGGAAATTTTCAGATAATATTTAAAGTCGCCGATTGAACAGTGTGTTTACTCAAATTCACCAGTGAATTCGATTTAATTGCGATGTGGTTTGAATACTTTTTTTAATTATTGCGGATAAAATTTTGTTTGATTTTTTGGTAAATTACACTAATTGATTGATAGTGTAATTTTCCATAAAAACTTTTGTTTGAAATTATCCTTAGCAACGGATTATAATTAGGTGTTGCTAATGGAGTTTCTGATAAACTAATGGTGTGTCTTACGAAACTTTTAGTGGTCACTAAACCGGCTCTTATTGCTTGAAATTCGCTCGCTCACTTGATTTAGCGATCGCTAAAACATTCGCGAAAACCGCCATAAGTATTTTTTCATGTGCATTACGTTTTAAATCATAACACAAACCAGAATTTCGGATAGAGATTACAGAAAACCCCACAGTAAAGCCTGTCTAATTTTAGGTAAATCATTTTTTTAACACTTGCAGACATATTTTTGTCCAAGACTTCCGAGATGTTCTAAAAAAGCTATCTATATGTCATTCTTTTTGTCACGACATGAGAATAGGCATTTATGTCTAATCGAGACGAGATCCTGAATACGCTGAAAACCTGTCCATTAGTCTCCTGGACCCTCTAATAAAGTTGGCAACTTTATTGGGAGATATTTCCAGTGGGTTTAAGAATATGTGTTTAGTCTTCGATTTTCGAAAAACAGGCTAATAAAAAGGTGACGACGTGAAGAGAGGGTGGGAGGGGGGCTTGGAAAAAGTAAAATTAGTGAGACGTACACTCAGAAAAATGGAGGCTAACTCGACGACCTACATACGGCGTAATTGGCCTCGGGCAGGCGCGCGTTCGCCTGCATGTGGGCAAGTCAAACTGAGTTGACCTGTGGTCGGAGAAATTCTGAAATTAAGCCACCAGCAGGTGAAGTAGGGTATTGGGAGCTGCACGAGTTGACCTTAGATAGGTTAACTCTGACCGCTAGCTGGCTTACAGAAACCTCTGTAAGGTCAGAGTTAACCTGACAAAAAGTTGACCTGAACATTTTTCTGAGTGTATTTTAAGGTCCCGATCCACATGAGAGGAAATGCCGGCGAGAACCTCTCGATAGCAGCTACTCGCATATGGACACGTCTCTGAGAGTTGCTCGCAGAAACTCGCAAAAACTCGCGAGCTGTCAAAAGTGATTCTACTCTCTAGTCAACACGCACCCATTGAAGTCTCGGTGAGTTGCTCGCCAGATACGAACGGCGTTTGAATTTCGCTAGTAGCTCTCGAGAACTCGCCAAAGCAAGATGTCAAAAATATCAAGATATTGGTCTTGAAAAGAAATTAACTCTCGAAATTAATTCTCAAATGGACAACCTCCTGCGAGTAACTCTCGAGAGTTTTTGAGAGTTACTCGCGTATTTACTCTCATGTGGAGCGGCACCTTTTAATAACTCGAGAACGTGTTGACCTGGCGACTTGAATTTTTTGTAAATGAGTTTTACGAAAATGGTACTTTTCTATCAACTTTTGGAAAAATAACGTAGCGTAAGACAGACGTCATTCTAAATTTTAAATAATATTGCGCGTATTATTCTTAAAAAATTGAGTTATGGTTAGCCTACTTAAACCCTAGAAATTCTTCGACTTAAATTTTTTAAGTTGTACATAAGTTGCTAAGTTTTGTTGGTGCAAACGGCCCTTAATGACTAAAAAAGATCAAAAATTTCAAAACTAAATATTGCAGAGGTGAGTTTTGTGTTGATTACAACTGATATTTATCCATAAATTTGGAAGTAAAATCGTTCTAAAATTCTGCTAAACTAAATTCTGTCAATATTATTCGTTCTAGAAATCTTATTTTCATAGTCATATGACATACTTTTTTATTAGGATAGCGTTTTCTATTTATTTTTTTTATGTTTAAAAATTGATTCGATTTTTCCTTCAATCTAAGTTTTCATTCCATCCAAAAGTGTTATTCTGGTACATTTACCAGATGTGTTCTGGTTTATTGAACTAAATTTTCCAGCAACTAAATACTAAATCATTTTTTTTGAAATGATCTCAATTTCCATTTAACAGATATATATATATTCGATTAATATATTTCAGCTTTGATGTTAAGAATAATTTTCCCGCTCACCCGTGATTCAAAAAAAAATTTTGTGACAGATTAGTTGCTGGCGTTATATCACTAATTTTTCTTTAAAAAAATATCATTTCTCATGAAATACATTTTCATCGTATTCGTAAATCGTCACTAAACGGCAGGAAAATCGTGTTTTTTCAACATCAAAGCTAATCACGAATCCAGTAAATGTCAACCTATCAAATTAAATTACAATTTTGTAGAATGTCCGCATTTGACATGTCGGATTACTTAATAAAATTTATTAACATAAACAGATATTGTCTAGTATCTGGCGCTCTTACGAATGTGCATCTGTATAGTATAATAACTATTTATACAAGAAAAGAGGACTGGATTCGTACGTTAAACTTAATTTTCCAAGGAACGTAATTTTCTTAAATATTTTTTCTCTCTTATTTTTATCGGTTGACAGAAGAAAAGTCTTGTTCGTCACAGTGGGAAGTTCCCAGAATCACTTAATAAATCGTTTCATTTTCTTAAGAATGGTAAATGCGTGTATGATGAGATGAACGACTTTTCCTTTCGTACGCGTTTTTCCATTCATTTATTCAGTCAGTCGTGAAAAGTTTTACCAGAAGGAAAACTGACTCAGTTAAGTCTCTTTTATCCATAATTTTCCGGTTACCACCCATCCCTGCAGTAGAGTGCTATGATCTTCATTTAATAAATCCAATCTTTATGTTTTTCCCCTCAGCTTCCGATTAAAGGGATTTTCTATCGTTCTGTTCATAGATAACTTTTATATGTATATATTTACTTTTTCATCTTCTCAGCTAGACGACATGTTACACTTTTACTCATGCTGAAGTTTATCGCGAAATATGCTGTAAAAAAGTTTTTCCTCGAACTTTGCCAAAGCTTGAAGTTTTTTTTATAGTCACAACGTCGCAGTTAATAAAGATGAAAATTAGGAAAAAAAAATGAAATCAACAAAAATGAAAGTGTGAAGAAGCGCACGCGAAAAGAAAATCTGTGTCAGGTTGATGGATTTACGGAAGCGTAAATGAATTTATTTATTTAGGTGTTTCATAGAAAATTAGAAACAAAAGGCTTGCGAGGATATATTTAAATTTTTTCAATATAATTTTCGTTATTCTCGCACGATTGACGCCAATAATTCTCAGGACTTTATGATGATGCGTTTCTTCTTTTGAAATTGAAAATCGATGGTTACATGGGAAAATGAGTGTCTCGAAGTTGCTAAGAAATTAAATTAGGGTCGTGCCTGACCTTCAGAACAGCCGCTTTAGGTTCTCAGTTTGACACGATTTACAAATTTCTCAAGAAAGTTTAAGTTTCCAGCCTAAGATGAATGTCTTTGAACTTGAATATCATTAAATTTACTCAACTAGAATATGTTAGAAGTTTGTTAGAAGTTTCGAAATTTCATTTCAATTGAATTTGTCTACGAAGTTGGTTTCTTGATGAAAAATTTTAATTTGCTAATTAGACCATCGATATTTCAATAAATTAACATAATTTGAACGTAATTTTCCCTTGAGGGAATTAAGTTGATTAAAGTGGAAAAGTTGTACAAAAAAATTATGTCTTTCGTTGATGCTTGTACTGATTTTTAATATAAAATTAAAAGAAAAATGTTTATTTGAAAAAATCGATTTGTATAGATGAGGGAAAAAGGAATCGTCCGATTAGATTTTGATTTATGGATGAGTTATGTAAAGTCCTATTCTAAATACATTTTATTTATGTGAATTTTTTTAATGTGATTCACCGTTTTCGAGAAAACTGTAAAAATCTGTTTCGGTTGTATAGTTGTGTAGGGGAGTGGGGAAAAAATGTTTCTGACGCGTGTATAGTGAATATAAAACTAAGGCGGTTGTTGCACTTTAAATTGCATTAGCTTTCAAAACAATTAGTAAACGAAAGTATCTCTGAAAGAAAATAGTAAAAAAACCCTCCGTATAAAACAACAATTTTAATGCAAAAGCAACTTAATTGTACATTGAAAATTGTTATAGCAGTTATCTAAGTCCTGCGGAAGACATGATTATCTGTAACTGAAATAAGAAACTTATTGCTTACTGCTGTTTCGAAGTCGTAATTTCGTGCAGAACGTATGATTTACTTCCTGATGAGACCGAAGACAGTTTTAATATTCCCTGAATAATGGAATTCACATAGCATATCGACAGCATAAAGCAAACCATATCCGGTTCTAAGTAATTTCACGTCTTTATCATTTGCTCTTTCTGAAGAGTCCATCTTCAACCAAATGCGAGAACATATAAGGCTAATATATGACTATTACGGTGTAGTTACGTTACATTTAACTACACGTTTTAAGATACGTTATCGACCATCATTAAATATTCTTTCATCATGATGCCAATCGAATAGGGTAAAAGGGTAGGTTGTAAGCAAAGAATATAAAAAAATTGAGAGACAGAGAGTATAAAAATGTTCGTTATTCGGGGAAAATCAGGTATGAGGTTTGCGCGTTATTGTAATAATCTCAATTAACTTGTGACTGTAAATTTTTCAAAAACTACTGAAACGAATTTAATGAAAATTTACCGTTAAATTTAGAGGGGTTAAAAAATCCCCCGGCTTTTTTAGATAGACTTATACCTCAATCAAAAATAATAGCTCAATTTTTTTTTATGAATATTCAATATTGTGAAACCGGAAAAGGGAACTAAATTTCAAATTATGGATAACCATTGCCCGTTATAATAATTTTCAATAGTTTTCGAGATATTCGTGGTAAGTAAGATCCTTTACCCTAGACTTAAATAGATAATATTCCTATATCGATTTTCTCTTTCTGTGATGAGCAAACAATATGTTTTGTAGCCTCACACACGTGTGTATATATGTTATTTTTTCATGATTATCCTGTAGACCATCAATGTTTTGATATCCTAATTTCAGATCAATATATGGTTATATCCTTTTGGTCTCGAGCTCAATTCTCGAAAAGCTTATTTTCTGCATTCAATAGGGGAAAGTCTTCACATCTCATTCGATTTGCGGATGTAATTCGGCTCGTTTTTCTGTTTTTGTTTACATTAAGCTCCTTCAAGGATTTGCTTATACAAAAACAAAATGGAAAAGATCTTTGTAAAAAAGTACTCGTAGTCATATAATTGAATCTCAATAGTATCCAAAGTAAAATCCAATGTCATTGACTATCCGTAATTGAAAAAGTTTCTCAAGGTGATCTCTATTGAATATAGCAGTAAATCTTCAACTGTTTAAGGTAGAAGCTTCAAAAACTTAATTAGCAAAAGCCTTTCCCGAAGACAATATCAATTTGGTGATAACTTTACGAAAAGAACTGAGAACGATTTTCTATTGGTTTTCTTGTGTCAAGATTTTTCCAATTGTTAGAAATTTTTTCTTAGTTTTTAAAATAGAAAAGTTAAATCGGATAATTGATAGATTTATCAATTATAAAGATGCTGGATTTTCAAACAAATTGATTAAAATTTCTTTAAAGTCGTGTTTGGTTGCTTGTGTATTTCTAACAACATTTATTGAACTCGCGAAATAGATATAAATATACTGGTGTTTAAATCTTTACAGAAAAATTCAATCAATATTTTTGAAAGTGTTTAACTACAGAAAGTGCAACTTTTAAATAAAACAAGAGTTGAATATGATCTAACACAACTTTCTTAAACAACATAAGTGATATGTTCAATTAGTAAATATGTTCCAAAGTGCAACTACTGAATAGAAGTTTGAAAGGATATTTAGTTTCATAAAACTATTTTTTTATACTTTAAAAACTTTTTACTGGAGTTAAAACTTAAAATCAAATTTCTCGATAACTTCAGGAAATGTTAAGAACTTTAACATAAATTTTTTATGTTTGTAAGTTGTAAACTTTTACCATCGATTGAGAATTTTATGTGATTTCCACTATGTTTCATTTATTGAAACTTTGAAAGTCATTCATAAATGGAACACGAAGTCTGCAAAAATATTTTTCAAGTACGGGAATCCTTAAAAAATCAGTACTTTCATAAAAGTTTATGGCAACCTTCACATTTTCCGTTGTATTGGGTTAACATTTTGAAATTTTTTAGTGGTTTCTGAAAACATATTTCTTTTTTTTGTAGAAAACGGAACACTAATTTTTTACGCCCGAAAATATAAAACAATTTAGTTTTGTATAAAGCTGCAGTGTTTAGTAGCGATTTCAGTTTTTAAAAATTTATAAATATCAGAGCACCTATTCTTGATAGGCATTTCAATCAAATTATCCAACAGTGGACTACAAAATCAACATCGGACCTAATTTATCTAAGGCGCCGTTTACATTCTGCGATTTCTTTTCGGAAACACTAAATTCACGTTTCAAAACCGTTTATATTGCGGTACAAAATTCTGAAATTTATTTTTGAAAGAGAGGAACTGGAATTTTTTGGTATAAAATCATAGGATTATTTTGAAAATTTGACAACTTTTACTAAGTACTAGCTTGCATACCCGTCGTTGCCGGGTTAAGTTTTTTCAAATTTTTTTTTTTTCGATGGTCTATGTTGGAGCTAAACTTCAGGCCAATCGGCTCGGTAGTTTCCCCGCGAAAGGGTAACATAGAGGAAGAGCTAAATTTCGAGATCACTTTACCCCCTCCCCTTACTCCCCCACCTCTCGGGCTACTTTTTAATGGATCTATGTTGGGGCTGGACCCCCGACGAACATCTATGCCAAATTTCAGGCCAATCGGTTCAGTAGTTTCTCCGCGAAAGAGTAACATAGCGCAAAAACTAAGTTTCGAAATCACTTTACCCCCTCCCCTTACTGCCCCTACCCATCGCATTGCTTTTTAGTATGCCTATGTTGGAACCAGAACTACCACAAACACTCATGCCAAATTTTAAGTCAATCGGTTCAGCCATTTTTGCGTGAAAGAGGAACAGACAGGCAGACAGACACCAACTCATTTTTATACCCGTATGGTGAAACCAAAGGGTATACTAACTTTGCCTTACCGTTTGTAACGCCAAGATCCCGTCATCACACACAAAAATGAATTACACCAGTGTGTTTAGAATGATAAAAATAATTAATTTCTGCATGTCCGTCCGTCCGTCTGTTTGTCAGTGCGTCTGTCTGTCTGTGGCGCGGATTGCGGGCGCACGGATTGAGCTAGAGACTTGAAATTTTGCGCAGATTCGTTTTTCGTAAAATGCGAGGCTAAGTTCGTTTAAAGGATATAAAATTTTCCACATTTTTTCCTTAACTGGTTTTTAAGTATCTTTAATGGTTATTAAGATATTTAAAAAAAATATCATTTTTTACGTATTTTTCGCAAAACTAAAGAAAAATTTTGTGTTGCTTACAACATAGATTTTCCTATTCACAATACTCACTCCACCTCCCTCACACTTTAGTCACCAGTCAGGAAAATATTTTGATTTATTTTGCCATTTTCGTGTTTACGGAATTCTACGTGCGTCGTTGTCGGATCAGATCAATCTCCACAGAACTTTTCAAAATCGCGATGGCGGGAGAATTTGTCACCCTCAAATCGTCGGAATGGCGCGTCGTAAAAAATCTGTCACGTGGCTATAGAAAAGGACACAAAGAAACATTTTTTCGGCAATAAACGAATAGAAAAGGATAATCTGTGATGATCTGAGAAGAATATTAAGTAAATTTTTCTATTGGGGAATCCAAATCTTCGTTTATTAGATACAAATCACTGCAAAATGATGGCAATAGGTCAAACATTATTATATGTTTTTTTAAATAGTCATATAATACTGGGTTTTATTTTCTTCCCTGAATAAAGTTGCCTTCTTTCAAAGTATTACAGAGCGAATTTCTGTAAAATGCAAAATTTCGTTTTCAATATTTTTGAATAATGGTTTAGTTTTAACTAACTTTAAAAGTTCAAATGGAAACCTTTCAAATAATTTTTATTTTGTAATTAAAAGTTAAAACTGTGCAAGAGTGCAATTGGAAGTGGATATAAGATATGGATTAAACTGCCAGACGGTTATATAATTGATATCAGAATGAAAATCAATTATACTATTGGCTTATTCTATGTCGCTTTTATATTGATTTAGGTTTTATATTGCGGGAAATATAATTGAATATATGGTATGTGTAAAAAAAGTGAAATGAAAACAATTGCAAACGGCTTAATGGGAAAATGAAAACCTATTAAAATTCGATTTGTGTGCACGATTGAATGTAGGTAAACCATAATTGACTCACCCCGTTTTGAGTTGTGTGGTTTCTCAATGTGTGCCACTTAAGACGATTTTGATTCCGCCTAACGGTTAGGCAAACAATAAACAAAGTAAATTGTTTGTTTATAATCGGATCGATTAACTATTTGATGCTTTACTAGTATTTGAAATTGATTTTCATCTGCCACGAAGTAATTGAGTTAAATGTGTATAATTTTCGGTAATTTGAGAAAGACATTTAATTTTTGTGCCCGTTGGTTTGCCCGAAAATTAGAATCTTTGTCTTAAAACTGAAGAAAGACAAACGTAAATTTTTCGAATTTCTAATATGCTTCAATTTTAAGTTGAATTTTGTATTGAAGCTGTTTTCTCAAACTTATATTTGGCTATCTTTTACCAAAGAACAATTTCCAGTTTTCATCAATTTCCCAACCATTTGATTTTTTGTGGGATAAGACGTTAACCCTAGACCCGTGTACTGGGCACTGAGTGCCCAGAACGAGTTTTTGGGGTTATATTTTCCCATTGTATTTCTTACTTGTTTAACGAATAAACCACATTTTTATGATTTTTAAACAAACAAGCCATACATTTTCTATTAGAATTACATCTGAGTGCCCAAGTACACGAGTGCCCAAGTACACAATATATGGAAGTTTTATAGTACACTGGTCTAGGGTTAAGGATCTATCGGTAACTAATTTTCGTATTTTTGAACTCTTTTATCTCCTTATCACGCATATTACCAATTTTTTGTATATGATTTGATACTGCCGTAAAAATGCCGCAAACTTTCCCCTTCCCCCTTCCCCTTCTCCTTTCCCCCTCGTCAATAAACGTCTGACGTACTCTGTGGACAATTTTTCTTTCCATCTTTTGAATCGCGCTTTCCCTTATCCAATTTTCATATTTCCCTACCGCTTATTTCAAACTCAATTAGTGTAAAATTATATTGTAAGATCTGGCTGATTCCGAAATTAACTTCTCTTATTTAAAGTTATTAATGAAATTTTCTGGAAACTGACATAAAAACATTTTGTTAAGGTAAATATCCAATTAAATTGGAAAAACATTCAAATTTTCTAAAATGACGTTGTTATAAACAAAAAAATATTTTTATACCGGAATAAAATCACGTGCAATTTCCACGAATTAAAACTTATTGTTTAATTTGAATTTAACCGTAAATGTTTTTACAGTAATGAAAATTTAAACACTAAATACTAGGAAAATACTAAATTTATATATGTATATTTACTAACAATATTAGAATCACTTTAAATTTAGAGCTGACCAATGTAAACGTTTGTGGGAAAATCTACTTTAATAACTTGAATTATGTTAAATTGTTTATGAAATGACGTGAAAAACGGATTTCTGTTCTGTAGCGAAATGAATTCCACGTGCACATACGGTGTGTACTTTTTGTAAATGGAATTTAGACCATGAAATTGTTAATTTCAAACAAACTACGTCATTCAAAAAAAATCTATTGTTGTTTTCGTAGTATTACAAGTACGACCAACAATATGTTGCCTTCAGAAAGTGATGTGTGAGTGAGTGACAAGCATTAATGATCCTTCCTAGTTATTGTATAATTTTCCTCTGGCATTTTTCTAGAACATCCGTGAGAATTTACTTTCAATCTTGATTTTTCAGTATTTCCATCGTATCGCATTTACATCTACATTAAATTTTCTTAAAGAAAAACATGACTGTCGTCATCGTCTGCAATGCTGAGGATCTGAATGTGTCAGGCTGGTGGAAATTCAATTTATTTGGGTGAAAACTTCTCACGCGAACTAAATAATCTCCTGTGGCAATTGTATGAAAAATTCTGACATAATATGCGAGTATACCTAACAGATATATAAATTTTATTTTATCATAGCAAGTGGCTTGTTTACAAAGGGAAAATCGCTAAAAACATAACCGATTTGTGGTGTTAGCATGAGATTTTTTTTTTAAAATATGGGCAGTAAAAAAAGTTCTGTCAAAATTGTTGAGTAGAAAACTTTACCATTTCATTTAGCTTCACACTATGGTTAATAATAATTTTCTGACACTAATACATCACTCGATGAGAGTCATAATCGGGGCAAAGCAACTCTCTAGGTGGTCAATTGTGACAATTTCGTTTTACGCGGTGCCATGAATTGATGAAAGTTTACTGAACTGAAGTCAATTTGATAAATTGATTTTCTTTCTAAGCAGTCTACTTAATACGCACGATGTGTAGAAAAAAAATAGAACGGGGTAAAATAAACATTACTTTACAAGTAATCAATGATATTAATCTAAAAATAACTTTCTATTGAAAATAATGTAGCTTTTCCTTGGCTTTGTTGGCTTGCTGTCGTATGTAAACACGATAAAACATACCAAAGTGTAAATAAACAATAATAAAATATAGGTTACAAAATAATTTTTACATTTTGAGTGATTAATAATTAGAAACAGAGGGCCATATCAGCCGATCTTACCCTATTTGTAGATTGAGAATACAGTGGAACCTCAATTCGAGAACTTAAACCGGTTCTGACGGTCGTTCACAAAACGATATGCATATCCAAGAACAGAAATTTGGTTTTCAAAACTAGACCTTTTTCACGATCCGAGACATTTTTCTAAGTTCAGAAGTAGTTCTCGAATTGAAAACCGATGCGTTTAAAAACCGATGAAACTTATCATATCATCATACTCATACTAATATATAAAAATGAGTTGGTGTCTGTTTGTCTGTCTGTCTGTCTGTCTGTTCCTCTTTCAAGCAAAAACGGCTGGGCCGATTGACTTGAAATTTGGCATAGATGTTCGTCGGGGGTCCAGCCCCAACATAGACCCATTAAAAAGTAGCCCGAGAGGTGGGGGGAGTAAGGGGAGGGGGTAAAGTCATCTCGAAACTTAGTTTTCCCTCTATGTTACTCTTTCGCGGGGAAACTACTGAACCGATTGGCCTGAAATTTGGCATAGATGTTCGTCGGGGGTCCAGCCCCAACATAGACCCATTAAAAAGTTTTTAAGTTCTTTCCGCTTTTCTTCGTATTCTAAAACTTAGACAAAAAGCTTCACCCGGGTATGGAAGCTAGTGTAAAATATATGAAACTGTCTCCAGAAGTTAAACACACCCCTACTTTGGGAAAATGTGTGTTCAGCGAGATATACAGAAGGTCCGATTGGAATTTTTTGTATGGAAGAGTTATGTAAAATCATTATTTTCGATATGACTCGCCGTTTGCGAGAAAATCGCGAAAAAAATACTTCATTTGTATAAAGAATAGGTAGAAGGAATAGCCCACAGTAGGTGAAATTAAGTTCCAGATAAAGTGGTTTTCATGTGTCTACATATTATTCTTGGCACTTCCAATTTGTTAGTGACAGTGCTTTGAGGTTGTCCAGACCATATTCACTTGTTTTCACCAAGGGTTTGTTTACTTGGTGTGCGGTTAGGACTACCCAAACTCTGACACTCTAAATAGTTAATCCACTCAATACAAGGGAATGTTTCTGGGGGATTTGCTTTATGAATTCACGTGTGGTGTTATTCGTTACTTCCTCAATTACTTCCTCTGTGTCACGTGCAGATTTAGTCCTTTTGGCTTTTTTTCCACCACTTGATATTCCAAGTCTTTATTCCCCATGGCAGAATTGTGTTCCATTTTGTTAGTCCTTTTAAGTTCCTGCCAACCCAAACGTGCATAAAGTATAAAATAGTTTCTGGTGCCAGAATTATGCTGTTGCGTGGTTAGTTAATGTTGCCTTAATAAAAAAAAATCCAAAAGCCAAAGAATGTATCAAAATGTCTAATAATTTCATAGAGGTTACAAACATATAGTTTTAGTTTCTTTGGTCGCCTTGAAATTTTTGACAAACATCTATTAATTTGTAAGAAAGATACTTTGTCTTATAATTTTATACTAAAGAATTTGAATGTGGAAAAGTTTTGAAAGTTTTTAGATGAATATTAATTGCTAAAAGTTTGTAAGGAGGTTTGAAAGGTATCCCACTTAAATCCTTATGAAATTAATTTAAACATCCTTAAGATTGACCATAAACCATAAATGGTGGTTAGTTGGAAAGTTTTTGGGAATGTGCATAGAATATTCTTGACATTTGTTACAAAGGTTATTTTTAAATATTAGGGGTATTCAGAGAACCTATTCAAATATTTGTTATAGTCATAAAATAGTATTTGTTAAAAAAAATTGAGCACGAGAACTTATTAATTTTACTTTGATTGAAATAACCAATTAGTATTCAATTGCGCAGTTCATTTTTTGTTGTGTTAAAAAACGTTATTCCTGAAAAGTAATTAAATTTTTCCAGCCACATTAAGCGCATTGAAATCCAATCAAAATATTTTTATCTTCCCCAATTATTTCTCCATTTTTAGGTTGGTTAATTGAATTGCTGCAATTTGAATTCAAACTTTCAATCAAATCTGACAAAATTGAGTTGTAAAAATATTAAAGTGTATCAAAAATTTAATTAAAAGTGAAATACTTACTATTAAAATATTTTAAATGTCGAACAAAACAATCAAATTTTCATTCCAAAATCGATTTTTTTTAAATAAAAGTTACAAAAAATGTTTTATTTATAAATTTTCAATTCAATATAATTCTCTTCCGCTTCAGTATGTATTATTATTTTGCCTATATCGTTTGGATTTAAAAAATGTTAAGCCAAATGATTTCAAATTTCGATAGAATTGATTAAATTTTAACAAAATCCAGTAGAATTAATTTAAAAATTTGTAGCTCAAAAAAATCATTTCAATTGACGGACTGACGAGGATATGAAAAATGAAAAGATATTAAAAATTTGGAATATAAAACAGTGTGATTCAGAAACATAAATAATTTTCATAGTATGTAAAATTTTATTCAGTCAAATTTTTCACAAAACTGAATGTTAGTGACATGAAAACCGTGACCAATAGAAGTATAGCTGATGTATCCATTTTTGTGCTTCCATTCAATCCACGAACAATCCTATTCTCACCTGCCCCGGCATCTGAACCAAGTGCCGAACCGGAAGTCCGTAGACCATCACCACTGTTACATAAATCTGTTGTACACGATCGATAGTAAGTTTTGTACGTGGAATCCTCGATAACATTGTTGAAAAACTGAAAGGGACAGATAAAAAATGAAAAAACAAATTATTTTGTTGAATTGGGGTAGAAATTTTATAGAAGCTAGACAGTTAAGCTTAATTCGTAAAAAAACGAATGGGTTTGAAATGATGTGGTAAACATTTTTTTAGTGCTGGAAATAAATATTTAGAAATCCGCATCCAATTTAGTTGAACAGTTCAAAGTTTATCAGGCGAGGGGTGTGAGAAAGAATAGTGGGGAGGGATATTTTGTTATTTGATATCTGAAAGAAACTCTATTTTTGCACCAAATTTTATTGAACTTTAGCTAACGTTCAGGCAGATAGACAAACTAAAATTTTTAAACAGTATTTTTTTAAAAGTTTTATTAAGCTTACTATCGTATCCGTCTGTCTGTCAGGGTCAAATCTTGAAACCTAATTTTGACCCACTTCTACTCGTCCGAGAGACTTGAAATTTTGCACACATTTTGAGCATTTCTAGGCTGGGTCAATCTTGTAATCAGGGCACCAATCATGTAGTCCGACGCGTCTCTGTCTTTCGACTTCGACGCAGCTTTTAACTCTTGACTTCGCCATATCTGCAGTTTGAAATTTCGCGGAATCGTCACTATGAATCGAAACGTGATTCTGACTGTCATTCTAGGAAATTTGAAGCTGCTAATATGGCAAAGTCGAGAGTTAAAAGCTGCGTCAAAGTCGAAAGACAGAGACGCGTCGGAATACATGATTGGTGCCCAGGATTTTATTTAAATGCGCCTTTGAAATTTTCTCCACAGTTCCTAAAATCGGGTGTAAATTAACGTAATTAGTTGAATGTATTAAACCATCTAATTCCTTTTTTGTATCTGTTCGAAAATTAAATTTTAATCACACAGCAATTATTCTGTCCCGTCCGGAACTAGTGGTTTCATTAATTGCATTACATTTTCATTAAAAAAAATCCTGTCACAGAAACAAGGCAATTACAATGACGGACGGACATTGCAAGACAAAAGTAACAAAAAATTTCGTGTATTCTTCTGTGGCAATTTGCATTCTGTAGGACAGTAAAACTTACAAGAAGTGAATGTAATATGGTAAAAGATATTTATAAAAAATATAAAACACGAGCATCGTATTAAGGACTTAAAATTGTTCTACATGATATATTTGTACCTTCTCTTGAGCCTCCATTAATATTTTGGTATTTAGTTTGTACTTACCAACGGCTTATCCTCGCATCCACGTAGAAATGTGTTCACTGTTCCGGACGGGCTCTGAAAAATAAATTTTCTGTGAGTTGAATAATGAAAATAAAAGATTTCTACCGTTGTCCAAGGAAAACAAAATCCTGGAAAATAAAAATAAAAAAACAAAAATAGGGAAATATAAACCTTAACAGGAGACAATGTCTTTGAACCACATCAAACCCGGCCACATTCCTATTTATTTTTTTCTTTGTGAAGCCTCAAAATCCAACCATCGTGATTCTCTGCTTGCGAGGGAAGGAGCGAAATTCCACAGGATCTAGGCAGAATGTTGAAATGAGGGAAATTAAGCCTTGTTCTATTAAAAAATTTTAATTATTCCGGAAAATTCGGTCCAAACCTCGTACCCAAGATCCTTTTCGGTTGGTATCTTTCTCTTGTTTTCCTTTATCTCGAGTGTAATATTTACGACAGACAATTCCGGAGGGGGATGGAAAAAGCAGTGGGTTTCAGACTTAATCGGAGTTTATTGTTTTAATGAGTACCGTTTTCCTCTTGTTTCTAGTGAAAATGAAAAGAACATCGGAAAAGCGCTTTCCCAACGTGATGCTCAACTTTATTTAACCGATGACTACAACAATAACAACAATAAGAAGAAGAAAATTTAAAAGCTATCGGTGTTCCGCCCAACGGTTTTCCACGATGGCAGCGGCGAATTATAGAGTGTTTATCTATAACTGAAAATGTACATACATAGTTGTAGTCCTATAGTTGTCTCAGGAGACCCTTTCCGTGACTACAATTGCGATCCCCATTTGTTTTTCAGGGATATTCAGGTTAATGACTTGTTAGAAATCCAATTGTTGTTACTTGAACGGAATCGTAGCGTAGCATTAAAAGAAAATACAATTATCCATTTCGTTTATTTGAAATGGCATTAATGATGTCGTTTTAATTATTTTAATCATTGCAAATGAACATATTTTTTAAGAGGTTTCAGCCTGATAAGAGATTTTATTGTTAATAGAAAGAATTTCTGTTTTATTTTCGAGTTTTTCAACAAAAGCTATTTGTAATCGAATATAAAATCCGAGGAGACTTTTTGATTTTATTGTATCGAAGCAAAGCAGTTTTCCCTGTAATTTGTGATCAAAAAATCTGAAAGAGTGATTAAGATTTTTAATTTAGGAACAACACTTTTAGATGGGGTGAATTTTTTCCAACAAAAATTGGTTTTTATGAGAGAAATTGATTAAGATTCCAATATTTATTTCATCACGTAAAATATTTGATGAAGTATTGTTAAGAGAGCTATGTAGAATCAAACTCTAAACGCATTTTGTCTATAAAAAAACTTGCGAAAAATTTTGATAGCTTTCTGAAAATCTAAAAAACAAAAGAAAAATCTCCTCTGGGGGGCGGAGGGTGGGAAAGGCTGGCGAAACTTATAAACTTTGGTTCCAACTCTTATTACCTAAAAAAAGTTTAAAAGTTTCATTAAAAGTTTCATCGCATTCTATTCAACCGTTTTCGAGTTTTACGAGCACAAACAAACAAGATTTTTAATTTTGATGCCAATGCTCTTTTAATGGCCCTCAAGAAACAGACAAGCATTATTGAACAGTCAGATAGAAATTATTTTGTATGAAATTTTAGAGATTTCAATTTAAAGCCATATTTTTAATCAAAACATTCGAAATTTAAAACGAATTAAAAGAAATTTAGAGTATTAAATTTTAATCATCTTCGTTTAAAAATTCTACAAAAAAAACTTTCAAAACAATTCAAATATTAAAAGATTTTCAACTTTATCCATCCGATCATTATCCCGTATCGCAAGCGAAAAAAAAATGTACCAAGAAGTGAATGGGAATATCTTAAAACTTTTCTTTTAGGTCACTAATGGGCAATGCTTTAGGTTAAAATCATGTTTTTCTAAAGTTTTGCTTTTATACAAAGTGAAAGGGGGTACATGGGTGGAAAAAGGTCCAGACGATTTTTGCCAACTCAGGCCTCGAGATGGAAATCCCGATCAGATAAATTACTTAGGAGAAATGTAGATAAAATGAAATAAAATTGAATATTTTAACAAATTTTTGGGAGATTGGTATGGGTTAATTGAAAAACGATAAAATTTCAAAGATAATTTTTATGCTAATAAATTTTTTAGTCGATGTTGAAGAAACTTTAAATAGCCATTCGTATTGCATAAATTTCCGATTTTCTATATACAATATTTCTCCACATATTTTCTTGCCTGCAACTTATAGCACAATAAAATACATCGTATTTTTCTCTAGTTGTTACACCGAATTTTTTCGTCCATGAAAGTTTCCCAAATGATTGATTATATCCACTTGGCTGAAATTTAGGTACAGCTCTATCATACTAATATATAAACATAACAAAAGCTATAATTGCCAATCTGGCAATTATTCAAAACCCGTATGGTGATATTCGTATCAAAGCTCGAACAGTTGTACCAAAATTCCACTTTGAAGTCAAACTTTCCAATAAGATTTTTTAAAATTTATTCCAATCGGATTTTAATGTATGGGAGTTTTATGTAGAATCATATCCTAAATAACTTTTGTTCTAAGACTTTTTTGATAAGATGCACCGTTTTCGAGATATTCACAAAAACCGTTTTCGTTCGTATGGGGGGTACCCCCCCTAATGGTCCATTTTTGCTCATTAACGAACTTAGCCTCGCATTTTAAGAAAAACGGATCTGGGCAAAATTTCAAGTCTCTAGCTCAATCTGTGCGCCCGCAATCCGCGCCACAGACAGACAGACAGACGGAGAGACAGACAGACGGACGGACATGCAGAAATTAATTATTTTTATCATTCTAAACACACTGGTGTAATTCATTTTTATGTGTGATGACGGGATCTTGGCGTTACAAACGGTAAGGCAAAGTTAGTATACCCTTTGGTTTCACCATACGGGTATAAAAATGAGTTGGTGTATGTCTGCCTGTCTGTCTGTTCCTCTTTCACGCAAAAACGGCTGAACCGATTGAATTGAAATTTGGCATGAGTGTCTGTGGTAGTTCTGGTTCCAACATAGGCATACGGAAAAGTAGCGCGAGGTGTGGGGGAGTAAGGGGAGGGGGTAAAGTGATTTCGAAACTTAGTTTTTGCGATATGTTACTCTTTCGCGGGGAAACTACTGAACCGATTGGCCTGAACTTTGGCATAGATGTTCGTCGGGGGTCCAGCCCCAACATAGATCATCAAAAAAAAAAAAAATTTGAAAAAACTTAACCCGGCAACGACGGGTATGCAAACTCGTATTATTATATACTTTTTATAATAAACTACAAATGATTAACACGAGCCATATATAAAATAAAACAGATTACAGGATACTTGAATTTTCATATATTTCAGTATTTGCATAATGTTGAAATTTATCCTGTGGAGACCAAAATTAAGGATGCCAACAGATTTTGGTTTCTCAGAAAATTTCTCATGCATCCAATTTGCAATTAAACTAAAATATTGCTTGACATTCCTGGTTTATAGTCTAAATGGATAATATTAAATATTAAAGGCTTAATGAAAACTAAATTATAGAGAAAATATTTCAGGCTGTTATGGAAATTTCTGTATAAATAATATCCTTTCCAGCTAAACGTCGAAAACATGCTGAAATTGGTTTAAAACTAATTTATCAATTTAAATTTTCGTTTAACAGAAATTTCCAATTAATTTTTGTGTTTCAATTTATTTTTGATAAATATCCGACGGACAAAAATGTCAAATGCATTATGGAACAATTTCCGTTGTTTGAAGAATTGCAATGGTGTTTTTAATTAATTAATATTTTTCCTAGCGTTTTCAGGGGAAAATGCATTTTGCTGAAAAATATTTAAATTTAGGTGTGCTTTGTTTAAATCCTTTGTTTTCTTAATACTAACAACAAAAGCAAAATAATTGCTTTTTTAAAGGTAGACATCGCAAAACATTTTGTTTGATTCTATCATAAATAAAAATTATGTAGCAGAGTATGTTTATATTGCTTTGGGTGCTTTTCATAAAATATGTCATGCTCATTTCGGATTCACCCCTCTCCCCCTCATCATGGATTTTAGCGATTTTTCGTACAAGATTTGTATCATTGTAGAGAAGAAAAGAAGTTTCATTATTTATACTTTAAAACAAAAAATTAGTTAAGGAAAAAAAATGGAAATCATGTAAATAAAAAAGACTTTATGTACTTTTGAAAATTTTGCTGTGATAAAGTGTTGAAAAAACCGAACTCTTGTTTATCGTGACTACGTTGTACAGTAATCCCTCCGACTGCGCGGTTTCTAACTGCGCGGTTTCGCAACTGCGCGGTTAAGTTTTTAATACCAAAATTTCGAACTGCGCGGTAAAAATTTCGCAGCTGCGCGATTTTTTTATAATTTTCGTTTAAAAAAACATGTTCCTAACCCCAAAAATTTAATACAAAGTAGGGTTCACAGTGCGCGGTTTCGGTGTGCGCGCTCTTTTTGTGGAACGCATCTACCGCGCAGTATTCGAAGTATAGGCGAATGAAAATATACGTTGTGTGACGCGAAAGGGACACTTAAAACCCTTGCATTTCTGGATATGCGAGTACTTATACGTGGACATAGATCATTTAACACGTTCGTGACATTTGATTTTTCAACTTTTTTTACGTTTGGACATCGTGTACCACGGGTGGTACACTAGCGATTTGTTTTCTGGCGGTTGTGCACCATCGGTGGTACACGGTGTGTGTTTTTATATTACTTCCACAAAAAAACTACCGCACTATTTACTCGCGCGGTTTTAAAAAACTGTAAATGTACCACCAGTGGTACACGATGTCACGAACGTGTTAATAAAACCTCGGACGACATTCTACCAACTAACAGTTTTAACAGGAAATATTCATCTAAATACGTTTTACGAACACATAGTGACGACAACTTTAAAATCTTTAAACGGTTATCGTAGGACTCTAAACTAATACGAAATCTACGACAAATATCACGAGTAAATTTTCTTTGGATGTCCTCTATTTGGGCAATATGACAATTATAATGAGGTGACCACGCCACTGAGCAGTATTCCCAAATATTTCTTACCAGTGCTTCAAATACAGTAGAATTCCGATAACTCGTACCCCGATAATTCGTATATCCCGCTAATTCGTATGAATTTACTGGTACCTTGAAAAAAATCCCGATAATTCGTACCCCGATAATTCGTATATCCCGCTAATTCGTATGAATTTGCTGGTCCCTTGAAATACGAACTACCGGGATTCTACTGTATAAGTATACATGTTTGAAGATTTCATAGTTTACTTAGCTGATTTCTTCCTGGAATTGTTTGTTACATTAAAATATTTCTGATCTATTTCGAGGTTTCATTCATAGATTTTCGAATTGTTATCAATAAATGACATTGAAAAATTTTTTATTATGTATACAAACTCTCATTACAATAAATAAATGCCACAAAAGTTTATTTTGAATTCTCTTTTCCGTGAATTTTTGATTTCACGTTAAAATTCTTTACATTTTTTGCTAAAAATTATTTTTCAAACGTACATCGCAAAGTCCATTGAATCGAATTTCGAATATGTGGAAATTCGTTGAGTTTATTTACGAAAGAAATGACCTATCAGGATGTTGTTTAGAAACAATTAAAGATAAAATCAATTTTTTGATTGAAACCAACAAAATTCTCGAGCAACGTTTTACAGCTCACGTTTTCAATTGAGTGTTATTTTTACAGTGTTTCAATCGAAAGTAAATTTTCTCACCTCAGATCACATGAATTTCTGACAAACGGTCTATTTTTATATAAAATTTAATTGGAAAATCAAATTTGTCTTCATCATATTTTTTGTGTAAAGTAGAATTACAGCATAAAAACTGTGAGATTCTTAGGTAAATTTACTTACGATTAAATCCTGACGCAGAATGATGCAGTATTTCTTAGAACAGGTGGTATATTTATTCCCCACTAGCGCATTGGGATCCGTGACGCATGATCGATCCGCTGTTGATCCCGCAACATAGGAACAAGTGTAACATCGAAGGGCTAAAAATAAAAATTCTATCATCATCACTTGGGAAAATTCTTAATTTTTCATTCGTTTTATTTATGCGATCATAAGCTGGAGGGGGGAGAATTAAAATGATTTTAAATTGAAATTGTCACACATGAAGTCATTTGGATAAAAATCAAAAGAACACCACCCCATTCTGATATGACTAATGTTGAATTTATTTTTAGTTAAAGTGTCTAATGAGAGATTTTCCATAGACAAAATGAAATTTTTGATATACGCAGTCATCCTCACTAGACACAAACTAAGGTAAATGAACGAACAAATATTAAAGCAACAGTTTTCCAAGTTTTCATATATGATTAAGCGAAATTTAATATAAACTTACCGGCGACGTGGCATTTAGTTAAAATGAAAACTATTATGGTGAAAGTAAAGAGTTTTCTTAACTCAATCATTCTTAATTCCACAGAAATTGACAAAGAAAGAAAGTTCACGGTTTGCGATTTCAACTTGACTAATTGTTATTGATAGATAATTTGCTGTCGATTTTCTTATTTGCCCTTCTTATCATTATTACCATTCTTTATAGTGCCTTTTATCATCAATTAGGTACAAATTTTTATCTTTTTATCAGAAGATTTTTATCTATTGTCCGAGAATTGCCAGCACTTTTACAGTATTTCGCGAAATTTTTATTTTTAAAAGTTTATTAAACGTTCGCAAAAGAATCAAGAGATTCAGACTGAAATCTGGAGCACAGATTTTTTTTTACTTTCCTCTGCTATAGAGGCAAAGTATTGTATTCATGAATTTTTCGTAAAGGAGTTCTACGAAAATCGTAGTTTTCTATCAGCTTTCGGAAAAATAACGTTAAAGGCTTTCCTCCATTACCATGACTTCTGTAACTGCAAAAAAATGCAGAAAACTAGAGCAAGATAGACTTATGTAGATCTAAAACTGAATGACTGATTACAAGTTAAACGCTATCCCTTCCAGTTTTACAATTTTATAGCAATCATATCAAACCTTATGCTATGAATATAATGTTCAAATTGGCATGGTAACAAAGCTTTTGACTATGCATGCTTCTTATCTCCCTTTCTCGCCAAGGTATCTTCACATAAATGTGTCTCTATTTTTTTGCAGTTGCCGAAGTCATGGTAATGGAGGAGAGCCTTAATATGTTTTCTTTTGAAGAAAAGGCAGATTTTTGAAATTTTCTCGAAAATTATGCGCTTTTGACAAAAAAATGCATGTAATAAAATCAAAGAAAATAAAATTTCCTGCTTTTTTCCTGTAACGGTTTTAGAGGTTCTCGAGATATTTGAAAAAATCCTACTAAAATATATGTATTTTCCGAAACGAAATATTGTAGAGGAAAGTTTTGTGTTGACCACAACTAGAACTTCGCCAATTTCCAGAAAATCACATAATATTTGTATATCAGAATTAAAAATCGTGTTGAACATTTTCGTGGAAATATAAAAATATCTTATTTTAACCCAATTTTCCTACGATTTTATATCGTGGTGACTAATGCTTAATTTACAATCTGTCGAAGCTATGGAGAAAATGGCTATATGAATTTTACGATTTACAAGAACTATAATCTATAAAAGGAAACGTTTGTTCTTTTAGACATACACCTTGTGTATTATCTGCACAGTGAAATTGTAAATCAGATAAAAAATTACTGCTATGTGAAAAATCCAGAATTGTTAAAAATTTCTTTTTATTCTTTTCAGACTGGAATTGTCGACCCGAGACCCCTTTACCTGTGTGACGATCGAGCAACACCACCAATAACTCCGGCGCCACCCTCGACACCAAAAAAACCAAAAGGTAAGATTTATAAAATAAAAGTGATCCAAATTTTTGCCTGTGGCAAAAGCATGAATTTCTTGAAAATGATACAAAGTAGACCCTCAAAGGATTTTAGTATTTTAAAATCCTTTGAGGGTCTACTTTGTATCATTTCAAGAAATGATTCTTGCGGGCTATCCATAAAATACGTCACGCTACGTTTAGGACTCAACCCAACCTTCCCTCTCCCCTCACACTCACCTTTCGCTTTACTTTTTACAATTATTTGTACCAGGTTTAGTATTGCGAGATCACACTACCGCAAATATATTTTAAGAACATTTATAAACGCGGTATTACACTTGGCTTATTTAAGCCGGCAACTTTTGGGCTTAAATAAGCCAATTTGCTTAGATTTGGCTTAAATAAGCCAATCCTGTTTGCATATGCTACACAAGTTTACATTGGTGTGTGTGTGTGGACTCAACATCAGTCGTGCTTCAGTTGCCAGACAGTTAACATGGGAAAAACTATTGAAATTGCTGCTGCTTCATAGATCTTTACCTGCTGACGGTCAGAAAGAAAATGATTTCTCCCTACTACTTTTCCCAAACCGGTTCACATGCTTTGTAGAAAGTTGCCGATGAGCCATGATTTCGAGTGGCAACTTTTCCCTTCCATCTCCGCAGTCTTTTCCCTCGAAAATTGGCTTAAGTAATCCTGAAAGTTGCCATGTGTAATACCACGCTAAGGATTGTTAACCGATTTTTTATAAATACTCTACATGCAGTACAGTTTAATAAGTTTACCCGTAAGTTGCTTTAATCGCATTGACGACAAATCGTAGTTCGTAATTTATTTTTCGAGAGTCTCAAATGCAGAATTTCACTTTAATTTAAATTTTTATAATTACAGAGATATTCTAGCTACCTATTTTGCATACTAAAATTGCTTTTTAAAGTAGAACAAAAGTGAAAAAGAGACTTGAAGAACTCATTTATAACAGAAGTGATCTACAATACAAAGACGCTTTGTCTTTACAATAAAATTAAAATATATTCCTATTCTCCTGTTGAATTTACCTAAGTTTACTTAAATATTTTTACACCCTTATTCAAGCCATCAGACATTTGAGGTACTTTTGGCTGTTATTTTCACTCGAAGGATAAAAGATATCTGCTTTAGACGCTCAGTTCTTCACCACCAACACCACCACCATCACCACTAAATCCTGTCGTTTTATTTTGTCGTAGTTATCCTTCAATTGTTGGAATTGTACGTGGGGATTAAAAGGATCAAAATGAGATAATACCGTACATAGTCATGGTTATAGTCGAAAGCGCCAAAATGATTTGATATATTTTATACACAACCGAGAATACATCGTAATAAACGAGCATATGTATCTCTTAACATACCTACACTCATATGTGGTACTACATAATTGTAGAAATTATTTTCCTTACGGGAAACATTGTATCCAGATTATGTAGAAATTATACTCAAGACTTTTTACATAACCATCCTGATGACTTTTAATAAAGTTCTCTATTATTTTCTTTTGTGCTTTATCATAATGACAAACAATTCAAACCAAGATGCAATTCCATTTTACTTCTCAAGAACAAATATTTAAAAGCGAAATTCTCAAGAGACTTGCTCCGAATATGGTGTACGAAGTTTCCAAAATTTGGTCGCAGATGGTAAAAAGTATCACCACGAAACAAAATTTGTGTAAATTTAGAAAAGAAAAATTTTATACCAAAATTAGGTTTGTCGCAAAATATTCTTTTCCTATATTTAAATATCATATAATCGAACGACTCTTCTCCCCCCATCCCCCATCAAACAAATGGAAATATTTTCATAATTTATATGAGAATCATATAGAAGTATACCAGATTTAGTGTACCTTTTGAAATGTATAGTATCAATCGTCGGACATGAACTGAAGGGTATTTGGTATGACGAAAGATTTTGATTTCCGCATGTCCGTCCACTGGTAGCAAAATTTATAATTAATATCAATTATAGTAATATTAAAGGTGATGCTTAAGCAAATATAAAACTTATTTGACCGAACAGTTAAGATAAATTTATATAAAACTCCTCAGCCACTTTGAAATACTTAATCACAACGACAAGTATCTTTCAGCAAACTCGTTGCTATCCTGCACGCCCGACGGTGATTATTCTCTAAGCCCTAAGCAATCCGGTCTAGTGATAAATCCCCAACATTTAGGCAAAAAGAAACCTCCGACGGGAGAGTTCTTTCCGTAACGCAGGGACTGTCTAGAAATCAAATTAATCGTACTGTAATTGAATTGCATTAACTTACACGAGAAGAAGCTACAGAAAACCCCGAAAGTCCCAGAACCAACAAAACACATTCAGCCACCGCAAAAATATCAGTTATGGAAAGATTCGGGAATCCATAGTCAGAGTCTGATATGGGTTAGCGCATAAAATATGGAATCGAATAAGGATAGAATTCGTTGCTATACTAAAGTCGGAGATAGACAGGATCAAAAGGTCGTTTAAGTGTCGTGTTTTCTTTTTGGATATAGGATAGGATTTTAACAAATTGTATCCTTCAGGTTTGCGTGAATTTTCTTCAAGATGGAATTACAGCTAAATGTGCTCCCTCTTTAATGAAATATTTTCTGGGCAATCCATTTTATCAGATAATAAAGTGCCTCCTGAATGGGTAGTTAATTACACAAGTTGTTCGCTTACCAAATTTCGTTTTCTTTAATGTTTTTTAGTTACACCGGAGAACGTTATTGATTTTATGCCATGACAGACAATTTGTGCGAAAATAAATACAATATTAATGAGATTTTTTGAATAATTTTTGTGCGTTTTTTTGGGAAAAAATTGATGAGCTTCATTTGGTTGAAAAATTTTGTATTTATTTTACAAACTAACAATGAAGAGTTACAAATAGATTTCAGATATTCATTTTAAATTTAAACCGACCTTTTATTTTTTTTAAAACTTTGCTCGAGATATGACTTAACTAATAGTGAAGTTAGAATCCAAATTCCTTTAACGATTCATAAGATATCAGGAAAGGGGTTGAGAGGAAAGGGGAATTTTGGGTTAGCGCCTTTGCTACTAAGAACCTACCCTGAAGTTTGGTCCCAATCGGCCAAGTTGTTCTGGCGTTATGAGCAAACAAACGAACATAAATAATACTAGTTATTATCATTTAAGATACTTTTTCGATCAATTATTGAAATACAACCTCACTAAACTTTTAAATTGTTTAATTTGAATTTCAGTTGTAGTCCAACCAAGTGCAATGACAGTGTCCGTAACACATGCCCAGGTCACTGTGACAACGACAACACCGAATACAACAATGATGGCACTCGCAATGGGACGTCCTCCAAGTCCTGGCAACTCGAGCGGTTCCGATAATGATGGAATTGCCAACTCCACATCGACAACAGCTTTGAGGCGACTTTATTTCAAAAGTGGACGAAATGCAAAAGCAAAAATCACAACAAATACACCCGTACCAAAGGTGAGTAAACAGTTTTACTCTTGAATTTGTTGCTAAGACTAACGCGACCATTACCGCAAAATATACCATAATGGTAAAATGTAAACAGGTGTTAATATAAACAAAAATATCGTAAATTTAATTTGATTGGTATTTAATTGGTTGATTTTTCTACTGTATTCATACGTAACATAGGTCGTGGTGATGGGTTCATCGTCAGCATCAACAACCGAGACCACAATCAATACTTCAACGGAATCAGCATCGACCCTAGTGACCAACGTAACGGCAACAGACACCTCAGAGACATGTGATTCCCTCGACATGGGTAAGCAGAAGTCAAAGTCTAAAACTTGATTTTATGTTCAGCTATACGTTCTCTCAGCTCCAATTTCCAATTTAATTTCATTTTCTGTAAGTTAAAAATATCACGTACTCGCATGTGTACACAAAGTATCTGAGTATATTTATTGTGTAAATTGGCGAGTATCTACTAACAGTATGTGATGTTTTATTACTAGGCTTTAGTATTGGGGAGAGTCTTTCTACTGCCGGGTGGTAATAAACGACGCCTCTGCTAACTGAAATAGATCCCTGTGGGCTGTTGGTTTGTTGATTTTACTGCTAGACAAGGAGTCAAAAGCTTGATAGAATATTGTGCTAGTAGTGAGGGCTATGGAATCTTAAGTACGGGGTTTCTTCAGGTTAATGTTTTAACACGAACTTGCATTAAAAAAATATAAACTTTTATTTAGTGAGGCTGCCACTGGCATCATTGCCCTATAATGCCGTAACTCTGTTCATCTCAACCCTCTGCTCTGAATGAGAGAACATTTTATAGCTAAAAGTTGCTGTTCTAAGAGCTGCTCTCCATAAAAAAGAAAGGGGGGGGGGGGGGGGGGGGGGTTCACAGGGAAGGATGGGAGAAGGGGATATTAGGATGGGAGAAGGGGAAAATTTTGCTTGTAGGATGAGTTATCCTGAGGACCGGATATGAATTGTTTTACCGCACCAAAAGATAGCAGAAGAGGGGAATAAGACGAAAGAGGAATGTAACAATAGCGCCTTCGAAGTCTTAGGTCAAAATTTTAACTACAATCACACTTACATCACAATTGGTTAACACATTTAACAAATTGAAGTTAAAAGGGATTTTGGCGGACAACCAAATTGACACTGACAAAGTTCCACCATTACTCTTGCTAATCTACACTGTAGTGTGTCCTTCAGGTGCAATTTCATGTACACTTCATTTGGTTGGGAATCTCTTCTACTTCTTGATGTAGACGATTTCCACAAAACATTTAACTGCAAGTACACTGAATTTCGTACTAAAAATACTACCTGGTCGTTGTTTCATCCACAATGTAATAAAAAAGAAGCACCATTTAAATATCATCCTAGGTGTGTTTTAGTGTTATGGCTTTTGTGTGCCCGAGAAAACATGCTGAAGAGCTTTTTAATTAGATCCTCGCCATATTCTTCCTCTGAAATTTATTACCTTGCAAAATAGTTAAGCGGTGGTTTTTTTGTTGGTTCGACGATATTCTTGGTCTTGGGTGTGGAAGGAAAAACGGCTTTTCCAAGCATTTATCTATGTTCAAATAACAGCGCACCGAAGCCAAGGAAAAGTTTAATTTTCAGAGAATAATAAACGATGCGTCAGATATAGGCAAAAGAAAAATGCTACATTTTTATTATTGTCTAGCCTTTATATTCATAATTCCACGTAATATTTTGCAACAAAGTGTTCAACTTGTGAATCCTTTATGCAATAAATTTTCATGTATTTTGAAATGAAAATAAAGAGCTGTTGAAATTAATATCAATTGTTCGTTTGATGGTTTCATAAGAGAGAACAAAAGATCTGTAAGGTCGGTTTGAGCATAAATTTTGAATTGGTTATCTGCAAAACTGTTTGATCTTTTGATAATTTTAAAATTTTTCATTAGCTAAAAATAACGATAATAATTATAAAATTAAAATTTTCAAAGAATTTCAATCTATAACTTCAATTGGTGTTTACTTATTTTAATTGCTCTTACACTATGTTCACACCGACGCAAAATCACGTAATTTTGCGTCAGTGTGAACATAGTATTAGATTAATCATACCAATAATAGGTAATGGCGATTTTTGGTTACGCCCGGGGAAAATAATAAAAGTGTCCGAAAATTTTAAAACATTTTTCAAAATATTTTTATGTAATTTTGTGTTATGGACTGGAATTTTTTGCCCTAAACAACAATTGACCTGGGACGGTCAAAAATCATTGCTCATCAGTTAACATATTCTAGAAATCAGAGTAAAACACACATTATTTTTTTCACCCCTTCGCAATGTTTTCCTTTTTCAATTTCCCTTTTCGGATTTTCGGATTTTCGGAGCTTGAGGGAAATCCAAATATCGGAAGTAGTTCAAACACAAATTAATATTGGTTTCTTACTCCGTAGGAGATACATCCGGTCAGAGTGAACCACTTCTCAGTTCATTGGACGAGCCTCCGCAAACGGCCGTTTCGATAACATCGGAGCAAAGTGTATCGGAAATGGAGGTGACCACCACTGTGATCAGTGGAGCCGAAATTCCGCTTCTGAACAATTTCGAGGTAAGAATTCAATTATTCCCCTTGACTCAATTCAATCAACATTCAATTGAGTTATCTTGCTTTTATAACTCTACAAAATACCATTATTGACTTCTGTTGTTATTTTTTCTTTCGTTTCCTGTGATTCTGTACCATCATCTCCATTACCACCACCAATGGGATGAATTCAGGATTCGGATCCTTCATTGAGTGCACAATCAAACAATATTCCACGCACGGCTCCGGTTACATCGTCAGTACATTTTCCATTTGATCCGCCACAATCACCGAAAAGTGTCCGGACTATCGAGAAGAATCAGAGCTTATTTACATTCACGGATGCGGCAGGATTCCTCGAGCAACAGCAACAACAACAACAACAGCTGGATAAGTTCAACCATCAGGACCATCACGTAGACAAACATTTTGGTCAACAGCAGCCGTACCGTGGCTCTCAAAAGCGTACCGAGAACAAAGAGATGATAATATTTAGTCGTCGGGATGATGATGATAAGGAGAACCGGACTAGAAAGGAGACCCAATCGAAATTTGGTGGAACAAAGGACGGTCTCGTTCAGCACTCAATCAAATCGGCCAAGGATAATAATGGATGCTATGGCGGATCTGGTCATGATGGAGGTGGAAGTGGAAGTAGTACAGAAATTGATGATAGTAAAAAGCAAAAGAAGGATACGAGACTGAAAACCCGAAGCAATCGATATATAAATGCATTGAAGACGAGCCCGAAAAAGGATAAATATTCGAGTTCGAATAACAAAATTAATTCAGCGCCCGCGGTCGCGTCCAAGGAAAAATATTTCAACAGTCAAAAGCACTCGACAGCACAAAATAACCATGAGAGAAAGGACTTGACCATGTTTCCATTCGATCGGGAGGCAATTGACTATGAGCGCATTCAGCGGGAATGTTTTGCCGTGGATGAGATTCCCCCGCAATTCCCGTACGATGCTGGAACCGATAGCGACACCGAAAGTGATAACGATTCTTCCGTGTACGAACGAAAGCCGTACATTCCGACATCCGGTAAATTATCGTCCTCGTCGAAAAATGACGTCTTCCAACAATATACGCTTCTATCGCAACAGGAGGTTTATACGCATGAGAAACGGCCCCTGAAACGCAATCGTCCTGATCTCATACACAGCAAATATGATCACATCGCGAAATCCGATGCGTTCGTTCCGAAACCAGTCGACAGCAAGAATTCGCCACCGTCAAAATCTATCACCGAACTGCTAAAATTCGAACAGATCGCCTCAAAATTCGATCAGATCCCGCCAAAGTCGCAGGACTCGAACGCTTATCATCATCACTACCAGGAGTCGTCCTTATCGATTAGTAATCATCAGTCACTAAATGGAAGCGCAGCAGCAACAGCTGCGTTGAGAGTGACACCCCCTTTGCCTGATTTACGCGTGGATTTCTTCGCAGAATCCGCGATGCAGCATAAGTCCGCCCCGCAAACGACGCAGCAATTATCCCAAACACCAGCGCAACCACCTCAATCACAGCAGCAGCCGCCGGCGCACGACATCCTGGGCGATTGCCAGAAACTACCACAAAACGCCGGGGCTATAAATGTGACCGCGAATCCCATGGAGACGGCAGTTTGCACGCCGCCGCGAGCCACTATAGTCGTTCAGCAAGTATGTAAAAATAGCTTGAGTTTCTATTTGAGTTTCTCTTCACCTTTCCGTGTAGAAGGCGTTCTTTTTAGTTGATTCCACGTAGTGCTGAGTCGATTAGTTTATCCTTGAACCCTGAAATCTTAAACAATTTCGCGGCGTTCTTGTCGTTCCTGGTAGTGTCGTTGACAAAATTGCAATCAAATTCGTTGTCACCAACAAATTATCTGGAAAACGGATTAATAACGTGTAATTCTTTGTGCGTTCTTAAGATACATCATTTATAATTGTGGACAGTTCACAAATCTTGAATTTTTCAATAAAAAACCACTTGAGGTTGGTTCTTATATGATTCCTTGTTTGCGATGAGAATGACTTACTTCCAAAATGCATGTTCTTACAATGTTTTTGGTTGAATTGTTTGAAGTTTTATTAATCCTAGTGCTTTTCATTTGATTGCTCGAAAAGAAGAAAATAAATTGTGAAAAAAAATTGAAAAATCGTGCTTTGATTTGTTTATAAACAAAAAATTGAACTGTTTTGGATACATTTTTATGTTCAGTTTAATTTATTTTCTTTAAAAAAACGAAAATTTTGAAAAATTTTGAAAGAAAAACTGTGAAAATATGGGTTCATTCTACAAGCGAATTTTTAGGAAATCAAAGAAGTATCCCAAGGTAAATTTTTATCGTTTGATAAATACAATCTAAAAATATTTTCGAATATCAGAAATTTAATAACTCCGATTGATGATTGGGCAAATCAAGTGACTCATTTGATTAATTTTACGCATTTTCATAATGCAGTCATGGGTTAATTTCGGCTGTGTGCGATATTTGAGCCGCACAAGTTGTTTTCCTTGGTGACATAGTTTATGGCAATTTAATTGTATATGAAGTCTAGAAGGGAAATTTTCAAGAAAAATTACACTTTTGTTGAAAATTTCGGTTTCTGTCACCAAGTTTATTGTTGTGTTAGATCTAGGGGCTGCAATACCGGAAACCGGTTTACCGGTTTACCGGTTTTACCGGCCAATTTTACTACCGAAATTACCGGTAAATTTTTTTAAAAAATACCGGTATTTCGGTATTTTTTTGTATTAGTTTGGCGGGCTTAGCGGTCCAATTTTAAGAAATAAAAGCAAAAGTTGTGTTTTAATTTTCCAGCCTGACGTTTCGAGCCTTGTTTTGGTTCATCTTCAAAGGCGTTAAACGATCATTTAAATGCAATATGTTATAACTGTTAATATTTAGCCGTAAAAACTTTGTGGAAATGTTACATTAAAAATGAGCCAAAACAAGGCTCGAAACGTCAGGCTGGAAAATTAAAACACAACTTCTGGTAATTTTTTTTCTAAATGAAGACCTCGGTGCAAAAAGCGGTCATCTCCACTTTTTCAAATTTTTCAGGAGAGACAAAAAAGATATTACGTGAAGTTTTTGCTCTGGGACAAAGTTAAAAAATTACAATTTAAATCAAACATGTATTCTTACATCGTTTTAATTTGAGATAAATCTATATTTTTTTTTTTTCGAAAAAGTTATAGACTTTTTAAATTTTGGAGATAGCTGTTTCTGGCACCCAAGAGGATATTAGCGGTTTTCAAAATGCATTATTGGCTACAAAATACAGTCCAAAATATGTTTAATAGCGTTTAAAAATAAACAAATAAAAAAATATTCAATTTCACAAAACAAAACTCTCAGAAAAAATTAAAGATTTTTTGAAAAAAAAAATTCTGCGTCAAATTATATGAAACAATGCTTTCAGTCGTCTCCTTTTCTTTAATAACTTTTTACACAGTCCTCCAACGAGTCCGGAGTTTGCAGCCAAATATGCGCGGAGTTTGCAAAAATTTTATTCTTGCGTCAACTGCAATAACTCATTTTCGTCAAAAAGTGGAGGTGACCGCTTTTTGCACCGAGGTCTTCAAATGTTTTAATGAAATAACTTATGATAATGGGCTTTTCTGATAATTCAAAAATGTCAAAATCGTAAATTTTTTTGTAAAAACCTTAATTATCGAAAAAGCCCAATATTTACAAGCTTTCCGAATGTAAGAGCAAACTGAAGTATACTTCTAGAACATGTACATAAGTAAATGATAAAATATGTAATATGCAATATACATATCGTCGGCTAAAAGTGAAATTGTGCTAAGTCCATTATACCAAATTTGACAGAAGAGCAATAAAAACCCTTGTTAAATCATTTTAATTTTCATTTAAAGAAAACAGAGTCTCATTTGAAGAAAACTTAGCCCAATTTTTTCCATTTAAAGAAAACTCAGTGTTTTATTGAAAGAGAATTAAAACGATTTAACAAGGTTTTCATTGCTCTTCTGGAATATTATACCAAATGGACTTAGCACAATTTCACTTTTAGTCGACGATATTACATTAGAGAAAAAAAATCAAAACAAAACAGAAAAGAAAAAACAACCATATTTGGCATTTGTAGCCGTAATTAATGTATTTTGGTTTTATTATTGAATTGTTATAATTATGTGTTCTTGTTTTCTTGATTTTATGATTTACACTATAAATATTATAAAATTATTGTTACTTATTTCTTCGTACGTTTTTTTTCCCTCTCACTGTCACTAATATGCTATACATGATTTGTTTTATCTAAATAGCGATTTACCGGTAAATACCGGTAAACCGGTTTTTACTAAAAATATTTACCGTTTACCGGTAAATCCGAAACCCGGTATTTTTGCAGGCCCTAGTTAGATCAGATGCGGAAAATCATACTAATATATAAAAATGAGTTGGTGTCTGTCTGTCTGTCTGTCTGTTCCTCTTTCATGCAAAAATGGCTGAACCGATTGACTTGAAATTTGGCAGGAGTGTCTGTGGTCGTTCTGGTTCCAACATAGGCATACGAAAAAGTAGCGCGAGGGGTGGGGGGAGTAAGGGGAGGGGGTAAAGTGATTTTGAAACTTAGTTTTGACGCTATGCTATGTTACGCTATGCGGGGAAACTACTGAACCGATTGGCCTGAAATTTGGCAGAAATGTTCGCCGGGGGTCCAGCCCCAACATAGGCCCATTAAAAAGTAGCCCGAGAGGTTAGGGAGTAAGGGAGGGGTAAAGTGATCTCGAAACTCGCGGGGAAACTACTGAACCGATTGGCCTGAAGTTTAGCTCCAACATAGACCATCAAAAAAAAAAATTGAAAAAACTTAACCCGGCAACGACGGGCATGCAAGCTAGTAATTGAATAAAATATTACAAATAGATACAGGCATTTTATTTTTCGGTTTTCCCAAAAAAATTAGAATATATTTTAAACTCCGGTTATTATACTAGGGTTTAATAAGTCTAATTAATTCTATTTTAAGCATTTTAGAGAAAATTGATTAAATAGCACCTTGTAATTCCCAAAAATTCCGGTGAATTTCTACCAAAAGATTCCTTTAAATTAATTAAATGATACGGGCATAAAGCCCAAATCAGTCTAACGCGATTACGCTTACGATTGTGATTACGATGGTGATTACGATTGTGATTACGATTGTGATTACGATTGATCTTCCTCGACCAATGAGATCAAAGGTTTCATGTCTCTATCGTTTAAAGCTTTGATCTCATTGGTCGAGGAAGCTCAATCGTAATCACAATCGTAATAGCAATCGTAATCACAATCGTAATCACAATCGTAATCGTAATTGTTAGTGTAATACGAGCATAAGAGAAATAGAGTTTTTTTTTGGAATTTCGTAAAACTCAATTTGACTCCAAAATGTTTTAGTAATTTTTACCGGAATTTGAGCCTACACGAGTTTGTATTTTTTGAAGAAAATATAAAAGGAAAAACCATTGAAAATGCATTTGAGCAGTGGAGGGCGTTCCGACCATCACGTTGATGTATTGAAATTAAGGTAAAATTTTTTTATTAGCTGCAGACTCTGCGAATTTTTATGGTTTTTATACCGTACCTCCTTAATGGGAATTTGATGAGACTTTTTTGCCTGCTTTTACATTTCGATCTGTTTTTCCAGACAAAAACCTCCGCAAAAAATGAACTATGTAACTTGTAGATACAAATATGCATCTGTAAGTGTTTAAACGAATGTTTCTAAAAATAAAATAAAGAAAAATTGGAAATCATTGATGATATTATTTATCACTTTTATATTTAAGCGAAATGAAAGTCTTTTTCATTACTTAGAAAACAAGCAACGTAAGAGATTTTCTTTATTGCGCCTCCTGCTACTATGAAAAGACAATTTGTCTCTTGTGGTTGTTTTCAATGAAATGCCAGACTAAAAATCTGTTTAAGAATTATGTGAAAAATTGATTTTTGGGCCTATAAAATATACAAAAAAAACATTGAAAAAAAAAAAACAAAAAATTACGCATAAATGCCATCAACATGGCCGCATTTTGCCATGACAGAATTAAATATTATCGAAAGTAGAAAGCGTTACAAATGCGAAAATTTTGAGTGCTGATAGGTTGATAAAATTCAATCAATTTACTTCACATTTTCATGCTTTTAACCTAAATGAATCCAATCAGAAGATATATTTTACTTTCATTTTTCCATTGATTTTTCTTTCAATATTTGGTGTAGTATTTTTGAGTATACGCAGTGTTATGTAAATACTTGATTTTATTATGATTTTTTCATTATTTATGATTTCATTGGGGTTTTTTTTCTTGCTTTTTTGATTGATGAAAGCCATAACTTTTTTTTCTGTTTTGACTAGTTGATCCAAGGTCCATTTTCAAATGGGAATTTTATGGGAAAATTGTTGTTATTAATTGCTATTTAAAAAAAATCGAATGGACCAATTTATTTTCACAAATTGAATACTATTAATTCATCTAAAAGACTTTTGACACGTTTTTCTAATAAATCTGCAAAAAAACATTAATTGAAAATTAGAAAAAAAAACATGTTTCCTGTTTTATTTTTTTACTAATTGGTTTTTTTTTCACATTAATTCTTTAATGCGCCTAATTCTCGAAGAGTAGACATTAAATCATTAATCAAATGATGCTTATCCGACTTACATTTCAATAATATGTAATCTTTCCTCGGAAAACATTTTTTCAAATTAAAAAATCTGCAAAAAAAAACAGTATACAAAGAAGGAAAAAATATGTAGATTTAAGTGAGAAAAATTACAACAAAAAAAATCATTTTGAATAAGGATAGAGCCAATTCAGTAGCGTAACTTCAAATTTTGTCTGCGAAAAATTTAAACTCCGCAAAAATCTTTGACCTAAAGTTGGAGACATTTAAAAAATCGATCTCCGTGCCCCCAAAATTCTGAACTTCGTCCTTTTCTAAGTTGTTTGAAGTTTCCTGTTTAAAAAAATCGGGCCTCCATTAGTCTAAGCTTACCTCACCTCCCTAATATCTCAGAGGCGTGTTACCGTAAGGTACGTTACTGAATAGAGTCAAGTTGATATTTAAAAAAAAAATGAGTGTAATTTCCTTGCAAACAGATAAATTTTCACTAGAAAAGTCAATATTGTTTTGCCAGCTCATCTGAGAATTCGTTGTATATCTTCACAGGTAAATTAATGGATTTCCTGAAGCAAAAATCACAAGTTTCGAGTTATTTAATCCCGAAAAAGTCCCAAAAGGGGCAGAGGGTGTTCGAATATTAAGTAAGCGTTGCAACAGTATAAGATAGAAAACACTTTCCAAGAAATTCTTTGAACTGCTTTCAACGAAAAAAAAACTTTCAAAACAAATAAATTTTTTGTCTGTTGAACGTTTGTACTTGAACCAACGTTTCCAGTTTGGCGCCAAGTCATGGAAATTTTTACAGCGTAGAATATGAAGCACCTGTAATCAAAATGAATTATACTAAAAACAGCGAAAAAAAAAAGAATAAAAAAGTTCCAAATTACATGAGAAGAAAAACAAACAACAATCGAAATGGAAATTAACAAATCCTTTGTACAGTTTGTGCATTCTATTATTGGGTGAAAATATTTCAATCGATTGCTATTTTCGGCAGGTACTTTTCCAATTTTATTGGTAGACAAACATTACGAAATGGCCATTCGAATTTTCCGCTTTTCACTTGAACTTTTACACACGTTTTCCTGATTTATTTTGGATTGAAAAAATCGCTTTTGACCATTGAAGCAGCAAACATAAACACATCTGTACGTGATTTACAATAAGTTTTGACCATAGCGTAGAATTTCTACCAAATTCCGAATAAATTTCGGTATACTGCAAATTGCACATTGCAAATAATGATGGAAATAATCATCCGTTGCATGCTTGATCGAATTTATGTTTAACATTGGGATTGAATGATTGCGATTAAGCAGACATTAAAATCCCTGCTGCATCGTAGGAAAGGTAAGCGAGGAAGCTGTAAATTAAAAATTAATGCTCAATTCTAAGGCTCACATGTGATGGAGTTTTATAGAAACTGTAATCAAGTGTAAATTGACAGATTTACGTGTAGCTCTTCAGTTTGTTTTTACGGTGAAAACTCCAAATTCTATTTCTGGAATAAACCATCTTTCCTGTCTCAGAATTGTTTGCAGGAGAGTTTGGAAAAGTAAACAAATCTCAATTAGAAATAGAATTTGCCGGCATTATTATGGGATAAATAGGATATTTAACATCTGTATTGATTCTAAAATTCGGTGATTTGCTGTAGATTTGAGCTGATCGTAATTTTGGTTTATCGCTGTTATGGCAGACCATATTGCTTCCGATCGACATTATAGTTGGCATTGAATTGAAATTTTTCTAGCCTAATTTTTTTTATACTCAACGTTTTCAGAAATTTTGCTCTTACTTGACTCGTTTTGATTCACTGAACTGTATTGAAATGGGACCATTTGAGACAACAAATCGAGCGATCTAGTATATCTATGGTTTGAAACCTCTAATTGTGTTGATGCCAATCTTTTACTTTCGCGACCCACTGTTTCGAAATTCATAGCAATAAAAAGGTCGGCTAGTCGTTTCCCCAACTTTAATTGTAAGATTATATGGTTGCTGCAAAACCACCAAAGACAAAAAGCGCCGCAGGCGAACAATTGCAATGTTAAACATGAAATACTTAATTCTATTAAGAATTCTATTAAGCAAAGTGCGACAGGATGTTGAAAAAAAATCTAAACTTAATTGTTTAATTACAAATCGTGATCAAATGGTAAACTGTTTTTGACATACATATACTTCCTATACACATTGCTTCTGTAGGGTAGGTCATTAAAAGTGAAAATCCCGATAATCATGTTGAAAATTAATTTTCCATATGACACAATATTCCGTCAGAGATTTCACTTATCTCATTTTCCATATTATTAAAATATTGAGAAACCTGTGCGTAGTTACGGTAGTAAATTTATGTTTCGTTTGTTGTTTTATGCCAAAATAAATTATTCACGTTGTTCTCTAATCACTTACCTGCCAACGGTGCTAATTTTTGATGACAGTAATTATAACGATACTAATGACACCGCTCTAACTACGGTCCCTTACTAATATCTTCTTTCTTACATAATACGCTTTAAATGTTTGCTATACATGTAGGAAAACTTGTTCACTTTTACGAAATTTCTCGTTTTAAGGTGAATATCCTTCTCCAATAAAATTTAATGTACTTTCATGTGTTAGAAAATAGTTTTTTTTTGCTAAATAAAAAATATTTTAGTAGTTAAAATTATATCTAAAAGATTAAAAGATCAACGCTCTCTTGGTTTTTTCCGAAAAACACTGTTTAGAGGTATTGCATACAGGATGCCTTGTGTCGTCACATTGCGCGATTTTTAAAGACAACCAAACCAATTTCGACGCTTTTCCCTTTACAAGAAGTTTATTTTTAAATAAATAAGCAAACAACAGAAGAATAAGTCAGATTGTGCAAACAAATTGCTTATCGTAGAAGGAAAAGCATTAAAATTAGTTTGGTTATCTCTAAAAATTCCGCAATGCAACATTTCAGCGGATTCGGTATATTATAAATCCTAATTAGTTTCACACAAGAGAACGTTTGTTGGTTTGTTTGTCACTCCGAAACTTAAAAACTTGCTGGAGTAAATTTCTTAAAACTTGGAAACAAGTTTAAGAACAATAAGTACTGAGACATAAGCTATACGTGATTTCATTGTGCCTGTTTACATTAAGACTCACTTTGAGGCGGCACGTCATTCGTGATGGTGAGGGACGCAGTGGGGAGGGAAACCAAAAAGAGCGAACGAAGTTTAGATTGATTGTGTTTACATTAGGACTCACTTTGAGGCGGCGCGTCATTCGTGAGGATGAGGGACGCAGTGGGGAGGGAAACCAAAAAGAGCGAACGAAGTTTAGATTCACTTAAAATTTGTTGCAGCCGCCTGAAAATCAAGAAAATTCGAATTTAAATATTTTTCTCAGCGAAATTGATCAACATACACTACGTCCATTTGGGATGTTAGTCCGGGTCCATGTCTGTCCGTATATAGAGATCCCCGAAGGTGGTAATTTTGTTGACTCAACGGTTCAGCAGCTTCCGGAAGATTTAGCAGAATCTCTGAAAATAAATAAACGAAAAAATTGGTAAAAATAGTAATTAGAAAATGTTCTAAGAAAGAAAAGAATACTTAACTGAGTTGGTTTTTCATTTCCATTTTCGAACGCCGTCTAACCACCTCATTAGCTTCGATCGCACAATGTCCATCGATCAGCTGATCGATTCTAGTCGAGAAGAACAAAATTACTTGGAGTTAATCCATGAAGAACAAACACACAAACCGATAAAACATTTACATGCAATTACAACAACACGAACTTGCAAATTGATTTCGAGTCTCAGTGAACAAGAACAAAAAAACTGGTAATGACAAACGAATCATTCTCACGAAATTTAAATCGACGAATTGTTGTTTTTTTTGAATATCTCAATAGCATTATTTAATCATATTTTTAATATGATAATCAAGGGTGATGAGATATTTAAACATTAAATTGCACATTTTTTTTGCATGCGGAACTTCACTTAAAACAATTTACCATCAGTACAACTTATTCAAATTCAATCATTTTTAGTTTTCTTACCTGTTTTCTTTTAAGCCGCAGCAAATAATTTACATCCAAAGGCGAAGTTTCCTAAAAAGGAAAGAAACTATTTTAAATATTTTTGGGCAAATTGTTCACTATTTTCTCTGATTCAATCGTACTTACATTTGAGTTTGATGCTTTATCATCTGGCGGTTTGTTGTCCACGGTTTTCTTCTGGTTTTGATTTTTATTTTTCCCTCGATGATTTATCTGCAATGAAAAGAGAAATTGGTAACAAAATTTGATGTAAACGATTCAAATTCTTTTGATACTTACAATTTTTGGCAAAGTAATTACAGCCATATTACTCTACTACACTTTTTTATGAACTTGTAAGGATTTGCAATGTAATTTACATTGCAACCGATGTCGCTAAATAGTGGGGCAACTTACAACTACATGTAATTTTTTTTGGGAGTAATTTACATGATGAATCTGTGAGAAGGTTTGAGGGTTCCGGCCACATTTTTCTCCCAGATGTTGGCCATGTTAAGTGGGCTAAACTTTTTTAGTTTAGTTTTGTGTAGTTTAGTTAAAATAAATGTTAGTTTCATTTTTAAAATAAGTCCTAGGAAATAGGCTACTTTAAGTTTTTTTGAACCGGGAAAGGGTAAGCAAACCATCTTATTTTATTATCAGTGAGCATTAGCTAACAACAAAAAAAACCAATTCTTATTAGCTCGAGGGCCGAGTCCTCCATATTGGACCACATTTTTTTCAAAAAGTTTTCTGGAAAAATAACTCTGACTGGTGAAGGCCGCATCATCTGGCGAATCAAAGCGGGGATCCAGAAAAGGATTACAGAATTTCTGAAGTGGAAAGCTTGGGAAAAGTCCAGCCCAGGTGTGGGAAAACTTGTGCACGTGTGGCCAGGAACAACCTCTATTGGAATCCAAATTCATTTTTCGAAGGTTTTTTTTGAAACAAAAAAAAAATCGAACAAGTAAGATCTTCCAATTTAGTATTCTGTGAATTTAGTGGAAAATTTTGTGATTCCTTAGGAATTTTCGACCTGGTTGTTAAAATAACGGCATCAGTTTTTCCCGGTTTCATATTTCTTTCATTTAGAATTTTTTTTTGATATTTCTAATATTCGTTCAATTAGTTATTAGATACTAGTTTAATTGATTTTAATATAGTTAAAATCTAAGAAATTACGCTAAGGAATCTATGAACTTAAGAATAAATCTAAAAATCTACGAATTAAATATCAAAACTATTATCTACTTAAAATCTAAGGATATAAAATTATGTTCGCGTGTTTGATACCGGCTAATTTAAGACTACAATTATTCAAATCCTTAAGATTAATTACACTACGAACTTAAGGATAAAACTTACGAATCTAGAAATTACCTACAACATAAAAATTATCATCTACATTAAAAACTAAGGAAATTTAGTTAACCATACAGTTAACCTAACATTTCGGGAAGTTTCTTCGAAGCAGAATCCACGCGGAACCTAATAGCTTTATTTAACCTAAAACTTTTTGTGCAACAATAGATAAATTTTTTTATTATAATAGTTTGTCAACTTATTCATTTTTTTTTATTCAAGTTATTTATATAAATCAGTGTAAACTTGAACCACTTTCTTTGTGCGCGAAAAATACAATCGATATATTTAACTTTACATGTTTAGATGGGCCCAACTACGCATCGTACCCAATAATTTATTTAATTTTTCTGTGAATCGAAAGACGATTTTTCCAATATTTATTTTTTTTTATCATTGGTGGTGATAGTGTCCGTATGGCATAATAATTTATTTATTTTCATGATATACTTTGATTTTATTATTCGTTCATGTTAACCTATTTATCATATACCTTAAGACCGATTAGAATGTATTTATATTAGCGCTAGATAAATAAGAAATAGAATGGTACATGAAATATTATTAAAAAGGGTTATTAAACATAAAATGAATCAGTGAGTTTTTTTTATTTGGTGGTGGTGACTAGTGATTCTGAGAGATGAACCGAACCATGCTGCTTCAGCATGGCAATAATTTATTTTACTGATATTCGTTGATTTACATTGATTGATTATTAATCCCTTATGTATGTAGACACGATTTTATTGTGTAGTGGACGTCATCGACAGGTCAGAGAAAGAACCCCCCCACATCCGGCGAGCTAAGCCTCATACCATCAAGCGTGTCTACCCCTCTGAACCTGGAGATATTCCTTCCCTTGTTGAAGTCCCCCTCCTCTTCCTGAACCTTACGTCCTCCCGTACCCTACCTAATTGGCTTTCAATGTGGGGCCCAGCAAGTCCCACTGTACCCAATATTATTGACGCCCAGTGTAGGGCAGGCTGACTCCTTCCCGTACCCTTCCTACCGTACCTACCCCCTTCCTGTACACTACATAATTGGCGCCCAACGTTCAGCTTCGGCCTAGTCCTGTACGGACGAAGCCAGATGATAGCTAAGGTTTTTCCCCCCAGTTGGTCGCTACATAATTGGCGCCCAACGTGATCGCAAGGTCACACCCAATGTTGTCGCAGGGTGTTCCTTAACGGAGGCCCAGACATCAAATGCTTTTTCCCTCTAATCCCCAATCCTTAACATTAGATTTTTTTTTGGTATCGGGTCGCTGACATTTTTATGTTAGCAATCCTTTTAGTTTTTTTGAAATCCCATTTCTTTCCTTTTCCCCTAATATTTTAAAGTAAATTTAAATTCAATTCATTCATATTGCCAATTTTAACTTCGTTTTCAAGCTTTTTTTTCAAAAAATGATATGATGTTTTCTTTGTTGAGGTAGTAATGTTTATTTTGAGTCGTGAGTCCCGGGTCATGAAGCCTATGGCAGGATGAGCTCGCGTTTGCCACGAACTTATAAAATTTCATTTATTGCTTTCGAAATAAACACTTAATCGACATATGTACGTTAAGTAATGAGTCATATTTATAATGAGTCCCGAGATATGAAGCAGTAGTTGCAGGATATTCTCGCGTTTGCCATTATAAAATATTTGGCTAAAAATAATACATCCAAAAGTGATTGTACTTATGTACAACACAAACAAGCAGTTTTTCTATTGGAGTCCCGGACTATGATGCAAAGCTCGATGTTCGCGTTTGCCCAATTGAAAAATAGCAAACATAAAAATTATCATAAAGAATACGATTTTGATAATCGGTAAAACAATAGTTTTTTGAGTCAATCCCATTTTTTTCCCCTCCCCTATATGAATCAATCAATGTTGTCAGTGCTTATCAATGTATTAGTCAAGCAGTGTAATCTCCTGTTTCGCGGTCACCACCAACATAATGTATATGATATTTGAGAAAAAAAGAAAATTTAAGAAATTAGAAAGTTATAGATAAGTTATAGATAATTTATAAAAAGGTTATAGATAAAGAAAGAAAATAATAGTAGAGTAGTAGTATGAAAAATAATCCTAAGTTATTACAAGAAAATAAATTCGAGAAAAGTAAGAATCCTTACCACATTCAAACCAGAAGTTCTACAGGAACAAAGCCCAAGAAAAGGCAATCAGAATATATGTTTTTCACACCTCCCCGTAATAAAAGAAAAATGGCAACAGGTGCAAAGGCCCCTGATTGTAATCCCGTCAGTCAACAGACAGAGTTAAATCCGGAAGTATCTGTAGGAGCGGATAGTGGTCTGCCACAACAATCCGGATTGGACTTAGGCAATGCTGGAGCAGCTTCATTAGAAGCTCAATCCGCCCAACAATACCAATTTCCTCCACCTCTTAGCAATGATCCATTATCATCTCCGAGTAATCGACGAGATAATGGTCATAATAAGGATCGTTCTGAAATTGTTAACCCTAAAGCGACTACCGATACTATTAGTTTGCATGATTTGCGAAGTTGTTTGGATGGAGCTATTCAATCTGCTTTAGAAGCCTCCAAAACTTCTTTAGTGAGGGAAATCAGCGCTAGTCTGCGTCCTGAAATCCAACAACAAATTAGTGATGCTGTAGCTAGACAATCTCAAGCTCGATCACTTCACAGTATTGCGAATATAGACTCGGAAAGATCACAATCTCGATACAACAATGGTTCCAGACTTCTTAGGCCACAAAATAGTGTAGGTTTTGAGAATCTTATTGATAATCAAGAAGTGTCTAGAGGTTTGGACAGTTTACCACCATTTAGTCAACCACAATCATATTTACGACCAAGTAGTCAATCCACTGTGACAGCTACTTTAACCTTGCCATCAACAACCGCGTCAATCCACCCACCCTCGTATCAGCAAATACCTTTTCAAAATCCACCCGTTTCTCAATCCATTCCGCCCGAATATTTGCATGCAAACCTTCCGTTTGTATCGCAACCGGATATTTACAACCCTCAACCGTCACCATATTTTCAAGATAGCTTTAATCAACCACAACAATACAATTTACCACCATCGTATCCTCATCACCACTACCCTGGTCATATTCACAGAGTTGACCTGGCCAAATGGGGTATTTGTTTTGATGGAGATACGCAAAATTATACGGTGGATGATTTTATATTTCAAGTAGAATTTCTTAAAAATAGTTACGGTACAGCTTGGCCAGACGTCATAAAGTATTTCCACCTGTTGTTGAAAGGTGTAGCTAGGGAATGGTTTTGGCAATACCTAAAGCGGCAAATTCGACCAAATTGGCCAGATTTGCGCGTTGCATTGTTGCGCGAATTCAAATCTACCAGGACTGATTATGAGATTGCGCATAAAATCATGGAAAGGCAGCAGCAGTCTCATGAGACGTTTGATATGTATTATACCGTGATAAGTAGTTTGAGAAATCAGATGCGAGTGCCAATGAGCGAAACCGATTTTATTACTATTATTAAACGGAACCTAAAACCTTGGTTACTCCGATACATCTATCCTATGTTCACCCCTTCTCTTGATATTCTGCGAGATGCCTGTCGGAAAACTGAGAGCGCATTTTCCACACCAGATATCGCTCGAACTCGTCCTTCTAATGTACCTGGTCGGAAAATTAACGAAATAGACGCACCAGACTTGCAGCTAAACCCGGATGTACAATACCCTATGGTTGAAGGAGTGAGACGAGAGTATGTGCCAGGTAGAGGAAGTAACCTGGAAAAATCAATATGTTGGAACTGTAAGTCCAAGGGTCATCTGTTCACCTATTGTCCAGTTGTCCCAAGAAACATCTTTTGCTATAAATGCGGAGCAGAAAATGTTACCACCCCGATGTGTGTTAAGTGTCGGCCAGAAAATTTTCAGCGGAACGTGACTCAGCCGGGTCCGTCACGTCAAGATCCCGCTACCCCGGTGTAGAATCTGACTTTGACTCTGAGCCTCACTTACCGGTAATTCCCCTTAAAAATACAGATCTTTTGCCAGCCATTTGTTCGAAGGAAGAACCTGTGGTACCTAAATTAAGACCCCTAAAACCTTACCATTTACGCCTGAAAGAATATAATGAAATTAGAGAGAAAATATTTAACAACAATTTTTCGAAAACGTATGGGAATTTGTATAAAAACGAACTATCCAAGAAAGCCTTAATAGCTCGTCAGCGTTATTTAGCTAGGAAAACTACACGCAATACCATTTCTAGCGCTATGTTGGATCCGTCTAGTGATTGGAGACCTTATGCTAGAGTCAAGTTGGCAAATACTGACATAAATGGTTTGCTAGACAGCGGCGCTAGCATAACGTGTCTTGGTCATGAATGTATGGATCTGGTGCACAAGTTAAACTTAAAAGTCTTTAAGTTTTCTTCGCGTGTAAAGACGGCTGACGGAAAAGGTCTAGAAATCGTTGGAAAAATTAGGGTTCCTATAACATACAGATCTCAGACGGAAACCATGAATGTTTATCTAGTTCCAGGATTAGAACAATCTCTCTATTTAGGAATAGACTTCTGGAAAATCTTTTCAATTGCGCCACATTTAATCAGTAGTTTACATATCGGTTCACCGGACAGAATCGATGCGAATGCACATATGTTAACCCCTCAACAGGAGAGTCAACTTGAGACGGTAGTAGGAAAGTTTTTGTGCTCAACCAAGTTTGGGCTTGGACGGACCACTATTGAGGAGCACGTCATAGATACCGGAGACGCGGTCCCGGTTAAACAAAAACACTACCCTGTCTCTCCAGCGGTACAGGCTCTTCTGTATGAGGAGGTGGATCGCATGCTTCAGTTGGGAGTCATTGAAGAGAGCAACAGCGCCTGGAGTAGTCCAGTAGTTCTTATCAGAAAACCTGGTAAGAATCGGCTGTGCCTCGACTCCCGTAAAGTCAACTCTGTGACTCTGAAGGATGCGTATCCGCTTCCTCATATAGAGGGCCTGATGAGCCGTCTTCAAGATACGATATTCATATCATCTATCGACTTGAATGACGCTTTCTGGCAAATTCCGCTGGAGAGAGAGAGTAGAGTTAAAACGGCTTTCACTGTACCAGGACGACCGCTTTATCAATTCTCCGTCATGTGTTTTGGGTTGTGTAATGCACCCCAAAGGATGTGCCGGCTTATTGATAAAGTGATTTCGTCAAGGCTTAAAGAACGCGTCTTCGTGTACCTTGACGATCTTCTCATAGTGGCCCCTGACTTCGAAACACATCTTAAGCTTCTCGACGAAGTTGCAGACTGCCTTCGTAAAGCTAACCTTACGATCAATCTAAAAAAATCTCGCTTCTGTATGAAAGAGTTGAAATATTTAGGATTTATAGTGGGTAATGGGCAACTTAAAACCGACCCCGACAAGGTTGCAGCTATTGATGAGTTCCCGGTACCAAAAACCGTTCGACAGGTACGTCGTTTCCTGGGAATGGCCGGTTGGTACCGGAAATTCATCAAAAACTTCGCAACTTTAGCCGCTCCACTTACCGACACCCTTAAACATCCTCGTAAGTTTTCTTTCACGCCAGAAGCTCGAGATTCTTTTGAAGCTTTGAAGAAAGCCTTAGTAACTTCCCCGGTGCTGACTCACCCTGATTTCTCTAGAGAATTTTTCATACAATGCGACGCATCCTCATCTGGTATCGGTGCTGTCTTATATCAAATAGACGAGCAAAATCAAGAACGAGTAATTTCTTACATCTCTAAAAAGTTGAACCGAGCTCAAAGTAACTACAGCGTTACCGAGAAAGAGTGCTTAGCAGCGGTAACCGCAATACACAAGTTTCGCCCCTATGTTGAAGGCATGGACTTCACAGTTATCACGGACCATGCGAGCTTGCGATGGCTGATGGGGTTGAAAGACCTCAGCGGACGCTTAGCTCGGTGGAGTTTGAAGCTCCAGGGATACACCTTCAAAATAGTTCACCGCAAAGGATCGCAAAACATTGTTGCGGATACTCTTTCTAGGTGTATGCTGGATAGCATTAGTGTAGACCAACCTATAATTGCAGTCGATCTTGAATCCGAGAACTTCAAGTCAGATGAATACTGCAATTTGATCGAAACAATAAACAAAAACGCAGACCGATTACCTGACTTGAAGGTCGTGGACGGGTTTGTGTACAAGCGCACCTCACCATACCTGGGAGATACTGTTTCGGAGGAGTGTTCTTGGAAACTCTGGATTCCATCCGAGTTGACGAAGTCCTTGATTTCTCTTGCCCATGAGCCGCCGCAAGCTGCGCATGGTGGTGTGGGAAAGACATTGGCTCGGCTACGCGAAAATTATTTTTGGCCGAACATGGTCACTCAAGTACGGAATTATGTTTCAAATTGTGGTACTTGCAAGGAAGTCAAAGCTCCGAATATAATTCTACGACCACCCATGGGAGCAGAAACAGTTGTCGATCGTCCTTTCCAGAAAATTTTTATTGACTTCTTGGGTCCATATCCGCGGTCAAGGAAAGGCAACTGTTTCATATTTATAGTCCTTGATCAGTTGACAAAATTCATATTCCTTAAACCAATGAGACAGGCGAACGCTAAACTGGTCATTCAATTTCTAGAAACCGAAATCTTTAACAAATTTGGCGTCCCCCAAGTTCTTCATTCTGACAATGGCAAGCAATTCCTGGCGAAAGAATTTAAAACTCTATTGGACAAGTATGGGGTAAAACACATGAAAACGGCAAACTATGCACCCCAATCCAACGCATCAGAAAGAGTAAATAGGTCGGTTTTGTCTGCTATTCGATGTTATCTCAAAGATAATAGTCAGAAGAACTGGGACGAACATTTGGCAGAAATAGAATGTGCTCTCCGCACCGCAAAACACCAAGCTATTGGAATGAGTCCTTATTACGCATTATTCGGATGCAATATGATTGCACATGGCAGTAATTATGATTTGGCGAAAAAACTCAATTCCCTGCAAGACAGCGAGTTTAGCTGTTTACCCAAAAATTCTAGAATGGAGTTGATTCGCGAAAAAATAAAAGAACAATTGCATAAAGCCTATGAGAAAAGTGCATCAGCGTACAATCTTCGTTCTCGACATGTAAAGTTCATTCCCGGACAAGAAATTTATCGCCGTAACTTCGTTTTAAGCGATAAATCTAAAAATATAAATTCAAAGTTATGTGCGAAATTTGTCAAATGTCGAGTATTAAAGACAATCGGGAATAACATGTATGAGCTCGAGGACTTAAACGGAAGAAATATTGGAGTTTTCCATGCAAAAGACTTAAAAGTTTAAAACAGAACAAAATTGCATTAAATTCTTTAATAATCATAAATATTCAATTTCCCATTACAGTAATTTTTACCCGGCTAGCTCAAAGAGTAAGTGGGTTCGGCACCACGTTCTAATTCTTTTCAATAAATTTTCAATTTTCAGTATTGCTGTTTTTCCAAATCTTTTAGTCAATACAATATTTCCCTAAAATCTCTGGTGTTGTTGCAGCCGCCTGAAAATCAAGAAAATTCGAATTTAAATATTTTTCTCAGCGAAATTGATCAACATACACTACGTCCATTTGGGATGTTAGTCCGGGTCCATGTCTGTCCGTATATAGAGATCCCCGAAGGTGGTAATTTTGTTGACTCAACGGTTCAGCAGCTTCCGGAAGATTTAGCAGAATCTCTGAAAATAAATAAACGAAAAAATTGGTAAAAATAGTAATTAGAAAATGTTCTAAGAAAGAAAAGAATACTTAACTGAGTTGGTTTTTCATTTCCATTTTCGAACGCCGTCTAACCACCTCATTAGCTTCGATCGCACAATGTCCATCGATCAGCTGATCGATTCTAGTCGAGAAGAACAAAATTACTTGGAGTTAATCCATGAAGAACAAACACACAAACCGATAAAACATTTACATGCAATTACAACAACACGAACTTGCAAATTGATTTCGAGTCTCAGTGAACAAGAACAAAAAAACTGGTAATGACAAACGAATCATTCTCACGAAATTTAAATCGACGAATTGTTGTTTTTTTTGAATATCTCAATAGCATTATTTAATCATATTTTTAATATGATAATCAAGGGTGATGAGATATTTAAACATTAAATTGCACATTTTTTTTGCATGCGGAACTTCACTTAAAACAATTTACCATCAGTACAACTTATTCAAATTCAATCATTTTTAGTTTTCTTACCTGTTTTCTTTTAAGCCGCAGCAAATAATTTACATCCAAAGGCGAAGTTTCCTAAAAAGGAAAGAAACTATTTTAAATATTTTTGGGCAAATTGTTCACTATTTTCTCTGATTCAATCGTACTTACATTTGAGTTTGATGCTTTATCATCTGGCGGTTTGTTGTCCACGGTTTTCTTCTGGTTTTGATTTTTATTTTTCCCTCGATGATTTATCTGCAATGAAAAGAGAAATTGGTAACAAAATTTGATGTAAACGATTCAAATTCTTTTGATACTTACAATTTTTGGCAAAGTAATTACAGCCATATTACTCTACTACACTTTTTTATGAACTTGTAAGGATTTGCAATGTAATTTACATTGCAACCGATGTCGCTAAATAGTGGGGCAACTTACAACTACATGTAATTTTTTTTGGGAGTAATTTACATGATGAATCTGTGAGAAGGTTTGAGGGTTCCGGCCACATTTTTCTCCCAGATGTTGGCCATGTTAAGTGGGCTAAACTTTTTTAGTTTAGTTTTGTGTAGTTTAGTTAAAATAAATGTTAGTTTCATTTTTAAAATAAGTCCTAGGAAATAGGCTACTTTAAGTTTTTTTGAACCGGGAAAGGGTAAGCAAACCATCTTATTTTATTATCAGTGAGCATTAGCTAACAACAAAAAAAACCAATTCTTATTAGCTCGAGGGCCGAGTCCTCCATATTGGACCACATTTTTTTCAAAAAGTTTTCTGGAAAAATAACTCTGACTGGTGAAGGCCGCATCATCTGGCGAATCAAAGCGGGGATCCAGAAAAGGATTACAGAATTTCTGAAGTGGAAAGCTTGGGAAAAGTCCAGCCCAGGTGTGGGAAAACTTGTGCACGTGTGGCCAGGAACAACCTCTATTGGAATCCAAATTCATTTTTCGAAGGTTTTTTTTGAAACAAAAAAAAAATCGAACAAGTAAGATCTTCCAATTTAGTATTCTGTGAATTTAGTGGAAAATTTTGTGATTCCTTAGGAATTTTCGACCTGGTTGTTAAAATAACGGCATCAGTTTTTCCCGGTTTCATATTTCTTTCATTTAGAATTTTTTTTTGATATTTCTAATATTCGTTCAATTAGTTATTAGATACTAGTTTAATTGATTTTAATATAGTTAAAATCTAAGAAATTACGCTAAGGAATCTATGAACTTAAGAATAAATCTAAAAATCTACGAATTAAATATCAAAACTATTATCTACTTAAAATCTAAGGATATAAAATTATGTTCGCGTGTTTGATACCGGCTAATTTAAGACTACAATTATTCAAATCCTTAAGATTAATTACACTACGAACTTAAGGATAAAACTTACGAATCTAGAAATTACCTACAACATAAAAATTATCATCTACATTAAAAACTAAGGAAATTTAGTTAACCATACAGTTAACCTAACATTTCGGGAAGTTTCTTCGAAGCAGAATCCACGCGGAACCTAATAGCTTTATTTAACCTAAAACTTTTTGTGCAACAATAGATAAATTTTTTTATTATAATAGTTTGTCAACTTATTCATTTTTTTTTATTCAAGTTATTTATATAAATCAGTGTAAACTTGAACCACTTTCTTTGTGCGCGAAAAATACAATCGATATATTTAACTTTACATGTTTAGATGGGCCCAACTACGCATCGTACCCAATAATTTATTTAATTTTTCTGTGAATCGAAAGACGATTTTTCCAATATTTATTTTTTTTTATCATTGGTGGTGATAGTGTCCGTATGGCATAATAATTTATTTATTTTCATGATATACTTTGATTTTATTATTCGTTCATGTTAACCTATTTATCATATACCTTAAGACCGATTAGAATGTATTTATATTAGCGCTAGATAAATAAGAAATAGAATGGTACATGAAATATTATTAAAAAGGGTTATTAAACATAAAATGAATCAGTGAGTTTTTTTTATTTGGTGGTGGTGACTAGTGATTCTGAGAGATGAACCGAACCATGCTGCTTCAGCATGGCAATAATTTATTTTACTGATATTCGTTGATTTACATTGATTGATTATTAATCCCTTATGTATGTAGACACGATTTTATTGTGTAGTGGACGTCATCGACAGGTCAGAGAAAGAACCCCCCCACATCCGGCGAGCTAAGCCTCATACCATCAAGCGTGTCTACCCCTCTGAACCTGGAGATATTCCTTCCCTTGTTGAAGTCCCCCTCCTCTTCCTGAACCTTACGTCCTCCCGTACCCTACCTAATTGGCTTTCAATGTGGGGCCCAGCAAGTCCCACTGTACCCAATATTATTGACGCCCAGTGTAGGGCAGGCTGACTCCTTCCCGTACCCTTCCTACCGTACCTACCCCCTTCCTGTACACTACAAATTATCGGTCGCAAACCGGTTTTTGAGTCTGGTCGATGAAACCTGTGTCTTTAGTTTTGTTGATGAAACCGGTTTAGTGAATCCAGATGAAGGGAACCGTGTGCACACGGCAGAAACATGACGAAAGACGTGCCGCCTCAAAGTGAATCCCAATGTAAACACAGTCATTGAAACATTCCCTGTTTCTTTTACAAACAGTATGGCTTTTTGCGATTTGTCGGAGACTACGTCGTTTTATTGCCAAAAAATTGGCCCTTCAAGATTTTGGCAAAAGACGGCAATGGACAAATTCTTCATAATTTTTCTTTAACCCTATCTCTAATAGTTTCTGTGGTGATTTTCCCTATTCAGGTAATGCGTTTTTATTGATTTGTTTACATATTCGTCAGACAATTAGAAGCCTGATTTTACCATCCATATCCGTTTGATTTTACCATTAATATCCCCCAAATGGAATCACAAGTAATGTTTACTATCTTAATAACGCCCACATAAAATACTCAACTCATCACTCAAGACAACCCTTTTAATTTGACTAAGCCCATTAATCTCGGGAATTCCCACAACGGTGATAAACTCTAATAACACCGTTGCGATTAATTTGCCGAATTACGGGGCTGTGAAGTGAATTCGTCTGGTCCTGTCCTCAAACATGGATTATTATGATGGAGCCAGATTTTAAGTAATACGCGGTATAAAACCCGTTCCCCTCAATTAAATAAAGCTCGAGGAAAATTTCAAAGTTCCTTTCTGTTTTCTGTGGCGGTGGTTTGTGTCCTGCTAAGAAAATCTCACAGGCTAAGTGAAAAGTTTAAAATAACGGTTCCGGTCGTTAGAATTTGCGTTAAAGTTAATAACAGCGTGTAAAGTGAAAATTAATTTGTTAACATTAAACAATTATGAAATGATCTTTGAATTATCCCAAAAACACCAACCCCCTAACATACCGTAAAACACAAAGCAAACAAAAATGTAATCGTTGTTCGCATTGCCCTTTTTCCGGAAGCGCTAGCTGGAATAAACGTGATTCGCGGGAACTTTACCGTGAAAATGAACAACTTTTCCAAATAAACGAAAGAACGCCCTCTTAACATTTCAATTTTTTTTTATTTAATGTGTTTTGATGAAATTAAAAATCACCCCTTTTCCACGGCCGGCACTACTGTTGCTTTATTTTCCCTTGAATTTAGCCGTTTTATTTCTTTTTCTGCATTTCACTTTCATATATTTCATATTTGCTTCGAATTTCACGTTTACTTAAAGGTAAAGTTTGTTTATATTCGTATAAAGTTACTATAAAACACTTATATTTACTTAAATATAGATATATATATTTCTGATTGCTTATTTGTGTTTTGATTTACCTTTTCGCAGGCATCGTTAAGTTTAGATAACACTGTGGAGACCTTCCTATTGAAAAACGAGGGTGACTTTGTTAGTGTTGAACAGGCCAAGGAATCTCGCAAGAAGAAACAGCAACGCGAGGAAAACATGAGGCAATTGCTTGATGTTACGAATACATTAACCTTTGAGGAGCTTAGGGACTTCGAAATGAGGTAAGTTGATATTCAATTTTATTCGAATTCCAATATTCACACATATTGCATATAAATATCGATAAACAGTCGAACCTCTGTGGTAACCAATAAGGGGAATATTTTGATTTTTTTTTCTCGGCTAGAGTATGTGCCAAAAATATCATGAAACCCGCCATTGATGTTTTTTGTATTCATTTTGCACTGAATTTAAATTTCTCAACATGATTTTCCGAAATTCGCAAATCGTAACTCTGGATAACGCCGTAAATAAGCTCTAACAGATTTCAACAACGTTAGGGTTTCCGAAGATCGAATGATCTTAAAACCCCAGAAAAATCCTACAAGGAATTTTGGTGTACTGCCACTAGAAGTGTATCTTATTTAGTACCAAACACCAAACATTTTAGGAAGTCAACGTCATTTTGGTCGTTGAAAGAAGATTTACAAAAACGTTTTTTGGGGTGTAAAGGAGGGGAGTTTACAAATTTTAAGTTACGCCATTTCACTTACTATAGATTTGACCAAACACAAATTTCTGATTCCTTAGACAGGTTTTACTGTTTTCACCTTTTCTGGCAATTTCCATTCAAAATGTAATCATTTATTTGGAGATATTTGTATCTAAAGTTCCCAACATTTTATCATTTATTATTCTCTTTGAATGATTCGAACCGAAAGAACATCTTGGAATGCTCGTTTGATTCTATTTAATAAGAAATTTTTCTTGAAAATGTCTTTTTTGTCGGTTTTTTCTCCATCTTTCAAACTCCATGCAGCTACAATTTTTTTATGCTTTCAATATTTTGCCGTTCTGCTAAAGTATTTAATATTGTTAAAGAATTTTTCCTCATTTTTTTTATCACATAAATATCGTTGAGAGATCAATGAGAAAATTTCATTCGCTGCAAAAGAAACTTTTGATTGACGGACAAAAAAAGATACAAAATTAAATTCCCCAAATTACGTAATACTATTTAAATGTTGCTGGAATTGTTGGTATTTTAAAACTGATAGTATTTGAATCTAAAGCATATTATTTACCTTGGTTTTGCACTGTAGTTGAATTTAAAGAATTTTTCAAACAATACTAATCACAGTTTAAGTGATGGAAAGTTATTTCGAACCGTTTTCAAATCCGATAACAATTTTCCTGTTGAATTCCAAAGATTCCTGTAAGAAAAATATTTTAATTGGTTCTTATTTATGTGGAATCTCTCAGTTATAATATTTACAATTGAAAATATTCATTTGTTGTGTGGATATTTTGAAGCATTTTAGAGGAATTATCTGGCTTTATAGAACGAGAGTAGGGAGTAATTTGTAAATATTTATATACTATCTGTGGTAATAAGTTTAAGTTGTTAATAAGTTGTGGTCATGATTATACAGATCAGTTTGGCTCCGTCTGAAAATCGACTAATCACGACAGTCGAACTGTAACTTGTGGATATTCTAATTGATTGTACCTAGGTGGTAAATATGTATATGCTAATTAAAAAGTTTTTCTAGAAAATTTGTAAAAAGATGTACAAAAAGACAGTTTCTTCCTTTTTTCTCTGTGCTCTAAATTATGTTGAAAACAATATTGAAAACATAACAAAAGCTATAATTGCCAATCTGGCAATTATTGAAAACTCGTATGGTGATATTCGTATCATAATTTGAGCAGTTGTACCAAAATTCCACTTAGAAAATCAAACTTTTCAATAAGATTTTTTAAATTTATTCCAATCGGATTTTGATGTATGGGAGATTTATGTAGAATCATATCCTAAATAACTTTTGTTTTTGCACTTTTTTGATAAGATGTACCGTTTTTGAGATATTCACAAAAACCGTTTTCGTTCGTATGGGGGGTACCCCCCCTAATAGTCCATTTTTGCCCATTAACGAACTTAGCCTCGCATTTTAGGAAAAACGAATCTGCGCAAAATTTCAAGTCTCTAGCTCAATCCGTGCGCCCGCAATCCGCGCCACAGACGGACAGACAGACGGACGGACGGTTGAACAGGCCAAGGAATCTCGCAAGAAGAAACAGCAACGCGAGGAAAACATGAGGCAATCCGCGCCACAGACGAACAGACAGACGGACAGACGGACAGACAGACGGACAGACGGACGGACATGCAAAATTAAATTTTTTTTATTATTCTAAACACACTGGTGTAATTCATTTTTGTGTGTGATGACGGGATCTTTGCGTTACAAACGGTAAAGCAAAGTTAATATACCCTTTGGTTTCACCATACGGGTATAAAAAGTCCTTTAGTAACATCATAGATATTACAAGGGCGACCCTTTTTTAAGATAATGATGTTTTCCTATTATAAAGTACACATATTTTCACCATACATCAAAATTCGATTCGATCATTATTTTACGCATTCCCACTTGAGCTCTACTTTTGGACATGTGTAAGCACCTACTTCCGAAGTACACTATTTACTCACGTTTGTTCATTAAAACTGGAGAATTTGCCCAAAAAAAGTACTAAAACTCCGCTCATTTTTTATGCATACGGTCCCATGTTTGCGGATACACAAAAACATCTTTTATTTATGATTTACTGAACAAAACGATGAAAACAAATCATCTAAATATATAAAAATAACTATTAGAAGATGTTTTTAAGTCAAAATGGGCTGAAACATTAATAACTGGCCTCAAAGTGAAAAAAAACTGACGTTGTTGTTGCTCTTTTCTTTCAAAAATAAATCATATTTTGTTGTCGGGTAGTTTTTCCACTGATGAATGATTCTCTTTAAATCATGTGTGGCATAGAAATAAAATAAGACCACATCACACATTGTTAAACAAATTTTTTTTTTCAATCTATCTACCCATCTATATCATACCTAACCATCGTCATCTATAGTGATCCGGAAACGGTGTGTTGTCTATTTTCCGAAACTCCAATCATTTTGAGGTCGATGTTCACCCGCTCCAGTACCAAAGTGATGGATGGATCTATTTTTATTATAGCCAACTCTCAAGAAAAAAAAAAAAACGTAGGTATTTGTTAAAAAAAATCCCCAATTCATATAGAAAACGAAAAGAAAAACTATTAGAATCACAGCAAGAAATAGATTTTCAACTCTATGGAAAGGCAAAAATAAAAATCTGGGTTAAACATTAAGCTCTGCACAAAGGAAAGTGAAAGGATAAAGAGACTCAGCAAATATCTGACATGTTTGAACGATTAGTTTCCTCTGGGATGCATCCCCTAATAAATAATATTTTCTTAGAAAATGAAAATAAAAACCAGATGAGTATATTGAAAACTGAAAACGTCTTTGACGGGCCACAGCAATAAAGAAGAGCATGCGGCTAACAGAATGTATGATGATCTGAATGGGAGTAAATTTTTGGTTTTCTTTTATCGTAAAAATGTCTCACTTTTCTTTTGGCAGCGTGCCATGGCTATATAATTTACGTCACGTTTCATTAGAGAATAGCGAAGCGCGAGATTTAAGAAAAATTACCGTAAATTCCATGAAAATTGATGCACTCTTCGGTGTTTGTAAACAAAGCACTAAAAAAGTCACAAATGTCGAAAGAAATGCTATAGAAAAATGTTCAAACATTTTTAATGTGTATGAAAAAGCATTTAATTCTTTGTTATGATGAGTTCATGCGAGACTAGAAAAGATTTTCTGTCTAGTTGTTGCATTTAAATTTTCCAGGATTTGTTAGATTTGCTTGGGAAAATCAGATAACTTCCATCAATGTTTTGAAGACAAAGATCCAGGCGTAAGTGCATCCATTATTTGTTAACGGGGATAAGTTCTGCTTTCATCTTGAAAGACATTCATTTTAACTGTGTACGGTTTTAACATCAGGCATTAGTTCTGGTGAAATAGTTATGTAAGATATTTAAGTTTGTTTAGGGGGGAAGAGGGCGAAGTATATTAGATTTCAAAAGAGCTTTTAACTTGGATAATTGCATGGAAAATGTACAGTTGATAATTATTAGAAACCTTTTAGTTTTTCTAGAACATGTTTTGGTAATTACGGATTTTTTGTTAAAAAAATTCATGTAAAATGGATCGTGCTCCACAAATTTTTTTGAAAACAATATTTTGACCGTAACTAAGGCACGGAAAACTCAAAAATATGTTAAAGAAATTATCCATAAAAACTACACGCTAGTTTTCGGTGTTTTTGGAACCTCCCTCTTTCTAGTCGCAACTTTTTGGCGATTTTTTTGTATGTGGTTTAATACCGCCCTCGCACAGGAACAGCCCCCGGCCCTCCTAAATGAGTGACGTATTTTATGGACTTCCCTAAATGAAAAAAATATATTCAGTTCTCATTTTTTAACCGAATTGAATTTTTATGCGTGGAAAAGTGATATGAAATCGTATTCAAACCACTTTATACACTCAGAAAAATGTCCAGGTCAACTTTTTGTCAGGTTAACTCTGACCTTACAGAGGTGTCTGTAAGCCAGCTAGCGGTCAGAGTTAACCTATCTAAGGTCAACTCGTGCAGCTCCCAATGCCCTACTTCACCTGCTGGTGGCTTAATTTCAGAACTTCTCCGACCACAGGTCAACTCAGTTTTACTTGCCCACATGCAGGCGAACGCGCGCCTGCCCGAGGCCAATTACGCCGTATGTAGGTCGTCGAGTTAGCCTCCATTTTTCTGAGTGTATTTTTATAAACTTTTTAATACGATTTAAAATTGTTATGTTAGTCCTGAATTTTTGAAATGAACTGCAATATTTAAAATTTTTAAAAGCCGCATTGAGAATGGAAAACTTTACCTATCATCGTTTGGAATTTTTACAGAACAATAACCAAATTCGTATACATTTGCGAAGTATTTGCTAAATTAGATGAGCCACCGTTTGTTCAGGTGCAATGTTTAATTAAAACAAAAGTAATAAAAACAAACCCTCCTTCGAAATGCCCTTCAAAGGTAATACATTTTTCCGCGAAACAATTTTTGCGATTTTTGTTCAAGTTTTGTGTTGGTGTTGCGAAGGTATAGGAAATAAGGGTTGTTAAGATTTAGAATCTTCTTGCAAACTACCTGGCGTGGGTGAAATATCGCGTGATGAAGTGCAATTTACGACTGGCGAAGCTGTTCGATTTATGATGAAAGAAAAAATAACTTTTTGTGTCTTCTTTGGCGCGCGGAAAATCCCAACACTGGAAAACAATGAAATGTTGATGGAATTCACTTCCAGTACAAACCACACTAAATTTAATGCGATCGTAAACTAGAGTACACTAATGGATAACTAAAAGTGCGCGGTGGTAAATACAATCTAAGAATGGTAAAAAATATCCTTAAATCATGCTGTGTCGTGTGAGTTATGCTATAAGACCATCATCTACATCGCTGCTGATTATGATTGCATGTTTAACTAATGTTAGTCCTTCCATGGCATTTATTTTCCCATTTTCGATTTTCCAAGAGATCTTTATCAGATTCAGGTGGTTGGATTAAATAGATAACGACTTGCTTGCCTTACTATATAGATATGATCGTATAAAAAACGGATAGATAGATAAATAGATACATTGCTGAATGGCCGTAGATCGACTGATGGAACAACAACATGTAAGAATGGCTGGCGTTGAGTAAAGAATGTGTTGGCGGCATGGCGGTGATTTTCCTTTTTGCTGAGATTAAGGAAATTAACCTTAACAAATCATGCCACTGTCAGAGGTTTATATAGACATAAAATACAAATCGTTAAACATGTCATAAAAGTAGAGTGTGTGTGGATCATTTATACTACAATGGAAAATTAGCAGCATGAATTGTGGATTTTTCTATATAGGAAATTAAGGTTACATCGTTTAACATTTTCAATGGCTTTATGCTAATGAAAATACATTTATTTTGATTTCAAAATTTTTGTATGAAAATCAAAATAATTAACAATGTATACCACAATAAATTCTATTGAATTTAGCCACCCACCAAATTAGACGCCCCAAGTGTGCGCTTATTGCGCCTAGGTGAAAATCCGCTGCTGCTCCCGGCGTGTTCTTTAGAAAACCTGGTGATTTAGAAAGTGTTACTTTATAACTGAATCAAGAACTTACACCCGAAAAAAATCTCCCCTGTATATGCAAGGGCGGGTGAGACAGAGTTTATTAGAGAGTTTTCCAAGCCAGTCCGGCAAAGTTTCTGAATTTATCCCAAGAAAATTTTACGCTAGTCCTAAAACAACTAATTTATCTAAAATTTATGAATATTTTTATCATTATAAGCTAATACGAATTCCGATTTACTTAAATAAAGCCCCACTTAAGTTGGACAGTTTAATTGTTGTTTTTCAAAGAAACACCCCTAATTTCCATAATATTTTTGTGACATTTTTCACACGCATGTGTCAACCCTTTAAAAACAGAATGAGATCTAAAAATAATTTTGGTTCTAAAGGAGTTCTCTTACAGCCACAAAAACAGTAATCGATAACCATCAGACAATTAATTCAAGAATATTTATAGAGTATTTTAGGAGCATTGAAGGTCATTCAAAAGGGATAAACATTAATGCCCATAATAATCCAATCATAATTTTCACTACACTGTAAAACATTGTATAGAAGAAATTTTGAATTGTTAAAAATAGATTAAAGACGATTTGGATGGCTGGTTCACTGGGAAGTTTAAGAGTCGGCCTCTAATGCGATTATGCTATAGTGTTGGACTTTTTCTGGACTTTCTCCAAAAAGGCTATTTCTGTAACTTATCGAATTATATCTTTTGATGAAATATTTCAAGAGGATTAGTGAGTTCTTTTTTATTATCTGTTTATAGTCAAATTGGTCATTGAACTTAGCTTTTATATTCACAAGTGCTGCAATGTTTTTACAAAGGGGATGGTTTATTAGGAAGAGGTTTTTAAAATACACTTTTCTTTAAACATATCCCATTTTGAATGTAAAAATTTTGAATACTCTTCAAACCGCGATTTTCTAAGAGCGTTTCATTCTGAGGTCCTTGAATTTGGGGTTCGTAATTGATTTGATTCTGGCACTGAGAATATTTGAGAACATTTGTGAGGCATTGCGACCCATCAACCGGAAAACCCGTAATTACAGGTTTTATATCGTTGCTGTTTTTACAGGCTATCCAGAAAACACGTCACACTAATTTTTGCTTTTCAAAACAACCCATCCCCTCCTAATTCCACTTTTTGGCGATAATGTATATGGGGTTTATTACCGCCACGTCACCCTACCACAGATCAACTACTTTCCCCTAAATGTGTGACGTATTTTTTGGACAACCCCTAACCATCATTCAGTAGAGACTATCAAAATAAAATCGACAAATTTGTCATGAAAAAAAGTCGTCAAATTTGTCACAACTTAACAAAAAATGCATGAAAATTGTTTTATAAAAGTTCAAATAAAGGAAACCCAAGCATAAATGTTTCTCATAAAAAATTATTTCTTTTGCAAATGTAGAAAAGGATCCCATTTCATAAATGAACAAGAAAAGATTCAATTTGCCATTTTATTGTGCACGAGAGAATATAATATTTTTACATAATATAACACAAACCGTAATGTAACTATTAAACCTCAAGTTATGTTTTTTGTGTATTTAAGATATCTGTTGTGTCAGTTTTTCTAATAAAAGCAGTACAAAAAATTCCTTCTTCGTGCGATATTTGCGCAATGCCGTCTCATCCATTTTTAAATTTGTTATTTTTTGGTGTTCCTCTAAAACAATTCAACAGAGACTTTTAAAGTAATAACATGAAAAACCAGTAAAAGTTAAAATTGAAAGGAATTTTACACCTTTCTCTATTATTTTTTATACACTTAAGCAGTTTGATGAAGGTCGACAGCTATACTGACACATGATGGCTTCTTATTAGGTTTCTAAAACCGAGCAAAACATTTTCGGTAATGTTTTTTACTGTTTACAGATGAACCCTCATAATTTTACTGAGAAAAACTTCTCTATAGTAGATGGGCAATTGAAAATATTTAATGGAAATAACGAAAATCTCTTTAAAGAAAATGGGAAGTTCGTTGGCTTACGTAAATGCCACGGATTAAAGCTAAATGGTAAATGGTTTTCTTTTTTTAAAATTTCAGTTTGGGGTAAAAAATCCAACTTATCAAAATTTACAAAACTTTTGACTTCAGTTACATAATTTTGAAACCATTGCCTAATTTCAGGCGTTTACATAGAATTTTCTGTCTTCAGGTACAAATTTCGCTTATATAAATTCACTATCTCTCTCGCCTACCTTTATCTCGTTCTACAGGCTTTTATATCCTAATTTCTAATGCAAAATTTTTGATAAATGTTGATAAAACCATTGGGATAACTTTTGTGACATAGTAACCTTAAAATTTGACTTCACCGTAAAAAATTGTGTCGAGCTATCCAGAAAAATGCCCTTCAAACGATCGAAAGTTTGAATGTTTTTTTCGGAGATCGATTTTCTGGGCTCACTTTCTCGCCCCTCCCCCTGCCCTCCTTGCCAACATTCATGCCAAATTGAAGAACAAAGGACACTTTTTTTCTGAGACCTGGTCATTTTTTGGGTTTTTGGTGGGTTTCTTTACTTTTTTATTCGTCTACTTTTAGGCGTTTCAAATTCTTAAATGCTTCAAAATCTTGCAAAGTTCCAATTTTTTTTGCATAGAAAAAGTGTTGATGGGTTTTTATATAAGCTCCACTGTAGATTGAAAAACTATGGACTTAACTAAACTTTCTTTTTCCCCAACTTAGGAACTACTTATTCTTGAAAATGTGTCAGTTATTTATTGTTATGGGGTTGATATGCGAACCCAATTGTGTCTTTTGGTTAAGATGTGTTTAGGACCCAATGGGGAAAAGGGTCAAGAAACTTTCAATTGGTCCCAGTAAGACATGTGCTAGGAGGTTGCTCAGACACATGTAAGTTATTTGAAATTTATGGCCCTTGACCAGAATGTGAACTCAACGCGAAATCATTAAACCGATTAGAATTTTATCCCGATGGGACCAATTTTTTTCTATACAATGACCTAGATTTTATGTGTGCTGCCATGAATTCCGGACACATATATCTTATACATACATATGTGTTCATCAGTGGAAGCATAGATAAAGCATTTATAATGGGATTTCCTCTAGCGGAAGATAATCACTCATCCGCTTATAAAAGCAAAGCAAGTTAGGTCAAATCATCTGGCGACGACCTTTTATTTTGTTTCGTGATTTCTATTTATTTATTTATTTTTATGTTTGACCCTTATTTTGATTCCATTTGTAAAAACAACAGCAGATAATTTCAAGAAAAAAACAAGAAATGTTGGGAAAATATTGCGATTCGACTGATAAAAAAAAATAAAAAACAAAAAAAAAATACAAAGAATAAAGCAACATAAAAACGAAAACATCCGTATCAATTTCCCACTGTTATCCTAATCTCAAGGATTTTCAATTTGATGGAATGTGAAAGCACTTTTTCGTTTTATCCTGCAACTTTATATACATCAGTAATAGTGATTTCCAGCTATAAATGTGTCCCACATTTTCCCCAATTGTATATCGTCTGGCTCTAACTGCTACAAAAATTTGTTAACATTGGATGAGTTTTATGCCTCTATAAGATCCTACAATATATTAAGAGTAAGTAGATATAAATGGGACCCTATTTCCCTGCGCCTTACGTTATACCTTTGCAACTCTCGTTATTTGTCACTTGAAATAATTTGGCGTTCGCCATAGGTTTGAGTCTAAGGGATGAAGTTTAGGGAGAGAGTGATTTTATTTTAAACACATGAACTTCAATGGTAGAAACCATTCAACTATTCTGGGTTATATTAAGGAAATTGGCCTTAGGTAATACAAAGAAATTTCTTTTTAAACGGTATACGCATAAATTATTTAATTGCCATCGGCTAGTAATGTTCTAAAAAAAATTTAAAAGTTCAAACTAAGAGCTTGAAGCTTATCCAAACATTTAAAAATGATTTTCCTGTAGGACATGTTTTCCTCACAAAAAAAAAAATTCTCTTCTATAAACAGTTACAAAATAGCAGCCTCTGTCCTAAATATTGATTTTACCCCCCCAAAAAATTGACTTCAAAGCGTAAGTATGTCAGGTCGGATGTTTATATGGAATTGTGAAAGCACATTTTTAAGGATATAAGAATATCGGAAACCAACACAAACAGAAAAGGATGAGATCTTTTTTTTGCCGACTGCTCGCCCTCAGACAAAACCAAAAACGACAATTTTTTCGCTTAGAACTGATGGTGATATCCCAGAAGATTTGGAGCCTGCTATTTGTCCCGAAAAATATTTATTTCATTTCAATATTTATGGTCATTGCTACTGGGAAAAGTCACATTTTGGCACATACAATTTTTTTTACCCTTAGTCCGATATAAAAGTCGGATTTTTTTTTAACAGCACACCCTCATGTTAGTTCAATGATATTCAGTAATAATCGGCTTGGCAGTATTGTACTTGAGGGAATACCTTTGGAATATAATTTTATTTTGATGTCGAAAAAGGGAAACATACTTTTTCCTTAAATACAATGTCATTGAGGGTTTATAAGGAATTTAATAAAATACAGTGTCCTCAAATGTGTGTGTTTTTTTAATAGTTTTTTATGTCCAACTCACCCGCATAAATATTATTGTGTAAACCTCTGCCTTAGCACGACTAAATTTGTCTCTAGGGTAGATAGTAAAAAAATCAATTTATACACTTTTTGGGTTTTCATATTTGAAACATAAGAGATCTACAAATGCCAAGACGCAATTGTAGAATACTATATAACTGTAGAATACAGACCAAATTTTCACAGAAAATTTTCCTTCTGTAAAGGTAGGGGGACAGGAGTGGAGCGATTCGATTTTGATGTAGGGAAGAGTTTTGAAAAATCATATTCCACCACTCTTCCTCACATATCGCCCGGAATGTTGCCAATTTCGCGTTCGATATTGTTCCTGCGCTCCTCTAACGTTGTTGGCTTGTTGACATAAACCAACGACTTAACATAACCCCATAAAAAGAGATTACACGATTACCGAACTTCTCCTTCAATAGATCAATTGTTTGACCAGCTGTGTGGCATTGCTCGTTCGTGAACTTCACCATGATAAAAATGTAAACCTTGACTGACGTTTTAGCATTGCCAGATCATAAAAAAAAGTTTTAGGGTGCGTTTTTATTATTAAAATACAAAATTGTTATGTCCTTGTTGAAAGACCCTTTATAAGAGTAAATGAATTGAATTTCCATCTTGTTGCATAAATTTAGATATTACAGTAAATAACCAGGATGCCAATTAAATTCTAATCATGGACGTTGTTGAAAAATGAGCTCAAACCTTATAAAATTTGATCTGTTCTGTTTTAATTACTCAACACGTCTTACAACCCATAAACTAGATATCCTTTTATTAGTGATTTTAGACTAAACTCGTTTATCCTATTATGATTATTTAATTCATGAAACTATAGAGGTTTAATAAAATTGATTACTAAACGTGTATACATCAGTATCATCAAGATTTACTAACGACTTAGGTATCTACTATTAAAATGTAACGAGATCTTTTCACGTATCCTCTTATGTGGAAATAATAAAATTGATTGAAAGCTCACGTATGAAATAAAAATACTAAGGCACTGGCACATGTCCCAATAAATTGCCTATCGAAAGTTGCCCAAAACTTGTACCATTTAATTTAGTATTGATAGAAATTTGAGTATTTTATTAAAGTGATTGATTACTTTTATTTCTCTTACGTGTGTATAGATCCTGTATGAAAGGAATTTGTTTTATTACGTTATTGATTTTCAATGAAAGTTTCCTAAAAAATGATTTTCCAATTATATATCTCACAAAATAGGCACTTAAGAAAATTCATATATCTACAGTCGAACTTCGATAACTTAAACGTGAAGGGGATAAAAGAAAAAATCCGAGTTCTCGAAAAATTCAAGGCTATTGAGGGTAATTTGGTATAATCTATATAGAAAAAGCATCCAAGGGTATTGAGATTTTTTTTGAGCAATCAAAATTCGTCTTATCGAGGAGCGACTGTATTTTGTACAACTTTAATTGTTATACTACTACCAAATAATCTAATTAAGATATTTTTACGCTCTTTTCAGGTACGGATCACCACATCATAGTAGATCACAATCAGTAAAAACGCCGGGAAGTCGAGCATCCGGTCGTCCAAATCAACTTAGTTTACCGCAACAACGGTCAAGGTAAGAAAATTTTCTTTAAGAATGTGAAAGATTTAGCCATAAAATACTTCACGCTACTTCTATGGTTTTCGGATCGCCTTCACTTCGCTACGCTTTCCGCGATTCAAACAGCATTTATGTTAACTATGACCAAATATGTCAACCGCTAACGTCCCGATTTTAAATGTTGCTTGGGGTACCGCAGATCCTTCACTAAAAACGTGACTTATTTTATTAGAGATCTTAAAGGTTAAATTTAAAAAAATAATTAAGAATGTTTCGAACTTCAAAGGCTTCGTACATAATAACAAACCATCCTCCCTTTATTTACGCGGGCCCCTTGAAAACAAGGCGTAAAAACAACACGATAATGGCTAAAAAACGTAACATTTGGAACAAATCATCATATCATATCATACTAATATATAAAAATGAGTTGGTGTGTGTCTGTCTGTCTGTCTTTCTGTCTGTTCCTCTTTCACGCAAAAACGGCTGAACCGATTGACTTGAAATTTGGCATGAGTGTCTGTGGTAGTTCTGGTTCCAACATAGGCATACGGAAAAGTATCGCGAGGGGTGGGGGGAGTAAGGGGAGGGGGTAAAGTGATTTTGAAACTTAGTTGTTGCGCTATGTTACTCTTTCGCGGGGAAACTACTTAACCGATTGGCCTGAAATTTGGCATAGATGTTCGTCGGGGGTCCAGCCCCAACATAGACCCATTAAAAAGTAGCCCGAGAGGTGGTGGAGTAAGGGGAGGGGGTAAAGTGATATCGAAACTTAGCTCTTCCTCTATGTTACCCTTTCGCGGGGAAAATACCGAGCCGATTGGCCTGAAGTTTAGATACAACATAGACCATCAAAAAAAAAAATTGAAAAAACTTAACCCGGGAAAGACGGGTATGCAAGCTAGTTAAAAATAATAATAATTATAACATAATTTTTTAATGGCGATAAGTGAGTTCGCGTTTGTCGAAATTGCGTGAATGGGGGATTGCTGAATCTACTGATTTCTTCCACATATTTTAAGGTGCTAACAATAAAACTAAATTTCAGAGTTGCATCAATGCCAAATACTGGAGTTGAGGAAGAATATTACAGACTGAGACACTTTTCGATTACTGGAAAAGGTGTCGTAAATCGAGGTGATTCACTTAAAAGTCGACGAAGTCGCTCAAATAACAGTGTTGCCAGCTCAAATTCAAGGTAATTGGAATTAAAATTCCATCAAGTTCAATTATATATATATTTTTTTAAATTTCAGTACTGAACATTTAACTGCAAACCAAGTTCCTGTAGTCGGTTCAGCACGGACATCAGCCACGTGTAGTTTAGCTTCTAGTCGAGAGAGCAGTACATCAAATCCAGGCAATGGTCCTTACAGGTAAAATTAAACTACCTTCGTTTAAACAAAATATTAAAGATTCATGAAATTCGAGTATGTTGCTCTGTTTTGTCATGATTTTCCTACTTTCTATTCTATTGTGACAAGTAGTAGAGCTTTTTTAGCTTCTGGCGTACAATCAAAGAAGAATTTCCTTTCCACTGATTTGAAAAGAGAAATGATATAAAAATGAAAAATGATGTTGAAATTATATTATAACAGGACAAAAGCTGGTTTTGCACATTTTATTATACATCTGTGAAATGTTATCCATTAATCTGCCGTCATTTAGTGAAGTCACTTCTATAGCTTTCTTCGTATTATTTTTCCTTAAAGCGAAATCAGTACCAAACCACTGAATTATTTTTCCTTTCTTAAGGAACTCCTCCTGACAGGGTTATTAATTTTCCACTTAGCTAACACTTACATCATTTATAACGAGTAGCGTTTGTCGCTTTGTTTCTATTTTTAAATTTTAGAACTTCGGATTTCTTTTCAAATTTTTAAATCGAAATTTCACAATTTGTCAAATGTTTTCCAATAGATTTTAACAAAGTTCTTAGACGTCAAAATTTTGATCCAGTTTTTTAACAACGCTTGTGTAATGAAAATTTTTGTCCCAATTTTTCAATAAATTTTAAAGTCAGAAAAACGTTTTTTTAATTTTTATAAACTTTCTGATTTTTCTTTTGTTACAGGGTTTTAATGCTGGGAAGCTCTGCAGTCGGAAAAAGTTCATTAGTTTCACAATTTATGACATCAGAATATCTGCATGCATACGACACTAGCATAGGTAAGTCAAGTCAATTTATCCCATAAATATCACTTATGAGTATTCCATTTGCTGTCAATTTATGTCAATTCAATATTTCGTATGAAAAATATCATCGAAACTGAATTTCCCGTAACAAATTCTGTGCGATAATATCTCACCTGTTTCACCTTTGAATATTTATTTCCATTTTTCACGAATGTCACAAGAAATTCATTTGTACAACTGAAACCACAGAAAAGAGATTGTCATAATATGGTTTTTGAATAGACAGTATCATGCTTTGCATTAAATTGAATTGAAACACGTCCACAAAATAAATTTCAAATTAGATTTAAAGATATCTACAAAACAGAAGATACACAGTGTTTGAAAAATTCGTTCAATTTAGTTGTACCAGATAGGATTGTTATTCACAGCTTTTAAATGTGTGTTATTCTTATTTGAAATTGCAAGTTTCGATGTATTCTCTTTAAACTTATATTCCTAGCCTAATAGTTCGTTATTCCCGTTGACCAGAAATAATTTACAGTTAAACCTGTGTTCGTAAACTTTAACCATTCCCGAAGAATGTTCACAAACCGTGAGTTTTACGAACCGAAACACCTGTTCAAGAACTGAAACTTTATTTACCAACTAAAAAATCGTTCAAGAACGGAGACAATTTTGGTGTGGCTCATAAGTGGTTCACGAACCAAAACGTTCACAAACCAAGACTTTTACGAACCGAGGTTCCACTGTATATGGAACACAAGTATTTTACGGAGCAACAGCATTGCGAATTAAAACAAAATTAGTGTCAATTGTGTAGGCCACTGTCAGATGGCCGGAATGAAACGCATAAAAGGTATTAAATGCGACAAAGTTCTTTTTGTGATTGTGTAAGGTCTATGTTACACGCGGCAACTTTAAGCGGCGACTTTTCTTAAGTATAGGCGCGAGAAGTGAGGAAAGCGGTGGCCCCTCACTTCTCTCGCCTATACTTAAGAAAAGTCGCCGCTTAAAGTTGCCGTGTGTAACATAGGCCTAATTGTAACCTTTTGATATTGCGTTCCTTTGATGTCATTTTTGTACAATCATGCTTCAAACTAACCTCAAACTCCGACAGTGGTTTTTTTTCGAAAATTTCAGTTTCGAATTTTCCAATTTGGTTTCAACGTAATGTTGTAAATTTAATTAATTTGACCATCTAAACATCTTTTGTTTCAAGATTTTCGTAACTACCATAAATATTCCCTTTTAATTTCTGATGCCAATAAATAACTTAAAACTATTGATAAATTAATTGAATATCCTTGCTTCTTCGATTCACCATTCATTTTCTAAATATTGTCCTACTTATGCCAAAAACTTATAGTAAAACTTTTTTCATCATAAATTTTCAAATTCAGCCGAAAGCAGCATGTTAGACCAACTTCATAAAATAACACAAAGCTATTGGAATTTGTAAATTTCGAAATTCTGAAAATCTGTAAAAGCTTTCTTGCCTAAAATCAACTCTCAGTGAAAAACCTTCCATACAAGTCAACAGCAATATTTATGATGATTTCGGTATTTTGCATAGAAATTGGGAACTAAACTTTAAGCGAACTTCTTTCTTGCCATTTGTCCTCCGAAGCATAACAGCATAGAATTTTGTTCGCCATAAATTTATGATTGGATACAGATAGAAAATGTATGATGCATTTTCACCAAAAAATAATAATCTTAATAATAATAAGCCAGCATTCAACATCTGTGTTTTGTCTCGGAGAGGAAACTTTTGTATCCTTATGTGATTTATTGTTGTTGTAATTTGTTTTTGCTACTCGTATAAAATTCATTTTGCTGTTCACATCCGATGTTTGTGTTTTATTCTGCTGTCTGCAAACATACTAATAGCGAGAAGTTTTATTTACATTTTTATGAGCATTTCATGGAAAACTAATTATATAAAAATTTAATTTTCCGAAAGGATACAAACATAAGATGCACAAACTATACATAATACACGATTTCTTATACATTTTATAATTTCTTGACGTTTTTTTTTTGTTTTTTTTTCTTTTTATACAGAAATGGTTGAATTTTTTTTGTTGCTTTCAATTATTTTTCTCTTTTTATGTATCATCTCGAATTAAACAGACACACAAGCTGTAAGCAGTAGCGAAGTTGTTCATATACAAATTCACATCGAAAAAGCGCCAGATGGTAAAGCAGACATTGTCACATTAAATTACAATAGTTTTGAGATTGTGACCAAGAATATCTATCCAACTATTTGTTGTTTCATTTCTTTGTTATAAGTAACAAGATATTATAGTTAACATTGACTCAGTTATAATGTATTCCTTATGGCACACATTGTCTACCATAAAATAGCACAACTTTTCATTTGCCCCGTTTTCATATATTTCCCAGCACAGTTCACTTCAACACTGCATAAGAAACCCAAGAATATGACAATTTATTTTACTGTTTTTATATCTTTGTGGAATGATAAGCAAGGATTGTATGAACTTTAACCAAAAGCATGTAAGAACTAACCAAACCAAGAGTATTTTCTTTCGTTAAGGATAGTCCCAAGAAAATTTAACCAGGGAAAACACTCTCACAGATATTTAAAATATATGTTGCAAACAAAAATCACGAAATATCATGCGGTGTAGGTAAAAACTTAAGAAAAATGAGCAGCGGGACTTTTTTTCTGATTCCAAAGCAAAAAATTGGGTCTTCTACTTTAAAAAATCAATTTGCACAAAAAAACTTAATTTATACAATAAAAAAGAATTGCCGAATTTATAAAAAAAAGACCTGGCAGTGTAATTTTATATGACTCTGCCATTCCAATTGGAATAAGACTAAGTTTTAAAAATCCACTTAGAAAGCATGACTCCAAATGGAATTTGTAGCAAAATTCCGTTTGAAATTTAATTTCAATTACAAAAATAGTCAAAATGGAATGTTTTTTAAATAAATTTAACTACTTGGTAGTAAAATTGACTATTTTGTGGTAAAATTGATTATTTTGTGGTAAAATTGGCTATTTTGTGGTAAAATTGACTATTTTATGGTAAAATTTACTATTTTGTGGTAAATTTGACTATTTTTATAATTGAAATGAAATATTCTAGTTATAGTCCAGATTCCTCATTGTAAAACAGTCAGATTCACACTTTTTTTCTCTGCGTGTAGTTCGACTCGAGTCCTTAGAGTTCTTCGATATTTCATCCTTATTAAAATTTTTCCCCGACGTGCATTTAACCCTGCGAAACTTTGTCCCAAAAACCCCGTCGTATGCGCATCGATCCTTTTAGGTACTTTTATGTAGTATTTTTGCACGACAACTTTTACTAACATGTGGAAATAATAGAAGCAAACAACATTTTTCAACTTTTATTTCGATTTCAAGTCTGATTTTTTGTTTATTTCTTGTGTATTGCAGATGATGAGTCTGGAGAGAAAGCAGTTTCGGTTCTGCTAAGTGGCGAGGAATCAGAGCTTATTTTTATCGATCACGCGTATAGCGAGATGTCGGTAAGTAAAGAAATTCAAGAATAATCTTATTATTAACTCTTACTAGCAAAAGATTCAATTTCAGTAGAATTTCCTCGTAATTTTCATTATAATTTTTTATTTGTATTTTCCAGCCGGAAAATTGCCTTTCTAGCTATGATCCACATGGCTACTGTGTCATCTATTCCTCAGCGGATCGCACTAGTTTCATGGTGGCAGAAAGGATACTTCAATCGCTCTGGACGACCGAGAATATCGCACAAAAGGCTGTTATCCTTGTTGGAAATAAAGCGGATTTAGCCAGAAGTCGGGTTATTACATCTGACGGTATGTAGAGAAAAATTACTCTCCTATCACTATGAAATGCAATTTTCCTATGAGATTCTATTTTTATTTTTTTTCCTCCATTTAAGTCAATATTGAGACCAATTTTCGGCTCTTTCAAGTATATTTAAATAAATTACTTTCGTTAGCGTCTTCAATTCGCATTGACGAAGAGGTAAATGACTTCTGTTTAGCGTAAGAATGTAAATTTTGGAAGGCAGAAAAATAACATTTTAGGTTGAATTCGATTCTCTTCATTTAGTGAGGGTTGATTGTGATATAGAGAACTTCATTTACTGAAAATCTTCTATTGATTGAAGGCATTGTAATTGAGAAAATTTAAATTTCGTTTTCTTTTACGGAAGCATTTTGTCAAACATTTGGAATATTCAATTAACGCTTGATTGGCACTTCAAAGGATTTAATGAAGGATCTTGTTAGCAATTGACGATATTTTTGCGCATTTGAAAGAGAGAAAACTAAATTTAGAATGATTTTCTTTTATATAATAAACTGGAATGTATTTTTAGAGTTTACTGATAGGGAAATAATAGGCCAAAAGTTTTGATTTTTTTTTCACATTTTTCAAAGCCTTGTTTCAGTTTTTCATTGTAATAAGGTCGATCTTAACGTACCTGAATTATGAAATATCTTGAAATGAATTGATTTTTTACAACAGGGTAACTTCAGATCTGAGGACACTGTCAAAAACAATCTAAAAATAAATGAATCTACTTTCGACAATTTTTCTTTCAACAATCGAAAATTTAAAAAACTTAAAAAAAAATGTTAATCAGAGGACCTTTTCCTAAACCAGTTTCCCAATCATAGGGTCGCGACTGTCGCAAAACATTTGTTTGGAGAGCTCGATGTGCACTACGAATTTTTATACCCGTATGGTGAAACCAAAGGGTATATTAGATTTGCCTTACCGTTTGTAACGCGAAGATCCCGTCATCACACAAAAAAATGAATTACACCAGTGTGTTTAGAATGATAAAAAAAGTTGAATTTAGCATGTCCGTCCATCTGTCCGTCCGTCTGTCCGTCCGTCTGTCCGTCCGTCTGTCCGTCTGTCCGTCTGTCCGTCTGTCCGTCTGTCCGTCTGTCCGTCTGTCCGTCTGTCCGTCTGTCCGTCTGTCCGTCCGTCTGTCGGTCTGTCCGTCCGTCCGTCTGTCCGTCTGTCCGTCTGTCCGTCTGTCCATCTGTCCGTCTGTGCGTCTGTTCGTCTGTCCGTCCGTCTGTCCGTCCGTCTGTCCGTCCATCTATCCGTCCGTCTGTCCGTCCGTATGTCCGTCTGTCTGTCTGTCCGTCCGTCCGTCTGTCTGTGGCGCGAATTGCGGGCGCACGGATTGACCTACAGACTTGAAATTTTGCGCAGATTCGTTTTTCGTAAAATGCGAGGCTAAGTTCGTTAATGGGCAAAAATGGACCATTAGGGGGGGTACCCCCCATACTAACGAAAACGGTTTTTGTGAATATCTCAAAAACGGCGTATCTTATCAAAAAAGTCCAAGAATAAAAGTTATTTAGGATATGATTCTACATAAAACTCCCATACATCAAAATCCGATTGGAATAAATTTAAAAAAATCTTGTTGGAAAATTTGACTTCAAAGTGGAATTTTGATACAACTGTTCGCCGTTCACTTAAATCACCATACGGGTTTTCAATAATTGTCAGATTGGCAATTATAGCTTTTGTTATGTTTTGTTATAAAATCAATTTTGGTACGAAAGCAGAAAAGTTGCAGATTTGCTAATGAAGCTAACTAAGGTTATTTAACAAAAAACCTCTACTTCAATGATTTGTCAACAGAAAATGAAGTTAAATGTTGCTTTGAACGATAGAAATTTTCACCTGCGGCACATTCCATTTAAAGAATTTTTTCCACCTTATATTCCTTGTTTTAAAATTACCCTGCGGCGCATTTTTTTTATAGAAAGGTTTAATAACCATATAATTTGTATACTACATTCTAATAAGAGGTTCGAGGGAAAAAAAAGCTTTGGAACCCTGCGTGTCCGATCTTTGCTTTTTCTTCGTCAACCCTAACTGTCTTGCGACTAATTATTTAGAAATACAAAAACCCTTGCCAAATTTATGGTTCAACATTTAATATCAGCTGTTCGATAAATTTGTTTATTAGTTTTCAACAATTTTTCTGACTTCCCCTTGGCCAAAAATACGACTTAAATCTGGTTTGATTTATTGATATTTAAATGTGACTTCTCTCAAATCACCCCCGCACTCAAGCAATTCTGTAGTAAATTGGAAAAGTATTGTGTTTCAATATTTGATAAATTCAAAGTTCAAGTTCAATAACGTTGAAGTTTATCAATGTCTTACATTACCTGTCTATATACCAAACAAAAGAATATCGAAGTGTTTTTATCTTTTAGTTTTTCCACTACCTTCGCCTATTGAAATTGATATCGAATTTTCAGTTTCAGTATAGCTTAAGGGAATTTTATTGCTTTATTCTTATTCTTGGTACGTTTATTTGAAAAATTGCCGATTGTTACACAAAAGAATTTTCCGATAAAAACGTCTCAATATAAAAATGTCGTGCTTGTGAGAAAAAGTCATCAAATAGGTTACGCAACCACAATAAAATAAAAAATATTATTGCTGTGTGAAAAACAGAAAAATTTTCTGGAAACTATTTATAGACAATGGGTGTGAAGGATGACACAAGTAAAAGTTAACTAATTTAATATAATGTTTACATTCAATTTTGTAAAATTCATTACCCTTAACTCAAAGAAAATGATTAATTGTTACACTTGGCGATGGCAGGCTCTTTTTTATTATTATTATATGAAAATCTAAACAAATTTCATCTTGAAAAGATGTCAATTTAATGGCGTTATCATTATTTTAAAACAACAACAAAAAAGATATCCACTAAACCTACGTTCTAATATCTTAACATAACGCAAAAAGGACACTTAAAGAGGGTCAGGTCAAACGAACGGAGAAGTATAATCGTTTTGTGCCCTCGATCCTGTTGACTCCACGTCGTCTAATGGCTTCGGAGGAAATTAAGGATATCTTAAAATGGTAATAAATTTAAGAGCTTAAAGCCTATACTTGTCCTTCGCCATTTCTTCTCCTTTTTTTGGGAAGTTTTCTATGCCCCCTTTATGTTCGCCCCTGCTCTCGTCTACACCAATGGACGGACAACAAAAGAATCTTTGAGTATCAAATTAAGCGTACGAATTTATGATTCGCCCAAGAAATGTCTAATAAATTTCTGCTAATAAAAATAAATCCGACGACGTTGTATTGAAAAGGGCCACTAAAATGAATTTTCTTTAATGGCCGGGGCAGTACTTTGATGGGTACCACTAGGAAAACATATATAGAAGGGGAAGGGGGTGATTGGAACCTTTTTATTGCGAATATTATTTTTCACAAGATTCCCTAATGATCCAGCTTGTACGTGTCATGGTTAAGGTAGTTAAAAAAAACGCCTCAAATTGACTTCGCTAACAAAAAGTTTGGAAATTTATTACCTTATTGGCCATCGATTTGATTGTCCCATAAAATTATGTTTAATTTATTATTTAAAATTGCGCTAAATTTTTAATAAGCGATTAATTATAAATTTATTGATACTTTGGCGGTTTTGATGTGTGGCGCTGTAATTTAGATTTTGGGATTTTTTTGTAAAAAGGGTTTGAAAAACGCCGTTGAAATATTTATAGAGGCAAAATGTGTTTAGAATATGATTTTACATATCTTTACCATACATCAAAAATCAATCGGATCACTGTTTTACAATTTCTGCACAAAAACGTATTACTTTTGATGGTTTTATCGAAAGTGATGGATTTCATCGGCAAATTTGTTCAATTAGAGTAAATATTCAGAAATGTGAACCATGTTTGTGGACATTATTCAGAAATTTCCCGATGTTTTGCAAAAATTAAAGTTTTTCCATTCGAAAATCGGGGCTGGAATCATGTATCTCGACGCGTCTCTGTCTTTCGACTTCGACGCAGCTTTTGACTCTTGACTTCGCCATATCAGCAGCTTCAAATTTCCTGGAGTGACAGTCAGAATCACGTTTCGATTCATAGTGACGATTCCGCGAAATTTCAAGCTGCAGATGTGGCGAAGTCAAAAGTTAAAAGCTGCGTCGAAGTCGAAAGACAGAGACGCGTCGGAATACATGATTGGTGCCCGGGTATGAAAGGTTTTTTTTTACATAAAATACGAATAAAAAGCCAATGAGAAAAATTTTCAAGGGTCCACCGCATCAACAAATGCCACAGTGATTCAGTTAAAGCCATTTTATGTTTCACAATGAGACTGACAAAAAAATGTGTGTAAGCTAAAAAACGGGGGAAAAAAGTTGTGGGTTTCCTTGCTGGAATGGAAATTGCGAATAATGTAAAAAAAAACCGACAGTGTATATTTTCTAGGAAAAATTAAGACGACAAAATTAAATTTTGAAGATGCTGACCTTAGTGTGTCTGTGCAAAAAGCCCGTAAAAAAAGGGCCAGCCTGTAAAAAAAGGAATGATTTTTTTCCGTCAGACTGACCTTTTTTTATTAATTATTTATACAGTTTCCTGGAATTATTCAAATCCCATATTAGTCCTTCTTATTATTAAAACATGCACGAGTAGAGCAAAACTTATACATGCTGGTGATATTCTGACTCTACACTAGAAAGGACACATAGGAATCCTTTTGGTACTCGTACGGGTTTTTAATTGTAGGAAATTAGGAACTTTTTTTCATCACAATGTTGAATCTGTGGACAGACGACATCAAATAGAATCTAAAAATGAAACCTAGAAAAAAATAAACATCAAAGACATATCATAAAATTTTGAAATCCTTAATCCTTGTGACAAAACCGTTTTTCCCCATGGTCGTATGTCGTATAAAAACCATCAGAATAATAGCAATGTTTGTGACAAGGTGATGTTTTTTTTTTGGGTTATTTTTGCATTTTAATAGCCCCGTTTTTTCGTTTTTCATAGACCTATTTAAATGTTTATTTGAGGGGAAACATGATAAGGTTCTAAATACGCAAATATATCATAATATATGAAGTTTTTTTGCGACTCCTGTTTATACTATTGAGGTGTCGGAATATTTTTGTATCGTCATAATATGTGAGAATAACGGCGTAAGCTATTAAAGAACATTTTCCATCCTGAAAACATCATACGAATCCCTTGTCAGATTTACAGCTTCGCATTGAAGCGGAGACGAACGACGTCCATCAAGCGAGCATCACATAAAAGACATTCTGTATATGGAATCCATATCCTTGGCTCATCCATAGTCATTTGCACTTGAATGCGGGCCGTTGAAAGGACCTTTTTGTTAAAAGATTTATGCTGGATGTTGCTACAGGTTTAGGTGATGCGTAAAACTCTTTAACGCTCATAGCATCTTTGTATTGTGGCAGTTCTTTAGGAATAAAATATAGCAGCTAACTTTTTGATGAAATCTATTCAGAGATTTAGTCGAAAGTAACAAAATAATAGCATTCCAGCATAGATAAATTTTCATAATTTATACCCACCTCATATGTCGGAGTTTTAGACAAGTATGTGGCGTGAATGTTTGTAATGAAATTTAACGGCAACAATTCGCAGAGGTTTTTATTTTTTTTAACAGCGTTTTGTGTATTTTATGGAAAAATATCTAACACTAAAATAAATACTTTTACACAAACATTTGTGTTACAAATTAATGTAAAGAATGTGTATAAAAATCTGTAATAGAAATTTGTCGTTAGTGCGAAATTAGGCATATATTTTGCTAATTCGAGTCTTATTGAATGTAATTTCGGATCACACATTTTTGTTAAAGCTTATGTTTTATGATAAAATGTTTAGAATCACATAAAAAACTTACAAATGTAATCTCACCTTTATTAAAAGTTTCTTTATTTGCGATGTTGCAAAAAAAATCCTAATAATTTCTCAGGTTTTAAACAGCGTTTTTAAGGACAGTATTTGTATGACCCACAAATGACACTTTATTCCAAGAATTTTATTGTTCGACCTAAATTTATTTTGCACAACGGAGAAGTCAGAGAAATTCAAGAAAAAATCGCAAGTGTAAACGGGGCATAAGTTATTAAAAACGTTTTTCAACACAAAATTTTTCCCCGAATTTTTAGTCACTTTTTTAGGTGTTTGCTTGTCAAGCGAGCTTTTTACTGCCTTAATTGGGGAGGTGCAAAACTACAAGATTTGTGGGTCCCTGAAAATCGATCGCCTAAAACAGGGCACCAATCATGTATTCCGACGCGTCTCTGTCTTTCGACTTCGACGCAGCTTTTAACTCTCGACTTCGCCATATCTGCATCTTGAAATTTCGCGGAATCGTCACTATGAATCGAAACGTGATTCTGACTGTCACTCCAGGAAATTTGAAGCTGCTGATATGGCGAAGTCAAGAGTTAAAAGCTGCGTCAAAGTCGAAAGACAGAGACGCGTCGGAATACATGATTGGTGACCAGGTATTCAAATTTTTCCCCGAAAAAATGTTTTTAAATTTTCGATCGTCGACAAAAGGTTTCCGGAGGGCTTTATTTTTTTGGGGCTCCAAAAAAATGTTGCATGTTTTGGAGAAGGGGGAGGAGAGGCAGAGTTTGTTGTTTTACCATTAAAATTGATTTTAAAAGGAAAAAAATTGAATTTACATTGAAATATTTTCGATCCTTGTAATGAATCACACAATCACCTCAAATTGTAACATAATTCCGCTTACAGTCAAAGCTGAGCCAAAACAGCAACATTGTTAGAACAAATAATCGTCTAATTCTTGTGTAAATATTTACACTTTTGTGAATTGAATACTGTTGACCACCTTTTGTATCATCTCTTACTATTGGATCCTCTTACAGTAAATCAAAAGCGTTCAGTCGTCGATGGAATGCAGGAGCGTATCCTTGAGACCCGATAAAAAACAATGAAAGCAAGCACTTAAAGGAGTCTGTCGACACCAGAAGACTCCAGACGTTTTGACCATTTCCCATTTCTACAAAGGTCAATTGTATAGTTTTGTGTCGAACTACACAACAATCCAGACTAGACTGAATTCGCCCTACTATTATGTCATTTTTGTTTGCTAAATTGTTGGTGGTGGAGCCAAGGTAAATATTTTCCTTTTCCTGAGGCGGTCGGGCCAGGAGTATTAACCATAATAGGACGGAATTGGACTGGAATCCTTTTTTTTTAGGGTGAGGTGGGAGAGTTTGAATTCAGTTTGATTAGCTGGAAATTTACTATTTGCTAACTTAATTGCTCCGCTGAAGGATTGCGAAATAGTATTTTAATTGGGAGATGATTTTTTCACAAAGTCAGTTTTCCTTCATTGCTTGTCGGCGGTATTCCGATAGAATCGTGTATTAGATTCTATTTTAATTGAAATCCTATAGCTTTCATTCGTTTGGTAGACTTGCTGAATTGATTTACCTGGGATAATTGAAAATAATGAAAAGTGTTTAAGCTAGAGTGCAGCGATTTAGCAACTTTGTATAGAGAGCAAGATTTTGTGAGGAGTTTCAAAAAAAAAAAAACTCAATCAATATTGGAAATAAATCCCTTCCCCCTCCCCTTCCATATTTTTCAATGATTCCAAAAAAATATTCGATATTAATTAAACGTTTTTTTTATGTTTACAGAGGGAAAAGCAATGGCAACAGCATACGATTGTAAATTCATAGAAACATCCGTCGGAATTAATCACAATGTCGATGAGCTGCTAGTAGGACTTTTATCACAAATTCGTCTTAAGTTAGAAAATCCCGAGAAATCAAGGTAAAATTTATTTATAAAATTCATCAAATTTTGTGTATTCACTTGAATTTTATCTAAAAATTTCAGGGATTTATTCAGAAAACGATCATCAAGAAAGTCAAAGCGAAGAGCATGCTCCCCATTGGGCGGCGCGGCTACTGCATGCCTAACAGGAAATGGTGGAACAAACCCCAGTACACCTCTGGGACCATGCAATAACACCTTAATAACAGAATTCAACACACCACCTGGCAGTGCTCATAGCAGGTAAAATTTTTTTTGTCCTTTTGTGAAAACTTTTCGATGGTCATATTTTTGATTATGAAAATATCGTTAAATTTCCTTATATTAAAACAAAATTCTATCTTACAGTCCCCGTAAATACCGTGGGTCACGAACATCCGCCAGCTTAAAGGTGAAAGGACTTTTGGGACGTGTTTGGGCAAGAGATTCAAAATCAAAAAGTTGTGAAAATCTCCATGTATTGTAAAAGGATTCAAAGGAAAGATAAACAAGTGTGATTCGATTGCAAAATGTGCAAACATTTAACAGTATTCCAAAGTGAACAGAATTTCATATCTTAATTTTTATCTAATTTCATTTCACTCTAAAAAATTTCAAGATTTTTTTCGATTTTAAAACATTATTATTTCATTGTTAAATTTTAAGTACATACGTTTAAGATTTATTATAGCGGTATCCGACAAGAATTTACATGTAATATCTTTTTTATATATTTATCATAAAAATAATTGTATTTTTATATATTATTAGTAGTAAAAAAAGAGAAAATTATAATTTAGTAGTTAGTAATTTATCAAAATACGATTACATATTTGTTTTAATTCGCTGTAATTAAAGCTCAAAATATCATCTGTTTTTTATAACTCTGTAATATGTATAAAAAAATTATCTATCAAAAAATGTATGCTTATCAAGATTTTTTTTAAAAAGAATTTTGTTTCATTCAGTATACTAATTGTCAAACTTTTATTAACAATTACTATTATTGAAATAATTTCTTTACGTGGTAGAAAAGCTTTAAGAATGAATGACACAGAACAAAGAGTTTTTAGTACTTATCGTGTTAAGTACTTAAAAACTTTTATGTTTATCACCCATCGGATTGAAAATATCCTAAATATAACACTGCCTCTAAATAAAATATCCGAGATTATCCAACACTCATCTATCATCAGGTCAAATATCCAGAAAACAACTAGAAATATTATTCGAAAATTAGTCCTTATGCGATTGATACCCCGTCCAAAAATTCCTTATAAATAAATTTTCCTTATTTTTACCAAGTATGTGATTTTGAAAATTTAATTCTGATTGTGTAGTACCTTGAAAGTCTATAAATCAGTAAAATATGTTTTATATTTGTATGGATTTACTTGGAAAATATTTGATTTTGTAGTTTTTATATAAATTGTTGTTGTTTTTCCGTATCAATTGTTTCAAAGGGTGGTTTAAAATCATGAAGAACTTTTTTTTTAATATGAACAAATCTAATAAATTGATGATTTGATGGAAATATTTAGCCAAAAAATATTAGTGGTCAATATTTGTTTTTTTACAAACAGGAAATTATGCAGGTAAGAGCTTTTATAAAATTTTCTAATACTAACGGCCTGTACTTGAACAAAAATATATTAATATTAGTTGTTAAACATAAAATGCCTGGGCACCAATCATGTATTCCGACACGTCTCTGTCTTTCGACTTCGGCGCAGTTTTTAACTCTTGACTTCGCCATATCTGCAGCTTGAAATTTCGCGGAATCGTCACTATGAATCGAAACGTGATTCTGACTGTCATTCCGGAAAATTGGAAGCTGTTGATATGGCGAAGTCAAGAGTTTAAAGCTGCGTCGAAGTCGAAAGACAGAGACGCGTCGGAATACATGATTGGTGCCCTGGTAGAGAAAGTTTTAAGACCTGCGGACATTCAAATATACAAATTTGCCGCCCTTAATGAATTTTCTGTCAAAAATTTGAAGGTATTTCTCACATATCGTTGTGAATTTTTTTGTAATGGACCGAAAATCGCAACTCTAACCCCGTGCGGACTTTCCTCCTCCTTTGCCTTTACTCTGCTACTGTAGTCGAACTAGGTCCCTAATTCGTCATTCTGTGGCTCAATTTTTTCCTAAAAAGTTTTTGAAATTCACACATTTAGAAAAAATTGAGGGGGGTCTGTGGTAGCATGACGGTGAAAATTCCATAGAAAAACTCACCACAATAAAATTAAAAAGAAAAACTCACCGAAAACTAGCATGACGTATTTTATGAGTTGACGTGAGTTCGATTTGCTTCTACTACAGCTTATAGCTTGTCATGTACAAGACCCTCACAACTGTCAAACTCCTGAAACGATTTTATTCCACTTTTGGCCATTCGTCTGTATATTGTAGGATCGTATGTACATAACTTCCTCTACTCTGCCTGCACAGTTTTATTCAAGTTTTTGAGTCCTTAAACCAGCGTTAGTTGTCTGCACTCAAAACCTTATCATCATATCATACTAATATATAAAAATGAGTTGGTGTCTGTCTGTCTGTCTGTCTGTCTGTCTGTCTGTCTGTCTGTCTGTCTGTTCCTTTTTCACGTAAAAACGGCTGAACCGATTGACTTGAAATTTGGAATGAGTGTCTGTGGTAGTTCTGGTTCCAACATAGGCGTACGGAAAAGTAGCGCGATGGGTGGGGGGAGTAGGGGGAGGGGGTAAAGTGATCTCGAAACTTAGCTCTTCCTCTATGTTGCCCTTTCGCGGGGAAACTACCGAGTCGATTGGCCTGAAGTTTAGCTCCAAAATAGAAAAAAAAAATTTGAAAAAACTTAACCTGGCAACGACGGGTATGCAAGCTAGTTCAAAATATATGAACATGAAGGACCTGCGATGCAGTTAAGCCGTCCATGTAATGGGATGAACCTTAGCGCACTAAGGAAAATTAATTCTATATGTAAAAGATAAAGAATTTTAACCAATTTACACCAATTAATAATAAATCATAATAATAATAATAATTGTTATTGGAATTCAGTACAGGTCAAGTTTTTCTGCATAATTTAAGTCTGATTAAGTTATAGAGAGCAACTCCTCTGTTTAAAAAAAATAGTTTGAAGCAAAAACTTTGGTTTTCTCTCAGAATTTAGCCTAGCAATAATATTTTAATGTTTAGATAAGCCAAATTAAAATCAAAAATACATTTAATGTTAAATAATAATCGTTTAAAAAAATGTTAATAAAGAATTGAATTTTTAAATTACAATTGGGTCCAGTTAATTAAATTTTATAACATCAAGATATTTGAATATTGTAGAAAATCGTAAATAAAACTATGTAAAAAAAATTTGCACGAATTGTTTTTTAGAAATTATGTAATAACATTAATTAGATAATAATTTAGTTTCATTCAAATGAAACGGAATATTTATTCGATAATACTATGAAAGTAGATATTGTTCAAACTTTACTTCTATTTAATTAAAATATATTTTGTATATAATAAAATTTTCCAAAATTTAACAAAAATATTGCGAAACTTATGAAAAAAATGTTAGTGTTTAAAAAGTAGTTCGAAAACTTATAGAATGTTCGTCAAAACATTTTGAAAATATCCTAAAAATTAAAATAAATAATGTTTAATAGCGTGAATATTCGTGTTTTGTTTACCTCTAGAAAAAATTTAGGGGGTAAACTTTGTATTCAAACAAAATCGTAAAGAAGAAATTTGTATAGACATTTTTTTTTAAATAATTCATAACTTTTTTTGATAGAATAAAATATTCCTTTTTCGTAATAGAAATACCCAAACGATTTATTGTAAATATGGTGATTTTTTAATTTTCCATATTTGGGTTTAAAAACGATACAGAAGTACTTATTTGTCATACAAAATTTTACAGCATTTTCAAAACTGCAAAAAAAATAACGTCTATTTCATACGCAGGGCAAGTTTTGCAATGCTGCTTGCAGGTCAATCAAAAACAGTGGGTTTTGATGAGAAAATAAGAAACTCGTTGCCCTATGACGATATATTGAGTATCGTCATAGTCATAGTAAGTAAGCTTTAGACTTTTTTTTTAATTTTTCAGTGATTGGTATAACAGGTCCTTGATAATAGTTATATTGGGCTGTAAAATCAAATTATTCTGTGCCATGCTGGAATATGAAATGCCCGGTAATTGGCCCTGCGTATTAAATAGACGCAAAAAAATATCATCGCGCGTTAAAAAAACCTAAGCTGGAATTACCCTTTTCAACCATATTTACAATTTGAAAACTTCAGTTAAAATTTAGATCCACAAAGGTGCCTTTTTAATTTCTAACCAGTCTATGCAAAATTTAAGAATATTATATTTAGTTGCTGCTTGATATTGTTTCTTTTTATCAAAAACCGTTTCTTTATTGCCTCAACTTTCATAAACTAGTAAAAACATTTTTATCATTCGAAGAGATAAACTTCCTTATTTTCGTAAAAATTGTGTTCCGATTTGTTCAAAAACAGTGCCAAAAATGTAAGTAAAGCAATATTTTTTCTCATTAAAGCACGATATTTTAAATCATCTTTAAATAATTATCACTAGAGATTTTAATTTATTTAATAAAAGCAAGTAAACCGAATATTGAAAGAAAATTAGTTTACATTTGATTCAAAAAATATTTATTGCAGTAAATTATCCAAAGTGTAAAACAGATAAAACTCAATATTTAAATGGAAACTAATTACATGTTATGATACAAACGGTAAATGTTCGGAAAAATCGGGTAAAATTTTTAGCATAAATATCATATAAAAGAATAAACACAAACATTATAAAAATGATACTTTTTCAAGACTATAATTTTAGTATCAAACAATACCAAAACACCAAATCTTTGACGATTCAAATTAAAATTCGTGTTAAGAATGTAAAAATTTCGTACGAGACCGAAAACTGGATTTGTGGATTTTAGCACAACATTTGAAACAGTAAAAAATTAAAGAAACGTGGAAAAACTGTAAAAGAAATCCTTATTTCCCAAAAATTCCAAAATAAAAAAATAATTATTTATGTGAAATTACTTGACTTTATGTTAAATGTTGTCTTTTTGCAAGTTATCGCATTTCTCAGTGTTTAATCTAATAAATTACAAATTATTCTTGCTGTAAAAATTCAAATCATATAGATTTCTAATTGTTAAAGGACATACAAACAAAACTGCACTAATTTAAAAATTATTACATGAAGCTTCTTCTATTTATTTATGCTGTCGTTCTCCGAAATAAATATTTAAAAAAAAAAAAAAAACAATTTTTCATTGCAATAAATTAGTAAAATGGAAAAGATTTGCATTTAATCAAAATTACACACAAAATGAAAATTTTACGCTGCACATTGGAATTTATCAATAGTTATTTTTAAGATATTGTAAAAGTTACAAAACATAAGATAAAGTTGATGAATAATATGGGAAGTATTTCATGAATATTTTTAGTGTTATTTTTGAATTTAAATAACTTAATCGATGTTATATAAATTTACGTATAAAGTTATAAAATTATATAACATTTACAGAACTAAGTCAAATATATATTCGGAAATATATTTTTTTCTTGAATAGGTAAAATTAATAGGAATGAAATGTAAAAAAATGCGATAAAATTAGGACGAAATTTGAAGAGAAAAGTAAAATTGGATTAAAGTATAAATACGGAAACATTATGAAAAAAAAACATTTTTTTAAAAATAATATATTGTATTACTAATTATAATCAAAATAAAGAATAATAAAACACCTTTACGTATTTATTATGTACATCAATGTTATGTCAAGAAAATTATATTCTAAAAGGGAAAAATGATAAATAAAATTTTAGAAAAATATTATCTTGTGTTTCAATTTACAGTCCTGTATAATAAATTAGCTTTCCTCAACGGAAAATTCTTTAAAATCTCGTCAAAATCACTTTTCAATTAGCTTTTATCCAATTATTTAAATGTGTTTTTCGATTTGATTTTTAAATTCTCGAAGATTTGAAAAATAAAAACAAATTCACTCTACCGGTAGAAACCAAAATTAATTGAAATTACAACGAAATCCTAGAAAAACCTTTTGTATACAGGTGAAATACGAACGAATTTTCTGTCCAAAGGGAGTTGAGAAAAACAAGTATCATAGAACATTTTCAAGAGAGTGAGTGCACTTAGAATTTTGATTATAGATTGAAAAAATATTTTTGTATACGGTGTATTTTTATCTATTTCGAAATTTTATGCATTGAAGGCCCATTTCCACGATTGTCTACTGGCCGGCAAGTAGCTCGTCGGTGTACGCGATTTATCTCATAGTATTTGCCGGCGTTTAGTAGCCACGAAGTTGGTAGTCGGTTTATTGCTTACTATTACTACACAATAAGATTTTAGTTTTTTTACTACACAATTTTACTACACAATTTCCCAGAAGTGATGAAAATTTTCAAATTTTGTTAAGAAACTGAAAAAGGATGGGAAACACCGCAGCAAAACATGCGAATAAACATACGAACAGGTTTTGTTTGACTCAATTGTCATAATAAAAGTGCGGTTTTGGAAGCAACTCAACGAAAAATCATCTTCTGACATATTTCAACGCAATCATCACTAAAAATAAAATCACGACAATCAATTTTGAGTTAGAACAAAACATTTTCGAGTTTTTTTTGCACTAAATTCTGTCTAATCTCGGGTACAACAAAAATCGATGTATGACAGCATTATTTTTTCCGTCACTGTCGCTGTCGCTGTTGTAATTGTAGTTCTGACTTTATCGTGAAAATTAATTTATCAAAGGCGAATAAAAAATCAAGTTGAGAGGGTTTTTAGTGAAAAATAATGGTAAGTTTCTGTCCAATCCAGCCTGTAAACTAGATAAATCCGATAGCAGCTAATTGAAACAGGGTAGGAAAATGTATCCGTGGAGTTCACCGTCGTTTACACCGCAAGTAGTCGAGAAATCGGTAAATTTTTCATGAAAACGAAAATGTTTTCATTTTTTGCTTTGATGGGGGGTGGCTCGGTGGTATTACAGGATTTTGTGTGTGTTTTTCATTAATGCAAAATGACAAACTACTTTAAGAAATCATGGCTTTTCTGTGTTGGAATGCGCTTCTAATTTTCTTTTAAGTCGCGGGCGGAACGCCCTTCCGGACGAATTTCTATGCGACTTTTTTTGTGTGCAACGGAAATGGAAAAAACTGATTCGTCCTTTTGTGTGGTTTCTTTGCAGACGCCGGCAAATGGTTTCGATGAACAGGAGAAGCTGCTGGGAGATGCAGTCACAATCGTTCGGACACAGGCTTTTCAAATGAAGCGAAATCTGGACAAGAATCGTCTGATGGATGCGCTCAAGTGTGCCAGCACAATGCTTGGTGAACTGCGGACGTCGCTTCTATCGCCCAAGAGCTACTACGAACTGTGTAATTATGATTCACCTGTTCTCTCGCGGTTGCTGGGTGCTAAATTGTAATTGTTTTATCTTTTGATTCAGATATGGCCATCACAGATGAGCTTCGCCACTTGGAACTGTATCTGCTGGACGAATTCCAGAAGGGGCGTAAAGTCGCCGACCTGTACGAGTTGGTTCAGTATGCTGGCAACATTGTGCCTCGTCTCTATCTGCTGATAACCGTCGGACTCGTCTACATCAAAACGAATGGCCAGCTGAAGAGGAGCATCCTGAAGGATCTGGTTGAGATGTGCCGAGGTGTCCAACATCCGCTGCGTGGCCTCTTCCTCCGCAACTACCTGCTGCAGTGCACGCGAAACATTCTGCCGGATGTAGTCGTCGCTGAGGACGAGGCCGAGGGCACAGTTTTCGATGCCATTGATTTCGTCCTGATGAACTTCGCGGAGATGAACAAGTTGTGGGTCCGAATGCAGCATCAAGGCCATTCCAGTGAAAAGTCGCGACGGGAGAAGGAACGCGAAGAGCTAAAGATTCTCGTTGGAACGAATTTGGTTCGTCTGTCGCAGCTGGAGTCGGCCTCGCTGGAAACCTACCAGAAGCTCATACTGCCCGGTATCCTGGAGCAGGTAGTCAGTTGCAGGGATGCCATTGCTCAGGAATACCTCATGGAGTGCATTATTCAAGTTGATAAAATCTCACCTACAATTTGAATTTCATTTCTAATTGCTTGGTGGTTTCAGGTGTTTCCGGACGAGTTTCACTTGCAAACACTGGATCCATTTCTGAAGTCTTGCGCGCAACTGCAACCCGGCGTCAATGTCAAGAATATCATAATCTCACTGATTGACCGGCTAGCAGCGTACAATCAAAGGAATGGCAAGGCAAGTGCAAAGAATTTATTGATTGGTTTTTCTATGATTCATTGCACCATTTGTTTAAATTCTATGAAAGTTTCGTTAACCAGTAAATCAATACCAAATTTTGGGTTTAATTAAATTATTTTCACAGTGAATAAAATATTTTTCGGGATTATGACTACCTTTTTGCACTTAAATATTGTTGTATTATTGGCGATAATTGTTGTTATAACCACTCAATCTCTAGACAGATCTGAAGCATAATCCAAGAAGTTTCTTTCCCATAATCCATAAAACCATTCAACAATAATCCTGGTTTTTCGCTATCATTTCAATATAATTCTTCGCATTCTTTGCGAGATAAGATTCGAACAAGAATTGCGTATAATCTCCAACATAACCGCGTCACCATTAGTACGAAAAATTACATTTCTCCTCATTCATGATGTTTATGGTAGTTTAGATTAAAAGACGAGAATTTTGTTTAATTTTAATCGCAATTTTTTTCTGTACCGCGTAGAAAAAGTAATTGCAAAAGCTGGTTTTTCAGCTTCTGATACAGATTTCTATGCTTTTTTCAATTGGACACTTGATCATTTTTATAAAAGTGAACGCATCTTGATTTCTGATCTTATTCCGTCACGGAAAACCTTCCATCGATCGTATCGGCAGCGCGCGATGCCCTTTCTGGCCCTACAATAAAGTTTAGATGTTCCGTCATCCTGCGATTAACAAAACTTGGGCACAGTTTACCACCAAATTTTTTTCGTCCCTACTACAATCGGTAGAAATTCAAAAAAAACATAAATCTCTTCCTGTGAAATGTGCTCTGGCATTAGAAGGTCGTTTCCGAACCGCCGCCCATGTCTATAAAAAAGGAACATCATATCTCCAAAAAGGCTGTCCATAAATTACCTTATGGTTTTCGGACCCCCTGCCTCCTCCCTTCTCCCTCCCTTTTCCCTCCCTTCTCCCTCCCTTCCCCCAGCCTTCTCTCACCCTTCTCCCTCCCTCCCTCCTCCCTTCTTCCGAAAAGTGTGACATATTTTTTATAGACTATGAGACTCTTGGATCGCTTGTCTGAAACTGAAAACTTTCTTTCTTCCGCCCACAGATAAAATTTAGTATGAATTTTGTATTCCTTAAAAAAATTTCACGTTACGAAATTAAATTTCTGTAAAGTTTCTCTTGGTCATTACTTTTATTAAAAATTAGAGCCAACTCTGCTCTTCAATTGTATCAGATAACAACAAACTGAAATAAATCAACATCATTGTCCAAATTTTATTGCGGTTAATAAAATTCAGTTTCACTATTGCTAAAATTGTATTAACTTATTATGGTGTAGGTGTTAATATGTCGCTTCTTTCGTTTTCGTAAATCTTTACCAATAATGATTCAAAAATACAAATTAGAATAAAATTTAGAAAACCTACAATAGGCCGTTTCGAAATACTCTACGGCAGTGGCTCTCAAACTTTTCTTTTTTTATACCCGTATGGTGAAACCAAAGGGTATATTAACTTTGCCTTACCGTTTGTAACGCCAAGATCCCGTCATCGCACAAAAAAATGAATTACACCAGTGTGTTTAGAATGATAAAAAAATTGAATTTTGCATGTCCTTCCGTCTGTCCGTCCGTCTGTCCGTCTGTCTGTCTGTGGCGCGGATTGCGGGCGCACGGATTGAGCTAGAGACTTGAAATTTTGCACAGATCCGTTTTTCGTAAAATGCGAGGCTAAGTTAGTTAATGGGCAAAAATGGACCATTAGGGGGGGTACCCCCCATACGAACGAAAACGGTTTTTGTGAATATCTCAAAAACGGTGCATCTTATCAAAAAAGTCCAAGAACAAAAGTTATTTAGGATATGATTCTACATAAAACTCCCATACATCAAAATCCGATTGGAATAAATTTTAAAAAATCTTATTGGAAAGTTTGACTTCAAAGTGGAATTTTGGTATAACTGTTCGAATTTTGATACGAATATCACCATACGGGTCTCCAATGATTGCCAGATTGGCAATTATAGCTTTTGTTATGTTTTATTATGGCGTTCCCCTCTTTCGAAACAGGACCACAAACACATTCTTTCTAAATGTATGACGTATTTTATGCAAAGCCCTCAAGCGAAATAGTTTTTGATAACAAAGCCTAAGTAATTTTTTTTCTGGTTTTTCCAATCCAGGCTGCTTTAGCTGGAGAAGAAGTCGGATCGGCAATTCCTCCTGAAGTTCAACTTTTTGAAGTTTTCAGCATTCAAATAGCTAATATTGTACAGGTAATTGCACTAAATACCCTCAGATTTCTGAAATAATTAGATTTATAACTGATTTCCAATTGAATTTCGATTTTTTAGAGTCGTAAAGATTTGCCTCTGGAAGACACTGTGTCGCTTCAAGTGGCGCTGGTCAGTTTAGCGCAAAAAGTGTATCCAGATCGTGTGGATTATGTTGACAAAGTTCTGGAGACGACAGCCCAAATATTGGATCGTCTAACCATGTCAAAGTAATTTATTTTCATGAATTCGAAAACTCCGAAAATAACACAATTTTTTATTAAAATTTCCAGCATATTACATACATTGACCGTGAATCAGGAGCTTTCTCGATTGCTACGCATTTGTATTGACTTTTATAACAACGCCCTGACAATAATTCAACTGAAGAACTTCTGTCCGCTGCTGGAGAAATTCGACTATACGTCGAGGAAAGCGTTGGCTCTTTATATTGTTATGAATATATTGGAAAATGAGACATTTATACCAACTGGCGAGGAAACAGATCGAGTCTTGACAATGATCGGTCCGCTAATTAAGGACGAAGACGATCAATCTGTGGATAAACTCGATCCCGAGGATTTCGCTGAAGAACAAGGAATTGTTGCAAGGTTTGTATTCTAACAGAATTTCGGTAAATCTCACTGAATATAAATGTTTGGTTAAAATTGTAGATTTGTTCATCTGCTAAAGTCAGAGGATCCCGACACACAATACAAAATCCTTCAGGTTGCCCGGAAACATTTCGGTTTAGGTGGTCCGCAGAGAATTAAACATGTTCTACCACCATTGGTGTTCGCTGCCTATCAGCTAGCATACACGTATAAAAATATCTCCGAACAAGATCAAATGTGGGACAAGAAGTGCCAAAAAATCCTGCAATACTGTCATAATACGATCGCCGTTCTGGCTAAAGCTGATCTACCGGAACTAGCGCTGCGTCTTTACTTGCAAGGTGCGCTAGTTATTGGACAGATCGCCTATTCAAATCACGAGACGGTCGCATACGATTTTATGACTCAGGCGTTCTCACTGTACGAAGACGAAATATCGGATTCGAAGTCGCAGTTGGCCGCGATTACGCTGATCATGTCTACGTTCGAGCAGATGACTTGCTTTAGTGAGGAGAATGCGGAACCATTGCGAACAAATTGTGCACTAGCCGCTTCGAAATTACTCAAGAAACCCGATCAGTGCAGAGGTGTTGTCACCTGTGCCAGTTTATTTTGGAGTGGAAAGTAAAATACCGCATATAATGATTGACATTTTTTTCATTTAAAATTGATGAGTGTGCTTTCTATTTCGGTTTATTGTAGGAAAAATGGTGAGGAGATGCGCGATGAGAAACGAACTTTGGAATGTTTGAAAAAAGGTGCCCGCATCGCATCACAATGTTTGGATTCCGGTGTTCAAGTACAGCTCTATGTCGAACTACTTAATCATTATCTATTTTATTTTGAAAGGGGAAATTCTTTGATAACAATCGCTATGCTGAATCAGGTGGAATTTTTTTTTTTTGTCCAACTAACATTTTTTTGTGATTCAATAATCGTTACAGCTAATTGCTAAAGTGAATGAAGAACTGCCGAATTTGGAACCGAGTGAAGAAACGAAACAGATCGAAATGCATTATAAAAATACACTGGCGCATATAAAAAGTCGAATTGAGTCAAATGATGCTGGGCTGGAGGTATCGTTTGCTGGTATATCCCTATCTTAAGTTTGTTTTTTTTTGTATAGGTAGTTGTTAATTATAAAATAGCATATTGCAGTGATAAACTTTAAATTGTAATATTTAATAAAAAGAACTGTAAAGTCACTTTCAATTTTATTTGGTATTTATTCAATTATTTCCCTTTAGCAATTAGGAAATATAGATTTCCCAAATTACTCAGAAAATATACTTCATATTATGTGCCGCCTAATGATTTTCGGCCAGCGTATTAATTTTTGCTCGACTAAAGATTTCGTTCAACTAGTCAAAATAAGTTACATGAAGCCAGGTCACGCGTTGCGGCATCTAACATTTTATAATTATTGAAAACTAGAATTTGGACCCGGCTAAAAGCGTGAACAGAAAAAAAAAACTTAGGAAAACTAAATTCAGTTGATTAAAACTTAGGTAGCCTGCATGCTGTTCGTTAGTTTTTTCTCTTCGGGAAATGATTAACAAACTAACAAAAAATTCCAGCACTTGCATTCGGTATTACTTTACCCCCCTCCGCTTACTCCCCCACCTCTCGGGTCTATGTTGGGGCTGGACCTCCGACAAACATCTATGCCAAATTTCAGGCCAATCGGTTCAGTACTTTCCCCGCGAAAGAGTAACATAGCGCAAAAACTAAGTTTCGAAATCACTTTAGCCCCTCCCCTTACTCCCCCCACCCGTCGCGTTACTTTTCCGTATGCCTATGTTGGAACCAGAGCTACCACAGACACTCATGCCAAATTTCAAGTCAATTGGTTCAGCACTTTTTGCGTGAAATAGGAACAGACAGACACCAAATCATTTTTATATATTAGTATGATTGAAAATTTGGTCTCGTGATCTTTAGTAAAACTGCCTCTACATCTCGTGGGTTTTTTAACAGTCAAGAATTTGATAAAAAGCAAATCAAATAACAGTAGCGTTTTTGTAAAAATAATATTTTTATTCGATATAATTAGAACATTTTTTGAACACGTAATAATTATACAAGAGAAATATTTTAAACTTACTAATTTATAAATCGATAAAATAACATTAAATATATAAAAACAATGTCTAAAATACAATTTCATCATTTATACTTAATACAGTATCGCCTAAAAACAAACAAATCAATTGTGGGTGTTATGGCAGTTACTGTGATTCATAATTTCTTTTTTCTAAGGACAACAACAAATGGCAGTTAGTTTGATTATAGGTTTGAGATACATAATTTAAAAAAAGCAAGGTTTACAAAAATGTCGATAAAATTCCATTAACAACTAAAACAGAAACCAAATTTAAAGCAAAAAAGATAACGATAAAACTTTGAACACGATTAACATAGTTATATGAAGACACTGGATTACTTTATCACTCCGATTCTGATAGACTTGCGATTTGAAATGACAAGACTTTCCTTCTAATTGCAATTTGTAACTCTGACACATTCTACCGCAATCAACTCTTCTCAACACGATTTTTTTTCATTTAAAAGTTTATCACCTTTTTTCAAAATCTTGACGTAATTCCGGCTAGTCTATCAAAATCGGAGACTATATGCAACTATATCCGCCTAAAGATATGCACATTTAATATCTCAAATTTGATGATAATAAAATAAAATAGTAATAATTATAATCATAGAAAAATAATGACGTCCTATATAATATGTATAATGTAAAAAAAGCGAAAATACGAGAAACTAATCAAATTTATATAATGAACAAATTTTGAGTGACTAAAACTATAAATTATTTTTTTTTCGAATGTTTATTTTTTAAAAGTAAAAAATTTTTATTTTTTATACTCGGGAGAGTGGTGGTGATTTATGGTGGTAACAAGAAAAAAAAAACGTTTTTAGGCTCCTCTTCTCCTGTGAACTTTAATGTGGCTATTGTAAACATGTGGCCATGATGCTAAAACGTAGTCTTCAATCATGCATTCATTGACACCGCGGAGAATTCGGAAGAATCCCCTCTCGCCCCACCATGTACCCCATGAGTTGGCAGCGACCTAGAATAATTTAAAATAAGATAGTAAAAAATATTTTCGCATTCAATGAAATGCTGTATGTTTAGATCTGTAAAGTAAAAAGTGGTCTTATTTTTCACCCAACATTTATTGTGTTGTATTGAAAGTTTTTAAGTTCAATAACAACCCTTTTGTGGCGGAAGTAAGGTCTAAATTGTATAAAAAAAATCGTGTTTCTTACCCAATATTTAATATTATTGTATCCGGTGTATTCCTCGCCCCAGCCAACCAAACGGACGGAATGAAAGCCATATTGCTCATTTCGACTGGCTGCTGAATGTTTATAAACACCACCATCATACGAAAAGAAGTCCCTGTAGACACGCATTGTTGCCTGAACTGGTCCAGAGTCCATAATTTCAATCATAATATCGGTCTCATTGTTTAGAGAATATGCAGGTCCGACTGTGTACAGATCTTCACGATCGACCTTGGTTGGAAGTCGGCATCCAGCTGTTCGCAGATTATCATATCGCTTCACTTTGCAATAATTTGTTGAGGCAGCGTAAGGATAACAGTCTTCGTCAACGACACTAAAAAAATATTACGAAAAAATGAAATTACCATTAATTAGGAGGAAAAAATGATAATTCTAAAATCTTTTGCATAAATTTCCGTTACCACAACGCAGTGGGCTAAAACCTATAACTAAAACAATTACCCTTGTTTATTGATGAATCTCCATGCAACATCAAGATGGCCGCCCTGGCATCCTTGTTGCCGGCGAACACACGAAAGGATATTCTGCGGTGCAAGCTGGACAATTTCCTTGCCTTTGCTTTGAATGGCGAATCTGTCTGAAGCCACGGATGTGGTGGAAACAGCCCAAGAAGATCCGCACCAGCCTGTTTTGGAAAATTTGAGAACGATAATAAAGTTTTCGAGCAGGTTTTAAAAAAATCTTTTATCGTTACTAACAAAAAACTAGTTTCTCGAGCTTACCTTGATCTCTGACTTCTGATAAAAGTCCTGGCCAATTATCAACTGCATTGAACGAACGTGGAAGTCTTTCCATTTTATTTGTAAGTCTTGACATTGATCTGGCTCTATATGTTGGTTCCTTAGTGCCTGCAGAGATTTTCCAATTGTAAAATCTTTCAAAAAACGTTTTGGTTCAAAAATCTAAATACTCACCTAAACGTAATTGCAATCCATCGTTGAATTTTCTACCCCAGAATTCGTTGTATTTTTTAGCTGTCCATCCTAATGTAACCGAAATGCTATTCACATTCTGTATGATGTCATCGTCAACGAGACAGGTATCCTGTGTACATTCAACTTTGGCGGTGTGCATACATTTGCATGTATTGCAATTATCCTTGAAAGTTTCCGATTGATTATAATAACGGTTATTGTGATAGCATTGCAGAATGGGCTGTGGTGGTGGGTTTATATTTTTACAAAACGATAGGTAATCGGGGCAGCAATCACCGCCTCGACTACGATCACAAAAATCATCGCAATAACATAGAGTATCTGTAATTAAAAATTTGATTTTTTATAAAAGGCGACCAAAATCGTCTAAATGCATAAGTCTGGGATAAAAACCTACTTTTAGGCGTTTTCTAAAGTCAGAATGAAAATGTTCTTTCTGAAACGCCGACATATTAGTACTAGTTTTCTAAAAGCCAATCACCTATCAGAAAATTAGACACGGACCGGAAATTGAGGAATTGACAGACGTGTGACTGTCAATTCAGAGCAGACAGACAGACTTCGAGCACGTGATAATAGTATCGATTTACGAATTTATTGCGATAAAATGTAATTTCAAAGTTTCGCCGATTTTATTTCTGCAATAAAGTTGCTCAACTTTTATTGCTGCAAAAATTTGAAATCTCGGATTCACGTTGAAGTTTTACCTAGAAAAATTCTCAAATAATTTTAAATAAATATATTTACTGGATATTGGAATAGCGCAGCTATCCTGCCTGTCTGTGCAGCAACTATTTCTGGCCGCACAATATTGTCCTGGAAAATCTGCGTATGTATCACGGTAGCTTTGACTGTGGCTGTAGTCGTATGCATGGTATCCGTTATATCCATTGTAAGCCAGGACTATTGGAAGAGCGACTCCAATAAAAAGTATTATTCGGTATGGTATTGACGCCGATTTGAGATTCATGTTGAATTAAAATTTTCTGAAAAAAAAGACATTTTTTTAAGTGAGTAAAACCAAATTGAATCGTTTTAAAGGTTAGAGTTATATAAATGTGTTCAATATTTCTGTGGTCACAAGGAAAAACCGCTTAAGTCGAGTTATGTAGTTTTAAAGGTTGGTGCATATTTGAATTCTCCTTATCCAGTTCTATATTCTGTCAAAGTTTGGTTTTCATGCTGTACCCCTATGAGGAATGGCAGAGCAAAAACCATATAACCTAAGTCAGTTTTGCTTTCAAAAAAAAAAAATAATAATCAAAACTTTAAACCCAAATTACTCAAAACACACTTTTTCGACTTATGCGGTTTTTCCTTGTGACCACAGATTTAACCCCCTTTCATCCCCGAATTTTTCCCTGCAGGTGGAATTTTTTTTGTTTGGTTATTGTTTTGGATTTTTTCACTTTTGTATAAAAAACCGTTATAAAAAGTTACATTATAAGCAACATCGCAGATGAAAGAGTTTAATAGAAAAAAATACTTATTATTCGAATTAAAAATTGCAAAAAAGAACAGTTTTCGAAGAGATTCTTAAAAGTTTTTTCGTTTCAATGAAGAAGGGGAAAAATAGAATCATATTCAATAAATCCAAATTTATTGAATTTTTTTATCCGGCGAACCGTTTTCGGGAAACTTTTTGAAAAATCTATGGGACCAAAATCAACTTTTTGAAAAGTAACGTTAGCTATAATGGGCACCTTCCATTTTTATATATTTTTTCTGAAACTAATGCTGGGTTTACACGAATGACAGATAATGACAATCTGTCATAAAAGAATGGACAAGTTCATTCTTTTATGAGAGATTGTCATTTTTACGACAGAAATAATGACAAAAATGATACTATTTACACGATGATGACAATTTTTGACAAAAAAATGACAAATTTGTCATTCGTGTAAACGCAGCATAACTATTGCAGAGGAAACTTTTGTGTTGATCACAACTGACATATTTTTTTAAAATTATAAATGTCTGCCGATGCCATAAAATTTCTTTTATTACACTCACGAAATTTTAAATACAGTAGAATACCGATAATTCGTACCCCGATAATTCGTATATCCCGCTAATTCGTATGAATTTGCTGGTCCCTTGAAATACGAATTATCGGGATTCTACTGTAAATAAATCTGGAGTTATTTGGCGAATTTTACGATCACATTGTAATAAATTTTACTTGTCATTAATTTATTGTGAATTATTCGGCGTTTTAATGGCCAATTCATTTGATTTGTAATTGAGGATCTACTTTAGAATTATTGAATGCACCTTAAATTTAATCCGTCGAGTTTTTTTTTCACTATTGTCAAATTTACCACGACGAAAAATGCAAGTAAAATAAAATATTTTCACCAGCACAATATATACACATAAATGAATTTATAAAGGAAGGCATAAATTCGTTTTTTTAAGACGACTGTAACTGAATACTATTGTGCGCCTAAAAAACTCAGACATAAATTAAGGTGTAATAAAATATCACTTGAAATGAATGAATTCTACACACGATCAGATCAGAATGTTAAAAGTTTTCGCCAACGGCTGCAAATTTTCCACTTTTCAAAACCAACGGAACACATTTTGAATAATAACGAATAATAATAAAACTTTTTGGTAATCATAAACCATTTTATAGGGTTTGTTTTTGACACATCACTTACATTTAAATTTCTAAGGTACACAAGATAAGGAACTAATTGTAAATCAATAAATGACTAGCCAAAGTGTTAGATTTATGATCTACTTTTCGAAATTATTTCATCGATTGGAAATCACAGCGCCTTAGATTTCACATCAGTTGAAAATCGATAGAGACGCGATCGCAGGTAGCACAGCGAAGAGAATTTAATTTTCGTAACTAACTTGAGTTACTTCTCGATCGCAACTGAAGCTCTGAAGCTGATTCCGCTTGAAATATAAGGTCGGATCTCATCGAGATCGAGATGTTATTAGACTAACCATCGCCATTCCAGCCAGACATTCAATAGCTTTCAATGAGTCACAGAGTAATTCAACAAAAATTTTGCATATGATTAATACGACTGCTGGCGCGCACACTGAATAGCGAACCGAAGTCTCACCTCAGAGTCATATTAGCTCATACTTTATAATGGACAAATCCGAAGAAGCGTCCAAATCAATGAAGCCATCAACCAGCAAACCGCCCGAATGCAATGATATCACTGTGGCTACAAGAAAACCAACAACGAAACGATTGAAAGCTTTTCTACTGATAAGATTTTGTTGCTATTCTTGGAAGTTTAGAAGCGGGCCATTGAAGAAATCACGATCAGTTGAGTGAATGAACTGGAAATGATCGACAGTAAGTTTTTTTTTTACCGGCACGAACGCCGTCCATGGGTCAATCAAAGATCAGTGATCCTCTCGAAAAATTTGCAACATCAGCTATAAACTATACGCCGGAATACTATAAAAACAAATCATAGATCTTGCTGATCTTGCAGATCGCCAGTTGAGTCAATAGTATACTGGTTAACCGTTGACTGTTTTAAACACTTAAATATTTGTATATATTTCTATGTCGTTCTTATAATCGCATTTGTTTATTTGTTTGACATTTCTTGAAACGATCTCAACGCTAATCACATCTCAACCATAGAATAATTCAAAACATTTTATTAATGAATTAATGACGTTATGAAGTATAGCCATATCGCGATTGTTTACTATTTAATTGCGCTGACAATGATTTTATTGGCTCATAATTCCAGTGATAACGTTAAAAAAAAGATGCCTTTGACAAAAAAGTGGGCGAATTGCCATTGATTGCGGATATACAAACAAAAACGGATTTCATTTGGGGAAGTCACGTAAGGGTCTAAAAATAAATTGGTGAATACCTATTTTCAGAATATTATTGATCACTCGTCAGTTTCATTGATGTGCCTGTTATTAATTATTGATAACAATTATTATTTTCTCTTGTTTGGCATGCATTCATGAAACATTTAAAGGAATTATCTCAGCGAAGTGATATATCATCAAATTATGTGGAAGGATGAGAAATATTTTCCCTCTTTGAGAAATTTTGAAAAGATACTTCAGTTTTTCAAGTGATTTCCCGCTAAAAATAGACAGATGCGTGCTCTCCCTATGAAAATTCCATGAATTCCTCATATGGCCAAATTTATTTTTGTAAAATTTCTATAAAAAGAATTTTGCATCTTGAAATTGTTATCGGAGAGCAATTACATTCTTCGAATTTTTCTTTGGAAGACTTGAGTGAAAATCATTTCCAGGGAGCTGGATATGAGGACAGACTGAAATTTGATTTGTATAGGAAAAGGGAGAAGAAATCGTCTAATTGGATTTTCATGTATGGAAGACTGATGTGAAATTATGTTTTAAATACATTTTTACTAATAAATTTTTCGACGTGGAACACCGTTTTCAAGAAAATCGGGAGGGTATATTAAAGGCTGACAATTTTTTTTTTGTTTTTTTTTAGTTGCTTCAGAAAAGATTCCTCTAGTTTTAAAAATCTCAAAAATATGATTTTCAATACATTCCATACACAGTCTATTATAAAGAGTGTTTTTTTAGACGTGTGGTTTTCAATCTGGCACTACTTTTTTCGGAGTTGGTCTTTTTGACAGTTGTCACTTGATTTATGATCAGTTTGGTTTGCCATTTCGTCAAACGACCATCAAGCGCTTCGCACGTTCGGTGAATGGGCCCAAAATGAGATGGCCACCGATCCCGATTTTCACAAGAAAATTTTGTCACTTTTGGTTGAATGGGTACGTCAATAAGCAAAATTGTCGCATTTGGAGGGATGGTAATCCACAAGCCATTCTTCAGACGCCGTTACATCCTCAAAAAGTCACTGTTTGGTGTGCTCTATGGGCAGAGGGAATCATTGGTCCATATTTCTTCAAAAATGAAGCCGGCCATAATGTTACAGTCAATGGGGAACGCTATAGAGCCATGATTAATGACTTTTTCGTGCCTGAATTGGAGGATGTTGATGTGGACGACCTTTGGTTCCAACAAGACGGCGCTACATGCCATACAGCCAACGAAACAATCAATTTATTGAAGGAAACTTTTGGTGAGCGCATTATCTCGCGTCGTGGGCCTGTGGCGTGGCCTCCAAGATCGTGCGATTTAACACCGCTGGATTTTTTTTTTGTGTGGGGTTATATGAAGTCGCCTGTCTACGCAGATAAGCCCGAGACGATTGACGCCTTGGAAGAGAATATTCATCGCGTTATTGCTAATATACGGCCCCAATTGCTGCAAAAAGTGGTCGAAAATTGGGCCTCTCGGCTGGAATTTATTCGAGCCAGCCGCGGCGGCCACTTACCCGAAATCATTTTTAAAACATAATGGCAAACCCTTATCTTTATAATAAAGCTAAACTCTTCGCCATAACATTAAATTATATGCGTTTTATTTCTTCTTGAAAACCACACGTCTAAAAAAAACACCCTTTATAAAACCCGCAGACTTTTGAGGTATTCTGAACCTTAAAAATTAATTGGCCAAAAAAATTGTGAATGGTTCAGTGATTTTTGAACTTTCTCAAGATCATGCCCTTTAAAATCAAAAAGACAATAAAAGCAATTCAAATTCGAAATGACTGACACTATTCAAATATAAAAGGGCCTAAAATTCATTCTCCCGCACAATAATTGGAACTGTCAGGTTTTTTTTTTTGGGTAACCGCCAAACAAACATTGTTGCCCTTGACCTGCCCAAACGCCATCCGAGTTAAGTCAGAAAATCAACATAAATTCCTCTTGAAAATTAGAATTAATGCTAATTATGCATGCTATGTTTAAATTATAATCATTAGGTTAACTATTTGTTTAATTTTGTGTTCTTTGCTTTTAGGCAGTCGGCCGTCACTGAAGTCAAGTCAACTATTGTTAATAGAAGAGAATAGAATATATTGAAGATCAACAGACAAGATCACTGCCAAAGTAAAGATTTTAGACAACACCATCAAATTGACGGATCAGTCAAGTCAGTCATTGGATTGGAATAGATACCAGCAATCAGCGAGATGCCATCATTTGTTAAAAATCCCATTTTCGATTCTTTCCTCGTAATAAATGGAACATCATCAACTGGCGCTCTATCGTCATCGTATGATCATTACGATCATCATCACATCACTTAATTGTAGTCTCGATTTCGTCGAAGTGAAAAGAATTTACTGCTATTTAAAATATCAAACTATTAACAACAATTATAATGTCTTCAGAAACATTTAAAGAAACGGCGCTAGAGTTAATTTTTTTAAGACATTTTTTGGGTCTAACAAGAATGATCTTGATCCCAACGATCCTATTTTTTTTCTGTTACATAAGCGGAAAGACCCCGATCAACACGCATAAGTTTTAAGCTGCGCAGATATTCACCATAAATTAATTGAAATAACTATTCAAATGAGTGCGTATGAAATGCGTTGCTAAATGAAGTCGTTCTGCAAACAATTTTTGTGAATTTAAAAGTTGTTTTAGCAATTGACATCGATCACTGAATTTGATTTGGATATTGAGTTTTAATAAGTAAAAAAATTCCCACTCATCTATCACTCACTACAAAACTATGCGACAAGATCATAAAAAATTATGTAACTTCCATTGATTGATGTCAATTGGAAACATGAACTTGTGGCAAGTTCTAAGGTGCACTGAATATTTCAATTATCCACCAAATAAATGGCCGGGCTTGCATCAAAACTGACCCCCGAAAATTCCATTATTAAAATCAGAGCAAATAACAGCGTGACGGTGACGTGGAAATTCCACTATCCAGACGACAAAGAGTGAAAATATTTTCCAATTATTGTACAATCTTTGAATGTTGGTATAAATCATTAAACTTGCGACATTTTTTCAAGTGCAACCACGCATAAATTATGGTATGGAAGATACTTGTGGGTAAAACCATCAAATTCAGTAAAAACCGCAAAAAGTCAACAAAAATGTCAATAAGGAGGCGATCTTTCCGGATGATGAAGAAGATTTTAGCACATTTGAGGAGCTATGAAGATGTTTTGTCAATATTTATGTTGAATAACAACAGTAGAGCAATACTATTTTCACAGCTCACTGGAATTTGTTTGCTTGATGAAATGATTCTTAATTGATTGTTTTTTGTTGTTTGGTTTTTAATGGCGAGGAGTCATTTTTGGTAAATTTTTACGTTGTTTAATTTACCACATTTTTTGGGACAATAAATCAAAATTATTTCGTTTTTTCCCAAATTAAGATTTTCCAGCTTTTTTTTGCGGGTTTTCAGTTGACAAAATCAAATTAGAATCAAGGGGGCACAGGGAATCAGCGGATTTTTTTTAAATCTACGATTTTTTCAAGAAACGGTGTGTACTATAATAGTGAAAACTGTATCAAAATATCTTGAAAAATGTAAGAGATAGCAGGTAAGGGGAATACACTTGCGGGGAGAGGGGTTTAGTTTTTATGGACTGCAGTTTTTTTTTGAGGTTTTCGGAAGAAAATTGCTTTTACAATTCAGAAGATGAGGTTTAAAAGCCCTCTTTTTGGGAGGCGTTCAAATTTAGAGGTTTTCTCCAAAGCATGAATATCTACGGAAAAATGTGAGTATAGATTGAGTGTTTCCTTAAAAACTCTTAGAATCAGCATAGTTCCAGTCAACTTTTGTGAAAATCTGGTGAATATAACTTTCAATGATCACAAGTAATCAGAAATTGAATCATCGCGCGTTATTGTAATCAATGAGTAAATATTAATGAAGTCATACCCCTTTAATTCCATGAATTAAATCTTATTCTTAAGTAGACAATTGATTATTTTGTACGGTAGAAACCTAACAAAATTATTGCAAGAACCAATGAAGAAAAATTTCTCAAGAAAATTCACTTTAAATTCTCGAGAACTTTTGAGTCATGGACATAGAATTTATTGTCAATATGACGTCATATCAGATTCGAAAGCCGAAGAAACGAATTGAATTAACGACGTTTGGTGGTTGTTGAAAAAGTTTAGTTTAATGTTTTTATTTTTCGCTAGTATACACCACCTTAGACGCACCTAAGTTGTAGCTTTGAATTTAGATTGGTTACGTTGTTTGTGGTGTTTGTTCTATTTCTGTTATCACTACTTCATTTTAATTTCTTTTAATTCAGTCGGCTTGAAGCACAAAATTGTTTTGCTAATGTCGTGGCGCGTTTCCATTCAGAAACGTAAAAGTTCTCGCGATTGTTTATGATATCAAATGCTGAGCATGCACTAAAAAACGGTTTTGACTAACAAGTTGATCGTTTATCAATGAATAAGTTTTTGTTTGAAGCTTTGGTCAAATAGACGATAGGCAAAAAAAATGACAAGAGCGGATTATTATACGCTATGCGGCAAACTTGGGTTTACAACTTTTGTGTGTAGTTTTACAGAAAAAGTCAATGAATTGTCGATTCAACAAAATGTTTTTATGTCTATAAGAATTAATTTTGATGAAATTTGACTTCAGACAAAGCATAGGTAATTCAAGTAATTTCTATTCCATTTAGCGACATGAGTGTGAAAGAGAAGTTGTACTTACCGGCTAGTAGCCAGTAGTGTTGATGATAGTGTTAACACTTTGACTGCCATGTGAGACGGACGTGGCCTCACATTAAAATATGCCCCTGAGGCCGTGTGACACACATATGGTGTCGCTTCCATGGTGGCAGCCAACGTGTTAATTAAGAAAAATCGCGCTGATTCATTGACGAATTTCCCGATTTTTTTAAACGTTTTTTAAACACTTCACATTGGGTATTCCACTCCGAGCAAGCGTGTCTCTATTTTTGGTGTTTGAATGGATTCAGTTTTGCGAATTATTTAATGGGACATGATGAGAGATGCATACAAATTAGATACTAGTTTTCAACTAATTCCGACAGTAGCAAAGAATACATATATGCGAAAAAAATTACGGAAATTTTTTATTGCTGTTTAATTGACCATTGTGTCAAAATTTAAACAGGGAGAAAATATTAATGAACTAAAATTAAAATATTTTTTAAAACAAATTTATTGATATCACCTTGAACTTCAAAGTTTTTTTTAGGTGATGAAGTAGGATTTTATGAAATGAGCAATTTTTTCTGTAGATTTTATGAGTTTAAAATGATGTTCCAGGCTAAAATCGACTAAGAGTGCATTTTGGCAGGTTTAAGAATTTTGTTCAATTTTTTTGTCGAATTTTTGTTTACTCAGATTTTAAAATATGGTGTAAACAATCTGTTAGTCATAATATTTGAATTAATTTTATAGGTTTTCTATTATAAGGGGAAGTTTTTATATTATTTTGCGTTTTAGCCAGCTAGGACTATACCGTGGGGGGAAGTTTATGCTTCGAAGTATTTGGTCTGCAAGACTGTTGCTGCAAATGTTCAGTTCAACTTTTTGTCAGGTTAACTCTGACCTTACAGAGATTTCTGTAAGCCAGCTAGCGGTCAGAGTTAACCTATCTAAGGTCAACTCGTGCAGCTCCCAATGCCCTACTTCACCTGCTGGTGGCTTAATTTCAGAATTTCTCCGACCACAGGTCAACTCAGTTTTACTTGCCCACATGCAGGCGAACGCGCGCCTGCCCGAGGCCAATTACGCCGTATGTAGGTCGTCGAGTTAGCCTCCATTTTTCTGAGTGTGTTGTTTTTGTTGAAATAATAAAACTTACAAACATTTAAATAATTGGTGTTGTCTAACAAATCCACAATTTATGAAAACGATAAATCATACCATTTATTATCAGTTTTTCAAAAAATTTACAGTTTGAGACTTTTTGTACCACTCCTTTTTGACTTTAAAATTAAGCTCTTATGATGCAATAAAGAAATGTGAAATATGTCTGCAATCTTCTTAAAAAATCTTAAGTGATAAAATTTGACACCATATCGAAAATCTTTTTTTTTTAATTTAAGATCATCACTTTGGTGAAAACGTTATGGCTAACTTCACAGATATGTATATTGTATCTAACTCAAGAATTATACAACTTAATCGAATTGTAATTGAATAAAATAATCGTTAAACTTATCTTTATTACAAACAGTCAAAAAGCATCTCACCTTTCAAAGCTATATGGAGTTGGCTTGGACATAATCGGTAGAAATATCTTACATAATTCAGTAATCCATAACTGCTCAACGCCACTATTAGGAAGAAAATTGAATGGTGCCATTTTTGACGAGAAATTTTAATATCTAACAGATGTTCGATATCATATTTCATTTTATGCTAGCGGGTGCCACGCAAAATGTTTTCTAATTAGCAGTGCGGCGTCTTGAAACTCGATCATTGATGAAAGGAAAATTTTAAGATCGGTTTGAAATTCAAACGAGTTTTTCGGTAGATGTTAGATGGTTAAGAAAATTTTCTTAACTGGTTGTGATGCTGTTAATACGAAAATGTTTCAAGGTGTCGATGATCTAAGTTTTAGATTTTATCATCTAACCTAAGACAGATTACAGGAAAGTCTGTATAAGCCGGACTCGCACGGAACCGGGAAATTTGTCCGGGTTAGGCAGGTTCCGGCTTATCCAAGCTCATTTTGTATGGAAAACGTCTCACGGGACTTTTAAAACTGTCCGGCTGAGGCAGGTTTCCGGCTTATACAGGGTCTGGCTTATACAGGTTTGACTGTTACTCAGAAAAATCTGAGGCAAAAATGCTTCTAAATAATTTTCGCATTAATTTGCAGAATTTTATTATTATCTGGTTTATAATTTTCCTACAACAAACTTTTTTTTTGCAATAATGTAAAATGATGTAATTCTCTGTCACCCAGTAATAATTTACTAAAGACAGTCGAGATATTTACGATTAAAATTTCGATTTATTGATCACGACTTCGACTGATCTTTTTTAAAGCTTAGAAATTACAATAAATCGATCAAAAAATGTCAATATTTATCTATGGACAAATAAATTAGCACTTATTTGTGAACAAAGTTTAATATCTTTTATCTGGACAACATTATAAGTAAGTTCATGTACCACCAATAATAAAAACGGGTACAAGTACCCAACAGGTACACATTTATGTCCGGAAAGATATAGTAAGATCAATTAACTAGCAATTAGCTGAGATTGTTAATTAGAGCCACGATCGTGTTCAATTACGGTGCTTAGCATAACTAATGATCGACGTTAGCCGAGATCGCTCTATAAGACAGTTTATGGGCATTTTCGAAGCGTAAAACCGCCAGAGACCACAACTTTTTACTAATAAGTTAATTGCAAATTATTTGCTTTTGATTTTATCGTAAAATTATTACACTTGAATTGGTCTCATTGAAATTTCATTGTTCGTATTTACACAATTGTTATGCTTCGGTTGTGGCGTTTAGTCATTTCACGTAATTACGAGTGACAGCGTTTTGTTTTTGTAATCAAATGATTGGAGTTATTAATCAATTTGACGAGGTTAACTGGAGTATTTATCTTAACAGTCATCTGGTTTATCTACGCATTTGATGTTTTCAATACCTGTTGAACGGTTATGAAAGAACATATGAGTTTTGGATAAAAATAAATTTTTACCAATCATACTAATATATAAAAATGAGTCTGTCTGTTCCTCTTTCACGCAAAAACGGCTGAACCGATTGACCTGAAATTTAGCATAGATGTTCGTCGGGGGTCCAGCCCTAACACAGACCCATTAAAAAGTAGCCCGAGAGGTGGGGAGAGTAAAGGGGAGGGGGTAAAGTGATCTCGAAACTTAGCTCTTCGTCTATGTTACCCTTTCGCGGGGAAACTACCGATCCGATTGGCCTGAAGTTTAGCTCCAACATAGACCGCGTAGCGTACTTGTCGCGGATGGTTAAATTCGTCCCCCTCCCTCTCGAGAAATTTAACCACACAGGCCCCCCGGCCCCGTACTTTTTGTTACGCCCCTGATTAATAATATTACATTTTCGTAAGAAAGTTTTACTTCCCGAGTCTAAAAGTCGTGTCGTTTTCGACAAGAGTCATTTTACGTGTTGTTGTTAGTGCTTTTCTATCAACAAACACATGTAAAACGACTATCAGAATCGGGAGTTTAGAACCGTTTGCACTAACGAAACTTGGTAACTTATGTTCTTCTCACATTTTTTAAGACCTAGAATTTATAGGTCTCAAGTACGCCAAGCATAACCTATTTTTTTTAAGAATAGTACGTTGATAAAGGCTTAATTAATTTAATTAAGAGAGCCATCAAGTTTTCTGGGCATCAATCGTGTAACGGGACGCGTCTCCGTCTTTGAGCTGAGACGGCGCCATCGACACGACACGGTTTTCTAATCGTGTATCGCGACACTAAAAAGTTTGAACGTTCAATGGATTGAATTTCTTAAATCAATTATAGGTTATGCTAAATAAAGCTACAGAAACGTCAAAATAAAAATGTTTGGATTAGCTGAAATTAATTTTATGTTAAGTTCACAGAAAAAAGTGAATTACGAGTTGTTCGCAGGTTCTAAAGGGACATAAATGATCCGTTCCAGCTCATCTCAAAACCGTAATGTATAATTAATAGACTTTTTGCTTGAAGTGAATAAAAATCAAATCCTCCCACAAAAGTTTTTTCATTTTGTTGCCGGAGGCACCAGTGTCAAACGCGCCCCTCGCTAAGGCATTATTTTCCTCCATAAACCTTACAAGGGTTTCCCATTGTTTTTCGTTCGTTATCTTCCTAAAAAAATATAAATTTATTATAATTTAAATACAAAAACTTTTATTTACTTTGGTTCCTCCATTGTGAAATGACAGACGAAATGACACTGAGCGACACCTCGAACTGTGTCGCTGAACGAAAAGACGCGTCGCTAGTATGCAACGACGCGTCGCCATACACGATTGCTTTTCATAATGAAAGACGCAATTTCGTGTCTGCGTCGCGTTACACGATTGGTGCCCTGCTTTTCGTAGAGTTAAAACCTTACAAGTGTCGTAAGAGTCGTTAAGAGTATTATTGTGGTCTCTGCTGTTTATTGATTTTAGCAAGAATTTTAAAAACCTGGGCACCAATCATGTATTCCGACGCGTCTCTGTCTTTCGACTTCGACGCAGCTTTTAACTCTTGACTTCGCCATATCTGCAGCTTGAAATTTCGCGGAATCGTCACTATGAATCGAAACGTGATTCTGACTGTCACTCCAGGAAATTTGATGCTGTTGATATGGCGAAGTCAAGAGTTAAAAGCTGCGTCGAAGTCGAAAGACAGAGACGCGTCGGAATACATGATTGCTGCCCTGATCTTAAAAAAAATTTGGTATTTAAAATGTTAATAAAACTAGTATTTAAATCAAAAAAAAATTAGTGAAATTTATTTACGAAGAAAGAATCTTACAAATAAATTACCGACGATATAGCATGAGACTGCAAGTCTTTAAATCACGAAAAAATCAACGTTTTTTTTAACTAGAAAAGCGTTGAAAACTATACAAAAACGTGAGCTCTGTGAAAATAAAAGATTCAAACGTATTTAAACATTGTCAAGCTTGCACGCGACCGTTTTACTATTATAGAAAAATAAATTGTTGTCATATTTGTCATTATTATGATTGATGATCGTCTGACTTACAATTGCTATATTGTAAATGAATAGCAGCAGCAAAAGCGGTAGTAAGTAATAATAATCCAATTGCGATTTGCGATAAAATTTCATTCCATTTTACTGTACTTACGATAAAAGCTAAAAATTATACCTACTTAATTAAAGTTTTACGTTTGAAATTTCGATCAATTTCGATCAGCTAATCGTCAGAATATCGATTGATCGAAATAATTGGGTGGTCAACTCTTAAACGTTTTACTTATTGCTAAAGCGGCATTTGATAAGAAAAATATGACATTACTAATGATGTTTATGAGTAATACAAAATTTTATTTACTCTGATCTTCATAAAAACGATCTCACTTGAGAAAATTAGATGGAAAAGAGTAAGAGTGGGACGGTTGTGGATCGTTGACGCGAAAACACTAAGCGCACTTGACTTAACTAATTTACAGCGAAATGACGCGAAGATATTAAATGTCATAATAAATTTCACGGAATTACTTTGTTTTGCATGTTAAGAATTCTGGCGGCATGAATTTAACAGATCTGCATCTTGCAAATAAATTTGTCGACAATTGAATAAATTTCGACGTTTTAAAGTGGGACAATTATGCAGCCATTTGATTACCGTTTAAAGATGCAGTTCCTCCATTTGCACGTAATATGAACAGTTTTTTTTTATCGTCATGACGAAAGTCACGATAAATTCATCACTGTGTAAATAATGTCCGCAACAATCAACGGTTTTGAGTGCGCTTTTGCAAAATGAAATCTGCATCACAATTTGGAAAGTTTATCGCGATCGTTTTGGGTTTGGGTTTCTGTCTTTGGTGGTGGCGCTAATGCAAAAAATTAGAACACTTTAACCAAATTATGTAAACGTTTTTTTTTAGCAATATTTTAACGATCTTAGCGCATATCGAATTTCTATTGGCAGATGGGTTACGATCTACTTGTAGTCTAAATGTGGTCATCAAGCGATTTCAGTTCTGGTTGCAATTCAAATCAGGCGGAATAATATTAAATAAACACATTTGCTAATTAAAATTTTGCAATTAAGATAATTTAGCGTCATATGTTTATGAGACGAGACCAAATTCTAATCTTTGCTAAAAGTCTTTTTTTGTATTTCAAATTTCAAATGAGAAAATTAGGTCAAGTTTAATTGGTTTTCGTAGTTTTGATAAATATATTTTATGCATTTTTTGGTCTAAATTTGTTGTGTTATCTTATGTTTTTGGAACTTTTCTGCGAATGTTAGAATGAAAATATGGTAGTATTTCACTAGAAATTTAATGTGTTTTGATATTGACGGAGTAACGAATTTATGTTAAAGAATTATCACATTTTTAACTATAAAATATCTTTTTTTTCGTTTTTTAGTAAAATTGACGCCCCCAGATTGTCCCAGTGTCTTGAGCAAATTGATTTTTTTTCCGGAAAACCACGTGAAACGAAAGAAGTTTAATTTTAAAAAATCTCCCCATTGATGTTCAATTTTTTAATGACAATTGAGAGGTTTAGGCCTAACTGAAGGGTGCGAGACCCCGTGATGTGATATCCTCGGAGGCTTTAAGTAAAAATCGAAGTAAAAATTTAACAAGAGTTCGAATTTTACCGGGACCACAAAAAAATTAAAAGGGGAGTGGAGGGGGAGGGGGGGGGATGCCCAAGCAGCATTTATATCAATTGTCGTGACGTACATGTGTCACGACACTACGGTTGACATAAACGCTGCTTAGAATAAGGCAAATTTTGTGGTTGCAGATCGGCTGAGTTAATTTCCTTTCAAACTTCACCCCTTTTGTCAGTTTTTTAGAAGCCTATGTGCCAGTTTCCTTTTTTTTGAATACATACTCTGCAAACTACTAATTTATGACGAAATAAAATTTTAACAATTGCCATTAACTGACCTCGCTTTCTGAATTTTATTCGCTGGAGGGAGCAAAAAAAAAATTTGAAATTGATTTCAGGCAAATAAAGTGCACCAAATGGCCCAGAATTTATGCTTAGTTACTTTCTGAAGATCACAAAACCCATCAAGTGGGTTAATTTTCGGGACATAAAAAAAGAAACTATTTTCGCGAATGAACTTTGGAGCGACATAAAACAACCGAAATAAGCTTCTGTATTCAATATATACAATAAATGTAGCCATAAAAATTCCGAATTGAAGAATGACTTCTTCGAATTGATCATCAGTCGTCTTTTGTACTTAATATTTATTTTCTTGCTGTGTCTTCCAAAGACACTGTAAGGTGTCTGTTTTGACACTCCATACATTTGACAAATTGTTGAAAGATATGGAAAGTAAGACAAAAAATTGCCAGAAGTACTAAAAATTCTGTATTTCATTTCAATATTTTTTATAATTTATTACGTTCAAGGGATTACTTTATTTCATGAGGCGGCATTTTATGCGACGGCACTCTGAAATTCCCCCAATTTGAATCCAAAAAAACCGCCATCAAACGCAAAGAAAATGACATTCAACTGTGGTTCTCTGCCATAAACCAGATTTTTTTTGTTTGATTATTTATTTAAATTTTCAATCCAACATTGTGTGGTCAAAAAATGGGTCAGCAAATTTTTTTTCCAGACTTTTCATTGTCGTTTCAATTGATCAGCTGAAGAGGCAATGATCGTAAAGATGCCGGTCGTAAAACTGTCGATAGTCAACTAGTCTAAAATCAAAAATAATCAATTTAAACTTATAAACAAAAATACTGGCAAAATTTTTCAGGGGTTGCGTGCAATAAAAATAAAAATTGAAATAATTGATTACCTTCGAAGCGCCTTTTTTCCAATGTTTATGGGGCAGGTAGTCTTTTTAAGGAATGTCATCATAAATCTTGGCGTTTGTTGGAATTTGGATCAGTCGAAAAATATCTACTCGTTGGAGGCTTACAAAAATACCTTAAGCCCATTTATGGTTGGTTATGGGAATATTTTCATTCGTAAACATTAAAAATCAAAAACTTTCGCGATTTCCATGATTGATTGTTTCAATTTTACCATTTAGCCTTCCTAATTCCTCCCACCAATAACAATTTTAACATTTTTGTGTATTTATTTTTGGGATATATCTCCAAAGATTTATGTTAATTTAGACCAATTAGTTTGAACAGTGTGAAATAAATTTTATGTCTATCATAAAAATTCGAATTGGAAATAAATTTTTGAAATGTTTAAAGATTTTTTACTCAAGGATTTTTTTTTCATTTAAATTTAAGTAAAATTTGAAATACAATTTAACTGGTATTGCAGATTTGTAGTGCAAATCTAATACATATTTATCACATCAAAATGACTCTCTTGCTTATAAAATTCATTGTTTTGCAATTAAATTTTTGTAGTCACACCTGGATAAGTCGAATCCCGATGACCTGAAATTTTTCTGATAACTCGAAATTCTTTAAATTTTCTATACAAAATGAACCTCGTTAGCATCGTCTTCCTCGAAAGCTCGATTTTTTCCTCATGTTCGAGCTATTGAAGTTCGACTGTAGTTTTCCTTGATGATAAAATTGATCAATATTGATCAATATTAAGTGAATATTCTCCGAGTTGTGATTAAACGGGGTTAAAATACATAATTCTGTATTTTTTACAATATCTGCAGACGATGTTATCAGTGTTTTTTTTTAATATAGAAAATCTTATTAGCTTATCAGGGATTTAAAACATTTATTATTGCATCACGTTTGTTATCAAAATTTCTAATGAAAAATCGTATCAATATCCAGAAAAATCGTCTGTAAAAAATTACGCGAAAATTTTCTCGTATGAAAAAATTCAATAAAACGTATCATATCATACTAATATATAAAAATGAGTTGGTGTCTGTCTGTCTGTTTGTCTCTCTGTCTGTCTGTTCCTCTTTCACGCAAAACGGCTGAACCGATTGACTTGAAATTTGGCATGAGTGTTTGTGGTAGTTCTGGTTCTAACATAGGCTTACGGAAAAGAAGCGCGAGGGGTGGGGGGAGTAAGGGGAGGGGGTAAAATGATTTCGAAACTTAGTTTTTGCGCAATGTTACTCTTTCGCGGGGAAACTACTGAACCGATTGGCCTGAAATTTGGCATAGATGTTCGTCGGAGTCCAGCCCCAACATAGACCCATTAAAAAGTTTTTAAGTTCTTTCCGGTTTTCTTCGTATTCTAAAACTTGGACAAAAAACTTAACCCGGGAACGACGGGTATGCAAGCTAGTAGTTAATAATTTAAAAAATGCAATTAGTTTTACTAATAGTTAAAAGTTCATTAAACTGACCAAAGTTTGAATTAATAAATCCATATAATAATAATAAAATCGATTAGACGATTAGGTAACTGTACCGGTTCCATCATATAACAACAAAACAACATTTAAATAAAATCAAACGTAGTTTTAAAAATTACTGGCGCGTTGTTATCATACCGCGAAAAATTTTGTTTGATAACAAGTTTCTTGAGTCCAGTCCAAAAACTTCAATATCTTGTATTGTTCTGTTTATAAACAAATCGGTGAATTTTTCACAAATCATTAACAAAAAAAAATACTAGTTTCAAATAAATCGCAAAGTCATAATGATTCTATCAGCCTATAATCATTTAATAATGTGTGATCATAAATAAAAAATGGTACTGCGACGTGGGGATTTTTAGAGTAGTCGGGAAAGCAATGTCGGTTTTTTTTTGAAATTTTACAAAAATTTGATGCTATTATTTTTTTGATAAAACGCTTGATTTTGGAAAAATTCGCAAATAAGGTTGGGGGATTGAGTGGTTCGATTCAAAAACTTTATATTACTTTTCACGCCGAACAATGTGGCGCTGTTCGAAAATGTTTGTTGGAAAATTCGAAAATATGACAAAATCTGATCAGGAAATAATTTTTTTTGGTGCTTTTGTAGGGGTCCATTGACGCAGGCTCCCTTTTCCCTTCGCAATTTCAATGCGTGATGTGTTTTGTGGAGAGATAACAGGCGCCAAAATGAATATAGGCTTGAAATTTACAATTAATTTCTTATCATTATTTTCTGACCAATCTAAATCGTGTGTAGCAAAAATAAATAAAAATCATGCGAAATATCGTTTCAAATCCAAAACTTATTTAATAATCATGATGAGGCATTTTATATTTTGTCTATAAATAAGAAAAACCTCCGTAACTTTGATCAGTTGACATTGAAATCTTTCGAGTAAAATTGAATTTTAGATTAAATACAAATGGAACCATTGATAACTTCGGTGTTTTTGATTGCTGCGGTTTTAGCAGTGATTTACCTGTACATAAAGCAAAAATATTCCTATTGGAAGGATCGTGGAGTTCCGTTCATTGAACCGTCCTTTGGCTTCGGAAATATAAAAAAAATCAGTGAAGGTGTCCATCAGGCTGTCCTGATGAAGGAGTTCTACGATCGAACAAAAGGAAAAGCACCTTTCTGTGGAACGTATTTTTTTGTCAGTCCAACAGCGTTGATAACTGATTTGGATTTGGTGCGAAATGTTCTCATCCGTGATTTTTCGTACTTCCACGATCGTGGAATGTACCTTAATGAGCGTGACGATCCGCTTTCGGCGCACATGTTTTCCTTGGAGGGGCAGAAGTGGAAGCTTTTGCGGAATAAATTAAGTCCGACATTCACATCCGGGAAAATGAAATTCATGTTCCCAACGATGGTAGAAGTCGGCGAAAGGTTGACAGAACATTTGCGAGATTCGGTGAAAATTGGCACTGAATTTGATATCAAGGAGTTAATGGCGCGTTTCACGACTGACATTATTGGAACCTGTGCTTTTGGGATCGAGTGCAATAGTTTGGCGGATCCCAACACTAAATTCCGGCAAATGGGAAAGAAAGCATTTTATATGGAAAGTCCACTAAAGCCAATGTTTCTTATGGCGTTCCGAAGACTTGCGCAATTATTGCGTCTCACGTGGTTCCCCGCTGACGTTAATGAATTCTTTATGAGGATTGTCAAGGATACTATTCGGTATAGAGAGGATACAAACACCCAACGTAATGATTTTATGAATTTGTTGATGCAATTGAAAAATAAGGGAAAACTGGACGATGAGGCTGATGATACGACATTGGGCACGTTAACTTTAAACGAAGTCGCGGCTCAAGCGCTTTTATTCTTTTTGGCTGGATTTGAAACATCTTCAACGGTGCTCACATATTGTATATATGAATTGGCATTAAATCAGGAACTACAAGAAAAAACTCGCCGAGCAATTGAGGATGTTCTCCAGAAACACGGAGGAAAGATTACTTATGAAGCTGTAATGGATATGGGTTATCTGGATCAAGTAATTAATGGTAAGTTTTTTTTTATTATTTTAGGAAATTGAAATCATTATAAGATATACGAATTTTTTGACAGAATCATTGAGGAAGTATCCGCCCGTTGGCAATCATTTCCGGGAAGCATCAAAGGATTATGCGGTTCCCGGGACCAAATTTGTTATCGAAAAAGGCACTCGTGTCTGGATTCCGGCGTATGCTATCCATCATGATCCTGAAATTTACCCAAATCCATCTGAATTCAATCCGGATCGCTTTCATCCGGAAAATGTGAAACAGCGACACCCCGCAAGCTTTCTGGCCTTTGGAGATGGTCCACGGAATTGTATTGGACTTCGGTTTGGTGTCATGCAAACGAGAGTCGGATTGATTTCGCTTCTTCGAAATTTCAAAGTGACCACCTGTCCAAAGACTGAGAATCCAATTGAATTTGAGCACAAGGGGCTAGTTTTGTGTCCGAAAAATTGTGTTTGGTTGAATGTGAAGACAATTTAACTTTTTTTCTCTATCGTTTCTTAATCGTGATACGGAAAGGCCTTTTAATATTTATTTTTCGACCACATTAGAATTCCGTTTTTTCCGTAGTTTATTTAAACGTTTGGATTTTTAGAAAAAGCCCTGCTTATAGTTTTACATTCAATTGCTTTTTGGAATTCAAAAATCAATTAAAGTGTAAATTTTGAAAGGTTTTTTAAAATTTTCTATTGTTATGTTTAAACTCTTGAACGATTGTCGAATTTTAAATTTCAAAATAAGTTAAAATAAGTGTAAAATTAAATACCAATTATTAATAACTGTATATTTAAACGAAATTTTGTGATAGTGTAGAGTAATTTAATTTTAAATGATTAGACATTATTTACTTCTTCCTAATTTTACAGGAAATTCTTTGGTGCAATAAAAATTAGATACTTATTATAGTAATAAAATGAAGAAATTTGACAAAGAGCTTTATATTTCATGCCTTTTTTATGCTGTGGCTTTTTATAAAAGACTCCGCTTCTTCCATCCTGTTGACGGTTTACGAGAGAACCGAAGCGATTCAAGTGGAACGAAGATTTTTTCAAGGAAGGCCGTGTGCTGTGGTGAAAATTTCATTAAAATACCTCGAAGGGTTGTAAAAATATCTGAAGAGGGGTTCACAAGGGGTGGAAAACATTTTTCGCACAGATTTTTGTGCAGAAAAAGTTTTTAAATGGAAAAGTAATATTATGAGAATGAAGTTTCTAAGATGTGGAGAGATGAGATAAATAAAATATCTGTGAAATAACTGATAATATAAGATTTGATGCAAATCGGCCGATTTGTCCTCGGCGTTACCCAATTTGAAATGTCAGTTTCGAAAAAATCTATGTTTATAAATTCTATTACATAAATTTCATGCATGCTTTCCCATTACAGCTTTTAGCTACTCCTCACTCAGAAAAAAGTTCAGGTCAACTTTTTGTCAGGTTAACTCTGACCGCTAGCTGGCTGAAAGAGGTTTCCATTACATGACATTACATCCTCGAAATACCTATCTAAGGTCAACTCGTGTAGCTCCCAATGCCCTACTTCACCTGCTCGTGGCTTAACTTCAGAATTTCTCCGGTCACAGGTCAACACAAGTTTTACATTCCCTCATGCAGGCGAACGCGCGCCTCGCATAGGCTAAATTTTCCTGCCCGAGGCCAATTACGCCGTATGTAGGTCGTCGAGTTAGCCTCCATTTCTCTGAGTGCAGTAGCATAAAAATTAACTATTTATTAATTTCGGCATAGATCCAAATATTCATATTACGGCCAAAGTATTTAACTTACCTGTCTTTAATGAAGAAAGTTTCTCCGCTGCCAGCACAAATTCTTGTCAACAGGTGCGAGTGAGTGTCACCAGCACTTGAATATTCAAATGCAATCGGATTATCTCTGAAATCAGAAAGTAAAACAACTGATTATTATATCATGGAATTCATGTTATCTGACGCGATTGGAATTTTAATACAGACAATTGTTTTTAATTGATCGTGAATTTCTTCGGCGCTTCAACCATTTTTATTATATTGAATTTATTTGCACAATTGGGCTCAAGATAATTTAATGGAAAACAACTACAAATATTCAATGATATGCGACAAATATGGGTTTATAGAAAAGATGAATGTAGAATATAGTTAGGCAATAATTTTTTATGTAGAATACGTGATTTCAATTGGCTAAACGTGATATGCTTAAAGATGTCTTCAAATCTTCATGCTTTCAGGGAGAATTCCAGCAAATCATGTACGAAAGACTTCTGTTTGGTATTTTTTAAATTTTGAATTATTCAGTTCGACATTGGCCAAAAATTACAGTATTTAAATTTGCGTAAAAATCGCGGTTAACGACTAATCGATGAAATTTGTTTTAGTTGGGCAATAAATCTTGAGTGACTTTAATTTAATGTATGTCACTAAGATTTTATGGATAATGGATAATCAATCCGTGATCGCTGAGCAACATAAAAATTTTTGACACGTGTTTTAATTTTTTTTCCACCTGAAGATATCTAGGGTCGGGTAGGGTGAAGTGGTCCGTAGGGAGAAGTGGTCCACGTTTGGTAGGATGAAGTGGTCCACCCTGTCAATGTCATATTTCGTGTTTTCAAGTTTTTTTTATGAGTTTTTTTGAGTGTTTCAAATCGTGGCCGAAAATCGATGTGAAGCTCGATTATAACTTCTCCCGAAAATCGAGCTGAATTAAAGAAACAGAAAAAACCGCCGGAAAGCGACGATTAACAATTACACCGAAGAAACCAACACCAAAACAGACCAAACGCTCATTTGTTACTTTCGAATAAACCATATTTTCGATCAAACTCCATGATTATACTTTTATTTGTCATTTAATTTTATGTTTATGCGATTTTTGGAAAAATTTTGTGGGTGGACCACTTCTCCCTACCATTTTGAAAAAATCGAAAAATCAAAGTTTTCGATAAATGCCTAAAAATTAAATTTAATGTCAAAAAGTTGGCAATCTGTGAATGCAGAAAGTTAGCTTAGGTCCTGCACTTGCGATTTGACTATCTTATCATGCAAAAATTCCAATTTTTGACCATTTTATGGCCAATAATAAAAACGTGACCTGACCCTACTTATTGATCTGCAGAAATGAAATTTTTGAATTATTTTCTTCGATAGCTAGTGAATGATTTTTTTCTAGGATTTTCTCGCAAATATTTCTTTTTTTTCCACAAATTTCAAAGCTAAAAAGCCTGTCAAAAACACATTGGACACACTCGACCTGGTGATTATGTCGTGAAAGTTATTGAACGTATTAATAACCATCTGATGACTAAATCAAACAAAGATCTACAAACCATGCAATTGACAAGCAATTTAAACAACATTTCAACAGCATAAATGTTCAATCTAACTATTTACAAGTAGAAGAGAGCAGAATCAATAAATCTCCTCAATCTAACACTTTAATTGTGGTGTCGATCTTGTACCATTTATTCAAATAACGTTCTATAAATGCAAAGAATTTTAATGGTTTGACATTAATCAATTTCCCTGTTTTTATTAAATAAATTATATCCTATAATAATATGAAAAATGATTGCCGCTTTAAGTGCTGTTTACAAGTAAAACTGCTAACATGCTTTTAAATTAACAACAAAATGAACTGAAAGTAAACTTAACACCTTTACCATATTATCACACAACTATCAGAGTCTCGTACAATTCTACAAAGCCTTGAATGACTTTTCATAAAAAGTCAGCGGCAAAGTTTGAAATTTCTCTAACAATTATCGGATAATTGCATATTGCGGTAGTCTATATGCCAGTGTAAAGCATTAATTTGTATGTTTAGCTTTAGTCGGTTGATTGATTGTGCACATTATATGACTATGACGTTAAATTGTTAAATTGTCGGCGCTTATTCATCTCGAGTAGCAAAACTACTAAACGAATTGCAATTGAGTAAAATTCTGTCACATACGATAATATAATCGATCGACCGACAAGGTGACAACTTCACTTAACCAAATTAAATTATATTCTGTGTGAATAGTAATTTTTTTTATGCTTATGGAAAGTAATTTATTTTACATATTTATCTAATCTTTTTTATAATTAAGCATTGTAAGAAGTGATTGAGTTATTAATTTGAATGGTGAGGAGAATTTTCAAATAAGATGTTTCAGATTAATTAAAAATATTTTGAATAGTTTGTTAGATTTTTTATTTTGAATATTTTGTTAGAAACCCTACTATCCTATCCTATAATATAATACGAGGAATGTCTGTCTGTCTGTCCGTCTGTCTGTCTGTCTGTCTGTCTGTCTGTCTTGACAAAGGATCTCGAAAACCCGCCTAACGATTTTAACGAAACTTGGAGGTTAGGGATTTTCGGTGACAAGGAATCGATCTAGATAGGTCTCACCTCTGAGAAAATTCCCCCTCGATACCCCTCGCCTGGTATCTTCGAATTGGGTGGTCCGATCTCAATGAAACTTTAAAGTATTACTAAGGGAGCTAAGGGCTTTCGATTTTTCCAATACAAACCTGACTTTTCCCTCCCCTCTATAACCCTCACCAGGTGTCTAAAAACAACGTTTCAAAAATCGGTGACAGCGATTACTCAATAACCACTCAACCGATTTCTATGAAATTTTGTTATCGCGCGTTAGTTTTAGTTCTAGCTTTCTAGGTCGGGAATTCAAAAAACTCTGGAAAAGCTCTGTAAAGATAATGTGAATTTAGTTTTTCCCCAAAAATTAGCAACAGTAGGATTTTGAGGTCGCCGAGCATGGCTCGGTCTTCCTGGTACTGGTAACAGAAAAGCCGAAAACAAGTGCGTTATTAAGGATTTGTTCCTTTCATTTTTAATACAAAATTCAAAAAAAATTTCTAATTTTTTCGGAACAGGCTCAACTTATTAGTGCTATCTAAAAGCTATAGTGAAAAACCACCAATAATTCATCATTAGACAAATCTTTTAGTTCTATATCAATCACCACCTGTAATGATTGACGCCATGCCGTGGCCTTTATGCATTCCACTGATCGTCGTATATCAGTCAGCTTTCAAATGCGAAATGATGCGGTAATTGTTTGTTATTTTCGGAAACGATCTAAGCGCATCTGTAAACTCATTAGATCAACTGATCTTCTTACAAATATTCACATAATTCTTGAGTTGCTATTTTAAGAAAATCTCTCACAGATACTTCAAAACGGAATTCGAGCAATTTCTGACGTAACAAACGATACAAAAAAGTCGATTATCGGAGACCTCAATTAATAGCGAAGGCGGACAAGACGCGCACGCTATTAAGATATACAAAACATTTTAAAAAGCAGGAAAAAATAGTAAATTATTGCACATTTACAAGATTATCCGTGATCTGGGAATCGACTTAGACCGCCCCCATGCAAAATCTTCAAAAAGCGTTTGAAGATCACTAAATTTAGGTACGATCACTATTTGCGATTATTCATCGGTCACGGGATTGAACTACTTAAGAAGCTATTCTTCGAGCGTTTAAATTCAAATCAAACATTTATCTGCACTCTATATTGATGTAATGGCTCTGACTGATGCGCCGAATTGTTTTTAAATGAAACGAAATTTCGTACAGAAAAGGAGATATTAACTCATTAAGAAAATGTGGCGGGCGGTCCAAAGATGACATTTTTTATGGTACGATCTTGAACTTCAATTGAAGTTATAAGGCAGGCGTGGTAATTGAGTAGTTTTTTTTATTATTATACAAAAAAATGCCGAATTTCAGTGAAACCTTGTGGAAAATTAAAAGATTTGAGAAAAAAAAACTGCCTTAATGTTCATTTTCCATTAGGAGGTATTCACAGATATTAATATTGAACATAATTAAAATTCTTGTTCTTTATTGAAACACTACGAGAATGTGAAAAATGAAAGTTGAAAAGACACATCAGAAAACATAAACTTCCCCAGATGCTACCACATCATGTGCCACCATTTTGACTTAATTCTGTGTTTATGACGTCAAGAAAAAGCTTTTTTCGTCATACTTGAAATTATCGAAATTTTCCTCAATTTCGGTAATTCTGTAGATTTATGGGTTACTGATCTGAAATTAATTCCTGGGCAGTTAATTTATGACATGAAACAATTATTTCCAATGTTTCTTTTCTACTACAACACAAAAATTATCGTCTGTTTGTGAAGAAAAATTTTTTGTTTTTAGTTTGGCATTGGACTTGAGCCAATATTTCGACATAATTAAAATTTTTGTTTGCTTAATACGAAACCAAAGAAACCACTTGCGGAATTATCTCAATTTTGTACAACTTATGATTCATTAAGACATCAACTTTGCAGAATTTCGTATCACACAAAATGACAAAAAGTCATTGGTTCATGAGCTAAAAATATGCATTTATTTGATTCTCAAGATTTATAGTGACATTTTGAGGATCATTGTCAAGTGACAGAGTGTCCAGAATTAAAATATTGCTTACTATATTTCGCCCACGTTAAACGTATCGCGATTTTAATTCAAAAAAATTCGTGTTTCTTATTTGTTGACATTCTGTCGAGTAAATCTTGTGGAAAATTGTGAAATTTTCAAAACAAAATTGATAAGTGAGGCTTCGAAACTGTGCGCGAAATCTGAAAATAAATACAGAAAAAAAAAAAATCTTTTGACATGGCGAAAATCCTAAAAAATGTTTAATGACCATTTAGCGGAAATGACATTTTCTGGTTTCGTTGTTTAATTTTTTTCTTTTTTTCCTTTTATTTATTTATTTTTTTTTTTTCAAAAAAAAATAAGAAATAAATGTGACTTTTAATATTTTATATGGTTTTTGCCAATTTTAGTTTTATGACTGTAATAAATGTTTGCACATAAAAAGCGCGTGATTTTATTATAAGATTCTAAAGGTGCCGCTCCACATGAGAGTACATACGCGAGTATCGCTCAAAAACTCTCGAGAGTTACTCGCAGGAGGTTGTCCATTTGAGAGTTAATTTTGGCGATTTTTCTATCGCTACTAGCGAAATCGAGCTTCTAGCTTCTAGCGTTCTCGAGAGCTACTAGCGCCGTTCGTATCTCGGGAGCTACTCTCCGAGAGTTCAGTGGAGGCCTGTCCACTGGAGAGTAGAATCACTTTTGACAGCTCGCAGAAACTAGCTCGCAGAAACTAGCTCGCGAGTTTTTGCGAGTTTCTGCGAGTGACTCTCAGAGACGTGTCCATTTGCGAGTAGCTGCTATCGAGAGGTTTTCACCGGCATTTACTCTCATGTGGACCGGCACCTTAAGATATAATCCCTAGGAACAATAAAATGCAGATTTATTTGGTTTATTTCGTCACAAATATTGTGTTTTGCATACTACATGTCGGTAATATTTTACATTACTTTCCTTCATACAGTAAGTAAAACTAAAAAAACTGGTTTCCGTCGTTATAATCATCAATGGCGCAACAACCGAGGACAGGGCCGTGCCAAGGCTATATTATTACGACGCACGCAAAAAACTTTAAATGCTTAGGTAAAATATACCCTTGAATTAGGGTTGCCATCTCGCTCTCTTTCCTCCGGACGCAGTCCTCTTTTAAAGGACGTCCAGAGGTATTTTTTTCCTAGAAAAGCAGTGCCCTGGACACCTTAAAAAAATCCCCCGGCCGCCTTAAATAAAATAGAGGCAACCCTACCTTAGGCCTATATTACACACGGCATCTTTAAGCGGCGACTTTTCTTAAGTATAGGTGCGGGAAGTGAGGGAAGCGGTGGCCCCTCACTTCTCTCGCCCATACTTAACAAAAGTCACCGCTTAAAGTTGCCGTGTGTAACATAGGCCTTAAATTGCACCTTTTGTGACCTCCCTCCCTGGGCATGGTGCTGACCGGGCTTCCGCTCGAGCATCCATCGTCGCACAGGGTTCGAACTAGTGAACGTTATGTAATGACAATTTGCAAAATCAGGTATTTACTTTTGCACCACCCAATAGATACACTAAAAACTGAATAAAAAATTCAATGTGGAACTCCATTTTAATAGTAAGATTTTGCGCATATTAAAAAATTCTAATTTGTTGTTAATTAAAATTAATTTGATACATTAGACATTTAAATCATTCGTCAAAAACTGTAATTTAAAACAGCAAATAAACGATGGTCATGCCTTGTATAATATACCCATTTATTTAATAGATTTTGGCACCATCCCTCATTAAGAAATTTTAAAGCATAAAAATGGGTTAAGAAATTACAAAACCTTGGTAAAGAAAAACGAAATCGCTCAAGAAAATAAAACGCCTACAACTTGCGATTGAGACTGAATTTATACAAGCAGCAAATTATAATCATCAAAATATAATTTACGCTTGCGGCAGGTCAAGTTTGATCGGTGATATCACAAAAAAAAAAATCGTGGACGGACTGTAATAATTTAGACCATGATGATGCGATACGATCATTCAAGATTTTCATAAAAGTGGGTCTAAAAAATTAAACAATGAGTGAAATTCTATGACTATAATTCCTGTTGATAAAATTAGTTTTTATTTCTTCAAATTAAATTGAATTACCGACCATTTTTTTTTCCAGAAACCGTTGTTGTCTTAAATTCAAGTCGAATTTCCTTCTGGCGTTCTTAAATTCGTTACATTTTTTTGGTGCTGTTGAGGGAGAATTTAAAGAAGTGGAGAAAAAATTATCGAAGTCAAACTGATTTTGTTGAAACATTAATCAGACGAAGGAGTTTCGCATAATAAAATTGTAATGACATAAGAGTGGAGTTCCGAAAATGACTCAAATGGCGAATTACATTCATCTTAATTCATTTTGGTGGAACATCATATACAAGTATGTAGTATTTTTTTTTTGCTTGAGATGATTTTCTCAAGGCTCTTCAAAACGATCAAAGTCCAAAATTGATGTTAAGAAGAATTCATTAGACATTTATTATATCAGTATTATTTTTTTTTTCTGTGAAACCTGGGACAATAGCTGAATGAAGCATCAAGTGTGCGTCATTTTTGTTGACATACACCTAGACTTGTGAGATGATGGTGGTCTTTTATTGGAGTGAAAATTTAAATCATATGTTTGTGTTTTTGCTGTTCGCCAATTTTGTAAGTAGCTCGGTTTGTTGATGAATCAAGGTTATTTACATATTTGGCTAATGTCATTGTCTCAGGTGTGTTTTGTTTATGAAAATTCTCAAATATGGCAAGCAGATTAAATTTTGGAAATTTTCAGTATGGGATAATCGTTGCTAATTCAAGTGAAAAGTTTACAGTTTATTGAATTTTTGTAATAGTTTAAATTATTTATGTATTTTGATCTTTATTGAATTCAAATGAAATGTTTTCAACTATAAGGTAGTTTATGAAGAAACAAAAACAGCAAAATATACAATAATATTACAATACTTACAGCCGATTGTTTTAAATTTTATGGGTTGTATAAATATTAGAAAATCTACAACTGCCAGGAAGCAATAATGAATATTTTATATGAGAACTTTAGGCCCCTGTTACACGGGGCAACTTTAAACCCATACACGATACAAAAAGTTGCTCGTTTGTGCTACACGCGGAGGCAAGTTGCCGGAAACTTCTGTATATTACACAGTGAGTGTTTCATGTGTGTGTGAAGTTGTGTGAAGAACGAACCCGTTCTTTGTGATTTTGTGCTTGTGTGCGTATTTTGTCGCCTTGTTTCTACTTTCGGAACTGGCGACATTAGCCACTGCTTCCTTCACGTCTCGCGCCTATACTTAAGAAAAGTCGCCGCTTAAAGTAGCCCCGTGTAACAGGGGCCTTAGACTGAATTTCGATAGAAAATTTTTCATTTGTATGGACGACGGAGGATGGGGTATTCTATTGAATTTTGATGTATAGGAAAGTTATCTAAAATCATATTGGAAAGTTATCTAAAATCATATTCTAAACACATTTTATATTTATAAATCATACTAATATATAAAAATGAGTTGGTGTCTGCCTGTCTGCCTGTCTGTCTGTTCCTCTTTCACGCAAAAACGGCTGAACCGATTGACTTGAAATTTGGCATGAGTGTCTGTGGTAGTTCTGGTTCCAACATAGGCATACGGAAAAGTAGCGCGAGGGGTGGAGGGAATAAGGGGAGGGGGTAAAGTGATTTCGAAACTTAGTTTTTGCGCTATGTTACTCTTTCGCGGGGAAACTACTGAACCGATTGGCCTGAAATTTGGCATAGATGTTCGTCGGGGGTCCAGCCCCAACATAGGCCCATTTAAAAGCAGCCCGAGAGGTGGGGGAGTAAGGGTAGGGGGTAAAGTGATCTCGAAACTTAGCTCTTCCTCTATGTTACCCTTTCGCGGGGAAACTACCGAGCCGATTGGCCTGAAGTTTAGCTCCAACATAAACCATGAAAAAAAAATTTTAAAAAACTTAACCTGGCAACGACGGGTATGCAAGCTAGTATATTGATATAACTCACCGTTTTCGAGAAAACCGCAAAAAACTATTTCATTTGTATATAAAAAAAGTGAAAGAGAGGTTTGATTTTGTCCATTTAAGAAATTAAACTCTCTTTCTACGGGTAGGTAACCTATGTGTGGAATTTTTCATGTCGTTAGTTGATTTTTCTTCGAGAGTTCTCTTGTTCACGGACAGATGGACAGAAAGGCGGAAATCAATATATTTTGTCATCCTACAACCCCCAGTGTTCATTTTTGTATCCAACGATAAGTTCGATATTAAGTCTAATAGACAGGAAAGTGTTAAATCTACAGATTTGAGTACAAACTGCAGAATAATAAAATTTCGAATTATTTCAAAAATCTTTTCCCCGAAATATTTAAGGTATTCCAAGAATTTTAATTACGATCAATTTTCATTGTTATTCAATTATTATTTTGTATACACAAAACACTTGTTGAAATTATTTAGGCGAACGTATGCAAATTGAAACATTTAAAAAATTTAATGACTCAAATAGAAAACAAAATTAAAATAAAAAATTCTTACACTTGATATCAAATAACTTTGTCTTCTGGTGTACATTGTTTATTGAAATTTTCGCGAAGGCGGCTAAATTTTGTCTGGCAAATGCTTGTTAAAAATAAGTATACTTAAGAATCGGTTGCGCCACATTAACTTTTGACAACATTATGGTAGTCATCGTGATCATCAAATATGTTACAAATGAAAAATTACCATTTAATGATGGGATGAGATTTTGTCAAGCAAATTCATTGAATTTGGACTAATTGAGAGAAGGAGGAACATCTTGAAAGATATTTTTGACAAATTATTATAGAATGAGAGGGCATTTTAAGCGAATTCAAATGTTTGAGATTCTAACAGGCGTGAACATTTTTTTTTGATTTTGATCAGATTCAATTGAATGATAATTTTATTAACAAATTATATTAGGTGATGGTGAAAGAACCACAAATTTCTTTTGTAGATTGTAAAAAATTCTCTACGAATTTTTTGTGTTTCTTAAAATTTGGCAAAATTCTTGTAGGTTTTTCAGTTAATTTTATAAAAATCAAAAATTCTTCATAAAAATTAATAAATATACCGAAAGTCATTATCAATAAATCCCATTAACCGGCAATTATTAATTGCAAACTTCTGTGAAAGGCAAAAATGTTTGTGTGTGTCAAATGTGCCTATTTGTCAAAATGACAATAAATGTGATCACTTCTGACTCGACCTAAATATTTAGTGCCATAACACATGATTTAACTCATATAAAGCCGGCAATAAGTAAAATATTAAAACCGGACAATATCATTACGAATCAAACATTATAATATGATGCCCGTTTATAAGTATGTAGTAGGTATTTGTAATGTAAATACCCGTCTAACATAATGTAAAAAGCACATTACATCTTGACATCATCATCGTGTCGTGACGATCCCATTCAGATGTCAGAAAAGCATAAATTGAAATGAACTGCGAGGTTGAATGGATCGATTACAATATTTCTGATTGCTTAGGGCGATTTTAGACTGTAAAACAACATACAACGATTAATGCCTGGCTGTTTTACTATTGAAAATGAACAAAAAGAAAATCGGATTTCTAGCTTTGATGATTAAATTGACTGCGTTCCAGAATTTTAAACGCTGGTGGCTTCTGAAAATTATATTATATAGGACATAGTATGTAACGGAAAAATTTGAGTTTGAATTTAAGTGAAATCAGGTATGACACGATTTAATGATTTGCATCTAAATTTTATCTCTAGTATAACGCATTCCGTAGTCATTATCGGTTTGTATGCAACATCGATGCGTATTTTAAACTTAAAAATCAATACACCGATTCTGTATTAGGTGTGCATAGTTAATTTGCAATTTGATTTTAGTCCATTGTCGGTATTTATCACATTATCTAACTCACAAACTGTAGTTCCACCTGGGAGGTGTGACTGTTAGAAAATTCAATTTTCCGATCAACCAACTTCAAATTAACCGTGTAATTACTATTGAACCACAAACTTTGACAGTAGAATATTAAAGCAATTTAAGGTGTGAACATTGAAACCACTTTTGCTAAACAAAAAAACTGCCACCCTATTTATTGTTGACTACCTATAGCAGTGATTCCTAACCTTTTTAAAGTCAGGGAGCACTTTTGATCAGAAAAAAAAATTCGCGGAGCACTTGCAACAATCTCGCGTAGCACCAGTGCTCCGCGGAGAACCGGTTAAGAACCACTGACCTATAGTAAAAAATATTTTATCAACGTGAACGTTTCTTTCAGTCTTTACTGTTCTCGCGATGTGTCAAAAGAATGTGTCCAGAAAACAAAACTTGTCCGCACATGAAAATTCAATTGGACCATTTTCTGATCCCTGTATTATAGAACATTTTTAGATTTTATTCTAAACTAGCTTGCATACCCGTCGTTGCCGGATTAAGTTTTTTGTCTAAGTTTTAGAATACAAAGAAAACCGGAAAGAACTTAAAAACTTTTTAATGGGTCTATGTTGGGGCTGGACCCCCGACGAACATCTATGCCAAATTTCAAGCCAATCGGTTCAGTAGTTTCCCCGCGAAAGAGTAACATAACGCAAAAACTAAGTTTTAAAATCACTTTACCCCCTCCGCTTACTCCCTCCACCCCTCGCGATACTTTTCCGTATGCCTATGTTGGAACCAGCACTACCACAGACACTCATGCGAAATTTCAAGTCAATCGGTTTAGCCTTTTTTGCGCGAAAGAGGAACAGACAGACATACAACAACTCAGTATGATTTTCGGTTTGTTTTATCAAAAAAGTTTTAAAGACAGAAGCGATAATTTCACATAACTCTTCCGCACAACATAATTCAATCGGAACATTTTTTGTTTCTTCAAAAAGGAGAATTTTGGCTGATTCAAATCAACCCATGTTTTCTTTCCCAATGGATTAAAAAGAAAATGTTTCAGGTTGACGAAAACACAAGTCGCGCCTTAAAGTCGCATCAATTCCTCGGCTTCATGGTCGCGATGTTGTTTTTGCATCTTTATTTCCGATTTTTTTGTATAAATTTGGTGAATGAATTTTGCACATCTTTAAAGGGATATTTTCGCACTTGTTTTGAAGTTATCAGTAGTGACACATATTTAAGACTGTTGATAATTTTTTTTTGTTCCACACATCGCTACCATTGCGTCATTTCCAACCGAAGACACTTTGATTTCGTCAATATGGTAGATCAGTCTTGTTTATCCAGTTTAGAATCGATAACGAATGTAGTCATTAAATATTTTATTGTTGTTTGCACAATAAAAAAAATCATATTGGTGTAGTCACAGACTAGTAGAATCACAGATGGGAAAACACATAGCATTTCACTGATTAAAAGCTATTTATTGATTGTAAATTGGCTTTTAATTGCAAATAAAAATCTTATTTACTACCAATTTATGATGTTATCAAGGACCAATTAATTTTTTTTATGACAATTCAACACTTTTGATATAAAAGTCGAGATTTGCTCATCGGTTTCGATTTTATTTAAGCCATGTGCAATGGCAGGTTAAAAGAATCGTAAAAATTTCAATTGATAGGAAAAGTTTATTTAGATTCAATATCTATTCGTACTCATATATGATAAGATCGAATCAATTTTGGAGTTGATGATTTTGTTCTGGATTCGAAATTGGTCTTTAATCGAAATTCAATTAAATTCTAATGTAACTCTAAAGTAACAAATTTCAGTTTCTGTCTGTCGTCAAATGACAAAAATTATATTTTTCTCATTAGAAGTATTTTTGAACAGTATTTTTGAACTCAATCTGAGATGTTGATTCAAATCTATTTCGGTTCATCTTCCGTGTCAAAAATTGGGCGGATTTTAAATAAACATTGGCTGTTGATGGTTTTCACAAATTTTTTCCCTATTATTCATTGACAAAAATGTCATCAGATGCGCTTTTAAAACAATGCAGAGGCGAAAATATGTCTCGCATCACCTTTTATTCACATCTGTCCGCCTCATTGGCTGCCGTTTCAGTTGAAAATGTTTCTGTCAAATTAACAAAAAAAAATTGTCAAAAAAAACTAACAACAAAACTGTTACTGCACCCATTTTATTCTATCGGAATTATTTCAGATTAAAACATTTTTCTCGCAGGAAAGAATGATTGTAAAATGTGTGAAACATTTTTAAAAGTCATGACAAATGCGATCAACCACGTAAGTTGATTTTGTAGATCAGGTAGACCAGCCCCATCTATAAAATCTCAGCTGGGGCCTACTTTAAAATCCAAAGGTGGCCTCAGCTGGTTTCCAAATGAAAACAGAAAAAAAATCAAGAATAGAAAAAAAACTTGGCGAGACACCGTCAAGCACAGCTAACTGATCGCGGTATTGACATTGACATTGATCGATGATTGATGAGGTTGTATCTGGTGAGTTATGTCATCTAAGCACGCGATATATTTTTTTGCGAAAATTTTCGTAAAAACGTGAATATAGGTGGGCTTGCGAATGAGGCGAATTTAGCAAAAAAGTGGTGGCGATCTACCCACCCCCTAGTGCAACAACTGTCCCGCGATCGTCGTTGATCGTCAGCTTTCAACTGTGTTCAATCAATCTTGCAGATTTCCTCACAGTTCGGCATTTTATCGAGTCCGTCAAGTGATCTTGAAAAACAAATTGTGAAAACTACAGGTTTTTCGTTGATTCGATTGTCACGATCGCTGATGTGCAATTAGCGTATTTTCGCTTAAACACTATAATTTTGCAGTTAATTGATAGTTTGCAAAAGTGAAAACTCAATTGTTTTTAATGGCAATTAGTCGATGCTAATTGATTGTTTATGTAGATTGATACGGAAATCAATGATAAATTATGGTTTATTGAGAAATCTTTTATGAAATTTATTCTATGTATCTTTAAAATGAATTTGGAAAATGTCAGTAAATATAATAACATTATTTTCTAATTTTCTTTGGAAATTCTTTTGAGTTTCCTCAAATTTGTATCCATTAATTTAACTTAATGTGAAATTTCACATATCCGTGATATTTAAATTCTTGGAAACTTTACAAAAATTTCAGCTGTTAAAATATTCTGAGACAATTGTTGCATAAAAAAGAAAATATGATCAAATTTTTTTCTTTTTAATTGTTTTGCGGCGAGCCAATGCGTGCCAATTGATGGCGTTTTAATCTTTGAAATTAAAATTCAAACTAGAAATTTGTAAACACTTCAGGTGTGTTAATTATCAACATTCATTCGGATTAACTTATAGACAAATGGACAATTGAACAATTTTCGCTGTTTTCTCTTTCAGTTCTTATTCGGTCGATTGAATGTTCTCTTAAATGTTTTCTATTAATAGTTTTGATGTAATTTGGTTGTGAGGTGCCTTCTTGATTAAAATATGGGGTTGTTTTTGGTACTCGAGAAGATTTATGTGAAAGTCAAGTACTCTAAATATATCTTGAATTTATTAATGTCTGTAAAAATAACTATCTTGATATACAAATGGACACAATCTTTAGAGTTTGTAGAAAATAAAAATATATCGTGAGGTCAAGTGGTTTTTCTACCGCATTTCTGCTGAAAGATGAAAATCTGCGCGATTTTCTTAAACACTTAACGGTCATACGGCCGATTTTTCTAGTGGAAACGGCGTTGAACTTTATTTTCTCAAGTTGATGCCTTTTCACAATAACTGTACCTACTTATTATCTGCAAGATGGCACATATTCAGATACTTTAGGCTACGTGGGTGGCTATTAATCAAATTTTCGCTATTATTCTCGCAGGGCGTAATAAAATTTCGATAGTGCTTGGAAAATGGTAGAACAAGGAAAATGGTAGAACAAGGAAAATAATACAAAGAGGATAATCGTGTTTATAAATTTCAACAATTTTCGATTCCCTTCTTCTGCAGCAATAGGGCATTCAATGAACGTAAGACTGCTGGGCATCATCCACAATTGTCAGAATAAGGTAAATATATCGGGGGGTTTGAAACGGTTCATGTAACCCAATTGATTTAAAGATATAGCAGTAAAATGTAAAGAGAAAATAACACTTTATGATATTTAGATGCATTAGAATAAACTACTGTTTTATAGGTGAATATATTTAACACAGATAAATAGCTATCCATGAGTATTTTCACAAGAATTTAAACCCGCGGGCCAATAATGATCTCAGTTAGTGTTTGTCCGTGAAATATTGTTCCGATCTTTGGTCAAGATATGCGGAACAATGCAGTATTAAATCCACAGTAAAGTCAGTTGTGCTCATCAAATTGCAGAGCTGCATTTTTTCCTAACGTTTTATATGAAAGTCATGAAAATTCATTATATACATTTTTTTATCTCTTTTAAGTTGTTATGTTGCGGGAAATTAAACAAAATTGCGGAAAGAGCCTTGGGGGTCGGATCTGTAAGATTTGAACAAGCAAGATTTTACACATTTTGCAAATATTTATCTACCAGGAAAAATGTTTTCCTTCTTTAATTTTCGTAGAAGCAATTTTGAGTAACTTTTTCAAAACAGATCTACGATAACTTTCTCACACACTACATTCCATTGCTGGGGGTACTATTTGTAAATTTTTAGCGGGCTCATTGAATAATAAAACATAAAAGCGTTGAAATATTTTTATTGATTTTTTAATAGTTAAACGTCAAAATATAATCGTTGTACTGAATCCTTTTCCGCTGGCGGATTTTTTTGGGGTCCAAATTTTGTTCTAGCTTTCTTGTCTTTATTTACCTAATCTTTGCTTTTATTTAAAAAAATGTACTAAATATAAAAAAAAATTCTTTTTAAGCGCTGTGTATCAGAAAAAATGAGATAAAAGCATAAAAAATAAAATAAATATTTATCTCGCTTCTATTCCTGATTCACAGCGCCTAAAAAATATTTTTTTTTCTTTTTAGTACATCTTTTTAATGAAAGCTTTTTTTTAATTTTTTTTACTATTCAGTTTTCCATAATATGTTAGCGATGCATAGGTGATAAGAACAATTAGAAGCAGCCATGCGCAATATTTAATTTAGAGGTAATGGGTATTTTTTTTTATTTGAAATTTAAAGCTACACTAATCTACAGATTGCTCAATGTGACGGAACAAAATAAAATTAATTGTCCATAAAATAGTAATGAAATAACGTAAAACGAATTTAAAATCTTTTCTTTTTATTTATAACACAGATATTTTCTAAAAATTTGATTAATTTTTGTTTGATTCAACATCATGAGGTTTTACTCTTTTGTTATTATATTTGTATTTGTCATCTTGAAATATACTTTATCAGAGGTTATTAAAAAATTTTCGTCCTGAAATTTCTAATGGATTTAAATAACAATTTTCTTTAATTGAATTTAGGTTGGACTACATGTGAAAATAAAATACATCAAAACATCTAGCAACCCAAAGTATGGGAATTTTAGTATCACGGCAACACCTAACAAATTTGGTTCTCCAACATTTGATATACAATTTCAAATCGATCGAGAACTTTCTTCAGTCACTGGAAGAATTGTTTACTATCTTGCTCCGACTAATCGTCGTAAATACTTACGCGCTAATACCACAGTTGACATGTGTGAAATATCAAGAGGGAAAAATTCAAATTTCGCGCTTCGTATTCTTTATTTCGGATGGCAATTTTCAAAACATCTTCCCCAGACGTGTCCTATCAAACCGGTTGGTAATCTAGCAAATTTCAGAATGGCAGTTTCTTTAATTAATTAAGAAAAATATGTTTTAAATTAATAGGGATATTATTACGATAGAAATCTAACAGTTCCACTGAATCTCCTCCCACCAATCTTTGGAAATTTGGGAATAATGGGAGAACTCAATCTTAAGACTTTAGAAAATGGACGGTCACAAAAAATTTTTGATTATTTTTTGAGTCTTGTTGTAACTTCAAAGAGAATTGATTAAAATATAATGCTTCTACGAAGCACAAAAACAAGTTTAAAAGTTCCTTTATTTTACTTCATTTACTATAATATGCATTTTAACGGGTTGAAGGACATCTGAACCAGCAAAAATGTTTTCCTTCTTTAATTTTCGTAGAAGCAATTTTGAGTAACTTTTTCAAAACAGATCTACGATAACTTTTTCACACACTACATTCCATTGCAGGAGGTACTATTTGTAAATTTGTAGCGGGCTAAGTGAATAATAAAATATAAAAGCGTTGAAATATTTTTATTGATTTAGTTAAACGTCAAAATATAATCGTTGTGCAAGGCATACTGAATCCTATTCCGCTGGCGGATTTTTTTGGCGGCCCAAATTTTGTTCTAGCGGTCATATCTTTATTTACCTAATCTTTGCTTTTATTTTAAAAAATGTACTAAATATAAAAAAAAATCTTTTTAAGCGCTCTGTATCAGAAAAAATTAGATAAAAGCACAAAAAATAAAATAAATATTTATTCCTGATGCACAGCGCCCAAAAAATTATTGTATTTTTTTTTCTTTTTGGTACATTTTTTAAAATGAAAGCTTTTTTTTTTTAATTTCTTTACTATTCAGTTTTCCCATAAGATGTTAACGACGCATAGGTGATAAGAACAATTAGAAGCAGCCAGGTGCAATTTTTAATTTAGAGTTAATGGGTGTTTTTTTTTTTTGTTTGAAATTTAAAGCTACACTAATCTACAGATTGCTCAATGTGACGGAACGAAATAAAATTAATTGTCCATAAAATAGTGATGAAATATGAAGATTTGAACGTAAAACGAATTTTCATAAATTTTGATTTTACTTACCTTCAAAAAGGTTAAAATCTTTTTTTTTGTTTATAGCAGAGACATTTTCTAAAAATTTGACTAATTTTTGTTTGATTCAACATCATGAGGTTTTACTTTTTTGTTATTATATTTGTATTTGTCATCTTGAAATATACTTTATCAGAGGTTATTAAAAAATTTTCGTCATGAAATTACTAATGGATTTAAATAACAATTTTCTTTAATTGAATTTAGGTTGGACTACATGTGAAAATAAAATACATCAAAACATCTAGCAATCCAAAGTATGGGAATTTTAGTGTCACGGCAACACCAAACAAATTTGGTTCTCCTACATTTGATATACAATTTCAAATCGATCGAGAAATTTCTTCAGTCACTGGAAGAATTGTTTACTATCTTGCTCCGACTCATCGTCGTAAATATTTAAGCGCTAATACCACAGTTGACATATGTGAAATATCAAAAGGGAAAAATTCAAAATTAGCGCTTCGTATTCTTTCTTTCGCATGGCAATTTTCAAAACATCTTCCCAAGACATGTCCCATAAAACCGGTTGGTATTTTACCAAATTTCAGAATGGCAGTTTCTTTAATTAATTAAGAAAAATATGTTTTAAATTAATAGGGATATTATTACGATAGAAATCTAACAGTTCCACTGAATCTCCTCCCACCAATCTTTGGAAATTTGGGAATAATGGGAGAACTCAATCTTAAGACTTTAGAAAATGGACGGTCACAAAAAATTTTTGATTATTTTTTGAGTGTTGTTGTAACTTCAATCAAAATTGATTAAAATATAATGCTTCTACGAAGCACAAAAACAAGTTTAAAAGTTCCTTTATTTTACTTCATTTACTATAATATGCATTTTAACGGGTTGATGGACATCTGAAGTTTTTTAAATCATTACCATTCTTTAAAAAATGATGCATTTAATGATGCATCATTTTTTAAAGAATGGTAATGGTTTAAAAAAATTCAGATGTCCTTCAACCCGTTAAAATGCTTGTTATATCAACATGAAATATCAAACAACTGATTGAAAGGTTTTGTCTATAAAGAGGGTATAAAGAGGGTTTCGTTTTCACTGATTTTTTTTTATACACTCAGAAAAATGGAGGCTAACTCGACGACCTACATACGGCGTAATTGGCCTCGGGCAGGAAAGTTTAGCCTATGCGAGGCGTGCGTTCGCCTGCATGAGGGAAAGTAAAACTTGTGTTGACCTGTGGCCGGAGAAATTCTGAAATTAAGCCACGAGCAGGTAAAGTAGGGCATTGGGAGCTGCACGAGTTGACCTTAGATAGGCATTTCGAGGATGTAATGTAATGTATTGGAAACCTCTGTCAGCCAGCTAGAGGTCAGAGTTAACCTGACAAAAAGTTGACCTGACATTTTTCTGAGTATATATTTGGAGGTTTGGTACAAAAAAGTAATTTTTAAAAAAATGGTGAATTTTTCAGAGGTATGAATATTTTATGTTCATTTATTGAATTTTAATACTTTATTATTAAGCCTAAACCCCAATTACGCGTTCGTGCGTGCGGCACCCACGCGGTGAAGGTAAAAACTACGCATTTAAATGAGTAAATGTATAATTGCGCGTTGCTCAGACGCGTTGCCGCGTCCGTGCCGCGTAGAGTAGGCTCAGTTTCTACTTTTACACGCGGTGACAACTACTAGATGCCAAAACAAAATCATGCCGCACGCACGGACGCGTAATTGGGGTTTAGGCTTTAATTAAAATTTCGTAAAATTGAGTTGAATTGAAGACAGCTGCTTACTTAACTAAAGCACCAATAACCACACGAGAATTTTGGATCCAATGAAGATCGGGCACTTAAAAAAGTCAAATATATACATATTTTCGGTCGTTGAAAGATTATTTAATAAAAGTATCAAGTTTTAGGGGAGAAGAGCAGTGGGCGGGGGGTTCAAATTTAAAGTTACGCCACAGATCTCAGACCATATCAATTTTTTTTACACATAATTAGTTTTTATATTTAATCGATAATTTTCACACTTGACGAATTAATGTAATTCATCCGCTAGTGTCAACAGTAATTAAAAATCAATTTTCTCAAAAGCATATAAAATTTTAATAGCGGCATAAAAATTATTTATTCCGTATAGTTGCGTTAGGATCGCTTTCGCATCCCGTGTCATAAGAAATGGTTCTTTCAAAATTTGTTTGCCAATTATAGGCGATTAGAAATCAAGTAAAGCGTAAACATAAAACATTGTAGCAGTGAGATGGCGATTTGTATGACCGTTTATATTTCTTAATAAAAACGCAGACGGATAGATGAATTCTGGAAAATTCTAAGGAAGTTATGCAATCTGGCGCATGTGATGGCGTTGAAACTCATGACGATTTTGTAAGAATGACTAAAACAATAATTAACTGCAATATTTTGATTTAAATTTCAGAGCAATTGACAAGGTCATGTGTAAATGGATGAAAATCAATTAAATTTTTGCATATGCCACGTGCTTTCTTCGAAAAATTGTAACATATTGTTTACGTTTGATCGTGTTAAATGAGAAGAAATGACGCCAGGCTAACCTTTATGTAAGTCAACGACAGTAAGTGATCGCCCCGAATCCGACATGACATTGAGCTAGTCCGAGTACAAATTTGCAGGTTCAGTTAATATCAAGAAAAGCAGCCGTACTTACGTGTGTGAGTATCTACATAAAAGGTACAGTGGAACCTCGATGCGGGAACACACGAAACTTCGAGATATTGAGGATTTCGAGATATCGAGGTTCGACTTATTGAGGTTTATAGCAAGAAACTTCGAGTTCGCGAGGTCGATGATAAGTCATGATGCAAGATAACGTTTTAAACGATCGTTTTAGCATATTTATGCCCATAACGAATTACTGATTTATTCAAGTTTATACCACTTTAATTCGATTATTAGAAGTTTGTTTGAGTTGATTGGATTTCTGGGTAGACACCTGAACTTGTTAAGGTCCGACAGTTTGTTTAGAATCGTGGAAAACTTCTACTTTCAAGCTATTGGGGGAAAAAAACAATAGGGAAGTTCAAAAGGATTGAAAACTCTTCGATCTATAGGCGAATTCGAATTATCGAGGTTCGACTAGTCAAGGTTCCGCTGTACTTTTATTAATGCTCTGTAAACATAGTAAAAGATGCACAACAACGTGAATTTACATACCAAAACGCACTCGGCTGTTGCACATTTTACACTAATGTGTAAAGCTATCTGAATGTGAATGCAACGATGCTTAAACTCGACACGATAAAAATGTTTCGTAATTGGATTTTCATTAGATATGACACACGACGTGATCAGATACAATAGAAAAGATCGGAAAACTGATTCGAATGAGGCAAAATTTTATTCAAATGGATCAAAGTTGAAATGACATTGTAAATTGTCATATTACAGAATTACGCCCGACGTTATTGATACCACGTAATTTGCATTAGAAACGTCATTCGAATTTATCTCAATTTTCGATGCACTCATGGGTGATTTAGCAGTAATTAAATGCAGTATTCAACCAATTAAAATGTTCATAAATTGATTTTCCACCTCTCAACAAATAAACGAATTCACTTAACGAGAGTTTTCAATTGGAATGTGTTTAAATGTGAAACTTTATGGAGTGAAGACAAATCATGTGAACTGAATTTTCCTACAAAATAAATTTGCTATATACAGCAGTTTAAAATAAAACCTTTCTCCCGTATTATGCAATCTAGTGTTGTAATTTCTTAAGCAATAAATTAATCTCGAAATCCAAAAATTTTCGCCTGCGGCACAATTTCCTCAGCAATTATTGCCGCTAACGCATTTTCCTTCAAAAATTTCGCCTGCGGCGCTTTTCATAGTACATATGATGTTTGTTCCTGAAAGTTTTGCTTGTGGTGCAATTTCTGTTGTACACCCATACCTCGATATACGGCCAAGATTGGTTCCAAAAATTTAGGCAGTATATCGAAACACCGGAACATTCTTTTAGGAAAGTATTGCATTTATTGATCGCAGTGCATTTCAATGTAATATTGTCCGACTTTTGCCCGTTTATCGAATCAATGTGCAACGTATTTCAAAACTGAGACGCAATTCAAAAAGCGGAAGGCCGTAAAACGAGGGGCCGTATATCCAGGTATGGGTGTATTTTGAAAACATAAAATATCCATAACACTTTTTATCTATATTGCAACAAGTCATAAGGACTTTCCGATCAAGTAAAAAATGTCGATTTTCAAATCAAGCTTAATTTGTCGTGGATTCATACAAAAAAATATGGTCACCTTAATTTTGGAGTCCAAGGCAAATTTTTGCAAAACTAATAACCCCTATAAAACTAATAACCCCTGAAATTTTTAGATCTTTCTGCAAATTCTAAAAAAAAATCGGATTTTGTTTATGTAATGTTAAATGGAACATCCCAATTGACCAAATTGGTTGGAAAACTAATTGGATTTCCAATCATCTTGTACCAGGTACCGAAGGTACGATTTATGGAATTTTGACTGGAAATCCACGATTTTTTCCTGTGAAAATGGTCATTTTTGTACCATACGGTCCATAATTCCAAATGTTCCCGCACAAATATTCTTAAACTTTATAAGGGAAAATTGCGTGGTACATTTGGTTGGACACGGTACAAAAATTCCAATATTGGTCAATTGGGATAAAGATTAAAATAAGTACTTTTTATAATGTTTGAAATATTATTTCAAGTACTTATATAATCAGTATTTTGACGATTAATACATAAAAGTAACGCTTCGGTCGGAAAATTGTAAACAGTTTCATTAGTTTTCCATGAATTTTACGAAAATGAAGATATATGCAACGATTTTTTGCTATTTTGCTCTCCTCAACTGGTCATTTTCTGAGGTGTATTAATATGAAATTTAATTTTAAAGCATTTTTTTACATTTTATTACAAAACAGGTTCGCGTTTTTATAAAAATTGACGCAATAAAAACATCTAGTAATCCGAGATATGGAAATCTGAAAGTTACTGGAAAAATGAATAAAATAGGATTACCTGTATTTGATATTCAATGGAATGTTACCAGGACGATTTTCACAGTCATCGCTCGGCACAAATATTTTATCAAGATTTATGGTAGTTCGATAGTTCGAGCAAATACTACCATTGATATTTGTCAGATTTTTGAAGGAAAAGTGAAAAATGTGTCGCTCAGACTTCTTTACGATGCATGGAAACTGGCTGAACACCTCCCACAATCGTGTCCTTTTGAAATGGTAATCGTTATTAGGATAATTTGGATATTTTTTATAAAGATCGAATATTTTTAATGTAGGGATATTACTATGAAAAAAATTTGACGGTCCTCAGGAATCTTTTGCCACCAATGGTACCAAAACTAGAAATATGGGGAGATCTTGATCTAAAAACTGTTGAAAATGGAAAGGAGCAAAATATGTTCTACTATTGGGTGAAATGCACGTTATTCACAAAAAGGAGTGGCTGAATTGGGCTGAGGAACCAAAATTTCGTTTTCTTTCTAAAGGAAGCTTTTATAGTTTGTGACAAAAATTTCTACTTGGAAAGGTTTTTAGTATTTTAATTTAAGAATTTTCCTCCTAATCTTTTAACTTCGAATTGCACACCGAAATTTGTAGGAATTTACACCCAACATGTTGAATTATTATAATATTTTCCGAAAGAAAGGGGTAAAACTGTACTAATAAAGTGTTGTTACTTAAAAATATTTTTTTCTTTATCTATTACTAGCTTGCATACCCGTTGTTGCCGGATTAAGTTTTTTGTGTAAGTTTTAGAATATGAAGAAAACCGGAAAGAACTTAAACACTTTTTAATGGGTATATGTTGGGGCTGGACCCCCGACGAACATCTATGCCAAATTTCAGGCCAATCGGTTCAGTAGTTTCCCCGCGAAAGAGTAACATAGCGCAAAAACTAAGTTTCGAAATCACTTTACCCCCTCCCCTTACTCCCCCCGCCCCTCGCGCTACTTTTCCGTATGCCTTTGTTGGAACCAGAACTACCACAGACACTCATGCCAAATTTCAAGTCAATCGGTTCAGCGGTTTTTGCGTGAAAGAGGAACAGACAGACAGACAAACAGACATCAACTCATTTTTATATACAGTAGAATCCCGATAATTCGTATTTCAAGGGACCAGCAAATGGATACGAATTAGCGGGATATACGAATTATCGGGGTACGAATTATCGGGATTCTATTGTATTAGTATGATAAACTTTTCTATAATTTGTATTTGATGAACAAAAACGAAATAGCAAATTGTGTCCCACATAACCCTATTGACTGCAATTTTTCAATTAGAATCGTTCAATCCGATTGAATTTATAAAAATCGACTTCAACTGGAACTTTAATGTATGAGAAAGTTGTGTAAAATCATATTCTAAATACTTTTCGTCTTAACAAGTTTTTTCAAAAAATGAACCGTTTTCGTTATAATCGCAAAAATCTTTTCATTTCCCAATTTTTTCTGTTTTCACGCTCTTACCTTTTGTTAAAAGCCGAATCTGGGTAAAATTTCAAGTCTCTAACTCACTTTTTGGTGGTTTGTTTAGTGATTATGTACAGCAAACTATAAGAATACACTCAACTTTTTAACAAATGTGGTTTAATTATGTAAGAAAAGTATCATCTCACTGCAAGGTGGATTAAACTATGTTTTAATTTTTGATTAAAAACAAGAACTTTGTAACGCAACCGACCGATTTTATTTCTCATTATAAAAACCAAAAAAAAAACTTTATCGAGGCACTAATTGACAATCAATGACTAAAATAATCAGCTGGCTGCCATACTGATTTCATGACTTTTTATCAAAATTCAAATCTAGTTCAATAACTTGTCGCTAATACTTTTTACTTACTTTGAATTGAACTTACTTTTAAGTTGTTGAACTAATTTTAATTCAATTTCAATCAGTAGAGTGTTTTCTTATTTTTCTTATACATTGCTCAAAGTAGCACTCAGAAAAGTCTCTCAATTAATCTTATTGAGTGGCAGTATTGAAAATATCTAAGTTCATTGCAATTTTGTTTAATAAACATTTAAATAAATATTTCTTTTTCATATGTATGACTTTGCATAATATATTGGCTATGAAACTTCAATGAAGTATCCACGTGGGTGAAAAATAGATTGACAGTAGAAAGCCGACTATAAAATTTATTCATCCATTCATGTATAGTAGCTGTTAAGCAAAAAGTTAGTAATTTTTGTTTTTAAAGAAAAGAAACACATGTTGGAATACCTAGAGCTTTTTATGCAGTTTTTTTTAAAATTTAATAAGTGTTATCGAAATAACTTGTTTTTAAAGAGTAAAAATATTATTATGAAAATGTAAAACTTAAGTGCTAGTTGCATTCGTCTTGTTAGACATTTGTCTTAAATTGTCTAAAAAAATTAATCTCATTAATTTACAATTATATTAATGAAACATTTACACAACGAGTTTAGCAAGCTGTGTCAACAAATAGTTCAAAAAATATCAACAATTTCCAACAGAAAATTAGAGACAATGATAAGAAAAATTCCAATGTGGAGACGCTCGTCTTATCATTTGCACTGAATCTTCTCTTCTATTGCCCAATTAGACAAATAAGTAACTTGATTACAATTCATTTGACAGCCACCTTCACGCTTTTTTTACTATCCTCTCCTATAGAGGGGAAAGTATGGTATTCATGACGGAGACAGATAGAAAATTTCTGATCAGTACAGAATTTGTTTCAGGCACAATTATGAGGATGTCCGTGCATGTTAAATAACTCGAGAACGCGTTGAAATTTTTTGTAAATATAAGTTTTACGATAATCGTAGATACCAAATGCCGATAAAAACATGCGAGCTGATCCAAATTTGGTTTAAATGATCTTGAAAAGAAAAATTTATTCCCAAAAATCCTTAAATTTTTAACCGTATATAAATAATTGAAAAACTCAATTTTTTAATAACTAATTAAAAAATTTTCCTTCTTCCATGTCAACTCCTTGCCTGCTATCTTATGCGGCGGTCACACGACGCTGTTTTACCAGCGCTAGTGGCTGTTTGGCTGTTAGCAGCCGTTTCAGCAGCACCGTGTGAACCCTAGTGCGTTGCTACTACCAGCGGCAGCGTGACACTCAGAAAAATGTCCAGGTCAACTTTTTGTCAGGTTAACTCTGACCTTACAGAGGTGTCTGTAAGCCAGCTAGCGGTCAGAGTTAACCTATCTAAGGTCAACTCGTGCAGCTCCCAATGCCCTAATTCACCTGCTGGTGGCTTAATTTCAGAATTTCTCCGACCACAGGTCAACTCAGTTTTACTTGCCCATATGCAGGCGAACGCGCGCCTGCCCGAGGCCAATTACGCCGTATATAGGTCGTCGAGTTAGCCTCCATTTTTCTGAGTGTACTTTGCTAGCGCTACTAGGGATCACGTGACCCTTGTCACATGGTTTCTGAGCTGTCAAAAGTCTGATAAGTGGTAAAGTTTGTTTATTATAAGTGGTTATTTTACGTTTATTTATTTAAATTTGTGTGTTACGTTCATTATTAAAAAAATCTCCCAGATTCAAATGTCAAACCACTAGCGCTACTAACCAACAGCAGCAAGCGGCTGGCAAACCAGCGTCGTGTGACCGAAGGATGATTTGTTCGACTTTTCCCATTGGTCACGCCTTGAGGATACTTTTGGCCTACTAGGGAGAAATGGACCGCTTAGTGGCTAAACACTGTCGGGGGTGAAACGATCCCCTAGTCTTTTTAATATAGCACACCTTTATTTTTATACATATATACATATATGGGTCGCCTTTATCTACTATTGGAAAAAATTTTCCATCTCAATGAATTACCAAAAATAGAAATAATAAATCAATAAAACATTTTATTAAAAACAAAATTCCCATCCTCTTATAATATTTTCCCGAGTGCCGCAATTGGTAAGCAAAATCCAATCATAATTTTCCAGTCATCAGAAAAATATTTAATATCAACGACACGTAATTGAAGTACAATTTTGAATATTTGAATTAACAACACTAAATGCTCAATATGTTTCATATAAAACCGAATAACAATGGTAGGACAAGTATTTATGTCTTATCTTTATGGGGAACATAAAGTAATTAGTTTCCTCTATCGCAAAAAAATACTTCAACAATTAGAGCAAATTACTCGAATTCCGAGGGCAAATTTTTGATCTTTAGTTTTTTTTCGTCACATAAATATGAATGTGTGCTCACTTATATTTATGTATAAAATGATCATATCTTTGATTATACATACATATGAGGAGTCGACAAATTGACTCAACCGCAAAAAAAAACTTCAAAATTGTTTTAAATAGTCATAATTTCATATTTAATATCACGATAGACAAATTGTAGTTGTTAATCTTTTTTTTTTTGTTGAAATTTCGATTTATTTGGAGGCCAAAATAGCAAGAGAAAACGTTTTTTTTTTCGATTATTATGTTGAATAATTTAAAATCATATCAAGGTCTTTATCAAGGTATTAAAAATTATGGTAATTCTATGCGGGATATGCCTGTACTTACTTAAATGTAGCGGAAAATTGTCACTAGGATTTAATTATGTAGGGATAATTATCCAATATACCTGAAATTAAAAAGTTTCATTATTGCGTTACCAAAGTTTTAAGTGCTATTTACCACCTCACAAAATTCAACAAATTTTAAGGATTTCATTCTAAGCGATTCAAAATTCCAGTTAAAAGAAAAAGAAATCAGCTGATAGATAACGAAGTTATTTTTTTTTATTAATGAGATAACTTATTATCATAAATTTTAATTTTAATGACACCAAAACATATGAGCGCTTGGTGTAAGCATGAACTTCGTCACTTCCTTAAAAAGCCAACGGAAACTAGTTAGAAAACACAGTTTTTTGTTGTTGTTGGAAGAAATAGAATAAGAATAGACAAAATTTGAGTGAGCGCCAGCAGCCACTCTATATAAAAACTAGTCGCAGTCGATATTTCAAAGTTTTTTCATAGGATTTTGGTTTATGCTCGTTAGCGCTTTGCTAATGTGATTAACATAATTAATTAATGCAAAAACCGGAGACTTCAAGGCCATGGAAATGTCAACACTCGAAGTTTAAACTACGCTATGTAAAACAAAACTATGCGTCTGGAACAAAATTTTGAGTCAGGGGAAAATGCGCAAAAGAACAAATGAGAAAAGCAGACTAAAAAAGACGTTTAAGAAAACGCATGTATTGTAAAAAAATATTCCAAAGACCAAAAATAATAAATGGATCTCTTTCTTCTAATACTTCTAATAGTAGACAGAAGTGGTGTACAAAATTGCGTTACAGAAACGATGCAAATTTCATTTGAGAAAGAGATCAAAGGGCGAGATGTAGAATTGCAACATAAATTATGTTGTGTGACTGCATGAAACATGTCTTTTGAAATTCAACAAGACAATAGAAAATTCTTAGAAGGCGGATGTCAGCACCTATTTAGGGGCCACCGATCAACGATTACCGATTGACGAGTGATCAGATGTCTGCACTTTTCTCACAGTCACTAACTCACTATAGGTGCCAAAACATTCGCCATTTAATTTTGATAGTTGTCGCGGTGCGGGGGTTACGACGATTGAACACTAAATAAACATATAGAATCTGGTGCATTTAATGACTATATCGTAAATTCAATAGACTGCATGATTCTCACCTCTATATATAAAATGATGTAAGCGATCGGTTTTTAGGTGTTGACGATGATGACGTAAGTAAGTGTTGTGATTAAGTCGATTCATACATAAATGTCTAATGTTCTCGGAATGTTTACAAATTAATTAATTGAACGATATGCAAATCTAAATACGTAATACGATATCACGAATTATTATAGTCGTAATTTTTGCTATTATTGTTATTGCGATTAACATTTAATATGATATTTGCGGGATAAATTAGATGGCTTCTCAATGTAAAAAAAAATTAAGCGCTGATTCAATCAGTTTGGTATGACTTTAGTAATTTAAATGAGTATATATTAGCACCAAATTTAATCTGCAATTTATTTACTTTATGTCGATTTGATCACCATTTCAATAAATGATACAAGGACACATAAGGACAATTAATTGATAATTTAATTGAGATTTTTATGGCGACAAGAGACTGCAATTAAAAACATAACAAAAGCTATAATTGCCTATCTGGCAATCATTGGAGACCCGTATGGTGATATTCGTATCAAAATTCGAACACTTGTACCAAAATTCCTCTTTGAAGTCAAACTTTCTAATAAGATTTTTTAAAATTTATTCCAATCAGATTTTGATGTATGGGAGCTTTATGTAGAATCATATCCTAAATAACTTTTGTTCTTGCACTTTTTTGATAAGATGCACCGTTTTTGAGATATTCGCAAAAAACGTTTTCGTTCGTATGGGGGGGTACCCCCCCTAATGGTCCATTTTTGCCCACTAACGAACTTAGCCTCGCATTTTAAGAAAAACGGATCTGTGCAAACTTTCAAGTCTCTAGCTCGATCCGTGCGCCCGGAATCCGCGCCACAGACAGACGGACGGACAGACAGACAGACAGACAGACAGACGGACAGACAGACGGACATGCTGGCAAAACTGGCACGAATTCTAAAAAAATTACATTTCAATTTATTATCAAAGCAAAAAGACGTGGTTGCATTCGTCCGACACCCACATTTAGGGGAAGTGAGAGCACTTAAGGAAAATGATTTCTATTTTGATAAGTGATTCCCCGAATCCGATCATATTTCACTTTTCTGGAAGAATTTAATTTTTTCTTACTGATTTCTTGACACTTTAAACAAGAGACATATTTCAAAAGCGGAGACCCAGTGTTACTACCAGATTTCTAAACAGTCTGCCACGTATTCGATTACGTCCGTCTACGCTTTCAGTAAAAATAGATCAGAACGGAAAGAATTGCGATCTGTTCTATTTTCACTAAAAAAATGTACTTGAACTTGAATGTGGAGGCATTCAATGATTTACGTACTTATGATCCACACCTGAAATATCATAAAATTACTAACAAAATAAATTTGTAGGTGGTTTGCAAGACTCTGTCGTCGATTGAATCAAGTGGAACACCTTCGGAGAGGTCAGTATTCAAGGCAAAGGTCGATGATTTATTGTCTAAGACAATAAAAATAATAAGTTTTCAAAAGAATTTTTGATCATTTAAATATTCAATAAACAATCGTGAAATTCCCTAAAAATTTATTAAGCAACAAGTCGTGTCGTCTTCTTGAAACACCTTTTTAATGAGTCAATTAAGTGCCGAAAATTGTCTCCGGTCGTAACTTGTCGCATGGGCTAAAACTGGTCAGCGAGCGTGTCTAGTGATTGATTAAGGTTATGAACATTAAGCATAATTAATAAAAAAAATAAATATTTATGTTATTATCATATGTGGAAATTCAACTGGAAGCTGTTGAAGAAGTTTGGAATTAGAAAAGAATTAATAAAAGTTGTTTAATTGTTAATCAGAAAAAAGCCTGGGAAAATTTTGAGAATTTGCTAATCAAAAAAAAAAGTTGAATTAAAATTACGATAAAATACGTCACTGGAGAAGGTCTTTATCCCAAATTGCGAAAAAACATAATGTGGTTGGAGGGGGAGGAGAGGAAGGAAAGATGATTCGAAAAGGATAAAATTTGAAAATAGAAAAATGCGAAATTTCTTGATATGCGAATTATGTAACAAAACGAAAATCCGTACTTTTGCAGGACGTTCCACCCTAAAAGCTATATTATGTTTGAATTCCAATGCCATATAGTACCCAAACTTGTAAACTATACCTAGAAGGTCTATAATACCTGCAGTGGTGTAACTAACAACATTTTCGGTAAATTGATCTAAATGTGACAAAATCTATTGGATATTTTTTCTTATATTTTCTGATGGATATAATTTCAATCAAATTTGAGTTTTTTTGGAACGGAAATTCTCGGAATTCAACATTATTAGCTTTAAACCGGCCCAAAAAATTCACAAATATAAACAAATTTTCCAAGACATTTCCTGCTTTAAAAGCAAAGTACAAGAATTTTGTACTTTGAACTAATTCGGACTTAATTGAAATATCTCAGAACGCTTGCACTATAATTTTGGTAGATGAAAAAGAGAACTTGGCGCCGATCATTGGGAAAAACAAACAACTCATCAAATTACATATGAAGCTGAATTCCATATCGTATCGATGGACTGTCCCAATTTGTCAGTTATCCATAAATGAAATCAATTTTCGGCAATTCAGTGATAAAAAAAATTGAATGTTATACTAACATAAATTCGATATGGACGCACTTTTGAATCTTGTAC